>CP139505.1:22787683-24191643 GCA_021014915.2 Artemisia tridentata subsp. tridentata
ACATGCAAATGCAAATGGTTAAAGGCTAGTTAAAACAAAATAACATTTAGAATAGTGAAGTAACGATTATAGAGCATAAACAAATAGTCTAAAACAATCATGCAACAAGAAAAGTATTAAAAAAAAAAAGTCGATATGCCTGCGTACCACCAACCGATGGTTGGTGTTACTAAGCCGGCAGCTATGGTGGGGAAGAAAACCACCATCCAGCGATTGGGGTGTTGCTGTTGGATCAGATGACCACTAGCCAGCGGCTGGTGGTACTATCAATGGGCTGGTGCTGATTTCACTCTTTAAAAAAAATAATAAAAAATTTAACACTTTTAAAATAATTAAACTTAAACACAAATTAATCATAAACCAAGATCAAACTTAGACTAAATAAATATTTAAACACTTATAGCATAAGAATTCACCAAGAACACTCGCAATAAATTAAACACGAAAAGCATAATAAATCATGAACACATAAAACATAATTCTAAGAAATACTAAACTAATGCAATCAAACATAAAAGAGCATATTCTAATACTCTAGCTAAATCAAATAAAATATATAAGCACGATAATCTAAACGTAAATATGAAAAACATAATAACATATAAACATAACCAAACATCTATAGGAGCACAAAATTCCATCAAGAACGAAATATGCAAACTACCAAGACACACAAAAAATCGTAAAATTACATAATTCCAATTATTGTAAAAAATGACTATTCCGCTACTAAATAAAAACTAAACACAATTAAAACTCAAATCCCCGCAGCGGCGCCTGAAACTAGATGCGCTAATTGCTAGTCATGTTTTTAAGAAGCCGAGTGGTTGTAATGCACAAATTATGAAGCTAAGTGACTTAAAAGATTTGAAGTCTAGGATTTCAAATCATAAATGCGCAACAACATTGCGGTTTCAGAGAGGCTTGTATTGAAGTTCTCAAGGAAATAGGAGAATCAGTAAAAAGGAGTCATGGTTCTAATTTAGGAGATAATTCCATTCTATCTAAACCCGTAGAATAAAGTGCATCGTTGAACGCTAAGCAGAGTGAGTCACGACAGTTGACAGCACCTTACTCCCCACAACAGAATGGAGTAGTAGAAAGGAAATGAGACTGAAGTGGAATTTTAGACAACAAATAGAAATGGAAATGAGACTGAAGTTGAGAATGCTAAGAACAGATAGGGGAGGTGAATTTACATCAAATGAATTCACAAATTACTGTAAAGAAAATGGAATAGCACAACAGTTGACAGCACCTTACTCCCCACAACAGAATGCAGTAGTAGAAAGGAGAAATAGGACAGTGTTATCAACTACGAGGAGTATGATGAAAGCAATGAAGTTACCATTAACTTTTTGGGCGGAAGCAGTCAGACACGCCATTTATATACACAATAGGGTACCTACAAGAGCCTTGGTAGACAAAACTCCATATGAGGCACTCTACAACAGAAAACCAAATTTGGAAAACCTAAGAATATTCGGATGCACAGCTTATGCCAAGATAACAATACCTCAGTTGAAGAAGCTGGATGACAGAAGCATGCCATTGATTTACTTAGGAGTAGAGGAAGGATCAAAAGCATGTAGGTTATATGATCTAATAGGAAAGAAGAAACATGTTAGTAGGGATGTAAAGTTTATGGAAACAAAACCGAGGGATTGGGATAAGAATGAAGAGGAAGAAGGTACACAAGACTCATTTTGGACAAGTTTTGTGATAGAAGGAGTTGAAAATGAAATACCTACACCAGTCAACACAGAAAACATTGATAACATATATCAGGAACATGATCTAATTCCAGATCCAACTTCACCAATTACCCCACCTACATACACTTACAACCCACACTCAGAAGAAGAAGAAGAAGAAGAAGAAGCTACTACTAGTTCACTTGGGAACTCAGATCATAGATTTGATGATAGACCAGTACGAGGTTTTAAAAATATATCGGAAGTATATAGGAATGCACCTGAAATTGACACTACAAGTTTACTATTTACGGAAGAAGAACCACGAAATTACAAGGAAGCATCGACAGATAAGAAATGGATTGAGGCCATGGAGATTGAATTGGATTCAATCAACAAGAATAACACATGGACTCTTACTGATTTGCCTGAAGACCAGAAAGCAATAGGACTTAAATGGGTTTTCAAAACAAAGAGAGATGCAAAAGGAAAGATTATCAAATACAAGGCACGTTTAGTAGCAAAAGGATATGTACAAGAACAAGGGATAGACTTCGATGAAGTATTTGCGCCAGTTGCTAGGATAGAGACAGTTCGGTTAATATTAGCACTAGCAGCATACCATGGATGGCAAGTACATCACTTAGATGTAAAATCAGCATTTTTACATGGAGATTTGAAGGAAGAAGTCTATGTTACACAACCTGAAGGATTCATTCAAGAAGGAAATTCAGGGAAAGTCTACAAACTCATCAAGGCTTTGTATGGCTTAAGACAGGCACCGCGAGCTTGGAATGTTAAACTTGATCAAACATTGAAGTCATTAGATTTCAAGAAATGTAATCTCGAACAAGCAGTTTACACCAAGAGAAGCAAGACTTCTACACTTATAGTTGGAGTTTATGTAGATGATTTGATAATAACGGGCACTCCAAGGAAGGAAGTAGAATTGTTCAAATCCCAGATGAAGGATAAATTTGAAATGAGCGACTTAGGTTTGTTAGCTTATTACCTTGGGATAGAAGTTAAACAGACAGGAGGAGAGATTACAATCAAGCAGACAAGTTATATTAACAAGATCTTGAAGGAAACAAGTATGACAGACAGCAATGATACGAAGATACCAATGGATCCCGGTACTAAGTTGGTCAAGGCGGAAGATGGAAACACAGTTGACGCAACTTATTACAGAAGTTTAATTGGAAGTCTCAGGTACTTGTTACATACAAGACCAGATCTTAGTTACTCAGTCGGTTACTCAGCAGATTCATGCAAGACCCGAAGGAACATCACTTAAAGGCAGTAAAGCAAGTAATTCGATACATCAAAGGAACAAAGGAGCATGGCATAGTTTACAAGAAAGAAGGCAGCTGCAAGATTACAGGTTACAGTGACAGTAGTTATGGAATCAACACCGATAAAGGAAAAGGAACTACTGGGATAGTATTTTATTTTGGAGAGTCACCTATCACCTGGTGTACTCAGAAACAACCAACAGTGGCACTCTCATCATGTGAATCAGAATTCATGGCAGCTACTGGAGCAGCATGTCAAGCCTTATGGTTAAAGCGATTACTTAGTGAATTAACTGGATGGGAATAGAAAAGGATAACGTTGAAGGTGGATAACATTTCAGCAATAGCACTTGTCAGGAACCCAGTTTTTCATGGAAGAAGCAAGCACATCGACATTCGCTATCATTTCATTCGTGAATGCGTAGAGAATGGGCACATCAATGTGGAACATGTCAGCGGAGAACTACAGAGAGCAGATATTCTAACAAAGGCTCTACCAAGATTGAAGTTCGTAACTATGAGACAAATGCTCGGAGTTCAAGAATTAGGACGAAGCAACGATCAAGATTAAGGAGGAGAATGTGGTCAAGTAATCTTGACGCATTTCTTTTATATAAAACATGAAGGACTAATATTGTTAAATAGATAGTTATAAACCGAATGGTAGTTAATTCGGTTATGGTAGTTAGTAGTTATTTTCGGTTAAGATTGAAACATCACAATGGTTCGACACACCTGTTCGAAACCTATATATATGTGTGTATACATTCGATGTAATGGTTAGACAATATACTTATTCATTTACACTTTGCAACTTATCATTTTCGACTAGAATTGGGACAACAGTTCCGCTCAATTGTGCTTTCAATTAATGTATACATGATATATGTGCTTATATTATTTCATATTCATGCATAACTTACATACAAACGTATTTATAACTTTACAATGATAGTGCTTTGCATTAGTTACGTACTTTTGTGTATTTCATTATTTCTGCTTTCATCCACTCTCCTTAATTAACCCGTGCATTTTACCATATGATATCAAATGATCAAATTTCTCGCTATTATATTTAAAACGACAATTTTAGCCATCTCATAATATTAACATTACAAATCTAGCTCACATGTTATAAGCAGGATTTGAACTTACAACCATTTGGTTGGGAAGATTCTCACACACTATGAGGTACCATTCAGACACAAGCATTTCCGTAATCTTTTGTCAACGTTGATATACTTGGAAGTGCCCCAACTACAAAATATAAGCAATGGATGATAATATTTTATTACAAGTTGGGTAATGTAGCACACGTCTATAATTATTTATGGCCTAACAATTAAAATTTATGAGTATAAGTTGCTAACAATGTACGTTTACCAAATTTGTTCACATGTTCATTTCTCCCTAATTGATCTCATACGCAAAAAATCCTACAAAGCTTATATGTACGAAGTGAAATTAATACTTTTGAACTTATTAGCCTCTTTCGTTTTAGCTTGAAGTTGGTTTTTGGGACCATTTTACCAGCAAATTTGAATTTGGAACTATTAAAGTGTTGTAGGTATGAGAAAAGTGGAAACTAAAATACAAAGTAATTTGAATAACAACTTGATTACATATGAATTTCAATAAAATAACTTATTCAAGTTTTCAATGATATGTGTCTTACATTAGTATCAATTGTTGTTATGGACCTAGAATTGTTAAAAGAAAAAACTCATATAAATATATTACAACAGCCATACTAAAATTTCTAGATCTACTAATAGAATTTACGAAATTAGGCCGGTCGGTGGAGGGTTGCCTATATATACATAATATACATACACGCATCAGTTGGTACTACTCTTTTGTTTAAACTAAATAACCTCTTTCTTCCTTCACATCCTTTTGTAATCCAAACGCCCTTTGATAAAACAGAAACATAATGTCTTCCGTCAATCATGACGACTTTGCTCACTTAAAAATCCCCCTTGAAATTATACAAACCGCCACCAACAACTTTGCTAAAGAAAATATTCATGGAGATGGTGGATTTGGAAATCATTACAAGGGACAGATCATGTGGTCCGGTGAGCTGATTGATATCTCTGCTCGGAGGTTAAATAAAGAAAGGGATGAAGAAAAAGAACAAGAGTTTTGGATCGAGATTTCGATGCTTTCTAGTCTCAAGCATAAAAATCTGATTTCATTAGTTGGGTTTTGTGATGAGAATGATGAGAAAATCATCATTATCAAGCGTCAGATCAATGGAAGTCTTGATAACTACTTAAGTTACTCGATGTTTTTTACATGGGTGCGAAGATTGGAGATATGTGTCGGCCTTGCACATGCATTGAGCTACATTCATTATGACGAGCACCGTGATTTTAGCGTTATACATCGAAACATTGACAGTGAGATAATTCTATTAAATGATAATTGGGAACCCAAGTTATGTGAATTTAGACTTTCCATGAAGATCAAAGCATCTGAAAGGCACAATTCTTTCGATACTGATAAAGTATGGAGTACGGATGGGTATACAGACCCAACATATATAGAGACAAAAAGGGCGAACCACAAGTCGGATATGTATTCCTTTGGGATAGTAATGTTTGAACTACTGTGTGGTAGGAAAGCAGTAATCAACGACGACCATGATAATAAGTACTTGGCTTCGGTGGCTGTTACCCATTATAGGGAGAAGAAACTCAATGAAATAATTGATTGGAATCTATGGAATCAAATGGACTCTCAATCATTTAACATTTTCGCGAAAACAGCGTATGACTGCTTGAAGGAAGAACAATCGCAACGCCCAAATATTGATGAGATTGTCACGAGACTTGAGAGAGCGTTGGAACTTCAACTCGAGCATCAGAATGAGGTAAGTTGGTTTTTCCTCTTCCATCTTTCTATCATAATAAGTACTACTATCTGTTTCTTTGAGTGCAAGTTGGCTAATAACTAGTAATAAGTATGGTTATACTATGTGAGTTAGTGACAAGTTTTATGAATTTCTTTTATTTACCACTTTCTAAGACTTTACGTAATTTGTTTTTCTGGTAATTAAATATATGAGTGTTGATATATAAGCCTAACAAGTAGACCTAAAGTTAAACCTAATCCATTCATTTAATGACAAGTGTAATACATTTCTTCTCTCTCATACTTTTACACCAACCACTTTTTCAAATGCACCAATCAAATTCTTAGGTCTAAATTTAGGTTCTTGTTTTAGGCACACAAATCATTTTTCTAAATATATATATCCATAACAGTTATATTATGTAACTTAATAGTGACAATTTTTTCATATGAATTTAAAATAATACTGTAATTAGTCGTGTTCTATTACCAAATTATTATTTAAATTTTCGTGTAATTATCATTTATATTGTATGAATAAAAATAGTTATTGACGAAGATGACCATTATGAATTATTTATACTTAGTAATTATGAATAAAAATACGCAAATATATAGTTAAACCCCTTTAGTGTGACTTATATTATGTCACAACTGTATATGAAGAATAAGAAAGAGAATATGAATATGGATGGTTAACTTAATCCAAACCCATATTATTTGATCCGCCACCCACACCAAAGCTTATTTGCTAATCACCCATTTTACACAAACAAATGGCTTAGCAACTAAGCAACAACAAATTGTTTTTGGTTAGTTTTCATTCTAGCATTCCAACCAAATGGGTGTGTGAAGAAAAAAGATTAGCGAGAGTCTTAACGAGAACCAAAGTCACCTACAACTAGCATATAAGAAAAAAAATGAAAATTTGTATTAATCATACTCAACTAGAAATAACAACTTATAGTTTATATAGGAAAGTAATAAAATCCTAACAAATAAACAAAAAAAATATCGAGCCTAAACTACTTTACTTTGTTTTCTTTGGTTGTTAATTCATCATTCAATCCTAGTACCTTACTAGCCTCTAATCAGTTTCACAATTAGACCATTCGACTTGCAGAGAATATCCTGAATCAAAGAGTATAATATCATGCTCATGCTCTGTTTAACACGCTTTTAGTCTCATTTAGTGTTTTAACTCTTAGGAACTATTCTAAGATTAAAGCATATATACCTGTCCAAACATCCAACTTTCTGATGTCCAAACAGCATGTAATTGCTCTGAAAAACAGCATACAAACCTTTAAAAGTATCTAATTGCAAATTGCTGTAAAAAACAGCATACAAAGTTACAAACATGTACTTGCTGCAAGAAAAAAACATGGTTGCTGTAAAAAACTGTGTTGGAACAGCATACAAAAGCTGTAATTGCTGCTAAAAAACAAGATACAAATATGTAATTGCTTTTAAAAAAAGAGCATGTAATTGCTGCAAAAAAACAACATACAAATATGTAATTGCTTTTAAAAAAAAAAGAGAGCATGTAATTGCTGCTAAAAAACAACATACAAATATTTAATTACTTTTAAAAAAGAGAGCATGTATTTGCTGCAAAAACTTTGCAGGCATTATTATACTCCCTTTTTCTAACTCACATTTTAACTTGACTATTTTACAGATAATGAATGAATTCGCTCACCTCAGAGTCGCCCTTGAAAATATCCTTTCTGCCACCAACAACTTCGCTAAACAAAATCTCATGAGAGAAGATGGGTTTGAACAGAGATACAAGGGACAGCTCTTGTGGTCCGGTGAGTTGATTGATATCCATGCTCGGAGGTTTAAGAAAGAATGGGTTGGAGTAGAACAGATGTTTTGGATGGAGATTTCAATGCTTTCTAGTCTCAAGCATAAAAATCTAGTTTCTCTTGTTGGGTTTTGTGATGAGAATGATGAGAAGATCATCATTACCAGGTATGAGACCAGGTTAAGTCTCAGCAACCATCTAAGTGACCCGATGCGGTTGACATGGGTGCGAAGATTGGAGATATCTGTCGGTGTTGCGCATGCATTGAGTTACATTCATTATGACGAGCCACGTGATTTTAGTGTAATACACCGGCTCATTAGCAGTGGCAGAGTTCTATTAAATGATGACTGGGAACCCAAGTTATCTGATTTTCAAGGTTCCATGAAGATTAAAGCTTCTCAAAGGCACCATTCATTTCATACTAGACTTGTGTATGCGAAAGGGTACGGAGACCCAACATATTTAGAGACTAAAAGTGTGAACCACAAGTCAGATATGTACTCCTTTGGGATAGTATTGTTTGAACTATTGTGTGGTAGGAGATCAATAAGTGAGAATCTAGATAATAAGTATTTGGCTACACCGGCTATTTTTCATTATAAAAAGAAAATACTAGATGAAATAATTGATCCAGTTCTAAGGAAACAAATGTATCCAGACTCATTCAACGTTTTCGCGAAGACAGCATATGACTGCTTGAATGAAGAAAGATCTCTACGCCCGGATATAAGTGAGGTTGTCACAAGACTTGAGAACGCGTTGAAACTTCAAATGGAACACCAAAATGTTGTAAGACCGTTTTCTCTTTCATATATATATATATATATAGGGGCACTTTCTTGCGAGAACCATCTTATCTGCGAGAACTGACAGAATCACCAAAAACATACATGCACGCCTTCAATAATTGTATTTTTGCACATATGTTCTAAAAACAACATATATGTTTTAAAAAAAACATGGTTGTTCTAAAGAATTTGATAAGAAATTGGAAATACAAAATTTTTCTTTGAAGGTGTGCATGTATGTTCTTATAAGGCGTGCAATGACAATATTGCGGCCGTGTGTAAGGTTTTTGTGAAAAAAGAGGATGAGTTCATGATGATATTGAAGAACATAGGTGGATACTTACGATTATTAATGATTTGCATGTATTTTTATTTTATTTTAAAAGGCGTGCATGTATGTTTCTGGTAGTTCTGTCAGTTCTCGCATATAAGATGGTTCTGAAATGAAAGTCCCACTATATATATCTATATATATATATATATATATATATATATATATATATATATATATATATATATAAAATTTTATTATTATTATTTTTAATAACTAATCTCTATTTATTGATAATATTAATATCACACGTGTAAAATTATTTACTTATTACTTATTACTGTATTTATGATATTAAAGGAACACTTTGCGGACAAAGTTGAGGATACATCATCCAATCATGACAAGGTAATTATTTACTTATTACTATTGATGTAAGTCACTGGAACACTTGGTAATGTTGTCTTGTTTGGTACATATAGGGATCATCGACCCCCGTATCTACACGTGTTGAGTCCCATGTCAGCAAAGAGACAATGTCTTTCCATAAAGATCTTTCTCACTTAAAACTCAGTTGGGAAGATATAGCATCTGCCACCTACAATTTTACTCGTGAAAATTTCATCACAGAAGTTAGGCATGGAACAATTTTCAAAGGCCGTCTCTTACATTGTGAACAATTCATTGATATTATTGCAAAGAGGTTCTATACTAGATGTATAAAAGATGAGAGCAAAAAGATTTGGACGGAGATTTCGATGCTTTCTAGTCTCAAACATAAGAATCTAGTGTCTCTTATTGGGTTTTATGAAGATCCGGTCAATAAGATTATCGTATACAAGAAGGAGGCCAATGGAAGTCTCAACAAATATCTAAGTGACCAGACTCTCACATGGATGCAAAGGTTGAAGATATGCGTTGGTGTTGCGAAGGCATTGAGTTACATCCATTATGATGCTGGACGAGATTTTAGTGTCATACATTGCAACGTCAGGAGCTCGAAAATTTTACTAGATGACAAATGGGAACCACAGTTATCTGGTTTCGAACTTTCGTTGAAAAATACAGTAGCTCGGAGGCACCGTCTTCTTCTTACTCGTGATATTGTTAAGAATG
Source organism: Artemisia tridentata subsp. tridentata (assembly GCA_021014915.2). Taxonomy (NCBI): domain Eukaryota; kingdom Viridiplantae; phylum Streptophyta; class Magnoliopsida; order Asterales; family Asteraceae; genus Artemisia; species Artemisia tridentata. The sequence goes on from CP139505.1 coordinate 22,797,517, forward strand.
TATACATGGATCCAAAATATGAAAAGACTGGTGGGGTAACCCACAAGTCAGACGTGTATTCATTCGGTGTTGTGTTATTCGAAATCTTGTGCGGACGCAGTGCCGTTCTTCCGAATGAAGAGTTGGGAGAGGGATTATTAAGTAAATTGGGCAAATCTAATTTGGATGATATGATCGATCCACATTTACGTAAACAGATGGAACTAAAATCATTAGAGATATTCTCAGAAACAACATATTGCTGCCTAAAAGTGGAAAGAGCAGATCGCCCATATATAGATCAGGTTGTCAAAGGACTTAAGAAAGCGTTGGAAGTTCAACGAAAACATGAAAATCCAGTAAGAACATCAACTTTGTTTGTTATCTTTATGTAACAATAATTGTTATATTTTGCAACGTAACTCATATTCTATTCTCTTGCATATATTATTATAGGATCTTTCGAGGAATGTAGTTGACGGTACATCATCCAATCACTTGAGGGTAATTAAACTCTTTAAACTTTTTATTTATATGCTGATAGGAATTACTTTATACGTTTTCTTTTTAGGCACCAAACAAGTATATGGCTTTAACCGTTATGTGATTTTATTTTACATTATAATCTTTTTAATGTGTGAAATCTATCAAAAGCAACGTTAAAATTCTAAATCTCGTTTAGTATCATTAAAATAAGTATGGTTAGAATTTTAATGGTTGTTTTAAACCATGTTGCCGAACAAGTTTTTTTTTTATCAAACACGCTAACCGATACAAATTGGATGTTTAGTAAAACTAGTTGTAGGCTGTTAAATATAAACCGTTAACTCTTAGTGGTAACTACAAACTGTGATTTATATATTTTATATAAGTTTTTGATAAGTTAGTTGTGCCTATAAATATAAAATGTAAAATGATACTAAAAGACTTTTGCATACTTAGAAACGATTAAAAACTTTAGAAATAAAAAAGCAATTTATGGATAATTAATTTAATGTTATTAAAAAAGTATATCATAACAATCATTGACGCCGTGCATCAATATTGATGTAGCAATGTCACTGATGAATCATTTTATCTCAATAGATGTTTCTTCGAAGATGTTTTGGGTGTTTGTCTCATACCCCAAATATCGTGAAATTCGTCAACTGAGATAAAATTTGGATGTTGCTCAAATTATATGTAATTTAAGATGTTTCAAGTTTCATTTTGCAATATTAAATTGTAGTCTAAAACAAAACGATGCCACTACTAAGGTAACATTATGTTAAAAACACATTCTCCGTAGTAGATTGTGATACGAACGACTGTCGAGTATGCATACATCTTAACTTTATAAGCTACGTTCGTATATGCATATTAATAGTATTTTTCATCCTACCGATAATATTTAATCTTTTTTCTTAATCATCACACATAAATTATAGTAAAATCAACTAACATTCATAATTATTGTTAGAATATAACACATCCAACGTAACATAAGTCATATATTAATCTTAACGACTTATAATGCACAAGCCTTTTTTAAGCATTAATTACATTAAGATAGTTGGAAATTAAGGAATACAATTTTTCATGTGATGTATACAATCAATTGATAACACATATATCAATTGAGTTATCAACATCACAATTGATGATACTCTAAACCCCACCCCCCCCCCCCCCCCCCCACCCCCCCTACAATGAAAATTACAATTTAAAAAACCAATTGTACCAACCAAACAACCTACTAAACACAAAAAACAAACAAACAAAATAATACAAACTAAGCAAAGCTCCACCAAATTTTTTTCATTGCTTATAATCCCTAAACAAACAAACTAATAGGTAAAGCTATTATCAAAAATGTATAAAATAAAACAAATTATTAGCCGAAAAATTAAATTACAGGGTACCCACCGCCACATCACGCGGATACCTTGCTAGTATATCTATTATTAAAGAAAGGAGATAACACGTCAAGTTGGACCAACAAAGGATAAAAATTCAACATTAGAGTGCTCGGTACAAGCATTATGAATAACATGTTACTCTTCTACCACCTCAGCACCACATCATCACACTCCTAATAACACACCTATAACTAAAATACCCTCTCCAAAGTATATATATTATATATATATATATATATATATATATATATATATATATATATATATATATATATATATATATATATATATATATATATATATATATATATTATTGGTGCATGTATGTCTCACAAAACACCATATCAAAAATACGCACTCACTAAAAAAAAATGTATCCACCATTTTACCAACATGGTGACGAATGGCACGTTTTTATGGCGCAGTTTGGCATGTTGTTCGTGTGACATTGGGTAAAAAAATATCCAATGGCATGTGAATGGCACCTTGTACCGACGACTCTTAGTGGTAGGTTATTCATAGAAGGGTATTTAGGTAATTACAAGGGTTAAAGCCATAAATTACCAATATACTTTAAAAATTTTCCACATCTAGGTAATTTACTTTATATAAACTCATTAACACCATCCTAACTTGTTGGTATTGGTAAGTATTAAAAATGTTCCCATTTGAATTTCAATGTCATTATTATAATTAACGTGGTTGTACAAAGCGTTCATTAAGTGTTGGTAATTTATGGAAATTTTGTAAAGTAAATTACCTATATGTGGAAATTTTGTAAAGTAAATTACTTAGATGGGGAAATTTTGTAAAGTAGATTACGTAGATATGAAATTTTTTTAAATTAATTTACTTGGCAACCGGTTATCACCGGTCACCTTTGAAAATGTTTCTAACTTTTGGACAAATTCAAAAGTTAAGATAGTGTTAATTGGTCTTTATAAAGTAAATTATCTAGATGTAGAGATTTTGCAAAGTACATTGGTAGTTTATAGCTTTAACCCTAATTATAATCTTAAAAATCTTCATGATTTTTCAAGCTTTGTTCAGAAGTGTTTTTGAATATGGGTTGTATGTTTGAATTAAAAGCTTAAAGCTAGAAACAAAGTTTATATATATATATATATATATATATATATATATATATATATATATATATATATATATATAGTGGGACTTTCATTTCAGAACTATCTTATCTGCGAGAACTGACAGAACCACCAAAAACATACATGCACGCCTTTTAAAATAAAATAAAAATACATGCAAATCATCAATAATCGTAAATATCCACTTATGTTCTTCAATATCATCATGAACTCATCATCTTTTTTCACAAAAACCTTACACACGGCTGCAATATTGTCATTGCACGCCTTATAAGAACATGCATGCACACCTTCAAAGAAAAATTTTGTATTTTCAATTTCTTATCAAATTCTTTAGAACAACCATGTTTTTTTTAAAACATATACGTTGTTTTTAGAACATATGTGCAAAAATACAATTATTGAAGGCGTGCATGTATGTTTTTGGTGGTTCTGTCAGTTCTCGCAGATAAGATGGTTCTCGCAAGAAAGTGCCCCTATATATATATATATATATATATATATATATATATATATATATATATATATATATATATATATATATATATTTTATTTGAAGGTTAATGTTTTCAAAAAACAAAAAAAAAATGAAACCAAAAAAACTTATAGCTCTAAAAAGCTTTAAAAAACTTCTTTCCAACATGCCCTAAATGTTCCAAAGTGGTCCGTGCCAGATATACCCTACGAATTCAGTAGTGGGTTCATTTTGGAAGCATCAAGGAGATTTTTACAATGAACTCTTAAACGGAAATTATATATACAAATAAATAATACTTAAAAGTTATCACCATAGTCATTTTAGTAAATTACTTGAATAAGCAATCAATATAGGAGCGTGATACAATTTATTTGATTTAAGGACTCAAAATAATCAAACCTAAAATTTGGTTTTCTAAACCCATTAACTTTAGAGGAGAGTTATTTTACATACCAAACTTTTTCTACATACCAAGGGACTCATCCCCACCATTCATCTAAAAAGAAAAATCAATGGTTGAGATTAAAAACATTTTAATACTTCACTTATTTTTTATAATTTAAATATCTCTTAAACCGTTAAGCGAAAATAATTATACCATCGCGACGAGAATTTAATTATCTTTCTATAGACGGGCACTTTGATATACTTTCGACAAAAAAAAAAAAAAAAAAATTGTTTTTTTCACTTTTTTTCATTACTAAATTATATATCACATGTGATATTAGTGTTAAATCACATATGATATGTAACACCCCCAAATTACCGCAGCGGAAACAGTAGTGTCAAGGGGGTATTACTTCATAATACAGATCAAGGTATAGAAAACGACCTCTAAATGAGACGTTTTGAAAAGTTATCATTCGAATTATTAAAATCAGAGTTATGACAATAAGTTCCCAGTAAAGATTACATAAAAGTTTTCAAAGTGTATCGAATGATAAAGATAGATATGAGTCTTCAAATGTGCCAATGACTCTAGAATCCATGCATCCACTATCGCCTTATATCCTGAGATAAACATGCTAAAAGTGTCAACCAACGGTTGGTGAGTTCATAGAGTTTAGTCTAAAAATAAAGTATTTGAATAAAGATTTCACGGCAAAGGCATTGTAAGTTATTTAAAAATACAGCATTTAAGTATAGATTTTCCCAGCAAAGGCATTGTAAATCCACTCAGTTCCAAGCCCCGCCCATTCAAGACTTGCAACCTGTGTGTTTACAACCCACTGCTCATAGATTTAGATTTCAGGATTATATTCACCCATGGTCGCGTCATTTTGGACCCATAGGCGGGGAACCACCATCCCAAATAGTACGTGTCACCCAACGTCTCGAATCTTGGACAAGGGTGGGGGTGTTGTCCCATACTAGTACTATTAATACCTCTCCTTTGACTTTGAATTCGAATCCACAAGAATAGATTTACACATAACAGTGTACAGTATAATAAGTCTACACATAGGATATAAAAAGAGTAAAGTATCACATAGATTTGCATCATAAAGCTAAACATGTATTTGATAAACAAGTAATGTATTTCTACAAGTAAGTAATTAGAGTTTGAGCATGTATCTCCCCCAAAAGTAGTTCAAAAGTATAAAAATAGGGGCTATGAAACTCACGGTAATCCATAAAAGTTTAGAGTACTTGTGAAAGTAAATGAAAATAGTTGAGCATGTATCTCCCCCAAAAGTAATTCAAAACATGTAAAAGGAGGGGTTATGAAACTCACCTTAGAGATCAGCAGTAGAATATGATGATATAAGATAATTAGATATAGATCAAGTAGCACGGCACAACGACAACTGATCGGCACAACAAGAATATGCGATTAGATGATTTTTAACACAACTTATGCACAACCCGAATATTGTGAACTAAACCCGGACACTAAACCTAATATCTTGAACACTTTAATCTCCACTAGTTACTACTAACAAGTAACAACTACTGTAAAATACTAACTTGACTAAATAAAGTTTAAAGTAAAAGTAATAAGAAAATTTGTTTCAAAAGAAATCCAAAAATTAGCTTAAAAGAAATGGCATAGTAAAACAAATATATTGATTCGGTGGCTACTGGTTTTCGAAAAAAAACAATATTATGACAATCAAAAATTGATTCATTAACAAAGCTTGTGAAAATCCAAAAAAAAAAAGAAAAACAATTTACGTAGCATTAGAACAAAAGTATAGACAAATTAACGAAGTGAAACAAAATAAATTGATTACTATATTGTAAAAGATATTTTGACTGAATAAAATAAATTGCTAATATGAGTTTGACAAATTAACGAAGTGAAGCAAAGGGTTTTTGTTGGCTCCCTCTCTTCTTTGCCGTTGATGCCTTTTTATATTACTACATTCTACTTAGCTTCCAAGCAATTATATATGGCTCAAAAGTCAGCCACGCCATATCTAAGAAAATAGATCACGTAGCATTTTGACAAGCCAAAAGATAAACAACTTGTCTAATTATCTTCCAAGTAATGATATATGACTCAAAAATCAGCCGCGTCATATCTAAGAAAATAGACCACGTATGGGATAATATTTATGGGGCACGTGGAAAGAAGAAAAGAACAGTGGAAAATTATAGTTGTCTTGTGTAAAATTTGAGTGTAGAGTGTATAGTTTGATTTCGGTAATTGCTAGCGTTAAGTTTTTAAGACACGAAACTTAAAACTGGGTAACGTAAAAATATAACGTTTATAAAAATATCAAAGTTTATTAATATATTCCAACTAATTATATTAGACGTGTGATAAATTTAACAGAGAGCGTATACGTTAATAAAATCTAATAGGGTTTGAATATTTGTATTACGTAAAGAGTATAATGTAAAATATATAATAAAGTGAAAATAGTTCATATAAAATATGTAGGCTTATCCTAATCTTATGTTGGTCGTGAGTATAATATATTAAAGAAAAATGTAAATTTCCCCGTAAAAATGGTGATTAAAATAATGATGGAGATTACTATATAATTAAACGTCGTTAATTATAGTAAATTTTTGCAGTTTGCTACAGTACCCACTCCTTATTTTTGAATCTCGTCCCGAGATTCAGTCCGTGTTATCCCTTAAAAGATGCTAACGGATAGTCGATGTGTAAAGTTTAAGGTAATAAGGCAAAAACTTAGAATCTAAGGTAGTATACTACTTGGCTAGGTAAAACGTACCCATTATTTATTAGCTGCGTCCAAGTCATCCAAGTAGTAAGCTCTACCACGAGCTGGACCAAACTGGGTTACAGGATTTGGGTTATTTCCTTCGATGGCTAAAGCGAGATTTCCTTGCCTCTGCCCAGGTGTTCCATTTAACCTAGGACACGCATTTCTGAGATGATCCGGGTTGTTACATTCATAGCATGCCCTCTTCCTATTGCTTGCATTTCCCGGTGCTTTACATTGATTCGCATAATGACCCAACTGATTGCAGTTCTTACACTCACGGCAGGGCACAGATACTGGGTGATGAAAAGTACATCTAGCACACTTAGGATGTGGACCTGAATACCCTTTCTGACCAGGCCCAGTGGCCATAAAATTTCTTGCTCTCTTGTTGTCCATCATAGGGGCCATCTGCTTGTCTGACTCAGTTGTTCCTTTCCTCTTGTCACCGTTCCTTAAAACTCCATTCCTAACCATCTCATCTGTTAGAGTTCCTGCTCTCAGTATCGCGCTCTGAATCGTAGACGGCTCAGTTGCTTTCACAGTTCCACGAATTTCGGGAACAAGGCCATAGATATACCTCTCAATCCTCTTGGATTCAGGGGTAACCAGATGAGGGACTAACTTGGCTAGTTCATGAAACCGATCTGTATAGGCTGCATGACCAGCCCCTATCATAGAGTGATGATAGAGTTCATTTTCCAGCTTCTGCATCTCATTATCTGGGCAATACTCCTCTTTCAATAGTGCTTTAAAGTCGTCCCACGTCATTCCCACAGCTGCTTCTCTGCCTCTCGCTTGAATCTGTGTGTTCCACCATGTTAACGCCTTTCCTGACAGTGAGCACGCCGAATACTTCACCTTTTGATGCGTTCCACAGTTACTGATGTCGATCACTGACTCTATCTTTTCGATCCATCGGGTATACTCTAAAGCACCTCCTTTTCCGTCAAACTCCATTGGCTTACATGCCGTAAATTCCTTATACGTGCATCCAATGGCGCGGGTGGTAGTCTCATTCACACCTACACCATTGGTATCGTCATTTATGCTTCCGTGGTTTCCCGAGTTGTTGATGTGATTGCCGACTTGGGTGATAATAGTAGGTAGCAAGGTTTGAAGCTGTTGAGCGATGATGGCGGTAAAATCAGGATTTCCACCGTCGTTATTATCGTTGTTACCAATGCCGCGGCCACCTCCTCGACCTCCACGTCCACTAGTCCTTCCACCTCTTAGTGTGGCATTTCCTCGGTTAGCGTTGCGAGCTGATCTCCTTGTTGCCATTGCCTCTCTGCAATGAAGGATATCTAGCGAACGTCAGAGATGAGGTAGAAGTCGTTGACTTATCGATTTATACTTAACGTTCTCACAAAAACCCCGCTACTAGCTGTTATCCTAAAGGGGTCAATGTCGATTAACGTACGCATGGTTACATATGTCCACGTGTGTCGTGACGCACTTATAATTATGTTGGCCACCATAATTATACTTGCCTCCTTTTCACACGTGTACATATCACCAAGCACACATATCTCGACGTTACATAAAAGAGTAGGGTGATTATCTCTCAGAAAATCCTCGAGTGAACTCATCAAATTTCTGCGGCCGAGTGATAACCTTTATTTAACTTAATCCCATGTCTCATCAAACAAGAACTGTCACAAGATAAAGTTAAATAGCCAGTTATCACTGAGCTCCACTCTTTTGATGTCTCGAACAAGTTCTGAGATTTTTCCCTATTGGTACAAATATTATAACATCTAACAATGCGCACATAAATGAGAAAAGTTCTACGTAAGTAAGGCGATAGGGATAAGAGTCACGATGTATATAGTGGTTATAGTCTAGGTTCCTAAATGCAACCTAGTTCTCTATAACCTAGGCTCTGATACCAATCTGTAACACCCCCAAATTACCGCAGCGGAAACAGTAGTGTCAAGGGGGTATTACTTCATAATACAGATCAAGGTATAGAAAACGACCTCTAAATGAGACGTTTTGAAAAGTTATCATTCGAATTATTAAAATCAGAGTTATGACAATAAGTTCCCAGTAAAGATTACATAAAAGTTTTCAAAGTGTATCGAATGATAAAGATAGATATGAGTCTTCAAATGTGCCAATGACTCTAGAATCCATGCATCCACTATCGCCTTATATCCTGAGATAAACATGCTAAAAGTGTCAACCAACGGTTGGTGAGTTCATAGAGTTTAGTCTAAAAATAAAGTATTTGAATAAAGATTTCACGGCAAAGGCATTGTAAGTTATTTAAAAATACAGCATTTAAGTATAGATTTTCCCAGCAAAGGCATTGTAAATCCACTCAGTTCCAAGCCCCGCCCATTCAAGACTTGCAACCTGTGTGTTTACAACCCACTGCTCATAGATTTAGATTTCAGGATTATATTCACCCATGGTCGCGTCATTTTGGACCCATAGGCGGGGAACCACCATCCCAAATAGTACGTGTCACCCAACGTCTCGAATCTTGGACAAGGGTGGGGGTGTTGTCCCATACTAGTACTATTAATACCTCTCCTTTGACTTTGAATTCGAATCCACAAGAATAGATTTACACATAACAGTGTACAGTATAATAAGTCTACACATAGGATATAAAAAGAGTAAAGTATCACATAGATTTGCATCATAAAGCTAAACATGTATTTGATAAACAAGTAATGTATTTCTACAAGTAAGTAATTAGAGTTTGAGCATGTATCTCCCCCAAAAGTAGTTCAAAAGTATAAAAATAGGGGCTATGAAACTCACGGTAATCCATAAAAGTTTAGAGTACTTGTGAAAGTAAATGAAAATAGTTGAGCATGTATCTCCCCCAAAAGTAATTCAAAACATGTAAAAGGAGGGGTTATGAAACTCACCTTAGAGATCAGCAGTAGAATATGATGATATAAGATAATTAGATATAGATCAAGTAGCACGGCACAACGACAACTGATCGGCACAACAAGAATATGCGATTAGATGATTTTTAACACAACTTATGCACAACCCGAATATTGTGAACTAAACCCGGACACTAAACCTAATATCTTGAGCACTTTAATCTCCACTAGTTACTACTAACAAGTAACAACTACTGTAAAATACTAACTTGACTAAATAAAGTTTAAAGTAAAAGTAATAAGAAAATTTGTTTCAAAAGAAATCCAAAAATTAGCTTAAAAGAAATGGCATAGTAAAACAAATATATTGATTCGGTGGCTACTGGTTTTCGAAAAAAAACAATAATATTATGACAATCAAAAATTGATTCATTAACAAAGCTTGTGAAAATCAAAAAAAAAAAGAAAAAACAATTTACGTAGCATTAGAACAAAAGTATAGACAAATTAACGAAGTGAAACAAAATAAATTGATTACTATATTGTAAAAGATATTTTGACTGAATAAAATAAATTGCTAATATGAGTTTGACAAATTAACGAAGTGAAGCAAAGGGTTTTTGTTGGCTCCCTCTCTTCTTTGCCGTTGATGCCTTTTTATATTACTACATTCTACTTAGCTTCCAAGCAATTATATATGGCTCAAAAGTCAGCCACGCCATATCTAAGAAAATAGATCACGTAGCATTTTGACAAGCCAAAAGATAAACAACTTGTCTAATTATCTTCCAAGTAATGATATATGACTCAAAAATCAGCCGCGTCATATCTAAGAAAATAGACCACGTATGGGATAATATTTATGGGGCACGTGGAAAGAAGAAAAGAACAGTGGAAAATTATAGTTGTCTTGTGTAAAATTTGAGTGTAGAGTGTATAGTTTGATTTCGGTAATTGCTAGCGTTAAGTTTTTAAGACACGAAACTTAAAACTGGGTAACGTAAAAATATAACGTTTATAAAAATATCAAAGTTTATTAATATATTCCAACTAATTATATTAGACGTGTGATAAATTTAACAGAGAGCGTATACGTTAATAAAATCTAATAGGGTTTGAATATTTGTATTACGTAAAGAGTATAATGTAAAATATATAATAAAGTGAAAATAGTTCATATAAAATATGTAGGCTTATCCTAATCTTATGTTGGTCGTGAGTATAATATATTAAAGAAAAATTTAAATTTCCCCGTAAAAATGGTGATTAAAATAATGATGGAGATTACTATAATAATTAAACGTCGTTAATTATAGTAAATTTTTGCAGTTTGCTACATGATATGCAATATAACATGTGATATTACATATTGTAGGAGAAAAGTTCAATACGAAACAAAAAATCTTTAAAGAACAAATAGCTAAATCTGAGCCATTCATCTTATATCCTTCCAACCGTTGGATCTGTAACTCATATAATTAGTGGAGGGCAGTTTTGTATTTTATCTCACCCCATCTTTACTTTCCTCATTTACACTCTTACTCTCTACCCCAAACAATTTCTCACACCTGTTTACACACACTTTCTCTCTCACCAAAAAATTCACTAGTCGTCGGGATATGTATGGTGGAGGAGAAGCAGATTCCGACAGCTCCACAACAGATAACGGTTCAAAATCATTCGACGTCGAAGAATAATAATTACTAAAATTAATCAAAGAAGGAGTGGCTCTAATGATCTGAATAAAGATCTGAAATAAGAAAGATACCGTGAGCTTTTGAGACGGGTCAACGTCACCGGTCGCCGGAATATGTACGGCAGAGGAGAAGCAGATTCCGACAACTCAACAATAGACAACGGTTCAAAATCATTTGGCGTCGAAGAATAATAATTATTATAATAAATCAAAGAAGGAGTGGCTCTAATGATTTGAATAAAGATATGAAATAAGAAAGATAGCCACGTCATCACTGTTCTCAATACTTGTTTTGGTGCTCCTCCTTTGATTAACATACAACAACTCAGATCCCATATGATGTTACCTCATCTCAGATCCCATATCTCACTTATCCTTCAACTCAAGTAAGTTAACCTTTTGTTAACATACAACAACTTCATCTTTACACTTAACAAAAATGAAGAACAAGAAGTATGTTTTTTGTTACCAAGTTTGAGTGTTGTTTTTTATGTGGGCCTGGATTTGCTTATACTAGAAGCAGAGGTAGATGTACTCCACATTATGATATACTCGTATATCTTTATCTTGTACAGAGTACTATATTTATATTCTTTTTTTACTTTTATCAATGAGTTAAAACCTTACATTAATAGCTACGTCAATGAGTTTACCGCACATGTGGTTTGTATTTTTTTTTTATCAACGAGTTTACTTCTTAATGAGTTCAAACCTTATATTTTTTTTATTCTTTTGCAAGTTGATTGACTTTTGGATAAGTGGACCGAATAAAATCCCTTTTATTTATTTGCTGGCTTGATATGAGTTTTGTATTTATTACTACTACGTGGTTCTTGAGTGATAAGTGGAAAAGTGTTGAAACATTTTGGTGTGTAAATGTACCTATTCATACACATGTGATTCATGCTGAATCTCATGTGATTCAGCATGAATCTCATGGGATTCATAACGAATCCTATAGGATTCATGATTCATTATGAATCTCATGGGATTCAGCATGAATCCCATGTGATTCATTAGTCAATCCCATGGGATTCATAATGAATCACATGTGATTCATTAGTCAATCCCATGAATCCCATGGGATTATGGGATTCATGCTGAATCTCATGGGATTCATAATGAATCACATGTGATTTATAATGAAACTCTTTGAGATTCACACTAAATCCCATGTGATTTCATGCTGAATCCTTTGTGATTTATCGACAAGATAAATCATATAGAATCCCATGTGATTTCATACAGAATCCCTTGAGATTCATACAAAATCTCATGTGATTTTGTACTTACGGTTTATATAAAGCAAAATGAAAAATCCCATGGGATTTATACAGAATCCCATGGGATTCTCTCTGATCCCTTGTGATTCATATAGAATCCCATGAGATCCATACAGAATCCCATGAGATTCTTTGATGAATCACCTGTAATTCATAAAGATTACCTATGTGATTCATACAGAATCCCATGGGATTCTATATGAATCTCAAGGGATTAGAGATATTTATTTGTTTAGAGATATTTATTTGTTTTTTAAGTGATACTTGGATTAATGTAATTGTAATGTGAGATGATTGGATTAATGTAATTGTCACTTCAAATTGATAAAAAAAAATTCCCTTGTGATTTCATACATAATCTCATGGGATGCACCAAAGAATCCAATGGGATTCATACAGAATCCCATGGGATGCACCAAAAAATCCCATGAGATTCACAATGAATCCCATGGGATGCACCAAAGAATCCCATGGGATTCACAATGAATCCCATGTGATTCACCAAAGAATCCCATGGGATTCATACTGAATCCTTTGTGATTTATCGTCTTTTTACGAATATTGTGGGATTTTTCTGGACGGAAATTTTGAAGAAAAAAAATTCGTATTTTTACGAATCCCATGGGATATTTCTGGACAAAAATTTTGAAAAAAAAAAATCTTTTTACGAATCCCGTGGGATTTTTCTGGACGAAAATTTTGAAAAAAAAATCGTCTTTTTACGAATCCCATGGGATTCATAATGAATCCTATGGGATTCATGATTCATTATGAATCTCATGGGATTCAGCATTAATCCTATGTGATTCATTAGTCAATCCCATGGGATTCATAATGAATCACATGTGATTCATTAGTCAATCCTATGAATCCCATGGGATTATGGGATTCATGCTGAATCTCATGGGATTCATAATGAATCACATGTGATTTATAATGAAACCCTTTGAGATTCACACTAAATCCCATGTGATTTCATGCTGAATCCTTTGTGATTTATCGACAAGATAAATCATATAGAATCCCATGTGATTTCATACAGAATCCCTTGAGATTCATACAAAATCTCATGTGATTTTGTACTTACGGTTTATATAAAGCAAAATGAAAAATCCCATGGGATTTATACAGAATCCCATGGGATTCTCTCTGATCCCTTGTGATTCATATAGAATCCCATGAGATCCATACAGAATCCCATGAGATTCTTTGATGAATCACCTGTAATTCATAAAGATTACCTATGTGATTCATACAGAATCCCATGGGATTCTATATGAATCCCAAGGGATTAGAGATATTTATTTGTTTAGAGATATTTATTTGTTTTTTAAGTGATACTTGGATTAATGTAATTGTAATGTGAGATGATTGGATTAATGTAATTGTCACTGCAAATTCATAAAAAAAAATTCCCTTGTGATTTCATACATAATCTCATGGGATGCACCAAAGAATCCAATGAGATTCATACAGAATCCCATGGGATGCACCAAAAAATCCCATGGGATTCACAATGAATCCCATGTGATTCACCAAAGAATCCCATGGGATTCATACTGAATCCTTTGTGATTTATCGTCTTTTTACGAATCCAGTGGGATTTTTCTGGACGGAAATTTTGAAGAAAAAAAAATTCGTATTTTTACGAATCCCATGGGATATTTCTGGACAAAAATTTTGAAAAAAATAATCTTTTAACGAATCCTGTGGGATTTTTCTGGACGGAAATTTTGAAAAAAAAAATTCGTCTTTTTACGAATCCCATGGGATTTTTACGAATCCCGTAGGATTTTTTTGGACGGAAATTTTGAAAAAAAATCGTCTTTTTACGAATCCCATGGGATTTTTTACGAATCCTGTGGGATTTTTCTGGACGGAATTTTGAAAAAAAAGTTCGTCGAAAGTATATAACAATGCATATCTATAGAAAGATAATTTTTTTCTCGTCGCGATGGTGTATTTTTCGTAGCTTGAAGATTTACCGTTTGCAAGATATGTTGTTTTAAAAAAAAAGGTGGAAAGTGGGTTTTTATATTAAATGAGCTAAAATGTCAATTTTGCCCCCCCTTTTTTATTTTTTGATTTGATCTTAGCCATTAGATGAAAGGTGGATGGATGGTGGATGGATGGTTGAGATTGATTATTTGTTTTTTAAGTGATACTTGTTTTGCATCGATCTCACCTGTGACATTACATATTATCACATGTGATATTACATATCACATGTGATTTTTTCATGCAAATTTAGTAACGAAAAAAAAAACGTAAAAAAAGCGAAAAAAATTTTTTATCGAAAGTATATCAAAGTGCATATCTATAGAAAGATAATTAAATGCTCGACGTAATGGTATATTTTTTTCGCTTAACGATTAACGGTTTGAAAGATATTAATATTTGAAAAAAAAATGATGAAAGTGGGCTTTTTAAATTATTGGGATTAATCTCATCCATTAGATCAAATAAAGATGGAGGGTGGAGATTGGTCCCTTGGTATGTAAAAAAAGTTTTGTCCTCAAATGATCTTAAATCTTAACGTTAATGGGTTTGACTATTCATTTTCTTAATTTGATAAACTCTGGCCCATTTAATTTTTTATTTTTATTTTTCTATATATTTTTGTTCTTTCACACAACCTTAAATAAAATGTCATCCATTTATGACTTTTTTCTAGAAACCTAGAAAAAAGATTATAAAAGGCACTTGAGAAGGTAAACCGACAACTAGGCCTGTAAACGAACTGGATGAACATGAACGGAGTCATGTTCATGTTCGTTAATTTAATCTTAACAGGACAAATGAAAGGAAACGAACGCTTAAACTAAAGAATTTTCTTATTCATGTTCGTTAATTAAATGAGGTTGTCTGTGTTCGTTTATATTTGTTTATTAAGAGATTAAGCAAATGTAAATGGACGAACATAAATCAGCGTATTAAGACAAACAAAAAATATACAATCTATTGTGTTTTAAGTGTTCATTTGTTTGAGTATGCAATATATAACAAAATATATTGTATACGACCATAAACACATAAAAGAGCATAAATAAGCATTAACAAATGTATAATCGAATGTTCACGAACATAAATGAACAAACGAGACTTTTGTTTATATTCGTTCATTTAAATAAACGGACATAAAATCTTGTTTATGTTCGTTCATTTAATAAATAAACACATATAATTGAACACTTACTGCATAGTTCTTGAAATGTTCAAGATCGAAAGCCGCCAACCTAAATTAGGATAAGTGAAGGGGTAAACATCCAACCGGGTTCGATACCCAACGACCAACCTCTGTAAACCAATAGAGAATGTTTGACTTAAAATATAACTTTTCTTCCCCCTAAAGACAATAAAAACAATAGAATTGATACCTACACACAAACTCGATTCCATTTCATACATTTGTGGAACCTCTACCGAAAGTGGTACCCGAATTAGAAAGATAAATACATAAACATTGTACTTCAAAATTTATTTACAATATAAAACGTTTTATTCTCTTTCCTCGCTTGCACATAAAAAACCCAACGTAATCACTTTTTTTTCTTTTACCGATCAAAGTATCAAACCAAATAAGTCTATGTATTCATGATATACGGATATTGTTTAGAACATGATTCATTTTGTAATTTAGCAAAAACAATTGTGCTCAAACTCTCAAGCCGCCCAAATTAAACTAACTTTTTCCAATTCGATTCGTAATATAATTCATCCAATATGATTCGAGAATAGGTGAAACCGAAGTTACTAGATTTACCGAGATGTTACGCCCAAATCGACCTTTGCGGCCTCTCAATTCACTATTTTTAAGTTGTTAATATATGCTCCTTGTTGAAGTAAAACCCTGCGGATGGGTCCCACTTCTAAGCTTCGTCCTTCGGATGGGATCCTTTGGACTTCGTTTGTTCCTACACAAGAAGAACACGCGTCAGGCTCGCCCCGGGTTCGATCCCAGGACCAACCTCCGGCGTGAGAGTAAGTTTCGGGTCAATAAGAACAGTAGAATTAAAGTAATGGTAGTAGGTGTTAAATTGAATGCATATCATAAATGAGGTGTGGGTATTTATACTACCCACACTTACTGTACCTGTTCACCTTGGGACCACGCGAGTTGACCTATGTCTGACCTATAAAGTAGGTGTCAGGCCACGTGGGAGACACAATCCCGTAATATCTGGAATGTCAGTAGTTGATGGGACCTGTTACTGTAGACGGCGGCGGTTCGCTCTGTGTGTATATCTAAAGGTCCGAGACAGTCCGAACGATCCTTTGAGTTCGGACACCGGAGCCTGGTCCGGACGACTCTAGCGTCCGGACACATACACCAACATGTCCCCCCCCAGTATTGTAGTATCGGTTGGAGATCGATGGTGCAATACTTTATTAACACCTTCATGCATTTTGGCACCTTTGGCTTGGCCAAGTCGGCTGGATCTTCTCCGGACACATACACCAACATGTCCCCCCCAGTATTGTATTACTAGTAGAAGACTAGTAATGTAATACTTTGACGGATGTGTTGTGGTTTATTGCTTTGCATTCTTCGGATGTGTCTTTTTATTTTTGCGTCCTCGTCCCCATTTCAATTATATATTCCGTCCAAGCGAACCCTATGTATGAATTATGTAAGTGTTGGGTCGGATTTTTGAAAGGTTCATCTTACCTTGATGGGCTAATTTAATTGCAGGCCCATGGGCCGAGCAAAGCAGTTGTCTTTTTAGTGAAATATTGGCATGCCACGCGTATGCTAACCGTGGGAATCTAACGTTCCATATTTTGCCACGTCAGCGAGTGACAGGCTGACGTGGCACTTTTTTGATTGTCTTTATGTCTTTCCCTATATATATATGTTTGGTTCTTATAAGAGTTTTTCTGTTAACTGTGTGTTTACTTACCTCATCCTCGGTGTTTGTATATTTTGCACAATTTGCTCAACCGTTGAGAAGTCCGAGAGGTGCGTTACCTTACTCTCTTGTAATTTATCTTTAGCACTTTGTTCCATCGGCATCCTTTTAGATATGACCGCTGAGATGAGTGAACAGATGGACTTCCCATTGGTAAGTAGACTTGGGCCTCAACCTAGTAGGGTAGCACCTAAGTTTGACATGCATGTACATACTTCTAAGTTGACACAAGGTGAGCTGGACCGGGTGGTTGCGGAGTTCGGAATTCCATTGGATTTGCATCCGGTGCTTCCTCCGCTGGGTATGACTATGGACATGTTGCCGGAGACTAAGATTGGTGTTTATGTGCATCAGCTGAGGACGGGGGTGTCAGGATTCCTTTCTCTACTTTTCTGCTAGCAGTGATAGGATATTTTCGTGTACATTTTTCTCAAGTGGTTCCGATAGGGTTGAACAGGGTCACTATGTTTGAAATCCGATGCTACAGTCTGAACGTGGTGCCGACTGTTCCCCTTTTCCGGGTTTTTTATAGGTTGTGCAAGCAGGGGCATTGGTTTTCTTTCGAAAGCCGGGCGGGAACGAGAGCCTTAAAATGTTTTAAGGAAGTGTTGACCGGCCTAAAGAATTGGAAGGGTCATTTCTTTTTGATAGATCGGAGGGCGATACCGCATGGTATGCCGTGGAGGCATAGGGATTCTAAAGTTACAGATGATTTTCCTGTGGTTTATTCTGAGAGAGATGCTGAGAAAGTTGCAGAGAAGGTTATCTTTCTGAGGAAACCTTTGGATGCTATCTTATGGATGGTGGGGCTTAGTAGGGTTTTCGAGTACCCCGGGTACAAGGGCGTTTTAAAGGATGCCGATGGGCATGGTAAAACAGATTTCTTTAGCCGTCATTCGCAGGGGTTGCTTGTTTATTGGTTTGACCTTAGGTTGCTTTGTTGTTTTTGTAGTTCTTTCCATGACAGAGTATTTGGAGCTTCCCGTGGAGGTTGACGTGGACGTTGGTAGGGGAGATCCTCTTGAGGAGGGGAGTGAGGGACCGAAGAGAACCACCGAGCCTTTGGTAGCAGGTAGCACCGTGCCCAAGACCACTCCTATACAGAAGGTGGTTGAGAAGGCGGATTTGAACGTGTTAGCTGCTAGAGAGGAGAAGGAAAGAAAAAAGATGGAAGATGAGAAAAAAAAGGAGCGCCGAGGGACCATCAGAGACTGCTACTTCTCGCAAGAAGAAGAAAACCGAACGGAAAGATGACGAACAATCTGACCGAACTATCGATGCCTCCCCCCTTCGCCGTATTGAACCGCAAGTTGTTGCCGAAGTTGCGCTGAATCAGGGGGAAAGAAGAGAATCGGGGGAGCAGGTTGTGGGTGAAGGGAGCGAGCATGAGCGCACTGCTGAGACCAACCTTGGAGGTCAGCCGGATCCGGAGACTCATACGGAAGAGCAACCATCTTCCGATGGTAAGGGATACGCTCTGGTACCTTTTTCTCCTCCTCTTTTATGTATGTGAGCTGTGTTTTATGTTTTCCTATTGATTTTACAGATCATTCGGATCATTCCATGCACTCCCCGCCACCTTCTACGGTGCATCCGTCACCAGGAGCAGGTGAGGCGAACTCGTCTTGCTATATTGACTCGTTATGTCCTTGTTTTTGTTGAGTGACCTCTGACTTTGTTGCAGATGAAGGCTCTCTCGAGGGAGAAATTTTTGCTCCCGGCTGGTCTCTTCCCAATCATGTCCGCTTGGACTCTTATAGGGCTTGTCTAGAGTTGCTGGCACATCTTACCCCTCCAGCTGAGAAGATTGCGATAGAAGGGCTGACCGATAGCCAGCTGGTTCATCGGTCGTATGAGCAATCCGGAGGTGGGATTGCGATGCAGGCCGAGCTACTTCGTCGCTTCAACCAATTGCTCGATGAGCACAGGGAGCTGGACAGGACGTATAAAAATAGCGTGGTGGAGCATGGTGCGGAGCATGGCAGATATGTGCGGTTGGTTGAAGAGTTTGATGCCCTCAAGCAAGAATTGGCTGATGTGAGAGCTGGTATATCGGAACGAGAGGAGGAACTAGCAGTTCGACTGGCTGAGATGGAGAAAGAAAGGGATGATTGGAAAAGAACAGCTGAATCTCATGCTGAGGGTGTTAAAGGGTTGGAGCAAGAGATGGCAAAAAAGAATGAAGCCTTAGGGAAGATTGAGGGGGCGAACAGGGATTTGCTTGCTGAGGTCGGGAGGTTGGAGATGGAGCGTCAAAATGTCGTGAAGGATCTCCTCCCGACTGCTTGTCGACGTTTGTTTTGCAGCTCTGAGTACAAGGCACAGATGGGATGGGTTTATGGATTGGCCTACACCGCAGGTTTCCTGGATGGTCTTGCCTATGAGCGTAAGAAAGACGAGCACGAGCGACTTTTGGGCAAGTTTGATAAGCTTAACATGGAGGCTCCCCGTATCTGGAAAGCGGAGTATGTAAAGTTGTTTGATGCCCAGTATCCGTATATTCAGAAGCTTGCCGATTCGTACCGGATGCCGTTGAGTGACCTCATGAATCTGTTGCCCGCTGCTGGTGCTCCTAAGTCGAAGCCTGTGACAGCCGCACCAACTAGAAAGGTCGGAGAGTCATCCGGGGCCAAGCACAGACCGGGTGAAGGTTCCTCCGCTGCTGAGAACATTGCGGGTGAAGGCTAGTGGTTATTTTCTTTATTTTTGTTTCGGATGAATGTAATGATGATACTTGTTGTGGATAAGTGCCATGTAATAACTTACTTGTGATGGCTTGAAGACGTTGTTCTTATACTTGCTGGAATAATTTTTACTTAATTTGTTCGTACAGATATCCCGCTTATGTGTGTTATTGATAACGAGGTGTTGTTTAAGCTGGCTTGTCCCGTTTGGAGTGTTTGGGACGTCGTACGGTATCCCCTTCCCTTTTTTTTTTTTTTTTTTTTTTTTTTTTTTTTTTGGTGGCGTTACTCTTTTTTCGTTGAAACGGGCTTCTGAATAGATATATACATATGTTTTTTATTGTTCGAGTGTGGTTGGAGTCCTGGCGTTCCAGCATACCGGTACTTATCCTGGCGCGAAGAAGGTCGTTATAAACAGTTGTTCGCGACTAATGTTCTGGCTCCTTTTTTACCTTTGGATCCGCAACTTGAGTTGACTGATTATCCATTATAGATTGACTTGACGATTCGTGTTGTGAAGCGGAGTGTGACACACCTCTTTTGTTTATCATCTTTATTCTAGTTTTTTTTTTTTTTTTTTTGTATAATCCGCTATGTCGGGTGAAGCGATTTCGATCCACTCACGAGAGAGGGAGTGTTTTCCATAATCTGATAGATGAATAATCCGGAGGGTTATCATGATCCACTCACGAGGGAGGGAGTGTTTTCCACAATCCGATGGATGAATAATCCGGAGGGTTATCCTGATCCTCTCACGAGGGAGGGAGTGTTTTCCACAATCCGATGGATGAATAATCCGGAGAGTTATCACGATCCACTCACGAGAGAGGAGTGTTTTCCACAATCCGATGAATGAATAATCCGGAGGGTTATCACGATCCACTCGCGAGGGAGGGAGTGTTTTCCACAATCCGATGAATGAATAATCCGGAGGGTTATCACGATCCACTCACGAGGGAGGGAGTGTTTTCCACAATCCGATGAATGAATAATCCGGAGGGTTATCACGATCCACTCACGAGGGAGGGAGTGTTTTCCACAATCCGATGAATGAATAATCCGGAGGGTTATCACGATCCACTCACGAGGGAGGGAGTGTTTTCCACAATCCGATGAATGAATAATCCGGAGGGTTATCACGATCCACTCACGAGGGAGGGAGTGT
The DNA here is from genome assembly GCA_021014915.2 of Artemisia tridentata subsp. tridentata. Taxonomy (NCBI): domain Eukaryota; kingdom Viridiplantae; phylum Streptophyta; class Magnoliopsida; order Asterales; family Asteraceae; genus Artemisia; species Artemisia tridentata. Next base: position 22,818,744 of record CP139505.1, read on the forward strand.
TTTCCACAATCCGATGAATGAATAATCCGGAGGGTTATCACGATCCACTCACGAGGGAGGGAGTGTTTTCCACAATCCGATGAATGAATAATCCGGAGGGTTATCACGATCCACTCACGAGGGAGGGAGTGTTTTCCACAATCCGATGAATGAATAATCCGGAGGGTTATCACGATCCACTCACGAGGGAGGGAGTGTTTTCCACAATCCGATGAATGAATAATCCGGAGGGTTATCACGATCCACTCACGAGGGAGGGAGTGTTTTCCACAATCCGATGAATGAATAATCCGGAGGGTTATCACGATCCACTCACGAGGGAGGGAGTGTTTTCCACAATCCGATGAATGAATAATCCGGAGTGACATGGCACTTGACATTTTATAACTGTAATACAATATTTCCGGGAAACGGAGAAGTTCATAAATTATTACAGATACTTAGAATGTTAGTTTACATTTTCCACAAAAGAAAATTTCAAAATTAAACTTCATCATGCATTCATTACAGTATCGTCCCCGTCGTCCAGTGTTGTGTTTTTTTTTTTTTTGAATGAGGTTTTGAAACCAAAGCCTTTACTGCGAAGGTTTTGAAGTCAAAGCTTCCTTGTTTTATTCTTCCGATATCCCGTTCGTCCTCAAGCTGAGAATATTATCTTCCTCGGAGGGTGCTCTTAGTCGATTTTTCTTGAAAACTTGGCATTCGAACTTGTCAGTCAGCTGTGTAGTTAAAGTTGCGATCCCTTTCGGGGTGGGGAACTTCAACATGTTGTGGCTGGTCGAAGCGATGGCTCGGAGTTTCCCGAGACCCGCTCTCCCCAATATCATATCGTATGGTGACGGAGACCGTACAACGTAAAATTTTATAAGCAGTTTCCTGTACTTTCCACGGCTGCCCAGAATTGCCTTTAAAACAACCTTACCCCTCGGTTTACTGCCTTCTCCTGAGAAACCTGTCAGGGTGGTGTGGGTTGCCTTGATCCTAGCTTTTGTTCCGGTGTTCAGCTTGTTAAAGCAATGTTCGTATATGACGTTCACCGATGACCCACCATCCGCCAGTATTTTCTCGACCAGACTTCCCTCGACACTGCCTCTCACAACAAGGGGTTCGTATGATAACCTTCCGAATGCGCATGAAGGAAAGGTTATTGGTGTGTTCATCCATTTCTTATTTCCATGTCCCAACCTTGGTTCTTGATCGTCGGCCGGGCTTTCTATCAGATTAATCACTTTGGCTTTTCCGTTATCATTCTTTCTTTGTTGGTCTTTGTCCCTCTCCATCTCGCGTTGTCTTAGATCTTTCATGAGGTGGTCCAGCTTTCCGGATTCTAAAGCAACTATCAGTTGTTTCTTGAGTTGATGACAATCGTCGGTCAGATGTCCTTTTTCCCTGTGGTACTCGCAGAACTTGTCTAAATTTTCTTTTCTTATCCTGCCTCCGGTTGGGCGAGGGAAGGGTAAGTTCAAATGGTGCTCCGTGGCGAGAATTTCCCTAGGGGGCTTAGTTAACGGCCACCATCCATTGGGCCGTTTGGGAGGATCGTTGCGGCGGTAGTCCAAGAGGGGTAGATCGTTACGGGGGAAATCATTGCGAGGGTAGCTCCTGAGTGGAACTGCGTAGGGGTGATATGTGTCTTTCTGTTTGAAGTCGTTTCGGCGATCCACTCGCGGTCTATCGTTTCTAAAACCCTGGGTTCCCTTCTTGTTTGAGTCGAAACCCTCTCCCTTCGGTAGTTCTGTACTACGGAACGCTTCTTCAGATCTTATGAAGTCATCTACCCTGGTAAACATTTCTGTGACCGTATGCGGAACCCTGTCGGAGAATTTTTTGGCGAGAGCGGGGCATTTGTGCGCATTCATGAAGGCTGAAATTCTCATAATCTCCGATACCCCACTTATATAGCTTGCCTCATCTGTCCATCTCTCCTTGAATTCCGGAAGAGACTCATGAGCTCGACGAATGATTTTTGCGATCTCTGTGGGGTTTTTTATGCATTTCTTCCTGAGCGAAAACCTCGTGGAGAACTGTTCCCTTAACTCGTTCCAACTATCAATACTCCCGGGTTCTAATCTTTCGAACCATCCACCTGCGGCCCCGTCCAATGTCTGCTGAAACATGCGGCACCATACGGGCATCGGCCATTCCCCCTGGTTCGCGGCTCCTGTGAACCTGGTGAGATGGTCGTTCGGGTCTGTCGAGCCATCATAAAACCTCATGTTCAACGGCATAGTGTGACTCGGCCCGGAGAATTCCACAATGCGCCGGGTGAATGGTGATCTCGATGTTTCCTTAAAGGGCTTATGCAGATCATCATCCTTTCCCTTGTCCTTTATATGACTTGCATTCTCTTCGTCTTCAAAGTTTAACCGTATCGGCTTAAGAGCGCTTGCATTTAACCTGTTGTGCTTTTTGATGAGCTCCGTCAATGACGCCACGTGGGCCGTGATCATTTCTCGAAGATCGGCGGACTCTTCGCCCGGGCCTTCATTTGAGTTTCGGATGTTACCTGTTTCGTCCCGGTTATTGTTAGGTTGAAGGGTGCTGTCGGTTTCATTTAGGTTCTGGACGTTATCGGTTTCGTATCTGTTGCCGGCGAGAGGTTGGGGAATATTGTCGGCCTCGTTCGGGTCTAAGGTATTGTCAGTCTCGTATCGGTTGTTGTTGTTTGTTTCGATCCTTCCGTCTCCGAATCGAAGAGGAGTGAAGGAAGGACCAGCCATGTCAATGCTCTAGTAGATTGAATAGCGGGTCCCACGGAAGGCGCCAATTTGTTGAAGTAAAACCCTGCGGATGGGTCCCACTTCTAAGCTTCGTCCTTCGGATGGGATCCTTTGGACTTCGTTTGTTCCTACACAAGAAGAACACGCGTCAGGCTCGCCCCGGGTTCGATCCCAGGACCAACCTCCGGCGTGAGAGTAAGTTTCGGGTCAATAAGAACAGTAGAATTAAAGTAATGGTAGTAGGTGTTAAATTGAATGCATATCATAAATGAGGTGTGGGTATTTATACTACCCACACTTACTGTACCTGTTCACCTTGGGACCACGCGAGTTGACCTATGTCTGACCTATAAAGTAGGTGTCAGGCCACGTGGGAGACACAATCCCGTAATATCTGGAATGTCAGTAGTTGATGGGACCTGTTACTGTAGACGGCGGCGGTTCGCTCTGTGTGTATATCTAAAGGTCCGAGACAGTCCGAACGATCCTTTGAGTTCGGACACCGGAGCCTGGTCCGGACGACTCTAGCGTCCGGACACATACACCAACACTCCTCGTTCAATTTTTTTGGTTCGTATGCTAGCTGTGATGGTCTCTAATCATAAAATAATTTTTACCTCCTACTTAAAACCTCATGAATAACACCAAGCTCGAGATATCATCTTCCTAGAATAATCATCAATTAGCAAAGTTGTGACAATAATCTTTTAACAACTGGGAGGAAAGATTTGAAATTTCTTTGCATGCAAAAACACAAGGAATGGATAAATTTTTGTTTCCAAATGTTGAATATATATATATAGTTATATATACGTGTATTCAAGTATGCATGTATGTAAAAGAAAAGAAACAGGAAGATGCATTATATTGTATTTATTTTAAGAAGTACCACCTACCTGTATATATCTTTTAAAATTACAATTATCCAACAAAAAACTCATAATTCATCCATTATTTGAAACATGGGATATGTATTTTCTCTATAATTCTTCGTTTTCAATCTTGCCACACCTCTTGATCTTTTTATTAGATGTATCTTTAGGCATTAATTTTAGGGATGATATTCATTTTACGAGAAAATGTCATGTAATAATAATCAAGTTTCTTGAATATTTCAATTATGTCACTCAAACTTTATATCAATTACAAAAACCATCTAAGTTTTGTCTCATTATTGTGAAAATATTCGAAAGTGTTATATTTAGGGGTAATCAAACATGCATTATTTGGTTGTACTATAGTTTTGAACACCCACCTCTAACAATAACTTCTCACAATCAACTCAATCTATAACCAACTTTTTCAATTTGAAAAGAAAAATAAGTCACATAATAGTAAAAAGTATAAAAAGTGTTCTATTAGAGTCACTAAAATTCAAAAATTTCACAACAATAAAACATAATTGAAACTTTGAGTGATATTTATAATTAAAAGAAAGTTTTAATTATTAAATTGGAAAAAAACTAAACTTAGTTACTATTTGATTTGATGATCTTCATTTGATTTGATGATTTTCATCCTCATTTTCCTATAAATCAACTTAAAACAAATCAACTATTGCTATGCTATTGAACGTTCTCATCTATCTATAAATACTAAAAAAACACACTTTTTTAGAAACTTAATTGGCAGGTTTATTGATAGAAATTAACCGTTAAATGATAAGTGTCCATGACATTTTTGTTAACATAACTAAGCACCTCCTTTTGACAAGTGTCCATGACATTTTTGTTTATTAATAATGAAAACTATTGCCATTAATAAGTTTTTACCAATCACCCCCTAAGTTATGCAAGTATATTTTGAGACTTTGACAATCGATAAATATCATTTATAATTTTTTGAATTAGTTCTTAATATCGGTATTACGACCTGCACCTTGCAAAAAGGCGTAAACACACCCAATACTTCTAAAGTTACTAATAAAACACATATTTCGAAACTTAAATCGTTATTATTCTCCTAAGATAACTAAGCACCTTCTTTTGACAAGTGTCTATGGCATTTTTCATTAACCCATTTTTTGAATTATCTCTTGAATTCTCCCATCATAAATGAGTTATTCACAACTATGTCATTAACTTTTACCATTGCTTAAGACTTGGTAAGTGTATATTAATAATGAACATTGTTTCCATTAATAGGTTTTTATCAGTCACAAGTTATGAAAGTATATCTTGAAACTTTGACAATCAAGAAATATCATTAAATATCATTAGTCAATTTTGAATTAGTTCCTAACATCATTATTACGATATGCACCTTTCAAAATGGCGTGAAAACATCCAATACTTGCTAGCTGAATACCGCCGCATACTAAATGACAACGAAGTGAGAATTAATAATAATTTATCATTAATCTCCAAATAAGAACCCTAATTATTGATATAGGGAAATCTATCAACTTTAATTTATATTTACTTGGAATTTAATTTTTTTAAGACCAAGAGTAGTGGTATTGCTATTTGTTTGTGTGGGTTAGGGGCATTTGTTGACAAGTGTCTCTTGTGTCATATGGGTTATATTTTTTTATTTTTTTATTTTTTTATTTTTTTAAATAGGAGTAATGGGTGGGGCATTGAATGGTACTTTTTTTTTTTTTTAAATAACTATTATACATTAACAATTAAAAACTTAAATAACTATTTAAAATCATACATTAAAATAACTAGCCGTTAAAGCCACCTTCAACGGCTATATTTTGGTTAAAAATAAAATCAACGCCCATTGTTGGATCAACGGGCGTTGATTTTTTGCCAATTCAACGGGTTTCAATGGTTGATGGGGTGGGCCTACGGGCGTTGAAAGGGCAACTAAGCCCACATCAACGCCCCACTACTCTTGGTCTAACTATCACTTATTCCATCTGATTCTACACGAATTTTAGACCCTTGACAAAAAGCCATAATTTAGCATTAAATAGGTCGAAACAAAGGTCACATTAAATACAATAAATGTGACATATATTGTTCCAAAATATAAAATAACTATATACATCTTTATTATATACTAGCAGGGTACCCGCGCGTTGCGGCGGCGGGTACCCTGAAATAAATTTTTTCGGTGAATCATGTATTTTGGTTTATTATGTTCTTTTTGACAATAAATTTACGGATATCAAGAATTTCGTTTAGCTCGTGCCCGTTGGCTCGTGTCCGTTCGGGCTCGAGCCCGTTTGGCCCGTGCCCGTTCGGCCTCGAGCCCGTTTGGCCCGTTGCCCGTTCGGGCTCGAGCCCATTTGGCCCGTTGCCTGTTCGGGCTTGAATATTTGTATAATATGCTTTATTATTTGTATTAGTGACATTTAATGTAGGAATTGTGTTTAAGTTGGTGTTTTAATAACTGCATTAATTATATTTATTGATCCGTTAATTAATTGTATTTAATGTACATAATGATTTAATTATTGTATTTAATGTTAGTATTTCTATTTTAATTAGTTGTACTTTGAGCTTAAGAACTTGTAAATGTTAGAAAATGTGTTTTAATTACTTGTACTTTTAGCTTTATAACTTGGATTACTTAATTTTAAGAGTTTCTATTATTAGTAGGCCTTAATGCTTTATAATATAGTAAGATTATTATATATACAGAGAAAACAAAAAATTTTAGAAATATACAAGTTAAGTAAAGTGGTTTGACAAAAATATCCCCTTAACGTTTTTGTTTAAATTAGTGATTTTTAATAAGAATTATTTGTTTGTCACCATAAAAAGGTTGACTTATATTCACATGATTAGGAAGGATCCATCGTTGACGGTAATATGTTTTTGAATTTTAAATTTGAAATATTTGTTTCACTAAGAAAAGGTTCACTTAAGTGTCTCATGATTTCAATTTTAAGCACTCAATTACATTTAATCAAATTTCATATAGTGCACATATTTTACTATATATAAAAGAACTATTTTCACCATCCAATATTTGTAAAGAAGATAGAAAAAAATAATTGTAGAAGAAGAAGAGCAAGAATGTTCCAATTAATGTTGATGACGTCGTTGAACACGCTCTTAGCAAAATGAGGTTCAGTAAGATTGTATTATGTTGTTTATTAACAAACACATTTACAATTATTGACCAATAATATATGAAAATTTAAAATCCTTCTATCATTATAAATTTAATATATCACCCATTAAAACATTCCGAGATAACCATATGTCATTAGAATTTTAAATATCCGTGACCAATAATACATATATGTTCATGTTTTCCAGCTTAGTAGTTACTATAAATTCTATGTTTTCATCAATTTTCTTTGAAAAACCCAGCAATTCGATGGGTCATTTAGTTAGTATTTTATAAGTATCAGTAAATATTTTCTCTCTTTTTCTTTCTTTTTGTAACTTCACCCCAATCCTTACTAGCATTAATGTGGTGCTGCATAACTCCGTAATGTTGCAGGGGAAGAACTTGGAACACTTGAAGATTCAACTAAATGATATAATCCAGGCTACCAACAATTTTGACGAAGAATATTGCATCGGTTCAGGAGGATTCGGTAAAGTGTACAAAGCAGATCTTGAACATTTTGATAGCAGTAATTACTCATCGAAAGAAGGGGTGGATAAATGCGATTTACCCAGAAAACGAAGCACGGTAGCCATAAAGCGCATTAACAATCCAGAAGGAGAACAAGGGTTCATTGCAGAAATTGAAACTCTAACTAGTTGTAAGCATGAGACTATAATATCTCTTCTTGGTTTTTGTTATGAAGGTAACGGTTCAATGATCCTGGTTTATGAGCATGCTTCGAAAGGAAGTCTTGAAAACTATTTGGGAAGCAGCGATAAAATGGCTAATCTTAATTGGTTACAACGTCTAAATATATGTCTTGATATTGCACATGGTTTGAATTACATTCACAACAACACAGATCATGGCAAACAAAAGATGATACACCGAGACATCAAGAGCGATAATATTCTATTGGGAGATAGTTGGAAGGCAAAGATTGCGGATTTTGGGCTCTCAAAATTCCACCCAGCAGATCAAACGGCCAGCACTATCTATACCAATATGATTGCAGGTACATATGTGTATTTGGATCCAGAATATCAGAAGGATGGTAAACTAAATAAGAAATCAGACATTTACTCTTTTGGAGTGGTATTATTTGAGATCTTGACTGGGAAGTTGGCCTATGATCGTATTTTCACTGACGTTGATGGGAAGGGGATTGCAACCATTGCACGACATCATTTTGAGAAGGGAACACTCATGGAAATTGTTGATCACAAGATAAAGGAAGAAACCGATGAACATGTCTTTTCTCTTACCAAAGGACCCAATAAAGAGTCTTTGGACGTATTTTCAAAAATTGCATTTCAGTGTCTAGCAGTAACTCAAGTCGAACGTCCATCAATTGATGTTGTCATCAACGAACTTAAAAAAGCGCTATACTGTCAGGTGCGCAATTTTTTTGAATAACTTTATAATCTCCTCATATATTCTTCATAGCAGTATGTGACATTTTATACATTTTACTTTGTGCAACTAATATTTTAATTCTCAAACTTTTACTGAATTAATGATCTTACCATTTAACTTTTTTAGTCCTTAACTTTTGTGACATATTGTTTTAATATTAAACTTTACCAGGCTTGGTTTACAACCGTAACCCTGAACTTAGAGACTTTAAAGGAATTATTTTAGATGCCAAATTATTCAGTTATTTTTTACTTATCAAATTGACTGATTGTTCGATGATTCGCAGGAGAACCACAAGGACAGCCTCAAACTGTCTCTTCAAGACATAAAGTTGGCCACAAAAACTTTCAATCAAGACAATCTCATTGGACATGGAGATTTTGGGAATGTATACAAGGGTCACACTCATGGGCATAACTTCATTGCTGCAAAGCTGTTGGGTAGGAAATCTGCTAAAGGAGAAGCTGAATTTATGGCAGAACTTGAAATCCTTATGCAGTATAAACATGAAAATGTAATTGGTCTTGTAGGCTACTGTGATGAAAAGGATGAGAAAGTTATTGTCTATGAGTATGCATCAAGAGGAAGTCTTGATAAGTACTTGAGCGATGATAGTCTTACGTGGGTGGTGCGACTTAAAATATGTATCGATATTGCAATCGGGTTGGAGTTTCTTCATGGAACTGTTTCAAGTCCAGAAATGGTAATACATAGGGACATCAGCAGCAGCAACATTCTACTGTTTGATGATTGGAAAGCAAAAATTAGTGATTTTGGGCTTTCCTTAGTATGTCCAACAAATCAGGATGTAGACTATGTCATCGACAATGTTACAGGCACAATCGGCTATCGTGACCCACTGTACTCAAAAACAGGCTTCTTAACCAAAGAGTCTGATATATTCTCATTGGGTGCCATCTTATTTGACATATTGTGTGGGAAACTATCATCCGAAAAGCTAGACGATGAGTATCTTTATTTACCCTTTTTGGCTAAACACCACTATTATGTAGAAAAACTTGATAAATTGGTGTTCGAGGGTATCAAAGAACAAATTGTGCGAGAGTCATATATTACCTTTACAAGGATTGCCCTTAAATGCTTACATCACAGGAGAGAAAGACGACCAACGGCTCATGAAGTGGTCATACAACTCAAGAAAGCATTGGAATTTCAGGTAAGTTTCTATAGTTTGACAAAATTGGCTAACTTTTGATTCATATATATCTAAACTATGGCCTTTAACTGTTTTATAAACTGTAAGAAAGTAATTACCTTATGAAACATGAGTTTATTAACTGATTAATGTACATACAGGAGGATTACGAGAAATGGGAGCACAAATTGCCTAAAGACTATAAAGAAATAATCCAGATGTCAAAGTGCCCTGATGATTATTCTACCATCAAAAAAGAGGATCTTTACAACATTTTTTCGAAGGGAATCCTCCTTCAACAGGACAAAGTGGTAATCAGTTCATTCTTGTAGCTCGTTTATTTGGTGTTTCCCATTTTCTATGTATCTTCTCCGTATTGAGAGATAATTCAAAATCACACATGCATTTATACATCATACACACTGAGTCTGATTGCAATTCGTTTGTATAACAGTTGTTGTCGTTCATTGGTACTGGAGAAAGAAATGAAATGGTTTCAGCCACAATGTTTTCCTACATAAACAGTTGTCCACATGAGTGGAAATCTCTTCCAGAATCAAGGTTATTCTCTCTACCTCTCCACCTTAATTTGTCAGTTTTAAGTGATAAGCAAACATATGCATTATTGGTAGATGTATGTTATGCTTTTTAATGTTTAAAGTATAAGGTTATTCACTTTACCGTTTAATGGATGGCAAGTTGTTTATAGTAGCATAATATTATTATTAATTATATAATTATAATTATGATCAAATAGGATCAAACTTAAGAACCCCTTCGACTAAGTTCACATATTGCCCCTGTAATAGTGCTTATACAAAACATCTTTAGCTCTTTTACATTTCAGACCTCTTCTCATCCGGTTAATAACAAGATTAGTCCAGCATACATACATATCAACAATGAGAACTGATGTTGTACATGACAAAATAGATTTTAATACTCACTATATGATTGGGAACTATAATTTTATAAACATTCCTTTAATTTTAAATTTTGCTAGCATCTTGATAGTGTTTTTTATAATATTCCTTCCTTTATTTAAATAGGGATTTGTCTGGTACAATAAATTCAAATATAGAAATTAAACTCTTGTTCCAAAAATTACGAAATTCAAAAGCAGAAGTGTATGGGAATAAAGGATATGACTGACTTAGACTTGAATATTTATAACTTGTGCAGGTTTGGGACAGTGGTGGAAATGTCAGATGTTTCCAATTTGAACATCGAAATTAAGATAGACGCTCAATTTTTATCTCCAGATGTTGTTTATGGGGCCTTCTTAGTCTTCAGACTTTGTGATTCAAGAATATTTTCTAGTAAACCGATGTGTGTTAACCTAAAGTATAGAAAGGGACTCGAAAGTCCACATGCATATTTCGCAACATGGAGAGACAAGGACTGGATGATGATTGAGTTGTGCCAGTTCTTAAATCAGAATGAAGATCTCGTTTTTGAGTTTCTACTTGAGAGCTTTTCATCATACTATTGTGGAGAAAGTGCAGTTTATGTTGAAGGCATTGAATTTCGAGCAATTGACAAAGTAAGTTTGAAATTATATCCCTTGGTTCTATTTTATATTCTTTTGTTTATATTATATAAAGGGATTGGATGCATGCCAAAAAATAAAAATAAAAATAAACCATATTCTATGCTGCATAATTTTTCATGGTTTGTACACAGGTGAAACATGAAGAAATCAGAAAATTGAAGGAAGTCCAAGTCTTGAAATCAAACTTCAATGTGGATCAGGTGCAACATTTGCCAACTAACTTTGAAGAAATATTCAAGATATGCAGAAACTATGATGAGTTCTTCTGGTTGGGCGAAATCGGTGAAAAAAAACTACTCGTGCTTTCCGCAAAGGCAACTTTATACAAATACTCTAATGTTGATCTCTTTACTTTAAAACCATCAGCTCTGTCCAGGTTTGCTTCTTTTCTTTTTTTTTGAACTAACTTTGTTACATCTTCCTTTAACCGCTAGACTTATTCTAATTGTACATTCGCTATGTTCTCATATGTGCTTACCCAAAGGCGCTTCGTGAAAAAATATATTTGATAATTCAAGGTCCAAATATTTGCTGTTTTCTAGTAACATATTAAAGATTTGTGACTAGATTGTCGACAAAAGTTTCACGTGTTGGATTTAGTTCTCTTTAAATATACTTTGTTCTTGAGAAGTATAAATGTAATCATATAATATATCGTACATGCAGATTTCAAGTGGTGATTGAGCTTTTACCACAACAAGTATTTCATATCAATTGCACGATTAAAAGTCAAATGTTGTCACCGGACACAGAATATGTGTGTTACCTTATGTTCAAGCTTTCAGAACAATGCCAGGGACTTCATTGTCCGGTGAAAGTACGAGATTTACTCCATCAAGAAAACAATGAGGCCGATTTTTTCTATTTTATTACCCCGAGCCCATCGAACATAAATGATATTACTCGGGTTCCAAAACAAAGGGAAGATGGATGGATGGAGATTCAACTGTGGAAATTTAACTCAACTCATGAATTCAAGGATGACTCTCTTTCTATGAATATGAAATTTACAAGTCATGAAGGAACCATGTCTGGCCTCATTGTATGTGGTCTCGAGTTTCGACCAATGTAAAAGATTTCTTCCTGTACTTATTAAAACTCGTTTTTACTTTGAGTTTCAATCACCTGGAAAATATAACGTAATTTGTTTAAACTTACTAGTTTATTAATGTTAATTTTTGTACAAGATACATGCTTTATATGGTGAACTTCATTTTAGTGAGATATAGACGGCAGTTTTGGCAGGCTATTCAATTCTAGGTGGTAATGGCTAGATTTAGTTGCACATCAAATGTTTGATATAATGTCTGCTTCAATGGTGTTGTAAATTGGTCATGTTCGCAAGGCTGATTAGAATTGTTTTGTGGTCTTAAATCACATTTAAGTAAATAGCCTTTTTTATTTAGTGGAGATTTGATATAATGCGAACTTTTTTTTTCAGAGTTTTATGGTTTCATAAACATTGGAGGATGGATGGTTGGAGTGATATATTGCGCAAACTTACTTATACAGGGATAAGAAGAAAGTTGTAAATCCTGTAATTTGTTTGTTGTTGAATGATTTATTTGTTGTTGAATGAAATCCAAACCTTCATCCAGAGAAGAAAGTTGTAAATCCTGTAATTTGAACAAAAACAGTCAACCTACCAAATAAAGTGATTATCATTCAAAACAACTCTAAAAGGTAGGCTATTGACATTTATTCGGATCGGGTTTTATCTCTAACGAGTCAAACGAGTAAAATCAACAAGATTAACTCTCGGCATGTGCCCCGACCAAACTCTCTTTACCCAAAAAAAAATAACTTTACCTTTACCCAAAAAAGACCAAACTCTCGGCATGTGCCATAAAGTTATCCATTATGACCTTAACCCTTTTCTGCTCATTATGAAGCACGCACCATCCACCCATATTGCCACCTCTAATCTTTTCACAACAATTATCATCCTTTGGACTCGGGGAAGGACCGCTTAACGTTCGAGCTAACATGGATTAACTTGGTAGTTACTAGAGTATATTTAACTCGATTGCATGTTTTAACATGAAAACAAATGTATATTATGTCAAAGTAACAATATGAATAAAGTATTCCTAGAAACAGAGGTTAAAACATGTAGCTAGAAGCATAAACTATATTTTGATTAAAAAAATAAAAATAAAAATAGGGTTGCACACCACCCATTTGATAAAATGTATGTTTCAATAGTGTTGTAGCTTGGGGGAGGTTTTACCCGGGTTCGAGTCTCGCAAGTGACAAAGAAAAATAAAAATCCGGATTTTCCTCTAGTGTGAAGCCGTGAGTTCTAGGGGTTTCCCTTCGCGGGTCTCTCCTAGTGGTTCGGGTCCCGGGGCCTGCCCGTTTGAATGGTTTAACTCGGGGGGTCGGATTTCAAGTGTGGTGCAGTTCAAAAAAAAAAAAAAGTGTTGTAAATTGGTCATGTTAATTAGCGAGACCATTGAGACTACTTGTTGTTTAGAATTGTGAGACCATTGAGACTACTTGTTGTTTAGAATTGTTCTCCGTATGCTAATGGCCTTATATTTGTGGAGATGAATTGTGTTATTAGTCCTTACATAGTTATTTTTTTTAAGTGTGTATTTTTATTTTTTTTATTTATTATTATATTTTATTTTAATTTTTTTTATAAGTGAGTGGGTTTTAGGTGTGGATGTGCGAATCCACAAATATGTTGACACGTGTCCAGACATAAAGTACTTTCACCCGACCATTATACCCCACGTGCCATTTGACTTTTTTAAACAAATGTGCGAACGACGGTGTGCGAATTGTGGCTAATGTGCCAATTGCGGCTAATGTGCGAACGGCTGCGAATTGCGGCTAATTGCCGTCATTCGCACATCCGTCGTTCGCACATCCGACTGTACTTGCAAATGATTGGTGTTGTACTTATTGTCTGGCACGTGTCAACATATTGGTGGAGTCGCACATTCGCACATGACCTTTTTGAGAATGGGCATTATTTTTGTACATTTTTTTAAAAAAAGTTAAATTTTTATACCATTTTGAGAATTGACTCTTTTTTTAAACTTCTAGGATTGGAAAGGTATTGTCTAAACTTTAAAGTCCATGCACAAGCAATATCTAGTGAAAAGTATATTGTTATTCATCAACTTCTTCAAACCTATCATCATCTTGAATTTTAGGGATTTTACCGTCATTTTTCAACCCCACCATCTTTACCAAAAGTTATTTATAGACGGGTGTTTGGGAGTTACCTTTTTGGTTGTATATATTTTGAGAATCCTTTTTTTTTTTTTTTTTTTTTTTTTTTTTTTTTAATGTCTTTCATGGTGATTGCTTCAAAAAGTCACATTTCTTAGATCATGCATAATGAAGTCATCCACCACCCGCAGCAGGCACTCTGTATATATTTTGAGAATCCCTTTTTTTTTTTTTTTTTTTTTTTTTTAATGTCTTTTATGGTGATTGCTTCAAAAAGTCACATTTCTTAGATCATGCATAATGAAGTCATCCACCACCCGCAGCAGGCACTCTCCATGTGTGGTTTTCCATAACGGGTGTCCACCATCACGCACGGTGAAGAGAAGTTTGTGTTGGTTTGATGGTGAAGACCACCTAACAAAGGGCACTTATGTGCGACGTATGTGCAAGGTAGAACATTGTAGAAAAGAATGCTTTCGGAAAGAATTCTGGTAAAGACATGCATTTACTATTATGACATTTTACTATAGTCCATCAAAATTCTCAAATCTATCTAGTTTTTCACAACATCAGCATACATATACTCACAAGAGTTTACTATCGTGACGGCAAAATCTACAAAGTTACAATTTATCCGGATAAATATGACGCCGTTCGTTTTCTAGGATTTATGAGTACTTCATTTATAAAAATAAATTTAATTTAGTATCACAAAACTCAGAATACAAGACTGTCACATATAAAATCCTTATTATGTCCGAACAAAAAATACTAATGATACAATAACAAATGATGGAGAAACAACTATAATCACCTCCTCCGTGCTTCTTGTTCCACGGTACCCATAAACTGAAATTTCAAGATAAAGGAAGATAGGATAGAAAAAGATACATACCTACGGCAGCCCCCGAGACAATTAAGATTTTTCCATAATCTCCCTAAATAATTTTTTTGGTGCTGCAATTGGAAAGTATGATAAAAACTTATAAGAAAAAAAGAGACGGTAATAATTTAGGCTTGATGGAGAGGCATGAAATATCATAACATTGTGTTGATGCATGAAATGTTTCAAAAACGTTATTTCTATCTTTCGATTACTTCACGTTTTGAGGATGACAAAATGTGAAAACACGTTACGTTAAAATTAACGGAAACAAGTTTTTGTCAAAAGATCTCATTTCTCGCAAATCACTCTAGAATAAATTTACAACTTGACCAATGATCAAAGAAGTGAATTTGTGCTTAAAACTTCACATTTTTATGTGACAAAACATTTCTTTCAAAAATATACTTTACAAATTATTTTTGAATAATTAAGAAATGTTTTAATGGAAAAATAAGTTTAAAATACATAACAGCTATTTTTCCCCCCAAAATCAGCTCCAAACTTCCCCAAATAAGTTTTCACCCAAAAAGACAAAAAGATAAGCGTTTTTTGTCTGCCACGGTTCCACTAAATTTAGTGGAGCCGTGTGTGATTTAGTGTAGCCGTCCCTTTATAACGGCCAGATTTTTTCTGCCTATAAATACCAGCCCACTTCACAGATTTTGGCAACCTTTTCTCACACAGAACCTTCTGAGTTTAATACTCTCTTCACCTTTTTCTCTTCTTGATCATTTAGTTTAGTTTTCTTTTGTTCAAGAGTGATCCAATCATCCTACTTAGAGATCCTCTTCATTCCTCTTCCATAGCAAGAGAAGAACACAAAGTATCCAAGTAGATACAAAGTGTTATCATTCCTCTTCAAGTGCAAGAGAAGAACTCAAGGTATCCAAGAAGATACAAGAGTTGTAGTTTAGTTAGGGTACTTGTAACATTTGTTACACACTTGTTGTATCATAGCTACATCAAGATCATTTTTCTTTTGTGAGAGTGTGAGTAAAGATCATTGAGATCTTATAGAGATATTGAATATCTCTTGAAGCCATTGGGCTTGTGTGATTGATCAAGTTGATCAAGAGTAGATAGAATAGGTTGAGTGAAGTGAAAGTTGATCATTGTGATCTTGTGAGATCTAGGAGATCTCTTGAAGCTTGTGAGCTTGTGTGATTGATCAAGTGTGATCAAGGGTAGATCAAGTAGATCGAGTCTTGTGAGTTGAGTGTGTGAAGTAGAAAAGATCAAGTGGATCGTGGTAGATTGGTGCTAGCTAAGATTAGCACTCGACATCTAGCTTAGTGTCGGAAATAGGATAAGAGACGTGTACGGTTTTCTCCGCCTAAAGAGAGGTTGTTGACATAGTGCTTGAAACTCTCGAGTATGGTACTCGGGGAGTGGAGTAGGGCGAAGAAGAGCTTCGTAGCCGAACCACTATAAATCCTTTTGTCCCGGTTTGATCTTTTCATCTATTCTCTTTACTTTCATTACTTATAATTAGTTAGTTTAGTGTGTAGTTCATATTGGTGTTGATTGGTTGCACATAAGAATCGAATCAAAGGTTTCCAATAGTAAAGTTAAAAGAAGTTTTAAAAGAACTTAAAAACCGGTAAAACTATTCAACCCTCCCCCCTTCTAGTTTTCCACAATTGGTATCAGAAGCCACGTCAGTCAAGATTTTAAAGTATATTGTATTTTAAAACTTGAATCGATCAATGGATTCCGAAAAATATCTAGAAGGGCAATCTATGCAAAGACCACCACTTTTCGAAATCGATTGTTTTATTTATTGGAAAACGAGATTCGAAACGTATGTGAAATCAAAAGACATTGATCTTTGGCATATTATTACCGAGGGTGACTTTCAACCGATTCAAATGAATCCGGAAACCAAAAAGGATGAAATAGTTTCTTATGATAAACAAAGTGATGAACTTAAAAGAAAACTAACCAAAAATAATGAGGCTAAAATGATGATTTACAATGCTTTGCCTAAAAAGGAATTTGAAAGAATTTTCATGTGTAATATGGCAAAAGATATTTGGAAAACCTTGTTAGTCACTCACCAAGGTAATAATCAAGTCAAAGAGAACAAGATAGATCTTCTTGTTCAACAATATGAACAATTTTCCATTTCGGAAGATGAATTGATAGATAATGCTTTTGCTAGATTTAATACTATTATCACTAGTCTTAAAGCTCTTGATGAAGGTTACTCTAGCAAGAATTATGTTAGGAAGTTTCTTAGGGCTCTACATCCTAAATGGAGAGCAAAGGTCACCGTCATTGAAGAGTCAAAGGACTTGGCGACATTATCACTCGATGAACTAATAGGAAACTTGAAAGTTCACGAGATGATAATCAAGAAGGACTCCGATATAGTCAAAGGCAAAAGCGAGAGAGTTAGATCTCTAGCATTGAAAGCCAAGAAGGAGTCTAGTGATGAGGAATGTTCGAGTTCTGATAGTGAAGATGAAGAGTATGAACTAGCCGTTAGAAACTTTAGAAAGTTCTTTAGGAGGAAAGGTAGATTTCCTAGACAACCTCGCGATGAAAAGAGGTCATTCCAAAAGAACCGAGATGAAAGGAAAGGGACAAGTGATAGGAAATGCTTTAGATGCGGAGATCCTAATCATCTCATAGGAGAATGTCCTAAACCACCGAAAACCAACAACCAAAGAGCTTTCATAGGAGGCTCTTGGAGTGATAGCGGTGAAGAAGAAGAGAAGAAGCCCAACGATGAAACATGCCTAATGGCTCAAGCTTCTAATGAGGTACATTCCGACTCTTCTTATTATAGTGATGATAATTCGTCAATAGATGACAATAGATTACATGACGAATATAATAAACTATGCGAGGTTAGCTCTAAAATTTTAGGTAGAAATAAAACACTAAAATTAAAATTGCATGAACTTGAATCGCAAGTGTTAGAACTTAAGGATCAAGTCAAAAGACTTGAGAATAATAAAGAAGTAGACGTAGGATGTAGGTCATGCATAAGTCTTCAAGTAGAAAATGAGAAACTCAAAGAAAATGCTTTGAGAATCATTAAGTTCGAAGAATGAACAAAAGCACTTAATGATATGCTTGAAAACATTAGGTATAATGAACATGACCGTGCGGGTTTAGGATTTGACCCAAATCAGGCTTCTACAAGTAGTACTAAACAAGTAAAATTTGTAAAGCCTGAAGTGTCTGAGTCTGAAGGTGACGGCACCACTAAAGGTACAGACGGCACCACTAAAATTAGTGGTACCGTGGTACCGTCTGGTGCTAAAGTCAGATCTGGGTCAATTTTGAAAAATAACTTAAGTCCTAAACCGAGTCACATAGTTGTAAATGGTACTAAAGTGCCTATTTCTAGTATAGAGGAAGTCAAAAGCCTTTACAAACCCTTGTCAACTCCCGGACTTGGCTTTGTAAAGCCCGACACTAGTTCAACAACTCCTCCACCTAGAAAAACAAATTCTCCCAAACCTCGGTCAAGAACTCCTCTACCGAGAGGTAACTTTAGAAGACAAAATCATCCAAGTGACTTTCCCGTAACTTGGAATGACCGTCAATCACAAAGTTACTTACCATGGGAAATATGTCCTCCATTCTCACATCCTAAGCAAATGCAACAAATGCGTAGGATGTTTAACACTAACAAATTTGGACCCATGAGATATTGGGGACCAAATGTTTGAGCTTCTGTTTTGCTAGATAAGCATGGTTGTAAATAAACTTGAAGTCCAACTAATGGAGTATGATTGGTGATTGGACAAATCTTGTGACGCAAAGTCAAGTCGTGTCTCATATGTTTAGCTTTCAACAAAGGTAGTCTAGTCTTCAAGTTTTAAGGGCAATACCTCAGGCTCAGGTACGCTTTCTTAACACACCCTTTGTTGGTAGAAATGCTAAGCATGTAGTGTCATTAGAATCTAACATAGTAGGCACTGTCACAAAGAAACGAAATTCACATTTCATCATGACTCAAATATTTGTCAAAGATTATCATGACAAACTCAACTTGTCCAGAAATGTACAATGATCACTCAAAGATCATGCGTGACAAGTTTGAGATGAGCAATGATGAGTGAATCAAGTTTCTTCCCTAGCCCGTATTTAATATTACTTGAAGAAAGTATCCTCCTAAACCTAAGTATACTATATATGTATAAGATACTTAGTGTAGGATCGATTCATATGTTGATTTTTTAGGATTCGGGAGGTCGGGGATTATGAAAGAACAAGTTAGCCATTGTTAGAGAGAGGAAGAGTTGAGAGGGATCCTTGTAGAGAGAGAAAGTGCAAGAGATTAGATTGAGAAAATAGAAGGTCCAACCCTCTCCTTTGGTGGAGAGGGTATTTATACACATTACATAAACGCCTCACGTGGGCTGTGGAGTGAGCTGACAGTGGGTAAAGACCCGACCCACATCCACAAATATTACTTTAACTAAACTAGTATTACTATAACTAAACTAATATTAATAAGCCTACGAGTTAACTTAATGCTAATGGATACTCGAGGTGACCGAGTCTTTCATATGAATATTTATATTCCTAACAATCTTCCCCTAAGGGAGGTCACCCCGGAAATTACAATTTGAATTCTAGCATTCTAATGAACTTCATTTCTTAGCTCATAGTCTTTGATTCTTCTAAGTCATTAATCTTTGTACTTTCAGTAGTGAACTTTTAATGATTGTTCTTTAGTCTTGGGTGATCTTTGAGCATTCTTTGAGGTCATCATCCAACGTACATCTCCAAGTCATCTTTTTGCAGTATTGTCTCCATGTAATGTTGTGATCTTTGAGCATTCTTTGAGATCATCAGCCACCGTAAATCTCCAAGCTCATCCATGGTAGTATCGCCTTCATGTGATTTTTGTGACCTTTAGACTGGCATGCTCACACTTTTCTGGATCATGATAACTATCATCAGAGTTGCGGAAGCTGTGTTGTAGGTCTTTCAGCTATCATGATGTTATTGATAATGAATTGGAAGTGTGAGCATGGAGTGTGGATTAACACGTCTCTGCTGGAATCAGGTACCACCATCACCATTTTGTTTATGAATCTGAAATAAAACAGTTAGCAATAAAGTTGGGGAGCGAATATGGCTTTATCATTCACTCGGTGTGGTTGGATTAACCTTCGGTTCCGTGAGGACCGACCTGTGATCAGGTAGAATTCCCTTTAAAGAAAATTCTCCTTGACAGGAGTTTCCAGCTTATTGTAAAGACTCATCCCATGAATTAACATTGGAATCGTCATACAAGCATGTTCTCGTACCGGAACGTCTCAAAGCAGACAACACGGTAGAGTGAATCAGTGAATTAAAATTTACTGATTAATGAGACCGTCAATTCATTTCCTGGAACAAGATTGATTCAAAAGTGAATCGCCCCATCGTTTCTTTCCAGTTGTCACAAGTTTGATCCTTTGAGGATCTCACATGTCACCCACCAAGAGCTTGTTAGATGTTGGCTCTAGAAGGATTTCCATCTTCATTGTGAATACTTTACGTATCACTCGGATGTTCTGGCAATACCACAAGGATAATGCGTAAGACTCTTAATATATATTTTCTTACTTTTCACGGTGTATGAAACAGCAAGCATATTGGAAATGTGTCCTAATGAGATTTATGGATGATCTCTTGGCTCTAGACTCAATAGTGCATTTTGATTTAGTGATCGGAGGCTGGAGAGGACTGCCACCTTTTCAATATCATCTAACTCGGAGTGAGAGAGATGATAGGAATGTATTGATCTCTGTGACAAATGAAACAAGGGTCCTTTGAGGGACCTTGAGTGGCTAGGGAGGGTTGTGCAGCGTATCACTGGGTCCATGATACTTGTCTTCAATGTCAGTAATCAACTAAGTGATTCTGACAGCATATGTATTGACCCAGTTTCTGCCTAAAGTGTAAGGAGGGCTTCTTTCTTTTCACCCTTTATCTTTACATTTCTTTTTCATTCTTCAACCCCTTCAGCGCTTACCGAGACTTCATCACTAGCACCTTGTTGGGTTTGTTCCAGTACTAGCTCCATCTCAGTCGGCACTCTTCCCTTATTCTCACTTTTCTCCTTTTTTAATCATACCTAAGGACTTCTACACTAACTGTAACACCCCAACCCGACAAGGGAAAAGGTGTTACATATACGGATTCTTATCAGAACAAACACAGACATTTGACATAAATAATACAATGAAAATCCAAGGTTTACAAATGAAATTAGAACTACAAGCTTTACATTACAAAATTTCTATGTCTAATATAAGGTTCTTCTAGTCATCTTCCAAAAGCTAATGAAGTCTTCTAAAGTCAACACTCTTCACCCAAATCCCAGCTTCCAACTAAACCTGCCGCGGGAAAAGAAACGCGGCTGAGCTACACGAGCTCAGTGAACAGATATAACGGTAACAAACAATAATAATGAAATAGGAAAGATGGAAGGAATCGTACGTAATGTAATAATAGATGAGAAGAAATATGAGGGTTATACAGAGATATCAGAAAGTATGGATAGTATCATGAGTAATGGTGAAGTAATCAAAAGATCCCATCAAGCCCAAACATACCAAGCCCAGTACAGAGATAAGTCCAGTATCATGACATAGGGTGTCAGTAATGAAAGGTAAAGGTCATAAGTCTATAAAGTGCATGGAAAACAGTAATCCTCTACGAGCCCAGAAACATGAACATGAAATCATAATCATACCGCCATGCAGAGAGATGTTCCTCTCACTAATCCCAGAAATTAGAAATATGGAGTGATCAGCTCCCAGAGTTGTGAAAGACGTGTATCGCACACACCATTAGTCACCATGCATATCATAACATATCATAACATGAACATAATACAGAAACAAATCTAGGATGCATCCATACGCCCCTGGTGGCCATAACTCCCAACACACCAAATAAAATACAGAAAAGGGACGGGACAGGTCATCACTCTCCTGCCCTAGAGTCATGCCATCGGTGCATCGACTGACATGGACATGAAACCCTCATGCCTAGTGAGTGGCTCGTAGTATCAAACTGTGGGTCAAGGTCAAGTATCATGTATCCAGTATTTAATTTAGTTTCATAAGTCAATTTCCATTTCAGAATATCAGAGCTCATAATCAGAGGTTCATATCAGAGGTTCATATCAGAGGTTCATACCATAAAGGTTCCATGTCAGAAAGGTCATATATCAGAAATATTTAATATCAGAAAGGTTCATAACAGAAAGGTCATGTCAAAGGTTCATAATATCATGAAAGAAAACAGAAAGGTTCACAGAATCAAAGAACATGGCAGTGAATCAGAAATCAGAAATGAGACGAAGGCACCTTACTAAAGAAGGGCAGAATATCTGTACCTTATTTGGAATGCAAAAACAGAAATAGAAGCACAAACAGATCAGGATCTCTCCTTCTTCACACCTAGAGGAATAGAAGACGGAATTACAGAAGATTCTAGTCAGATTACTATTTTGGTTTTCCTTTTCATTTTAATAACTTTCTATTTTAGGCAGGTTTCCTTATTTGGCAAATTTCCATACTTTAGGGTTTCAAATGTAATTCTTCCAAAGTTAAAGGTCAAATATGTAATTATCACATTCATTCTTTTTAATCCTTCATTTATTCAGAATGTACGTCTTCAATACTTCAAGTTTGCCAAATTACATTTTATACCCCTTAGTTTACAAAATTTCCATTTAAACCCCTTAATTCATAATTTTACACTTTAAATTCTTATCTTATCCATAATTACCAAACAAGCCTCATATTTTATCAAAATACAGAATGTCACTTCATAATTACTTTTTGTACGAATCCAGCCCCTCAAGTTTCAGAAATTACCATTTAGTCCCTTAAGTTTACAAAACTTATAATTTAAATCATAATTCCATATTAATTACATATTAAGCCCATAAATACTCAAATTCACACAAAATACTTTTAATATCATTATTTACCCAGAATATCCTCAGCTTTCCAGAATTTACACTTTAAACCCTTTATTTATAAAAGTTACAAAATAAACCTTAAAGTTACATAATTTACAATTTAATCCATATAATATCTTTAGTTACACCACTAACCCTTATATTAATTTATTTACAGAATATACCTTCTATTTTCATGTATGGTACGATTTCACCCTTTAGTTTCACATATTTACACATTTAGTCCCTATAATTATAAAACTTATATATTAAATTATAAATTCATAATAATTACATATTAGCCCATAAATCCTCAAAATTACACACTAACCTTTTTATATCAGTATTAACTCAAAATACCCTCAAGATTTCAGATTTACACTTTTGGTCCCTCACTTTTAATTAATTCCAAATCGAAACCCTAATTTCCCATTAATTCATTATTTTGCAATATTTACACTTAGGACCCCAAAGTTATATTTTTCCCACATTCCTACAGATGTATATGACATTACAAAAATACCCCAGAAGTTTCAAAGTTGGCAAAATAGGTCCTTATACTTTTAAACCACCACTCGGTTTACATTTTTAAACAAAATTACAAACCCTAATTAACACCAATCATTGTATCATCATAAATTCATCCTTAAAACATCATTAATTATCAGATCTATGTCCAAGAACCCTAACCCTAGTAACCCCGATTCTATTTTATTTGTTTTCTTTAATTTTCTAAAACCCGGTTTGTATAAAAATTTGCCACGCCTCATCTAAGCTTCCAAGATTCGAACCCATATTTTTCCCAAGTTATATGACATATAAGGGACCCACGAAAAATAGTTAGCATGCCCAGAAAAATCATTTTACATGTATTTGATTTCTACGTACGTTTTTGATATTAAAATTACAACGACATGATATAGGCTTCCAAAATTCATTCCTATATTTTTCCCAGATCTAATACTTCATATGAGGTCTAAATAAAATACTTATAATACCCAGAAGTTCGGATTTCATATATTTTTGATTTACGTGTTCTTATGACCATTATATTATCATACGCATAAATTAGCATGCATGGATCGATTTACATATTTTATATGAGTTATATAACATCTAAGGATCACTGGAAAATTGCCATATTAATTTTAACACGTTTGGTTTAGGTGCAAGAATTATTTACCTTTGCGAGTGCATAAAATGAAATAAATTCAAGAACTCTTGATCGGGGCTCCACAATTCGAAAGGGAATTTTCTTGGCTTCTTTTGATGATGAAAAATCACCGAAAATTGTTGGAGAAAGTTTTGGTGGCCGGATTTTTAAGATGATGAATTGTTTGTGTGGAATTGATTTTTCGGCAAAGGGTTTTAGGCAAGTAATGAATAGGATTAGTATTAATAATAGGAAATACTGATTTTTAGGGGGAGGGGGACCATAATTTCGGGATTTTGACTTGGGGATAATTATGGGGCTTTAATTCTCTCTTTAATGTATTTTAAATGCATTTTAACTTACCATAAACATCATAATAATAATTAAATAAATTCTATAGGCGCCCAAGGGTATTTTCGTGATTTTTTCACTTGCAAAAAAATATTAAATGGTGTTGTCAAAATTATTTGGGATCATTACTTGTTCATTACTAGAAGTTTGGGATCGATTCGGTACTTATAAGCTTTTAATTAAATTTTCAAATTTGCAGGGGCAATTTGGTCATTTTACACGTTTTCCGATTTTCAGGTATTACACTAACTAGTGGATTGTCCCTGGGTAGATCCCTCCGGCTCTGGCGGGATCGTGGGAACTGATACCTAACCTTACCATCCTTATAACTCCAGTACATTAAGTAAGATGGTCGATCTTTGGTATTCTTCCACAATTGCCATCACAAATCATTCGCTCCCCCTCAATATGTGCATAGATATACGAAAGAGTTTAGCACATATGAGAGAGCCTACACTTGAGTCCAAAAGATCACATTTTATCAGTTTTCATATTTAAATCACATTCTCTCCCCCGATCAAAAATTTCAAACCATTTGAGATTTGTGATCCCAATTGATTTTAATAAGTTAAAAATCATGGGAGAAAATGTGGCCAGTTTTAATATTTGCTGATAATAGAGTATGCAAATGCTCCCCCTCAAACCAAGAGGGAGAGTATCTAGTCACTGCCGATGTTGCACAAAGTTTAAAAAAGGTGTCAGAAATTTTGAGCAAATACTCTCCCCCTCAATTAATGACCCGTTTTCTATTTAAAGAGCTGTAGTCATTTGATTGAGCATCAAGTATTTGTGAAAATTTAAGTCCAGTTACCACCTTGTGAAACACCAAAACTCTCCTGAAGAATCATAGACGAGAAAGAGTTTGTGGTGTAAAGAAGACTTCTCTTCTTATACGAGAAATGATGCACTGAAACGTACATCAAATCGAAGAAACATGGATATAAAGTAATCCATGCCCGGGTGAACTTCACCCAGTGGGAGGAACAGCCGTCTTTTTGGCGACGTGCTTTCCCCATAATTAGGAACGGGTTACAGTCTGAAGTAACTGCAAGCCGACATGACATGTTTTAACAATTTATTTTAACTTCTGCTCGAGCTTCATTTAAAGTCCCGTGTCATTATTGAATGACATTTCTAGGACCGTAAATGTTATCGATAAACAGAAGACATGCCTAGAACAACTATTTTTGGTATTTTTTGTGGTTTTCAGATTTTTATGGTTTTTATAGGTTTTATATTTTTTCTCTTTTCTTTTTGGTTTAAAATATATACAAAAAATATATATATACAAGGATATATGAAGCAAGTCCATTACTCCTCAGCTTCCTGAATCTTCTCGGCTGCCATCACTTTACTTGCTGAAGAACAATGTGAGCACATTTAATTAGGGATTAAATCTGGCTTTTCACTCTCCCCCAAACTGACCACCTTTCTGATGAATGCCCAGAATATGAAGAAGTCTTTTGATAACCAAATGCATGCCGTCTTTAGTCTTCTAACACACAGCAGAAAATGTAGAACAGACTGTAGACTCGACCTTCTTCAAGATTGTCCATTTGGGGAACAGAATATCAACATCTGCATCTCACCAAATGCATTCCAGTAATCTTACATATAACCCATCAGCCCGTAACGTACACATGAAGTGATAACACCAAAGTAACAAGTTGAAACACTGATCATCTTTAATTTGTATCATGAGACATTAAGCCCGATCACGTGAACTTGTTGTGCGTCCTTGGTGTACACATTTCTCTCCCCTGATGGTTACGATTAATCAGCCCGTGACGTACACATGAAATGAAAATACCAAAGTAACAAGTTGAAACACTGATCATCTTTAATTTGTTTCATAAGACATTAAACCCGATCACGTGAACTTGTTGTGCGTCCTTGGTGTACACATTTCTCTCCCCTGATGGTTACGATTAATCAGCCCGTGACGTACACATGAAATGAAAATACCAAAGTAACAAGTTGAAATACTGATCATCTTTAATTTGTTTCATAAGACATTGAACCCGATCATGTGAACTTGTTGTGCGTCCTTGGTGTACACATTTCTCTCCCCTGATGGTTACGATTAATTGGAATCAGCATAATGATGTGTACATGAAGCATAATGATGTGTACATGAATCATTAACTAGAAGCACTTTATCACTGATTATATCAGCCCGTGAGAAGATGTCGATTAGTCGTATGACCATTTCTCAAACATCAATCAACATGTAGTTTATTCACCCTTCTCCCCCTCAAAAATTGCATATGACTGCCATTTTTGATTGAACGAGTGAATAAGAATACCATCAACGGTAAGTAGATCCACTTGATAACTAACATTTTGTTTATTCACCCTTCTCCCCCTCAAAAATTGCATATGACTGCCATTTTTGATTGAACGAGTGAATAAGAATACAATCAATGGTAAGTAAATCCACTTGATGACTGACATTTAGTTTATTCACACTTCTCCCCCTCAAAAATTGCATATGAGGTTGCCATTTTTGATAGAACAAGTGAATAAGAATATACTCTAATGTACGTTGATCCACTTGATGACTGAATGAGCATGGGAAGAGCATGAATCTTGTTGATGAGAATGGTCATAAACAAGAAGATTTCTCCTCTTCCGAAGATAAAGAGCACTTAAGCGTACACTTCTTTTTTCTTTGATGAACGGGGCCTGAAGAGTCGTCAGCAGACGCCATATGTTGATGAAGAGCGAGGCCTGAACTGATGTGAACAGACGTCATTGTCGTTGAAGAACGAGGCTTGAACTGATGTGTTCAAACGACATCTCTCTCTCTTTTCTACTTTTCTCAGCTAACTCGTTACCAACCCCATTATCATTCAGTCGGCTCTTTGTCGTGACTACTGATGGGGAAAACCCAATATGATGAACTTGAGACTGAAGTAAAATAACCCGAACTTGTGACTTAAACTTGCACTATTGTCTGACTAAGAACCAATACTGAGAATTTCAATAAAGGTAGAATCATAGACCCATCCAACCATCCTTAACTGTATATGAACTTCTCTCGAATTATCCACAGCTTTTTGTGACACTTGAGCACTACAACGTAACTCCTTTAAAGTGATAGCTATACTCTGTGAGCACAACAACGTAACTCCTTACATCAGGTATAACTAGATAACTCAAGTCGTAATCATTCTAATGGTTATAAGCTTGAACAAGGATCTCGAAGAATCATGCATCCAACCAACCCCGATATCTTCAGATACTAAGTACATGCTGTTGGAATATGTGAATCATACAAAAACTATAAACACATAAACATATAATTAATTAAACTAAAAGAAAGCGTACCTTTTTTATTCCTAGCAAGAACAAGGAATCACGTGCTTCCAAGAACAAAATATAAACCCTAGGAGAGGGCTTATTTGGATCGAACCAAACACAAACACACAAGCTAAAATAAGCTTGTTACCCGTTCTTGTACACACGCAATGCTAGCGTTCCAATGGGAAAAGTTAGGTTCAAGAATCACAAAACAAACCAAACACTTGTTAGCCTTACTTGGATCGAAATCCCTAGTGGGATTAAAAAATTGTCGATCGGTTCTAGCTAGGGAGAAGAAGAGAAGGAGAGAAGTTTGGCTTGTAGGGGATTCAAGATCAGGGAATAACCAAATGCAATAGGATTGTATTTATAGGCAAACAATCCCTTCCTCTCCAAGCTACACAAACCGAACCCTAGCCCATAAAGGATGGGTCGGCCGGATTTTAGAACCCAAGGTGGTTCTAGATCCTTCTCTTCCTACTTTGCATAATTAGTCCTTTAACGGCCGTTATCTCTAACCCCGTTAAGTACTAACTGTCGTTAAGTATTTTTTTGTGAAATGAATAAATAAAATACAAAATATATTTAATTTATTCAAACCATTGGAACTCTCACGTATTGTGTGCAATCCCGAGTCTCGGGTTCGAAATCGGACATACATATATTAATAATTATTCACAAACTCTAACAGCTCCCACTTGGATAACTATTAATATAGTAATGACATGGGCTAGTCTAGCTTAACAGATCCCAATGCCCCCAGCTCGATCCGAGTATGGTTTTCCTGGAAAAACCACGTGATGATATAATCATCATACTTATCCTTTTGTTGCTAATACCGCGTTAATATGGATATGGATCTTGGTCATTCCATAATTAACAATAGTTTCTCGTTTACACATAATTGATCAAGATTACCAAAACATCTGAACGTCTTCCAGATAGACTTTGGGCGTGCGCACGCAAACATCTTGTCAATCCTACGAGTGGCCAAGCAGTATTAAACTTCAACACAAAGTTGAAGGAACAAATCCTTTATTGACTACGAGCATAACCCTCAAACTTCGCATCACTTCCGAAAATAGCCCTTATAACTACCTTTTACGGATAGCGTTAGACTACCTTACAGAAAATGAGCTACATCCTCGGCAGTTACCTGGTATCTCAAGTCTGAGGATAAATATTCATGATATACTTAATGACTATGATCCATAAAGTATAATCATGTGGTTGGGATAAGTCATATATTCAATTTATCCATTATTGAATATCATGTGACATTGGTGTCTCAACCTTACAGTACATTCTACCAATCCTCACATTTGTCTTAGTTCAATAATATTCCCATATTATTAATTGACAACGGACTATTTAGAATAAATTAATTATTCATGGATTTAAACATGCAAATATAGGACACAAATATTAATAATGAGAATAAACGTTATCCGCACTTTATTTCATTAAAATAATAATTGTTTACACGTCCCTATCCAAAATACTAAATCAACAAATTTACATGAAACTATCGGCTAAACGAAGACCAATACCCTGAGCATGTCGAGTAAACGTTTCCTTAGGTAATGCCTTCGTGAAAGGATCAGCCAGATTGTCATATGTGTGAACTTTGAGTACATTGATTTCACCCAGTTCGACTTGTTCTCGAACATAGTGGTATTTTCTACGAAAATGTCTGGCACCTTTCATAACTCCAGGTTCATTGGCGAATGTGATTGCAGTAGAGTTGTCGCAATACACATTTATAGGTAATTTATTTGACGGCATCACTCCAAGATCCGAAATAAATTTCCTTATCCAAACAGCTTCTTGTGCAGCTTCCGAAGCAGCAATATACTCAGCTTCTGTAGCAGACATGGCCGTTGTACTCTGCTTTTTACTCTTCCAGTCTACAGCTCCTCCATTTATGACAAAAACGTAACCCGTCTGAGACTTCATATCATCTTTATCAGTCTGAAAGGACGCATCGCAGAAACCTGTAACATTCAGTTCTGCGTCTGGATTTCCCCCGAAAACTAGAAACATATCTTTAGTATTCCTTAAATACTTAAGAATGTTCTTAACAGCATGCCAGTGATCTTTCCCTGGATTTTGCTGATAACGACTGGTTAAATTTTATGCGAATGCCACATCTGGCCTTGTACATCTAACTGCATACACGATAGATCCTACTACTGAAGCATACAGAACTTTCTTCATGTATGCCACCTCTTCAGGTGTAGAAGCACACATTTCGCTACTTAAGCCATGTTCTACTTGCATGGGCAAATATCCCTTCTTGGAATTTTGCATATTGAATCTCTTCAATATTTTATCCATGTAAGCACTTTGGCTTAAACCGATCAACTGCTTAGATCTGTCTCTATAGATCTTGATTCCAAGGATGTAAGCTACTTCTCCTAAATCCTTCATGGAAAAACACTTACCAAGATAATCCTTAACTTCATTAAGACTTGGTATATCATTTCCCATGATTAATATGTCATCGACATATAGGACAAGAAAAGTAGTGTTACTCCCACTAACTTTGTGGTATACACATGGCTCATCGAAATTTTGAGTAAATCCAAACTTCTTGATTTCCTCATCAAATTTCTTATTCCATTTCCTGGATGCTTGCTTCAATCCATAAATGGATCTTTGAAGCTTGCATACACGCTCAGGAAATTGTGGATTCACAAACCCCTCAGGTTGCGCCATATAGATGTCTTCATCTAGGCGACCATTCAGGAAGGTGGTTTTGACATCCATCTGCCAAATCTCATAGTCATAGTAGGCAGCTATGGCTATAAGAATCCTAATAGCTCTAATGTCGGCCACATGAGAAAATGTCTCCTCATAGTCAGCACCGTATGTTTGGGTAAAGCCTTTAGCTACCAAACGAGCTTTGTAGGTGTGTACATTGCCATCCATGTCCGTCTTCTTTTTGAAGAGCCACTTACTCCCAACTACCTTAGCATTGGGAGGAAGGTCTACTTCAATCCAGACTTTATTGTCTTTCATGGATTGCATTTCCCCATCCATGGCTACCTGCCATTTATCCTTTTCAGGACTATTAATGGTAGCCCTATAACTAGTTGGCTTATCGTGATCCACTAGTATAGAATCCTCATCCTCTATGTTTAAACATAGACGATCAGGAGCTTTTGTAGATCTTGAAGATCTACGGATGGGTACCACTTCAACTTCAGGTGGAGGACCTAAACTTTCAGGTTCCACAGGAAGTGCGTTAGTGTTCTCAGAAGGCGACGTATCCTCATGATCACTTTCGAGATCATATACTCTCCCACTGAATTCTTGAGACAAGAAACTCTCCTCAAGGAATTCACCATATCTAGCCACAATGACTTTATTTTCTGGTGGGAAGTAAAAGTAGTAACCCCTTGTTTCCTTAGGTTATCCTACGAAGATACACTTAACAGATCTTTGTTGGAGTTTATCAGGTGAGTCACGTTTAACAAACGCCTCACAACCCCAGATCTTTAAGTAAGACAAGTTGGGAGCTTTTCCTGTCCATAATTCATATGGAGTCTTATCCACCTTCTTAGTTGGAACCATATTTAATATGCGAATAGCACTTTCAAGAGCATAATCCCAAAAGGATAAGGGAAGAGTTGTCAGATTAAACATAGATCGTACCGTATCTAACAATGTACGATTTCTCCTTTCAGATACACCATTTTGTTGTGGAGTATAAGGAGAAGTGAGTTGTTGGACAATGCCACACTCAACTAGATAATCTTTAAACTCTTGGCTTAAATACTCACCACCACGATCGGATCGAAGGGCCTTAATCTTCTTTCCGAGTTGTAATTCTACTTCATTCTTAAAAACCTTGCATGTCTCAAAGACTTCATGTTCGTGTTTAAGTAAATAAACACAACCATAACGACTATAGTCATCCGTGAAGGTTAGGAAGTAGGTAGCACCGCGTTTAGACACATGTCTAAGTGGACCACACACATCCGTGTGTATCAATCCAAGTAGATCCGAAGCCTTTTCCATATTGCTACGGAAAGGTTTCTTTGTCATCTTCCCAGATATGCAAGATTCGCATTTATTAACTGAATCATCATTGATATTTGGTAAAAGCCCATCACGTAGCAGCTTTTCCATGCATTTCTTGCATATGTGAGCAAGACGACAGTGCCATAAATAAGACGAATCCAAGTTAGACTTGATTCTCTTATTTTTGATGCTATAAATAGAATCATTTCCGTTGGAGACATGGTTCTCCATGTCAATTTCAAACACACCATCTAATGGAATAGCATTAAAGTAAAAAAACAGAATTTAGAGAAACAAAAATTCCATTATTATTAAAAGTATGCTCAAAACCATTATCCAACAATAAAGAAACTGAAACGACACCTCTAACAATAGACGGTGCGTAATGACAATTGTTCAATACTAAAATTAAACCCGAAGGTAACAGTAAATCAAAAGTCCCTATGGCTTCCACTGCTGCACGTATACCGTTGCCGACATACAAGTAGCATTCCCCATAGTTCAGCTTCTTCACTCCTCTAAGCCCCTGCGATGTATTACAAATGTGAGTACCACATCCTGTATCATATATCCAGGCATTTTGCTTACGAGGAAAGGAAAATAATTCAACCATAAAAATACCTGATGTGCTGGCGCCCTGCCCAGCCTTGGCATTCTTATTCTTGCGACACTCCTCAAGCAGCAATGGACAATCTCTCTTCCAATGTCCAGGAGTGTTACAGTGGTGACAAGCAGCCGTATCCTTTTTAGGATAATCCTTCTTGGGAGGAGGATTCTGCTTCTTGGGCTTCTGCTGATGGATCACGACCTGTTTTCCTTTGTCAGCTTTCCCTTTTCACTTCTTGTTCACTTTGTGCGGTTTACCGGGCTTAGCTACCCTACCACCTCTAATTGCCATCACAGCAGGTGTAGGAGCTTTCTTAGCGAGTCCTTTCTCATGTTCTATGAGCATTGCATGCAAGTCAGAAAATGTCTTCCCCTTGCAATGCATGTTAAAGTTGCGCACGAAGTCACCATACAATTCCTCATTGAGGGATTTATTGATGAGGCCAACTTTAACATCTTCCACATACCCGCATCCAAGTACATCCAATTGGTCAAGATAACCTTTCATTTCTAGCACATGGGTACTTACGGGTTTTGTTGCTTCCTGCTTGCATTTTTCTATATTGTCAAGTACGTCATACAACTCAGCCATTGGAGGTTTCTCAAACATACGTCTGAGTTCCTCAATCATTTGCATCGGACCATGATTCTCAAACTGTTTTATCAGCTGAGGATCTATCCCCGATAGCATGAGACAAGCCGCATCATTGTGCTTGTCATAAGCTTCGTTGTACTCTCTAAGTGCATTATTAGAAGAGTTAGCAGGAGGAGCAACCGGAAGAGGCTCACTAAGACAATCATAACGTTTGGCTATCCTAAGAACAAGTCTTAGATTACGATACCAATCTTTGAAATTTTTAGTCCCAGTCAATTTCTCCTTTTCAATCATCATTTTGAAAGCGGAGGTAATGTTTGGAGTATTTCCGGGTTGGGCCATTACTACAGAAAAAGTTCAAAAATTAGTATTTTTGATAATTAAACTTTTCAAGAAAATTAAACACCCATTGGTTAAATAACCATTTAATTTTCACTGAAAACTAGGATCCCAATTGACGTCGTTTCATTACATTAGCTAAGGCTGCTAGTAATGAAAGTACTCAATAAGGTACAGGTCAATCCCAATTGCCAATATCCAATTGCAATTCCTAGAAATCTTGGGACTTACATTATATTGCCAACAACAGTTGCAAAATGTAAGCATGTTTCATCCCCAAATCAGCTGAGGCTGCTAGTAATGAAAGTGCTCAATTACATCAGCTGAGGCTGCTAGTAATGAAAGTGCTCAATTAAGTTAACCAATTTAGAAACGTGTAAATTGACGTCGTTTCATCACATCAGTTGAGGCTGCTAGCAATGAAAGTGCTCAATTTACCCCTTTTGACTCCCATTCTTTGAATCATTACATCAGCTGAGGCTGCTAGCAATGATAGAATGTCATCTTAGGTGTTTCCGTATTAATTGGTCGGCATATTACTTAAGTTTAAAGGGTAAAAAAAATTTTTTGATGTGTAATCAAAAAATATGTACAAAGATGTCATGGATTAATCTTTGTATCATATGTTTTCTACAAAAAAATCGTTTACTCATTCGCAGCTTAAATCAACAAAATTTAATTGATGGCCTTGAGAAACTTACAACATTGCCTTAAGATGCTTCGTACTTTTTCATGGTGTACTTGGTAAGTCTATTATTGACGCACAGGCGAGCGGAGGGGCAAACGTCCGCCGAAGCTAATTAAAACGCGCCCCTTTAAGGTCACAATTTAATGCGAACCAACCTTATACCCACTTTATAGTTTGTCAAAAATAGGTCCGCCGCTTCGACCACTTTTGTACAGTCGCATCAAATCAATTAAAACTTTAAGATTTAAAGCTTAAAACATTTATGTAGTAAATTATTAATTGCTAGTCTCGCCTGGGAGCAAATTACCGTGCGAAGCGAACCATTGTCGGCACATAAGACTTGGCAATTAAATCGTTTACTACAAAGGTTTCATAGTTATTAGGTTCATTTATTTTTTATTGAAAAAATTACCCTCTTTGTTGTTACAATCCATCATAATTAAACACAAAGAACAAGTAATTAAAAAAATAAATAAACACTCAATAACACGTATATGATCATTAATCAATATCATATAGCCACATGCAAACCTTTTTGATAAATCCTATTAATTATCTATGTGAATTTTAATGTATCTAATTAATAAAACTCCCATTGGTTTTCGAGCTCATTGTGCCCAATGGTCCACAGACGCCAAATAGCTTGGCCGCGTAAGTTTTAATTAACTAGATACCACATTGCACATAACCAATTTTAATTAATATATTAGGGTCTTCCCTAATTTAAGATCTATCTTAAAAATCATGTGGCATTTAAACAACAAACATTCCATGACAAAATATGCAAGATTTTGTCATGGATCCCATATTGCACATATAATCATGTAGTCACATATTATCATGTCAATATATATACGCAATCTAATTAATTAATGACATCACATACGGTACTCATTAATTAATCCCTAAAAATTGCATGCAAACCTAGGGTTTCTACTAAATTTTACAACACTAAAACCCTAAAATTAATTTAATGGGTGTCGACCCACTTTAAAAAAAATAGGGTTTGTAAAAAAAAATAAAACCCTAGCTAATTAATTGCACGTATCTCAACAAGATTCAATTTTTAAGGTTTTAGTAATTAATTACATGTTTAAACACGCGGCTCATGATGCCACTGTTGGAATATGTGAATCATACAAATACTATAAACACATAAACATCAAGATCACGCAGCGGAATGGATCTACATAAACATATACTCCCTCCGTCTCAATTTATTTGTCCATATTTCTTTTTATGGATGTCTCAAATTAATTGTCCACTTTTCTTATTTAGTAAAAACTAGAGAATCTAGTGGAGGAATATTCTATTTTAGTGGTTGAAAATTAAAGTGACCCCACTTTTATTAAACTTTGTGTTTTCTCTCTCCTGACAAATAAATTGAGACGGAGGGAGTAATTAATTAAACTAAAAGAAAGCGTACCTTTTTTATTCCTAGAAAGAACAAGGAATCACGTGCTTCCAAGAACAAAATATAAACCCTAGGAGAGGGCTTATATGGATTGAACCAAACACAAACACACAAGCTAAAATAAGCTTGTTGCCCGTTCTTGTACACACGCAATGCTAGTGTTCCAATGGGAAAAACTAGGTTCAAGAATCACAAAACAAACCAAACACTTGTTAGCCTTACTTGGATCAAAATCCCTAGTGGGATTAAAAAAATGTCGATCGGTTCTAGCTAGGGAGAAGAAGAGAAGGAGAGAAGTTTGGCTTGTAGGGGATTCAATATTAGGGAATAACCAAATACAATAGGATTGTATTTATAGGCAAACAATCCCTTCCTCTCCAAGCTACACAAACCGAACCCTAGCCCATAAAGGATGGGTCGGCCGGATTTTAGAACCCAAGGTGGTTCTAGATCCTTCTCTTCCTACTTTGCATAATTAGTCCTTTAACGGCCGTTATCTCTAACCCCGTTAAGTACTAACTGTCGTTAAGTATTGTTTTGTGAAATGAATAAATAAAATACAAAATATATTTAATTTATTCAAACCATTGGAACTCTCACGTATTGTGTGCAATCCCGAGTCTCAGGTTCGAAACCGGACATACATATATTAATAATTATTCACAAACTCTAACACACGCACCCGTGAAATTTCACTTCACCCTCAAATAAATCATAGTGAATTAACGCCGTAGTCACATCTTGTGGTTTAAATTCCCAGATCTAGCCGTTTTTGATGTTTTAAATGAACTTTGAAAATGGTTTTATCCCGATCTTTGTCAAAAGCGCATAGCCCCGTAAAGATTTGTAATAACCAAAATGCCATGAAGTATATCAAAAAATCATCCAATACATGAAGTACACACATTATCCTTTCTTCAAAGTTGAAACCTTAGCACCAGAATCAATTAAGATCCGGAAATGCACTTTACTTTCTCCAGGATAATTCCATCATCACGGGATTTTACAAATCTATGATTTAAACCGAGAAATAGATTCTTTCGCGGGATTTTACAAAACCAAGAAGAAACCGTGAGACAATGATAAATTGAATGTGTCATGACAAATTTGGTTTTGGTGAATATCTGTTTGGGGGAACATGCAAGAGATCAGCAACAATTCTTCTCCCATATGTAGAATACTTCACAAACCATACTAAGTAAAGTAGTATAAACTACTTCCCCCTGGAAGTTGACCATATAACATCAAAGTACACGTTTCTCCCCCATGATGGTTTCGAACTTTCGGAAGCATCATTGACGTGTACGACCATATACACGAGAAGTTCTTGTCTTAAGCAAACAACTTGAAAAATCATGAATGAGATTGAAGATTCTTGAAAGATTTTGCTTAGACTGTGAAGTATTATTGACGTTCTGTAGCATTGAATATCCCATGAGAATTGCTGTTTACATCTCAACCTTTAATCTCTTTGGCTAACTTACCAACCTCGTATTCAGTCGGCTATTGCTGTGACCACTTGGTGAAGTAAACCCGATATACCAAAATTGAAAATGAAGTAGAATTCCCCGTTCTCGTTACCTAAGCTTGCACTGTTGTTGATTGAAGAACGATGCAGAAGAAAACCTCTAAGTACCCTATACACTCAACTAAGAGCCAAAATAAGTACAACACCTCTTGAGACTATCCACATCTGCATCTGCGTGTGACACTGAGCACTACAATGTGACTCCTTGAAATGATAGCTATAACCAGTAAGTACTACAATGTAAACTCCTTACATCGGTTATAACCAGATAGTCCAAGTCCCAATCATAAGTTGTATACATCCAAGCAAGTTATCATTGAAATCATGCATCCAACCATCCCCGATTTCAAGATAAAATAAGTAGACGCCTTCATGAAATTCAACTTCAATCTCAAATAAGTGATACCCGATCAATTTCGTAGTTATTTTTGAAAAAAATAACAAATAGCCGTGAATAAGTATCCCCGTGAAATTTTATACGACCAAAATACCACACTTTTTCGCCAAATAATTATAAAAAATTGTATATCCCAAAAATTACTTTTGGATTAACAACTTTTGATAGTCCACTAATTTCCACCCCAACTCAATCACCGATCATTTTCAAAAACGTATCCCCGTGAAAATTTGTAAATCCAAAATACCACTCAATCCATTTTCAATCCAATATATATAGCCAAATCGAATGTCAGTCCATGTATTGTTTCACCAATGGGCCAAATAATTGTATGAAACAATCAGCAGCCCAAATACAATACAAAAGCCCAACAAAGAGCGTAACCCAATCCCAATCCAATAAACATGAAATACTAGGTGTTATATTAGAGACCCTAATCACACGGTATTATTTCTAAAACCTAATTCTCACACCTTGTTTAGTCCGCCCCCATCCTCTAATATCTCTCTCTCCAAACGAATATGTCAAGACTGATTCATCTCATCTTATCTCAGCTTCATCATCATCTTTAATATAATTCTCACTACACACAAGTACTTGTCATCGATTTATTATCTCACGAAAGATGCACGATTTTCAGCTTCAAGTTCTTGGAACATGGTCTCGTTCTTCAAGATCTTATAAGGGTCTCGGGTAGGTTAAGGTTTTGTTGTTTTCTTGTAGCCGAATCAAAAGCAAGATCAAATCACTAATGTTTTGATTTTTCTTTTAAGTGTTCGGATATCTAAAAGAAGCCAGGCTTCAACAACTATAGATCGATGATGATTTAATTTTTTTTTTTCATGTTATGATCTTTAAAGATCTTGATGTAACAATGAATAACATGAAAGAAATAAGCTGAGATCATGTATATATATATATTTTTTTCATTTTCGAGTGATGTTGAGGTATGAGAAAGTTGGAACTGTTGTTGATTGTGACGAGGGGAGTAGTATAGTGGTCTTGTAATCGGTGTTTGAAGTGGGTTGATACAGTGAGATGGTTTACAGGATCATAGGTGAAGTTTATTAGAAAGTCGTTGGATTTGGTTGTGAATCATAGCTTCTTAGGCAAAACGCAACACACTCTTGAAATTTTGGCAGCACTTCACCTTCGTAAATCGCAATATTTGGTCCTCAATTAGTCAAACCGCAAGATCAAATCGCAACCAAAGTCAAATCGCAGTTGACCAGTCAAACCGCAATGAGCTGTCACTTTCGTACCAGTTTGTCCCTTTCCCCTTTTAAGTAAACAACCAAAACTCAGTTTTGGAAATAGGCAAAACGCAACAATAAACTGCTCTTTTTGACACAAACCGCAGCGAAGAAATCCAGTGAGATTCTGACCAAAAATTCCGATCATTATTTGACCACTTTTCACGGGATGGTACAAAACAGTCACAAGATTTGTTAGTATATAACACAAAAACTGTTGTTTGGACAAGGACAACAAAAACAGGTGTGAAACTTGAAATGAAATCCGTGACTTTTTTTGTTTTGACCATTTTTGATACAATAACTCTTGAATAAAAACTGTTTAGCAGTAAAGTAGGAAAAAAAATTTCCAGCATACAAAAAATAGTATATAAACAGCTTCTAAACATGATTCGAACCACAAACAAATCAACAAAGTAACACAACCTGGCTTTGATACCAATTGTAGGATCGATTCATATGTTGATTTTGTAGGATTCGGGAGGTCGGGGATTATGGAAGAACAAGTAAGCCATTGTTAGAGAGAGGAAGAGTTGAGAAGGAACCTTGTAGAGAGAGAAAGTGCAAGAGATTAGATCGAGAAAATAGAAGGTCCAACCCTCTCCTTTGGTGGAGAGGGTATTTATACACATTACATAAACGCCCCACGTGGGCTGTGGAGTGAGCTGACAGTGGGTAAAGACCCGACCCACATCCACAAATATTGCTATAACTAAACTAGTATTACTATAAATAAACTAATATTAATAAGCCTACGAGTTAACTTAATGCTAATGGATACTCGGGGTGACCGAGTTTTTCATATGAATATTTATATTCCTAACACTTAGCTTAGAAAAATCTTAATTGGTATTAACCCCCATATCCGCAAAAACGAATCTCACAAGAGACGATGAAGGTGAGTGCGCGGATATTACTAGGTTAGGGGCATGATAGGTAATTTAATTTACCTAATGGCAAGTAGGCCCGACATCATGTCTAGTGTCTGGCTTTGTGCCCGCTTGTAAGAAGGATCCCAAAACTTCTTATCTTAAAGCGTTTGATGTATCTTCCGATGCATTAATGGCACTTTACACTTGAGATTATGATATCTCAAGGAGATTGGTGTAGAAACTGTTGTCTATACCAACTCTGATAATGCGGGAGATAATGTGGATTGATAAAGAGAGAGTGATGTTTGTACCCTCATAGGTTGTTTTCAAACTTCTTGGTTCTCCAA
Organism: Artemisia tridentata subsp. tridentata; assembly: GCA_021014915.2. Lineage (NCBI taxonomy): Eukaryota > Viridiplantae > Streptophyta > Magnoliopsida > Asterales > Asteraceae > Artemisia > Artemisia tridentata. The sequence continues at coordinate 22,858,467 of CP139505.1, forward strand.
GAAACAAACCACTCTTGCTATCTCCACTACCGAAGTCGAATACGTAAGCGCCGGAAAGGCATGACAACAAGCACTATGGTGATGAAGCAAAAAGTGTACCGCTTTTAAGGGGTCATTTAAGCCCTAAATCGTATTTATTTGATCAAATATTGCCCTAAATCGTTCCTTTTGTCATTTTAGGTACTTTTGAGAAGAAATCTGGAAAAGGAGGCATTTTGGACGTTTTTGGAGCATAAAAGTGAAGAAAACGACAAAGTCTCAAAATCATGCTGGAAGTTACCTTTGACGGCGTCAGGATTATGCCTGGACGGCGTCATGGCTTGGCAAAAGTGGTGGATGTGAAATTTACTCATGATAAGCCAGTGTAAATTGCATGGGAATTCTGACGGCGTCACCCTTTAATTTGATCAAGCTCGTCACGTTATAATTTAAAGAGGGACGGCGTCACGTTCATAGTCTAAGGGCGTCAAGCCTTGATAGGCCAGAACGGATTTTGGAGAGCTAAAGAGGGACGGCGTCAAGAAGGTCATCCGGGAACCCTAAAAGCGGCGAGGTGACGGCGTCACACTCCATAACGTGACGCCGTCAGATCTAAAAATCTATATATAGTTTTGCAATTCTTTGTCATTAGGGTGGAACTTATTGGGGAACTTTGTGTGTGAAAACCCTAGGACGAATTTGGCAGCTCTTTCAAGGCTTTTTGCCTTGAGATCTTCCATGTTACATTGAAGATAAGTTATCAATTAATCATTCAATATGTCTATGTGTTGTTTGATTCTATCTTGTTCTTGTCTTTTGTTTAACATGCTAGGCTAGATTTATCTTGTGTTTGCTTAGATCTAATGAAACCTAGCTATTGATTATTGGTTATTAGTGTGTTATTAGTTGTATTGGATGATTGTTTATCTATGTTAGGCTTAAGAAAACTGGCTAACTTCCTATTCGGTAACTTGCTTGAACTTCTTAAGAAACATGAACCAATGCGTACTAAAGGTTTTTATGGTTGTATTTAATGCACAAGCGAATTCTAGTGATCCCATGTTAGGAGCTTCCTAGCCGGCTCGACATAGGAGTGAAGTAGGAGCTTGTAGAGTTGGGGAAGTACGTACGCCACCCCATGACTGGTATTAAGGAATACACCCGTCATCCACGCAACTAATACACACTAATCAACCGGTAAAAGATAGTTAGGGAGTAAGGAAATCTAAGTAAACACATTTCCCTCCACATAAGTTTTCACTAACATTTTCATTTTTGTTATTTTATTTTATTTGCATTCGTAGTAATTTAGGTTAGTTGACTAGCAACTAATTCCGCCCACTCTTTCAAACCCGAGATTTTACTTGCTTTCATAAAAAATATAAAAACATAAAAAGGATCTTCTCTCACCCTTAGACCTATTAGAGTAATTTTTCATACCTAACGAACACTATTCCCTGTGGAGAACGATCAATCCCCCGTACTTACCACTACACTATACTACATCGGTCAGGTACACTGCCTGGTGGGGTTGTAAGCCTCTTGAGATCCCTCGAGAGGTAAAACCTGTTGTAAGGTTGCAAAACCACGCATCAAGTTTTTGGCGCCGTTGCCGGGGAATAGTTATTGTTTAGGTTGAATTTTTATTTTATAGGTCTACTCACTAGATTCCTTTCTAGTGAGATTTTTATTTTCTTTTTCTAGGTTTTCTTTAGTCTATCTTTTTTCTTCGTTTCTTTGTTCGTAACCATTACCATTCGACATCATGGAAGATGGTAATATCCATGATCCCAACATCCCACCACCACAACAACAACCACCACCTCCTAGAGCCCGTACTTTAGGAGAGTACTCCCGTCCTAGCCACCATGGCTATCGAAACACCATTGAGCTCACTCAAGGAGCCAATGTCACACCCTTGCGATCCGACACCATCCGGTTGGTGCAAAGCGGATGCGCATTCCATGGACTTCGTTCTGAAGATCCTAATCAACATCTCAAGGACTTTCTCAAAATCGTTGACTCTATAGACCTTGATGTTGCCACTCGAGAGACGACCCGATTGCGTCTCTTCCAATTCTCTTTGCGGGACCAAGCTAGTCAATGGCTAGAACGTCAACCCGCAGGATCCATCACCTCTTGGGATGATCTCACCACTCGTTTCCTTGCTCAGTTTTTCCCACCGGGAAGAACTACCAAGCTAAGGAATGATATCTTGATGTTCCAACAACGTCAAGGCGAAACCCTCTACGAGGCATGGACTCGATTCAAGGACTTACTCCAAAAAGTCCCTCACCATGGCATAGAACTTTGGCTCCAAGTCCAAATCTTCTATGACCATATCAATCTCTCCACGAGGCAAACCATTGACCAATCGGCCGGTGGTAAGCTACGCGTGATCTAAGTGCGGAACAATCATGGGCTCTCCTAGAAGATCTTGCTCTTTATGACAACGAAAGTTGGAGTGATCCCCGTGATTTGAATAAAACGGTCAAGGCAATATCTTTGCCTTCGAACAATTCAAGCACTTCCGACCGTAGGATCATAGAACTTGAAGACCAAGTCAAGTTTCTCATGAAATCCTACGAGGCTCCTAAACCTTCAAGCCAAGTGAATAAAATCACTTCTTCGTGTAAATTATGTAGTGGTCCCCACAACACTCATGATTGCATGGAACTCCCCAAACAGGCTTTCAAAGAATTCGCATCCTCGCGAATCGATAAGGCGGGAGATAAGTGGCTCACTACTAATTATGGACACAAGAATTCCGAAGATAGGTATGAGGCATGGAAGAGTAAGCCAAATTTTAGTTGGGACCAAACTCGAAGCGTATCATTCAATGACTCTACCCCACTCACCTGGTCTGAACATTATCCTCAGCAACATACGCATAAACAACAAAATCGCGAGGAATCACTGCAAAAATTCATTCTCTCTCAAGAAACACAGCTCTCCAAACTTGAGAATCAATTCAGACAACAGCAAGTTGATATGAACAACAAGGTTGATAACCTGTTAAAGGTTATCAATGATCGCCTTGCTGGCAGGTCAACTTGTGAGTTGTCACAAGTTAATGAGATCAAATCTGTCACGGTGACTCACCAAACACCCCCTCCTGTAAAAATCAAGCACCCTAGTAAACTCTTCAAACACATATCACAAAACGGTAAAGGAACTAGAGATACTCATACCCCTTCGAAACCTCTCCACTTCGTGAACACCATTACAACAATACCTGTTCCTAAACCCAATCTGGACCAACAATCAACCGAGAATTTGGACAATGAAATGGAGGGTGAAGTTCCCGAAAAGAACCCCGAGGCGCCCGACGACTATCTAGACTCACCAAAGAACTTGAGTACAAGAGAGGTGAGTGATGAGGAGGGCTCGGAAGAGAAATCCAAAATGCCTCATGGGCTCCCAGTACCGCTAGACCGCCCCCTAGTGGAGGAACTTGAGAGGGGCACAGCAAAGTTGCCTATGGGATTTGGAGAGAGAATAGAGGATGGCGCTCCCAGGGTCTTTAAGATATCTTGCACCACTAGGAAAAAGTTCATTAAAGATGCCTACATAAACCCCAACTCTTCTATGAATGCAATATCCCTCTCTCTATATAACGAAGCCTTCACCGAACAGGTCAAATATGAAGGGTCTAATATCATCGGGGTAATAAGAAGGGTACCAATTGTGATAGAAAAGTTCCTCTTTCATATCGAGTTAACTGTTATTAATAACATGAACCCTATCATCAGCCCATCCTTAACTGGCCTTGTTCTAGGCAAACCATTCATAAAAGCAACAGGAGTGATACTCGATGAGGATGATAGGAGTGCATTATTTACCGATGGTGTCAGGAAAGTGATTTTTCGGGATGGCTGTGAAGAAGTGTATGAGTATCAACCATCAGCATGTGGCAACACATGGGGGCTATGCGGTAGAAGGCCTGGCCGAATTAAGCGATGTGATCCGAATAATCTCAAAATACCTTGCATGATTGGTCACAAGCATTTTTATAATGTTTACATCGACACATGTTTACCCAAAAATGTGATGTCCTTGTTTCATTATAACAACATTTGCAGATGGGGAATGATTCATAAAGGGAAGGACGACATTGGCATAGATGATGATGTACAGGTGTTTGTAGGAAACATGACATTCACTATGAGCTTCACAATCGTCGATAATATCGAAAAGTACATCGATCCCAGGTTATCACAAGTTGTTTTTGGGGCACCTTTTTGCAATACCACAAGCTTTGTTGTGGACGAGCTCAATGGGATCATGACTTTCACCGATGGGATTAGGGAAATCTCATACCAAACGCCTTACAAGATGAGAGAATTCAAGGAGATTGATTATGGAGGGCTCGATGAGCTAAGTTCCCAACTCGTGTTATGTGATGATGATGTGAGACGGGGATGTAAGGACACTTTTGACCTGTCAAGTGGATTCTTTAAGCATGATAAGGAGCTTAGTTCTAAATACCGAAACAATCCCTTTGATCTCAAAGACCCGAAATACCTTTACTATGAAAGTGATTCTGATAGAGAATCAAAGGAAAATGGCCTAGGAACCGTGACCAATGATGGAGTCACGTAATGTACGTGACTTTGAGTCTAGCTACAAGACTCGTTAATAAAGAAAAGCGCTTCTTGGGAGGCAACCCAAGCTTTATTTGCTTTGTGTGTTTATTTGTTTGTTTGTTTGTTTTTATTTATTTCCGTATGTGTGTTTAATTTTTATTCTTATTGATTCATGTTCAAAAGTAATTTGTAAAAATGCTTTATTTTGTTTTTAACTTCGTCTTAACTACATATAAAGGTATTTTGCAAAAGTTAAGTGTAAGGGAAATCTAAATCGGTTTATTAGAACACAAATGAACATGAATCGTAATAATATTAAATGAACATACATATTAGTGTTTGTTTGAGTCAAATGCTTGTTTCGAGTCATAATGATGTTTTGCAGGATTTCTAGGAAGTAAGGTATAGGTTTTTCCAAAAATTTTCCGGAAACATAACATGAGAATTCTGTCAGATTATTTCTGACGGCGTCAGGATCTACAACCTGACGGCGTCAGGTGTTAATTTTCTGAAATTTTTGAAAGTTTTGTTTTCATAAAAAAATTTTATTAAATTTCTAACTTATAATCTCCAGGAATCTGCAAAATAATCATTCCACAAGCATTATATCCTTATATATAGATTTATCCCGCCGATGTTATGCAGGTTTTCGTGTTTGTTTTCTCAGGTTTAACAGGTTATTTTGGACAAGGAAATGTATGTGGAATCAAGCTTTTGGCGATGCATTAGTCATGGAGCTTCAACATTACCTTGGAAGAAGATCTAACCGTGTTACTTCATTATCCACCGAGCGAATCAGGGGAGTATTTGATTTCATTCTTTCACTTTTTGCTTTTACATCTTGTTATTTGAACATTGGGGACAATGTTCATTTTAAGTGTAAGGGGGGGTAAAAGTACGATTAGAGAATGCTATTACGCTTGATTTTTGTTTGTTTAATAATAGATGTGTAATAAAACTGAGATAAATACCTGTTAGGGCAATTTTAGTGCCAAATTTAAAATTTTTTACAACATATAGGAGTGAAACTTTGATCTTAATGAGCGTCTCACGGATAGGAGTTATATGACTAGCACAAAAACCGTACCATTAAAAAATTTTCCACCCCCAAATATGTGAAGTTCGCCCCTAGAATTGGTAGGAAAAGCATTTATGCTATGATGTGTGTACCGGTAGCACTTAGATACTAGAACTTGCGTTAGGACCATTCCGAGGCCACAAGTGAGACTACATTCGTGTAGTTAGATTTACTACATGATAAGAGACATTAGGATTAACCCATTGTTTTACACCTGTGTTTTTGTTATAATTACATTGGCTACATTGGTCAAGTAATTCTCCCACACCCTTTGCGTTGTACTCATTTTTAGTACACGATACCCCTAGTACACCCCTCAGAGCCTATCTTTTCATTTCTAACTTTAAGCATTTTACTTAAAGGAAGAATTTGTTACACCCCACTAAAATGTACACCCAAATCGCCTTAGCCTACCTTGTATGCACTCATTTTTAGTGCATTATTGTTACAACATTTGTTTAAACCCAAGTTAATTATCTAGTTGATTACATGGTTGCTAAGTCGAGTCATATCCTTGTACATATTGTTTTGGGACGATTGGGACTCATGGGTAAAGTACTAGTGTAATGGAGTAATGGGGAAGAACATCATTTATTACCCCCATATGTGCTAAATATTTTAAAAGTACTCCAAGTTTTTCAATTATCTTAATTCGAGTCATTAGAATAGTATTTGTAAAGTTATGTAAAAGTTCAAGTGTAAGGGGAATGCAACGCCCCTATGATGTATTATTTTGGATGGTAGGGCAAAAGTGTATGCAAAAAAATGAGAAAAAGAAAAATAGAAAAAACATACGGACTACCATCCCGTTTCATTTTATGTTTATTTTATGTTTTTGTTATTTTGTTTTTAGCTTAAGATCGAGTCGAGTCTTGGCTTAGCAACATTGTATAGTACATGTAATTGATCAAGATCTTTAACTCGCCACCAGTAAAATATCCTTTATCCAACAAAACCGTGTTTTCCTTTTCCCTACACCTAACGTTATAACCCATTTAAAAGCCCTCTTTGATAGTTTATCTTAGGTGCTTACGCCTAGTGGAGGAGGTTTTCGATCCTTTCCCAAGCCTATGGTAATCTATTTGCTATGACAGGTAGTGAGAGATATTATCCGTTTTCATTTATGAGATTTATTTTGATGACACTTGAGAGATGTGAGTATCTAAACACTACTTGTGAGGTGCTAGTTTGTAATCTCCGTGCTTATTATGATTAAAGTGGAACGATTATTTGTTGTAATTACTTTTATGTTAGCATTAAATGACCCCTAACTTGTATTTTGATTAGAATAAAAGCGCATTTGCTTGAGGACAAGCAAATCTCAAGTGTAAGGGTATTTGATGAAGCGAAAAGTGTACCGCTTTTAAGGGGTCATTTAAGCCCTAAATCGTATTTATTTGATCAAATATTGCCCTAAATCGTTCCTTTTGTCATTTTAGGTACTTTTGAGAAGAAATCTGGAAAAGGAGGCATTTTGGACGTTTTTGGAGCATAAAAGTGAAGAAAACGACAAAGTCTCAAAATCATGCTGGAAGTTACCTTTGACGGCGTCAGGATTATGCCTGGACGGCGTCATGGCTTGGCAAAAGTGGTGGATGTGAAATTTACTCATGATAAGCCAGTGAAAATTGCATGGGAATTCTGACGGCGTCACCCTTTAATTTGATCAAGGTCGTCACGTTATAATTTAAAGAGGGACGGCGTCACGTTCATAGTCTGAGGGCGTCAAGCCTTGATAGGCCAGAACGGATTTTGGAGAGCTAAAGAGGGACGGCGTCAAGAAGGTCATCCGGGAACCCTAAAAGCGGCGAGGTGACGGCGTCACACTCCATAACGTGACGCCGTCAGATCTAAAAATCTATATATAGTTTTGCAATTCTTTGTCATTAGGGTGGAACTTATTGGGGAACTTTGTGTGTGAAAACCCTAGGACGAATTTGGCAGCTCTTTCAAGGCTTTTTGCCTTGAGATCTTCCATGTTACATTGAAGATAAGTTATCAATTAATCATTCAATATGTCTATGTGTTGTTTGATTCTATCTTGTTCTTGTCTTTTGTTTAACATGCTAGGCTAGATTTATCTTGTGTTTGCTTAGATCTAATGAAACCTAGCTATTGATTATTGGTTATTAGTGTGTTATTAGTTGTATTGGATGATTGTTTATCTATGTTAGGCTTAAGAAAACTGGCTAACTTCCTATTCGGTAACTTGCTTGAACATCTTAAGAAACATGAACCAATGCGTACTAAAGGTTTTTATGGTTGTATTTAATGCACAAGCGAATTCTAGTGATCCCATGTTAGGAGCTTCCTAGCCGGCTTGATATGTGTCTAAATACACATATATTTACCTTGTTTAAACCCACATAAACAGTCAAAAACACTTTCAAAAGTCTCAAAAAGGCAGAAAAATATTTAGACTGTGTTTTATTCATAAATTGTCAAATCTAGTCCCTAGTTATTCAAAACATTGAAACTTTTCATAAAAGGCCCTCAGGGATTTTCAAGTTGTCAAAATTAGCCTTATAAAGTTCAGTTTTGCAAAACGGCAACTTTAGTCCCTGAAAATTTCAATGATTGACAGAATTTACCCTGGACATTTTAAATTGGAAAATTAACATTTTTGGTCCTTTGGTAAATTAAACTTGGCAATATTGGTCCTTATAACAAACTTTGGAAAGTTGTCATTTTCAGTCCCTCAAAATCCAAATGTTACACTTATGGTCCCTAAACTATTAAACCAAAAACCTAAACCACTAATTCCCTTAACCCAAAATAAAACCCAACCCATCCCCTAAATAAAACAACCCCAGCCCACACTTATAAACCCAAGCCCAATCCCATTTCCTAAACTAAACCCAACCGACCCACCCTTAGCTAATATCCCGCAGTCAACCCTTTAGTCAAACAAACCACCCTTTTATCTTTTCCCTCTCACCCTCTCTACAACACACTGAGTCATAAAACCAGGTGGATTTCACCACCACCTGTCCACCACCTCACCCTTCCACCTTATCCCCCCAGCTCACCCCTCCACCTCACATAACTCCAAAAATCCTTAATTGATGGAAACCTGCTCAAACCACTTGGATGACTTTTGGCGCCAAATTGCAAGTGGACGATTGGGATTGTTTTGAAGTAATCCAAAGGTGTGGAAATGATTAAGGATGTCGACAGAGTCTTTCCCAGCAATATTTAGTGTATATAGGTCAATGTAATAGACTAGAAAAAAAAGAAGTAGTTAGTAGTTAATTTTTTTAGTTAATCGTAATTTTAATTCCAGTCTTTCAATTCTTGTAATTCTCAAGTTCAAGTTTAATATAAGCTCAGTTCAGTTTCATTTGTCAAGTTTCAAGTTAATTTGTACTCTAAATTAGTGATCATATTAAATTTCAAGTTACTAGTAAATCGTATAAGCTCAAGCTACTTACATTATTATCATAAGCTCCAACAAACCCTTCCATAAGCTCACATAAAGCTCTACATAGCTTCATGTAAGCTTATGTAGTGTTAATTCAGGTCTTAATTCGAAATTTCAAGTACGGTCAACGAAAGTCAAAGAATTAGCTTATAAGCTATTCTGGATCAAACAAGCTGAATTGGTGGAAGCTTTTGGGTTTAGAGGCTTCATGGGAAGCCCATAGGTAGTTCTTGGTTCCTAGTTCTTGGTCTCATTGCTAATTCGATTGTAAGTCTTGATTTTCATATTAGTTTAAAATTCAATTACTGTTCTATAAGCTTGTTTAAGCTTGTATTTGTCATTTATTAGCTCATCATTAGTTCACTATCACTTTTCATCCAGTCCTTTAGTTCTAAACCACCTTGTTCAACATTTTCACTTAATAACCTAATAAAAGCCAAAAATAGCTTTTAGTAGTCTAGCTTATTATCTAGCTCAAGTTTGTTTTAAAAGTTGTTAATTAGTTCATATTTAAGTTAGTAAAGCCTTAAAAATCAGAATTCATAAGCTCATTTAGCCTATCTTAGTTCAAAATCACCACAGTCACACCTTTAAAAGGGTGTTTGGTTTAGGCAGTGAAACAAGCCAAAAGCTTGAAGTACTGTACATTGACCATTTGGTCAACTTCGTTTAAGCTTAACTTGATCATTATAAGCTGTTTTAGGGTCCAGATAAGCTCATTAGATAGAAAATGCATTTTCACATGCTTTGTGTTCTTTTCAGTTACTCAGAAGCTCAAACAAGCCAAAACAAGCTACAAGCTTGTTTTGACCCTTTCGTTGGCATTTTTGTACTTCATTAGGACCACTTAGTTTGTCCACAAAAGCTTAGAACCTCTGCACAAAGTTTGCACTCAAAACAGCCCATTAGTTATAAAAATCTGCACATTTTCGTAACTATGATTTTCAGCCCAGTTTTCGGCGATTTTTCATTTCTTCGTCGTAAGGAGTTAGAAGCTGAAATTTGGCACGCTTAGAGTTGCCCAGCTTGTGTACATCTAGAATTTTTTGTGTGATTTTTAGACAGCTTTTAAGCCCCTTAATCAAGGCTGCAAAACAGCCAATTTTGCCCTGTGCTGGCTGCACAACAGCAGACAACAAGCTCGAGCTTGTTGTGAGCTTTTAAACCTTTAGCCCTAGCTTTTTCCTATTCTATTAGCTTATTTATAGTCACTTCAGTCCTTATTAGCCTTATCCATAAGCTCATAGCTTATCTAGAAGCTTATTGCTTGTTTAGCTATTTTCTAGTTTTTAAAAAACCTTTACATAAGCTACTGTGAATATAAGCTCTTAATTTCCAGTTAATCTAGCTTAATCTAAAAGTTTTGTCTTTATTAAAATAGCTTGTATTAAGTTAAAAAGTTAATGTGTAAAAAGAAAATTGAAAAAAAAATAAAATACAAAAAATGTGGTGTGTGAGATTCGAACTCGCGACCTTTCGATAGAACAAAGCATAACACACACCCCCTTCCACACGCTCTGGAGCACCAGTTCTGCAAATCTCTCTAACTTAATTCCTTTTATCCTATGTTTTTTTCGGTTAAGCTTATTTTCTAGTTTAGCTTATAATAGCTTATCCGAATAAGCTGGTCGAGTGTTTTTAATTTTAATAAATCTGTTATACATTAAAGTATTTTAGATAAAAATTTCAGATTTTTTTTATATGTTTAGTATTTATTTCGTATTTATGTTTGTAAAATAGTAATTAAATCATAATAAAAAATATAAAAGTCAAAAAAATATAATTCTTTTTTCTAAAATTTTCTTTTGTCATATAGAACATGTAAAAATTATAATTGTGCCCGTAGTGTTTATATTTCACAAATTTCACGTTTTAACTCGCGCACTTACGTAGTTTTTAATAAAACCGCTCGTTTTCAGTTTTCTTTACGTTTTTGTATACGTAAGCTTTAGAAAATCGTTTTTCTTACATTTTTAATCGTTTTTAATTTATATTTAGTTTTTTTTTACATATCTCAGTAGTATACGCGTTTTAATTAGTTCCCGACTCGCGTTTTTAGCGTATATTAGATTAAACGAAATAGAAAAATAGTGATAGCTTCTATTTAATAGAATTTATCTATTTAACTTTTTAAATAAGTAATTTTCATATTTCTAGCTTTATTTCACGTTTCCCTAGTGTAAATCAAATCAAAACCTTTTCCCGTTCAATTATCACGCGATCACAAATTCGTTTTACTTCAGTTTTCACACCTCGCTGGGACTTAACGACCCGGGGATAAAACTATACTCCTTGGATTTTTGCATTGTGCCCTTTCTAGTTTGACTCTTGTTGACCACATCCGTGGTTGATTTAAGTTGACTGTTTTAGGACCGATCAAATTTTGGCGCCGCTGCCGGGGAGGTGTGCTGCGTTGAACGAATTTGAAGCATCAGTGATTGTTGAATATACACCCATTGTATATTTACCATCTTTGTTCATATTTTCTTATTTTTCATATAAAACCAAAATAATCGTGAAGTTAATTCGTTTGACTAAACGGTTACCAAAAACATTTTTTATTCAAGTTTTCAACGAACACAAAAAACCCAAAAATATTCATCTTTACCCTCTTACCCTTTTTGATTCTTTATCCCTTTACCCTCTATCCATTTGATTCTAAACTTCTTATACCTTTCTTCTATGGCGTCTCTCGGGTACAAATGTTTTGATTGTAAAAGCCCGTTGATTGATAGCCATCGTTGTTCTAAGTGTGCGTGTGAGCGGTGTGGAAAGCATGCACCAAAGGATCGTGGATCTTGTTATTGGTGTGAATTATCCACTAAAAAGTCTCTCAAGGATTCTCAAAGTCCTTCCTACTACCCTCCACAGCCCGAGATACGTGCTATTAATGACAAACCATCAAGAATCGATCCTAACCTTTCAGGATTTACGGTTAAAAGTTTGTCAAGCAAACGTACAGAGCTTAGAACGGTGACTAAAAAGAACGACTTGCCTAATCTTCACGTTTATCAAGAACAAGAACCAGAGATCATAACGGAAGTGGTGGAAATTCCTAGCTCTCAGAGCACACTACTTGTCCCACCTCCGGATTTTAGTCCTTGTGTCGGTTGTGGTGAGTCGCTTTTTGGTTTACCATGTCGTTGGTGTACATGTGAACAATGTGGTAATGATATTCGAGACGGAAGTTGTTTGTTTTGTGGTTCGAGGAAGTCATTTTCTTATGATCCTGATCCGAACTCATTCAACGACCCTTCAAATTTATCCAATTACCCATCACATTCATACGAGCAAGTATCATATTGTCCAAATCTCAATGATGCATCGTATCAAAATACACCGAACTTTTCTTGTGAGTACTGTGGAGGTCCACATTTTAGCTCTGATTGTCAAACAGGGAATCCATTTCCTTGTAACAATTACGACGATCCATATCACGACCAACCTCCACAGTGCCAAATAACTCAAACTCCTCAGCAAACCCAGCAAGACACTTATCTAGAGCTTCTAGAGTTAGTGAAAAGAGCTGAGGAGTTTAATAAAAAAACATTTCAGAATGCTCCCAGTTTTTCTTGTGTATATTGTGGGGGTCCTCATGGTGATTATCAATGTCAACCTTCCGGTTTTGACAACTCCCCACTCCCACAATGTCCCGTCATTAAAAATTCACATGAGAAATCCATGGAAGAATTGTTAACTGAAGAGCAGGTTGCTAAATTAGATTCCCAGATTGCCAGTGAAAATTCTATTAGGGAATTAATTAAAATACAAAAAGCAGCCAGATCTAGCTCTCAATTTCGTTTCATTCCTGATGACAGTGATGATGAAGATATCTTGGATGATGATTCATCAAGTTCATCAGTTGAAACTCAGTCTATTGTTATCACACCCGAAGTTCCCACTAACTCTCTAAACATGGGGGATGAGCTTCTTGACACAATTCCTGCAAAGGAATCAGACGTATTCATAAAGTCTAGTGTTGAGAACCTTGTCCCAATCCCAAGTGAGTCACAGGGAATTCTTGATCATGTGTGTGATATCCCTTCCCCTCTTGAGTGTTCAAAAGATCATTTTGAGACTTTCTCCGATTCTAACGATGAATATACATCTTATGGAGAAGTTGAGTATGTTGAGGCATCACTGCCCCGTTCTGATGTTGACCCTCTTCTTGAGGAGTTTACTGATGAACTTACTCACATTGATCCACTTCCTGATATTCCATCAGGAAGTGATGATGATCTCTTTGATTTCGAATCCAATCTGGAAGAAATCGAAAGTCTCTTAAATAATAATCTATCACTCAATTCTTATCCCAACCCCGAGCTTAGTGATTCACATACTGATGAAAATTCTTTATCTTGTGGAGACATCAGTCATGTGGAGGAACTACCTTCTGAGCTCGTCAGTCCAAAAGAGAATATTGATCATCTTGTTCCCGAAGCATTCAAAACGTCTTTCACCAATCCTCTGTTTGAATTCGAATATGAATTCACGTTAATTTCTGATAATCCACTCTTTGATATTCAGAACGAGGATAGTGATGATTCCATAATCGAACAAGGGTTCACAGATTTATATCATGTGAATGATTCTCTTCACGAGGAGTTCTCCTGTGAACTCACTCATATCATATCTCCACCAGAGTATGATAACTTCCACTTTGATCTAGACATAAAAAATCTTTGTGTTCCGGAGGGAGATGTTCTCAAAACTGAGAATTTAATTAATATCAAAATTCCATCTCTCCCACCCAGAATATGTCTTGATCAAATGAGCTTAAATGATGAGATTCATGATACTGAAAGCATGAATTCTCCTTTTGATGATGATGAGTTAGTCATGATTTTTATCATGACTTTCTTTCTTTTCTTCACCTACACGGTGACATCTCCTGTTCTTCACTCCTTCGGGAATGAAGACACTATATTTGATCCCGGCATTTTCATTTATCATTTATGAGCCGGATCCCTGTGTATATCTCATCGGTGTGGAACTTTCAAGTACTTCAGTGTTTATCCAAACATTTTGAACGAAAGTCCGATGGAGAATTTTTGTTCCACGTGCTTCCCCAAGAACCAATGAATGCGGGGTCGAGTCAAGCTAGTGACTCGGTGAACAAAAACCTTAGCCGACAACATGGGTTTTCACCCATGTCTCTGACTTCTTTCTCTTTTCTAACACCCTAGTGTGGGGGTGTTGCCCCCACTGTTGTATATATGTTCAAAATTTTATATATGTTCAAAATAATAATAAATAAATTTTGTTGTGTTCCCACGCTTGGCCATTAGTATTCCCTTGCAATGTTCTAAGTGTCGGCATAATAGCCGGTACTTTGAATATTGAGGGCAATATTCAATTCTAAGTGTGGGGGGGAATTCTGGCGAATTTGATCACATTTGTGCCCTATTCCTAGTTTCCCCGTTTTGGCCAAAAATTTTAAAATTTTTTCATTTGGTGGTAGTGCTTTGCACTAACACAACAAATGGTTATCAGTCCACCATGTCTAACCCACATAAGGACTGGCTAATCCGAGAGCAAACGGCTCTTGGTAAAGACATATCAAATCCGTTTATGGCTGACAATTTGCCCAAAATTGTATGGTATTCGACTCACCATATCTTTATAAGTGAAGAGTTGGCTAGCCCGCAAGGTTATGGCTTGTGGTAAAGGCAGTGGAAAAACCATAATTGGTAATCAGCTCACCAAAGATAATAGTAATAATTTATCTAAGAGTTGGCTAGTCCAGAAGCAAACGGCTTCTGGTAAAGACAAATCAAACCCGTTTACAGCTGATGATTTGCTCAAAATCATTTGGTTATCATTGTACCAAAGTTCTTACTTGAACTGAAACATTTGGCTACTCCAGAAGTGATGGCTTTTGGTAAAGAGATAAAATCCATTAAATTTTCAAAAATATTGCTAGGGACTAGCAATAGTTTAGTGTGGGGGATTTGATATGTGTCTAAATACACATATATTTACCTTGTTTAAACCCACATAAACAGTCAAAAACACTTTCAAAAGTCTCAAAAAGGCAGAAAAATATTTAGACTGTGTTTTATTCATAAATTGTCAAATCTAGTCCCTAGTTATTCAAAACATTGAAACTTTTCATAAAAGGCCCTCAGGGATTTTCAAGTTGTCAAAATTAGCCTTATAAAGTTCAGTTTTGCAAAACGGCAACTTTAGTCCCTGAAAATTTCAATGATTGACAGAATTTACCCTGGACATTTTAAATTGGAAAATTAACATTTTTGGTCCTTTGGTAAATTAAACTTGGCAATATTGGTCCTTATAACAAACTTTGGAAAGTTGTCATTTTCAGTCCCTCAAAATCCAAATGTTACACTTATGGTCCCTAAACTATTAAACCAAAAACCTAAACCACTAATTCCCTTAACCCAAAATAAAACCCAACCCATCCCCTAAATAAAACAACCCCAGCCCACACTTATAAACCCAAGCCCAATCCCATTTCCTAAACTAAACCCAACCGACCCACCCTTAGCTAATATCCCGCAGTCAACCCTTTAGTCAAACAAACCACCCTTTTATCTTTTCCCTCTCACCCTCTCTACAACACACTGAGTCATAAAACCAGGTGGATTTCACCACCACCTGTCCACCACCTCACCCTTCCACCTTATCCCCCCAGCTCACCCCTCCACCTCACATAACTCCAAAAATCCTTAATTGATGGAAACCTGCTCAAACCACTTGGATGACTTTTGGCGCCAAATTGCAAGTGGACGATTGGGATTGTTTTGAAGTAATCCAAAGGTGTGGAAATGATTAAGGATGTCGACAGAGTCTTTCCCAGCAATATTTAGTGTATATAGGTCAATGTAATAGACTAGAAAAAAAATAAGTAGTTAGTAGTTAATTTTTTTAGTTAATCGTAATTTTAATTCCAGTCTTTCAATTCTTGTAATTCTCAAGTTCAAGTTTAATATAAGCTCAGTTCAGTTTCATTTGTCAAGTTTCAAGTTAATTTGTACTCTAAATTAGTGATCATATTAAATTTCAAGTTACTAGTAAATCGTATAAGCTCAAGCTACTTACATTATTATCATAAGCTCCAACAAACCCTTCCATAAGCTCACATAAAGCTCTACATAGCTTCATGTAAGCTTATGTAGTGTTAATTCAGGTCTTAATTCGAAATTTCAAGTACGGTCAACGAAAGTCAAAGAATTAGCTTATAAGCTATTCTGGATCAAACAAGCTGAATTGGTGGAAGCTTTTGGGTTTAGAGGCTTCATGGGAAGCCCATAGGTAGTTCTTGGTTCCTAGTTCTTGGTCTCATTGCTAATTCGATTGTAAGTCTTGATTTTCATATTAGTTTAAAATTCAATTACTGTTCTATAAGCTTGTTTAAGCTTGTATTTGTCATTTATTAGCTCATCATTAGTTCACTATCACTTTTCATCCAGTCCTTTAGTTCTAAACCACCTTGTTCAACATTTTCACTTAATAACCTAATAAAAGCCAAAAATAGCTTTTAGTAGTCTAGCTTATTATCTAGCTCAAGTTTGTTTTAAAAGTTGTTAATTAGTTCATATTTAAGTTAGTAAAGCCTTAAAAATCAGAATTCATAAGCTCATTTAGCCTATCTTAGTTCAAAATCACCACAGTCACACCTTTAAAAGGGTGTTTGGTTTAGGCAGTGAAACAAGCCAAAAGCTTGAAGTACTGTACATTGACCATTTGGTCAACTTCGTTTAAGCTTAACTTGATCATTATAAGCTGTTTTAGGGTCCAGATAAGCTCATTAGATAGAAAATGCATTTTCACATGCTTTGTGTTCTTTTCAGTTACTCAGAAGCTCAAACAAGCCAAAACAAGCTACAAGCTTGTTTTGACCCTTTCGTTGGCATTTTTGTACTTCATTAGGACCACTTAGTTTGTCCACAAAAGCTTAGAACCTCTGCACAAAGTTTGCACTCAAAACAGCCCATTAGTTATAAAAATCTGCACATTTTCGTAACTATGATTTTCAGCCCAGTTTTCGGCGATTTTTCATTTCTTCGTCGTAAGGAGTTAGAAGCTGAAATTTGGCACGCTTAGAGTTGCCCAGCTTGTGTACATCTAGAATTTTTTGTGTGATTTTTAGACAGCTTTTAAGCCCCTTAATCAAGGCTGCAAAACAGCCAATTTTGCCCTGTGCAGGCTGCACAACAGCAGACAACAAGCTCGAGCTTGTTGTGAGCTTTTAAACCTTTAGCCCTAGCTTTTTCCTATTCTATTAGCTTATTTATAGTCACTTCAGTCCTTATTAGCCTTATCCATAAGCTCATAGCTTATCTAGAAGCTTATTGCTTGTTTAGCTATTTTCTAGTTTTTAAAAAACCTTTACATAAGCTACTGTGAATATAAGCTCTTAATTTCCAGTTAATCTAGCTTAATCTAAAAGTTTTGTCTTTATTAAAATAGCTTGTATTAAGTTAAAAAGTTAATGTGTAAAAAGAAAATTGAAAAAAAAATAAAATACAAAAAATGTGGTGTGTGAGATTCGAACTCGCGACCTTTCGATAGAACAAAGCATAACACACACCCCCTTCCACACGCTCTGGAGCACCAGTTCTGCAAATCTCTCTAACTTAATTCCTTTTATCCTATGTTTTTTTCGGTTAAGCTTATTTTCTAGTTTAGCTTATAATAGCTTATCCGAATAAGCTGGTCGAGTGTTTTTAATTTTAATAAATCTGTTATACATTAAAGTATTTTAGATAAAAATTTCAGATTTTTTTTATATGTTTAGTATTTATTTCGTATTTATGTTTGTAAAATAGTAATTAAATCATAATAAAAAATATAAAAGTCAAAAAAATATAATTCTTTTTTCTAAAATTTTCTTTTGTCATATAGAACATGTAAAAATTATAATTGTGCCCGTAGTGTTTATATTTCACAAATTTCACGTTTTAACTCGCGCACTTACGTAGTTTTTAATAAAACCGCTCGTTTTCAGTTTTCTTTACGTTTTTGTATACGTAAGCTTTAGAAAATCGTTTTTCTTACATTTTTAATCGTTTTTAATTTATATTTAGTTTTTTTTTACATATCTCAGTAGTATACGCGTTTTAATTAGTTCCCGACTCGCGTTTTTAGCGTATATTAGATTAAACGAAATAGAAAAATAGTGATAGCTTCTATTTAATAGAATTTATCTATTTAACTTTTTAAATAAGTAATTTTCATATTTCTAGCTTTATTTCACGTTTCCCTAGTGTAAATCAAATCAAAACCTTTTCCCGTTCAATTATCACGCGATCACAAATTCGTTTTACTTCAGTTTTCACACCTCGCTGGGACTTAACGACCCGGGGATAAAACTATACTCCTTGGATTTTTGCATTGTGCCCTTTCTAGTTTGACTCTTGTTGACCACATCCGTGGTTGATTTAAGTTGACTGTTTTAGGACCGATCCCATGTTAGAAGCTTCCTAGCCGGCTCGACATAGGAGTGAAGTAGGAGCTTGTAGAGTTGGGGAAGTACGTACGCCACCCCACGACTGGTATTAAGGAATACACCCGTCATCCACGCAACTAATACACACTAATCAACCGGTAAAAGATAGTTAGGGAGTAAGGAAATCTAAGTAAACACATTTCCCTCCACATAAGTTTTCACCAACATTTTCATTTTTGTTATTTTATTTTATTTGCATTCGTAGTAATTTGGGTTAGTTGACTAGCAACTAATTCCGCCCACTCTTTCAAACCCGAGATTTTACTTGCTTTCATAAAAAATATAAAAACATAAAAAGAATCTTCTCTCACCCTTAGACCTATTAGAGTAATTTTTCATACCTAACGAACACTATTCCCTGTGGAGAATGATCAATCCCCCGTACTTACCACTACACTATACTACATCGGTCAGGTACACTGCCTGGTGGGGTTGTAAGCCTCTTGAGATCCCTCGAGAGGTAAAACCTGTTGTAAGGTTGCAAAACCACGCATCATATGGATGAGACAAGCTCTAATCAAATGAGACGTCCATCTCAACAACACTCCTGTGAAGAGTGACAGCCGAGGTGCAAATAGACTTGACCGAGAACCCCGTGGATTGCTCATGTACGAAGCTTAACGAAGTACGTCATCTCCTCCATCGCGATGATATCAAAAGAGGAATCTTTTCTTGGGAAAGTTTTCCTTAAAGGACAACATTGTCGATATCCTAACCAATACGTTCTTCATACCCCTCCTATGACTATTTGAATATTTCTTCGGAAATACTGAAGTCATCTCTTATATCTCATCTCATGACTTTCTAAATATTTCACTGAAAATATTGAAGTCATTTCTCACGTCTCATCTTATGACTCTTTAAGTCATCCTTCTCATCCCACTCATGACTATTTCAATATTTCACTGGAAATACTAAATTCATCCCTTACGTCCTATCTCTTAACTCGCTCAATATTTCATCAGAAATATTAAGTCACTCCTCTCATCCTTCTTATGATCACTCAAATATTTCACTGGAAATATTTAAGTCATTCCTTACGTCTCGCTTCGTGACTTTTTAAGTCATCTCTCTCATTCATCTCATGACTTTTAAATATTTCACTGGAAATATCAAGTCATTCCTTACGTCTCGTCTCGTGACTGTTAAGTATTTCAATGGAAATATTAAGTCATTCCTTACGTCTCATCTCATGACTGTTGAGTATTTCACTGGAAATGTTAAGTCATTCCTTAAATCTCGTCCCATGACTTCTAGATATTTCACTGGAAATATTAAGTCATTCCGTACGTCTCGTCATATGACTTTTTAATATTTCACTGGAAATATTGAAGTCATTTCTCTCGTCTCGCATCGTAACTCCATGATTCATCCGTCTCATTCCGCTCATGACTAATTAAATATTTCACTGGAAATATTGTAGTCATCCTCTATATCTCGTCTCTTGACTTCTACATATTTCACGGGAAATATTGAAAGTCAATCCTCACTTTCCTCCAATAACCACTTATGTATTTCCCCGGAAATACCAAGGTTATTTCTTGTCATTACGCTTAGTCGTCCTCGTTAGAAGAGTTTATTAGGTATAAACTCTTTCCTCACGTCAAAAAGTCTTACTAAATAAGTAAGATTAATCAGTCAAGAGTCAAAACAGAACAAAAAATAGGTCTCAGACACAGACGGCTCCACTAAAGTGGCACGGCACCACTAAACATTAGTGGTACCGTGGTACTTGATGCGTGTGCGGTATTGCTCTAATTTATATCCATGGTGTGTCGTTGTGGTTTTAGCAGTATTCAAGTTTTAAATTTATATTTAGCCGACTTATCAATATAACACACACTTTAACGAGCAGTGTACCCGGTCAGTATGAATATAATGGTAAGTAGAGTGTCGATCACTAAGAGTGGAACGTATTATCTAGTTATTCTAATCAGTATTTTAATATCTTAAGTTAGCTATACAACCTAATTCTAACGCAAGGGGGTTCAGCCTGAGAGACTGGCACGGTTTGGTTGTAATTAAATAATAAACTAAACTAATAGGCACGAATCAGCGATTAGCACACACGTACACAGATAGATACTTGAGACAAATAAGAAGACCTGTCCTGATAATTAAGTAGCTTGTCACTTGTTTTATTGCTAGTTTTATATGAAGTGTATGTAATTAATCCTTTCTCGTTGGCTCTAATCTTATCGGCGAGTAAACCCTTAATGATCACTTATGTCTATCCTACTTACCCTTTCTTCCTACTTTTCTACAGACGATAGAATGCATAGGCGATAGAATAAATAGGCGAGGACAGAGGCATGGCGACCCGATCAATGCTCAGCTAGACACAGAGGTTATCAATGCACTAATAAAAGTCACCAAAGACATCAACACATAAACTTTAATTAATGGGAAAGCAATTTTAAGGGGTGCCCATGGTTTTCCGTAGTCACATGGAATCGTCCCATCAATCCTGATGAATTAAAGTGTACTAATACAATAAAACAAAACTACTTAATGAATTGAATACATGCAGGACCTTCTTACAGCTCTTGTATCTTCGTTCAAGGTGTGTCTTGTGCTGCTACTTCATCTGACTTCGGCCTAGGGTTTCTTCTGTCTTCTCGTACTAGGTATATTGCACGAACACAACCTCTGAAATTCGTCTGACCTTGGGGTATTTATAGTTTATGTCTGAGGGTTAGATGCGGCGCATTGAATAAGTAGATGCGGCGCATTGACTTAAATTTGCGTGGGGTCCAAGATTAATATATTCAGGAATATTCGTACACCTCCAGAAGATGCGGCGTAACTCCATTCTTGTATGCGGCGCATGTCCTTTGCCGTCTTGGATAATATCTTGTGAAATCTTGATAGTGATGTGCCGTATGTAAGAAGTAGGATGCGGCGTATCTGGAGCAGAATGATCTTGATCTTGTACATTTCGGTAGACTCTTAACTTCTTGCTTGTTTTGCTCCATAATTAGTCCAAAATCGCCAAGTTTCACATAATACTTGTTTTTACCTGAGAATTACAAAAGTAAACATTAACGTATCGATTCTCACAGATAATATAATAAAACAAGTCAAATAAATAGGATAAATGATGGTAATAAAATGTACTTATTTGAGTTCATCAAATATCCCCCCACTTGAACTTTACTTGTCCCCAAGTAAACCTTAGAATAAATCTTATGAAAATGTATCCTAAAAGATGTTAGGATTTATTTTTATATTAAAGCATGTATTCATTTTGTCATAATTGCACAACCAAACACTTAACGAATTAGAATAAAATAAAATATTTTGATAAAAGCAAATCTAATCGTTTAACTGTCCAGTCGTGACGAATATTCTATCATAAGCTTGGCAAGTATACGCATCTCCCCCACTAAAGCCAAGGAATAACAAGTCTAAAGCGGTAAAAAGGGTTTTTTGGTTAAGGGTTAATCATTCTTCTTAATCTCTATCGATCTCAAATTCCAGAAAAGGCGACAAAATCACAAATACATGATCGAATCCACGAACACGATACTTGAAATTGCTCAAATCCTTAACTCGAATAGGCTAAAGATAGGACCAAGTAATCTTCACCAATAATATTATATCAAAAAAAAGGGCGACAAAATCATAAATACATAGCCGAATCCACGACTACGATACTTAAGATTGCTCAAATCCCTAATCTCAATAAATCAAAGGTTTGGATAAAGAATAATATAGGGTATGGATAAATATTTGGGATACAAATTGGTGTAAAATGAAAAATAAGCAAAACAGATAAATTAAAATCCTAAGTGTGGTAAATTGCTATCCCAACCATCCCATGAATAAGACTCATATCATTGAATAACTCACGCTTTAACACTTGAAACACACGCTTTAGGTAGACACGAATTATACTCAACAAGATCTCAATCAAAGAATAACCTTAGTTGGCGTTCTCATAACGGCCAACTCCCATTCAATCCATAAATATAATATACAACAAATAGTGGTGATATCGACCACTTAATACAAAACTTTACATAAGTTGGTTAAAACAAACATCCAACTTTTTCTTTTTTTTCTTTTCTCATTTTTTTTTTTCGATTTTTTTTTTTTTTTTTTTTTTTTTTAACATTAACATATATGTGTAAAATTTCACAACTTTTCTATCACTTTCTTTCCGGATAATTTTTTTCCATACTTTTCATACTTTCAGAAATAACTGTAATAGTGAAAGTAGTAAACACACGAAAAATAAACTCAAAGATATACAATATTTACTTTCATACCAATTGCATTTTGCAATTTCCTGACTCAACCAAAGATAGTGAATTACGCACGCGAACACAGGTAATGTAAGGAAACACACTTTGCCTAAAGCAATTAACCAACCACGGATTTTAATCTATAGGGTAGGCTAAGGTGTAAGGGTGTAACGAAACATTATAACAAAGGTGTAAGAAACGAAAGGAATGGCTCTGAGTGTTTTTCTAGGGGTATCTTACTCTAAAAGTGAGAGTAACAAAAGGGTTTATACGTGGGTTAACTAACCAATGTAGTTAGTTAATATCACATAACATATAAAGGCTATTTGGGTGTAGTCCTAGAAATTTACCAATTTAGACAAGTCATTCCAATTATATAGATAATACTTATTATGGTGGTCTCGAATAGTATACAAGCCAAGTTCTAAAGTTTACAAGTCACCGGCACACTCATAGATTTGTGAATTTTTAAAAGTTCACAATTTTTGAAAATAATGTTATGTGTGCAGCTATGTAATTTAGACTTTGAACAAAAACATGCTAAAAATTTTAAATTTTGATATATTAAGCGCATTTTAAGCATATTTTGAAAAAGTTTAGGACAAGTAAGTGTTCTAATTCTCCAATCCCCCCATTTAAGTTAAACAACGTCCTCGTTGTTTGTATCAAAGGTTAAAAAACTGGAAAATAAAAGAATTAGAACAGAAAAACTCCCCTGAGATTTGCTCGGTATGATCCTCCATTATTTGTACAAGAGCAAAAATCAACTTTCTTGTGGATGAGAACGTTTAAGCTTCATATTTGATGTATCCACAGGAAATGCAGGAATCTATAATACCATCAAGACTTAAACACACCTAAGTTAAGAAGGTTCAAACTTGCATAATACATTAGTAGTTAGTAAAAATAAAACTTAAAAATTAAAATGAAAATCATCAGGTCAGTCGATACGCCGTATCTTATGGAAGAAGATACGCCGTATCGAGCCAGGAATAAAATACGAATCAGAATAGAAGATGCGTCGCATCCTTAACCAGGGATGCGCCGCATTAAAATAAACTGACAGAAAGTTTTAAAGTTAAAAATAAAAATGCAGAAAATAAAGTAAGATATGACCAGTGCAGGAGATGCGTCGCATCTTAGGATGGAGATGCGCCGTATCTTCTGCGGGCCTGACTGACTCGACACAGAACAGAAAAGTAAAAATTTTCTCCCCGGGTTGTCTCCCGGTCAGCACTTGTCTTTATTCCAGAGTCTTCAAGTTAGACTCACGTTCAGCTCCTTATTTAGATCTATTGATCCCCACATGTCCGTGCACGATGTAGTTGCGAATTACTTCGTCACGAACATATTCCGGCCCCAATTCAAGTACACCTTTGTAGAATCCTTTCATCTTTTGGTACGGATACTCGATCCCTTTCTCAGCGTCATTTGCATCTACAAAAAGAAATGGTGTAAATTTGTAACAAAATTTATTAGGGGCATGTTTAAACCTTGGGTGAGCACGAGGCATCATGTAAGTGATAACGTTGCTTCCACTTTGAAAGGTGATCTTCCCTTCAAATCTTTTAGCGTTAATTTCGACCTCCTTACAAAATGATTTCCCAACGATCACGTCACCCATCTCAACATCACGATAGGCATCCATGTTATCCACCAAGGTGAAATCTGTAACAATAGTTAAATTCCCAACAAAAATAGGTACATTCATGAACATTCCAACTACGTTTTTCCCTCTATACTCAATTTTGTTTTTCATTATAGAATTATAGAAATCTTTTGACATTACATTAATTGGTAAAATAGGGAAAAAGTTGGCACTAATTTGTTTAAATCCTATCATGCAAGGAAATTGTAAATTATAAGCACAATCTACATGGATCTTTCTACCGTAATCACAGAAACTAGGATATCCTTCAAATTCATCATAATTCTTAGTGTTGATCATATTGACTCTAGGTATATCCATAATTTCTCCTTCTTAAATTTCGGGTTCAGAATCCTCCATAAATTGATCATTGATTCCTAATGGTAAATTAAGATCATTTAATTCAATGTAGTATCCACTATAGGTCTCAAGTGATTCATTATTTACCAAGGTTTCTCCCATAAACCTAGCTTCTAGATCGAGGTCCATACGTTCTCTTAATCCTAGCACATAGACGCCTCTAATTATGCTTTTAACAGGATTTTGGCACTTATAGACTAGTTTATTATTCCCTACCCTTAATGAGATTTTTCTTTTAAACACATCAATCTTAGCATGGGTGGTAGACAAGAAAGGTCTTCCAAGGATTAAAGGAATCTTAACATCCTCGGGCATATCTAATATAACAAAGTCTACAGGGAAAATAAACTTCTCAATCTTAACTAGCACATTTTCGGCAATCCCTTCAGGTCGTTTTACCGTTTTATCAGCCAATTCAATAAGCAACTTAGTTGGTGCTAATTTTCCTAGTCCTAGGGTAGTGA
The DNA here is from genome assembly GCA_021014915.2 of Artemisia tridentata subsp. tridentata. Classification (NCBI taxonomy): domain Eukaryota; kingdom Viridiplantae; phylum Streptophyta; class Magnoliopsida; order Asterales; family Asteraceae; genus Artemisia; species Artemisia tridentata. Next base: position 22,883,722 of record CP139505.1, read on the forward strand.
ATGTCTTAAGGGGCATTACACTAATGCTAGCTCCTAAGTCAGCTAACACATTATTGAAAGATATATCATTAATTGAACAAGGTAAAGTAAAACTTCCTGGGTCCTTTTCTTTATGAGGCAAGGCATGTAAGTCGGTTGCAGAGCTCTCTTCTTTCATTGTAGCCTTGATCTCCTCTTCAATCTTTGTCTTCTCCTTTAGTAATCTCCTTAAACTGATTGAAGAATTAAAGAAAAATTCGGGCTTTGCAGCATCATTACCATTCATCAATCTTCTAGGAAAAGGAATGTTAGGCGTGACTTCCTCAATGGTGCTTATGGCCTTGACATGATCTCTTGGGTTGGTTTCAGTTGAGCTCGGTAAACTTCCGTATCCCCTTTCTTGAAGAACTTTGCTCATTTGTCCAATTTGTTGTTCCAATGCTTTGATCGAAGCTCCTTGATTTCTTGTAATAGTATCCGTTGAAGCTCGGATTTCTTTGATCATAGCAGTGTTCTCTTCATGTCTTTTTGCAGCATCGGCCATAATTTGCTTTAAAGTGTCATCCAAAGTCTGCCTCCTTTCTTGATAGGTGGGATTAAAGTTGTTCTTTTGATAGTATCCCGGAGTAGCTTCCCTAAATCTTCCTGAAGGTCGGAATGGTTGTCCAAATTGTGTGTAGTATGCTTCTTCAAACGTCTCACTTTCATTCTTATTAGGGCAATCTTTAGTGTAGTGAGGGCCTTCGCATTTTTCACATCCAACTTGGGCAGCATAAACTTTCTCATCACGCTTCTTCATCTCTCTACTAATTTTATCCAATTGAGCTTGAATTGCAGCAAACCCGTCAAAATTAGTGCTGCTCTTAGATCTAGTAGAGGTCCCATCGTGCCATTTTTGAGAATGATCAGCAGCTTCTTGGATAGCATTCCTAGCATTGGCTGCACTCATTTGAGGCACAGCTCCCTTAGCATCCAAGATTTGTCTAGTGGGCACGTCCAATCCTTGATAGAACAATATTATCTCCTGCATTTCACTTAGATAATGTTGAGGGCATTTCATCAATAGGTCTTTAAATCGTTCCCAAGCTTGATAAAGAGTTTCATCAGGCTCTTGCTTGAAACTGTTGATAGCCTCCATTTTTTTAGCAGTTTTAGCAGGTGGACAATATCTTTTCAGGAATTTGCTCTTCAAATCTTCCCATGTAGTGATTGAACTAGCAGGTTCATTCCTTAGCCACTTATTAGCAGCTCCTTTAAGCGAGATTGGAAAGATTCTCAGCATGAGTTGATCGTCAGAGACTCCTTCTGTAGTAAATAAATCTGCAATCTCGAGGACTTTTTCAACATGTTCATTAGCATCCTCATGTTCTGTTCCACTGAAAGCATTTTCTCTTAGCTCCTTGAGAAACTGACCCTTCAACTCAAATTTTGACTTTTCATCAAACTTTGGTCTAGCAACTCCTGAAGTGTAATCGGCACGGGTTTTGTTCATGTATTCCTCCATAGTAGTGTTTTCCGACATTGCTTCTGTTTCTTCTTCCTCTTTCTCTTCAGAAAAATAATCAAGCTCGAATGAACTTGAGATATCAAAGCTTTTTTGTGTTGAAAAGCCTTTTAAGCGAATGTAGGGCTCGTTCAGGATCTTCGAAAGGTTGAATCAAGTTCTTAGTTGAACTCCTGGTCATGCACTTCCTGAAACTATCACAAAAGCATCAGTAGGGTATGTTCAAGAAAGTAATATATCAGAAAATTAACAACGAAAAATGGAATACGAAAAATAAAAGTTACTGATATCTGCAGACGATGCGCCGTATCCAAAAAGTTGGATACGCCGTATCTTATAATCGTTAAAATTTAATCAGACTTTTATTCAGAAAATAGATACGCCGCTTATAAATTAGAATGCGCCGTATCGGTTTTAATTATCAAAAATCAACGTATCTAATTTTAGCAAATATAACCGATTTTTGATTTTAGAAGATGCGCCGTATCGATAAAAATCGATGCGTCGTATCTGTTTAATAATTCAAAAAGCTGTTTTTAATTTAAATAATAAATACGCCGTATCTGTTAAAACAGATGCGCCGTATGGCGTTATCGTTTAGAAAAATTTCTTATTAAAAACAGAATACGCCGTATCTTGGGGAAAGATGCGTCGTATCGAATTTATTAAACGCGTTGTATTTTATAAAAATTAAACGCAATACGCCGTATCTATGAAAATAGATGCGCCGTATCGTTTGAATTAGCTCAGTACAACGATAGCAGAATACAAGAAAATAGAAAAATAAAAACAAAAATAAAATCAAACAAAGAGAAACAAAATTTAAAGAAAATAAAAACACACAAAAACAGAAAATATGCAAATAATACAATGAATGCAAATTAACTAATACACAACAGAGTTAGCGGTTAGAATAAAAACTAAAAAGAAAAACCTAATTAAAATACTAATCAAATTAACAGATAATAACAATTCACTCCCCAGCAGCGGCGCCAAAAACTTGATGCGTGTGCGGTATTGCTCTAATTTATATCCACGGTGTGTCGTTGTGGTTTTAGCAGTATTCAAGTTTTAAATTTATATTTAGCCGACTTATCAATATAACACACACTTTAACGAGCAGTGTACCCGGTCAGTATGAATATAATGGTAAGTAGAGTGTCGATCACTAAGAGTGGAACGTATTATCTAGTTATTCTAATCAGTATTTTAATATCTTAAGTTAGCTATACAACCTAATTCTAACGCAAGGGGGTTCAGCCTGAGAGACTGGCACGGTTTGGTTGTAATTAAATAATAAACTAAACTAATAGGCACGAATCAGCGATTAGCACACACGTACACAGATAGATACTTGAGACAAATAAGAAGACCTGTCCTGATAATTAAGTAGCTTGTCACTTGTTTTATTGCTAGTTTTATATGAAGTGTATGTAATTAATCCTTTCTCGTTGGCTCTAATCTTATCGGCGAGTAAACCCTTAATGATCACTTATGTCTATCCTACTTACCCTTTCTTCCTACTTTTCTACAGACGATAGAATGCATAGGTGATAGAATAAATAGGCGAGGACAGAGGCATGGCGACCCGATCAATGCTCAGCTAGACACAGAGGTTATCAATGCACTAATAAAAGTCACCAAAGACATCAACACATAAACTTTAATTAATGGGAAAGCAATTTTAAGGGGTGCCCATGGTTTTCCGTAGTCACATGGAATCGGCCCATCAATCCTGATGAATTAAAGTGTACTAATACAATAAAACAAAACTACTTAATGAATTGAATACATGCAGGACCTTCTTACAGCTCTTGTATCTTCGTTCAAGGTGTGTCTTGTGCTGCTACTTCGTCTGACTTCGGCCTAGGGTTTCTTCTGTCTTCTCGTACTAGGTATATTGCACGAACTCAACCTCTGAAATTCGTCTGACTTTGGGGTATTTATAGTTTCTGTCTGAGGGTTAGATGCGGCGCATTGACTTAACTTCGCGTGGGGTCCAAGATTAATATATTCAGGAATATTCGTACACCGCCAGAAGATGCGGCGTAACTCCATTCTTGTATGCGGCGCATGTCCTTTGCCGTCTTGGATCATAACTTGTGAAATCTTGATAGTGATGCGCCGTATGTAAGAAGTAGGATGCGGCGTATCTGGAGCAGAATGATCTTGATCTTGTACATTTCAGTAGACTCTTAACTTCTTGCTTGTTTTGCTCCATAATTAGTCCAAAATCGCCAAGTTTCACATAATACTTGTTTTTACCTGAGAATTACAAAAGTAAACATTAACGTATCGATTCTCACAGATAATATAATAAAACAAGTCAAATAAATAGGATAAATGATGGTAATAAAATGTACTTATTTGAGTTCATCAGTACCGTATGTCTGATATAACCCATTTTTCTTTCTTTTCCCTCTGCACACCCATTCAAAACAAATATTCCTATTTCCTCTTGCTGTAAAAAACCGAATACCCCACTCAAAATCCAATTACACTCTTGCTAATCAAGATCGAGGCATTGCAATCAAACAATCTTAATCTCTACAACACAAATTGTAAGTCAATAATCTTTAATTTCTTTTCAATTTGAGTCTAGGGTTTGTTCTTATGCATAAAATCGAATTGGGGGTTTTCAATTTTTGTTGAACTTTTATTCAATTAGGACTAGGATTAGACAATGTAGTACTTACATGATTCCCTAAACCTAGGATTTTTATAAACTCACTCATATTGCATAACCTAGTCCAAATTTAACCATTTAAATCGGATTAAGATTAATTATTTGTAGCGGAATCATGTCTAGGATGATTAAAATTGGATTAGGAATGATTAACATTGAGGCTTTTCAATTTTAAGATTTTTGGCGCCAAGTTGAGGCGTTTGCCAAACACCCCAATTCCATCATTTTCGAAAAAGTTCACGTGTCTAGGATCATGAAACCTTTTTCGTGCATTGTTGATGCAAATTAAAAATGTTTTTGCATGCATACATGATCTCACAAATGTTGATCGAATTACATAACTAATATGTATTCTTCGACACATTTGATTGAGCAAAAGTGAAGTTAGGAGCGTTTGGGTAATCTCATTAGTTTTGTTTTAGATTCGAGATTACCGCACCTTCACATTGTTTGCATTTAGGCACACACACACTAAGAATGTAATCATTAAAATGAAACAAGTTACCATATACAAAATTATATTTTTGTAGGTAACAATGCCTCGTATGGATTATCAAGATACCAAAGAATACATTCCCATTCTTTTAGATGATCCAAACATTCCCGATGAGCAAAAAGCTTATCTTGTTAAAGTCCAACATCGATATATACACGAAGGTCATGTAGTCGATGCTCATTTTGTTCTCTTGGATAACATCCAAGCATGCTTCCCTACTATTGACTTTGATTGTTTATACAAAATAAACGATCAAATTTGTCCTCGTTTTGTCCTTGAATTTTATAGTCGATTTCGCACCTTCTATGACCTTGAGGGTAATGTCTTCCTTGATTTTTGGATCCAAAACCAAAACATCATCTTGTCCATCTCCGAGCTTGGTGACATTCTCGGTGTTCCTTCGTATGGTCAGTGTGCATACATTGAAGACCATTCCTTAGAGTCACTTCACTATAATCTTAAAAGTGAAGGAGCCTATCGTATAGAAATCCCCAACCTTGAAACCATTAAACAACACGTCCAAATTCCTCGAGTCGCCAACACGTATCAAAAGTGTGATGGTTCCGTTGTCCATCTTGACCCCAACCGCATCTACCTCAAAGAACTCCTTCCCGACCTTAGAAGTTGGGAACTTCTTCTACGTGAGAACGTGTTGAGCCTTGCGGGCAACCGTGATCACGTTCCGGTGAGTCTCGCCCACATGCTTTATTGTCTTAGTATCGAGGAGCCATACAACCTCGCATACTAAATGGCCAAAAGGATGGCCAACATTCATAGTCATTCCGATAAGCTCATGCCATACGGTATGTTGCTTACTCGGCTCTTCAAGTGGGTTATGGAAAATTTCCCACATCTTAATAGTGTCAGCTATGTCCTAGTCAATCCCGTCATAAAACCCCTTGGTGGACCACAACGTCGCACAAAGCAACGTAAGGACAAAGGGTCCAAACGTGGTCGTAAATCCACTTCCGATATTCCTCTCTCTTCTTCCTCCTTCGGGCATGGTTCGTCATCCCAACCTATGGATGAGGACGATGATGAGGTGAACGAAGAAGGAACGTCTTGTCCTCGTACTCCCTCTCCCGACACCTACTTTCGTAACCTTGACACTTCATCGTTCCAACGAACCTCCGACCTTGAATTCGGCCAAACCAACCTAGCTGCCGTGATGAGAAGGCAAACAACAATGTATAACCGACAAGTGTCAATGCATTAGCAAACAATCGGGGGTTTCAAGTCTATCGGCAAGGCAATCAAGGGGCTCGGAAACAAGATAAAGAAGTTGGGGAAGAGAAGAGATTAGATATTACTTACTTAAGTAGTGTCACTAACTTAAGTATTATTAAGATATTATTAATGGGGTTATGGCAATGTCCATCTAACATAAACTAGTTTGAATTGTCTTAACATTTCTTGCTTAACATTGGTTACTTTGTTAATCAATCTTTATGTTATTTTTTTCTAGTTTCTACACTTTGTTTTATATTTTTATGCATGCACTAGATGATAAAATTGCTTGATGCATTGCATGCTTAATAGTTGCCTAAAAACATAGATGATCACATGATGATATTAGTTGCTAGTTGAGACTAGTGTTAGGAACTCTATGTGATTATTCTTTAGTGGATTGAGGCTTTGGGATTTGCTGCAAAATAGTCCACCCAGAATTACCCATTTTAGGCAGCCTAGAACCTGCAGAACTGGAAAAAGAGTCAACTGCAGGCCACGGCTCCACTAAATAGGGCAAGGCTCCACTAAATTTAGTGGTGTCGTGGGTCATTTAGTGGTACCGTACCCTGGGAAGACGAATTTAACTGTTCTCTTCCACTTTTTGACTCTCTTTTCCTGGAAATCTGCCAACACAAGCTGATTCCAATACACCCAAATCCCCAAATCCACCATCCTATCCATCCTTGCATGCTTTGATTTGGCTATATAAGCTCATATCATGCATTGCTCTTCCACCAACATTCCACACACACCATTCACTTATCATATCTTCCACAATGGCTACCACTTCACACAAAGCTAAAAAGCCAAGGTTAACCTCAAACCAACCAATGAGACAATTCTTATTGATCTCACTTTGGATGATGATGAAGATGTACACACACCACAAGCCTCAACCAAATCAACCTCCTCAATCTCCACACCTCTAGCTCCATCAAAGGGCAACTCCATTAGGCCAACCACATCATCATCCTCCACCTTTAGGATTCCCACATCCTTACCTCCACCAAGTCCACCACAACCTTTAGCTCTCACACTAACCCTATCACCATCAACCCCCTTTGAACTTGGCACTAACACATCATCTTCATCACTATCACCATCACCACAACCACTAATGGGTCATCCCATTCTTTATCCCCTACAACCACATACCCTAAGTTGTCATTGTTGTCACCACAACCAAAACCTCATCATGAGCCTTAGGGATGAGTTAAGCTTTAGGTTCTCATACCTTGAATACCTTCTCACACCACCACAAGGGCCCATTATCCCACCTACACCACCACCCAAGAGCCCAAACTAAATATGTTTATGTTTAGTTTCTCCAATAAAAATCTTGGACCCTTTTGACATTTGAAGCAAATCTTGAAGTCTCATATCACTAATGATGTTTATGTGCTTTCTTGTAATTTGTTTTGCTTCTATGATGTAGTCATACCTATGTATGACATTTGTTTTATTTTTATGAATGGGCTTTCATGTGGTTGTTTCACTTTTATTTTTATTTATGCTTGGCTACTTAGTCATTCATTTTGTGGTTGGATATTTGTCTTAAGTGCTACATGTTAGATTTTGTATATGTGTTATCTAACCTTGTTTTGTAGCATGAATCATTGCTCGGTTCCTTGGTGTCCTCCAAATGAGGGGGAGTATACATCAAGGGGGAGCCTTTGCAACCTTTTTTGCTTCGACAAAAAGGGGGAGAAATGGGAGTAAACTCATTAAAAACTTGTTAAAATTAATTTTAACCTAAAATGAGTTTATGTTTTGTCATCATCAAAAAGGGGGAGATTGTTGATGCAAATAATGTTCTAAAAACGTTATTTCTATCTTTCGATTACTTCACGTTTTGAGGATGACAAAATGTGAAAACACGTTACGTTAAAATTAACGGAAACAATTTTTTGTCAAAAGATCCCATTTCTCGCAAATCACTCTAGAACAAATTTACAACTTGACCAATGATCAAAGAAGTAAATTTGTGCTTAAAACTTCACATTTTTATGTGACAAAACATTTCTTTCAAAAATATACTTTACAAATTATTTTTGAATAATTAAGAAATGTTTTAATTGAAAAATAAGTTTAAAATACATAACAGCTATCCCCCCCCCCCAAAATCAGCTCTAAACTTCTCCAAATGAGTTTTCACCAGAAAAGACAAAATGAGAAGCATTTTTGTCTGACATGGCTCCACGGTTCCACTAAATTTAGTGGAGCCGTGTGTGATTTAGTGGAGCCGTCCCTTTATAACGGCCAGATTTTTTCTGCCTATAAATACCAGCCCACTTCACAGATTTTGGCAACCTTTTCTCACACAGAACCTTCTGAGTTTTATACTCTCTTCACCTTTTCTCTTCTTGATCATTTAGTTTAGTTTTCTTTTGTTCAAGAGTGATCCAATCATCCTACTTAGAGATCCTCTTCATTCCTCTTCAATAGCAAGAGAAGAACACAAAGTATCCAAGTAGATACAAAGTGTTGTCATTCCTCTTCAAGTGCAAGAGAAGAACTCAAGGTATCCAAGAAGATACAAGAGTTGTAGTTTAGTTAGGGTACTTGTAACATTTGTTACACACTTGTTGTATCATAGCATACATCAAGATCATTTTTCTTTTGTGAGAGTGTGAGTGAAGATCATTGAGATCTTATAGAGATATTGATTATCTCTTGAAGCCATTGGGCTTGTGTGATTGATCAAGTTGATCAAGAGTAGATAGAATAGGTTGAGTGAAGTGAGAGTTGATCATTGTGATCTTGTGAGATCTAGGAGATCTTTTCAAGCTTGTGAGCTTGTGTGATTGATCAAGTGTGATCAAAGGTAGATCAAGTAGATCGAGTCTTGTGAGTTGAGTGTGTGAAGTAGAAAAGATCAAGTGGATCGTGGTAGATTGGTGCTAGCTAAGATTAGCACTCGACATCTAGCTTAGTGTCGGAAATAGGATAAGCGACGTGTACGGTTTTCTCCGCCTAAAGAGAGGTTGTTGACATAGTGCTTGAAACTCTCGAGTGTGGTACTCGGGGAGTGGAGTAGGGCGAGAAGAGCTTCGTAGCCGAACCACTATAAATCCTTTTGTCCCGGTTTGATCTTTCCATCTCTTCTCTTTACTTTCATTACTTATAATTAGTTAGTTTAGTGTGTAGTTCATATTGGTGTTGATTGGTTGCACATAAGAATCGAATCAAAGGTTTCCAATAGTAAAGTTAAAAGAAGTTTTAAAAGAAATTAAAAACCGATAAAACTATTCAACCCTCCCCCCCCCCTTTTAGTTTTCCACACATTGCAATTAAAACCTTACCAGGTAACCCTGTAAATCTCTCATATTGTTCATATTCTTGTCCTATAAACATCTCCACCCCTGTAACAATTATGGCTCCACATTCTCCCGCTTCCCGAAGTAATCTCGTGATTTTTGGTGTGTACACAACATCAAATACCAGTGCATACGACTTCAAAGCTTCTTGCCACAAAAGAAAATAGAAACTTCATCTCATGTACATATTTACCTCATAATTATGTTTATAACTGCAAAACACCATTTCTAAAACATATGACCGAAGAAAGGTAGATAGTTGTACCTTAGAAATAGGAGTATTGTCTATATTTGGCTGCATACCAATTGATGTAGTGTTTGCAAGTATCATACCGCCTTCTGGGCTGTAAGTGCTCAAATCGGAAAGAGATATAGCCTCTCCACCAATTATGTCAGCAAGTTCTCAAGCACGATCTATGCAGTATCAGTAAGAGAAAACTTTAGTTGGTGTATTAACTATGCATAGAGGGTGTTTGGATTTCAATTTTGCAACTGATCATATGGTTACTCTGACTTGAAGTCACTATAATCAATTTTTGATATTTTGGTAAACCACTCAAATCCAAACACCCTCTAAATATGACGAGAACCATACAGTATTACAGTTGACTTTCACCCATACTGAAGTGATAAGAATGCAATAAAACTAGATAATGTTTTATTTGCAATTAAGTCCGGTATTAGAAATGGTAACGTTAGAGTTCGTGGAACACCGTAAGTCCGATTGGCTATCACAATCCTTGCACCCTTCGCTTTTGCTCCATAAGCAAGTGCTTTTCCAGCACCAATAACCACAAATAGTCTACCAGCCAATGGTGATCCTGTTGCACCATTTTGAATGCCTGAACCTATAAACAGTTGTACCAATCTGTGTTGTAAGTAAATCTCAAATGGGTCAAATGGGTCAAACGGGTAGAAAGTCACACGTGAAATATGATATGAAACTTTTATAAGTGGACAAAAGGCACGGTTTTGACCCAACCGCCCATATTATCACTTCTAATAGAAAGTACAGAAAGAAACCTCGTAGACTATCTTCGATAGCAGAAATAGCACCTACATAGTTCGTATTGCAACCATATAACGTCCCATCATTTGGTCTCCTAATGGCGCAGTTGACTGCTCCTATTGACTGTCACATACTTGAATCATTATCTGCATCTACTTAAATAGTTAAGCTTTTTATTAAGAGCGAAATCTACCTTTGCAACTGGATCAACCTCATCACAACATTGAAGTAAAGATTCTTTGTGAGGAATGGTACAACTGCATCCAAAATTGATACATTTTATTAATCTGAATAAGTAGAAACACGGGTTTTGTTCCATAAAATATCAACGTACTTTCACATTTGTACCTTTTAGTCATTCTACTTTTTTTTATAACATTTGACTCATTATAAGATTACTCTGTAGACTGTTTGGGCATTCGGTAACACAAAAACTGACTGTCAAAAATGATCAACATTATTAAAAAAATGATAAGATGTATATACGTGTGATTTAGATTGATATATAATGTTAAATTTTCCGGTTACCAAATGACCCAAACCGTACACTAAGACTTCCTTTAAAGACTCGTTTATATACAAAAATATAAAAAGTATGTCGGTTTGATGGAAAAACCCCTAGAAACTTAAGCACTAGCTCTAATAAAAATAGATCAAAACTCAACCTGAACCCCGCGAAATCTGTAGATGAGTAAGTATCAAGAAAATTCTTTACATTATCCACCAACAAATGTACATAAACTCCATTAAAACCAACTGATCGGAAAGCTTTATTGTATAACAAAGGTGATTTGCTATGTCCAACTGGCTTCCCAATAATACCGAATACTTTTGTGTCAGGACCTAACTGTCTGAACTCTGAAATTAAACAAGTCCAAAAGATCCCTAATTGTAGGCTTCCTGGGTGCCGATACCTTTCCATGCTCAAGGGTGCCAAATGTCAAATATCCACCAAATTTCCGGCAGAGTACTCGAGACATCAGACCTTTTTCACCCATCACCATTGCTATTATTGGAACCTAAATGATTAATATATGTACTTAAATAACCAAGTAAATAAATAAAGCAGGAAATAATTCAGAGATGTTAACAACAACAACAATACCCAATCCCGTATGCACGAGGTATGGGGGAGGTGGAGTGTCGACAAATCATACACCCACTTTAGGGTAAACCCGAAAGAGGGAGACTGCTTCCAAGAAGACCTCGGGCAAGTGTAAATGAAAGGGTGAAAGTACTCGAGAAAGTGTGAATGTTAGAGATGCAAGAATAGAAGAACAATGAAAGCATATAAATCCAAGCAGGCTAACAAGGAGCACATTAAAACAAAGAAGCAAATAATCATACAACACATGGAAAGCATAGCATAAAAAATAAAGAACGAGAATAGGGGAAAAGGGGGAATTAACATAAGAGCAGAAACGAACACATGCAAACGAACACATTCAACGAACAAAAGCATAGAGGCACAAAAAAAACCGAAGATGAAGCAAAGGGCTCTAAACCTAAAAGCAAAGGCAAATATGTACATGGGAGGATTAGTACTGCTACTACCAAAAAAACGCCTAGGCAGCCTAAAGGGCACAAGCTAAGACTCTAAATACCTAAAACGCAAGGAAAAATCAGCAACAAAGCACGACGAAAGACAAAAATGAATCAAGGACTAAAAGACACCTATAGATCCTAGACGCCAAACTAGCTCGAACCAGATACCGACTTAGACAAATCAGAGATGTTTAACAAACTTATATATATTTTTAGATGCAAACAAAATTCTATCTCTAAAATTTATGATGCATGACTTACGCCGCTTACTTGAGAATTAGCAGTAATATGAAAAACTCGTGCTACATCATTTATATCTTCAGCGATTGTTGCAAACTTGACAATGACAGCTCCTGTTGACTGTATTTTGGAAACAAGGTTCCCAAGCTCTTCTATCGAAGGAGTATTTTGATAATTATAGGAAGAAACTATGAGTTTTCACTTTGTAGGCTTGTCTCCATGGATTAAATTGTTGAAATCGTCAACGGCCTGCATTTGAGTTACGAATAACAGTATAGTACTTTAGACGAGCCTATGAGCACGAATAGACTCATTTAATGTCAAGAAGAAAGGAACCTTAAGCTCAACATCGATGTGATCAGCTCCTAATTCCATTTCTAATCGAAGAGTAGCCAATCGACTCTGTTCATCTCCGTCATACTGACCACCTTCCCATGTTGGTCTAGAAAATAACATAGAATTAGAAACCTTTTCGGGAAAGATAAAGTGTTACGACACCATGTAATATGGACTAGATTAATCAAGAGACCAATAGCCCTGGTTGTCCTAAAGAAAAATATAAATGTTCCTTTCTGTAAGAAGGATTCATAATACTAATATCGACGGACTTGTCTGATGTCAATTCAGCATACAACATCAATACTTCTATGATTACATTGACTTCAGGGGATGTTTGGTAATGCTTATTAAAACTGCTAATTCTTTCATGAAATAAGCAATTGCTATAACAGAAGGCAATGGTGCAAAAAGTGTGTAGATAGGCTTCTACAGTAATGAAACCAGATAATCAGATATCGCATTTGTTTAAGTTTTTGGCAATCAGCTAACTAGGGATTTAAGACGTAAAATAATCAGAACCGGATATGTTGTTTGAATAGGCAACTCCGAAACTGTCACTTATAGCTGTGGTACGAGTCAAGTTATATATATATTATTTTAGTGAATGGAAAACCCGACAAATTGGTAAATTCAATCTCTAGCCAAGATTGATCAAACCTAAAGATCAAAGTTTTTCACACAATATAAACCGGAAGAATTGGTTATTCCCGGGTCGTGATTGTTCCGAACAAAGTGTGAATGGAACTGCGAATTATGTTTGTGATCGGGTGACTTGAATAAGTGAAGATATTTGTAATTGTGTCTAAAAATGTGAAAAATAAACTAAAAAGTAATTAAAAAGCAAGTAAAAAGATAAAGCAAAGCACAAATTACCAAAAACGCAATTAAATCTAAAAACGAGCCTTAACGACTTGTAAAACGAGCTAAGAAAACCAAATTCTTAAAAAACTACTCTAGACATGCAAATTTAAATCCTAAAAGTCCTTAATAATAAAAAAGAATTTTAGAAAAAAGTTGTGTATTTTTTTTATTTTAATTTTAATTTTTGTGAATTAAAAACTATTTTGAAAAGAAAAATATATATAAAAATATTAAACTAAAGAGAAAAATTACCAAATTTTCCAGAAAAATACTTTAAGATAATTAAAACCTAGGAAAAATAAAAAGAATCCAACTGCTTATTTAGATAAGCAGTTAATAAGCTTTAAAGATAAATAAGCTAAATGAGAAAAGAGAGGTTAAAAGAATAACCTTTGCGACCCTTGGCAGAGAAGTCCCAAGGGCGCAGATGGTTGTTTGAGTGAGTGATAAAGGGTTGAATATGGTTGAGGTCAAGGGTTCGAGCCTCAGGCTCACCCTTGACTTCCCAATTTCCCTTTTTTGCTTTTTTTTTTTTTTTTTTTTTTTTTTTTTTTTTGCAAAAAATTCTTTTGCAACTTATTTATAAGCTTGAAATATAAACTTTATGTAAAAACAAAATTTTTGGAAACTAGAAAATAAGCCAGAAAAAGGGAATTAAAAAGCAAACTGATTATAAGAGAGTAAAAGCTTAAAGCTACTGCTATACACCACACAAGCTCATAAGAGCTTGTGTGTGAGCTGAAACAAGTTTAAAAACACTAAAAGCAATCTTAAAAAGCTAAAGCAGGCTAAATAAGCTATTCTAGAAACTAATAAGCAACAGAATCAAATTTAAGCTAAAAAGTCAAGTAGCAGGCCAAACAGTCCTGGAGGGCTACTTGGAGCTTAAATTTAAGCACTAATATCAACAACTAAATCCTCAAAAGCTGAATACACTAAAAGTTCAAATAGAAAAGAGCTTGTAACTGGAAATTTAGACTTTGAAAAGCTTATATGGAGCTTAAAAAGAAGCTTAGAAAAGGGTCTGATCAGACAAGGATGAGTTCTGCATTATCAGTGAATGCACACTGGTGTGTGCAAATGTAACACCCCCGTTTTCGATATACGCAGCGGAATATAAGTTGGGGTATTACTTCAAGTATCACAGTCATGAAAATAGAAAACGACTCGAAAAGAGACGTTTTAAATAAAATTGTTATCATTCATTTATTTAAATCAGAGTACATAATACAGGCCCCAGCGGGAAGTTTCGAAGTACGTTATACAAGTTACATTATTCATTGAATGATAACAAAATAGACACTCTTTTTATAAGAAAAAGTCCACAGCCACTCCGTGCCAAATCAAGCTTCTAATTACCTGAGATAAAACATGCTAAAAAGTCAACACAAAAGTTGAGTGAATCCATAGCGTTTAAAGTTATAATCAGTTTGAACACAAGCTAAATGGAAAGTAATTCAGAAATATTGCAGTTCAATATATTGCCCTAAGTCTCATGACACGCAAAACGTTAACAGGTTTATCATCATAGTTATAAGCTAATGATGTATATTACTACATAATTAAATGAAGTAATTTTGCCCCCGAGTAGGAGATTGCCGGTCTCTTTATTTTCCTCAAATAAAATGCATTTGGTCACGTTACGGTAATACAAAGGGGTCGTCACACCCAATAGATCTATTCATTATATTCGCGCTCACCTGAAAGTGATTAACGATCCATGATGGGAGGTCTTTTAGGCAATAGGTAACTTAGGCAATATTAATCTGGAAAGCATACAGAAAAATACTTGTGTTCGGTTTTGTAGCATGTATCTTTCCACAAGTTTGGAAAATGTATAAAAAGTGGGACTATGAACTCACCTTAGCAGTCTGGATGGAAAACAAATTAAATATAGTTGATAAATGTCTCCGGCACGTGACCTGGGTTGGTATGTCAAGTTTCAGTAATCGTATTCCAATATATAAGTTTTAATATTCGTATCGTAACGTTTTGGTTGATAGTTAAATGTTTAATTGAGACAACATGAAGTCTCTTCAAATGTTGGATAAGATTTTATCTTATTTCTTATTTTTATGTTTCTGTTTGTTTGTTATCGAGATAAATGTATTTCGTTTACTAGTTTTTATTATAAATATATTCAAAATATATTTCTAATAATAATTATATAATGTTACGCTTTTTACCCTTATAGTTTTATATATTGACAGTTTATACCCCTGAACTTTCATAAAATGACAATTTTTACCCCTGAACTTTTATAAAATGACAATTTTTACCCCTCAACTTTCATAAAATGATAATTTTTACCCTTGTAGTTTCAAAAATGACATTTTATACCCACAACTATAAGTCGTTGGCAAAAATAGTCCTTGTTGTAATAACTTTGGATTATTTACACTTTTGGCCCAATAAAACTCCATCTTTCAAATTTGGCAGATTTCACCCCTAAACTTCAGATCGATTTCATTTTAGGTCCTAGTTAATAAATTAGTTAGAGTTTTGACAGATTTGGCCCTCCAAGCATTTTTGCTATATCACTCGACATCCTTTATACATTTTTACGCAATTTAAGCTTAGTAAAAAGGGACGATTTGCTACGACTCTTTTATGAATGTTATTATAAGTTTATAAACATCTTATTTACAGCTTATGGGCTTATGATTTGAGCTTATTATGCTCGAAATAATTAAAAAAGGTGCGTTAGAAACAGTGGGCGATGGGCAGATTTGGGACGTGAATAAAGATGAGGCAAGTAAAGGTTTTTACGACGTTCTTTTTCCTACTATTAGCCAGCTGGGTGGTCTTTAACGTGGCCAAGTTTCAGATTTTTTTATCATCATTTGAATGTCGAATTAATTGTTCAAAGTTGGGCGTCTAGGACTGTTACTCGACAAAAACTGGAGAAGAAAAAGACTTTGGTTTTTGATTTCCACTTTCACGCCATACATTTTAATACTTTTTAACATGTTTTTAAGCATATTTAATATATCTCATATGTATCTTATGGCCTCTTGATTAGAAATGTGGAAAAAAAATATATAAAGAGGGTTTTGTTTGGTGCTCGACAAAAGAAAGAAAAGAGAGAAAACAAAAATTTTGACCTATCTTTCTTTTACCACTTATTTAGTATCATTTTTAGAAGTATTTAATGTATATAAAAGAAATGAAAAGGATCTTGTTTACTTACTTGAATGTTTGTTCGATTTATAGAACTTTTGAGCGAATGGTTTGGAAATGAAACACTAAGGTTCTCCTTTCTCTAAGCCTTTCCAAGATCTTTATTTAGCTTCTAAAGGGGCTGTTTTGATCAGTGATTAAGTGAGTGTGGCTGTTTTGAGTGTGGGTCGAATTGTGGTGAAGAAAGAAAAAAAAAATTGGGTCGATATATATAGAAGGAGAAAGGTTAGGGTTTTCAAGGTTCAAGATTGTCATGTGTGGTAATAGGGGAACATGGTGAGGTATGCCTAGACACTTGGATGACACATGTATGGAGGGGGAGGGAGGAGGTCGTGTGGAGAAACCTTAACCATGGGAGCTACCTATAAAAATTGACTTAGGGAAAAATCTAGGGAACAAGGTGATGTGGAGGTATTTAGGACTTAGAAGAGATCTTATGGTGCATAAGTTACCTAGTGGTTAAGTGTGGAATTGATTTGATTAAGGTTTAGTTAGTTTTCGAACTAGGAAATAGATGTAGGAATCGAATGGCTATAGGGTATTGTACATTAGAGTTTAAGTGTAGTGACAAGTTAGGTTTAGAGTTTTGTTTAAGGATTTGTTAGCTAGAAAAATAATTAGGGTTTTCTTACTTAATATCTATGTCGAATTAATGAGAAAATAAAAGGAAATGGATTTGTGCTTTAAAGAGTTGTACCATAGGCTTAGTAAGGTTGTACTATAATATAGAAAATATATTTTTAATGTTTGGTTAAGTTAATTTAGTTATATGTTAATTTTATTAGGTTTAAAAGTATATAAATGAGATTTTAGGTTTATATGCATTAGACACTTGTACATTAGGTTTAGGGACTTGTACTTATATTTTGTAAGTTTAAGAAATTTTATTTTTAAGGCTTGTGTATAAAAGACATGGATAATGTGCTTTAAAATAAATATATTTAGGGTTGTAATGGGATTTATATATGACTTGTACCTTGGCTTGAAAGACTTGTACACTTGTAATTTGAAAAGAAAAAAAATCTTATATATATTAATTAGGGTTTGTGATTTTATTACATAAAATCATAATTTTGTGAATTTAGGGTTTGTATCGGGAGTTATAGTGAAATTAGGGTTTCTGTGCTTTAGTAACTTGTACATTAGTTTAAATGAGTTTTACTTTAGTGTTTTAGGGTTTAGTTACTCATATTTATTATTATAATGGTTTATGGTTTCGTAGAAATTCTAATAGATAAGGAATGTTTAGTTTGTTTGTTAACGAATTAACTTAAATTGGCAAATGGTATATCGTAATGTTTTATATTTAAATGTTTATATAAAATAAACATTAAGTAAGTTGATGTTGGCCCGCGTGAGAGCATGTTTATCGAGGATGTGAGTTACGTCACATTAGATAGTGGTTATAATTAGAAGAAAAAAAATATACGTAGAAAAAGGATAAGTATTCTGTAAGATAGTTTATTATAATGTGAGATTTTTATAGTGGTTACAGTATCCCCTCGTTGAGGGAATCTCGTCCCGAGATTCAGTCTGTGTTGGTCGAGAGGTTGGGAAAAAGTGAAATATAAAAAGAGAGTTGGGCTTAGATTCTAACTTATTCAGATAGTGGGTGTGAGAATGGGAAATCGTATAACGATTTGATTGGTGATGTGAGTTTGATATGCTTAAAATGCCTAAAGTTTAAAAATAATATTATATATAATATTATCTTGTTTTTATGTCCTTTATATCCAATAATATTGTTTCACAGTTGGTCCTTGGTTATATTTTAGTCTAAAAAGGGTCGTCTAGGGATTTTCATTCGGTATTCAAGAGAACGTAATTTTGTTAGATTTATTCCTACTAGATGAAATAAATTTGAATGTTTTGCCACCTAATAAATCCAAAGGCTGTGAATAGTGATTTCTAACGGTCAGGAATAGTGAAATCTAACGGCTATGAACAGTGAAATCTAACGGTCGCGAATAGTAAAAACTAACGGCTAGTTTTTGTGTCTAACGGCTAGTTTCTCCCCTATATATACTCCATTTTAATTTTCATTCTTCCACTAAACATATATCCCTCATCTAACACTTCCAAAATGCCGCACCTTATCACAATCTTAGCAATCGTTTATGTTGTTCTTGCGGTTACTTATTTGGCGTACGTTCCTAATGAAGATTACGCATTCTTGGTTTGCGTTCTAGCGGTCCTTATGCCAATTGTGATCCTTGCTATTGGTGTAGACAAGATATGGGGGTAATAGCCTTGATTTAGGGTCGTTTAAAATGAGTATTTGTTGTATTTCTATGTAATCCTTAATAAATGTGAAATAAAACTTGTTTGTCTTTATATCTAATATCTAGTCTTGGCATTGTGTTTAATGGTTTGTTTATCGCATAGGGTAATCAAGGTGATTAATCCCTTGGTGGCTCTCGCTATTGCCGGATTGGTGGTGGTCTTTGTTGCTATGGCTGGTCAACCTATTGGCGATTCTATACCTTTCCTTGTAATCATTGTAACATTAGCACTCTCGTAGCTAATTATGTCGTTATGTATGAATTTTCGTGGATTCTAAAAAAATTTGTACTATTTGTGTTTGCTATATATCTTTGTGAACTCTTGGGGTTTCCCTATCTGTATTGTTGATTTCCTATCGTAGAGGTAATGGGTAATAGGTGTAAACATCTATTGTATTTAGTCAAAAGTGATGTTTTATGAACAATTTATTTTGTTTCAATATTTTGCTTTTGAATGAAAATTGTTATTAGAAAATCTGAAAGGATAACTGTCCCATTTATTACATGATTCTTCCTAAATTAGTCATAGTTGATCAGGCTATGAATAATTGAGGACCAAATGATGTGATGTTTGGCTCAATCATTGTGGTATTTATACTTTTCAAAAAGTTTTAGATGGTGTTCAACATGTTGTTTTTGGAAAATAACAACATAATTATTAAAAGAATGAGAAAATTTTGATTTACACTATGGTGATGAGTTAGGAATTTTCTAGGGTACTAAAGGGATATCCTTGAAATAAATCTTAGGGTTCGTGTGAGAATCTTACAGGGTGATAATAGTCTATTGTTCGGTCAGAAATAATATTAACCAAATTCCTAATGGTATAACAGTGTATTATTACGTAATGACTATGAACAGGGTAAATGGAATAGAAACTTAGATTAGACTTAGATTGTGTTTTATTACGGAAATATTACAGGGTAGAGATTTCATACGGTAGAAAAGTAGTTGTTACACTTAGATTACATCCATTGTAACTAAGGTAGAGTACAAAAGGAAATACAACTTAGAAAGTTTTAAATTATGGTTTATTCTTTTACAACATGAATTTCTCTTCAGTTTAAATAAGGGTGTCATTCCTTGACATTATTGGGGTCTTAACTAGTTCTCATTCTCTTGCACTAGTCTTGGTTTTCCCATTGACATTGTAGTTTTCCTATCATCGAGCTTTCGCTTTTGGTTATTTTGCTTAATTCCTTAGGTTAGGGTGATGGTAGGTTTAGTCATTCTTTATGATGAGTTGGTCTAATACCCGTGAAACTTTCATGGGTATGCTTACAAGACACAATCGTCTTCTTTTCTCCTATTGCCATATTGTTGCTATTCAGGTGAGCTACTAGAATTCACGAAATGACTTTGAACATAATTCGAGTATACTAGTCCTAACAAGTGGTCACAATGCGAAGTCATAACCAATTGAGTATCATCAAATTACGATGTGTCTGGTTGGTATCGTAGATAAATGATTATCTCTTGGTATGGAACTGCTAAGGAATAAACTAGTTCATCTGCAAATGCTGAAATTCAGCAACTTTCTCTCCATTCATCAAGTTTTTCTTTCAAAATTTTTCTTAGAGGATTCTATGGTTATAGCCTAGTTATGGTAGGTATAAGGAATTATTCTGGGTATAATCACTGAAAATAACATGATATTAATAACTTGATCGATTGTTTTTGCAAAACAATTGATACAAGGTCTTTTATTAATGTTCCATGTGGTAGGTTAAGGATTTTCTGTCTCTAGCATAGGTGTTTTGGTCCTTGGTTGACAATAGTGGTCCTAGTTTCTGTTACTTACTGTGCTACAAGTTGATCGGTTGACTAGGTTTGGAAGAAAGGGGAAAGTGACATTTTTTGCGTTTCAAGTATGATTGGGTTTACGTGGAGCCATTTGTCTATTAAGGATAGTAACAAATGGTAAGATTTTGCATGAGGTCTTGAGAAGTCATTACATGCATGCATAGCATTATAGTAAGATATAATAGAAAGAATTTGTTCTCAACAGAAATATATAACAAAAGGAGGTTGTCATATATTTAAAGATCGATTACAAGTTCTGAAAGTTTCAGGCTTATTGGAGAATATAGGAAATATTAACCAAAAACTATTTGGTTTAGTGGACACAACAACGATATATTTTAATTTAAGATCAATTACGTCCTTGACGTAGATGCTTAATTTCAGCCTTAAGTTTCAGTTGTGTAGCTTCCATTTCTGAGAAGCGTTCCTGAAATTCCTGGTACATCCTCATTTGGTTGGCCAACATGGCTTCTAAGGCGAAAATCTTCTGACCCTGGTTTCTTGCCGTGTCTCTGGCCATCCATAGGGTTCTTTCGATGTCTTCCACTCTACCATGCGTCTGACCGTGTTCTCTTCTTGAATATCGGATTCTGGAATCCAAGCTTCTAAATTCATGGTTGTAAGTATCCTTCATCTTATCAACCTTTATTCCTAAATCGAACACTGCTCGTCTTTCGGCATCGCCTCTTCTAAATAGAGTTTCAAGGTTACGGTCGTACCATTCGAAACGTAATGGTTGTAACCCTTCCAGTTGTTCACTGTGAATGTCTAGGGTGTGAGCGTGTTGATAAAGAATAGTCCATATTGAATCACGAGGGTTTAAATTATGGTCAGGGGAATTAGGTGTAGATACGTCGTCTGGGATGTCTGGTATTAGGGAATCTGGAGTGTCAAGTAGTGGAGAGTTTGACTCAACATCTTTTCGAATTGTTTCTTGGTGTGAATTCTGTCCAACCTCAAACGTTGTCGGACAACCAATCAACACTTCATCTGACGTAGTTCTCCTAAGTTTTTGACGTGGAGGCGAGTGGGTAGGTGATGTGCAAGTAGTGCGGAGGGTAGTTTCGTTAATATCAGGTGTTTCGGGGAACATGGTACTGTAGTAACCCGCAAATAGTAATTATAAGTAATTAATAATATTAAGGGAGGCAAAATAAAAGTGAAATAATCAAGTGTGTGAAGATTATTGCAAAATAATTCCTAATAGGTAATACACTGAGCACGGTAATAGGCAGGCACGGAGGGCGTCGGATGGTATGGTGTAAAATCATTTATTTTTGAAAGTGTAGTTATAGTCCAATGTTTGAAAACATTTGGTTCTCTATAACCATGAGCTCTGATACCAATCTGTAACACCCCTGTTTTTGATATACGCAGCGGAATATAAGTTGGGGTATTACTTCAAGTATCACAGTCATGAAAATAGAAAATGACTCGAAAAGAGACATTTTAAATAAAATTGTTATCATTCATTTATTTAAATCAGAGTACATAATACAGGCCCCAACGGGAAGTTTCGAAGTACGTTATAAAAGTTACATTATTCATTGAATGATAACAAAATGGACACTCTTTTTATAAGAAAAAGTCCACAGCCACTCCGTGCCAAATCAAGCTTCTAATTACCTGAGATAAAACATGCTAAAAAGTCAACACAAAAGTTGAGTGAATCTATAGCGTTTAAAGTTATAATCAGTTTGAACACAAGCTAAATGGAAAGTTATTCAGAAATATTGCAGTTTAATATATTGCCCTAAGTCTCATGACACGCAAAACGTTAACAGGTTTATCATCATAGTTATAAGTTAATGATGTATATTACTACATAATTAAATGAAGTAATTTTGCCCCCGAGTAGGAGATTGCCGGTCTCTTTATTTTCCTCAAATAAAATGCATTTGGTCACGTTACGGTAACACAAAGGGGGCGTCACACCCAATAGATCTATTAATTATATTCGCGCTCACCCGAAAGTGATTAACGGTCCATGATGGGAGGTCTTTTAGGCAACAGGTAACTTAGAAAATATTAATCAGGAAAGCATACAGAAAAATACTTGTGTTCGATTTTGTAGCATGTATCTTCCCACAAGTTTGGAAAATG
This sequence comes from Artemisia tridentata subsp. tridentata, assembly GCA_021014915.2. Classification (NCBI taxonomy): domain Eukaryota; kingdom Viridiplantae; phylum Streptophyta; class Magnoliopsida; order Asterales; family Asteraceae; genus Artemisia; species Artemisia tridentata. The sequence continues at coordinate 22,906,296 of CP139505.1, forward strand.
TATAAAAAGTGGGACTATGAACTCACCTTAGCAGTCTGGATGGAAAACAAATTAAATAGAGTTGATAAACGTCTCCGGCACGCGACCTGGGTTGGTATGTCAAGTTTCAGTAATCGTATTCCAATATATAAGTTTTAATATTCGTATCGTAACGTTTTGGTTGATAGTTAAATATTTAATTGAGACAACATGAAGTCTCTTCAAAAGTTGGATAAGATTTTATCTTATTTCTTATTTTTATGTTTCCGTTTGTTTGTTATCGAGATAAATGTATTTAGTTTATTAGTTTTTATTATAAATATATTTAAAATATATTTCTAATAATAATTATATAATGTTACGCTTTTTACCCTTATAGTTTCATATATTGACAGTTTATACCCTTGAACTTTCATAAAATGATAATTTTTACCTCTGAACTTTTATAAAATGACAATTTTTACCCCTCAACTTTCATAAAATGATAATTTTTAACCTTGTAGTTTCAAAAATGACATTTTATACCCACAACTATAAGTCGTTGGCAAAAATAGTCCTTGTTTTAATAACTTTGGATTATTTACACTTTTGGCCCAATAAAACTCCATCTTTCAAATTTGGCAGATTTCACCCCTAAACTTTTGATCGATTTCATTTTAGGTCCTAGTTAATAAATTAGTTAGAGTTTTGACAGATTTGGCCCTCCAAGCATTTTTGCTATATCACTCGACATCCTTTATTCATTTTTACGCAATTTAAGCTTAGGAAAAAAGGACGATTTGCTACGACTCTTTTATGAATGTTATTATAAGTTTATAAACATCTTATTTACAGCTTATGGGCTTATGATTTGAGCTTATTATGCTCGAAATAATTAAAAAGGGTGCGTTAGAAACAGTGGGCGACGGGCAGATTTGGGACGTGAATAAAGACGAGGCAAGTAAATGTTTTTACGACGTTCTTTTTCCTACTAATAGCCAGCTGGGTGGTCTTTAACGTGGCCAAGTTTCAGATTTTTTTATCATCATTTGAATGTCGAATTAATTGTTCAAAGTTGGGCGTGTGGGACTGTTACTTGACAAAAACTAAAGAAGAAAAAGACTTTGGTTTTTGATTTCCACTTTCACGCCATACATTTTAATACTTGTTAACATTTTTTTAAGCATATTTAATATATCTCATATGTATCTTATGGCCTCTTGATTAGAAATGTGAAAAAAAATATATATAAAGAGGGTTTTGTTTGGTGCTCGACAAAAGAAAGAAAAGAGAGAAAACAAAAATTTTGACCTATCTTTCTTTTACCACTTATTTAGTATCATTTTTAGAAGTATTTAATGTATATAAAAGAAATGAAAAGGATCTTGTTTACTTACTTGAATGTTTGTTCGATTTATAGAACTTTTGAGCGAATGGTTTGGAAATGAAACACTAAGGTTCTCCTTTCTCTAAGCCTTTCCAAGATCTTTATTTAGCTTCTAAAGGGGCTGTTTTGATCAGTGATTAAGTGAGTGTGGCTGTTTTGAGTGTGGGTCGAATTGTGGTGAAGAAAGAAAAAAAAAATTGGGTCGATATATATAGAAGGAGAAAGGTTAGGGTTTTCAAGGTTCAAGATTGTCATGTGTGGTAATAGGGGAACATGGTGAGGTATGCCTAGACACTTGGATGACACATGTATGGAGGGGGAGGGAGGAGGTCGTGTGGAGAAACCTTAACCATGGGAGCTACCTACAAAAATTGACTTAGGGAAAAATCTAGGGAGCAAGGTGATGTGGAGGTATTTAGGACTTAGAAGAGATCTTATGGTGCATAAGTTACCTAGTGGTTAAGTGTGGAATTGATTTGATTAAGGTTTAGTTAGTTTTCGAACTAGGAAATAGATGTAGGAATCGAATGGCTATAGGGTATTGTACATTAGAGTTTAAGTGTAGAGACAAGTTAGGTTTAGAGTTTTGTTTAAGGATTTGTTGGCTAGAAAAATAATTAGGGTTTTCTTACTTAATATGTATGTCGAATTAATGAGAAAATAAAAGGAAATGGATTTGTGCTTTAAAGAGTTGTACCATAAGCTTAGTAAGGTTGTACTATAATATAGAAAATATATTTTTAATGTTTGGTTAAGTTAATTTAGTTATATGTTAATTTTATTAGGTTTAAAAGTATATAAATGAGATTTTAGGTTTCTATGCATTAGACACTTGTACATTTGGTTTAGGGACTTGTACTTATATTTAGTAAGTTTAAGAAATTTTATTTTTAAGGCTTGTGTATAAAAGACATGGATAATGTGCTTTAAAATAAATATATTTAGGGTTGTAATGGGATTTATATATGACTTGTACCTTGGCTTGAAAGACTTGTACACTTGTAATTTGAAAAAAAAAACCTTATATATATTAATTAGGCTTTGTGATTTTATTACATAAAATCATAGTTTTGTGAATTTAGGGTTTGTATCGGGAGTTATAGTGAAATTAGGGTTTCTGTGCTTTAGTAACTTGTACATTAGTTTAAATGAGTTGTACTTTAGTGTTTTAGGGTTTAGTTACTCATATTTATTGTTATAATGGTTTAGGGTTTCGTAGAAATTCTAATAGATAAGAAATGTTTAGTTTGTTTGTTAACGAATTAACGTAAAGTGGCAAATGGTATGTCGTAATGTTTTATATAGAAATGTTTATATAAAATAAATATTAAGTAAGTTGATGTTGGCCCGCATGAGAGCACGTTTATCGAGGATGTGAGTTACGTCACATTAGATAGTGGTTATAATCAGAAGAAAAAAAAATTATACGTAGAAAAAGGATAAGTATTCTGTAAGATAGTTTATTATAATGTGAGATTTTTACAGTAGTTACAGCAGACTTATTAGACCAAAAATAAGCACTATTAAGCTATTTAATGAACTGGATCTTGGAAAACATTATTAAACATTATCTAAACTACTTGTAAAAATGATTTTCAGAAGCTTTTGATCCAAATTAAGCACTAAAATGACTGTTGAGAAACTATTGCAGACTGCATTTTTTTTTTATCTTTGACAGATTTTTTTTAGACCAAAATTGAAAATTAGACTCAACACTTGTATTAAACTTATCCAAATCCTAAAAACTCACTTGAATGACTAAAATGAACACAGAAATCTACACTAGAAAGGCTTATTCCTGGATTTTCCAAAATAAGCTAAAATTGAGAGTTTAAAACCTTGAACTTTTGAAAAACAATAAAAATCCTTCAAACCTTCTTAACAATGATTGAAACAACTAAAACTCAGCTAATATGACTTAATTAGAGCTAAATGAAATTGGCTTAATGACCAATGAACAGTAAAACTCCAGTTTGACCCATTTTCATACTAATGCCCAACACTCCTTTAAATCTACAAATCTGGTTTTAAGCTTGATTTAGGATGCAAAACCATAAGTTTCTTAAAGACAAACCAATTTTTAGCTAATTAGAGTAATTTAAAGCAAAAATCAGTTTAAGACAAGAGCTTATTCTATGATCTAACTAATAAGCAATCTAACCTCAAAAATCACTTATAAGCTCAAAATTAAGAAACTCTAGGAAATAAGCTAACACAGCAACAAAATAACTTCAAGTAAGCACAAATTAGACAAATTAACTCAATTAAGCATTGAAATAATCAGTAATACAGAAATAAGCAGTATCATGAGAAAAATGATGAAAATAAGAACTTACAAAGTCCTTTGCACAAACAAGGACAAACAATTGCTCCCTGAGCTGATCTACAAGCTCCAGCTTGTTAGAAACAAGCTGGTACGGTCCAATAAGCCCTTCCCTTTTTGGCTTATCATCCAATAGCTTATTCCATAATTAAGCATAGGTATTTTTGAATTTGATTAAGTACAATTCAATTTTAAGAACAAAGAAGCTCAGAATAAGCTATGGATGAGCTTATTTGAGTCCTTATCAGTTTATTAAACAAAGTGCTTATTGGGTGCTTATTTTAACTATTTTTAACCATAATAAAGCATTTGAACATGAAAGTAAAAGAAACAAGGTAAATAAGCAAACTGAATTTTATTAATGATTCAAAGTGATTACAAAGCTTATAAAAAAGACATGAATTAAGATAAAAAGCAATAAATAAGTAATACAATAAAAAAATGACTAAAAAGAAGGGAACTCCTTCTGTGAATGAATAAGCCCTCTATTTATAGCCTGAGGATGCACTTCCTAGGGTTTCCCTGATTCAATCCCAGCCCTCCATTGAGTGCCACACATCATCATCCAATGGAAATGCTCCATTCTGCCAAGGAGGACTAATTATGAGGTCATTCCAGCCTTGTTAGCCCTTCTAGAAGAGGTAAAGTACAATAAGTTGCAGGGTAAAAAGGAAGGAGCTGATGAACAGTAAATGGCGCCCTTTTACCCGATTTTTGTTTGACCTATTTTGACTTCGGGTTAAAAGAAAGAAACGAGTTATAATAGAATATGGGATCCGGATTTTTAATGGTATGGTTTGGGCTGGGCTAGTAACTTGGATTGTATTTGATATAAAAGGGTTTTTATTAGTAATAGATTTTACCAAGGTTAGTTTTGGACTAACTTCCCAAAATCTAGGGACTAACGGTGTAAAATGTTTTGGACCATGAATGTAAATGATTTATCCATAAGGCTTGGTTTTGAGGTTTTTGGGTCTTTGATAGATAAAAACTCGTAAAATCATATCCCCGGCCTCGGCTTCTCTTCCTCTTTCATTCTCGTGCTCAATTTTGTCTATTTTGTCTTGATTTTTGTTCATTTCTCATATTCGTTACCTGCATATGCACAAACACAAAAACAAACATATATATGGCAATTATGGTCGGTTTTTGGTCTTTTAATTCCGATTTAGACAAAGAAAAAGGTATATGAATTAACACATACCAAGCTGCTGCTTAGTTCACCATCAAATGAGCCTATTATCATATCTAAACACTCAAACTGCTGATCTACTGTATCAAAACGCAACAAAGGGTGTTGGGGATTACCATATTAAACAGCTTATACTCATAACCAGAAAATCTACTTATCCAAAACAGCTTATCTCACCCGTAAGGCTAAGCTTACGATTCTGAATCCGCCAACAATAACAAGTTCAAACTAAACATTCTCAAACTCCTTAGTGAAAAGACCTTATTTCACCCCTAAACTAAGTAGACAAGCATAGTCAAATTTATGCATCTACTCAAAAAACACAAAAAGCAGATAATCTGTTATAAAAACAATCCAAATTCTGAAACATCCCCATCACATGTCAGACGATTCAGTATACCATCAGAAGAAAACTGCATTCACATCATAAGAGTTCTAACGATAATATAAGCATAAGCCCTTTTTCATCCGAAAACACTTATCCATTAGCAAATCCCAATTCCCAAACACACCCCTAAATATTAGTATTATATTGCATATACTTCACATTTCATCCTAAACTAAAACTGCTAATTACAAAGAGCTTATTTACCCTCAACTAAGTAGATAAGCATAGTCACATTTCATCATCTGCTTAAAAACAACAATAAGAAGATAAGTTGTTTACATAAGCAAAAATCCCAAACATCCCACATCACATGTCAAACAATTCAGCATACTCAACACATCATAACAGTTTCAACTCAAAAGTCAACAATCCCAATTCCCACATCAAGCAATTCACAATACTAACAAACCCAACATTCATATCATAGAAACAGTTTCCAACATAAAAAACAGCCTGAAAAAATCGCACCTGTAAGTAAAAAGAGTAGGCAAAGCGCTTAATCTAACAAGGGTTCTGAATAGCAAGAAATAAACAATCTGAACAGGCAATTACCAATAAGCTTTCACCCCCAAATAAGCATATAATCATATCCAGACCCCATAAATTCAAAACTGCTTACACAGCTAATAAGCAGATGATCAGCTTATCAAAAACAGCTTATTTCACCCTAACAGAAAATTTGTAATACCAAATCCACAAAAACATATCAGTTCATAATAAGCAATTTGAAAACACCCACATCAAATATCAAACAATTCAGTATCCTAAAAAACATATAAAACAACTGCATTCAAATCTATTTTCGGATATCGAAAAAAGAGTCTTCTAACCTGTAAGTAAAAAGGGTAGGCAAAGGGCTTAATTTAACAAGGGTCTGAATACTTTCTCTGACATTAGACCCCTCTAAAAAGGATTTCAAACTATCCAATCTAATCTCAACAAGATGAGCACCATAAGATTTAGCCAGATTCATAAGAACCAACATTTGGTCAATATCATCAGCCATTATTGGTCCACATATCAATGTGCTTTTATTCCTTCTTACTCCATTCTCATTTTCACCACCCATCTTCACAACAGCAGCAACAGGTGTCACCTAACAACAACAACAACAAAAACAATAAAAAAACAAGTAAAGATATGAAGGTGTTATGAAATGGGTTGTTTCTTTTGACTTACAAGTTCCATTGTTTGTGTATTTTTGAAGGTGAAAAGAGTGTGTGTGTGTGTGTGTGTGTGTGTGTGTGTATGTGTGTGTTTGTTTGTAGGTAAGGGGTGGGTTAGTTGTGAACTAATTTCCAACGTTGGATTGGATGGATCTTGTGTGACCCAACCGCCCATATAATCACTTCTAATATAAATTAGAATGTACAGAAAGAAACCTCCAAGACTATCCTCGATAGCAGAAATGGCGCCTACATAGTCCCATCATTTGGTGTCCTAATGACTGCTCCTATCGACTGTAACATAGAATCAGTAACAAACAGAATACACAAAAAGCCATAGTTTGATCATAAAATACCTTTGCAACTAATGTGGGTTTCTTCACCACCAAAATCCCTAGTAGTACTACTATCCGATACATCATCCCCCGTAATTATCAATCTCACCTGCACCCAAAAAAACAATAAAAAACAGTATTTTTTTAACAAATTGATGGAAATAAAAGATGGGTTTTGTGAATTGAAGGTTAATTTTGTGGGATTGAAAGGTTAGGGTTAGGGTTTTGGTTTGGGGGGACAGTGGAGGGAATGTGAATTAATTTGGGTAGGGATTTGGTAAAATTTCAGGGGTTTTTTTTTAGAGTGAAAGTGAGGCATAAAATTATTTGAGTGAATTTTTTTTTATTTTTTTTTTATTTTTTTTTACATTGTAGTGAAAAATTAGTTTTAATGTCCGTTTACGTATGGGCTTAAACATAAAACTTCAAATAAAGTATGGAGTACTAATTTGGTTAGTGTGAAGTAGATTATGTGTTCTCTTATGGGGTGTTTACTAAATTAAGTGGTGTGGGCTTTTTCTATATTAACTTATTCAAGAGAGACAAGTTTTTGAAAGTCCCCCATTAAGATGTATTAAGGGATGGACCCACTCATTAAGTGGGAATAAGGGGGAAAAAAACACCCCATACCTAACCAACATTTAATCAAAAGTTAAAGAAACATATTCATTATTATCCATGCCTATGCCAAATACCGTGATCAAATTTTATCCAACATAAGTTGAAAGGGTTGTTTAAAAGATGAATATAAGTTAAAACAAACATTAGAAGTTCTTAATTACAATTAATAACATGAACTTGAAGTATAAGTATCTAAAAGGATTATAATATTTCATGAAACCAAAAGAAAATTAAGAGAAAAGTAGGATCAAGTGGTTAACACTCTTGCCTCTGGAGACAGAGGTAAAGGGTTCGATCCTCACCCCTTGCAAGGCCGGAGGCCCTTTTCTACCTTTGGTAGAACCGGAAGTAGCCTCTCTACCTTAGGTAGGGGTAAGGTTGTCTACGTCTCAACCTCCCCCAATCACCGTGGAAGACGGTATTGGGACCCATAACCCGTGAAAAACGGTATTGGGAGTTACTTTTTTTTATGAAACCAAAAGAAAATGATGTAACGCAATGCTCACACATAGTCAAAACATTTTTTCGTTTAAAAACATAGTCAAACATTTTGCTACACATATAATATAGTTCTAAGAGTAAATTACATAGATGGTCCCTATTGTTTGCGTTGACTTTCATTCTTGGTCAACAGTTACTAACTCTAAAAACTCTTAACACCTGCTATCCTTTGACCAAGCTGACATTAAGTTTTACCGTTAAAGCTCCTTATGTGCAAGTCATATGAGGGTAAATTGGTCTCTTTCTTTCCTTTTTGGACCCACTTAACTATCAGTGCTCAGTATTTTCTTTTTATCATTCTCACACAAACATCACCTAATCTCCATCTCATTTAAAAACATGAACACAACACATTTTTGTGTTTTCTTTATCTCCAAACGCCACACTCAAAATCCCATAACTCTCATAACTTATATATGAGTCAAACTATCACGAAAACAAATTTTGGATTAATAGAAATATTTAGTTGTTCAAGAGGTATGAGTGATGAATCTTGGCATATGTTTATAAAGAATGTATCTTGGGATTATAATGTATGTACGAAAATATGTTTTTTATGGACCAATAACAATACGAGTAATAATGTTTCACAAATGGAGCTTAGTATTAACTACGCAAATGTCTGTTTTAAGAATCTCATTCCTAAAAATACTCCATGCTCTAGGGTGCTTGTAAATATGAAAGAAAAAATGAAAATAAAAAGCAAAAATTCTTGTCGATTAGCCCGGCCCATCCAGGTTTGTTGCGACCCGTACTTAAAAGATGACATGTTTCAGTTTGAATCCAGATTGACCCAATACCTAACCCACCCGACCAGCCCATTGTACCACCTCTAATCACAACAGAAATTCATTATGGAAAAGATACCATTAGACAAACACACAAGTATCATAAAAGTACCTACCGATGATGTTGTGTTTTGCTTCATAGATCCGCTTCATATCATAAAATAAGTGAAATCAACAACCTAAAAAAATAAAAGAATGCAATGAATAACGGATTTAGCTATTCACAAATGTATCAAACACATGGTGAGCATAAAATTCCATAATCGAATCATTACAAATGCAACTCATAATTTCTTCGTGAATAAAACATAAACGCATTACAATTAAATGGTTAACAGAATTTCTCAGTTTCACACATTTATAACTTTTGAAACCTTCTTAAATCAGAATCGATTTGGTAAGAACAAATCAAGTATCAACACATGCTAATCAAATAAACACATAATTCAATTTTTATATCAATTCGAATCCCTAATTACAAATAGCACCACTTAAAACCAAGGAGAAAAACTTTAAACATTAATTGTACAATTGACACTGAATATTGATTAGGGATTTAGAGAGGGAGCGCATTTTTTTTTTTTTTGGATAAATTGATTGATTGTAACCGATTAAATTGAATGAATTGACATTAAATAGTGAATTGAAAATGTATATTCAAATCCGATTACATGGAAGCCTATAGAGGAAGACTATTGTCTTTTGAGGAGTACAGTGGTGAAGTACATTCCAAAAATAACCATGCCCTCACACATGCTTCACTGGGTGGTACTAGAGGTGGCAAAACGGGCGGGCCGGGCGGGCACGGGCACGGGCTTAAACAGGCACGGGCTAAACGGACACATGTTATACAAATCACTTTATAGAAGACCCAAAATGACGAAATAAATTCCTTAAACGTAATACTTTATTTATATTTAAAAAATTAAATATATTATATATATAAGTTTTTCTTCAAAAACGATTATAATGTTCTTAAATTAAGAGAAAATATGTGCCCGTTAGTGCCCATTTAACTTTTCAATGGGCTACATATGCCCATTTAAAAAAAAGTAGGGGGCTAAATGTGCTCAAATCTTTTACAAAGTAGCTAAAATTAGCTCATTTTTTTTATTTTGGGCACATATTGCCACCCCTAGATGGTACAAAAGTGCATTATATTATAATACATAGTTTAAAATTACTGGAACATTTTGGGATGATTTGTTTAAAAAATAAGCTGATTGATAGTAACATATTACATTGAATGCATTGACATTAAATGCTGAATTGAAACTGTATATTCAAATCTGATTATATCAAGGTGTATAGAGGAAGAATGAAGTGTTTTGAGGAGTGCAGTGAAAATGTACATTCCAAAAATAACGATTCCCTCTCCAGACACATCATCACATTATTAATTGCAGAGGGTGTTTTAGAGGGCGGTACGAAACTCCACTTTATTAGAATAGATAGATAGATGCGTAAGTTCAAGGTTATTAATGTTTCTAGGCTCAGCCCAAGTAAAGTAATAAATCGGATGTACTAATTTTAACTTTTGGCCCAACACATGCAAATACTTGAAGGATAATTAATCTATGACTCCATGGGTATGGGCCACTATGACTTTTGATATGTGTCTAAAATAAATATTTGTTTGATTTTGTTTTATCTTCTTTTATTTAAAAAAGTAACTTTTGTGAATGATATTTCAAATTACTTATTGATGACCAAACATTCACTGACTTATGTGAATGGTGTATAAAGTGAGTGACTTATGATATCATCATAATGTTGAAACAAGACGAGTCTAGTTCTATATGTTCCATGGTGCTCGAAAGTAGAAAACAAGTACTTACTCATGCTTTCGGCTAAAATGGTCCAAATATAGATATTCGGTGTCGCGTATTGACATTATTCATTTTAAGTTAAGGAATTCTTGTAGCGATGAAATTTCTAAGTTTACCAGGTATTGACATTATACTATATATATTATAGCACATGTAATACGACGTAGCAGAGTCTACAGTGATGAACAGTAGTCACTGGGCTGCTACAGTAACCGGCCCACTTTTTTTTTTTTTTTTATTTTTTTTTTTTTTTTTTTATTTTTCGTACCAACCGGCCTCGAAAAATTATGAAACTTGCACCATTATTAACGAAATAGTTTTCCCAACAAAACCCGCAAAAAACCCGCGAGGCCGCAACGCGGCCGACCGTCGCCCGACTCGTTATATATATAATACAATTCTCATTGCCCATAAATGTTATTATATTCGACCGACCATTCTTTTCTCTTAGCCCATTTTCACAGCCTGTTAGGAGCCTATTAGGAAGCTGAGACCACCGGTATACAAAATCTACAACTACTCCGTCTAATGGATAAACATCACCGCCTCTACTATCCAAAACCTTCCACACACTCCCATTGATTCTCAACATTTCCAGATAAACATCACCGCCTCTAAACCCAGGCTTTGGATAAACTTCGCTGTCTCCTCTTCGCCGACATCAAGTCTTGGAGTAGTCGACGCACATCCGTAACGAGCGGCAACAAGGATGGACCAACGACCGGTTGATGAGGAATAAAGAAACAAATTGGTAATGAACTACAAGTATTTTATTTAAGGGGTGGTGTTAATTTCTGTTCTTGATTCTTGATTAATGAGATAATTTTTGTTTGTGAATTGAAGTTAAATGTTTGACGATGTATATGGTATATCCTTTGATGGAATCAATTTTTAATGTTATATCATTTGTTGTAGAAAGTGGCATATAGCATAAGAGATTAATGGTGCTGTTATTCGAGCTCTTGTCGCAATTTATAAACAATTAAACATGGTTAGTTTGTGGATAATAGAATGCAAATGACTAATTCATACCAAGTCTACAACAAAGAGCTGCTATCGATGCAAGATCATTTGCATATAATTGTTTGTTGTATTTGATTTTATTAGTCATTTTTTTTTTTTTTTATGTTTAGCAAATTGTTGTTCTTTCTTTTTATAAATAGATAAGGATTGTTTGTAGCATGGTCACCGTTAGCAAAAAAGAGAAATGTTTTTGTGCAGCATGGTTCGTTGCACCCTGACAATATCAACCTTTTAGGTGATTCTGTTTTGTCGATTTGTTGCGGCTAACGCTTCTGATGCAAGTGGTTGGTTGTTATACTCTCATGTTTGAAACTGATTTTACTAAATTTTATATCTGGCAGTTGTTGAAAGTTTTTTAAACTTTTGCAGTAACGTTGCGGAGTCCAGTTGTTCTTGACTTTTAGTTGGGGATGATACGCCCTATTTCAGATTTCAATGGTTGCGATGAATCAATGACGCCTGATGTTAACGGTCGATTCGTTGCCCGAGGTACGTGTTTACTATGTTTTTCTTCTTCCTTAGATGATGCTTTAACGTTCACTTTGACACGTTTGTTAAGCGTTTCAGAAAATGTTGTAGCGGCAGTGCGAGAACCCGTCGACCTAGACTTTCGGTCACGCGGAACTTCTCCTTCTTCCAAAGGTTATTTGTACTTAACATTACTATTATTTGCTACATTTCCAGAATGCCAATCGTCCCGCTAAATTTGTTACCATCTATGCAGGTCATCGATCTGATATACCGGAAATACCTTTTGCTGAATGTACGTCGGCAACATCCACAGCAGGTACATACCGCTAATCTGTTTGGTTCATAAACTCAATTGCAGATGCCTTTGTTATTGTATACGATACAATTATATGTGGTTGTTATCGTTTATGTAGGTCTTCCATTCGATAGAAGAGAGTTACGTTGTCATGAATCTATGTTGTCGGCATCTTCTGTTCCTTCTATAGGTTCTTTGCCAACATCTACAGCAGGTAAATAACGTAAACGTCTATGGGTCTTAAACTCTATTGTAGATGCTTTTTCTATTATATAAGTTGAAATTATAGTTACGCGTGTTATTTCTTATATTGTCGTTTCTGTAGGCGATGGCTCAAATGCGTCTGCAACCAATACTTCTGACTTACATCAATCGGCGTTTGCTGCAGCACACCGTTCTGGAGGTAGACCATGTTACATTTACGTGATACAGATGTTTTGGAACACTCACTCTCCATGGTTTGTTAGTTTTTGTTGTCATCGTATTTGATGTAGTCACGATTTGCTGTCCTGCTTACAATACAAATTCCAGAACCCTTTTGACGGTGGCAGGAAAACGAAAGAGTAACATAGGTATACGTTGTGATTCTACGATTCTTCTTTTTTTTTCTTTTTTTCCTTTTTTTTTTTTTTTTTTTTTTTTTTTTGTGTGTGTGTGTGTGTGTGCTGTAACATTTCAATTTTTTCAGTTAACAAAGGTTTTTTTTTTTTTTTTTGGGTATGTGACTGCTTTCTTGATTGTAAGTTAAACTTTTTATAAAGATTCCGATTCATAGGTAGGATCTGCCTAATTTGTTTAAAGATACTAAAGTTTGGTAAGTATGAGCCTTTTTTATGTTTGAGGTAAATTATTTTTAGCGGCTGTTTGGGATTGTTTTTTACTGGCTGTTTGGCAGCTTTCGTAAGCAATCCCAAACAGTCGCGATAACCAGATCTAATAAGCAATCCCAAATAGCCGACATGTTTGAAATTGCTTACTGAAAACAACGGTGGTTTGGGATTTGTTACTGAAACCAAGCATCTAACCAGGAAGTGTTGTGACACGTATGTACAGGATTAGTAACTTTGTCATCTAAAACACTTAAGAGACTTTATAGTTTATGCATCAACAAACCCAAAAAATGTTTCTTTCTTCAGGTCAGAATGATTAAATCACTTTTCACAATCTGCTTATTGAAACAATAAATTGATTTCAGACGCATCAAGTAATCTTTTTTTTTTTTATCTTTTTAAATGTAAATAGTCACTCTCTGTTGTGCCTGTGCAGCTTACCCCGACAATTGGAGAGAGCAAAGAGTTGCTTGGACCAGAAAAAAAAGGGTATGTCTTTCACTTAAATGAAAAATCGTCATTATCAAGGTTCGTGCACTCTACATTAGCTATTTCTTGACAAAAAAAAGTATACATTGTTAGTCATTCTGTACTAATTAATGCATTCGTTCTAAAAGAGACGTGCAACTATCAGGAACTCCAGGCACACTTATATACATGAATCCTGAGAGTAACGAGGCACAAGCTATGGCTTTGGAGTAAAACCATTTACATACAGAGTTATGAACGTAAAACCATTTGTACTGAATCAATTGTATTTTATTGGTTCCTCGCCAACAGGAACGAAGTTAGAGTTGGAAAGTTCAATAGGCAAGCTGATTTTTTTCTATAACGGGTCAAGTGAGAAAAATATACTATACTTAGTTTAAAAGGAAACATTTTTTACGCGTTTCTTTAGCTAACCTTTTTCGGATACCCATTTTATTCCAAAGCCTGGTCATTTCTCCGCAAAAACATTTGTCTGCGACTGCTGTGAGCATGCATGATTACTTGCAGGTAACTTACTGTCTTATATATCTACATTCCATTGTGTCAGGAAGTTGGTTTTCACTATCTGAGGGACAATCTTGCTGGAAACAGTAGCCAATTGATGGCAATATGGACATGTGTGATTCAGTTACGTGAAAAGACAAGTTGGACGAGATCTTGCCATTTCACTAACGCTTGCACAAACGCTATATTTTTTGATGTCCTGTTGCTGCAAATTCGTTCATCATACAGCAGCAAAGGATCTCATTGTTTTGCTTTGAATGTCGTTTGCTATGGGAAGTAGAGATCGACATAGCTCCAATGATTCTCCTACGTTGGTATTTTCTGCAGGCGGAAAGCAACTTAGCAGATATTTAACCCTTTATCAAGCTATTCAGCAACAGCATGTTCTCGATGAAGGTGATGATGAGAGCACTGACTTCATGTCTGGTGATATATACACACTGACATACTATAAGGAAGATGTTCAGAGTGACACAACATCAAATTCAGCAAACACTAAATCTTCAAAATCGGGGCCGAGTACGGATTTACCTAAGCATCAAATTTAAGTTGTATAATAAGTAAAGGTTGGGTTCAGATACATAATAACTTTGTTTTTCTCAAATAAAACCCATTAGATAGTAATCGTTGTTTTTCATTGGATTCCGGAGTCTAAAAAATTAGCAAACACACCCCGTATCCGCATGAAATAAAGCAGAAAAAAAAAATCCACCCCGCCGCGTTGCGGCGGGGGCGTTTCTTCCTCGTTATACTTAATTTTGTCGGAACAAAATATAATTTTACTCGAATACTTGTACTCAAGAAGTTAAGAAGACTACACGTCTACACATGCTAATATGCTAGCACACTCGATATCAATTAATGCTCGTCAACTTGGAAACAATTTTACACTCACTTTATCATATCAAACGCACCCTTAGTAAGATTTTTAGTGATTGCACCTTCATCTAATAACTTAGGGCGAACTTTGGGGGTTTCCGGGAACCCGATGAATGTTTGCTTAATTTCGTAAAAATCTCGATTTCTCTTAAATGAATCTGGTCCCGAAACATTCATGTTTTAACTTTTTAAAGTATTTCTTTTTCAACTTTAACCTTAAATATTTTTATTTGTGTTATATAATGTATGATAAAAATTATACCAAAGTCAATACATTCATGTATTTTGCATCAAGTATTATGTAATACAAAATAAAATAATTAAGTTAAAATTGAAAAATTAATACTTCAAAAGTAAAAACAAGACATTATTTTTGGACGGAGAGACTTACAAAGTTGTCGCCGCAAACTGCTTGTACCATTGACAACATGAAATTGACTTTAATCTTGAGGTGCACTTGATAAAACTTCTTCAAGAAACTTTGGAACATTAAATTATAAAACGAATCTTGAATTGTCGGAAACTAAAGTATAATCTTCAAAACGTATAAAAACGAACGAAAATCTATAAAAACGGATTAAAAAAAAAATGTTTAAAAACAGACGAAAACATATAAAAACGAACGAAAACGTAAAAAATGGACAAAAACGTATAAAACAGACAAAAACGTAAAAAACCAGACGAAGCGTATAAAACGGACGAAAACGGTTGAAAACATATAAAAACGGACTAAAATAGATAAAAAAAAAACGGACAAAAACGTAAAAAAACGAACGAAAACGTAAAAGAAATCTAAAGACCAAGTGTAAAATTTAGTCGTAGCGTAAGAGTAAAGTGGGTCAACAAACCGACTTTTGAAACAACAAAACCATGGTACTCTAATATATCTTTGTCCACAATTCCACAAACGATATACACGTATAGTATATAAAGACAAACATCTATCACCAAAACATCGTAAACCTGATAAGTGATGACTACTACCATAAAGGAAAACAACTTTCTTTCGATTGAGCGTCGGTACTTTTTGAGTCTCTCCCCGTAGGCGTGCAAAACAACAGAGCCACTGTCGTTATATTTTAAAAGAGAACAAAGCTTAAGAAATTGTAACAACTGGTTCTTACATAACTTGTTTTGTCAAACATATATATCTTTAACCAAAACCATAAACATAACACAATACAACACTTTCTAAACATAACCAAAACCATAAACATATTACTTCTAGATCACAGGTAATGTTGTGTTTAGGAAATGATTCGGTGGTGCACACCAACAAACGTGGTGCAAAATGTTGATGTGTGTGGAGTATATTTGTATTTAAGTGGTGTATATTTATTAGTTTATTTTGGTGATTACCATTATGACTTTTTGATAATTAATGTGATAGAAAGAAGTGAATGATAAAATGACGATGATATAGATGGTGACGATTACACCTTGCCTAATACATACAACAAAAATTTTAATTATAAGATCACTCGGTATGGCAAGTTATGGGCAAGTTATAGCCCTATAACTCAACCATATGGCTTGACACCACACCCTTTATCGCGTTATAATACCTCGTGTCAAATTTACCAGCCAGGTTATATGTCATTGTTTTTGTGCGCGTGTTATGCGTGTGTTTTATTAAGTTAAAGTGTAGGTCATATGATGTCTTATAAATTAAGTAATGAAAAAAATATGCTTTTAAATTAAATTTTAAATTCTAAATTAAAAAAGAAAATGCTAAAATGACAACAATTTTTGCTATAAAACGAAAACGCGTAATAATTGATGAGCACATGCTATTAAAAAAGTGACAAATAAACTTGCCACATAAGTGACCATTGCTTTATACACCTCCACGCAATCAATCACACCACAAATTTATTTGCTGACGTCATCAGATCAAATTTATACATAATCCCTTTCAAATACCATTTCATCAAAATTTTGAAGAACATAATTTTAAAAAAAATAAATTATGAGCAAACAATCAATTAACAACTCAATTCCAACAGATATTGCTTTCCAAATTGCATCTTTACTTCAGGTTTGTTTCTTGATTTTTTTTTTTTTTTTTTTTTGTATAAAAAGTGATTCTGAATAGTGATTTTTATGAATTGGGTTTTGTGATATTGTTATAAAAATTGTATCTTTACTTTAAGTTTTATAATTTAATCCATTAATTTTTTTTATTTTAATAAAATTTAGCAACTGGGTTATGATAAATTTTGGGCTTTTTTAATCTTTATGAATTGAAGTTTCAATTTTAATTTTTTTTTTTTTTTTTTTTTTTTTTTTTTTTTTTTTTTTTTTAGCATTTATTGCTTTTTTATAAAAATAAAATAAAATCTGGGTTATGATCAAATTGGTGTTTTTATAATTCTTGTAAATTAAAGTTTTGATTTTTATGAAGAAATTGGATATTTTCCCATAATTTTTTTAAATTTAATGCTTGTTTATAAAAAATAAGAAATGGGTTATGATTAGTTTTTGGTTTCTGTGATTCTTATGAAATAAAGTTTTGATTTTTGATGAAGGAACTGGATTTATGTGCATTGGGCAAATGTAGTAGATTTTGGCGGGAGTTATGCGGGTCGGATCATATTTGGGCGGGTCTGTGTAAAGACAGGTGGCCAAGTTTAGAGTTGGATGATAATGGTGTTGTTCCTGAGTTTAATCCACATCAGCTTCAGCAACAAAATTTGTTGGACTCTAATTTGAAGGTTTTATTTTTTATGTTTTCGGGTTATTTTTTAGTCTTTGGTATATGTGGTTCAATGTGATAATATTGGTTACTTGTAGATAATTGGTTTATAGTAAACAGGATATGGATCCATGTTTAGGCTACCCGGGAAAAGTCAAGCCCTTTTTGGCTATGATGTATGCGGCTTAACTTGTATTTCCGTGGCCGTTTCTGGACTTTTCCTTAGCTATCCTTAGATGTTTATGCAATGAGTTTTGAACTCAGGTTTCTTCTTAGAATTTGGGACCGACATACTCTTAGGCCACCTTGGAATGGTTAGTTTTATAGTGTTTTCGACATATGGAAAGTGATTTTGGTTATTGATTATTTAGGAGTAGGTGCAACTTTAACAAAGTGATTCTGAATAGTGATTTTTTGGAGCTCATTTACCTATTTTACTTGTAAATCCTAAACATAAACAGAATTCGCTTAGCTCTTTAGCGAACTGATTATCACAACTTTAAACAAGCAAAAGCGCATCCAAACGTTACCTCATGTAGTGTGATTTCATATGGCTTGGTTATCGTGTTATCACTATTCTAATACTCATAATCACTTTCAAAATGGAATGTCAAATCCCCCCGTGCTGGGAGTCGTTACGAGTCTTCAGTAACAGTTTGTTACAAATTTGAGTGAAGTAGAATTTGGCAAATTAACCCATTTTCTTTGCGAGAATGAACAAGAAAGACACAAAAGAATCATAATCATTGTAGCAGTTTCGTATCAGATAAACATTAGGATTTGTCCAAAATCATACATTCTTTCATACTTTGGTGTTTCTATTTATTTGCATTATAGCAATTATAATACAGTTGTAATCTTATTTTGGATTTCCTTATACAAACCAATATTCTTAAGAGGTTTTTATCCGTGACTGTAGGGATGGAGGGGATTTTACGTCAATAAACATCATGAAATGGCTAGTAAAGCCGATGCTGTTATAGCATTCTTGAAACAAAGCATATCCTCAGAATCTGTTGAGGTTAATCATTATCTGGTCGCAATGCAAAATATGAATGCCATGCAGTTTGGATTTAAAGACGTGGTGTTGTTCTTTTTCAAAAAAGATCTTCATGTGCTGCTTAATTTGGCTGGTATGCACTACTGTATTGCGTGGCTTGGAGTGCCGGTAAGCATACAATATTTATTTTAATTGTATTGTCTATTATTGGTTAGTTAGATTATTGCTATTGTGCACAGGCTGAGCGTGTGATGGAAGCTCTATATAACACCAAGATTTCTGATCGACAAATATGTGTTCGGTGGTGGAAGCTTGGGCGATGGATGTATGGATTCCGTCTGCGTGATGAGTCAATTTCAAGAAAGGCTTCCTTAATAGATCTTGCAATGACCGAAGAACAAGAAGTTCTTGATGTGCTTTATCGAGGTGCAATTCATGAAGTGATACGTGTACAGATTTCAGCTGCTAAGCCCGTTAGCTCTCATTGGTCATGTCAAAGCCAAACTGCAGAAAGATCAGGTTAAAGAAGCTTTTGTGCGTGTGGTTATTTTTGTGTGTATATAATGCATTCTGTGCATAATTGGTCGTATATATGTGCATATGTTCAAACGATAGTGAATTGTGTAATGTATTTTAACGAATAAGTCACTGTGTGCACTGATTTGCCTGAATGGATGTATATAATCCAGGTTAATCATATGCATCATGGTGCGTCAAACTACTGCTTTAGAAGCATAAAGTGTAATACTTTGGCCTAATTGATATCAAATGAATATATTTAATCGATGATAGTAGCTTTACGAATTTCAGACTCTTTGTAAAGGTAATAGGCATAAAGTAGTAGGGATCTTCTACTTACGAATTGGTGGGTATGATTTTATTTCACAACGGGTCAAATGAGATGAAGAAATAAGTGAAAAAGAAAAATGTCAGACGGGTCGGAGCTCATGCCTTGCATAAATCCTTGCAATCACAGTTGACAGGTTATTTTTCCTGTTTAAAGATGTTAGCAAAAAAGTGTTTCGGATCAACACTGTTTATGCACCCGAAAGTGTTTCGGATCAACACTGTTTATGAACCCGAACGACTTCTTTTTATATTATGATGTCTTATGTCGTGATCTGTCTAACCGATTTACCCGAGTTTGATTCAGGTTCGTGATTCAATAGCTAATTGTTGATCCGTGTAGTTGTATTATATCTCAAACCATGTTACAAGTCGATCGCATCTGAGTTTAACCCATAAAAATACCAACAGTGAAACACGTGTAGGATCGAAATAGATCACAAGTGAATGTGAACCTCCTGAAGTAGTTACCTAAGACACAACTTTTAGTACCCGTCTATTTCCTTCCGGATTTTGGTACTACTAAAGATATGAATAACAAGAATATTATACATCAAGACAAATGAAAACGAGGTGAACGATTACAACATGAACCAAGTTGTTTCGCAAAGTCTACTTCAATCCTCACAAGTGGAGGAAGAATTGGCTGAAAACAATGTTCGTGAGACGCACTGAAACCATATGTCCAGCAATTAAAATGGTAAATACAATGTTCATATTTCGCATGTATAATAGATATATGAATCAAACTCTTATGAAGGTAGACCAGCGTTGCGGTCATTCTTGAGGGAGAACTGGAGGTGCAATCGTCCTTGTGTTATATGATCTACAATGGCGGCACTTTTGTCCAACTATATGGAAGAAAACTTCAGTAGTGTCACTGCAGTCGTTACACAATATCCAAACCTGCAAATTCAGAACTTATGAATGAGTCCATTTGCAGTGTGTTTTATCTCAAAGAAGTCAAATAAGTTCCATTGAAAAACAGCTCTAAACCGAAATCAAAGATTTAGATTATAATCGTGATCATATTTTATCGTCTTCTGTTTTTGTGTGTTACCTTGTTACACCTATCATTTTCCCTCTGTATGTAGATAAATAGAAAAGTTGGATCATGGACAAAACTGTTATGCGGGTCAACCTGACCGACCCTGCTGTTTTAAACCATTTTGACCCATTTCCTAATAAGTCGGCCCACCTATCTTGCCACCCTTTCTTGCTAGACAACTCTACTCCTTTCTCAGTCTGATTCAATTTAGCTTAATGAATTAAAAATTAAATACTGATATGCCAGTAGGGTCAAAGGTGTCGGAAACCATGAAAAAATTGCTATAAAGAATAAGTTTGGTGTATTTTTAGGATTTTGTAGTACCTTCTTTTGCCTGTAATCCTCAGGCATCAGGGTAACTTCAATCTGCAAAAAGAACATACAAAATTTCAGGATGTTTAACTAACAAAAAAGAACGAGAAATATCATATCGGTTCGATAGACCACCTCTTCATCTATCAGCTTCCAGTGTGCAGTCATGTCCATTACTGACTTGGTGCATATAGGACAGCAGAATCTGTTACAACGCCAAAAAGAAAAATTCAAGGAAAATGATATTATCATAACGATCTTCTTGGTATGAATCACAATGGGTATGGGTATTGGTATAGGGTGGAATGGGTATTGGAGGGAATGAGGAAACCCCACACATCATATATGAGGAAACCCATACCCGTGGGTATCCTCATTTCCATTCCCCCCAACTAATAACCAACCAAACAACATGAATGACTTTCAAAGTCATAGATTCATTCCCATTCCCCCCAACCAAACGGATATTATCATAACGCCCTAAATCTTTAAATAAAACTGATTGAAGGAAGTATGCTTTAAAATTAGACTCGACTCATCTGACCGGTTAATTTGAGAACACAACCCAAATCGACACGTTTATGAATAGATGAGTGAAAAGTGTCGACTCTAGTGATGGTCATAAGAGTGCTTACTTGTCGTGCTTTAGCATCTCGTTATAACAATCACGGTGCATAGTGTGCCCGCATTTCATCACAGCAGTGTCTTTCATTGTGTCGAACATATACTGCAAACATAGTGATAACAATAAAGTTTCGCAATTTTTTACAAAATGACAAGGCATATAAGATACAAGTATAGAAGGCGCAAACCTCATAACATATGGAACAATGATGCCGCATTGAGTTTTCAACACATGAGTGGTTACCAAGTAGACCCATGGAATAGCAAGATCCTGTGAAGTTAACACTCGGTAAATTCCAAAAACAATGTTTTATCCGCTAACAGTTGAAACAGACAAAAAATAGATCAGAAGCAAACGAGTCGTGAGACAAACTTTATTTAAACAAATTTTATTTATGATGAATAATATCTCCTTATCTTTTTATTCAAAGTTACATTATTATAGAAATTATTTCTGGTCAAACCCGACCGACCCCATTTTGACTTTCTACCAAACTAGTCCAACCAGGGACGGAACTTGAGCAGTTTTATTGGGGGGGCCGAAATGATCGTAAAGTCATACAACTCTTTTGTCTCCAAATTTTCAGGGGGCAGAATGTAAATATATATTTTTTTACATTAAAATAGCATGAAACTTATAGTTAGAAGCAAGATTTGTGGGGGGGCCACAGCCCCCTTTGGCCCTTATTATATTCCGTCCATGAGTCCAACCCACCCATTTTGCCACCTCCGCAATTAGATATACCAAAACCTGTCTAAACATACCGCATTTTTTGCAATGAAAGAAGTTCTCACGACCACCGACCCTGAGCACAAACAAAATGATGTAAATTAGTAACACGTTCAACATTCTAAAGAGTTAAAAAAGACCAGCTATGAACTTTGTGTGGTCAGCTCACGAACCTGCAGATGCCACAATCACCGCAATGAAACAGACCCTTGTCAAGCTGCAACACAATGATCAAAAATCAGTGAAACCTAAACATACGTGTAAGATATACAGAATATAATGTTCTGTTTCTATACATCATCGTCGTAGAATATGCAGATGTCACAGAAGTATTCCCCCATGTTGACACCACAATTTGTGCAGGTACGGCCAACCTGTATAATAAAAAAACAATTTAGTGATTTTAGCAATTAATCGTTCATTTGTCATAGATCGAGCTTTTAAAACGTACCGGCTGTTCTGTGTCACAAACCGAACAAATCACCTGTAACAAATACATCATATTCACTTGGTTATAACGTTTGACATCTTTAGAACTAGAAAATTGAATTTTAAGAATGTGCACGTTTGAAACATACTTGTTTCACATCAGATCGAACAAGCTCATGACGATCATAGATGCATTTCAACATATTCTGAAAAGTCGAAACACAAAGTCACAAAGCAATTGATTCAGAATCTCAAATTCCATGACAAAATGGAGGTAATTTGTACACTACATGTATTCAAAATATGTATTATGACATTTTCGTCCTGAAATGATATAGCGGGTTAAAAGAGTTGAGCTAGTTTTAAAGGTAAAATGGTAATTCTGCATATTTTAGCGATGAATAACTTAAAAAAAGATGATGTACAAATCGCCCCCTTTTTCTAACAACGACGTAGATCTACATAATTGAGCATCCAAAACAACATAAATCACATGGAAAACGTAGTAATCATACCGCAGCCTCATTGTGACAATGACGACAATCATAGACCTCGTTACAACAAGGAGCTCGAATCATACATCTTCTTCTATAGTGCATGCATCTAACACAAGTCCAGAAATATTCATCATATAACATTACAAAACTTACAAATAATATATCATTATGAAAAAAAAAAAAAATAGTGTAACATGTTAATATGGTATACTTTCACCAACAGATCCAAGAAAAATATATCATTATAATACCCACAAATATTTTCTTTTGGATTTGGTAAATATAATCACAAGTATTATGCTTAACATAACTTAATTTAAGGTTTGTTTTTAGTCACCAAAATGACTATTCTATCAACCAACTTAATACTATAGCTAACTTTATACTTACATAATTATTGCAATAAGGATGTGTTAAGCATCTTTTTGTCCTTTAAAATAAATATAATTTCACCAAGCCACAAATCCATTATGTTACATGTAGATCCACTAATGACCATGTTTAAATTTGTGTCATCATGCAAAATAATTGTACTAAAATGAAACATATTTGCATGATCTATCACATGATGTGACATAGTTAGCTACATACAACATCAAAACATAACTATCACCATATATTACATGCAACACAAACAAATTAAAACATACTATGTAACATATTCATGCAAACATAAGATTAAGAAATAAAAACACATACCCATAACCCATCTTCCCAAAATCCAAACGTTCATCATTTGTGCCTTCCATGGAGGCTAGGTTAAGGGGAAAGATGGATATGAAGATAGCACAAGAAAAGAAAAAAACTTTCTTAATTTGGAAATATTAGTCTAGTTTGTTATATGTGATATTTTGGACACAAGTATCAATAAAACTTTAGTATATATATAGACATAACACATTAAATAGTACATGCTTTGCCCAGAATGGTGGCAACTATAATATTAAAAAGGTGGTAACTTTGGGAGTAGTGGATAAGGGTTTTAGTGATCACAACTTCCACCGAATTATGGGCCAATAGGATGTCATTTTGGATATCAAAATATTATTACAATTGGGAATAGGGACCATTTTTTTTTTTTTTTTTGGAGTTGAGTAAATTGGTTGAACTTAGATAGAGTAATTTGACGTGCTTGATCATTTGTAAGCTGTCGGGTAAATATAGATTGGTTGAGGATATATCGTAGGGATGTTTTCAAATTGTTGGACATAGTTATTAGTTCGGTTTGCAACTTTAAACAGTGGGATTGGTTGCTATCAGGCAGAGACGGAGACACAAGAGGGGCAGGGTGGGCGCGTGCTATCTAGCAAATCGATTTGTAATGTAGTTTTAAAAATTATTAAAATTTGCTCTCTTAATCATAACTTTCTGGCTCCGCCCCTTCTACCAGGGCGAAACAAAAGGCTTTTCATGAGTTTATGTGAGTCACATCATGAGTTTTTGTCTCTTGATGTAAACATTTGTCAAAAATCTCAAATTTCATACACGAGCATGGTCTCAAATTTTTGTGTTATACATCTTGTTTAGTTGTCTTATCATATTATCGTAGAAAGAAAAAATTTGTAACTTTGATCACTTATAATCCAAGTCCCCTGCAATGTGCTTCGAGTATCACTTAAGAAGGAAAACAAAAACAAAAAAAAAAAAAAAAAAAAAAAAAAAAAAAAAAAAAAAAAAAAAAAATCTCGAATATCACTTAAGAATGAAAAGAAAATAATAAAAATTGAAAAGACGTGTGATTTGATTAATTTTGTAATAAAATATTTTCTCTCAAAATTATGCTGAAAATATTTACTTTTTATCTCTTTACTTTTCTTTACCGAAAAACGTGAGAACCGATTTCGAAATGTATTCTATGGTCAAACTATGCATTGCTCCAACTAGTCAATAGTCAATACTATAGCCATCTTTCTAAAAATATAGGAAGTCAACTTGTTCCATTTATATGCAGAATACGTATAGACTAGTGACGCAAATACGCAATATAGGTGGACTCGGACACTCAATGTATATAGATGTGTGACAAAATTACACTATATGTATGAATATGATTTGTATACTTAAACTTACGTGAAGATGTGCTTAATGACATATGGTATTTATCCACATTAGAAAATAAATTGCATCCTATCCAAAAAAATATCATATTTCTAGTTTTGTTCAGTTAGTCTAATAAAGGATGAAAAGTAAAGGCTTACCCGTTAGACTTATAGATGATCGCAAGAACCCTGATTTCATACAGTTTAGTTCATTATCACTTTACATTACGGTTTAAACAAAATGTGCAACGGGTCACTTTTAGTTCCTCTTTCATCTTTGCTTTCTCACAAGCTGATGGATAACTCCGGGGCCGTCACGTGGAATTTGGAAGCCCCGCGCCACATCTACAAGATAGCTCCTAACATACGAGAAAAAAATGAAAACGTACAAAATAAACTTTGAGAGCCTTGCGATATTTGTTATTGTTATCTGAAAATATTAGAAGAATAAATACCAATAACAGATTTATATTTCTTAGTTAGTTTCATTCTCAAAGCAAACATATTAATTATGTTATAGTCTTAAATCCCTAAAAAGGTCTTTACCCAAAAAAAAAATATATCTATAGACGTATGTCAAGCAGATATTTGTGATGCAACGTATGTCAAAAGTTGTCTGGTCAATTCATGTTCGTTACGACTATGACGTTTTTTTTAGTTTGATTATTTTGTAAGAGTGATGCTATAACATGTGAAAATCGATAGAAACATATGTATAGGTATTATAAGTTAATGACTATGGAAGTGCACTCAAATCATTAGAACCACTTTATTTCAACGAAAATGCTTATCTCTATAAGATGCTTCTAAATTCTAGACACAGTTAAGTTTTATGTAACGATAAACACTTTTTTCGAAGACAACTCACAAAGAGTTGATAGAACGTTTGAGCTGGATTCGTTAAGAATGGCTACAAGGATATGGTTGATTTTACAAATAGCAAAACGACAAGCTCGACACATCTATTGTGGAGTTTCCGAAAAAAAAGCACTCCATGTTCGAAGTTGTCTAATCTATCGACTACCGATTACATGACACTTAATAATCTTGTTTGACGAGTGTGTAACAAATGGACTTAAGCATGGTCGTTGATATCTCGATCTTGATTGTAAGATCAATGTCGTTACGTAAGTAGTAAGCCAATCAACCTTTTTATTTGTTATAAAAGGGTGAGTGTAAGCATGGATGTTGGGATCTCGATTTTGATTGATTTTATGATCTTACGATTTTACAATACTACAAAGTAAAAATGATCTTTATCCCGCGTAAGTTCTTAGCAAGCTTAAGACTTTATAATATCCCGATCTTGACCATAGGATATTAGGCAAAAGTTCAATATAGATATCATATTTGTCATAAATCCAATGAACCAATCATAACCATTCATTTGTTTGATCAAAACAAAAAATATAAACTTTCACCATTTTTTAAAAAATTAAATATCTCGCAAACCGTTAATCGTTACGCCAAAAAAAATCATATCTTCGCGACGAGAATTAAATTATCTTTCTATAGATATGCATTATTATATACTTTCGACGAACTTTTTTTTTCAAAATTTTCGCCCATGTGATTTTTCTGAGCGAAATTTAAAAAAAAAATGGTCAAAAGTATAGAGAAATGCATATCTATAGATAGATAATTTAATTCTCGTCGCGATGGTGTATTTTTTGTAGCTTGAAGATTTATCGTTTGCAAGATATATTATTTTTTTAAAAATGGTGAAAATGGTTTTTTATTAATATAGATGAAAAATGAATGGCTAAGATTGGTTCTTTTGATCTATGACAAATATGAGATCTATATTGATCTCAACTCTAGGATATTAAGATCCAATCCGGTCCGTTCTTACTTTTCTCAAACCGCAAACTAAAAAACTATAAAGTCATGAATTATGTTTTATAGGATTAAAAAAACAACATGTTGGTCTCCTTAAACATTACATATTTATAATTTAGAACAACATTTTCAAGAAACATTCTTATAAATTTATGTTTATGATTTATGATAATTTGTAAATTTGAATAATATTACAAAGAATATTAGAAAAATGATATTATAGTAGGATCATAGGATCCCGATCTGATCTTACAATCTCGATGATGCAAAAATCAAACGATCTTGCGTAAAATCCCGATCTTAAAAACGTTGATTGTAAGATTAACTTATGGAATATCAATATCATTGCTTTAATACGTATTGTTTTAGCCACCATCAAATGACTTGCTGTTAAGACATTTGATCCTTTTTGAAAACTCAAAGGTCTAAATTTCATCAAGTACACATTTTGTATCGGTGAAAAAAGTCAGAAACGATCATGGGTAATACAACAAAGGAAAAACGTGATCCATTTACCTTCGACACAAGTTGTTTGTACCCGAAGGTGATCGATACGAGTCAAAGTGATTCAGCATTTGACTTGAATTTGTCAGACTATGTTTAGCGCAGAGCTTTTTGGAGCTTTTTGAGGCGATAAACGGTGAGCAATGAGCTTTTTGATTTTTAGTGTTCATTTGGCAAAAGAGCGGTGAGCTTTGCTATTTTTTAGAAAAGCTCATTTTTCCAATGCTTCTTTAAGAAGCGGTGAGCAGTGAGCTGTGGCTACAGCTCACAACTCACTGCTACTGCTCTAACAACTTTTCCCGCCAAGTTGCACTCCTCAATTCCCTATATGAAACATCATTCACAACATATTTTAGTTAGCAATTGATTTCTAAACACTTTTCCTTTCAAAATCCTCGGTAATCACTTGTAAATTACTAGTCCAATAATACGAAATTCATTCTTTCTCTTGAGTTTTCTGTTAATATGATAGATCGTTTTTCGATTCATTCATAGAATCCTCAAGAGATCGTATCAGAAGGTTGCTATATCCATTTATGAGAAATCACACTCTAGTGAAAATACAATGAGATATGAATCTATTTATGCCATTCATTCCACGTCATACTATTTTTGTATGGTATTGGTTTGTATTTTAACTCTACGTACCACTTGATAATATTTCGTACATTTAAGTGAATATTAGTAGTATACTTATTGTCTATGGCTCCTATCTGCTTTAGCTAGAAAACCTGTATTCACAGGTGTTCTTTTAAAGTAGTCCGAACTAATTTTCGTAAAAATAATTCGTTTGACAAAACGACTATAATGACAATTTTATTTTGGACTCGATGCGAATCTTTTAAAAAAGATGGAAAGAGTAAATTGCTAAAATCGTCCCTATGATTTAGATAAATTGCATGTTTCGTTCATGTCTATTCGAAAGTGCAGACATCGTCTTTGTGAAAAACTTATAAGCGCAAATTTTCATCCCTAACCGAAATAAAATGATTAAAATGCCCATCCTCTCTATTTTATTAAAACAGAAAGAATACAAAAGTAGAGTTGAGATCAATATAGATCTTATATGTCATATATACAAATAACCAATCTTAGCCATTCATTTTTCATCTATATTAATAAAAAATCATTTTTCACCATTGTTTTTTAAAACAATATATCTTATAAACGATAAATCTTCAAGCTACAAAAAATACACCATCGCGAGGAGAATTAAATTATATAGAAATGCATATCTATAGAAAGACAATTTAATTCTCGTCGCGATGGTATAATTTTTTTTCGCGTAACGATTAACGGTTTGCGAGATATTTAATTTTTAAAAAAAATGGTGAAAGTTTTTTTTTTTTTTTTTTTTTTTTTTTTTTTTTTTTTTTTTTTTATCAAAAAATTGAATGGCAAACATTGATTCATTGCATCTATGACAAATATGAGATTTGCCTATAATGGTAATTTAGTCATTTCACTTTGAGCAGGGACGAAAAATGCACTCGTAAATTCCCCACATAGACGATCTTTGTACTTTCGAAAAGATTAAGACGCAACATTCAATTTGACCAAACGACTTTTGCAATTTACTCAAAAAGAAAAAAAAACACGTCTTAGATATTGTTCTCATGAACCAAAATGAGGGAGAGGAATTGACATGTTTTATAAAAATTGTTGTTTTTTCGATTGAAAAATATTTAAATATTGATAAATGACATCGTTAAACTGTTCACAAACCCCACTCTCAAGGACGAGTTGAGCAAGACAATGTTAGGTTAAATGCTTCTTAAAGCTAAACATTATGGTCACCAAACCCATCATTGTCACATGAGCACCACATCACTATTCAACACATTACCAAACCCACCATCAAAACAGGTGCTATGATCACCACCAAACAAAAAATATAAAAATACTTCACATTATACCTCACAAACACACACACACGAAACATTGGAATCAATTTGGTGGTCTACATGACCGAACGAGTGCAAATTTTTGGTGATGGCGCACGGTTGGGATGGGCACTATAGCTTTGGCGCGTGGTGCACTCTACCACCACGTGGTTGACCACCATTATAATGCTTAATCTAATGACTCAACAACATGCTCACGAGAGTTTGCTTTCGAACACATGACTGTATCTTTAATTATTCTGTTAGCTAATACCGACTATATTTTTATTGATAAAAAAATTATATTCAAATATGATTATAAAGCAACATCACATTAACAAAGAATACTTAAGAAAACCTAATAATTTAAATATATGAACCAACTAATAAATCATGTAGTATCATATCGTATGATTCTGATTAAAAACCAACTCGGTCCTAAATTTAATGACAAACCAAACACAATCTTTTCCTAATGTAAATTCTCACCTAAACGAGATCAACATACCTTTAAAAAAAAAAGGAGATCAACACGTGCCCAGGTACATAAAGTTTTTCGTGTTATAAACAAAAACCAAAGTCTCGACCCAACCCACCCTCTAACAGCACAAGGTATCTTAACACAAGGTGAAACTTTCATCCAGTGTCACATCAGCGTCACATTAGCTTTAACCTTTTCATCTTTAACTAAAAAAAAAAACACCCTTTATCATTTTGTGCCTCACTTTTATCATAACTCAACTAAAAAAACCTGAGTTAAACCTTAACCACCACACGGTATGAGAGTTAAACCTTAACTCAAAAAAAAAAAAAAAAAAAAAAAAAACTTTAACGCACGTTAAAGCTTTAACGTGGAGGTGAAAGTTTGCCTCTAAAGCAGGAATACGGTATGGTTAACTTGAGTTTAAATGGAAAATGTGAAAGTTTCACTCGGGTGTCACGTTAAGACACCGAGTGCTCTAATACTACATATAGAATCCACCAAAAATCAACACATGTTCTTTATTTTCAATTTCTAAATCTCATAAAACATTTTTATCGATTTTTATTTTTATTATATTTTTTTAATGAAACTTTGTTAATTGATTAGTCAATGAGAATTGAATGTAACATTTCATTTTTTTTCACAGTTACTTATAATATAAAGAACTATTAATATAAACGAAAAACCCATATTTTTTAAAGCGAAAAAATAAAAAAACTATATATGGAAACTATAAACTTTAATTATTATTTTTGTTTATAACCTATAACCCATATTATTTTCATTCAGTTTAAATTTTGTTTAATTCTCAAATTCTTAAACTTTTATTATTTTTCGTTTATAACCGATGAATTGTTTTTTATCACTACAACTATTTGCCATTATAAAATCTCGTTGATATACACGGGTACTCGTCTAGTCTAAACTACTTATAAAACATTTAGCACCTTCCCTACTATTAATTTTTTAAGACTTTCTAAAATAGATTTTTAAGCAAATACAAGTAAAGAAGCATCATTTACAAGTATTTGAAAAAAAAAAAAAAAAAAAAAAAAAAAAAAAAACACTATTCAACACATACAATTAATACACAATTTAATTTACCCCTTTAACAAAATATACAACTTTTAACCACAATGTACAATCTAATTAAGCTTTCAAAACAAAAATCTGAAATCCAGCAGCCCAAAACAAAATAACATTTGTTCATCGAAAAATTTAGTCACAAGGTCCCGCCGCCTCATCATGCGAGTAACCTGCTAGTATAATAAATGTACAACTACTTATACCATGGAATAATAATAGCTATGAGATGATAGATGTGTCAAGTAATATCCATATTTTTTATAAAAATGTTTATTAACGTAGTTATATGTGTAATAATAATGTGTAAAACAACTCTTCAATACTTAGCGTTCCTAAATGCTAATTAATGAAATTTTTAAAAATTACTGTAATATTTTAAAGGGTCAATTGCATATATATCATTGCAAAAGCTCAAAATTGCATATATATCATTCCAACGGCTTAAAAATTGCTTATATATCCAATCTAAACTTAGAATTACTATATATCCTCCGTAAACCTTAAATATGTCATATATATCCAAATAACTATCTAATTTAAATTTACAACTCTAGAATACATAAAAATTATAATTATAAAAAATATTTCTTAAATATATTTTTTCTTTATTTATAAACTTGTTGGTAGTTGTATATACGATTTCATTGCAAACATATTTTATCTGTGATGTATAATATATAACAACCATGATATATTTGATAGTTTATTTCATGTATTCGTATTAGATATGAGATAAGGTGAATTTTTTCGTGAGGTTAAACATTTTCTTGATATATTGTTTTTGGTCATTCATTTGAACCCCGGGACATCGTACCCTTAAAACAAATATGTTTGTTGCAATCTTTTAAAATTATAATTATCATAATAATTTAGAGTTTAAAGTTAAATTAAACAATTATTTTGATATATATGATATATTAGAGGTTTAGAAGAATATATATGCAATTACGAAGGTTTAGAAATAATATATATATATGCAATTATTAAGTTAAGTTGGATATATATGCAATTTTTAAGTTTTTGAAAGGATATATATGCAATTTTTAAGCCTTTGAAAGGATATATATGCAATTAAAAGTTTAAGCTTTATATATATATTATATATATATATGCAATTTTGAGTTTTGCAGGGATATTTTATAAAATAAAAGTACGTTGGATATTTTATAAGTTGGATATTTTATAAAATAAAACTATTTAAAAACACTCGCACAAGTGCACAACATACTTGATCCAACGTAGGAAAACAAAAGTACGTTGACAAAATCACACAAGATCCATCCAACGTTGGACATTAGTTCCCAACTAACCCCTCGTCAAATCAAACACCAACCAAAGCCGTCTCTCTGTCTCTCTTCTCCACCAACCCCCCTTACCTACCTACAAAAACACACACACTCTTTTCACCTTCAGACACACACACACAAAAACAATGGAACTTGTAAGTCAAAACAACCAATCCTTAAAAACCCATTTTCATTAACTTACTATCTTTACTTATGTTTATTGTTTTTGTTGTTTGTAGGTGACACCTGCTGCTGCTGTTGTGAAGATGGGTGGTGAAAATGAAAATGGAGTAAGAAGGAATAACAGCACATTGATATGTGCACCAATAATGGCTGATGATATTGACCAGATGTTGGTTCTTATGAATTTGGCTAAATCTTATGGTGCTGATCTTGTTGAGATTAGATTGGATAGTTTGAAACCTTTTTTAGAGGGGTTTAATGTCAGAGAAAGTATTCAGACCCTTGTTAAATTAAGCCCTTTGCCTACCCTTTTTACTTACAGGTCAGAAGATTCTTTTTTCGATATCCGAAAACTGATATGAATGCAGTTTTTTTATATGTTTTTTAGGATGCTGAATTGTTTGATATTTGATGTGGGTGTTTTCAAATTGCTTATTATGAACTGATATGTTTTTGTGGATTTGGTATTATAAATTTTCTGTTAGGGTGAAATAAGCTGTTTTTGATAAGCTGATCATCTGCTTATTACCTGCGTAAGCAGTTTTGAATGTATGGGGTCTGGACATGATTATATGCTTATTTGGGGGTGAAAGCTGATTGGTAATTGCCTGTTCAGATTGTTTATTTGCTGTTATTCAGAACCCTTGTTAGATTAAGCCCTTTGCCTACTCTTTTTACTTACAGGTGCGGTTTTTTGGGGATGTTTTTCGATGTTGGAAACTGTTTCTATGATATGAATGTTGGGTTTGTTAGTATTGTGAATTGCTTGATGTGGGAATTGGGATTGTTAACAGATAAGCATTTTTTAGTTGAGATTGCTTATTTTGAACTGGTTAGTATTGGTGAATTTAATATTACAAATTTGCTCTTACAGTGAAATAAGCTGTTTTCTTAGGGTGAAATAAGCTGTTCATCTGCTTATAAGCTGTTTGAAATAGTAATCCCAAACACCCCCTTATTGTGTTTTGATTTTGTGGATAAGGTTTGAGTGTCTGGACATGATTCTATGCTTATTTGAAGGTGAAATAAGCTGATTGGGAGGCGCTAAATTGTATTGTGCTGATAGTTTGAAACAAGAAAGGTTTACTGATAGATATGATATAAAACCCTTTATAAATTAAGTCCTTTGCCTACTCTTTTTACTTGCAGGTGCGGTTTTTTGGGACTATTTTTCGATATTCGCAACTGTTTTCGTGATGTGAATGTTGGATTTATTAGTATACTGAATTGTTTGACATGTGACGTGGGGAGTTTGGGATTTTTGCTTCTGTAAACTGCTTATCTTCTTATTGTTTTTTTTAAGCAGATGATGAAATGTGACTATGCTTATCTACTTAATTCAGAGTAAATAAGCTCTTTGTAATTAGCAGTTTAAGTTTAGGATGAAATGTGGAGTATATGCAAGTATAATAATATTTAGGGGCGTGTTTGGGAATTGGGAGTTGCTAACGGATAAGTGTTTTCGGATGAAAAAGGGCTTATGCTTATGACATCGTTTGAACTCTTATGACGTGCAGGGGCGGAGCCACACCATGGCTACATGTGGCACGTGCCACACATGGGTAGGCCATGGTAGTGGAGAATTTTTATGAAATTTTTATACATAAGCTGAATTTTTACATTTGTGCTACATATAACATACGCATATTCCTCAAAGCTTAAACCCAATAAAATAAAAAAAAGCCTTGAAGCCCATTTAGTTTTAAAAAAGCCCAATAGTTATTTACTAGTTATATACTTTTAGTCTTTTTTTAAGAAACAATACAATTGACGTTTGTTCAGTTAGAACTTGAGGTAAAATATATTTTTTGTGCTACACGTACTAAATTTTTTTGGATCCGCCACTCATGACGTGAATGCAGTTTTATTCTGATTGTATACTGAATTATCAATCGTCTGACATGTGATGGGATTGTTTCAGAATTTGGATTGTTTTTATAACAGATTATCTGCTTATTGTGTTTTTTGAGCAGATGCATAAATTTGACTATGCTTATCTACTTAGTTTAGGGGTGAAATAAGGTCTTTTCAGTATGAAGTTTCAGATTGTTTGGTTTGAACTGGTTATTGTTACTGGATTCAGTATCGTAAGTTTAACCTTAGGTGTGACATAAGCTGTTTTGGATAAGTTGATCTTCTGGTTATGACTTATGAGCATATGCTGTTTAACTTAGTAATGCCAAACACCCCTTGTTGCGTTTTGATACAGTAGATCAGCAGTAATAAGTGTTTGGATATGATTATAGGCTGATTATTTCACGTCTTAACTCCCTAATTAGCTGATTGCCAAAAACTTGCACAAATGCGATATCTGATTATCTGGTTTCGTTACTGTAGAAGCCTATCTACACACTTGTAGCATTTCCTTCTGTTATAGCAATTGCTTATTTCATGAAAGCATAGGCAGTTTTAATAAGCATTACCCAACATCCCCTTAATCTAGTCCATATTACATGACGTTGTAACACTTTCTCTTTCCCGAAAAGGTTTCTGATTCGATGTTATTTTCTAGACCAACATGGGAAGGTGGTCAGTACGATGGAGATGAACAAAATCGATTGGCTGCTCTTCGATTAGCAATGGAATTAGGAGCTGATCACATTGATGTTGAGCTTAAGGTTCCTTTCTTCTTGACATTAGATGCGTCTATTCGTGCTCATAGGCTCGTCTAAAGTACTATACTGTTATTCTTAACTCAAATGCAGGCCGTTGATGATTTCAACAACTTAATCCATGGGGACAAGCCTACAAAGTGCAAACTCATAGTTTCTTCCCACAATTATCAAAATACTCCTTCGATAGAAGAGCTTGGGAACCTTGTGGCCAAAATACAGTCAACAGGAGCTGACATTGTCAAGTTTGCAACAACCGCTGTAGATATAACTGATGTAGCACGAGTCTTTCACATTACTGCTAATTCTCAAGTAAGCGGCGTAAGTCATGCATGTAATGAAATTTGTAAATTATATTTATTTTTTCGCGGTTTTATAAGCTTACGTGGTTATTTAAGTACCTTAATTAATCATTTAGGTTCCAATAATAGCAATGGTGATGGGTGAAAAAGGTCTGATGTCTCGAGTACTCTGCCCGAAGTTTGGTGGATATTTGACATTTGGCACCCTTGAGCATGGAAAGGTATCGGCACCCGGACAGCCCACAATTAGGGATCTTTTGGACTTGTTTAATTTCAGACAATTAGGTCCTGACACAAAAGTATTCGGTATTATTGGGAAGCCAGTTGGACATAGCAAATCACCTTTGTTATACAATAAAGCTTTCCGATCAGTTGGTTTTAATGGAGTTTATGTACATTTGTTGGTGGATAATGTAAAGAATTTTCTTGATACTTACTCGTCTACAGATTTCGCGGGGTTCAGGTTGTATTTTGATCTATTTTTATTAGAGCTAGTGTTTCAATATCTAGGGGTTTTGCCATCAAACCGACACGATATACTTGCATGTTTGTGCAGTGTTACCTTCTTTTTTTTTGGGGGGGGGGGGGGGGGGGGGTACATAAACGAGCCTTTAAAGGAAGTCTTTGTGTACAGTTTGGGTCATTTGGTAACCGGAAAATTTAACCTATCATTTTTTTTTTAACTTTTGACGGTCGGTTTTGCGTTACCGAATGCCTAAACAGTCTACAGAGCGATCTTATAATGAGTCAAATGTTATAAAAAAGTAGAATGGCTAAAAGGGCAAAAATGTGAAAGTATGTTGGTATTTTATGGAAAAAAACCCCCTTATTTCTACTTATTCAGATTAGTAAAATGTATCATTTTTTGATGCAGTTGTACCATTCCTCACAAAGAATCTTTGCTTCAATGTTGTGATGAGGTTGATCCAGTTGCAAAGGTAAATTCTATTGTTATGGAAAGCTTTACTACTAAAGCTGATGCAGATAATGATTAAAGTACGGTTTTTTATGTATTCTGTTATTTATTGTATGTTACAGTCAATAGGAGCAGTCAACTGCGCCATCAGGAGACCAAATGATGGGACGTTATATGGTTGCAATACAGACTATGTAGGCGCTATTTCTGCTATCGAGGATAGTCTACAAGGTTTCTTTCTATACTCTTTATTAGAAGTGATAGTATGAGCCGTTGGGGTCAAAACAGTGCCTTTTGTCCAGTTATAAAAGTTTCATATCATATTTCACGTGTGACTTTAATTCGTTCGACCCATTTGACCTATTTGAGATTTACTTAAAGCACAAATTGTTGCAACTGTTTACAGGTTCAGGTGTTCAAAATGGTTGCAACAGGATCACCCTTGGCTGGTAGACTATTTGTGGTTATTGGTGCTGGCGGTGCTGGAAAAGCTCTTGCTTATGGAGCAAAAGCGAAGGGTGCAAGGATTGTGATAGCCAATCGTACCTACGGTTAGGTTCTACTAGCGTTCACATTACCATTCCTAGTACTTGTACTTGATGGCAACTAAAGTTTTCTCTTACTGGTACTGCACAGATCGTGCTAGAGAACTTGCTGACATAATTGGTGGAGAGGCTATATCTCTTGCCGATTTGAGCACTTACAATCCAGAAGGTGGCATGATACTTGCAAACACTACATCAATTGGTATGCAGCCAAATATTGACGACACTCCTATTTCTAAGGTACGGCTGTCTACCTTTCTTCGGTCATATGTTTTAGTAATAATGGTATGCAGTTAGATCAGTTTTTCTATTTTTTTATGGCAGGAAGCTTTAAAGTCGTATGCATTGGTATTTGATGCTGTGTACACACCAAAAATTACGAGATTACTTCGGGAAGCTGGAGAATGTGGAGCCATAATTGTTACAGGGGTGGAGATGTTTATAGGACAGGCTTATGAACAATATGAGAGATTTACAGGGTTACCTGGTAAGGTTTTCATGCCTCTCCATCATGCCTAAAATCTTATAGTCTCTTTTTTTCTTATGAGTTTATCCTACTTTTCATTTGCAGCACCGAAGGAATTATTTAGGGAGATTATGGAAAAATCTTAATTGTCTTGGGAACTGCCGCAGGTATGTATCTTTTTCTATCCCATCTTTCTTTATCTCTAATTTTAAGTTTTGTGGGTACCGTGAAACTAGGCAAAATAGTTGGAAATGTTATTGCCATTGATACCTTTTCCAATCATATGAAGTTATGAAAAAACAAAAAGATTTGACTGTCACATAGTAAGCTTTGAGTGACTTGCATCCATTAAAATTATTAAACTTTACCCATTTGACCCATTGTAGATAGGATATTACCCAAATCAGCCCAACTTCCAAGTAAATGGGTCAAAATTTCTACTGCTGCTGACTTCAACTTTAGATCAAAATTTCTATAAAATTACGTAAAGCTGAAATTTTTGTTACTTTGTATACGGAAGCAGGAGGCTCGAGAGTAACATGTGTTGTGCAAAATGGTACACACAGGAAACACAGAGGAGGTGATTATAGTTGTTGTTTCTCCATCATTTGTTATTGTATCATTAGTATTTTTTGTTTGGACATAATAAGGATTTTATATGTGACAGTCTTTGTATTCTGAGTTTTGTGATACTAAATTAAATTTATTTTTATAAATGAAGTACTCATAAATCCTAGAAAACGAACGGTGTCATATTTATCTGGATAAATTGTAACTTCGTAGGTTTTTCCGTCACGATCGTGAACTCTTGTGAGTATGTGTATGCTGATGTGAAAAATTAGATAAATTTGAGAATTTTGATGGACTATAGTAAAATGTCATAATAGTAAATGCATGTCTTATAGAATTCTTTCCGAAAGCAGTCTTTTCTGCAATGTTCTACCTTGAACATACGTCGCACATAAGTGCCCTTTGTTAGGTGGTCTTCACCATCAAACCATCACAAAATTCTCTTCACCGTGCGCGATGGTGGACACCCGTTATGGGAAACCACATGTGGAGAGTGCCTACCGCGGGTGGTGGATGACTCCATTATGCATGGTCTAAGAAATGTGACTTTTTGAAACAATTAAAAAAAAAAAAGAATCTCAAAATATAAACAACAAAAAAGGTAACCACTCCCAAACACCCGTCTATAAACAACTTTTGGTAAAGATGGTGGGGTTGAAAAATGTAAGGTAAAATCCCTATAACTCATGATGATGATGATAGGTTTGAAGAAGTTGCTGGATAACAATATACTTTTCACTAGTTTAAGTACAACTTGAGAGGATCCTCTTCCATAAGTAATTGTCTAACTTAATCAATGACTATTAATTGTCTAACTTGATCAATCAAGTTGTGTACAACTTGAGAGGATCCTCTTCCTTAAATAAAACACCTTAGTGATAAGAAAGATATTTCAAAAATACTATTTTTTAGATAATGCTTGTGCATGGACTTTAAAGTTTAGACTTTAGACAAAACCTTTCCAATCCTAGAAGTTTATAAAAATGTCTCTAATCATATTAATTGCTGCTATACTCTTGGTATAGATAGATGTCTGTTTGCATTTATGAAGCCTTGTTGGATGGCCACTCTGAATCAGACATGGTGAGTCTAGAGTGGACTGCTACTCTGGTTTGGCTTGTGCTATTTCAGTCCAAGGAAATGTAGTCACATTCTCTTTCATAGTCCGACATCAAAGGCCTACCACGCAAGAGAATTTTCCATACATCGGATGCGGGGGTTGGCTCAATCCGATATGAACGTTAACCAATAACAAATTAGATTTACATAACTTGATTTTGTTAGCGAAAAATGAGAATACAAGATATTAAAACTCACAATAGAACTGAAAATATACTAAGCTAACATCCACTCAAACTCACAAATGCTACATTAAGATGTATCGAGAGGTTGACAAATAAAACTCACAATAGAACTGAAAAATATACTAGACGGAACCAAAGCAGCAGACACATCACAAGCAAAATTAAGCATATGTAGACGAAACAGAATCAGACGGATGCAAACAGAATCCGAATCATATGAAATCGGATGCAGAACCAAAGTAAATCAGATGGAACATGGTAGAATCAGGCAGAGAACCATAACGTAACCAGTGCGAATCAGATGGAACATGGTAGAATAAGACATAACAAACCAGATGCAAAGCCATATAACCAGTGCGAAATCAGGTAGAATGGGATGCAGTACCATGCAGAATCATAGCAAAATCGGACATACTCGTCTTTTTTAGGCTAAACGTATGTGCGGGTTTGGGAACTTCATCTTGCAGCCTTTTCTTCTTTTCTCTTTGCCTTTAAATATCATCGCTGTTTCCAGAAAACATTGGTCGGAACTCGAGGCCACATACAATGAGGCCAGACATAGTTCCTTCATGAGTTGTAAATTTCATATCAATAGAAAGAGAGTCATCTTTGAATTCATGAGTTGAGTTAAATTTCCACACTTGCATCTCCATCCATCCATCTTCCCTTTGTTTTGAAACCCGAGTGATACCATTTATGTTCAATGGGCTTGGGGTTATAAAATAAACAAATTCAGCCTCATTGTTTTCTTTGTGCAGTACGTCTCGTACTTCTACTGGACAATGCAGCCCCTGGCATTTTTCTGAAAGCTTGAATACAAGGTAACACACATATTCTGTATCTGGTGACAACATTTGACTTTTGATTGTGCAATTGAGATGAAATACTTGTTGTGGTAAAAGCTCAATCACCTCTTGAAATCTGCATGTAGGATAGATTAAGAACGAAGCTATATATAAAGACAGGAAACTACATCCCAAAAGTTAAACTTTTGTCAACCATTTATTCACGAATCTTTAATTGTTAACTGTAAAATAAAAAAACATAGAGCTAGAAATCTAGTTTTTGTATGACATCTACATATTTGGGTGTACAATTAAAAAATTTAGCGGTTAAAGGTAGGGCTGGCAATCCGTGTGGGGTTCGGGTTGGTGGGTCAGGATACCCCAACCCGAACATGACCTTTTAAATAATTGGGTTAGACTTGTAATTAACTTCTTTAAATATATTTTCTGAACACAATTTATTTAATCCGCTTAATAACCGGGTTGGCAGATTAGCAAGTTACACGGGCTAAATAGATTAAATGTGTTGGCAAGTCGACCCGTTTATCCCACCCAACCCGAACATGTCCTGAAACTTGTTTACATCCAACCATAACCCGTTTATTTCCGTACCGGTCTCAGGTCGTGTTTCATGTAGCCCCAACTTAAGGAAACTGTAACAAACTTAGCTATAAAATAAGAAGCGAACCTGGACTGGGCTGATGGTTTTAAAGTAAAAAAATCTACATTAGAGAATTTGTATAAAGCTGCCTTTGCCGAAAGCACAAGAAGCTTCTTTTCATCGACTTCGCCCATCCAGAACAACTCGTCGTAGTTTCTGCATATCTTGAATATTTCTTCAAAGTTAGTTGGAAGTTGCTGCACCTGATCCACATTGATGTTTGATTTCAAGACTTGTTGGACTTCCTTCAATTTTCCGATTTCTTCATGTTTCACCTGAGTGCAAACCATGTTAAATATGCAACATAGAACATGGTTTTACTTTAATTTTTTGGCATCCATCCGACCTCTTGGTATAGTATAAATAAAAAGAGTATATAATGGAACCAGGGATAAAATTTCAAACTTACTTTGTCAATTGCTCGAAATTCAATGCCCTCAACATAAACTGCATTTTCTCCACAATAGTGTGATGAAAAACTCTCAAGTAGAAACTCAAAAACGACATCTTCATTCAGATTCAAGAATTGGTACAACTCAATCATCATCCAGTCCTTGTCTCTCCATGTTGCGAAATATGCATGTAGACTTTCGAGGCCCTTTCTATACTTTAGGTTAACACACATTGGTTTAGTTGAAAATTTTCTTGAATCACTAAGTTTGAAGACTAAATAGACCCCATAAACAACATTTGGAGATAGAAGTTGAGCGTTTGTCTTTATTTCGATGTTCAATTTGGAAATATCAAACATCTCCACTACTGTCTCAAACCTGCACATATTACAGATATTCAAGCTATAAAAAATAGACTAGCAAGATGATAGCAAAATCACAGCAGGTGAAAAGAATCATCCAGCTACGAAACTTCAAACAGCAGGTGATATCAAACATAATACCCATATATAATCAGTCGAGAAATGTAGGAGTCTAAGCAACAAAGAATTTGATGTTGTTCCACTCGAGTTTGTTTACCCTTTAATAGTATTATACAGATTATGTTGACAAGAAAGGTAACATAAAACACCGAGTTTATCAATATGGGGCATTTATAACTCTCTTGCTCATCAGAAGTACTAGGAAATCCAGTTCATGAAAATATGATAATTTTTATATTATCAAAATTTAAGAATTTGTCAAATCCTTAACTTCCAGACATTTTGACGAGCGAAAAAGTACCTTTGTTGGAAATATTTTTGTATTATATAATACACAACAATGCAAGAAAAAAGAACCACAATGCAAGCTCAAAATACATAGGTAGGCTGTAAACTACTAGTAATTATTATGCTCCCGTAAATAGCTTGTCATGCATAAATCGGTAAAGTAACTACATTTTTCCAAGAAAAAGGAATATTATACATCTAACAGCAATGCGTATGTATGCTTATCACTTATGTACTGATAAATTTAGAGAGGTAAAGAGAATAACCTTGATTCTTGAAGAGATTTCCACTCATGTGGACAACTGTTTATGTAGGAAAACATTGTGGCTGAAACCATTTTATTTCTTTCTCCATTACCATCGAATGACAACAACTGTTACATAAAATAAAATATAAAGCAGACTCAATTTTTATCATGTGTAAACGCATGTGTGATCTCAAATATTATCCCTCAAAACGGAAAAGATATATAAAAAACAGGAAAACACCAAATGAACTGATTACCACTTTGTCTTGTTGAAGGAGGATTCCCTTAGAAAAAATGTTGTAAAGATCCTCTTTTTTGATGGTAGAATAGATTTCAGGGCACTTTGACATCTGGATTATTTCTTCATAGTCTGTAGGCAATTTGGGCTCCCATTTCTCATAATCCTCCTGGATATACATTAATCAATTAATAAACTCATGGTTCATACAATTACTTTCTTACAGTTAATAAAACAGTTAAATGCCATGGTTGAGATATATATGAATCAAAAGTTAGCCAATTTTGTCAAAATATAGAAACTTACCTGAAATTCCAATGCTTTCTTGAGTTGTATGACCACTTCATGAGCTGTTGGTCGTCTTTCTCTCCTGTGATGTAAGCATTTAAGGGCAATCCTTGTAAAGGTAATATATGACTGTGGCACAATTTGTTCTTTGATACCCTCGAACACTAACTTATCAAGTTTTTCAACATAACAGTGGTGTTTCGCCAAAAAGGGTAAATAAAGATGCTCATCATCTAGCTTTTCGGATGATAGTTTCCCACACAATATGTCAAATAAGACCGCACCCAATGAGAATATATCAGACTCTTTGGTTAAGAAGCCTGTTTTTGAGTATAGTGGGTCACGATAGCCAGTTGTGCCTGTAACATTGTCAATGACAAAGCCTACATCCTGATTTGTTGGGCATACTAAGGAAAGCCCAAAACCAGTAATTTTTGCTTTCCAGTCATCAAATAGTAGAATGTTGCTGCTGCTGATGTCCCTATGTATTACCATTTCTGGACTTGAAACAGTTCCATGAAGAAACTCCAACCCAATTGCAATATCGATGCATATTTTAAGCCGCATCACCCACGTAAGACTATCATCGCTCAAGTACTTATCAAGACTACCTTTGGATGCATACTCATATACAATAACTTTTTCATCCTTTTCATCACAGTAGCCTACAAGACGAATGACATTTAAATGTTTATACTCCATAAGGATTTCCAGCTCTGCCATAAATTTAGCTGCTGCCAGCTCTGTCAAAACTTCAGCATCTCCTTGACCCGACTTCTTATCCAACCGCTTCGCAGAAATGATGTTATCTCCATGAGTACTGTGAGTAGCTCCCTTGTATACATTCCCAGAATCTCCACGTCCAATGATATTGTCTTGACTGAATCCATTCGTAGCCAACTTTATGTCCTCAAGTGACAGTTTGAGGCTGTCCTTGTGGTTCTCCTGAGAATTATTGGACAGTCAGTTGATTTTCCAAGTTAAAAACACAATGAAACTACTTTCCATCTAGAATTTGTTCGAATTTTTATTTTGCATTTTAGGTTCTCAGTCTCCGAGTTCATGTCAACGTTATGGTTGTAAATCAAGGTTGGTTGTTGCAATTTCCAAATTAAAGAAAAAAAACATATATACATGGAAGAGAAGAGCCAGGAGGTTTACTGGCAAATCAGTAGCACGTCATAAAG
Organism: Artemisia tridentata subsp. tridentata; assembly: GCA_021014915.2. Classification (NCBI taxonomy): domain Eukaryota; kingdom Viridiplantae; phylum Streptophyta; class Magnoliopsida; order Asterales; family Asteraceae; genus Artemisia; species Artemisia tridentata. The sequence continues at coordinate 22,950,043 of CP139505.1, forward strand.
TTAAATTACTAAGTTAGATAAAGTTTAAGATCAAAACAAATAAACCGCAAAACTTAAGTACAAAGAAAAAACTTAAACAGTAAGGTCGCATATTGAGTAAAAGTTTGGGAAAATGTTGTTTACACAAAGTATAATGTATGAAATGTCACATATTACTATCAAGAATTTGAAGAAATTAAAAAGTTTTATTTTAAAATATTGACTAACCTGAGAGTCTAATGCTTTTTTGAGTTCGTTGATGACAACTTCTATTGTTGGACGTTGCTTTTGAGTTTCAGCCACACATCGAAATGCGATTTCTAAAAATATGTCCAAAGACTCTTTATTGGGTCCTTTACTTAAAGAAAAGACATGTTCATCGGTCTCCTCCTTTATCTTGTGATCAACAATTTCCATTACTGTTCCCTTTTCAAAATGATCTCTTGCAATGGGTGCAATTCCCTTCTCATTCACCTTGGTGTATGCGGAATCATAGGCCAACCTCCCACTCAAGATCTCAAGCAACACTACTCCAAATGAGTATATGTCTGATTTCTTATTTAGTTTACCATACTCCTCATATTCCGGATCCAAATACACATATGTACCTGCAATCGTACTGGCAATGAAAGTACTGGCATCTTGACCTGCTGGGTGGAATTTGGAGAGCCCAAAATCCGCAATCTTTGCCTTCCAATTATCTCCCAATAGAATATTATCGCTCTTGATGTCTCGGTGTATCATCTTTTGTTTTCCATGATTTGTGTTGTTGTGAATGTAACTCAAACCATGTGCAATATCAAGACATATATTTAGACGCCGCAACCAATTAAGATTAGCCATTTTATCACTTCTTCCCAAATAGCTTTCAAGACTTCCTTTCGAAGCATGCTCATAAACGAGGATCATTGCACTGTTACCTTCATAACAAAAACCGAGAAGAGAGATTATATTCTCATGCTTACAACTAGTCAGAGTTTCAATTTCTGCAATGAACCCTTGTAGTCCTTCTTGATTGTTAATGCGCTTTATGGCTACCGTGCTTCGTTTTCTAGGTAAATCACATTTATCCACCCCTTCTATCGACGAGGAATTACTGCTATCAAAATGTTCAAGATCTGCTTTGTACACTTTACCGAATCCACCTGACCCGATGCAATATGTATCGTCAAAATTCTTGGTAGCCTTGATTATAAGATCTAGTCCAATCTTCAAGTGTTCCAAATTCTCCTGTACAGCACCACATTAATGCTAGTAAAGATTGGAGTGATATAGTAGAATAGAAGTTTTTATAATCGAGTGATAGTTATAAAATGGTAAGTGGGTTTATCCCTAAATTTGAGTTCCTTTAAAAACTAGTATTTTGAGGAAATATATATGCAACTCTCAAATTTAAAGGGTTTAACCAAATGGTTATAAAACCTTCCCTAAAACTAACGCCTAAAAATACATCTGACAAAAAGATCAACATGTGTGACAAGATTGAGAATGGAGATTAAGAAGATTATACATATGCAGTGATTCAAATGATTATTGAAGTGGGAATTAGTTGAAGAATATTAGTTATATCTCATTATCATTACTGTACTTTATAATTTTAAGCTATTACTCTCTCCGTTTTAAATTAATTGTCACGAGAAAAAAAATACACACTTTATGAAAAGAGGAAACATTACACTTTTCAACCAATCAAATATCATTTTTATCCATTAAGATCATTTTCGATTGGTTAAAATGAGAAGTGAATAATTATTTTGGGACATCCTGAAAGAGAAAATTGGACTATAATTTTGAAACGGAAAAAGTATTACCTAATCAGTCCTGAATGTATGAAAGGGAATCAAGGGTGTGTTTGATTGGTCCTGAATGATAGTCAGCGCTGATTATTATTACTAGGGCTCTTCACGAGCCGAGCCGAACCGAACCGAGCGGACCTTTGCTCGTGCTTGGCTCATTTACAAACCGAGCCGAGCCGATCGGCTCATTTACAACCGAGCCGGAAATCGAGCGAGCATTTTTCGAGCGGACGTTTTTTCGAGCGAGCGACGAGCGGCGAGTTTTTCGAACAACCATAAATTTGGATTGTTTCCTTTAATGTTCTCGCCGCCTAGTGATAACCGAGGTTCGACCGTCCGAGGATGACACTATGTTTGAGGTCCAGTTGTCCGAGAATGAGGCTCAGGTTGAGGTCAGTGAGGCGATGAGCATACTACAGAGAACGATTTTCGCGTTGTGGCGTAGGTTGACAGCGGGAGACGATTGATGGCGGACAACTAATGGGAATAGGAAGTTAAACATGTCTTTTCACGACTTAGGGTTTTACAATTAAACTTAGTGTTAAGGTATCATTGTGTTGACTTGGCAGTAACTATAAATATAATTGTATATATTGAGCCAAACCCAATAAAATGGTATGTATAAAATTATAAATATAATTATAATTAATGTGTATATATATAATTATATATATAATAAATTAATAAAAATTATATCGAGCCGAACCGAGCCGAGCGGACCTTTGCTCATGCTTGGCTCGTTTACAAACCGAACCGAGCCGATAGGCCCGTTTACAACCGAGCAAAAAATCGAGCGAGCGGCGAGTGCCAAGCGATTTGCACAACCCTAATTATTACCTAATTGGTCAGCATGTTTGACTACCACTTGATGATTAATATGGAACTAAGCTATTCAGTGGACTTGATATTCTCCTAATTATCCGTATTCCATCTCTCTCTCCTATCCTAATCATTTATCATTTATAGTAACATAAAAATCCAAAAATCCAATATGGTATGACGAAACCGAGGCATAAATAATTTATTATTTGTTTGTTTTGTTTTATTTAATTTTCATTCTTTATACTATAGGCTATCATTACTAAAGTAAAGTAAAGTAACTCCCAATACCATCTTCCACGGGTTATGGGTCCCAATACCGTCGAAGACGGTGTATGGGGGAGGTTGAGTCGTAGACAGCCTTACCCCTACCTAAGGTAGAGAGGCTGCTTCCGGTTCTACCAAAGATAGAAAAGGACCCCCGACCTTTTGTAGGGAGTAAGGATCGAACCCTTGACCTCTCGGTTGAGAGGCAATGGATTTCCAACTGATCCAACCCTTCTTGTTTATAGGCTATCATTACTGTTATTATTTAATATTCTACATGCATACACATCGTCTATATTGGTTTATGAGGACAAGTAATGGTTACCTTTTTATTTATTAACATAAATGGTTACCCTTTTGGTGCTAACATCTATGTTTATATATTTAACATTGCAATTACACTTGTGATAATAGTTTTATACATTCATTTTCTTTTAAATATATTAATAAACATGATATAAACATACACAATATGGAAAATGATTATCTAAGTGATACGGTGTAAATAACTGAAAATAGATTAAATGAAGTATTATAGTATTAGGGTTAAAATAGTAATTTTCAAATATTCAGAATGCACATTCAGGAGGTTATCAAACAATCATTTTTGTTCAGAAACATGTTAACTCAGCACCTTTGATTCGTTCGGTGCTAAATTATGCAGTTTTATCAAATAGCTCCTAAGTTTGTGTACGTAATTTTTATTGTTTTTGTTTAGTTAGCTGACTTAATTATATAATAGGGGGAGGACAAATTTTGCTTTTAGTTAAAAAGTTTTGTTAATATGCGCCCACTATACACATGTTAAAGTGTATTCAATGAACACATGTTTTCCTTTAAAAAAATGCATTTGAAGAAATCTGGTTAGGCTATTATGTTAAGGGTTACTTACTTTATTTACCATATTTCTACTAACCTTTAGATGACAAACACTCAAGTTGTGTTTGATTAAAGACTTTTGGATTTAAGTATTGAAATAAAAGAAAAGATAGATGTTTGGAATACGGGGAAGGGGGTGATGGTGGTTGAATTTAAGAATACAATTCATTACTAAAAGTACAGGTTTTGGAAACTCCTCATCACAAGTAGCTTTTGGTATTTAAGTTAGAAAAAGTATATCGGAATCACAAGCGTAGCCATGACGACGCGTTGTCACGCGCCGGAACAGGCCACTAGTCTAAAAAATAGCATTTGTTAATTGTTTTACTTATAACTCTCAAACCACTAAGAGTTAATTGATGTCGTTAGCGGTCATGGATTCATAATTAAATTACGAAGAAAATGCTACCGGAATCGCCGCCTCCACCAGCCCAAGCCTGCTTGTTGGCTTTGGGTCCGTTAGGGGTTCTAAGATTTTATTGTAGTCACACTGTAAGGGTTAATATAAAAATATTTTATTTCAATAAAATGAGCATAAGCTAGGTACTGAACTTTTTTTTTTTGTTTTTTTTGAACTTATGAAACATGACATTTTAAGGTTACTAGACTTATAAAAGTATACGTAAACGTCACTGAACTTGTAAAAACACGACATTTATGTTATCTAACTTATCCAAAAATATACGTTTAACACTGAAATTATAGAACATTATGCTTCCTATAAATTCAGTAATCCAAGTGAATAAAATGAAAGTCCAGTACCTTAGACGAACATTTTTTTTATAAAGATTAATGATATCTTTGTTTATTAACCATGCAATATAAATACATAACCGACAAAATTTATTAAGTACGGGGAATTTTATAATCCAACATCTTCTACTTCGTGCACAACCCATTTTCATATATTCTATTCAGTTTTTTATAATGTCTTCAATTGTATTTAGTAGTCCAATCCTATTGCTTTTCATTTGACAAGAGTACTAAAATGCCATCATGTTTAAATCTTAATTTATAATATACAACTTTATATAAGTATCACTAAGGTTGGTGTGTTTAGAAAAAACGCAGCTTTAAGACACGATTATTTCAAGTCCTTAAACCAACTAAATTGTATCACATCCATACATAAGTTTTTTGCGCGCACACGGTCCAAGTATAAATAACTTTTACTTAAGATATTACGTATGAGAATTTGATATGTTGTGCATTTTTATGAATTTTTTTAACAAATAATGATATTTCTATTTATATAGTTTTCAAAACTGTATATGCACGGGTTGTTAACATAGTGTTAGTCAATAGGATTTTGTGTATTAGATTAAATTTACTTTAAAAATGATAACTACAAAAATAATATAGATTTTTTCCCCCTAAAACAATGCTAAAGGTATGGTTAATAAGAATCTTTTTTTACAATTAGAAGTAAGAAAATACTCCGTCCAATAAAAAATAAGTGTTTATTTTGCATCTACGTTTTTTGAGATGGTTTTCGTTTTATCGGGATTTTCATCTAATAAGAATTTTTTATATGTGACACGATAGATTCATTTGTTATTAGCAAAATCCTTTTTATTGAAATATAAAGTCTGGCGAGTATTTGAAAATTTTATGAATTTATCAAAAAAATATCAAAATAGAAAATTTTACACTTAAATCAACTAAATTCATTTTAAACATATTCTTTTATAAAATTTTGTACTTAAATGTAAATTTTATTAAGTGGTCATAACATAAACTTTTTTTACATTCAAGTCCAAAAAAAAAAAAAAAACAAACAATGTTCCGAAGGTTATGCATATTTTTATTTTCTATATAAAAATTAAACTCCTTCACGTTTCATTAAATTGAGGCTCAATTTTGACTTTTATTAGCTAATAACAGAGCGCAATTAATCTTACCATGTGGCAAAATGCAAACCTTTTATTGACATAATTTGGGTTTTCTAACCGTATTTCTTTTGTACAAAACTTATTTACATTATTATATAAAAGATTTTTCTCCTCACTTAAACACCCCCCTCCCTCAATTAACGCTAATATGATTGCCTCTTATAGTATTTTCAGAAAATAACTAATGTATTAAAATTCGGGTTGATCTGGCCGGTTCATCGGTTGAACCGTGAACGGTTAGTAACCGTAAGCCTATTGACAAAAGTCCGGTTGAACAATCGATAACTAGAACGGATCAATTAAAAAACAGAATTTTAAAACATTGAAAATAACTATAGTAATAACTTTCAAATATTTTTAATTGTTTATCTATTAATTCAATTTATTTATAAAACAGAACACAGTTATTATATCATTATTTATTATCACTGAAGAAATCTCTTGAATGCGTTCAAAATGAACCCACAATTAAAGTTTTAATATAAGTAAATTTATTTCATATACACATTGTATTATATGAGTTGAGATCAATATATATCTCATATTTGTCATAGATTTAAATAAATCAATCTTAACTATCTATATTTTTTTTATCAAAATTAATAAAAAACCATTTTCATCTTTTTTTTTAAAACAACATATCTTGCAAACGGTAAATCTTCAAGCTACAAAATATACACTATTGCGACGAGAATTAAATTATCTTTCTATAGATATTCACTTCTCTATACTTTCGACGAAACTTTTTTTCTTCCAAAAATTCCGACCAAAAAATCATATGTGATTTGTAAAAATCAAATCACATGTGATTTTTACAAATCATGTGTGTTTTTTCTAAGCGGAAATTTTGAAAAAAAAAATCGTTGAAAGTATATAGAAGTGCATATCTATAGAAAAATAATTTAATTCTCGTAGCGATGGTATGATTTTTTTCGCGTAACGATTAACGGTTTGCAAGATATTTAATTTTTTAAAAAAAGGTGAAAGTTTTTTTTTTTTTTTTTTTTTTTTTTTGATAAAAAAAATGAATGACCAGGATTGGTTCATTGGATCTATGACAAATATGAGATCTATATTGAACTTTTCTCTATATTATATTAGCTTTTTAATTTAACTATAAACTTTTCAAATTATAATATGTTTGTCCACATAAATATTAAACTTAACCTAACACAAATCTTGAGTTAGACGAAAATGAAATGACAAAAAGGATTTGTTAGTTTTAGATGAAAGAAAATATTTTTCATGACCCGGTCGGGTTTATCAAATCGGGTCGACCCGGATCAATGAAAGACTATCAGTCTCAAATAAGTAAAAATTTGGCCACGTCTGGCCCGATCTTCTAACCGGTTTGGGTTTAATCGGTTGAATCGGCCATATCGACCCGGGTTTTAAAACATTAGTTTCATGCTTAATGTTATCAGTTCAAATCTCTTTCACATAATTTTAACTTCAAACTTTTGATCGGACCAAGATTTACCTTTTTTTGTCTTTTTTATACTCTATTACAATTCAATTGAATGGTTTATGACTTTATATTTTTATAACTATTAGACAACATGAAGTAAATGAGATGTATGTGTAAATTTTGTATAGTTTTATAAGAGTTTCTTAGTTTATTTGTTGTTTCCTTTATATAACATTCTGACCGTCACTTCTTTAAAAATATTAATATTAACTTACGATATTTACAAGTACATCTTGAGAAATATAGTCTCTTTGAAAGGTTTTTATCATATTAACTTTTTTTTTTCCTTCATGTTATTAACTTATACAAAACTATTATCTATAAATATGAAGCTATTAAGTCATATCAATAACTAATTAAACTAATTATTCGTTTAATAAAACAAAGATCATGCCATCGTTGTTAACATTTGTTGAATTAATCAATTATTATTTTTATATATTGAAAATGTACGTAGTACATATTTTTATTACATGCTTAGCTCAAATAATATATTTCTCACTCCCACTTACTTTAATAACACTCGTTCACCCCATTTATCATAAAAATCTTAGTTTTATATAATAATTTTTAGTTCTATGATATTATATTCTAAGAAATATATAATACAATGTTAAAAGATTATAATTATGACCAAAGAGCTTGTGTCACAACAGTAACCCATGTTGTGTGAGAAGTTCAAACTGAATAGTTGTGAGTTCAAATATTGTGCTTAAGACATGTGAAAATATTATGAGATATTAAAATTGCCTTTAAAAAAAAGATTATAATAACGTAAAATCAAATCACATAACTTTTTAGTAAGGTAATAGTTTTTTAATACTTTACAAGAAACGTACAATTGTCTTATTTGTAGCGAGCATAGATAGTGGATTAGTGGTTATATGGTTAAACAAGATGATAATGTATTGTTGGTAACACTCGATCTTTTTATTAATAAGGATCATCAGCCTTAAATTAAAAGTTAAAGTAAATTAGTTGCGTACCTTCAATTTAACTGGATTATCATGGTTCCACTGGAGTTCCAAAGCTTTCTCAAGTCTTCTGACAACCTGATCAATATATGGACGATCTGCTCTTTCCTCTTTTATGCACCAATATGCTGTTTCTGAGAAGATTCTTAATGCTTCTTGGTCCATCTGATTCCGTAAATGTGGATCAATCATATCCTCCAAATGAGATTTAGCCAGTTGACTTAATAACCCCTCTCCCAACTCGTCATCGCTTTCATCTTTATCTTCATCCTCGTCTTCATTTCCGTTTTCGTCTTCGTCTTCATCTTCATCTTCATCCTCGTCTTCATTTCCGTTTTCGTCTTCGTCTTCATCTTCATCGTCTGCACTCCTTCCGCACAAGACTTCAAATAATACAACACCGAACGAATACACATCCGACTTGTGGGTCACACCTCCAGTCTTTTTATATTTTGGGTCTTGGTATGCATTCTTATTGATATCACTAGTAAGAAGAAGACGGAGCCTCCGAGCTACTGTATTTTTCAAAGAAAGTTCAAAACCAGTTAACTTGGATTCCCATTTGTCATCTAGTAAAATTTTCGAGCTCCTGACGTTGCAGTGTATGACACTAAAATCTCGTCCAGCATCATAATGGATGTAACTCAATGCATTTGCAACACCCAGACATAACTTCAACCTTTGCATCCATGTGAGGGTCTTGTCACTTAGATATTTTTTTAGACTTCCGTTGGCCTCTCTCTTGTATATGATAGCCTTCCTCACCTCCCCTTCATAAAACCCAATAAGAGACACTAGATTCTTATGTTTGAGACTAGAAAGCATCGAAACTTCCGTCCAAAACCTTTTGCTCTCATCTTTTGCATGTACTGGACAGAACCACTTTACAATTATATCGATGAATTGTTCAGAATGTAAGAGACGGCCTTTGTAAATTGTTCCACGCTTAAATTTTTCGATAATATTCTCATCAGCAAAATTGTTGGTTGCTGATGCTATATCTTCCCAGCTGAGTTTTAAGTGAGAAAGATCTTTGAGGAAAGACTTTGTCTTTTGGCTGACATGGGACTCAACACGTGTAGATATGGAGGTCAATGATCCCTATATGTACCAAACAAGACAACATTACCAAGTGTTCCAAATATGACACGTGTATATATGGAATGGAGGTCACGTTTACAAAATTCGAGTAACTTACAACAATAGTAATAAGTAAATAATTACCTTGTCATGATTGGATGATGTATCCTCAACTTTGGCCGCAAAGTGTTCCTTTAATATCATAAATACAGTAATAAGTAAATAATTTTACACGTGTGATATTAATATTATCAATAAATAGAGATTAGTTATTAAAAATAATAACAATAAAATTAATAATAATAATAATAATAATAATAAGATGAAAGAGAAAACCGTCTTACAACATTTTGGCGTTCCATTTGAAGTGTCAAAGCATTCTCAAGTCTTGTGACAACCTCACTTATATCCGGGCGTTGAGATCTTTCTTCATTCAAGCAGTCATATGCTGTCTTCGCGAAAACGTTGAATGATTGCGGATCCATTTGTTTCAATAGAACCGGATCAATTATTGCATCTAGTATTTTCTTTTTATAATGAAAAATGGCCATTGGATCCAAATACTTATTATCTGGATGCTTACTTATTGATTCCCTACCACACAGTAGTTCAAACATTACTATCCCAAAAGAGTACATGTCTGACTTGTGGTTCACACTTTTTGTCTCAATATATGTTGGGTCTCCATACCCTTCCACATACCAAAGTCTATTAGTATGAAATGAATTGTTCCTTCGAGAAGCTTTAATCTTCATGGAACGTTCAAAATCACATAACTTGGGTTCCCAGTCATCATTTAATAGAACTGTGTTACTGGTAATGAGCCGGTGTATTACGCTGAAATCGCGTGGCTCGTCATAATGAATGTAGCTCAATGCATGTGCAATACCGACAGATATCTCCAATCTTCGCACCCATGTCAACATCGGGTCACTTAGATATTGGCCGAGATTTCCTCTAGTCTCAAGCTTGTAAATGATGATTTTCTCATCACTATCATCACAATACCCAATAAGAGAAACCAGATTTTTATGCCTGAGAGTAGAAAGCATGGAAATCTCTGTCCAAAACGCCTGTTCTCCACGGAAACAAAGTTCCTTAAACCTCCGAGCAGTGATATCAATCAACTCACCGGACCACAAGAGCTGTCCCTTGTATCTCTTTGCAAGGCTATTTTCTCCGAGGACATTTTGTTGAGCGAAGTTGTTGGTGGCAGATAGGATATTTTGAAGGGGGACTTTGAGGTGAGCAAGCGAAGGCATTATCTGTAAAAGAGTCAAGTTAAAATGTGAGTTAGAAAAAAGGGAGTTTATTGAAGTGCATAATAATGCCTACAAAGTGTTCGATGAAATTCCTGAACCTTTTTCTAAGACATGTTAGCCATACATTTTGCCTTCAATGTTATACTGATCTAATATCGAGTCTAAAACTGTATATATCATGTACTTTAAAGTATATATAGACTTTGACTCAAACCCAAAGATTCAGGGTACTGTTCTTTGTGCAAGAGTGAACTTAATTCTTATAGACATTTTTATAAGAAGATTAATTCTAGCTGCTGGAGTATACAAGATGTATACTGCAGGAAAAGTTTGAGATGTATGCAATGGTTGACAAGTTGAATATCAAGATGACTGTCCAACCTGTGAATGAAATTGCAGAGAACTGAGACACGCGCGTGAGTATGTATGCAATGGGAAAATACTTGGAGATTAGAGTCCCTATCAAAATCTCGGTTGGGTGGTCATAGTTCACAAATGTTTGCAGACATCAACAAGTACTTTTACTATACCACTTTTCTTTTTTTCAATGTTTTGAAACCCGGTTTGACCCCGCTGGTTCGACCGGTCGAACCGGTTGCGGCTTAGATAACGGGTCAAAAGAAACCCGGTTTTTAAGAATTCAAAACCCAGTGTGACCCGCCGGGTTTTACCCGTTTCTATAATTCCGGCTGGGTTTGTCATTAAATCTTTTATATGTGTTCCACATTGCTTTTTACAAGTTTTTAAAGGCTTTAAAAGCTGTTTAGACAGGTTTTTATGGTGTTTTAATCACTTTCTATATGCTATTTGGACAGCAGAAAGATGGGCTGTTTGGACAGGCTTATATGCTTGTTTTAACAGCTTTTATATGTTGTTTGGACATAGCCTTTACATGGCTGTTTGGAAACAAGTTTTTGCAGCAAATACATGCTCTTTTTTTTTAAAAGCAATTACATGTTTGTATGTTGTTTTTTAGCAGCAATTACAGCTTTTATATGCTGTTCCGACACAGTTTTTTACAGCAACCATGTTGTTTTGTGCAGCAATTACATGTTATATATATATATACCTCTTATCTTGCTTAATATATATATATATATATATATATATATATATATATATTATATATATATATATATATATATATATATATATTAATAATATGGGGTTGTCTCACATTTAAGCTTACATGCGAAATCATAAAAAATTACGTCGTTTTAACAAGAAAAACATCAAATCTACCTCATTTGTATCATGTCTTACACAATATTAGTGTTTTCTCTTGATTTCATCACAACATCACTTAAGTTGGGTTCACGTTGATACATGCGTTTTCGACATCATATTGTTAGGTGATTTCATTAACTAAAAAATTAGCTATAGATTCAATAATGGTTTGATTTAATTCACCACTAAAATGCGTTTCACTATGCATATATTAGTTCCACAACTCAAATTTTGAAAAAATAATAACCAAAATGACGTATTTTTTGTGATTTTTAATGGTTTCGCATGTAAGCTTTAGATGTGAGACAACCCCATATTCACTTTTCCCTATATATATATATATATATAATATATATATATATATATATATATATATATATATATATATAGGGGGACTTTCTTACGAGAACCATTTTATCTGCGAGAACTGAGAGAACCACAAAAAACATACATGCACGCCTTTAAAATAAAATAAAAATACATGCAAATCATCAATAATCGCAAGTATCCACCTATGTTCTTCAATATCATCATGAACTCATCCTCTTTTTTCACAAAAACCTTACACACGGCCACAATATTGTCATTGCACGCCTTATAAGAACATACATGCACACCTTCAAAGAAAAATTTTGTATTTCCAATTTCTTATCAAATTCTTTAGAACAACTATGTTTTTTAAAAAAACATATATGTTGTTTTTAGAACATATGTGCAAAAATACAATTATTGAAGGCGTGCATGTATGTTTTTGGTGGTTCTCTCAGTTCTCGCAGATAAAATGGTTCTCGCAAGAAAGTCTCACTATATATATATATATATATATATATATATATATATATATATATATATACCTCTTATTTATTTAAATTTATGTTTTAACAAAATGATTCAGAATGGTTAAACTCAAATTTCACCACTAATTTCATTTATATTATATATAAAAATAAAAGAGTGTGGTTTGTTGGGTGTAACATTTTTGGTCCATTAGTTTGAAAAGTTCCGGATCTTCTCTTGAAATGAAACACCAGTAACGGGTTTGATCCATTTTTCCGTCAGTTTGACCAGTTATAAAATATGAAGAGACCAATATACCCTCATCTTAGTAAAGAAAATGCCTAAAATACCCTTCTCTTAATTATTTCTTTATCTATATCTATTATTATTATTATTATTATTATTATTATTATTATTATTATTAACATTTTATTCAATTCTTCCCTCTCAAATACGTAACTCAAACCACCCCCTTATTTTCAGTCAACAAAAACCCAAGTTTTTTTTCTTCAAACTCACTCTAAAAACAAAAAAAGAAATATATATATATATATATATATATTATATATATATATATTATATATATATATATATATATATAATATATATATATATATATATATATACACTTTAACCAAAAAAACCCAATTATGTTGGGTATGGTGTTTGTTCCTGATAAATAATATGAAGAGACAAAAATACCCTTCTAATTAACAGTCAAACATAGTCAAACTAACGGTGACTTTAAAAACGGACAAAACCCGTTATGGGTGTTTCATTTCAGGAGATGATCCGTGACTTTTGAAACTAATGAAATAAAATTGTTACACCCGGCAAACCAATAGAACAAAAATGTAATTAACTCTATATAAAATATGTCAAAATTAGTTTAATTCTTGCCACCTTATAATTTCTAACTAAATTTGGTTAAAAGTGATATCAATATATAAAGATAAATAAAAACAAATAGATATTATATGATAGAAGGATAAAAGGGGAAAAAAAAAGAGGTCTTACATGTACACGTGCCATTTCCAATGCTCTCTCAAGTCTCGTGACAATCTCATCAATATTTGGGCGCTGCGATCGTTCTTCGTTCAAGCAGTCATACGCTGTTTCCGCGAAAATGTCGAATGATTGTGAGTCAATTTGACCCCATAGACCCCAATCAATTATTTCATCGAGTCTTTTCTCTCTATAATGGGTAATGGCCAGTGGAGCCAAGTACTTATTATCTTGGTCGTCATCGATTACTGCTTCCCTACCACACAGTAGTTCAAACAATACAATCCCAAAGGAGTACATGTCTGACTTGTGGTTCACACTTTTTGTCTCAATATATGTTGGGTCTCCATACCCTTCCACACCCACAAGTTTATTGGTGTGAAATGAATGGTTCCTTCGAGAAGCTTTAATCTTCATGGAACAATCAAAATCACATAACTTGGGTTCCCAGTCATCATTTATTAGAACTCTGCTACTGGTAATGAGCCGGTTTATTACGCTGAAATCGCGTGGCTCGTCATAATGAATGTAGCTCAATGCATGCGCAACACCGACAGATATCTCCAATCTTCGCACCCATGTCAACAACATCTGGTCACTTAGATAGTTGCTGAGACTTAATCTGGTCTCAAGCTTGATAATTATGATCTTCTCATCATTCTCATACAAAACCCAACAAGAGAAAACAAGATTTTTATGCTTGAGAGTAGAAAGCATGGAAATCTCTGTCCAAAACATCTGTTCTGCTTGCTTACTTTCTTTATTAAACCTCCGAGCATCGATATCAATCACTCACCGACCACAAGAGCTGTCCCTTGTATCTCTTATGTCCGATGAGATTTTCTTCATCAAAGTTGTTGGTGGCAGATAGGATATTTTCAAGGGGGACTCTGAGGTGAGCAAATTCATTCCTTATCTGTAAAATAGTCAAGTTAAAATGTGAGTTAGAAAAAGGGAGTATAATAATGCCTACAAAGTGTTTGATAAAATTCCAGAACCATGTCTAAGACATTTTAGGTCTAATTCTGCATATATCTTGTAGTTTATAGTTATTATGATTGTGGATAGTAATTAAAAAAAACATCCTTTAGTAAGTGAATGCTCCTAAGGTGTTTTTAAAGCCTTTGGTCGGTGCAGATATGGACTACATGGGCGATACATGGATTGGGAATTGTCTTGTTTGGTTCCCTCATTACATTAAAAGACATGTTTTTGTTTTGTGGATAACAATTAAGGACAGGTTGACTACATAAGATAAGTTCATAAAGGGTATTCTGAAAAAACTATGGCATGTGCTTTGTGTAACAGTAAATTGTTTAGTTTTGATATTTAGTCATCTGAAGTTAATTTGAAGTTGTTTCCAGTGACATGTTTTCGTAGCTGTCGCAGGATACTTTATTTGAAAGGGAAGAACTCTCCTGCTGTGGAAAGAAAAAGTAGCAGTAAGATGCTGGTATTTTGGTAATCTGAAATTGAGTGTATATTCAAGGATGACAAGTTTAATATCAAGATGAGTGTATATGAAATTGAAGAGCAGTGAGATACATGAATATGTTGGAGTACAAGGTATTAAGACTGCTGGCACAAAAGAGTTCTGAATTTGAGAAATTGCTAAAAGATTGCATAAGATTCAAGGGTAGAAAGTGATAAAGTAGATTGGAACACTCAAGATAAGTTGATAAAGTGGTATCCAGGAAAAACTATGGTATCCAACCTGTGAATGAAATTGCAGACACATGAGTATGCTGGAAAGATTTGATCTAATAGGATGGGACTACTTCGTCTTGGTTATGACAAAGGCAATTACGGAAATTAAAGTACAAAACATGTTTCCTAAGGTATTATAGTCATTTTTATCCCTTTTACTTGTAACAGGCGCAAGTAAGTATTCTACGAATCTGACACGATATTACATTCGTATCCACACTAGCGGTATTTGAATTGGTATAAAAAAAAACTGTTTATTTGAACTGGTTGATTCTGCTTAAGTTCTTTGAAACTGCTTGAATCTAGATGTATAGAAATGTGATGATTGTGCTAGTTGCTGATTGCTGAATGATTATAGATGATTAGAGTTGTGCTGATTCAGTCAACTAGGTAAATAAAATTGCCTGATTTCGCTTATTTCTGAAAGCTGATTGACTATATTAGATTGATTACAGTTGTGATGATTTAATGGATTAGGTTACCAAGCATCAAATGAAGCTCTGGAACCGTAATAGTAATCTAAACTACTCCAACTAACTAAAGATTAGAGAGGTGAAAGTGTAGTGCATAATATAACAGATTATACTAGAGTGTTCAATGACACTATATATATGGTAAACTTACACATAATCTTATGTGATCTCATATGGAAAGCCTTGAAAAGTGGCAAGGTAATACATTAAGGGAAGTAGCTTCTCTTCCCGTCATTGCGTTTAAGTCTGTTAATATTTGTGGTTTTCTTTCGTAGATAATTTTAAAACGGGAAAATACTTGGAGATTAGAGTCCCTAAAAGTTTAAGTTTTGAGTTTAAAGACACAAACAAAAAGGGGATGGACAACGCATATGTAGCTTACATGTAATTTTGGAGAAAATTAGTTTTGATCTACACAAACAAAAATGGGAAAATACCAGGGACACTCCCCCAGTTTCATATAAAGGTTTGCAGGACGTCCTATCAAAATCTCGGTTGGGTGGTCATAATTCACAAATGTTTGAAGACATCAACAAGTACTTTTACTATACCACTTTTTTTTTCCCAATGTTTTGAAACCCGGTACGACGGTCGAACTGGTTCCGGCTTAGATAACGGGTCAAAAGAAACCGGTTTTAAGAATTCAAAACTAGTGTGACCCGCCGGGTTTTAAACTCTATGGGTTGTTTGGTAAATTTGCTAATTTGTATGACTTATCCTACAAGTTTGGTTAGAATTAGAAAACTATCTTATGACGGTTAGTTTAGCCTATAAATAAGGATTGATAGCTTTAGAATTCTTTGTATCTTTGAATTAGAACTTTGTAGTCGGTGCCTATGAAATTGGTTTTTGTATTTGGTTTGGTGATTTGAATAAAGCTTCCGCTGTGATTGTCGATTTTGTTTGTTTGTTTCGCCTTTTGAATACCAACAAGTAGAAAAAAAGTTCTTTTAGGGTTCATTTGGATTGAAGAATCGTTGTTGAGAAAATAGATAGATTGGCTTTGATTTTTGTAATTGAATTTTGGTTTGAATATTTTAGATTTGAGTTGATTGGGACAGATTGTTTAGATCGTGTTTGGAGGGATTCGAATTGGGAAAAATAAGCTAGTGGATGTATTTGCGTATTTGATCAGTATTTGGAGTTTGTACCTTTTGTCTTGAAGTTGGGCTTTAGGGATTTAGTCTTGGGCCAATACTGTATATTTGGTATTTGTTATGTGGTCTGGTCTCGTCAGGTGTTTGTATTTGTTTGGTATTAGAATTTGATTTGTTTGAATTTGAGTTGCTTTGGGTATTTGAATTTGGATCGTAATTTTTATTATATTAGTGGGTCATTATAATTAGGGGCTTTCTAACATGTGCCCTAAGGGCACATGATAAGGACACAAAAGGACAAAAAAAAAGGTACAAAAAGTACAAAAAAGTACTTAGGCCACAATGTACTTTTTGTACTTTTTCTACTTTTTTGTTGTCTTTTTGTGTCCTTATCATGTGCCCTTAGGGCACATGTTAGAAAAATCCTTATAATTATTATTAGAATTAATATTTAGGACGTTTGAGTTATTAGAGTCTGTTCGTCAAATTATTTACTAACTTGAATTTGTTTGATACTTGGTAAATAAGCTTGAAGTTGTACCGTATACTTATCAAATAAACGGGTAGTTAGAAATTGAATTTGATATTTGAAATTTGAAGATTGATATAGTGTTGGAAGACTTAATTTTTATTAAGTCATTTAAAATTTGTTCGAGTGACGGAAAAACTCGTCACAAAATAATCACGACACAATCTTCGTCACTTTTTAACTTTGTGACGGAGCTATAGTGATGACAAGTGCCGACCTTGATTTTCGTGACTAAATCGGTTTAGTGATGAATTTTTCACTCTTAGTGACGATTTTGCAGCTGTCACTAAAGCCTATTTTTCTTGTAGTAATTTAGGTCTGTTAATTTTTTTTCTTAGTTTTTAGAGTTTATTACTATAATAAGTTGTTAGTTTTAGTTGAATTTGATTGATACGAATTTCAAATACCTTCTCATTTCTACGTGGTATGAGAGCTAATAACCATGATTGTGGATTAAATGATGAATTAACAACTCAAGAAAAGAAAGTAAAGTAGGTTTCTTTTGTTTAATAAGTAAGACGTACTAGTTTAGGCTCGTTAATTTTTTTGTTTATTTGTTAGGTTTCTTTTTTTCTTTTTAATAAAGTAAAGTAGGTTTCTTTTTTTCTTGGCATACTCATTTGGTTGGAATGCTTGAATGAAAACTAACCAAAAACAATTTGTTGTTGCTTTAACTGATATTTGTGTTGGCCTAGCAAGTTGCTAAGCCAGTTTTTTTTTTTTTTTTTTTTTTTTTTTTTTTTTTTTTTTTTTTTTTTTTTTTTTTATGTAAAATGGTTGATTAGACAATAAGCTTTGGTGTGGGTGGCGGGTCGAATAATATGGGTTTGGATTACGTTAACCATCCATATTCATATTATCATTCTTATTCTTCACATGCTAGTTTTAAACCTTCATGCATGCACACAGTTGTGACATAAGGCTACTTGCAGTAATAAGGGTCAATCCCTCCCATTTTCTTTGCCACGTCAGCTTTCTCTCTCCAGCGACCTTCAGGCGATTGGGTGCCCCAGTAAGGCGACCTTCATCCAATTTTTTTTTTTTATTTTTTTTTAACACAAACTTAAATTTCATTAATAATTAAATTTTAATTACATTACATTTTCAACTTCTTTCAACTAATAAATTTTAATTACATTACATTACTTTTTTTTCCCCTTCTTTTATAACAAATTTTAATTACATTCATAATATCAAAAAAAATTACAAATTTTAATTAATAACAATTTTTTTTTTCTTTTCCTTCTTTTATAAATAATAACAAATTTAATTACATTACATTTTTTTTTTCTTTTCCTTCTTTTATAAAACACTTTACAAATAATATCAAAAAAAAAATAATAATAATAATAATAAAAAAAATAAAAAATAAAAAATAAAAAACAGCTTCATCTTCAACTTCTTAAACACACATTAAACACACACACATTCATAATATCAAAAAAAAGCTTCATGCCTCGGGTATATTTCAAAAAGAAAGAAAAAAAAAAAACAAGTGCATCTCATTCGATCGCAAATCCGACCTTCATCCAATTATTTTGTACCAATCGATCGATCGTGTGTATTTGTTGCAACAAGGACGATTGGATCGATCGACTCAATTGATCGATCGATCTACTCTACTGTAGGCAGCCTAAGTCACACTAAAGGGGTGTAACTTTATATTTGCGTATTTTTATTTATAATTATTAGTAATTCATAATGGTCATCTTAATCAATAACTATTTTTATTCATACAATATAAAATAATAATTACACAAAAATTTAAATAATAATCCGGTAATAGAATACGACTAATTATTATTATTTTAAATTCATATGAAAAACATGTCACTATTAAGTTACATAATATAACTGTGTTCAATAAAAGAAATTCCTAAAACTTGTCACTAACTTACATAGTATAACCATACTTATTAGCCAATTTGCAATAAAATATTTTCACCCATCGTTCATCGTCTTCGACAAAAAAAGGTTGCAGGTAGCACTTTCAAAAAAAAAAATTTAGTCAAACTAATTAATATAGCGACAAATTTAATCATTTGATATATGCTAAGCTAATTAACTAGCTAGGATTGGTAAGGTCGACGACTTAGGAGAGTGGGTGACGAGTTAAGAGTCTAAAGGTTTAGTTATGTATAATCAGTTTTATAGGGTCTAGCTAAACTGTAAACTGATAGAGTGAAGGTGTATACACTCAAACAAATAGACAATAGTACTTATTATTATAGAAAGATGGAAGAGGAAAAACCGTCTTACCTCATTTTGATGTTCGAGTTGAAGTTCCAACGCTCTCTCAAGTCTCGTGACAATCTCATCAATATTTGGGCGCTGCGATCGTTCTTCCTTCAAGCAATCATACGCTGTTTCCGCGAAAATGTCGAATGATTGTGAGTCAATTTGACCCATAGACCCCAATCAATTATTTCATCGAGTCTTTTCTCTCTATAATGGGTAATGGCCAGTGGAGCCAAGTACTTATTATCTTGGTCGTCATCGATTAC
This sequence comes from Artemisia tridentata subsp. tridentata, assembly GCA_021014915.2. Lineage (NCBI taxonomy): Eukaryota > Viridiplantae > Streptophyta > Magnoliopsida > Asterales > Asteraceae > Artemisia > Artemisia tridentata. Next base: position 22,969,778 of record CP139505.1, read on the forward strand.
TGCTTCCCTACCACACAGTAGTTCAAACAATACAATCCCAAAGGAGTACATGTCTGACTTGTGGTTCACACTTTTTGTCTCAATATATGTTGGGTCAACATACCCTTCCACACCCACAAGTTTATTGGTGTGAAATGAATGGTTCCTTCGAGAAGCTTTAATCTTCATGGAACATCCAAAATCACATAACTTGGGTTCCCAGTCATCATTTATTAGAACTCTGCTACTGGTAATGAGCCGGTTTATTACGCTGAAATCGCGTGGCTCGTCATAATGAATGTAGCTCAATGCATGCGCAACACCGACAGATATCTCCAATCTTCGCACCCATGTCAACAACATCTGGTCACTTAGATAGTTGCTGAGACTTAATCTGGTCTCAAGCTTGATAATTATGATCTTCTCATCATTCTCATTACAAAACCCAACAAGAGAAACAAGATTTTTATGCTTGAGAGTAGAAAGCATGGAAATCTCTGTCCAAAACATCTGTTCTGCTTGCTTACTTTCTTTATTAAACCTCCGAGCATCGATATCAATCAACTCACCGGACCACAAGAGCTGTCCCTTGTATCTCTTATGTCCGATGAGATTTTCTTCATCAAAGTTGTTGGTGGCAGATAGGATATTTTCAAGGGGGACTCTGAGGTGAGCAAATTCATTCCTTATCTGTAAAATAGTCAAGTTAAAATGTGAGTTAGAAAAAGGGAGTATAATAATGCCTACAAAGTGTTTGATAAAATTCCAGAACCATGTCTAAGACATTTTAGGTCTAATTCTGCATATATCTTGTAGTTTATAGTTATTATGATTGTGGATAGTAATTAAAATAACATCCTTTAGTAAGTGAATGCTCCTAAGGTGTTTTTAAAGCCTTTGGTCGGTGCAAGTATGGACTACATGGGCGATACATGGATTGGAATTGTCTTGTTTGGTTCCCTCGTTACATTAAAAGACATGTTTTTGTTTTGTGGATAACAATTAAGGACAGTTGACTACATAAGATAAGTTCATAAAGTGGTATTCTGAAAAAACTATGGCATGTGCTTTGTGTAACAGTAAATTGTTTAGTTTTGATATTTAGTCATCTGAAGTTAATTTGAAGTTGTTTCCAGTGACATGTTTTCGTAGCTGTCGCAGGATACTTTATTTGAAAGGGAAGAACTCTCCTGCTGTGGAAAGAAAAACTAGCAGTAAGATGCTGGTATTTGGTAATCTGAAATTGAGTGTATATTCAAGGGTTGACAAGTTTAATATCAAGATGAGTGTATACGAAATTGAAGAGCAATGAGATGCATGAATATGTTGGAGTACAAGGTATTAAGACTGCTGGCACAAAAGAGTTCTGAATTTGAGAAATTGCTAAAAGATTGCATAAGATTCAAGGGTAGAAGGTGATAAAGTAGATTGGAACACTCAAGACAAGTTGATAAAGTGGTATCCAGGAAAAACTATGGTATCCAACCTGTGAATGAAATTGCAGACACATGAGTATGCTGGAAAGATTTGATCTAGGATGGGACTACTTCGTCTTGGTTATGACAAAGGCAATTACGGAAATTAAAAGTACAAAACATGTTCCTAAGGTATTATAGTCATTTTTATCCCTTTTACTTGTAACAGGCGCAAGTAAGTATTCTACGAATCTGACACGATATTACATTCGTATCCACACTAGCGGTATTTGAATTGGTATAAAAAAAACTGTTTATTTGAACTGTTTGATTCTGCTTAAGTTCTTTGAAACTGCTTGAATCTAGATGTATAGAAATGTGATGATTGTGCTAGTTGCTGATTGCTGAATGATTATAGATGATTAGAGTTGTGCTGATTCAGTCAACTAGGTAAATAAAATTGCCTGATTTCGCTTATTTCTGAAAGCTGATTGACTATATTAGATTGATTACAGTTGTGATGATTTAATGGATTAGGTTACCAAGCATCAAATGAAGCTCTGGAACCGTAATAGTAATCTAAACTACTCCAACTAACTAAAGATTAGAGAGGTGAAAGTGTAGTGCATAATATAACAGATTATACTAGAGTGTTCAATGACACTATATATATGGTAAACTTACACATAATCTTATGTGATCTCATATGGAAAGCCTTGAAAAGTGGCAAGGTAATACATTAAGGGAAGTAGCTTCTCTTCCCGTCATTGCGTTTAAGTCTGTTAATATTTGTGGTTTTCTTTCGTAGATAATTTTAAAATGGGAAAATACTTGGAGATTAGAGTCCCTAAAAGTTTAAGTTTTGAGTTTAAAGACACAAACAAAAAGGGGATGGACAACTCATATGTAGCTTACATGTAATTTTGGAGAAAATTAGTTTTGATCTACACAAACAAAAATGGGAAAATACCAGGGACACTCCCCCAGTTTCATATAAAGGTTTGCAGGACATCCTATCAAAATCTCGGTTGGGTGGTCATAATTCACAAATGTTTGAAGACATCAACAAGTACTTTTACTATACCACTTTTTTTTCCCCAATGTTTTGAAACCCGGTACGACGGTCGAACTGGTTCCGGCTTAGATAACGGGTCAAAAGAAACCGTTTTAAGAATTCAAAACCTAGTGTGACCCGCCGGGTTTTGAACTCTATGGGTTGTTTGGTAAATTTGCTAATTTGTATGACTTATCCTACAAGTTTGGTTAGAATTAGAAAACTATCTTATGACGGTTAGTTTAGCCTATAAATAAGGATTGATAGCTTTAGAATTCTTTGTGTCTTTGAATTAGAATTTTGTAGTCGGTGCCTATGAAATTGGTTTTGTAGTTGGTTTGGTAATTTGAATAAAGCTTCCGCTGTGTTTGTCGATTTTGTTTGTTTGTTTCGTCTTTTGAATACCAACAAGTAGAAAAAAAGTTCTTTTAGGGTTCATTTGGATTGAAGAATCGTTGTTGAGAAAATAGATAGATTGGCTTTGATTTTTGTAATTGAATTTTGGTTTGAATATTTTAGATTTGAGTTGATTGGGACAGATTGTTTAGATCGTGTTTGGAGGGATTCGAATTGGGAAAAATAAGCTAGTGGATGTATTTGCGTATTTGATCAGTATTTGGAGTTTGTACCTTTTGTCTTGAAGTTGGGCTTTAGGGATTAGTCTTGGGCCAATACTGTATATTTGGTATTTGTTATGTGGTCTGGTCTGGTCTCGTCAGGTGTTTGTATTTGTTTGGTATTAGAATTTGATTTGTTTGAATTTGAGTTGCTTTGGGTATTTGAATTTGGATCGTAATTTTTATTATATTAGTGGGTTATTATAATTATTATTCGAATTAATATTTAGGACGTTTGAGTTATTAGAGTCTGTTCGTCAAATTATTTATTATCTTGAATTTGTTTGATACTTGGTAAATTAGCTTGAAGTTGTACCGTATACTTATCAAATAAACGGGTAGTTAGAAATTGAATTTGATATTTGAAATTTGAAGATTGATATAGTGTTTGAAGACTTAATTTTTATCACGTCATTTAAAATTTGTTCGACTTTGTGACGGAGCTATAGTGATGACAAGCGCCGACCTTGATTTTCGTGACTAAATCGGTTTAGTGATGAATTTTTCACTCTTAGTGACGATTTTGCAGCTGTCACTACAGCCTATTTTTCTTGTAGTAATTTCGGTCTGTTAATTTTTTTCCTTAGTTTTTAGAGTTTATTACTATAATAAGTTGTTAGTTTTAGTTGAATTTGATTGATACGAATTTCAAATACCTTCTCATTTCTACGTGGTATGAGAGCTAATAACCATGATTGTGGATTAAATGATGAATTAACAACTCAAGAAAAGAAAGTAAAGTAGGTTTCTTTTGTTTAATAAGTAAGACATGTGGGTCGGTACTAGTTTAGGCTCGTTAATTTTTTTGTTTATTTGTTAGGTTTCTTTTTTTCTTTTTAATAAAAGTAAAGTAGGTTTCTTTTTTTCTTCGCATACTCATTTGGTTGGAATGCTTGAATGAAAACTAACCAAAAACAATTTGTTGTTAGCAAATAAGCTTTGGTGTGGGTGGCGGGTCGAATAATATGGGTTTGGATTACGTTAACCATCCATATTCATGTTATCATTCTTATTCTTCACATGCTAGTTTTAAACTTTCATGCATGCACACAGTTGTGACATAAGTCACACTAAAGGGGTGTAACTTTATATTTGCGTATTTTTATTTATAATTATAAGTAATTCATAATGGTCATCTTAATCAATAACTATTTTTATTCATACAATATAAAATAATAATTAAACAAAAATTTAAATAATAATTTGGTAATAGAATACGACTAATTATTATTATTTTAAATTCATATGAAAAACTTGCCACTATTAAGTTACATAATATAACTGTGTTCAATAAAAGAAATTCCTAAAACTTGTCAAACATACTTATTAGCCAATTTGCAATAAAATATTTTCACCCATCGCTCATCGTCTTCGACAAAAAAAGGTTACAGGTAGCACTTTTAAAAAAAAAATATTTTTTTTTGGAAGGCAACTTTCATTTTTTGGATTGGAGTCGCAACCGCCACATCGGCAGACCCTCATCCACCACGTACCCAAACTATGTTGTCTGAACCAGGCCCACGCTGGCGTAGTGGAGATTTTTAACGGAACCGTACCGCCTCCACATGAGTTTTCTCGCTGGAGTAATGGTCGGATGAAAACCGGGGACGGCTCGGATTCGAACCTGCGCAACATTGGCTCACAGGCTCTCCTCTTCATTGCCTAATATCAACAGAGATTTGTGTCCCTCGTGTGAAGACTTCCCGACAGGTCACCCAAACCGGTACTACTCTCACACGAGCACGCTTAACCGACAAAGCGATTACCGCTAGACCACAGAGCCGTTGATAAAAAAAATATATATATATTTAGTCAACTAATTAATATAGCGACAAATTTAATCATTTGATATATGCTAAGCTAATTAACTAGCTAGGACTAGGATTGGTAAGGTCGACGACTTAGGAGAGTGGGTGACGAGTTAAGAGTCTTAAGGTTTAGTTATGTATAATCAGTTTTATAGGGTCTAGCTAAACTGTAAACTGATAGAGTGAAGGTGTATACACTCAAACAAATAGACAATAGTACTTATTATTATAGAAAGATGGAAGAGGAAAAACCGTCTTACCTCATTTTGATGTTCGAGTTGAAGTTCCAACGCTCTCTCAAGTCTCGTGACAATCTCATCAATATTTGGGCGCTGCGATCGTTCTTCGTTCAAGCAATCATACGCTGTTTCCACGAAAATGTCGAATGATTGGGAGTCCATTTGACCCCATAGATCCCAATGAATTATTTCATCGAGTCTTTTCTGTCTATAATGGGTAATGGCCAGCGGAGCCAAATACTTGTTATCTCGGTCGTAGTCGATTACTGCTTTCCTACCACACAGTAGTTCAAACATTACTATCCCAAAGGAATAAATATCTGACTTGTGGTTCACACTTTTTGTCTCTATATATGTTGGGTCTGTATACCCATCCGTACTCCATACTTCATCAGTATAGAAAGAATTGTGCCTTTCAGATGCTTTGATCTTCATGGAACATATAAAATCACCTAACTTGGGCACCCAGTCATCATTTAAATAAATCAATGAACTTTCGATGTTGCGGTGTATTATGCTAAAATCACGTGACTCATCATAATGAATGTAGCTCAATGCTTGCGCAATACCGACAGCTATCTCCAATCTTCGCACCCATGTCAGCAATATCGGGTCACTTAGATAGCAGATAAGACTTCTTCTGTTCTCACGCATGTAAATGATGACCTTCTCGTCATTCTCATCACAAAACCCAACAAATGAAACCAGATTCTTGTGCTTGAGACTAGAAAGCATGGAAACCTCCATCCAAAACTGTTGGTCTCCATCAAACCGTTCTTTGTTTAACCTCCCAGCGTAGATATTAATTAACTCACCGGACCACAAGAGCTGTACTTCGTAATATGTTTCAAATGCATCTTCTCCGCAGATATATTCGTCAGAAAAGTTGTTGGTGGCGGATAGTATACTTTCAAGGGGGATTTTTAAGTGAGCAAAGTCGTCATGATTGACTGAAGACATCATGTATGTATGTATCTGTTTGTTTATCTGAAAAAAAAGGGTGTGTGGGTTGCAATAGAGTGTTTGAGTGATATACATAAATCTGTTGGGTTTGTGTTTGTATATATAGAAGATGTGAATAAGTGAGTGGGGTCCTTTTTTATTTAATAATTCAAAGTTTGATAGTAATAATAAATAACAAAACAACCGACATCAATATGTTAGGCAGGTCATTAAAGGCTACAAGTGCCTAGTGGCAAAAGAATGCGGAATTGGCATTATGGGCAAAGTATCGACTCAGATGAAAGATTTACATGGTCTTACACTGGATGAGCGTCTTGTGGCGATGTCCGTGATTGGTAGCAATGAGCCACTTCCATCTATGGCTGTACAAACAGTAAAAAGAAATTTGGTAACTTGCGTATGTATTGCTTTTTAAATGAAACATCACTAATATTAGCGAATACTAATATTAGCGAGTATCAATATCTTGACAAAAGTTTATGAAAGATATTTATAGTATTCTTTTTTAGAAAGTAAGCAATATATTACCATAACAAAAAAGAAATAATACAAACAAAAACATCCGACTTTCATAATCGAGACGATTAAAAAAATAGGACCCAAGAAAATAAAAAACTCACGAGGGCTTACAACAAAATAAAAATGAAAGAATAATGAGAAAAAAAAAAAAAAAAAAAAAAAAAAAAAAAAAAAAAAACTACAGTATTCCTTTAAATAATGCATATGAACAATCTCAAAACACAACAAAAAATATGAATAAATGAGATATGTGGTATGAAGTATGAATAAATGAGATATGTGGTATAGTTGACTATAAAAGATAATGGTAGATTGTCTCTTCAAATTTCAAGTACGGATATGAGTAGTCTATCATTATTGGTTGCTTATATCTAATTTTTTGGAGCTCCAACATGAAAAAAATTGGCATTTTACAGAAAAAATTGTAGATAAACAAGTTTGCTACGGGTTCTATCTTTTGTATAAGTTAAAATTATAAATTTTTTCAGATTATTTCCAAGCTATTGTTGTTGACTTGTTGTTGTGCTACCTTGCTATCTATGTATTTAGCATTTTAGCTATATTTAACAAATATAATATATCACATAATTCAGATTATCACTACAATAAATTTGTTATTTTCATACCTTTTTTTTTTTTTTTTTTTTTTTTTTTTTTTTTGTTTTTCGCATTTTATGAATAGTGAACTTTTTTTAAAGATATTCACACTTAAGAGTGTGAATAATTGTTTTAAAATCCTCACACTTAAAAAATGTGAATAATTTCAATCTCACATTTAAAAGTGTGAATAATTATTTCATAATCAAAATCTATCATACTTAAACTTAAAAATGTGAAAAATATTTATAAATCTTCACATATAAAAGGGTGTGTGGGTTGTTGTTACAAAAAGAAGCAAATGAGTGAGTGTTTGGGTGATATACAGAAGATGTGGGTAAGTGTGTGAGTTAGGTGTTATCTTAAATGTATGGAGGTCAGGTAGTTGCATTATTATTGTACTAGACTATTGAATTTTTGACGTACTATTAAGTTCACACAGATTGTCTATAGCGTACAGGAAACTTTCTTTTATTGAGCTGGGTGCTATCTTTAATGTATGGACGTCTAGTAGTTGCATTATTATGTTCACACAAATTGTCTATAGCGTATAGGAAACTTCCCTTTTATTAAATAATTCAATTTTTTTTTTGATATAAACGAGGAGTGAGGTAGCTGGTGGTGATATAAATGTCAGGGACCCATTAACCAAAACCGACATTGAAGATGATTATGTAATAGCGTATAGGAAACTTCCCTTTTATTGAATAGTTCACACAAGGAGTACTTTTATTGAATAAATTTGTTATTTTCATTTGTTTGTTTGTCTGAACAAAAAAGAGTGTGTGGCTTGTTAAAAAAAGAAGCGAATGAGTGTTTGGGTGATTTACATAAATCTGGAGTTGAGATCAATATATATCACATATTCTTCATAGATTCAATTAACAAATCATAGCCATTCATTTTTCATCAAAATTAATAAAAAACTATTTTTCACCATTTTTTTAAAAATAAAATATCTTGCAAACGGTAAATCGTTAAGCGACGAAAAATACACCATCGCGACGAGAATTTTTTTTATCTTTCAGTAGATGGGTACTTCGATATACTTTTGACGAACTTTTTATTTTCGAGTTTTGTTTTGGTGTTAAAATTTGCGTCTTGAAAAATCACATATGATTTGTATGTTAGGAATCACGTGCGATTTCACAAATCACATGTGATTTCATAAAATCACATATGATTTGAAAATAGCAAATCACATGTGATTTCTCCAGACGTAAATTACAACACTTACAATAAAATGTCGAAAAAAAAGTTCGTTGAAAGTATATAGAAGTGCCCCTCTATAGATAGATGATCTAATTCTCGTCGTGAAGGTATGATTCTTTTCGCGTAACGATTAACAGTTTGCGAGATATTTAATTTTTTTAAAAAAAATGTGAAAGTTTATTTTTTTTTGTTTTGATCAAAAAATGAATGATCAGAATTGATTCATTGGATCTTTAGAGAATATTGGATCTACATTGAACTTTTCTCTATAAATCTGTGCGGTATGTGTTTGTATATATACAAGATGCAGATAAGCGTGTGGGTTCCTTGTTATCTTTAATGTATGGACTATGGAGGTCTGGTAGTTGCATTATTATTGTAGTAGACTATTGACTTAAAAATGTGAAAAATATTTATAAATCTTCACACATAAAAGAGTGTGTGGGTTGTTGTTACAAAAAGAAGCGAATGAGCGAGTGTTTGGGGTGATATACAGAAGATGTGGGTAAGTGTCTGAGTTAGGTGTTATCTTAAATGTATGGAGGTCTGATAGTTGCATTATTATTGTACTAGACTATTGAATTTTTGACGTACTATTAATTTCACGCAAATTGTCTTTAGCGTACAGGAAACTTCCCTTTTATTGAGTTGGGTGTTAATGTATGGACCTCTAGTAGTTGAATTATTATTGTAGTTGCATTAATGGATAGTAGACTATTGACTTTTTGACCATTACACAAATTGATTCTAGCGTATAGAAAACTTCTTTTTCAAAGTTTTAAAATAATAAAGGGAAATAACAAAACAACAAACACTGAAAGTAAGGTGTTGTTTGTTTATTCAGAGGCTCTGAATCTGAATCTGAATCGCACATCTGAATCTGAATCTGAGGCGTAAATGACTGAATCTGAATCGAAAATCTTGTTACTAATTTTTGTTTTGTCATTTGCTTGCTTGTACTAATTTTTTTGTTGTTGTTATTTTGTGTCAACAAAAGGCATTAAGACACCCCTCTCAAGTCTAGACCATTAAGATCTAACAGCCTCTGACTGCGTTTGAACGGGAAAAAAAAACAAACGGTCTGAACGCCCAAAACGTCTGACCGATTAAGAGGTTTGGCTCGTTAAGAGGCATTAAGAGGCTGTTAAAATATTAAAAAAAAAAACAAACACCACCTAACTAATTTGAATTTGTAACTGCTCCGCTTTTTATTTGATTAAAGTGAAAACTAAATGGAAGTATAGAAAGTGATAGGGAGAGAAAAAGAAATATTGTTAAAAATTTGTTAATTTTTTTGAATTGTATAAGAAAATAGAGTAAAGTGATAAAAAAAAATGGTATTTGACAATTATGTCTTTAATTATATACTCTAATTGAGGCTTAAATTAAAGTAAATAAGGACAATTTCGTCATAATAAATGTATCATTTTTTATTCCTCTCAAACTTGCCCTCCCCCCTTTGACACTTTCATTTTACTTTTATTCCTAAAAAAAACTTAAGAACACATCCATATTTTAGTTTTATTTACTTTATTTCACTTTCCACCCAAATTTAAAACTTAAGAACACACTCATATTTTAGTTTTATTCACTTCCTTTCACTTTCCACTCAAATTTAAAACTTAATAACACACTCATATTTTAGTTTTATTCACTTCCTTTCACTTTCCAACCAAATTTAAAACTTAAAAACACACTCATATTTTAGTTTTATTCACTTCTTAGCAACTAGTATGAAATGTCAATAAATAATATGAAACATGACTTTCAAAAATTCGAATAGAGATTATATGAACAAACCAATGAATATTAATGTTGGTGATTTGAAAAAAAATGCACACTGAGATATTGAGATGATATGATCATAAAGATAATTACATGAAAAGGCTTTCGTGAGATTTTCTTAATCACGATTAATCTTACTATCTTATAATGCACAAAGGCCTACTAAAATTAAAAACTCTTAAAATTCAGCATTGCTTATTATAGTAAGATTCAATAGTTTGCACATAATTAAAACACAATTAATGTGGTCAAGATATTTAATGTAGTCAATTAATTAACTGGTCAATAAATACAATTAATGCAGTTATTAAAACACCCCTTGCATAAGAAATACAAATTATGAAGCATATTGTACAACCAACTCAAACACAATTATTAAATGTCACTAATACAAATAATAAAGCACATTATACAAATTTTCAAGTCCGAACGGGCAATGGGCCAAAAGGGCTCGAGCCCGAACGGGCACGGGATAAACGAAATTCTTGATATCTAAATTTAAATAGTCAAAAAGCATATAATAAACTAAAATTCATGATTCACCCGAAAATTTTATTTCAGGGTACCCGCCGCTGCAACGCGCGGGTACCCTGCTAGTATGTAATAAAGGGAATGAAACAATGTAAGCGTATGACCTCATATATATCAGTTATAAAATAAACAGTTGGCATACAACCCAATTCTCATCACGCAATAAACACTTTGGAACCTTATACTCTATGAGTATTCAGTTATTTGGCCATCTTGATTACTACTAATGTTGATTAAAATATAAACACTATGTAAAATATTTTGCATGATCATGACATTTGATGCTCCTTTCTTTAATAAAGAGGTTTAAGGGGGCGCTAGTTTATCCGGTATCACTTAACTAAAAACCGAATCTCCACAAAAAAGTGCCATTTTCTTATAGGAACAATTCTAACCAACAAAATGCATCTGAGATCTCAATATCTCATTAATAATATAATTTACAGCACTATTGAAGCAAACATTTTTACCAAACAGTTGATGTGCAACTCAATCAATTAACAAAAACCCGTCTAGTCTTGATGATTCGTTTAACCCGTGATATAAATTTTTCGCTGACTTTTTTCTATATTTTATTTTTAAAAACTTGTCAACATTTTTACCGTAAGAGAAGGGACATGCAAAATTACACTACTCAAAGTCACAAGCATATGCAACATATATCGAATGAACAGATTATCAAGGGAGGACGGTTACCTAATTGCTAGCCCTTTATCAATATATTCTTATGACTTTTTGATATTGATTCTCATTCTAGGCGTTCCTCTTTTATCTATACTACATATAACGTAGGGATGAATCTCTCTCCTCTTAGTCTTAAAATTAAGACTTACAAGCTATAATGCTTATTGTACAATACACAAAGCACTATTAATGATCATTCTCATCCATCTTAATTTTAAAACTTACAAGTCTTAAAGCTTAATGTACAAAATACAAAGCACTATTAATTTGGTCAAGATATTTAATATAGTTATTAATTAACTGGTCAATAAATACAATTAATGTAGTTATTAAAACACGCCTTACATAAGAAATACAAATTATCAAGCATATTGTACAACCAACTTAAACACGATTCCTGCATTAAATATTACTAATACAAATAATAAAGCATATTATACAAATATTCAAGCACGAACGGGCAACGGGCCAAATGGGCTCGAGCCTGAACGGGCACGGGCTAGAGCCTGAACAGGCACGGGCTAAACGGGCACTGGCCAAACGGGCCGAACAGGCACGGGCTAAAAAAGACCCAAAAAGACGACATAAATTCTTTAGTTAAGGAATTTAAATACATCACATGAAATTCTTGATATCCGTTAATTTATTATCAAAAAGAACATAATAAACTAACATGATTCACCGGAAAATATTATTTCAGGGTACCCGCCGCCGCAACACTGCGGCGGCGGGTACCCTGCTAGTTTGTTAAAATGTGGGGCACGGGTGCTAACTGCTAAGCAAGAAGCCTGCGAAGCAAGAAGCGGTGGTAGTAAGTATAATTACTAAGGGTATGTTTGGCACAAGTAGGAGCTGGAGCGGGTTGCTGGAGCTGGTTGCTGAAGCAGGTGGCTGAAGCTTTTTTTTTACATGCTAGTACAACTAGCATTTCATTTAGTAGCTTATTTTTTTAACAAGCTCCTTCAAGCCGTGTCAACCAAACGAGACTTATTTTCAATGGTAGCTTATTTTTCTAAAAAAATAAGTTCATGCTACGATAAGCTCTGATAAGCTCGTGCGCCAAACATTTAGATGCTATTAAATGCTACTAGCTAGAAGCATCATTTTGATTTGGCCCGTTTAAAAAATACAAACGTTGGTTGCTTATAAACGCTTGATGTCAAACAACTATTGTTTACAAAACGCTAAATTGTCATAAAAAATTTTGTTTTGTTTCTTAAAAAAAGAAAGTCAAAATTAGGATATTAAGGAGACTTAATCTCAATGCACCTCTTGGTTAATGTATCCGAGTTCAACTTAAATAGTCTCGGTCTTCATATTCTTTATCTTTGATGTGTGCGGTCCTCAATCGTCGGACAGATGCATGCCTCCATGGCTCCATCCCCTTGTTTCACGTGTGTTCCCTTTTGATCATTTTTCGGCTAGCCCTTTGTGTTTTATGGCATGGCTATATGTACCTTTTGGATTAAATGGCATTTCAACCGCGGGTCTTTTTTCATCCTTCCATGCAAATTCTGAACTCATGCTTCCACCTCCAGCTAGCACTTCTATCAATCAATTCTTGTTCAAGATTTGAATTTGACAGCCAAACACAACGAGTGAAGTATACGTAAGGAGTACTCAGAAGAAAGCAAGCAATAAAAAACGAAATATTTTACTACGATATCAATTTCATGAAAGAAATTAAATTCTGAAATAATAAAGAACTCTCTCATTTCAAGAAAGAAGGAAGATATTCCATCAATTATTGTCAAATCTTAAATTCAATAATAGAAATAGATTCATATTTTATAAGAAAAATATTTTTTACTTTGTCAATTAGATTTAGACTCGTATGTACACAGCAATTTTACAAAGTTTTTTATATTATTGATTAGTCTGGTGTTTACTTCAATATGTAATTAAGAGTGTACATTGTGTCGATATTTTATAAGGAAAATCTTAATATGAAGAAAATGATTGTAAAGCTACATATATCCATACCATCAGTGACATTATGTACATATTACTTTTAAGCTTATAAGTGAACTTAGGTACATTAGAGCTGGAATATTGTATAATAGAATGAGATGGATGCCACCCGCGCGTTGCGGCGAGGTTTTTTGCTTTTAGTTTTTGTGCTGCATGTGTTTATTCATTCTTATGTAAGACTCTGTTTGTTTTTTAAGAGCTTTTACTCTTCATTTGCAAACCATGTCTGTAGAAGAAGAGGTACATCTGAAGCTCTTCATCTGCAAGAAGAAGACCGTTTGTTTTTTGTGCTATTAAAATACTTTTTTCCTTTTTCTTCATTTTTTTCTTTTTCACTAGTATTTTTTTTGTGCTACTGAAGTACTTTTTATTTTATTTTATTTATTATTATTTTTTGTGCTATTGATTTTTTTTTTTTTTTTTTTTTTTGCGCTATTGAAGTACTATTTTTTTTTGCACATCTAAAGTCTTCATCTGCATGGTAGAAGACTGTTTGTTTTTTGTGCTATTGAAGTACTTTTTTCATAAGAAAACAGATGAAAATGTAAAAAACAGAAAAAAAAAAAAAAAAAAAAAAAAAAAAAAAAAAACCGTCGAAAACGTAAAAAAACAGACGAAAACGAGAAAAACGTTAAAAAAGACGAAAACGTAAAAAAATGGTCGAAAACATAAAAACCGGATGAAAACGTTAAAAAAAAGTCAAAAACGTGAAAATACGAACGAAAACGTGAAAAAAAAATGACAGAAACGTAAAAAACGGACGAAAACGTAAAAAAAACAGACGAAAACGTAAAAGAATGGTCGAAAACATAAAAAACGGTCGAAAAGGTAAAAAAAGGACAAAAACGTAAAAAACGAACGAAAACGTATGGAAACGAACGAAAACGTAAAAAAATTGACGTAAACGTAAGAAAACGGACTAAAATGTAAAAAACGGACGAAAAAGTAAAAAAATAGACGAAAACGTAAAAAAACGATCGAAAATGTATAAAACCGTACGAAAACGTAAAAAAGCATATGAAAACGTATAAAAACTGACGGAAACGTATAAAAATGGATATTAAGAAAGAGATGTAAGATTTGTGAAAGAAGAGGTAATAAGTGAAAGATAATGTCTGAAATTTAGAAGAGGAAAGAAGTGAAAAGAAGCACTTATGTCTGAAAAAAACAAACATAAACCTCTGCCCTCCCCAGACAAAAGAAGTGAAAAGAGGGAAAAAGTGCTTATTAGGAAAAAACAAACGACACCTAAATGTTTGTAGTTTTTTTTAGCACCTTGTATACTTTTTTTTTAATATTTGTGCATGCGGTAGCATTGCTTGTGTCTACATATTTGGGTTATATTTTTAGTGGGCCGGCTATATTTTTCTTTGGTTTTTGTTCTCAAGGCAACATTATCTAACCTACTTATTTGCAGCAACATTTTGTAACTCACTTATTTGCAACCCATGTTTAAACTCAATGGCGCCCGCGTGTTGCAGCGGGACTTTTTGGCTTTGATTTGTGTATTTTTTGTGTGTCAGAATTTTCTAGAATTATAAAAGAAGTTATTGTATGCATTGTTCAAAATATGCAAAATGGAGATGTACGTGTATATAAGAAACGTACAAGGAGATTATATGCATTGTTCGGATGTACTTAACGTCTAATATTTATTAATTTTTTTTGCAACTTAAAGTCAACTTCATTTCTACCACATGTTGGCAAAATGGTAAGAAATTACTCGTATATAAGCCTTGACCAAATCATAACAGCACTTGCACTGGTAAATTTATATATAAAGAATATCTGAAAATGTGTAAGGATATGGGTTCCATTTTTTAAACCCCTAATTGGGACGTTCCTACAAGATCGAATTCAACTTATAAGATGTTTAGATGTGGTTTACGGCAAAGAAATACTTTACAAGTTTTTCATGAAGAACTTTGCCAAAGGCGTCCGAATATGACACCATTTTCGGTCAAAAATTGGCTTATTTTTCAACAAATAAACGATTTACTCGAAGTTTTTAAAAACACAACAATTTTATTATCGAGTGTTTAATATTCCACGAGTCATTTGGTACTCAACCAAATTTATATGATGTGCACAAAATTAGGCGAATACGAATATAATGGTCCACTATTTGCAACTATGGTTCAACCCATGAAAGAAAAACTTAGAAAATATTTCAAAGAAATTCCACCGGTAATTACTTGTGCCGCCGCATGGAACTCATGCTTTGACATTAGCGGGGTGTGTAGCAACTGGCATTTTCAGGGCAATACTTGCTCATAAAAACTCGAAACTATTTGTGACAACCGGTATTTTTCCGGACTTATTTTAATAATAAATTATGTATATTATTACTTATATTTCAATTTCGAGCGTTTCCGAACCCATTTGATTTGAAAACGAGAAGATATCTCGCAAAACATGAAAACCGCACACAACGCGTATAGGCAAAGTCGTCATGATTCACTGAAGACATCATGTATGTATCTGTTTGTTTGTCTGAACAAAAAAGAGTGTGTGGCTTGTTAAAAAAAGAAGCGAATGAGTGTTTGGGTGATTTACATAAATCTGGAGTTGAGATCAATATATATCACATATTCTTCATAGATTCAATTAACCAATCATAGACATTCATTTTTCATCAAAATTAATAAAAAATCATTTTTCACCATTTTTTTAAAAATAAAATATTTTGCAAACGGTAAATCGTTAAGCGACGAAAAATACACCATCGCGACAAGAATTTTTTTTATCTTTCAGTAGACGGGTACTTCGATATACTTTTGACGAACTTTTTTTTTTCGAGTTTTGTTTTGGTGTTAAAATTTGCGTCTTGAAAAATCACATATGATTTGTATGTTAGGAATCACGTGCGATTTCACAAATCACATGTGATTTCATAAAATCACATATGATTTGAAAATAGCAAATCACATGTGATTTCTCCAGACGTAAATTACAACACTTACAATAAAATGTCGAAAAAAAAGTTCGTTGAAAGTATATAGAAGTGTCCCTCTATAGATAGATGATTTAATTCTCGTCGTGAAGGTATGATTCTTTTCGCGTAACGATTAACAGTTTGCGAGATATTTAATTTTTTTTTAAAAAGGTGAAAGTTTATTTTTTTTTGTTTTGATCAAAAAATGTATGATCAGAATTGGTTCATTGGATCTTTAGAGAATATTGGATCTACATTGAACTTTTCTCAATAAATCTGTGCGGTATGTGTTTGTATATATACAAGATGCAGATAAGCGTGTGGGTTCCTTGTTATCTTTAATGTATGGACTATGGAGGTCTGGTAGTTGCATTATTATTGTAGTAGACTATTGACTTAAAAATGTGAAAAATATTTATAAATCTTCACACATAAAAGAGTGTGTGGGTTGTTGTTACAAAAAGAAGCGAATGAGCGAGTGTTTGGGTGATATACAGAAGATGCGGGTAAGTGTGTGAGTTAGGTGTTATCTTAAATGTATGGAGGTCTGGTAGTTGCATTATTATTGTACTAGACTATTGAATTTTTGACGTACTATTAATTTCACGCAAATTGTCTTTAGCGTACAGGAAACTTCCCTTTTATTGAGTTGGGTGTTAATGTATGGACCTCTAGTAGTTGAATTATTATTGTAGTTGCATTAATGGATAGTAGACTATTGACTTTTTGACCATTACACAAATTGATTCTAGCGTATAGAAAACTTCCTTTTCAAAGTTTTAAAATAATAAAGGGAAATAACAAAACAACAAACACTGAAAGTAAGGTGTTGTTTGTTTATTCAGAGGCTCTGAATATGAATCTGAATCGCACATCTGAATTTGAATCTGAGACGTAAATGACTGAATCTGAATCGAAAATCTTGTTACTAATTTTTATTGTGTCATTTGCTTGCTCGTACTAATTTTTTTTTGGATATTTTGTGTCAACAAGAAGCATTAAGACACCCCTCTCAAGTCTAGACCATTAAGATCTAACTGTCTCTGACTGCGTCTGAACGGGATAAAAAAAACAAATTGTCTGAACGCCCAAAACGTCTGACCGATTAAGAGGTTTGGCTCGTTAAGAGGCATTAAGAGGCTGTTAAAACATTAAAAAAAAAAAAAAAACAAACACCACCTAACTAATTTGAATTTGTAATATGAAACATGACTTTCAAAAATTCGAATAGAGATTATATGAACAAACCAATGAATATTAATGTTGGTGATTTGAAAAAAAATGCACACTGAGATATTGAGATGATATGATCATAAAGATAATTACTTGAAAAGGCTTTCGTGAGATTTTCTTAATCACGATTAATCTTACTATCTTATAATGCACAAAGGCCTACTAAAATTAGAAACTCTTAAAATTCAGCATTACTTATTATAGTAAGATTCAATAGTTTGCACATAATTAAAACACTATTAATGTGGTCAAGATATTTAATGTAGTCAATTAATTAACTGGTCAATAAATACAATTAATGCAGTTATTAAAACACCCCTTGCATAAGAAATATAAATTATGAAGCATATTGTACAACCAACTCAAACACAATTATTAAATGTCACTAATACAAATAATAAAGCACATTATATAAATTTTCAAGTCCGAACGGGCAATGGGCCAAAAGGGCTCGAGCCCGAACGGGCACGGGATAAACGAAATTCTTGATATCTAAATTTAAATAGTCAAAAAGCATATAATAAACTAAAATTCATGATTCACACGGAAAATTTTATTTCAGGGTACCCGCCGCTGCAACACGCGGGTACCCTGCTAGTATGTAATAAAGGATTAAAGGGAATGAAACAATGTCAGCGTATGACCTCATATATATCAGTTATGAAATAAACAGTTGGCATACAACCCAATTCTCATCACGCAATAAACACTTTGGAACCTTATACTCTCTGAGTATTCAGTTATTTGGCCATCTTGATTACTACTAATGTTGATTAAAATATAAACACTATGTAAAATATTTTGCATGATCATGACATTTGATGCTCCTTTCTTTAATAAAGAGGTTTAAGGGGGCGCTAGTTTATCCGGTATCACTTAATTAAAAACCGAATCTCCACAAAAAAGTGCCATTTTCTTATAGGAACAATTCTAACCAACAAAATGCATCTGAGATCTCAATATCTCATTAACAATATAATTTACAGCACTATTGAAGCAAACATTTTTACCAAACAGTTGATGTGCAACTCAATCAATTAACAAAAACCCGTCTAGTCTTGATGATTCGTTTAACCCGTGATATAAATTTTTCGCTGACTTTTTTCTATATTTTCTTTTTAAAAACTTGTCAACATTTTTACCGTAAGAGAAGGGACATACAAAATTACACTACTCAAAGTCACAAGCATATGCAACATATATCGAATGAACAGATTATCAAGGGAGGACGGTTACCTAATTGGCCCTTTATCAATATATTCTTATGACTATTTGATATTGATTCTCATTCTAGGCGTTCCTCTTTTATCTATACTACATATAACGTAGGGATGAATCTCTCTACTTTTAGTCTTAAAATTAAGACTTATAAGCTATAATGTTTATTGTACAATACACAAAGCACTATTAATGATCATTCTCATCCATCTTAATTTTAAGACTTACAAGTCTTAAAGCTTAATGTACAAAATACAAAGCACTATTAATTTGGTCAAAATATTTAATATGAGAAAAGTTCATTTAAGGACTAAACTTTTGTTGCATACTGAGGGACAAATCTCCACCATTCATCTAATTTGAACTAATGGTGAGGATTAACCTAAGATTTAATAAGGAAACCTAAGTCAATGTCTTTTTTTTTTTCCTATTTCTTTGTCTTTTTGTCTTTTTTATTTATTCACTTTTTTTGTCTTTTTTTTTAATTAACGTTTTTTTAAATCAAGTTTTGCTTTTTTTATTATTATTTTTTTTAATTAACGTTTTTTTTTAAGTCAAGTTTTTTTTTTTCTTTTTAATTCACGTTTTTTTTTAAATCATTTTTTTTTTTTACGTTTTATTTTTCTTTTTCGTGCGTTTTCATACATATTCGTCCATTTTCTTTTTCGTCAGTTTTTATAAGTTTTCGTCCGTTTGTATTCGTTTTCATACGTTTTCATCTCTTTTCATCCGTTTTCAGACGTTTTCGTCCATTTTTATACGTTTCCGTCCGTTTTTATACGTTTTCGTCCGTTTTCATACGTTTTCATCTGCTTTTGTCCGTTTTCATACGTTTTCGTCCGTTTTCTTACGTTTTTGTCCGTTTTCATACGTTTTCGTCCGTTTTTATACATCTTTGTCCGTTTTCAGACGTTGTCGTCCGTTTTCCTACATATTCGTCCATTTTCATACGTTTTCATCAGTTTTTATACGTTTTCGTCCGTTTTTATACGTTTTCATCTGTTTTCGTCCGTTTTCATACGTTTTCGTCCGATTTCATACGTTTTCGTCCGATTTTATACGTTTTTGTCTATTTTTATACGTTTTCGCCCGTTTTCATACGTTTTCATCTGTTTTTGTCCGTTTTCATATGTTTTCGTCCGTTTTCTTACGTTTTTGTCCGTTTTCATACGTTTTCGCCCATTTTTATACATTTTTGTCCGTTTTCAGATGTTTTCGTCCGTTTTCCTACATATTCATCCATTTTCTTAAGTTTTCGTCCATTTTTAAATGTTTTCAGCCATTTTCAGACGTTTTCATACGTTTCTGAATATCACAAGCGATATTCTATGATACTCAGGATATCACAAATGATGATACTTAGAATATCACAAGTGATGATACTCAGAATATCAAAATTGATGTTACTCAGAATATCACTTGTGATATTCTGAATATCACTTGTGATATTCTGAATATCACAAGTGATTTTCACGTTTTTTTAATTCACGTTTCTGAATACTTGTCCGTTTTCTTACGTTTTCGTCTGTTTTCCTACATATTCGTCCGTTTTCTTACGTTTTTTAATATACACGTTTTCTTCCGTTTTCCTACATATTCGTCCGTTTTCTTACGTTTTCGTCCATTTTTAAATGTTTTCAGCCATTTTCAGATGTTTTCATATGTTCCTGAAAGTGATATTCTGTGATACTCAGAATATCACAAGTGATGATACTCGGAATATCACAATTGATGATACTCAGAATATCACAAGTGATATTCTGAATATCACAAGTGATATTCTGTGATACTCAGAATATCAAAAGTGATTTATGTGATATATTTAAAATATCACTTGTGATATTAAGAATATCAATTGTGATATTCAGAAACGTATGAAAACGGACGAAAACGTATGAAAACGAACGAAAACGTATAAATACGGACGAAAACGTAAGAAAGTGATAAAGAAAACGTGAATTAAAAAAAACGTGAAAATCACTTGTGATATTCAGAATATCACTTGTAATATTCTGAATATCAAAAGTGATTTTCATGTTACAAAACATTAGTTGAAAATCACTTGTGATATTCAGGATATCACTTGTGATATTCAAGATATCACTTTTGATATTCAGAGTATCATCACTTGTGATATTCTGAGTATCACAGAATATCACTTGTGATATTCTGAGTATCACTTATGATATTCTGAGTATCATCAATTGTGATATTCCGAGTATCATCACTTATGATATTCTGAGTATCACAGAATATCACTTGTGATATTCAGGAACGTATGAAAACGTCTAAGTATCATCTATTGTGATATTCTGAGTATCATCACTTGTGATATTCTGAGTATCACAGAATATCACTTGTGATATTCAGAATATCACTTGTGATATTCTGAGTATCATCAATTGTGATATTCCGAGTATCATCACTTGTGATATTCTGAGTATCACAGAATATCACTTGTGATATTCAGGAACGTATAAAAACGTCTGAAGATGGCTGAAAACATTTTAAAACGGACGAAAACAAATGAAAATGGACGAAAACGTAAGAAAACGGACGAATATGTAGGAAAACGGACGAAAACGTGAATTAAAAAACGTAAGAAAATGGACGAATATGTAGGAAAACAGACGAAAACGTAAGAAAATGGACGAATATTTCAGAAACGTGAATTAAAAAAAATGTGAAAATCACTTGTGATATTCTGAGTATCATCAATTGTGATATTCTGAGTATCATCACTTGTGATATCCTGAGTATCACAGAATATCACTTGTGATATTCAGAAACGTATGAAAATGTCTGAAAATGGCTGAAAACATTTAAAAATGGACGAAAACATATGAAAATGGACGAAAACGTAAGAAAACGGACGAATATGTAGGAAAATGGACGAAAATGTCTGAAAACGAACAAGAATGTATAAAAACGGACGAAAACGTATGAAAACGGACAAAAACGTAAGAAAACGGACGAAAACATATGAAAACGGACAAAAACAGATGAAAACGTATGAGAACGGACGAAAACGTATAAAAACAGAAAAAACGTATAATATCGGACGAAAATGTAAGAAAACGGACGAAAACATATGAAAACGGACGAAAATAGATGAAAACGTATAAAAACGGACGAAAACGTATAAAAACTGACGAAAACGTATGAAAATGGATGAATATGTAGGAAAACGGACGACAACGTCTGAAAACGGACAAAGATGTATAAAAACGGACGAAAACGTATGAAAACGGACAAAAGCAGATGAAAACGTATGAAAACGGACGAAAACGTATAAAAACGGATGGAAACGTATAAAAACGGACAAAAACGGACAAAAACGTCTGAAAACGGATGAAAACAGATGAAAACGTATGAAAACGTATAAAAACGGACGAAAACGTATAAAAATTGACGAAAAAGAAAATGGACGAATATGTATGAAAACGGACGAATATGTATGAAAACGTACGAAAAAGAAAAAAAACGTAAAAGAAAAAATAGAAAAAAATTCAAAAAAACGTGAATTAAAAAAAAGACGAAAAAAAAGATTTAAAAATGACGTGAATTAATAAAAAAACAAAAAATAAATAAATAAATAAATAAATAAGAAAGACAAAAAGACAAAGTAAAAGGAAAAAAAGACATGGACTTAGGTTCCCTATTAAATCTTAGGTTAATCTCCATTAGATCAAAATAGATGAATGGTGGGGATTGATCCCTTGGTATGTGAACAAAGTTTTGTCCTCAAATGATCTTAAATCATTTAATATAGTATTTAATTAACTGGTCAATAAATACAATTAATGTTGTTATTAAAACACGCCTTACATAAGAAATACAAATTATCAAACATATTGTACAACCAACTTAAACACGATTCCTGCATTAAATATTACTAATACAAATAATAAAGCATATTATACAAATATTCAAGCACGAACGGGCAACGGGCCAAATGGGCTCGAGCCTGAACGGGCACGGACTAGAGCCCGAACAGGCACGGGCTAAACGGGCACTGGCCAAACGGGCTCATGTTATACGAATGATTTTAAAAAAGACCCAAAAAGACGACATAAATTCCTTAGTTAAGGAGTTTAAATACGTCACATGAAATTCTTGATATCCGTTAATTTATTATCGAAAAGAACATAATAAACTAACATGATTCACCGGAAAATATTATTTCAGGGTACCCGCCGCCGCAACGCACGGGTACCCTGCTAGTTTGTTAAAATGTGGGGCACGGGTACTAACTGCTAAGCAAGAAGCGGTGGTAGTAAGTATAATTGTAAATGTTAGATGCTATTAAACGAGTGTTGCGACGACCCGCCGCGTTGCGGCGGGGCGTTGTATTTGACGAATAATTGTCGGACCTGTTTTTATTTGCCAATAATGTGTTAGAAATGTAGTTTGCTAATTTTTTTGAATAAATATGTTATGGTAAAGTGTTATTGGGCCTCGTTTATGTATAATACGTTTTACAAAGAAAGCTGGACTACTAACGTTGGACAAACAGGCTAACGCTTGCAATGGGCTAACTCGAGTGGGCCTCGCGTTACTGTTTTTGATACGACATTGTTTTGAATGGCTTTTAATATATATAGTAATGCTACTAGCTAGAAGCATCATTTTGATTTGGCCCGTTTAAAAAATACAAACGTTGGTTGCTTATAAACGCTTGATGTCAAACAACCATTGTTTACAAAACGCTAAATTGTCATAAAAAATTTTGTTTTGTTTCTTAAAAAAATAAAGTCAAAATTAGGATATTAAGGAGACTTAATCTCAATGCACCTCTTGGTTAATGTATCCGAGTTCAACTTAAATAGTCTCGGTCTTCATATTCTTTATCTTTGATGTGTGCGGTCCTCAATCGTCGGACAGATGCATGCCTCCATGGCTCCATCCCCTTGTTTCACGTGTGTTCCCTTTTGATCATTTTTCGGCTAGCCCTTTGTGTTTTATGGCATGGCTATATGTGCCTTTTGGATTAAATGGCATTTCAACCGCTGGTCTTTTTTCATCCTTCCATGCAAATTCTGAACTCATGCTTCCACCTCCAGCTAGCACTTCTATCAATCAATTCTTGTTCAAGATTTGAATTTGACAGCCAAACGCAACGAGTGAAGTATACGTAAGGAATCAGAAGAAAGCAAGCAATAAAAAACGAAAGATTTTACTACGATATCAATTTCATGAAAGAAATTAAATTCTGAAATAATAAAGAACTCTCTCATTTCAAGAAAGAAGGAAGATATTCCATCAATTATTGTCAAATCTTAAATTCAATAATAGAAATAGATTCATATTTTATAAGAAAAATATTTTTTACTTTGTCAATTAGATTTAGACTCGTATGTACACAGCAATTTTACAAAGTTTTTTATATTATTGATTAGTCTGGTGTTTACTTCAATATGTAATTAAGAGTGTACATTGTGTCGATATTTTATAAGGAAAATCTTAATATAAAGAAAATGATTGTAAAGCTACATATATCCATACCATCAGTGACATTATGTACATATTACTTTTAAGCTTATAAGTGAACTTAGGTACATTAGAGCTGGAATATTGTATAATAGAATGAGATGGATGCCACCCGCGCGTTGCGGCGAGGTTTTTTGCTTTTAGTTTTTGTGCTGCATGTGTTTATTCATTCTTATGTAAGACTCTGTTTGTTTTTTAAGAGCTTTTACTCTTCATTTGCAAACCATGTCTGTAGAAGAAGAGGTACATCTGAAGCTCTTCATCTGCAAGAAGAAGACCGTTTGTTTTTTGTGCTATTAAAATACTTTTTTCCTTTTTCTTCATTTTTTTCTTTTTCACTAGTATTTTTTTTTTGTGCTACTGAAGTACTTTTTATTTTATTTTATTTATTATTTTTTTTGTGCTATTGATTTTTTTTTTTTTTTTTTTTTTTTTTTTTTTTTTTTTTTTTTGCGCTATTGAAGTACTATTTTTTTTTGCACATCTAAAGTCTTCATCTGCATGGTAGAAGACTGTTTGTTTTTTGTGCTATTGAAGTACTTTTTTCATAAGAAAACAGATGAAAATGTAAAAAACAGACAAAAACATAAAAAAAAAAAAAAAAAAAAAAAAAAAAAAAAAAAAAAACGGTCGAAAATGTAAAAAAAAACAGACGAAAACGAGAAAAACGTTAAAAAAGACGAAAACGTAAAAAAATGGTCGAAGACATAAAAACCGGATGAAAACGTTAAAAAAAGTCAAAAACGTGAAAATACGAACGAAAACGTGAAAAAAAATGACAGAAACGTAAAAAACGGACGAAAACGTAAAAAAAACAGACGAAAACGTAAAAGAATGGTCGAAAACATAAAAAACGGTCGAAAAGGTAAAAAAAGGACAAAAACGTAAAAAACGGACGAAAACGGAAAAACGTAAGGAAACGAACGAAAACGTAAAAAAATTGACGTAAACGTAAGAAAACGGACTAAAATGAAAAAAACGGATTAACGTAAAAAAATAGACGAAAACGTAAAAAAACGATCGAAAATGTATAAAACCGTACGAAAACATAAAAAAGCATATTAAAACGTATAAAAACTGACGGAAACGTATAAAAATGGATATTAAGAAAGAGATGTAAGATTTGTGAAAGAAGAGGTAATAAGTGAAAGATAATGTCTGAAATTTAAAAAAGGAAAGAAGTGAAAAGAAGCACTTATGTCTGAAAAAAACAAACATAAACCTCTGCCCTCCCCAGACAAAAGAAGTGAAAAGAGGGAAAAAGTGCTTATTAGGAAAAAACAAACGACACCTAAATGTTTGTAGTTTTTTTTAGCACCTTGTATACTTTTTTTTTAATATTTGTGCATGCGGTAGCATTGCTTGTGTCTACATATTTGGGTTATATTTTTAGTGGGCCGGCTATATTTTTCTTTGGTTTTTGTTCTCAAGGCAACATTATCTAACCTACTTATTTGCAGCAACATTTTGTAACTCACTTATTTGCAACCCATGTTTAAACTCAATGGCGCCCGCGTGTTGCAGCGGGACTTTTTGGCTTTGATTTGTGTATTTTTTTGTGTGTGTAAAAGAATTTTCTAAATTATAAAAGAAGTTATTGTATGCATTGTTCAAAATATGCAAAATGGAGATGTACGTGTATATAGAACGTACAAGGAGATTATATGCATTGTTCGGATGTACTTAACGTCTAATATTTATTAATTTTTTTGCAACTTAAAGTCAACTTCATTTCTACCACATGTTGGCAAAATGGTAAGAAATTACTCGTATATAAGCCTTGACCAAATCATAACAGCACTTGCACTGGTAAATTTATATATAAAGAATATCTGAAAATGTGTAAGGATATGGGTTCCATTTTTTAAACCCCTAATTGGGACGTTCCTACAAGATCGAATTCAACTTATAAGATGTTTAGATGTGGTTTACGGCAAAGAAATACTTTACAAGTTTTTCATGAAGAACTTTGCCAAAGGCGTCCGAATATGACACCATTTTCGGTCAAAAATTGGCTTATTTTTCAACAAATAAACGATTTACTCGAAGTTTTTAAAAACACAACAATTTTATTATCGAGTGTTTAATATTCCACGAGTCATTCGGTACTCAACCAAATTTATATGATGTGCACAAAATTAGGCGAATACGAATATAATGGTCCACTATTTGCAACTATGGTTCAACCCATGAAAGAAAAACTTAGAAAATATTTCAAAGAAATTCCACCGGTAATTACTTGTGCCGCCGCATGGAACTCATGCTTTGACATTAGCGGGGTGTGTAGCAACTGGCATTTTCAGGGCAATACTTGCTCATAAAAACTCGAAACTATTTGTGACAACCGCTATTTTTCCGGACTTATTTTTAATTAATGAATGTTTGTTTCTATCTTTCCTATATATGTTTGCTATGAATGTGTTGTTTCCTTTCTTGTTTAATTAAGATATATGCTTATGACATACTTATAATATGATTTTAGTAGTTTACATATAACCATTTTTCTTTTTGTTATTATTTAATCATTCTTAATATACATAATCCAAATGGAACTTGCTGCAAAAACACCCTAAAAATGACCTTTTTCTGAAATTTTTCAATTTTGGTCGCCTGGGAAATCACCAGATGGGCGGCCCCCTTAATTCCTTAGGCGGTCCCCTTAATTTTAAGGGGGCCGGCCAACAATTAAGGGGACCGGCCATCTGGACAGTAAAATTTACTGTTTCCTTTTGCATCTTGTGACCACTTTTACCTAGCCCCAGCTACCATTACCCTTAATGCACGAGCTGGACTTGGAATATTACCACAAAACCTCCACAATTTGCCTGAATCAACCACATTTTCACAATATAAATACCCTCCTTACAATTACCTTTCACCTCATCAACCATCACCTTCATCAAACACCCATTTTCATCCACCATGTTGTCACCAAAATCATCCATCTCTAAAACTCCAAGAAAGCAAAGACTTGTCATCACACCACCAAAACAACTCTTCATTGACCTCACCCAAGATGACATCAAAACTCCATCACCACCACCTCAAAATTCATCCCCAAGTGCACCTAATGCACCATCAAAAACACCCTCTACCCATGGAGCTTCATCTTCCTCCATTCCATCCACTTCATCCATCAATGACTACATCCATACTCACCTAACATCATCACCAAAAATATCATCACCACCATACACTCAAGAACCTCCATCCACTCAACTTGCCATTTCCTTATCACCCATTACACCACTTGATTCTCACTTTTCACCTCCACCAAACCCACAACCATTTTTTCCCATTCCTTGGCCACTACTTGAAACCCATGGTGACACTTGTCTTTGTTGCATCCATAACCGGACCATAATCTTTGGTCTTAGAGATGAGATATTCTTTAGGTTTTCATCACTTGAAAACATACTTACCAACCAACCTCAACCACCACCACTACCATCCTCACCCACTACACAACCACCATTGTCACCCAAGTAAGCACATGCAATGCTTACTCAATAATAAATTTTCCACCCATTTTGTAAGCAAGCTCCATAAAAGATTATGTTGTCTAGGATGATTATGTAGTTGGACTTATTAGCTAGTGTAGGAATGCTTGTACTCATGTATGGTTGTGTAATTATACACAACATTTATTTTTATGAATGTCTTTATTTTTTTTTTCATACATGCTCATTATTTGTGCTATATATATGCTTGTGCTTCTAACATTTTTCTCGCAAGCGTTCCATAGCTCGTTTCCTTGGTGCCCCCAAACGAGGGGGAGTACACATCAAGGGGGAGTTTTCGTCCCGACATATTTAACTCTAAAAATTGTCGGCTTAACCTTTTTGATTCTACAAAAAGGGGGAGAAATAGATGTAAACTCACTAAATACTTGTCTAAAAACTAATTTTTAGATTTAATGAGTTTAGATTTTGTAATCATCAAAAAGGGGGAGATTGTTGATATAAATAATGCCTAAACACGTTATTAATATTTTTCGATATCTCTACGTTTTGATAATCACAAAATGTAAAATCATTAATCGGAAAATTATGACGTAAACAAGTATTTAGTTGTAAATATCTATTTCTACAACTCAAATCACTTAAGGTATGAATGAACTAATGCTTAATGCATTATATGATCAAAGGAACATTTTCTTAATAACTAGATTTTTTATAAAACATCAAAAACATTTTATATATTTTTGAAAAACATTTTTGGCATTAAATAAAAATGTTTAATCTTTTATAAAAATATGAATTCAAATTTTTAGCCAAAATCAGTTAAAATGTTCCAGAAAAACCTTCCCCACAAAAGGACAAAATTGGCCAACGGACAGAAGGGGCGGCCCCCTTAATTTTACTAGGCGGCCCCCTTAATTATTAAGGGGACCGCCCCTATTTAAGGGGACCGCCCCCGCTCCAGTAGACTTCCAGCTGTCCAAATTTTCTCCTATAAATACCAGTCTTCTCCTGGACTTTTACTCACCTTTTGCACCCCAAACTTTCTGATCTAAATCTTGTAAATACTTTCTAATAATCCTTTGATCATATAATCTTAAGCTTTGGTTTCCAAGTGATCCAAGCTTCCCTCATTCAAGTGCAAAAGAAGAATACTTCTATCAATCAAGATTAGAAGTATTACAACTTAGTATCTTCTTGTTACTTAAGTTGTTAGTTTAACAAAGTTTGTAAATCATTCATTCATTTGTGTAAGGTGTGTATAGTAGATTTGTGTTGTATGTAAGTAGTGAAGAAGTT
Source organism: Artemisia tridentata subsp. tridentata (assembly GCA_021014915.2). NCBI lineage: Eukaryota > Viridiplantae > Streptophyta > Magnoliopsida > Asterales > Asteraceae > Artemisia > Artemisia tridentata. Next base: position 22,998,788 of record CP139505.1, read on the forward strand.
GTATAAGTAGTTGTGGTATAGAAGTTGTGAAGACATAGTGTAGAAGTCGTGAAGCCGTAGCTTTGAAGTCGTGAAGCCGTAGCATAGAGGTCGTGTAGCGGTCGTGTTGAAGCCTTGAAGTCTTAGTCGTGAAGTCCTAGTGTTGAAGTCGTGAAGCCGTAGCATAGAGGTCGTGTAGCGGTCGTGTTGAAGCCGTGAAGTCTTAGTCGTGAAGTCCTAGTGTTGAAGTCGTGAAGCCGTAGCATAGAGGTTGTGTAGCGGTCGGGTTGAAGTCGTGAAGTCTTAGTCGTGAAGACATAGTGTTGAAGTCGTGAAGCCGTAGCATAGAGGTTGTGTAGCGGTCGTGTTGAAGTCGTGAAGCAGTAGTGAAGCCGTTGTGAAGTAGTCGTGAATTAGTCGTGAAGAAGTTGTGTTTTGAAGTCGTGATATTGGTTCTAGCTACGATTAGAACTCGACATTTAGCTTTGTGTCGTTAAGCCGGTGTAAGCCAAAGTCGTGTAAGGTTTTCTCCGCCATAAGGGAGCTTATTGAAGTTGTGAAGAAAACTCTCGAGCTCGGTGCTCGGGGAGTGGAGTAGGGCAAGGAAGGTGTCCTTGTAGCCGAACCACTATAAATCTCTCGTGTCTCGGTTAGATCTTTCCATACCTTATTTACTTCATTATTTATATCGTCATTACATTCATACACATAGGATTATATAACTGTTAGTATTTATTAGAGATCGACTTCACATAAAGATCAAATTGAAAATCCCTTCAAGAAACCAAAACATTTACAATCAATTTAAAAGAATACATATATAACTAACAATAAGATTTAAGTTTTAACAAACTTGAATCTAAGTTTTTAAAAGTAAACAAAGTTTTTATAATAAATTAAAAAGACATAAAACTATTCAACCCCCCTTCTAGTTTTCCACAATTGGTATCAGGAGCCACGTCAATCAAGATTTTTAAAATATACTGTATTTTAAAATTTGAAACGATCTATGGAATCTGAAAAAAATTTAGAAGGGGAATTTTTGCAAACACCACCACTATTTGAAAACTATACTTTTCTTGAATGGAAAAATAAATTTGAAAATTATGTGAAATCAATTGATCTGGATCTTTGGCATGTCATTTCGATTGGTGATTTTCAACCAGCAAAAACAAATTTTGAAAGTCTAACAAAACCGGATTTTGAAACTCAAAATGATTATTTAAAAACAAAGAATAATGATGCTAAAATAATTATTTACAAAACCTTGCCGAAAGTTGAAAATGAAAAATTATCTTTCTGCAAAACGGCAAATGATATTTGGAAAAATCTCTTAAACATTCATTATGAAAAATGTCAAGCCAAAGATGAGGATTTCAATCTTGTACATGAATTAGTTATTTTAGAAAAATTAATAGATAAACACTTAGATAAAATAGATACATGTGCTACTAGTTCAAATGTTGTTAATGAAGGTATTAACGACGAAGGCGACATGGATCAACTCCAAAGTGAACTTAATCCAATGTCATGGAGTGACACAGACAAAGGAGAAGATCATCATCCGATATGTGACGAATGCAAACTAGATAAAGCTCCAAATAAGGTACAATCCAAAACCGAACATTTTTGCTATGATCCATTCATTATAGAATTTTCAAAACTAGAAAATGAGTTTAAACATTTTTGCAACATAGATCTAAAAACTATGTCTAAACATAAATCATCAAAAACTTTTGAAAATAATCTTGAAAAAGAAATAATTTTAGAAGATAAAATGTCTAGATTAGAAAGTAATATTGAAATTAATCTAGAATGCAAAATATGTCAAGATTATAAACTTAAAATTAAAAGATTAAATGAAAGAGCAAAAATATTAGCTAAATTTGAAGAAAGTTCCAAATCTCTTAAATTCTTACTAAGTTGTCAAAAGCCATTTAATGATAAAACCGGTTTAGGATTTAATTCGGATAACTCTTCAACAAGTAAATCAAAACAAATTATAATTAAAAAACCTAGTAGAGAAATTTAGATATTAGGCTATTTACTGAAATTATAATTTATAAGTCAAGAAATCCATTGTTTGTTCTTCATAACAAACTGTCAAGGAATTCTTGTACTTCTTGGTGACATCTTCTTCTCATGCATATAAATGCAATGGATGTCCCCAACTAACCATCTCGGACCCATGAGAATCTGGGTACCAAGTTGTTTTATTTGATTAGGTAATGAACGCAAAATGAAATGTAACTCAAATCTTGCGTAAACCTACTCATATTCAAAACACGCGCATGAAGACTTGTTTATCTACAAAAATGAGGTTGGAACGAAGTGGTACTCATCTATTATTCACTACCTCATATCATGAAGAAATACTGGACCTGAGATAAGTCTTCTTTTTAAACTTTCCTGAGTAGTTACTTCTTGCATAAAGTTATGAAAATCACTGCCTTAAGATATGCTTAGTTTGATAAGTTGCTTTGCTCTCACACTACTAGTTATATTACTTGCTAATTAACTAGAAAACCTTAAGTTAATTCTCTTAGGCATTAAATAAAATGTTCTTTATCGAACATACAATATTTAGTCATCACTATCGTTTAAATCTCACAATTTATTGAAAAGGATTACATGAGACAATATCCTTAATCAATCAAGCATGAGATTTTGTTTTAAAACAACTCCTTTTAAAAATGAAAATCTTCATATTTTGGAAAATAATTTTTCAAAAAGATTATGTCACTTCTCTATTAAACATGTTTTTATCAAATCTAAAAAGTGTAACAACTTCTTTTTATTTCCTTATAAAAACATTTTGAAACAAATTCAAATATATCTTGATGAAATAATTTTTCATAAAACCTACTTTCAAACATTGTTGAATAATGCCCAAAAACCTTACTCAAATCATGCTTGATCCAAGTCTAGAAATCCATGCTATCACAAAATTCCCATCACATAGACACTTGTTAGGATTAATTAACTTGCTTACTAATCGTCATAATAATGGCAGTATGAATTACTTGGTAATTATATGTTGTTTTCTTGTTTATATATACATAGATGCTTCTTGGTAAATGAATAGGTTGCATGATAATTAAAATTGCTTAATTGAATGTGCTTAGCATACATAAGTTATTAAACTTTAAATTGCCTAAAAAAGAAATTGGACTTGCTTGAAGCTAAACTCAAAAACACAACCTTTTCTACAAATTTCTGCCAAAAACCCATTTTCAGAAATCTGGAAGTCAGCAGATGGGCGGCCCCCTTAAATACCGAGGCGGCCCCCTTAATTATTAAGGGGACCGGCCCCTATTTAAGGGGACCGGCCATCTGGAGACCCGGTTTACTGTTTCCTTTTTCAATTTCCAACTCATTTTATTCCATACTTCCCAAAATTCACAAACACACTTTGTCATAAACCACCCACCAAAATTTACCTTCCTAAACCACATCATTCCTTCACTATAAATGCACCTTCGCATCATAAATGCCCATTCACATCATCCACTCAAACATGTCATCCTCCAACTACCTAAAATCAAAACCTTCAAGAGTTGCCAAAATCTCGGTGAGACCAATTTGGAGAAGGAAGCTTGAAACTTGCCATAACCCAACTAATGATGTTGTTCAAACACATAACCAATCATCCACTCCTAACCCTTCATCTCCCTATGATCATTCCCAAAACTTCAATCCAAACCTCATCCACACTCAACCCACCTATTCATCAAAAACACTCACCACTCTTGGAACATCCACTTCATCCACATCACCATCTTCATCCACTCATGATTACCCAAGTTCATAAACATCTCCACCACCAAGAGTGTCACCACCACCTCCTACCAATTCACATGCTACTCCTATGTTGCATGTGCAAACATCCATCCCTCAAAACAACAATACTTTACCACCTACACCTTCATCCGAACACTTGAAGTTCATTGAGGAACTCAAGGATGCTCATGAGCTTAGTGCTCTTCTTGCCCTACACCTAGCCCAAAGAAACCTTGATCAACCTCCATCTAGCTCTCCCACATCACCCCACAACCAAAACCAAGTTGAGAAACATGTCAACAATTGTCCTTGTTGCATCTTTCTTCAACAACAAACCATTGCTCTTAATGAGCACTTTACTTGGATTGAGTATCTTCTCACTAGATCCAATCCAATATCCCCAATTGAACAACATCAAAACCTTCATCCATCACGGTCCACTCCAAGCTCTCCACCTCAAATGTCTCCACAATCACCATCCACAACCTCCACACACCCAAACATATACCTTCATTGATTCCATTCACTCACCCTTTCATTTGTCCCTCATTTCAAAAACCACCTTCATTATCAAGCAAGTCAAATGGATTTCTTAGGCAAATTAGAATTCTCTAACAAATGTATGCTTTAAGCACTATGTATGTTGTAACAATGATTATGTTTGTCACATAATCATTTTAAATTAATGAATGTTTGTTTCTTTCTTTCCTATATATGTTTGTTATGAATGTGTTGTTTCTTTTCTTGTTTAATTAAGATATATGCTTATGACATACTTATAATATGATTTTAGTAGTTTACATATAACCATTTTTCTTTTTGTTATTATTTAATCATTCTTAATATACATAATTCAAATGGAACTTGCTGCAAAAACACCCTAAAAATGACCTTTTTCTGAAATTTTTCAAATTTGGTCGCCTGGGAAATCACCAGATGGGCGGCCCCCTTAATTCCTTAGGCGGTCCCCTTAATTTTAAGGGGGCCGCCCAACAATTAAGGGGACCGGCCATCTGGACAGTAAAATTTACTGTTTCCTTTTGCATCTTGTGACCACTTTTACCTAGCCCCAGCTACCATTACCCTTAATGCACGAGCTGGACTTGGAATATTACCACAAAACCTCCACAATTTGCCTGAATCAACCACATTTTCACAATATAAATACCCTCATTACAATTACCTTTCACCTCATCAACCATCACCTTCATCAAACACCCATTTTCATCCACCATGTTGTCACCAAAATCATCCATCTCTAAAACTCCAAGAAAGCAAAGACTTGTCATCACACCACCAAAACAACTCTTCATTGACCTCACCCAAGATGACATCAAAACTCCATCACCACCACCTCAAAATTCATCCCCAAGTGCACCTAATGCACCATCAAAAACACCCTCTACCCATGGAGCTTCATCTTCCTCCATTCCATCCACTTCATCCATCAATGACTACATCCATACTCACCTAACATCATCACCAAAAATATCATCACCACCATACACTCAAGAACCTCCATCCACTCAACTTGCCATTTCCTTATCACCCATTACACCACTTGATTCTCACTTTTCACCTCCACCAAACCCACAACCATTTTTTCCCATTCCTTGGCCACTACTTGAAACCCATGGTGACACTTGTCTTTGTTGCATCCATAACCGGACCATAATCTTTGGTCTTAGAGATGAGATATTCTTTAGGTTTTCATCACTTGAAAACATACTTACCAACCAACCTCAACCACCACCACTACCATCCTCACCCACTACACAACCACCATTGTCACCCAAGTAAGCACATGCAATGCTTACTCAATAATAAATTTTCCACCCATTTTGTAAGCAAGCTCCATGAAAGATTATGTTGTCTAGGATGATTATGTAGTTGGACTTATTAGCTAGTGTAGGAATGCTTGTACTCATGTATGGTTGTGTAATTATACACAACATTTATTTTTATGAATGTCTTTATTTTTTTTTTTCATACATGCTCATTATTTGTGCTATATATATGCTTGTGCTTCTAACATTTTTCTCGCAAGCGTTCCATAGCTCGTTTCCTTGGTGCCCCCAAACGAGGGGGAGTACACATCAAGGGGGAGTTTTCGTCCCGACATATTTAACTCTAAAAATTGTCGGCTTAACCTTTTTGATTCTACAAAAAGGGGGAGAAATAGATGTAAACTCACTAAATACTTGTCTAAAAACTAATTTTTAGATTTAATGAGTTTAGATTTTGTAATCATCAAAAAGGGGGAGATTGTTGATATAAATAATGCCTAAACACGTTATTAATATTTTTCGATATCTCTACGTTTTGATAATCACAAAATGTAAAATCATTAATCGGAAAATTATGACGTAAACAAGTATTTAGTTGTAAATATCTATTTCTACAACTCAAATCACTTAAGGTATGAATGAACTAATGCTTAATGCATTATATGATCAAAGGAACATTTTCTTAATAACTAGATTTTTTATAAAACATCAAAAACATTTTATATATTTTTGAAAAACATTTTTGGCATTAAATAAAAATGTTTAATCTTTTATAAAAATATGAATTCAAATTTTTAGCCAAAATCAGTTAAAATGTTCCAGAAAAACCTTCCCCACAAAAGGACAAAATTGGCCAACGGACAGAAGGGGCGGCCCCCTTAATTTTACTAGGCGGCCCCCTTAATTATTAAGGGGACCGCCCCCTATTTAAGGGGACCGCCCCCGCTCCAGTAGACTTCCAGCTGTCCAAATTTTCTCCTATAAATACCAGTCTTCTCCTGGACTTTTACTCACCTTTTGCACCCCAAACTTTCTGATCTAAATCTTGTAAATACTTTCTAATAATCCTTTGATCATATAATCTTAAGCTTTGGTTTCCAAGTGATCCAAGCTTCCCTCATTCAAGTGCAAAAGAAGAATACTTCTATCAATCAAGATTAGAAGTATTACAACTTAGTATCTTCTTGTTACTTAAGTTGTTAGTTTAACAAAGTTTGTAAATCATTCATTCATTTGTGTAAGGTGTGTATAGTAGATTTGTGTTGTATGTAAGTAGTGAAGAAGTTGTATAAGTAGTTGTGGTATAGAAGTTGTGAAGACATAGTGTAGAAGTCGTGAAGCCGTAGCTTTGAAGTCGTGAAGCCGTAGCATAGAGGTCGTGTAGCGGTCGTGTTGAAGCCTTGAAGTCTTAGTCGTGAAGTCCTAATATTGAAGTCGTGAAGCCGTAGCATAGAGGTCGTGTAGCGGTCGTGTTGAAGCCTTGAAGTCTTAGTCGTGAAGTCCTAGTGTTGAAGTCGTGAAGCCGTAGCATAGAGGTTGTGTAGCGGTCGTGTTGAAGTCGTGAAGTCTTAGTCGTGAAGACATAGTGTTGAAGTCGTGAAGCCGTAGCATAGAGGTTGTGTAGCGGTCGTGTTGAAGTCGTGAAGCAGTAGTGAAGCCGTTGTGAAGTAGTCGTGAATTAGTCGTGAAGAAGTTGTGTTTTGAAGTCGTGATATTGGTTCTAGCTACGATTAGAACTCGACATTTAGCTTTGTGTCGTTAAGCCGGTGTAAGCCAAAGTCGTGTAAGGTTTTCTCCGCCATAAGGGAGCTTATTGAAGTTGTGAAGAAAACTCTCGAGCTCGGTGCTCGGGGAGTGGAGTAGGGCAAGGAAGGTGTCCTTGTAGCCGAACCACTATAAATCTCTCGTGTCTCGGTTAGATCTTTCCATACCTTATTTACTTCATTATTTATATCGTCATTACATTCATACACATAGGATTATATAACTGTTAGTATTTATTAGAGATCGACTTCACATAAAGATCAAATTGAAAATCCATTCAAGAAACCAAAACATTTACAATCAATTTAAAAGAATACATATATAACTAACAATAAGATTTAAGTTTTAACAAACTTGAATCTAAGTTTTTAAAAGTAAACAAAGTTTTTATAATAAATTAAAAAGACATAAAACTATTCAACCCCCCTTCTAGTTTTCCACAATTGGTATCAGGAGCCACGTCAATCAAGATTTTTAAAATATACTGTATTTTAAAATTTGAAACGATCTATGGAATCTGAAAAAAATTTAGAAGGGGAATTTTTGCAAACACCACCACTATTTGAAAACTATACTTTTCTTGAATGGAAAAATAAATTTGAAAATTATGTGAAATCAATTGATCTGGATCTTTGGCAGGTCATTTCGATTGGTGATTTTCAACCAGCAAAAACAAATTTTGAAAGTCTAACAAAACCGGATTTTGAAACTCAAAATGATTATTTAAAAACAAAGAATAATGAAGCTAAAATAATTATTTACAAAACCTTGCCGAAAGTTGAAAATGAAAAATTATCTTTCTGCAAAACGGCAAATGATATTTGGAAAAATCTCTTAAACATTCATCATGAAAAATGTCAAGCCAAAGATGAGGATTTCAATCTTGTACATGAATTAGTTATTTTAGAAAAATTAATAGATAAACACTTAGATAAAATAGATACATGTGCTACTAGTTCAAATGTTGTTAATGAAGGTATTAACGACGAAGGCTACATGGATCAACTCCAAAGTGAACTTAATCCAATGTCATGGAGTGACACAGACAAAGGAGAAGATCATCATCCGATATGTGACGAATGCAAACTAGATAAAGCTCCAAATAAGGTACAATCCAAAACCGAACATTTTTGCTATGATCCATTCATTATAGAATTTTCAAAACTAGAAAATGAGTTTAAACATTTTTGCAACATAGATCTAAAAACTATGTCTAAACATAAATCATCAAAAACTTTTGAAAATAATCTTGAAAAAGAAATAATTTTAGAAGATAAAATGTCTAGATTAGAAAGTAATATTGAAATTAATCTAGAATGCAAAATATGTCAAGATTATAAACTTGAAATTAAAAGATTAAATGAAAGAGCAAAAATATTAGCTAAATTTGAAGAAAGTTCCAAATCTCTTAAATTCTTACTAAGTTGTCAAAAGCCATTTAATGATAAAACCGGTTTAGGATTTAATTCGGATAACTCTTCAACAAGTAAATCAAAACAAATTATAATTAAAAAACCTAGTAGAGAAATTTAGATATTAGGCTATTTACTGAGATTATAATTTATAAGTCAAGAAATCCATTGTTTGTTCTTCATAACAAACTGTCAAGGAATTCTTGTACTTCTTGGTGACATATTCTTCTAATGCATATAAATGCAATGGATGTCCCCAACTAACCATCTCGGACCCATGAGAATCTGGGTACCAAGTTGTTTTATTTGATTAGGTAATGAACGCAAAATGAAATGTAACTCAAATCTTGCGTAAACCTTTTATTTGTGCTATTGATTTTTTTTTTTTTTTTTTTTTTTTTTTTTGCGCTATTGAAGTACTATTTTTTTTTGCACATCTAAAGTCTTCATCTGCATGGTAGAAGACTGTTTGTTTTTTGTGCTATTGAAGTACTTTTTTCATAAGAAAACAGATGAAAATGTAAAAAAGAGACAAAAACATAAAAAAAACGGTCGAAAACGTAAAAAAACAGACGAAAACGAGAAAAACGTTAAAAAAGACGAAAACGTAAAAAAATGGTCGAAAACATAAAAACCGGATGAAAACGCTAAAAAAAAGTCTGAAGCTCTTCATTTGCAAACCATGTCGGTAGAAGAAGAGGTATATCTGAAGCTCTTCATCTGCAAGAAGAAGACCGTTTGTTTTTTGAGCTATTAAAATACTTTTTTCCTTTTTCTTCATTTTTTTCTTTTTCACTAGTATTTTTTTTTGTGCTACTGAAGTACTTTTTATTTTATTTTATTTATTATTTTTTTGTTCTATTGAAGTACCTTTTATTTGTGCTATTGATTTTTTTTTTTTTTTTTTTTTTTTTGCGCTATTGAAGTACTATTTTTTTTTGCACATCTAAAGTCTTCATCTGCATGGTAGAAGACTGTTTATTTTTTGTGCTATTGAAGTACTTTTTTCATAAGAAAACAGATGAAAATGTAAAAAACAGACAAAAACATTAAAAAAAAAAAAAAAAAAAAAAAAAAACGGTCGAAAACGTAAAAAAACAGACGAAAACGAGAAAAACGTTAAAAAAGACGAAAACGTAAAAAATGGTCAAAAACATAAAAACCGGATGAAAACGTTAAAAAAAGTCAAAAACGTGAAAATACGAACGAAAACGTGAAAAAAAATGACAGAAACGTAAAAAACGGACGAAAACGTAAAAAAAACAGACGAAAACGTAAAAGAATGGTCGAAAACATAAAAAACGGTCGAAAAGGTAAAAAAGGACTAAAACGTAAAAAACGAACGAAAACGGAAAAAACGTAAGGAAACGAACGAAAACGTAAAAAAATTTACGTAAACGTAAGAAAACGGTCTAAAATGTAAAAAACGGACAAAAACGTAAAAAAATAGACGAAAACGTAAAAAAATGATCGAAAATGTATAAAACCGTACGAAAACGTAAAAAAGCATATGAAAACGTATAAAAACTGACGGAAACATATAAAAATGGATATTAAGAAAGAGATGTAAGATTTGTGAAAGAAGAGGTAATAAGTGAAAGATAATGTCTGAAATTTAGAAGAGGAAAGAAGTGAAAAGAAGCACTTATGTCTGCAAAAAACAACAACATAAACCTCTGCCCTCCCCAGACAAAAGAAGTGAAAAGAGGGAAAAAGTGCTTATTAGGAAAAAACAAACGACACCTAAATGTTTGTAGTTTTTTTTAGCACCTTGTATACTTTTTTTTTTTTCTTTTTTTTTTTAATATTTGTGCATGCGGTAGCATTGCTTGTGTCTACATATTTGGGTTATATTTTTAGTGGGCCGGCTATATTTTTCTTTGGTTTTTGTTCTCAAGGCAACATTATCTAACCTACTTATTTGCAGCAACATTTTGTAACTCACTTATTTGCAACCCATGTTTAAACTCAATGGCGCCCGCGTGTTGCAGCGGGACTTTTTGGCTTTGATTTGTGTATTTTTTGTGTGTCAGAATTTTCTAGAATTATAAAAGAAGTTATTGTATGCATTGTTCAAAATATGCAAAATGGAGATGTACGTGTATATAAGAAACGTACAAGGAGATTATATGCATTGTTCGGATGTACTTAACGTCTAATATTTATTAATTTTTTTTGCAACTTAAAGTCAACTTCATTTCTACAACATGTTGGCAAAATGGTAAGAAATTACTCGTATATAAGCCTTGACCAAATCATAACAGCACTTGCACTGGTAAATTTATATATAAAGAATATCTGAAATTGTGTAAGGATATGGGTTCCATTTTTTAAACCCATAATTGGGACGTTCCTACAAGATCGGATTCGACTTATAAGATGTTTAGATGTGGTTTACGGCAAAGAAATACTTTACAAGTTTTTCATGAAGAACTTTGCCAAAGGCGTCCGAATATGACACCATTTTCGGTCAAAAATTGGCTTATTTTTCAATAAATAAACGATTTACTCGAAGTTTTTAAAAACACAACAATTTCATTATCGAGTGTTTATTATTCCACGAGTCATTTGGTACTCAACCAAATTTATATGATGTGCTCGAAATTAGGCGAATACGAATATAATGGTCCACTATTTGCAACTATGGTTCAACCCATGAAAGAAAAACTTAGAAAATATTTCAAAGAAATTCCACCGGTAATTACTTGTGCCGCCGCATGGAACTCATGCTTTGACATTAGCGGGGTGTGTAGCAACTGGCATTTTCAGGGCAATACTTGCTCATAAAAACGCGAAACTATTTGTGACAACCGGTATTTTTCCGGACTTATTTTAATAATAAATTATGTATATTATTACTTATATTTCAATTTCGAGCGTTTTCGAACCCATTTGATTTGAAAACGAGAAGATATCTCGCAAAACATGAAAACCGCACACAACGCGTATAGGCAAAGTCGTCATGATTCACTGAAGACATCATGTATGTATCTGCTTGTTTGTCTGAACAAAAAAGAGTGTGTGGCTTGTTAAAAAAAGAAGCGAATGAGTGTTTGGGTGATTTACATAAATCTGGAGTTGAGATCAATATATATCACATATTCTTCACAGATTCAATTAACCAATCATAGCCATTCATTTTTCATCAAAATTAATAAAAAACTATTTTTCACCATTTTTTTAAAAATAAAATATCTTGCAAACGGTAAATCGTTAAGCGACGAAAAATACACCATCGCGACAAGAATTTTTTTATCTTTCAGTAGACGGGTACTTCGATATACTTTTGACAAACTTTTTTTTTTCGAGTTTTGTTTTGGTGTTAAAATTTGCGTCTTGAAAAATCACATATGATTTGTATGTTAGGAATCACGTGCGATTTCACAAATCACATGTGATTTCATAAAATCACATATGATTTGAAAATAGCAAATCACATGTGATTTCTCCAGACGTAAATTACAACACTTACAACAAAATGTCAAAAAAAAAGTTCGTTGAAAGTATATAGAAGTGCCCCTCTATAGATAGATGATTTAATTCTCGTCGTGAAGGTATGATTCTTTTCGCGTAACGATTAACAGTTTGCGAGATATTTAATTTTTAAAAAAAAAGGTGAAAGTTTATTTATTTATTTTTTTTGTTTTGATCAAAAAATGTATGATCAGAATTGGTTCATTGGATCTTTAGAGAATATTGGATCTACATTGAACTTTTCTCAATAAATCTGTGCGGTATGTGTTTGTATATATACAAGATGCAGATAAGCGTGTGGGTTCCTTGTTATCTTTAATGTATGGACTATGGAGGTCTGGTAGTTGCATTATTATTGTAGTAGACTATTGACTTAAAAATGTGAAAAATATTTATAAATCTTCACACATAAAAGAGTGTGTGGGTTGTTGTTACAAAAAGAAGCGAATGAGCGAGTGTTTGGGGTGATATACAGAAGATGTGGGTAAGTGTGTGAGTTAGGTGTTATCTTAAATGTATGGAGGTCTGGTAGTTGCATTATTATTGTACTAGACTATTGAATTTTTGACGTACTATTAATTTCACGCAAATTGTCTTTAGCGTACAGGAAACTTCCCTTTTATTGAGTTGGGTGTTAATGTATGGACCTCTAGTAGTTGAATTATTATTGTAGTTGCATTAATGGATAGTAGACTATTGACTTTTTGACCATTACACAAATTGATTCTAGCGTATAGAAAGCTTCCTTTTCAAAGTTTTAAAATAATAAAAGGAAATAACAAAACAACAAACACTGAAAGTAAGGTGTTGTTTGTTTATTCAGAGGCTCTGAATCTGAATCTGAATCGCACATCTGAATCTGAATCTGAGGCGTAAATGACTGAATCTGAATCGAAAATCTTGTTACTAATTTTTGTTGTGTCATTTGCTTGCTCGTACTAATTTTTTTTTGGTTATTTTGTGTCAACAAGAGGCATTAAGACACCCCTCTCAAGTCTAGACCATTAAGATCTAACTGTCTCTGACTGCGTCTGAACGAGAAAAAAAAAACAAATGGTCTGAACGCCCAAAACGTCTGACCGATTAAGAGGTTTGGCTCGTTAAGAGGCATTAAGAGGCTGTTAAAACATTAAAAAAAACAAACAAACACCACCTAACTAATTTGAATTTGTAATATGAAACATGACTTTCAAAAATTCGAATAGAGATTATATGAACAAACCAATGAATATTAATGTTGGTGATTTGAAAAAAAATGCACACTGAGATATTGAGATGATATGATCATAAAGATAATTACATGAAAAGGCTTTCGTGAGATTTTCTTAATCACGATTAATCTTACTATCTTATAATGCACAAAGGCCTACTAAAATTAGAAACTCTTAAAATTCAGCATTACTTATTATAGTAAGATTCAATAGTTTGCACATAATTAAAACACAATTAATGTGGTCAAGATATTTAATGTAGTCAATTAATTAACTGGTCAATAAATACAATTAATGCAGTTATTAAAACACCCCTTGCATAAGAAATATAAATTATGAAGCATATTGTACAACCAACTCAAACACAATTATTAAATGTCACTAATACAAATAATAAAGCACATTATATAAATTTTCAAGTCCGAACGGGCAATGGGCCAAAAGGGCTCGAGCCCGAACGGGCACGGGATAAACGAAATTCTTGATATCTAAATTTAAATTGTCAAAAAGCATATAATAAACTAAAATTCATGATTCACCAAAAAAATTTATTTCAGGGTACCCGCCGCTGCAACGCGCGGGTACCTTGCTAGTATGTAATAAAGGATTAAAGGGAATGAAACAATGTAAGCGTATGACCTCATATATATCAGTTATGAAATAAACAGTTGGCATACAACCCAATTCTCATCACGCAATAAACACTTTGGAACCTTACTCTCTGAATATTCAGTTATTTGGCCATCTTGATTACTACTCCCTCCGTCCCAATTTTATTGTCCCATTTTTTCATTTCGGGCGTCCCAAAATTATTATCCCATACCAAAAATGGAAAGTGAATAGGTAGTGGAGTTTGGTAAGTTTACTATATTACCCTTGGTTGAAATTAATATTACAAACTTTAATGAAATATTAATTAATTGGTTAAGGGTAAACTTGTTATTTGGCAAAAAAGTAAGAGAGATAAAGTAGTGATAGTGATGTTTTTCTAAAAGAATGTGCTTTTTGTTATGGGACAATAATTTTGAGACGGAGGGCATCTTGATTAGTACTAATGTTGATTAAAATATAAACACTATGTAAAATATTTTGCATGATCATGACATTTGATGCTCCTTTCTTTAATAAAGAGGTTTACGGGGGCGCTAGTTTATCCGGTATCACTTAACTAAAAACCGAATCTCCACAAAAAAGTGCCATTTTCTTATAGGAACAATTCTAACCAACAAAATGCATCTGAGATCTCAATATCTCATTAATAATATAATTTACAGCACTATTGAAGCAAACATTTTTACCAAACAGTTGATGTGCAACTCAATCAATTAACAAAAACTTGTCAACATTTTTACCGTAAGAGAAGGGACATGCAAAATTACACTACTCAAAGTCACAAGCATATGCAACATATATCGAATGAACAGATTATCAAGGGAGGACGGTTACCTAATTGCTAGCCCTTTATCAATATATTCTTGTGACTTTTTGATATTGATTCTCATTCTAGGCGTTCCTCTTTTATCTATATCTATACTACATATAACGTAGGGATGAATCTCTCTCCTCTTAGTCTTAAAATTAAGACTTACAAGCTATAATGCTTATTGTACAATACACAAAGCACTATTAATGATCATTCTCATCCATCTTAATTTTAAGACTTACAAGTCTTAAAGCTTAATGTACAAAATACAAAGCACTATTAATTTGGTCAAGATATTTAATATGAAAAAAGTTCATTTGAGGACTAAACTTTTGTTGCATACTGAGGGACAAATCTCCACCATTCATCTAATTTGAACTAATGGTGGGGATTAACCTAAGATTTAATAAGGAAACCTAAGTCAATGTCTTTTTTTTTCCTATTTCTTTGTCTTTTTGTCTTTTTTATTTATTCACTTTTTTTGTCTTTTTTTTTAATTAACGTTTTTTTTAAATCAAGTTTTGCTTTTTTTATTATTTTTTTTTAATTAACGTTTTTTTTTAAATCAAGTTTTTTTTTTTTTTCTTTTTAATTCACGTTTTTTTTAAATCATTTTTTTTAACGTTTTATTTTTCTTTTTCGTGCGTTTTCATACATATTCGTCCATTTTCTTTTTGTCAGTTTTTATACGTTTTCGTCCGTTTGTATTCGTTTTCATACGTTTTCATCTGTTTTCATCCGTTTTCAGACGTTTTCGTCCGTTTTTATACGTTTCCGTCCGTTTTTATACGTTTTCGTCCGTTTTCATATGTTTTCATCTGCTTTTGTCCGTTTTCATCCGTTTTTGTCCGTTTTCTAACGTTTTCGTCCGTTTTTATACATCTTTGTCCGTTTTCAGACGTTGTCGTCCGTTTTCCTACATATTCGTCCATTTTCATACGTTTTCATCAGTTTTTATACGTTTTCGTCCGTTTTTATACGTTTTCATCTGTTTTCGTCCGTTTTCATACGTTTTTGTCCGTTTTCTTACGTTTTCGTCCGATTTCATAGTTTTTCGTCCGATTTTATACGTTTTTGTCTATTTTTATACGTTTTCGTCCGTTTTCATACGTTTTCATCTGTTTTTTGTCCGTTTTCATCCGTTTTCTTACGTTTTTGTCCGTTTTCATACGTTTTCGCCCATTTTTATACATTTTTGTCCGTTTTCAGATGTTTTCGTCCGTTTACCTACATATTCGTCCGTTTTCTTACGTTTTCGTCCATTTTTAAATGTTTTCAGCCATTTTCAGACGTTTTCATACGTTTCTGAATATCACAAGCGATATTCTATGATACTCAGGATATCACAAATGATGATACTCAGAATATCACAAGTGATGATACTCAGAATATCAAAATTGATGTTACTCAGAATATCACAAGTGATTTTCATGTTTTTTTAATTCACGTTTCTGAATACTTGTCCGTTTTCTTACGTTTTCGTCTGTTTTCCTACATATTCGTCCGTTTTCTTACGTTTTTTAATATACACGTTTTCTTCCGTTTTCCTACATATTCGTCCGTTTTCTTACGTTTTCGTCCATTTTTAAATGTTTTCAGCCATTTTCAGACTTTTCATACGTTCCTGAATATCACAAGTGATATTCTGTGATACTCAGAATATCACAAGTGATTTATGTGATATTCAAAATATCACTTGTGATATTAAGAATATCAATTGTGATATTCAGAAACGTATGAAAACGGACGAAAACGTATGAAAACGAACGAAAACGGACGAAAACGTAAGAAAGTGATAAAGAAAACGTGAATTAAAAAAAACGTGAAAATCACTTGTGATATTCAGAATATCACTTGTAATATTCTGAATATCACAAGTGATTTTCATGTTACAAAACATTAGTTGAAAATCACTTGTGATATTCAGGATATCACTTGTGATATTCAGGATATCACTTTTGATATTCAGAGTATCATCACTTGTGATATTCTGAGTATCACAGAATATGTGATATTCTGAGTATCACTTGTGATATTCTGAGTATCATCAATTGTGATATTCCGAGTATCATCACTTGTGATATTCTGAGTATCACAGAATATCACTTGTTATATTCAGGAACGTATGAAAACGTCTGAGTATCATCTATTGTGATATTCTGAGTATCATCACTTGTGATATTCTGAGTATCACAGAATATTGTGATATTCTGAGTATCATCACTTGTGATATTCTGAGTATCACAGAATATCACTTGTGATATTCAGGAACGTATAAAAACGTCTGAAAATGGCTGAAAACATTTTAAAACGGACGAAAACAAATGAAAATGGACGAAAACGTAAGAAAACGGACGAATATGTTGGAAAACGGACGAAAACGTGAATTAAAAAACGTATGAAAATAGACGAATATGTAGGAAAACAGACGAAAACGTAAGAAAATGGACGAATATTTCAGAAACGTGAATTAAAAAAAGGTGAAAATCACTTGTGATATTCAGAATATCACTTGTGATATTCTGAGTATCATCAATTGTGATATTCTGAGTATCATCACTTGTAATATCCTGAGTATCACAGAATATCACTTGTGATATTCAGAAACGTATGAAAATGTCTGAAAATGGCTGAAAACATTTAAAAATGGACGAAAACATATGAAAATGGACGAAAACGTAAGAAAACGGACGAATATGTAGGAAAATGGACGAAAATGTCTGAAAACGAACAAAAATGTATAAAAACGGACGAAAACGTATGAAAACGGACAAAAACGTATGAAAACGGACAAAAACATATGAAAACTGACAAAAACAGATGAAAACGTATGAGAACGGACGAAAACGTATAAAAACAGAAAAAACGTATAATATCGGACGAAAACGTATGAAAACTTAAGAAAACGGACGAAAACATATGAAAACGGACGAAAATAGATGAAAACGTATAAAAACGGACGAAAACGTATAAAAACTGACAAAAACGTATGAAAATGGATGAATATGTAGGAAAACGGACGACAACGTCTGAAAACGGACAAAGATGTATAAAAACGGACGAAAATGTAAGAAAACGAACGAAAATTTATGAAAACGGACAAAAGCAGTTGAAAACGTATGAAAACGGACGAAAACGTATAAAAACGGATGGAAACGTATAAAAACGGACGAAAACGTCTGAAAACGGATGAAAACAGATGAAAACGTATAAAAACGGACGAAAACGTATAAAAACTGACGAAAAAGAAAATGGACGAATATGTATGAAAACGGACGAATATGTATGAAAACGTACGAAAAAGAAAAAAAACGTAAAATAAAAAATAGAAAAAAATTCAAAAAAACGTGAATTAAAAAAAAGACGAAAAAAAAGATTTAAAAAAGACGTGAATTAATAAAAAGACAAAAAATAAATAAATAAATAAATAAGAAAGACAAAAAGACAAAGTAAAAGGAAAAAAAGACATGGACTTAGGTTCCCTATTAAATATTAGGTTAATCTCCATTAGATCAAAATAGATGAATGGTGGAGATTGATCCCTTGGTATGTGAACAAAGTTTTGTCCTCAAATGATCTTAAATCATTTAATATAGTTATTAATTAACTGGTCAATAAATACAATTAATGAAGTTATTAAAACACGCCTTACATAAGAAATACAAATTATCAAGCATATTGTACAACCAACTTAAACACGATTCCTGCATTAAATATTACTAATACAAATAATAAAGCATATTATACAAATATTCAAGCACGAACGGGCAACAGGCCAAATGGGCTCGAGCCTGAACAGGCACGGGATAGAGCCCGAACAGGCACGGGCTAAACGGGTACTGGCCAAACGGGCTCATGTTATACGAATGATTTTAAAAAAGACCCAAAAAGACGACATAAATTCCTTAGTTAAGGAGTTTAAATACGTCACATGAAATTCTTGATATCCGTTAATTTATTATCAAAAAGAACATAATAAACTTACATGATTCACCGAAAAATATTATTTCGGCGGAGGGTACCCGCCGCTGCAACGCGCGGGTACCATGCTAGTTTGTTAAAATTTGGGGCACAGGTGCTAACTGCTAAGCAAGAAGCGGTGGTAGTAAGTATAATTGTAAATGTTAGATGCTATTAAATGCTACTAGCTAGAAGCATCATTTTGATTTGGCCCGTTTAAAAAATACAAACGTTGGTTGCTTATAAACGCTTGATGTCAAACAACCATTGTTTACAAAACGCTAAATTGTCATAAAAATACTTGTTTTCCTTTTTCTTCATTTTTTTGTGCTATTAAAATACTTTTTTCCTTTTTCTTCATTTTTTGTGCTATTAAAAGCATCATTTTGATCTGCAAGAAGAAGACCGTTTGTTTTTTGTGCTATTAAAATACTTTTTTCCTTTTTCTTCATTTTTTTCTTTTTCACTAGTATTTTTTTTGTGCTACTGAAGTACTTTTTATTTTATTTTATTTATTATTTTTTTTGTGCTATTGATGTATCTTTTATTTGTGCTATCGATTTTTTTTTTCCCGCTATTGAAGTACTATTTTTTTTTTGCACATCTAAAGTCTTCATCTGCATGGTAGAAGACTGTTTGTTTTTTGTGCTATTGAAGTACTTTTTTCATAAGAAAACAGATGAAAATGTAAAAAACAGACAATAACATAAATAAATAAAAAAAGGTCGAAAACAGACCAAAACGAGAAAAACGTTAAAAAAGACGAAAACGTAAAAAAAATGGTCGAAAACATAAAAAACCGAATGAAAACGTTAAAAAAAAGTCAAAAACGTGAAAAAAAATGACAGAAACGTAAAAAACGGACGAAAACGTAAAAAAAAAAACAGACGAAAATGTAAAAGAATGGTCGAAAACATAAAAAACGGTCGAAAAGGTAAAAAAAGGACAAAAACGTAAAAAACGAACGAAAACGGAAAAAACGTAAGGAAACGAACGAAAACGTAAAAAAATTGACGTAAACGTAAGAAAACGGACTAAAATGTAAAAAACGGACGAAAACGTAAAAAAATAGACGAAAACGTAAAAAAACGATCAAAAATGTATAAAACCGTACGAAAACGTAAAAAAGCATATGAAAACGTATAAAAACTGACGGAAACGTATAAAAATGGATATTAAGTAAGAGATGTAATAAGTGAAAGATAATGTCTGAAATTTAGAAGAGGAAAGAAGTGAAAAGAAGCACTTATGTCTGCAAAAAAAAAAAACAAAAATAAACCTCTGCCCCCCGCAGACAAAAGAAGTGAAAAGAGGGAAAAAGTGCTTATTAGGAAAAAACAAACGACACCTAAATGTTTGTAGTTTTTTTTAGCACCTTGTATACTTTTTTTTTTTTTCTTTTTTTTAATATTTGTGCATGCGGTAGCATTGCTTGTGTCTACATATTTGGGTTATATTTTTAGTGGGCCGGCTATATTTTTCTTTGGTTTTTGTTCTCAAGGCAACATTATCTAACCTACTTATTTGCAGCAACATTTTGTAACTCACTTATTTGCAACCCATGTTTAAACTCAATGGCGCCCGCGTGTTGCAGCGGGACTTTTTGGCTTTGATTTGTGTATTTTTTGTGTGTCAGAATTTTCTAGAATTATAAAAGAAGTTATTGTATGCATTGTTCAAAATATGCGAAATGGAGATGTACGTGTATATAAGAAACGTACAAGGAGATTATATGCATTGTTCGGATGTACTTAACGTCTAATATTTATTAATTTTTTTTGCAACTTAAAGTCAACTTCATTTCTACCACATGTTGGCAAAATGGTATGAAATTACTCGTATATAAGCCTTGACCAAATCATAACAGCACTTGCACTGGTAACTTAGGGTTAAAGTTTAACACACTGCCACGTCAGCTTTAACATTTTCACCTTTAACTAAAAAAAAAAAACACCCGCAATCATAACGCACCCTTAACTCACCTTTAACTCAACTATTTTCAAAATCAACCCCTAAACTATAATTAATACTTCATTTAACAACTAACACGAATTTTAAACACGAATTACATTACTAATTAAAGTCAAAACACAAATTACATTAAACATTAAAGTTAAAACACAATACATGGTACGATTAATAGAAACTAAAACTACAAATTAATAAAATGAATCATCTGAAACATAACCCTCCTCACTAGAGGAGGACCTAAACTCTCCATCATAAAACTTTTCTTCCATAATATAGTTTACAGCCTATAGAACTGCTTTATTAGAGCAAACTGAGTAGTTTGTTTAGAACGCTTTATTAGGTGTGTGAGCCCTACCGAACCCATCTCATTTCACCCTTCCTATAAAGTTACCCATTTTAGCCCGTTGTCTGACCCACCCCCTTTACCAAGGCAATTATGAAATTGATCAGAAAGGCTGAAGGAGAACATAAAACAGGGAATATACCTGACCAAGTCTCAACCGGTGGCTCACGGTAATGGAAGAACCAGTAAAGGGCTGCAAAACCAAGCAGTTTTTTGTGGAATGTCCTGCTGATCACTTTTCTTCTCAACTAGAAGATACATCTGCCAGTCGGGATCAGTACATCAACGGGATTGCTACCTGATACAGAAACAGTTGAAATGGAGAATTTAGCTCTAATATATGCAGATAATCATGCAAAACCACATAATATTTATTTATTTATTTATCGAGAGCAGCTGAATGTTACCATTAACAAGGAGAAGGACAAATGCTACCAATCAACAGTAAAGAAGACTCATAGATTCGCCCTCGACGCAGACAACCTAATAATAACAGATAGGATTGAGCAACTGCATCTCAACATATTAAAACGCGATACATGCAAATAAAACACGACTTTTCAATAAACACTAAAGACCTCTATTATTTACCCTGCAAAACGTGAATCAGAAATGGTGGTAAACATGACATGACCTTTCATGTAAATGGTAAGTGTAACACAACACCTCAAGCTCATCAGCTTTTGAATCCTTTAACCCCTTGCTCTTCACAGATGACTGAAGTATTTTCCCATCTGAAATCATAGATCTGTACATCGACAAGCATAAAAAATCAGCCAAGATATCAAAATAAAAAGGGTGATAGGAATCAAATTAATGAACCCACGGAGACACTTTACATACTTGATATACTGATTTTCTGTGGAAAACGTTTTGAGGAAGTCATCTTTTGTCTCGGCAAGATTATCTGCAAAAATATTATGCAGAAGAAAATGAGATGGTCATCAGCATTGCGCTACTACACACAAATAACAACCAACATGCAAAAGATGTGTAAGATGATCAACTGAAGAGAAGTTTTAAGATCCGTGACTCCTTTCCCAGCCTTTACCAGTGACATACAATATCAACCATTGAAAAGACACGAAGTCAGATTATGTACAGAAATCAGTCTTTAAAGAATGGAAACACGATTCAAAAAAATATAGTACACAATGTGTACTTACATCAGATGTGCTCTCAAAAGAAATATCAGCATATGCTTTAAATGATATGCTGCTGATCCAGACATTGATCTGCATTAATTTTGTACACATTAATACTAAAAACCAAAACACAATTTCTTTGCACGATAGAAAGATTATGAACAATGACGATCCATGAGCTTTGACTATGCATCCACTAACATAGCAAATATAATTTATTGAGTAATGCATAACAATAACACTTTATTTATTTTTTATTATTACTATTTTTTATTTATTTTTTAGAGTAAATTGCAAAAATCGTCCTTGTGGTTTGGCCAAATTGCACGTTTGGTCCCTGTGGTTCATTAATTGCAAAAAACGTCCGGATTTATCACTGTTACATTCAGTTTTGGTCCCCCACCCATAACGCCGTGATTTTCCGGCCGTTACCTTTTGCACGTGATTGGCACAAGGGGGTAATTTGGTCTTTATACATTATATCAATTAAATAACCCCACCCTTCCCAATTAAATACCCCACCCCACCCTTTTGATCTGCTATCAAGCATCATACCCAGAAATTCATAACACAAACACAATTTAAACCATAAATTCAGCTACAAGAAATCTGAACACTCAGCTACAATTAACATAACACAAACATGATCCATCTTTACCCAGAAATTCATCATACCATATCAAACAACTCCAAATCCATTTCTAAACCTATTCCATAATTTAAACCCTAGCGATTATTCAATCCAGTTCTAAATCTCTAAACAACTAACAATATTCAACCTGCTAACATCATACAAAGTTTCTTAAACAACTAACAATATTCACCCTTGTGGTTCCGGATACCCTTTGGGTCTACACTTTCACACTCAATCATACCCTTGAATAATCACAACCCTATTTAGTCTCACTTAAACAAACCGTAATCTCACAACTCACACAATCCGCCTACCATAATCTAATATCCTCACCTTTTTCACTCGTTTTCCAGATCCAGATAACTCATCTCATAATCTAATCAAGATAACTCGTTTTCCAGATCCAGATACACTGATTTCATCACACAACCCATCAGCAACTCTTCTCAATCTCATCTCTATCAAACAACCTCATCTCCAATATAACATCTTAAATCCGAATCAAACACAAACGCAGGATAACCTCACCGTTAGCTTGATGTAAGTTTCAACGCAAGTCGAATCAAGAAAGCAAGTTAAGGTTTCAAGATCCTTTGGAGGGTCACGGTAGGTTCTACTTGAAGTGTTGTTACGTTTTTGTTTGTTTGTTGTAGAACGAACCCAAGGAAAGAAGAAAATATGGTTTTTTTATTTCTTATCTTTTTGGTTCGGATATTAATTGTAGCGGAGTGTTCAACAATTTGATCTGTGAATACCACGAATTAATGAGCTGAGATCATTTGATTTTTTTTTCATTTACGTGAGTCTTGAGGTGTAGAGGTTGGTTAGATATGTGATAGGTAGTCATGGATTTGGTTTTGTTTTGGGACTTGATGTGGTATGGCAGTGGTTGCTTCGTCTTAATCTAAGTCTCTCTTTTTTTTCTTTTTTTTTTTTTTTTTTCCTTTTCGTTTTTGTTTCGGTTTGGCAAGGATTTGACTGTTGATAGAATAAAACTGAAGTCAACGAGTGTTATGGTATTTTGGTTGATGGTCTTGGTCAAACTGGTCTCTTCTTCTTCTTCTTCATGTTTTTTGGTCAAACTGCTAACATCATACCCTTGAATAATCACTAGGGTTTAAATTATGGAATAGGTTTAGAAATGGATTTGGAGTTGTTTGATATGGTATGATGAATTTCTGGGTAAAGATGGATCATGTTTATGTTTGTGTTATGAATTTCTGGGTTTGATGTTTGATAGCAGATCAAAAGGGTAGGGTGGGGTATTTAATTGGGATGGATGGGGTTATTTAATTGATATAATGTATAAAGACCAAATTACCCCCTTGTGCCAATCACGTGCAAAAGGTAACGGCTGGAAAATCACGGCGTTATGGGTGGGGGACCAAAACTGAATGTAACAGTGACAAATCCGGACGTTTTTTGCAATTAATGAACCACAGGGACCAAACGTGCAATTTGGCCAAACCACAAGGACGATTTTTGCAATTTACTCTATTTTTTATTTATTTATTTATTTATTTTGACATTTATACAAGTGCAAAGACCCCAAATAATATATGAGTAGCATATGCCAGAAACCACATATTAAATAACTTAAATATCGATAAGTTGGATAATAATGATATATACCTTTAAGCCTTGGTAGCCGTATAATTTTCCATCTTCTTCAAAAAAGATACTTAGGTCAACAGGTCCAATGGGGAAGCTTTCTAGAGATCCCAATTCCTCTTCTTTAGAAACTGAAATTTAATATACGAAGACATCATCAGGGCTAAGACAAGCTCAGACAGAGTTACAAACTACGAAATCCACTTAAAAACAAGATAAACAAAAAGATACAAAGAATAAACACATCTTTAGCCACTAAGCAACTAGCCAAACATACCAATAGTCATTTATACCTCTATACGTATATACATCCTGATAAACAAACTTCCAATATTTGAGAACAACAACTCCAATTAAAACCTTGAACATCAAAAAAGTGTATCAATGCGCAAATCCAAATTGATAATTGCCACAAAATTATACTAGAAGGGGTGGTTGTGGATTGCAAATTTTCAGCTTACGCTCTATAAGCACTTCAAAATAAGCACCTACCATTCTACCAATGTGATAATTGCATAAGCTCAAGCAGTCCAAACACTTGAAGATGTATTTTTCACTTTTAACAACACAATATGCATTCCCAAACACCCTCTAATCAAATCTAACTTTATATCAACTCTAAAAAGTAAAATTTCTTTAAATTTAAGTATCTTAGCCCTAATATTTATATATCAAAACCTCAATAGCAAATTTACATTTTGAAAGACTACTAACTATTCCAACTTCGACAGCACATCCAAACACCCTCTATAGTATTAACATGCAATTCTGAAACAATTACTGGTTTATAGTTAGTAATGATAATTATGTAATTTTACATCTACTCTATAAAGTCATTTTCCTCCTTTAGACGCATGATAACTGAGATAAAACCAAAATTCAACCTTAATTCACTTCAACTCGCCTCTAATCAGTCAATATCTACACAAATTAACATCTAATTTCTTATTAATAAGCACATAATCAGCTGTAAACAACATAACTGCTAATAAGCACATAAAATTTTCTTACTAATTCAACTATTAATACAGAGCTGTAAATAACATAACTATCTAATCAGCAGAAAATTCAAAATAATCAGTTGTATTATACCTAACTTAATAACGGCGACGACGATTGAAGACGATGGTGCCGGAGTTAGGGTTTCGGTGGTGGTCGATAATGACGGTGGAGATGATTAGGTTGACGACGGAGTTAGGGTTTCGACGGTGGTGGTGGTGGTGGTGGTCGATAACGATTAGATGAGTGGATCGGCCGTTTGGTTCATATTGCGAGCGATTAGTTTATTTGAGTGTGGGTGCCATCTCATATTTTTTTCTCAATGGAAAAATAAGTATAATTGCATTGTTTTATTAAAATATTATTTAATCTCATATTTTTTCTCAATGGAAAAATAAGTGGTTGTTTGTCCTTTGGTATGTAAATGATGTCTTCTCTTATGTTTTTACTTGATAAGAAGAATAAATCTAAGGGTATCAACTATGATGGTTTATAAGAAAAGTTTATAAAAAGATAAAGAGGTCGGTAATATTTTTAATCATAGTGGACATCTATTTAGTGCTTACATGACATGAAAATGTTTAATATCTTAAAGTTGTTCATAATTTGAGTTATTTGATATATTTATAAAGCTTTAACAAGTTTATCTATAGTAAAAATATGTTTATGCATCTAAAAGGTTTATGTATTTGTGATGTGGCATAATCATAAACTTTTGTAAAGGTTTATCATAGTTGATGGCTTGATGCTCTAAGGATATCTGTTAAATTATGAACTTATCAAAATTTATTAAAACTAATCTATCAGGTATTTCTAATATGTCCAACTCAATTTTCCTCAAAACATTTTTTCCTTTTTTCTAAATGCTCTTGAAATAACATTTTACTATATATAATAGAATATTCTTTTAGACCATAAGTCAAATCCAAACACTATTTACTACTTATTTTACCGTTACTTACTACTTATAAGCAATCCTAAAATATCAATATAGATCTCATATTTGTCATGTATCTAATGAACCAATCTTAGTCATCCATTTTTCATCAAAATTAATAAAAAATCTATTTTTCACTTTAAAAAAAAAAAACAAACATATCTTGCAAACGGTAAATCTTCAAGCTATGAAAAATACACCATCGTGACGAGAATTAAATTATCTTTCTATAGATATGCACTTCTATATACTTTCGACGATTTTTTTTTTCAAAATTTACGACGAGAAAAATCACATGTGATTTTTCCGAATCACATATGATTTTTTTTTTTTTTTTTTTTTTTTTGCGGAAATTTTGAAAAAAAAAATTAGTCGAAAGTATATAGAAGTACATATCTATAGAAAGATAATTTAATTCTCGTCGCGATAGTATGATTTTTGTGCCTAACGATTAACGGTTTGCAAGATATATATTTTTTTTTTTAAATGGTGAAAGTTTATTTATTTATTTATTTATTTTGTTTTGATCAAAAAATCAATGGACATGATTTGTTTATTGGATCTATGAAAAATATGAGATCTATATTGATCTCAACTCCAATATTAATGGAAAGTAACACTCTGTTCTAGACTTTTTTTTTAAGAGGTAAATAAAGTAAAGTAATGCAATGTAAAGAAATAGAGAAGAGTGGAAGTAAAGTTTATAGATTTTTGCATGTTCTTTAGTTTATAGTAAAGTAAAGTAAATGAAAGTAGGTGGTCCTATTTTATACTTTTTATTTGTGGAATTACTATTATAACCTTGCTCCATAATAAATACACACTAAACACAAAGGTTCTTTTTGACATTAACTCTTTTGATTTTTGTCTTTATTCACTTTCCTTCACTTTCATCCCATATATGGGATGAAAGTTGGGACAAAGAAAACCATTCACTTTACATCATTTCCTTCCCATTTCATTTCTTAAAAAATCTTGAGAACACACAAAATTTTTGGTTTACTCCCTTTCCTTTCACTTTCACCTCTAAATACAACTCTAGAACAGAGTGTAAGAATTTGTATCTGTGTAGAAAATGTATATGAAGGATGTTGGGATTCAGAACTAAATATGTATGCCTCAATTGTTGGAAACATTTTACAAGCATCATTCCTATATATACAGGCATGTATGTGTATATCCGATTGTATGTATGCAACTCGATTTGTTTGGTACTAGACGAGTACCGTGTATAGCAACGGGATTTTATAGCGGCATATAGTTGTAATGATATTTTGGTTATGTGTTTTGTGTAACCATAATATCACTATAACTACTACCGTTATAAAATCTCGTTGCTATGGATGGTGTATCTCATTTCTTGAAAATTTAAGAATTTTGATAACTTAAAACTAGTTAAGGAAACTTAATTAATTAAAATTATATAGTAAATGATGAATAATTGTACTCCGTATGTGTATATGATATAGTTGACTAATAATGTTTGTACAGTTGTACATGTATGCATGATTGTACGTTTATAAAATTTCTTGAAATGAAATTAGTACATAGTTTTGTTATTGCAAATATTACGATATTTAAACTAAACGGTTTTTTCGGTTTTAATAATAACAAACATGTAACTTGTAATGCATAACGTAAAATGCGCAAGTTACTTGTAAACACAAATCATCAATGCATACTTACATCAACATCTCTCGACGTCTCAAGTATGCTTCAACAAAGTTGTAGATTTCCATCCTGACGTAAATCACTCAAGGTATGAACAAACAAATCTACAACTTGACTAATGATCAAAGGATTATATTTTTCTCTAAGCTTCACATTTTTAATGTGACAAAGTATTTTTTTCAAAAATACATTTTACACATTATTTTTTAATTAAAAAGAAATGTTTTAATTTGAAAAATAAGTTTTAAATCACCAACAGCTATTCCCCCCCCCCCCCCCTAATCAACTCCAAACTTCCCCAAATAAACTTTCACCACTAAAAATAAAATTTGGAGCGTCCCTGTCTGGGACGGTACCACGGTACCACTAAATTTAGTGGTACCGTCGGGTATTTAGTGGTGTCGTCCCACTGTAACCGCTAGATTTTTCTTGCCTATAAATACCATCCCACTTCACAGTTTTTTGGCATCCTTTTTCACACACAATTTTCTGAGTTCAGATCTCCTATCACATATACTCTCCTTTGATCATGTAGTTAGTTTATCTTTGTTTAAGAGTGATCTAATCATCCATTCAAGTGATCACCTTCATTCCACTACTAGTGCAAGAGAAGAACACATCGTATCAAGAAGATACAAAGTGTTGTAGTGTTAGTGTAGTGCACTCGTAACATTCGTTACGTACTTGTTGTATCTTGATATACATCAAGTAGTCTATCATCTTGTTTAGTTAGTTTATGTGGATCCTTGTGATCTTGTAGAGATCGGGGAGATCTTGTGTAGCTTGTGTTGTTATCGGGTAAATTGAGTAGATCGTGAGTAGATCGGGTGGATCGTGAGTAGATCGGGTAAATCATGTGGATCTTCTAGCTTGTGTGATTTGTGATGATCGGGTAGATCGTGAGTGAGATTGGTACTAGCTAGATTAGTACTCGACATTTAGCTTAATGTCGGAAAATAATGTAAGCGACGCGGTTTATGTGTTTAGGCCTCAAAACACAAGGTTTGTTATGTTGGGCCATAAAACATAACGGGTTTAGTTGCACTCGAAGAAGAACTCGACATCTAGCTTAGTGTCGGAAAATATTGTAAGCGACGTTGTATGGTTTTCTCAACCAAGAAGGGAGCTTGTTGATTAGTGAAGTAACTCTCGAGTTGGGTACTCGGGGAGTGGAGTAGGGCGAAGAGGAGCTTCGTGACCGAACCACTATAAATCACCGTGTCCGGTTTGCGCTTTCTTTACTTATCTCTTTACATTTATTTTTGCATTTACCGCTTTACATTTATATTTTGCATAGCATTTATATTTGTGTGGTTTGTTGCTTATATTGAGGTAGTTGTGTTTGTGTCATGACATGTTATTTATAATATGTCTAAACTTGTGTTATTGAGACATGCCTTATTTGTTGTTTTATAATATCTCTAGTTCTTGTAAGATTAGAGTTGACACTTTTCATATTAAGTTACACTTGATCGGGTGTTTGATACAAAAGATTCAAGTTTTTAAACGGGAACGTATTCACCCCCCCCCCCCCAATGTTTTCCACAAGTTTTATAAAAAAACTAGACGAGTATCCGTGCATAATAACGAGATTTTATAACATCATATAGTTTTTAAATTGATATGTAACTTTCTCTCCTATTTTTTTCAAATCAAACTCAAATACAAATCTTATTTCAACCCCAACTATATACCAAAAAACTATTCTATATTTGCAATGCAACTTTAGTAAAAATGAATAGTACAAATTTTCCTAAAACACGGTTAATATTCAACAATTAACCTTACTTGCCCAAAGAGACCAATCCTTCCTCACTACTTACAAAAAAAAATAAAAAATAAAAAAAAAAAAAACCAAAATCAATTAAATCCCCCAAAATTTCCCTCTAAAAAAATCCCAAAATTTCATAAAATCCCAAAACCAATTCAATTTCCCTCCACTTTTCCCCCAAATCAAAACCCTAACCCAAACTTTTCAATCCCACAAAATTCAACCTTGAATTCACAAAAAGTTCACATTTTTTAATGTAATATCTCCACTTTTTACACAAAACCCATCTTTTAATTTCATCAATTTGTTAATGTAAAGAATTTTCTTACAGTCAATGCTTATCTGAGAAAGGCATAAGCAGGTTTAATTACAATCCCAAACACCCCCTGTACTCTATGACTCCCTTATTAGGGATCTTTTGGACTTGGCTTGGTTAGCTCATGAATATTGTCTTCTTGTGTACATTTGTTGGTGGATAATGTAAAGAATTTTCTTGATACTTACTTATCTACATATTTCGTGGGGTTCAGGTTGAGTTTTGATCCATTCTATTAGAGTTAGTGTTTCAGTTTCTAGGGGTTTTTCCATCAAACCGACATACTTTCACGTTTGTTATTTTTTATTTTTGTACATAAACGAGTTATTAAACGGAAGTATTTGTGAACAGTTTGGGTCATTTGGAAACCAGAAAATTTAATCTATCATTTTTTTTTAATGTTGATAATTTTTTACAGTCTACAGAGCGATCTTATAATGAGTCAGATGTTATAATCAAGTAGAATGGCTAAAAGGGCACAAATGTGAAAGTACGTTGATATTTATAGAGAAACCCCGTATTTCTACCTTTCCTTTAAAAGGATTTATGGAGAAACCCTATATTTCTGCCTATTCAAATTAGTAACATGTATCATTATTGTTTTCAGTTGTACCATTCCTCACAAAGGATCTTTACTTCAATGTTGTGATGAGGTTGATCCAGTTGCAAAGGTAAATTACATTGTCATAAAAAGCTTTACTATCAAATAATATGCAAACAATGATAAAAGCATGGCGTTTAATGTATTGTGTTATTGATTGTATGTTACAGTCAATAGGAGTGGTCAATTGTGCCATTAGGAGACCAAATGATGAGACATTATATGGGTTGCAATAAAGACTATGTAGGCGCTATTTCTGCTATCGAGGATAGTCTACGAGGTTTCTTTCTGTACATTCTAATTTCTATTAGAAGTGATAATATGGGCGGTTGGGTCAAAGAAGTGCCTTTTGTCTAGTTATAAAAGTTTCATATCATATTTCACGTGTGACCATTTGACCTATTTGAGATTTACTTGCAACATAAATAGGTGAAATTGTCTATAGGTTCAGGTGTTCAAAATAGAGCAACAGGATCACCCTTGGCTGGTAGACTATTTGTGGTTATTGGTGCTGGCGGTGCTGGAAAAGCTCTTGCTTATGGAGCAAAAGCGAAGGGTGCAAGGATTGTGATAGCCAATCGGACTTACGGTATTCTATTAACTCTCGCATTGCCATTTCTAATACCGGACTTAATTGCAAATAAAACATTGTACTAGTTTTATTGCATTCTTATCAGTTCAGTATGGGTGAAAGTCAACTGTATGGTTCTCGTCATATTTAGAGGGTGTTTGGATTTGAGTGGTTTACCAAAACATAAAAAATTGATCATCGCGACTTCAAGTCACCCAGTAATCAAATAGCCAGTTGCAAAAGTGAAATCCAAACAGGCAAACATCTTATATGCATTGTTAATACACCTACTAAAGTTTTCTCTTACTGATACTACACAGATCATGCTAGAGAACTTGCTGACATAATTTGTGGAGAGGCTATATCTCTTGCCGATTTGTGCTCTTACAGCCCAAAAGGTGGCATGATACTTGCAAACACCACATCAATTGGTATGCAGCCAAATATAGACGATACTCCTATTTCTAAGGTACGGCTATCTACCTTTCTTCGGTCAGATGTTTTAGAAATGGTGGTTTGCAGTAAGAAACATAATACGAGGTAAATATGTGCATGAAATAAAGTTTCTATTTTCTTTTGTGGCAGGAAGCTTTGAAGTCGTATGCACTGGTATTTGATGCTGTGTATACACCAAAAATTACGAGATTACTTCGGGAAGCTGGAGAATGTGGAGCCATAATTGTTACAGGGGTGGAGGTGCTTATAGGACAGGCGTATGACCAATATGAGAGATTTACAGGGTTACCCGGTAAGGTTTAAATTGCATTTAATGCTATTTTCATGCCTCTCCACCATGCCTAAAATCTCACCGTCTCCC
The DNA here is from genome assembly GCA_021014915.2 of Artemisia tridentata subsp. tridentata. NCBI lineage: Eukaryota > Viridiplantae > Streptophyta > Magnoliopsida > Asterales > Asteraceae > Artemisia > Artemisia tridentata. The sequence continues at coordinate 23,030,965 of CP139505.1, forward strand.
TTCTCTTATGAGTTTATCCTACTTCGCATTTGCAGTACCTAAGGAATTATTTAGGGAGATTATGGAAAAATCTTAATTTTCTTGGGAACTGCCGCAGGTGTTCTGTATCTTGAATTTTGAGTTTATGGGTACCGTTGAAGAAAAAATGAAAAGATTTGACAGTCACATGCTCGTATTCTTATGCTTATATCTATCACATTGTTCACATCATAATCTTCATCAGATTACCTTATATATAGTTATTTTTTATTAGGCATGATCACTATTCACTGTCAAGTTGTTCTTCATGTCTTCTCTTGTCTCAAATTGACCAATTCTTATGCTTATATCTATCACATTGTTCACATCGTTTACGTATAATCTTCATCAGATTACCTTATATATAGTTATTTTTTATTAGGCATGATCACTATTCTCTGTCAAGTTGTTCTTCATGTCTTCTCTTGTCTCAAATTGACCAATTCTGTTCTACAACTCGTTTAAATTTGAGGAATTTGATGTGATTGACCACTTTTGCTCGAGTATGAAGTTAAAAAAATATTATACTTCAGTTATCCTGAAAATTGATATAATGCTTCTAGAGTGTCTGTCCTAGATAGGCGTGGGTTAAGTAATGAGTCAACCTTCTTCTGTTGTGGAACTTTTTGATTTTTTTTTGAATCATTGGTTCTCTTCTCACACAAAAACCCGCTTTTATCTGATCATTAGCCTTAACATAATAATTTAATTATTGCTAAGCAAAATGATTTAGGATTTTGACACACTTTGGGTGACTGGCATCTAATCAAATTATTTAACTGTACCCATTTGACCCATTGGAGATAGGATATTACCCAAATCAGCCCAACGTATGAGTAAATGGGTCAAAATTTCTACTGTTGCAGACTTTGAGTTTGGATAAAAAGCTTTATTGGCCGACTCTATAAAATTACGTAAAGCTGAAGTTTTTGTTACTTTGTAAACAGAAGCAGGAGTCTCGAGAGTAACATGTTGTGCAAAATGGTACACACAGTAAAGCACGGAGGAGGTGATTATAGTTCTTGTTTCTCCATCATTTGTTATTGTATCATTAGTATTTTTGTTCAGACATAATAAGGAATTTTAAATTTGACAGCCATTGTACTCTCAGTTTTGTGATACTAAAATTAAATTAAATTTTATAAATGAATTACTCATAAATCCTAGAAAATGACGGGCGTCATATTTATCTGGATAAATTGTGACTTTGTAGGTTTTGTTGTCATGATGGTACACTCTTGTGAGTATATGTATGCTGATGTTGTGAAAAATTAGATGGATTTGAGAATTTTGATGGACTCTAGTAAAATGTCATTATAGTAAATGCATGTCTTACCAGAATTCTTGCCGGAAGCAATCTTTTCTACAAAGTTCTACCTCGCATATACGTTGCTCTACAAGTTCTACCTCACATATACGTCACTTTGACAGGATTGTGTATTGTTATTACGGTTATTTTGAAATGAATTGGGCTTTATAAAAACTAAAAAGCATAAAGACTTGGCAGATATTGTTTTCAGTCTACTAACACTTTGAGAAAAAGATAAACACAAAAACTAAAAACATTGCTAAGTAGCACTAAATATCTTATATGAGGTTGTTTAAAATCACTTAATTAGGTGTTCAATCAATCATTTGTTTATTTTCAATGTAGGTAAACATATTCTACTGTTAGCGAAACATAGATACCAAATAGCCCAGAGTCTTTAGAGTTATTATTGAAAGCCATCATGCTCTTAGCAAGTACATACTATAGAGGAAATACCCATTCACCAATACTTAACCGGTCGAAGAGCTTTCATCACGTGTTCTTGATAAATGTCGTAACCTCTGGTAATAAGAATAAAACCTCCTGCAAATTTAAAAGTGTTAAAAGGTATAAAAGAAAAGCAATTAATCAGTTGGATTGCCTCTTACCATGACTGGGATAGCCGATTGATTCACCGCCATCAAACACCCTGGTTCAATTTTCATGAATTAGGGCTTTTTTTTTTTTTTTTTTTTTTTTTTTTTTAATAAATAATCCATTTGATTTGTTTAGGAAAGTTGGTGATTTGAGGATCTGTGTTTTGTAACTACGAAATGGGGATGGCGTGTGTTTTTGCTGAGTCAACAATGATGACGTATTATATAAATCGTCCCTGTGGTTGTAGCAATTGGCCTTTTTAGAGTAAATTATATAAATCGTCCCTGTGGTTGTAGCAATTGGGTTGACCGGTCCTTTGACATTTTTTCCATCCAATTGAAAGTTAATAGTGGGGGCAATTTCGTCACTTCACATACACCCTTATTTTTTTGTTCCTTTCCCTATCACCTAGACAACATAATTTCCGGCAACCTTCTCCAGATTCCGGTCACCTCAAAAGCACATCCAAGGCACTATGCCAATTTGTGGCAATCTCCAACCAAAAACGAACACCAAAAAAAAATAAATCTTGACAATACCATTTTAAAGAAAATTACAAAAACTATCAAATATACATGTTTGAATACCAAGAGATTCTAGCAGTCATATATATATCTCAATCCAAACACAAAATATCCAATTAAATCCAAATCCAAACACACTATTCTTAAAAATTGAAAAAATTAATTCAAACCTCATTTAATCACAATATGGAAATGAGTTAACAAGAATCTCATTCACGTTATCACCCACAACTAAAATCAACGCTCCATAACCCATCACAAGCATAGAAACAAATCCGGACCGTTTGAATGATAAACGAATAGTCAAACACAGTGACATTACTTTGACTTTAAACATATATATTTGGATCTATTAATTGGTTTTGGTCCTTTTAGATTAAAGCGTTAATTTCAACCTAGAGATGGTTTGATAATTAATGAAAATGATGTGCTGGTGTGATTGGACAGATGGTGGTTCGATGATGATGAAAAGATGATGGTTGCGGTACAGGCAGGATATGAGGTGGGTGACGGTGTGGGTGGTTTGATAGAGGTGGTTGGCCGGAATGTAAGTAGCGGTGAGAGATGCTTGTCGGAGATAGTTCGCCGGAGCGGCGAGGAGAGTGGCGGCGACGTGAAATGATGAGATGAACAATACCCGTTTTTTAGATTTTTGAAATATGGTGTAAAAATGAGTTTTTGATCAAATTGTGGAAAATCTTGAAATGGGTAAATGGAGCTTATAGGATTTAATTTGTATGGGTTTTGAATGAAATTATGAAATGAACAATACCCAATTTTTGGATTTTTGAAAAATGGTGAAAATTTTGAGTTTTTGATGAAACTGTGCAAAATCTTGGAAAGATGAGTATATATATTGTTAATATGAAACTAGGGGTTAATGGAAATGGGTTTTGTGTGAAATGAAGAGATGAACAAGAACCATGTGTTTAGGCGGTGTTTGTTTTTTCAACTTCTTAACATCTTTTTAATTTGACTCATTCAGACGCGGTCAGACATTTGGATCATTAAGTGCGTTTGTTTTTTTTCATGTCAGAGGCAGTAAGAGGCAATTAGTGTTAAAAGTGTTTGTTTTTTTATGACCGTTAAGAGGCAAAAAAAGACATAAACCTCTTATTAAACTAGATGTGGAGGGGTGTCTTAACACCTCTTAACATGTTTTATTATTTTTTTTCTTAATTATGTTATGCTTTTACTTTTTTTCTTTTCTTATGATTTTTCTATTTGAGTGTTTTTTTTTCTTCTTTATGTTTTGTTTTTGTTTTTGTCTTATTTCAATTTTGTATTTCAAATTAAAAGTACGTTTAAATAGAATAATTACATATATTTTGTTAGATTAAGAATGTAAAACATGATAATAGTTATCTGACAATTCTTATTTTGTTCAAATTAGAGGGTTCGGGGTTAGCAGACTTATAAATCTCAACTCTAACTCAACTCATTTAGTTAATCGTTTTGAAAAGTTCAATCTAAACCTCTTCACATTTACTTTTGTCAAATAAACATAAGATTGAATGTTTTGTCTAAAATGCTTCTAAATTTAATTGACTATATTATGAAATTTTTTTTTATGTTTAATAAAGTTTATTTCTCGCGTGAATGCAATTGTTTATATTTAAACTGTAAAAACTGATAGTTTAACACATTCAGACATTTTACAAAAACAAACAAGTTTATTGGATTCAGATTCTGATTCTCAACCACTTATTCAGATTAAGATGGAATCAAATTTATACTTTTCAATCATATATTCAGAATCAGATGTGTGAATCATATTCAGACTCATAGCCTATTAATAAACAAACAACGCCTTAGATTTTGTTAAAAACGAGGTGGTAAACCCGCGCTTCGCTGCGGGTCGTTTGGCTAAAAATTCATTGAATTTCAAATACGTAATAAACTTATTGCCAAAAGCCTTTGTACAACCTCTCTCAACAACATACATGACCATAAAAGAAAGAGCTACTAACCAAGGTAAAAGCCTAATTCGACTTGTGCACGATCTATAACTTAAATACAATAAAGGCAACTTAATTGCTCTATTCGTGAACATTTTGCAGCAAGTCAGACTTTTATTACATTCACATAAGTCGGATACATATAGCTGATAACGTAAGTACATGGTTTTCAGCAAGGTTTTTTTTCTTACAAAAGATGCGTCGTAGTGGTAGAAAGTAACCTGACTACATAATTTACAGTAATTTTTTTTTTTTTTTTCCGTTACAAAAGATATCACGTACTGGTAAGTGGTTTGTGAACAAAAGCATGATAGTGTGAATAGATATTTGGAAGTTTTTTCTCAGCGGTTCCTTCATCCTGGAAAAGTGGTCGACGACTTCTCCTGATGATGCAACTTTTGCAGAAGATTCATTTGCAGTGTAGATTGTTGGTGATGGTGTGTCATCTGTTACAGGTAAGTAATGTGCGCTTAAGATTCTATTTTTTTGCACAGTGCTACTACAAAGTGGAGGTTGAATGAAGTCATGTTACCTGCCGTTATATTGTTGGTTAAGTTTCTACATCTGGTTCATCTAGTGGTAGCTGGTTTGATGATTCAGGTTCTGTGCGGGCTGCATGAAAAATGAGAAACATTTAGTCATCACTTTATATGTAACACCCCGACCCGACAAGGGTAGAGATATCACAACAATGGATACATATCAGATCAAAACAAAGCATACTAATACAGTAATACAAAAATTCAAGGATTACAAATGAAATATTGAATCTAATGGTTACAATTTAAAACTTCTAAAACTAATTCTAAAACATAATGTCTTCAATCCAACTCTATCCCAGCATAGCTATCCAATCCTCTAAGTCCAAGGTACACTCTTCACTCATTCCCAGCTTCCTACTAATACCTGCCGCGTGAAAAAGAAAACGCGGCTAAGCTACGAGAGCTCAGTGAACAGATATATAGATAACAAGAAACGATAATGTATAGCAGTACAAAGGAAATCAGGAATGCAGATCATACCGATACGAAATCAAAACGAAAGGAATGAGAAATGGATCATGAATAAAAGAAAAGCACAAAAGTGAATAAGATTTAAGAAAAACAGGAACACAGGAATCTATCACGAGCCCAGATGACTGACAATATCATAGCATTACTAATATATAAAACAAACCTGTGTAGAGTGATCAGCTCTCAGACAAAGTGAAAGACGTGTATCGCACACACAATCAGTCACCAGATATGATAATCATAATCATACAACATATACAGATAACAGGTCAAATCTAGGATGCACCCATACGCTCCACAGACAAATCAATAATCATAATCATAATGGCCATAGCAAATAATAAATAAGGGACGGAACAGGTCATCACTCTCCTGCCCTAGAGTCATGTCAGAGGTGCGTCAATGACATGGACATGAAACCCTCATGCCTAGTGATTGGCTTGGATATCAAACTGTCAGGTTAAAGGTCAAATGTACTAGCATAATTAGAAAGTCAAATCTTAAGGGTTCATGGCATAAGGTTCATATCAAGAAATTTTTAGGATTTAATATCAAAGGTTTTACTCGGAGTTTATCAGATTAAGTTTTTATATCAAAGTTTAAGTTCAATTCCAAAGGGCAATATCAAAAGGTTTTCAGAAAAGAGTTTTCACAAGTTCATAATTAGAGGTCATAGCAAAAGTCCATTTAAAAAGATTTCCATTTAAAAGTCCATTTAAACAATCCTTCACAAACGGTTTCATGACAACTGATCTTACAAAATAGTTTTCATAAAAATGGTCTTCCAAAACTTTTATTAACTTCCATTAAAAGTAGTTTTGCTTCTTTTAAAATAGCTTTTCTCAAACTGTTTCATATGTATTTTAAAGATAGTTCCAAAATCAATTATGTTCAAATAAGGATTTAACAGATTAAGGTTTATATCAAAAATCAAATCAAGTTTTCTACAAGTATGTCAGATTCAGTTTCAAAACAAGATTTACAGATCAGGATTCAGGACAAAGGTCAAAACAAAGAGATTTAGGAAGTTTTAGAACAAAGGAAAACACATCAAGGATTCACAAATAAAAGATCACATGAACGGTGCACAAACAGGAGGGAACATAGCAGTGGTATAGGGAATCCTAAACGAATCAAAATACGAAATCAAAAGAAAGCGAAGGCACCTTACTAGAGAAGGGCAGAATATCTGTACCTTATTATGAATGCAAGAACACAGAGATAAACGCTTATAGAGATTAGATTACTCCTTCCTCGAACCTAAGGGAGTAGAAGACAAAATGACAAGTGGGTTTTAGTAACTTTCTATTTTTGGCAGGTTTCCCCGAATTAACAGCTTTTCACTATTAGCAAGATATTAATATCTCAGATTAAGTTAAGTCCTTATTTCAAGATCATTATGGAATTAAGGTACCTTTTATCAAGTTACAAAAGTTTAGGGTTTTAATTGTAAATTCCTTAGATTCAAAGGTTTAAAATGAAAATACTTTAAGTTACTGATTTAATCCCTATGATACCTATATTTACCAAACAAGTACTTTATTTCACAAATTTACAGAACATCACCTCAGAATTATGTGGAGTACGAATTAGACCCTTTGAATTTAGTAATTACACAATTGGTCCCTTAACTTTACAAAACTTACAATTTAAATCATAATTTATTTATAATTACATATCAAGCCCATAAATACTCAAATTTACCCATTACACCCTTAATGACATTATTTACTCAGAACAACTTCAAGTTTCCTAAATTTACACTTTTAGTCCCTCTACTTTAATTAATTTCAAATCGACCCCTTTAAATATAATTAATTCATTTTCTTGCACATTTACATTTAGGACCCTCAAGTTATATTTTTCTCACATTTCTACTGACTTATATGACATTACAAAAATATCTCAGAAGTTTCAAAGTTGGCAAAACAAACCCTTGTACTTTTAAATACCAATCATATAGCCTTTTTATTTGCAAAACCAAACCCTAATTTTATCCAATCATTATGTTATCATTATACAATCATTAATTACATTAATTTCATCTGATCTATTCACATGAACCCTAACCCTAATGCATTATAGGGTTTCTTCTTATTTTTCGCATAATCCGAATATAAACAATAATTAGCATCAGTTATTCTGAGCTTCTATAAATCATGTGGTTATTTTTCTAAGCTTATATTATCAGTATAGAACATGTAAAAATTATGGTTACACTCCAGAAAAATAGAATGACATTATTTGGAAATTATGTGTGTTTTTACTCATTATTTTTTCGTACGCTTTGTTTAGCTTGCATGATCCATGTTTAACATTTTTACTGAGTTATATACAACATATAGATCATTAGAAAAATTCTAGATCAATTATAGAACGTAAGGATTAGTCGTGGGGTTATATACCTATCGAGCGCAAGAAATCGGACAAACAATTGTGCTACGATCGAACGAGAGCTTCCACGACCCAACTCTTATTTTTCCTAGCTTGCTTACACCTCAATGGACTCCAGAAAATTGCTAGCTCAATTCCTGAAAATCGAATGAAGGCTTGGTCGAATTATGTGTGTGTGATCTAGGGTTTTCGGAAATTAGGGTTTTATGAAAAATAGAGATTTGATTGTGTAAATAATAATAGCCGGTTAGGAGGGGGGTTATTCTCAAAATTTTTGGCCCACAAGTTAGCTCAAGATCATACTTTGATTTGGTGTATAATTCCTTAATTTATTTTGTAGTTATCTTACTTTAACATAATTTTATAACTTATAAATAATTTAATAAACAAATTTCGAACCATATGTATATGTAGTGTATCTTTATTTTCAGAACCCTGTTAAGTGCGGGAACTGCGAGAACTCTAATTTTGCATTAGAAAACATGCATGTTCATATAAAACATGTATGTTTTCTTACATACACCTTAATACACATACATGCATAACATACATGTTCAAATAAAAACCTGTTAAGTGCAACAAATCAATGCAAAATGGTTTTATTTTTAGAACCCTGTTAAGTGCGGGAACTGCGAGAACTCCAATTATGCATTAGAAAACATGCATGTTCATATAAAACATGTATGTTTTCTTACATACACCTTAATACGCATGCATGCGTATTAAGGTGTATGTAAGAAAACATACATGTTTTATATGAACATGCATGTTTTCTAATGCAAAATTGGAGTTCTCGCAGTTCCCGCACTTAACAGGGTTCTGAAAATAAAACCCCCTGTATATGTATATATGAATTTGAAATTTTCTTGACATCCAATATAATGTAATGTTGTCCCAGAAATTTGTTTTGTTTTCATATGTAGTTGTTTTCATAAGTTTGGAATCAATTCAGAATTGTTATAAGTGATTTTATTAAGTTTTATGGCTTCAGGGGTAATTTGGTCATTTTATATGCTTTCTGAATTTCAGGTATTACAACTTCTTCCCCACTAACAAAAAAAATTTCGTCCTCGAAATTTGCAGGAAGCAGAAAGAAAAGAGAACGGAACACAAAACAAGGACATACCAGACCTAATAGATGATGATCGGATTCTCTCGGAAGAGACGTAAGAATTACACAGGATTTTGACGGATATGCCGTCCAAAGGATTTGATTTGACAATTCAGATTAGAACGTACCGAAAATAGATTATCGATAACATCAATTGGCAGGAGTTCTATAACAGGACCTAAGATTATTATCGGAAGTTCGGGGGTCAGCAGAGTGCGTGACGAGAATCCAGACGTATCAATTCGCATAACGGTGAAAGTTGATTACGCGTATAGGTAGAATGAACTTAAAGTCTCACTAACGCAGATGATCTCAAACAGTTATCAGGATTTCTAAAGCTCTAAGGCACTTCTCGAGATATCCGATGCCCACAACAAGTGCACGTTATATGATGTAAGTATTATCACGTTGGCCAGACGTCATAATACTGGCATCATATAAATATGCCCTCATGATGGTCATACTTTATCTCAAGTCGTGAACAGAACAACTTATCTTAATCCACCTAGTCTTCCTACGGTCTCAGAGGTCACAAAAATCAAATACCTTAACTAAGAGGAGAACGAATCACTCGAAGGAGTTAACGGAACCGATCTAGAATGTTTATCAGAATTTGGGCACATCATCAAAAGCATCAGGTCATCCATCATTCGTCAAATTTGACATATCAAAGCCATCGTCCTACATACGCGGAATGAACACAAAGCGGAATTACTAATAGAGAACCTAAACCATTCAAAGGATTTTATCATCAGGTAACCATAACTTGAGTCTGATCCCTCAAGCCTTCGGCACTTCTTCTTGGAACCGTGGTGTGGTAACATGAATCTCTGACCTAGTCGCTGTGTATTACCCATTCACGAGCCTGCTTCTACTCTCAATTCATCTTAGTACAACTAAAATGAATAGAGAAGTAAGGCTGTGTGTCTTTGACAGGTCTCCTAGCACAAATCGAAATTCGCCAACTCTGATTGCTGTCGTCACCGGATGCCTGGTAGTATTGTCTGCTACAATCTCTGAAAGCCAAGCAAATTTACTCGTCCAGAACAAAGGGTCATTCCTTAATACGAAAATGGTCTACATGTTCCTCGTTCGTCTCAGAGCACAAACATGTTGTCACACTATGACAATTGTCCAATTACTCGTGCAAACATGATTCTTATTAACCAATACTATTGGCATTATTTAAGACTCACTGATGAAGCGAAAAGTGTACCGCTTTTAAGGGGTCATTTAAGCCTTAAATCGTATTTATTTGATCAAATATTGCCCTAAATCGTTCCTTTTGTCATTTTAGGTACTTTTGAGGAGAAATCTGGAAAAGGAGGCATTTTAGACGTTTTTGGAGCATAAAAGTGAAGAAAATGACAAAGTCTCAAGAATCGGCTAAAAGTTACTCTTGACGGCGTCAGACTTTAATCTGGACGGCGTCATGCCTTGGCAAGAAAAGTTGGACGTGAAATTTACTCATGATGAGCCAGTGAAAATAGCATGTGAATTCTGACGGCGTCACGCTTTAACTTGATCAAGGGCGTCACGGCTTAAATCATAAGGGGACGGCGTCACGTTCAAGGTTCGACGGCGTCAAGCCTTGATAAGCCAGAATGGATTTTTGAAGAGCTAAAGAGGGACGGCGTCAAGAAGGTCATCCGGGAACCCTAGAAGCGGCGAGCTGACGGCGTCACACTCCATAAGGTGACGCCGTCAGATCCAAAAATCTATATATAGTTTTCTAATTTTTTTGTCATTAGGGAGAGCTTAGTGTGTGGAATTTTGGGAGAAAACCCTAAGACGAATTCAGCTTCTTTTTCAAGGCTTTTTGCCTTGAGATCTTCCATGTTACATTGAAGATAAGTTATCAATTAATCATTCAATATGTCTATGTGTTGTTTGATTTTATCTTATTCTTGTCTTTTGATTAACATGTTAGGCTAAATTTATCTTGTGTTTGCTTAGATCTAATGAAACCTAGCTATTGATTATTGGTTATTAGTGTGTTATTAGTTGTATTGGATGATTGTTTATCTATGTTAGGCTTAAGAAAACTGGCTAACTTCCTATTCGGTAACTTGCTTGAACGTCTTAAGAAACATGAACCAAATGCGTACTAAAGGTTTTTATGGTTGTATTTAATGCACAAGCGAATTCTAGTGATCCCATGTTAGGAGCTTCCTAGCCGGCTCGACATAGGAGTGAAGTAGGAGCTTGTAGAGTTGGGGAAGTAAGTACGCCACCCCACGAATGGTATTAAGGAATACACCCGTCATCCACGCGACTAATACACACTAATTAACCGGTAAAAGATAGTTAGGGAGTAAGGAAATCTAAGTAAACACATTTCTCTACACATAAGTTTCTCACCACATTTTCATTTTTGTTATTTTATTTTATTTGCATCCGTAGTAAATTTGGGTTAGTTGACTAGCAACTAATTCCGCCCACTCTTTCAAAACCGAGATTTTACTTGCTTTCATAAAAAATTATAAAAACATAAAAAGAATCTTCCTCAACCCTTAGACCTAATTAGAGTAGCCTTTCATACCTAACGAACACTATTCCCTGTGGAGAACGATCAATCCCCCGTACTTACCACTACACTATACTACATCGGTCAGGTACACTGCCTGGTGGGGTTGTAAGCCTCTTGAGATCCCTCGAGAGGTAAAACCTGTTGTAAGGTTACAAAACCACGCATCAAGTTTTTGGCGCCGTTGCCGGGGAATAGTTATTGTTTAGGTTGAATTTTTATTTCTATTAGGTCTACTCACTAGATTCCTTTCTAGTGAGATTTTTTTTTTTTCTAGGTTTTCTTTAGTCTATCTATTTTCTTCGTGTCTTTGTTCGTAACCATACCATCCGACATCATGGAAGATGGTAATATCCTTAACCCCCACAACCCACCACCACAACAACAACCACCACCTCCTAGAGCCCGTACTTTAGGAGAGTATTCCCGTCCTAGCCACCATGGCTATCGAAACACCATTGAGCTCACTCAAGGAGCCAATATCACACCCTTGCGATCCGACACCATCCGGTTGGTGCAAAGCGGATGCGCATTCCATGGACTTCGTTCTGAAGATCCTAATCAACACCTCAAGGACTTTCTTAAAATCGTTGATTCTATAGACCTTGATGTTGCCACTCGAGAGACGACCCGATTGCGTCTCTTTCAATTCTCTCTGCGGGACCAAGCTAGTCAGTGGCTAGAACGTCAACCCGCAGGATCCATCACCTCTTGGGATGATCTCACCACTCGTTTCCTTGCTCAGTTTTTCCCACCGGGAAGAACTACCAAACTAAGGAATGATATCTTGATGTTCCAACAACGTCAAGGCGAAACTCTCTACGAGGCATGGACTTGATTCAAGGACTTACTCCAAAAAGTCCCTCACCATGGCATAGAACTTTGGCTCCAAGTCCAAATCTTCTATGACCATATCAATCTCTCCACGAGGCAAACCATTGACCAATCGGCCGGTGGCAAGCTACGTGATCTAAGTGCGGAACAATCATGGGCTCTCCTAGAGGATCTTGCTCTTTATGACAACGAAAGTTGGAGTGATCCCCGTGATTTGAATAAAACGGTCAAGGCAATATCTTTGCCTTCGAACAATTCAAGCACTTCTGACCGTAGGATCATAGAACTTGAAGACCAAGTCAAGTTTCTCATGAAATCCTACGAGGCTCCTAAACCTTCAAGCCAAGTGAACAAAATCACTTCTTCATGTGAATTATGTAGTGGTCCCCACGACACTCGTGATTGCATGGAACTCCCCAAACAAGCTTTTGTGGACTACGCATCCTCGCGTACCGACGGAGCGGGAGACAAGTGGTACACTTTCAAACCCGAGCCAAACCCTTATGGTGATACATACAGCCCCTCATGGAAAAATCACCCGAACCTTAGGTGGAAACAAAACCAAAACACGCAACAAACCAATTCTTCCAACCCACCTAATCGTTTCCAATCAAGCGGTTCCAACTCGAACCGTACTTTCAACAACAATCCTTCCGGCAATGGTAATACCAATAACTTTGAAGGATTGATTTCCCAATTTATGGCATCTCAAGAAGCTCGGATAGCTAGATTCGAGACCGATTTCAAACAAAAACAAAGCGAGATGACCGATAAGATTGACACCTTGTTGAAAGCCCTCAATGACCGAGAAATGGGAGCACTCCCTAGCAACACGGTCAAGAACCCGAAACTAAACGTCAACGCTATTTCATCGGTTTCGTCCCCTAGTTCTTGTCCACAATATTATTCGGTCAATTCCATGAGCACGTGTTTCAAACAAACCCAAGTCGTTCCAAATGACCAAGAAGTTATGACATCCAAATTGGTCAACAACATAGTTGAAACACCTCCCACTCAAAACCTTGACGAAGAATTCAAGGAGCTCCACCTTGAAAGTCCGGTTGTTGATGAGTTGGATGAGAAGAAGCTCAAGTTAGGCGAAAAAGGGACCGCCTTTGTTCAAAACAAGCTACCTAAGAAGTTAGATGATCCGGGCTTATTTGTCCTACCTTGCAAGATCGGTAATTCGGAGGCTTATGACACATTAGCCGATCTTGGGTCAAGCCTTAACCTACTTCCGTTACCTCTCTACACCTCTCTAAAACTTGGAAAACTTGAAGAAACCGAGGTGATAATAGGCTTAGCGGATGGAAGTGTTGCTTACCCGGTTGGAGTAGTTAAGGACGTGTTAGTGCACATTGGAAAACTAACCATTTAGCCGATTTCCACGTCCTTGATATGGTTAGCGACCCTACATGCCCCTTGTTGATAGGTAGAGGATTTTTGGCGACCGCTAGTGCTATGATTGATTGTAAGGAATCCAAGATAGCGGTAGGAGAAGGAGATACTTGGTCAGTCTATGATGTTAAGAAACATGCCTATGATACTAGTGAGGAACCAACACCACATTGGCTAGAATCAAATAGGAGACCATCTAGATATGGACCTTGGATTGATAGAGACTTCATAGGACCCCAACGCCCATTTTACCTAGAAGAGGACTTTGTTAACCGAACGCATTCGGTAGAGCAACTCTTGGCTAGGGACACCGAATTGGATCCATTTGAAGATTCTCTAGTTTTTAGAAAGATGATTGATTTCCTAGGAGTTTTGCCAATTAACCTAGGAATGAATAAGTGGATTTGTGAGGAAGATGATCATAAGTGGAATTGGGATAAACCACCCAAAGATGGAGATGGGTCATGGCATATTAAGATGACATTGTATGACCCGGATGGAGAGAAGTTTGAAAAGATATATCGTACTAAGCGGACCAATAGGAAACTTCAATCCAAGCTTAACCCTAAAGACGTCCTCGATGACGAGCTTACTTACATAGGGTAGAGTGACTTTGAGTCTAGCTACAAGACTCGTTAATAAAGAAAATCGCTTCTTGGGAGGCAACCCAAGCTTTATTTGTTTTATTTGCTTTGTGTGTTTATTTATTTGTTTGTTTGATTTTATTTGTTTCCGTATGTGTGTTTAATTTTTATTATTATTGATTCATGTTCAAAAGTAATTTGTGAAAATGCTTTATTTTGTTTTTAACTTCGTCTTAACTACATATAAAGGTATTTTGCAAAAGATAAGTGTAAGGGAAATCTAAATCGGTTTATTAGAACACAAATGAACATGAATCGTAATAATAATAAATTAACATACATATTCGTGTTTGTTTGAGTCAAATGCTTGTATCGAGTCATAATGATGTTTTGCAGGATTTCCAGGAAGTAAGGTAAAGGTTTTTCCAGAAATTTTCCGGAAACTTAAAATGAAAATTTTTGTCAGGTCATTTCTGACGGCGTCAGATTTAATTTTCAGAAATTTTTGAAAGTTTTGTTTTTGAAAAGTTTTTATTAAAATCTCCAACTTATAATCTCCAGGAATCTGCAAAATTATCATTCCACAAGCATTATATCCTTATATATAGATTTTTCCCGCCGATGTTATGCAGGTTTTCGTGTTTGTTTTCTCAGGTTTAACAGGTTATTTTGGACAAGGAGATGTTTATTGAATCAAGCTTTTGGCGATGCATTAGTCATGGAGCTTCAACATTCTCTTTGGAGGAAGATCTAACCGTGTAATTTCATTATCCACCGAGCGAATCAGGGGAGTATTTGATTTCATTCTTTTACCTTATTTACTTTTACATCTTGTTATTTGAACATTGGGGACAATGTTCATCTTAAGTGTAAGGGAGGGTAAAAGTACGACTTTAGAGAATACAATTGCGCTTGATTTTTGTTTGTTTAATAGTAGATGTGTAATAAAACTGAGATAAATACTTGTTAAGGTAATTTTAGTGCCAAATTTAAAATTTTTTACAACACTTAGGAGTGAAACTTTGATCTTAATGAGCGTCTCACGGATAGGAGTTATATGACTAGCACAAAAACCGTACCACTAAAAAATTTTCCACCCCAAATATGTGAGGTTCGCCCCTAGAATTGGTAGGAAAAGCATTTATGCTATGATGTGTGTACCGGTAGCACTTAGATTCTAGAACTTGCGTTAGGACCATTCCAAAGCCACAAGTGAGACTACATTCGTGTAGTTAGATTTACTACATGATAAGAGGCATTATTATTAACCCATTGTTTTACACCTGTGTTTTTGTTATAATTACATTGGCTACATTGGTCAAGTGATTCTCCCACACCCTTTGCGTTGTACTCATTTTTAGTACACGATACCCCTAGTACACCCTCAGAGCCTATCTTTTCGTTTCGACCTTTAAGCATTTTACTTAAAGGAAGAATTTGTTACACCCCACTAAAATGTACACCCAAATCGCCTTAGCCTACCTTGTATGCACTCATTTTTAGTGCATTATTGTGACAACATTTGTTTAAACCCAAGTTAATTATCTAATTGATTACATGGTTGCTAAGTCGAGTCATATCCTTGTACATATTGTTTTGGGACGATTGGGACTCATGGGTAAAGTACTAGTGTAATGGAGTAATGGGGAAAGAACAACATTATTACCCCCATATGTGCTAAATGTTTTAAAAGTGCTCCAAGTTTTTCAATTATCTTAATTCGAGTCATTAGATTAGTATTTGTAAAGTTATGTAAAAATTCAAGTGTAAGGGGAATGCATCTTCCCTATGATGTATTATTTTGGATGGTAGGGCAATAGTGTATGCAAAAAAAAAAAAAAAAAAAAAAAAAAAAAAAAAAAAAAAAAAAAAATCAAGAAAAACACAAAAAATGAGAAAAAGAAAAAGTAGAAAAAACATACGGACTACCATCCCGTTTCATTTTATGTTTATTTTATGTTTGTTTTATGTTTTTGTTATTTTCTTTCATTAGCTTAAGATCGAGTCTAGTCTTGGCTTAGCAACATTGTATAGTACATGTAATTGATCAAGATCTTTAACTAGCCACCAGTAAAATATCCCTTATCCAACCAAACCGTGTTTTCCTTTTCCCTACACCTAACGTTATAACCCATTTAAAAGCCCTCTTTGATAGTTTATCTTTGGTGCTTACGCCTAGTGGAGGAGGTTTTCGATCCTTTCCCAAGCCTATGGTAATCTATTTGCTATGACAGGTAGTGAGAGATATTATCCGTTTTCATTTATGAGATTTATTTTGATGACACTTGAGAGATGTGAGTATCTAAACACTACTTGTGAGGTGCTAGTTTGTAATCTCCGTGCTTATTATGATTGAAGTGGAACGAATATTTGTTGTAATTACTTTTATGTTTGCATTAAATGACCCCTAACTTGTATTTTGATTAGAATAAAAGCGCATTTGCTTGAGGACAAGCAAATCTCAAGTGTAAGGGTATTTGATGAAGCGAAAAGTGTACCGCTTTTAAGGGGTCATTTAAGCCTTAAATCGTATTTATTTGATCAAATATTGCCCTAAATCGTTCCTTTTGTCATTTTAGGTACTTTTGAGGAGAAATCTGCAAAAGGAGGCATTTTGGACGTTTTTGGAGCATAAAAGTGAAGAAAACGACAAAGTCTCAAGAATAGGCTAAAAGTTACTCTTGACGGCGTCAGACTTTACTCTGGACGGCGTCATGCCTTGGCAAGAAAAGTTGGACGTGAAATTTACTCATGATGAGCCAGTGAAAATAGCATGTGAATTCTGACGGCGTCACGCTTTAACTTGATCAAGGGCGTCACGGCTTAAATCATAAGGGGACGGCGTCACGTTCAAGGTTCGACGGCGTCAAGCCTTGATAAGCCAGAATGGATTTTTGAAGAGCTAAAGAGGGACGGCGTCAAGAAGGTCATCCGGGAACCCTAGAAGCAGCGAGGTGACGGCGTCACACTCCATAAGGTGACGCCATCAGATCCAAAAATCTATATATAGTTTTCTAATTTTTTTGTCATTAGGGAGAGCTTAGTGTGTGGAATTTTGGGAGAAAACCCTAAGACGAATTCAGCTTCTTTTTCAAGGCTTTTTGCCTTGAGATCTTCCATGTTACATTGAAGATAAGTTATCAATTAATCATTCAATATGTCTATGTGTTGTTTGATTTTATCTTATTCTTGTCTTTTGATTAACATGTTAGGCTAAATTTATCTTGTGTTTGCTTAGATCTAATGAAACCTAGCTATTGATTATTGGTTATTAGTGTGTTATTAGTTGTATTGGATGATTGTTTATCTATGTTAGGCTTAAGAAAACTGGCTAACTTCCTATTCGGTAACTTGCTTGAACGTCTTAAGAAACATGAACCAAATGCGTACTAAAGGTTTTTATGGTTGTATTTAATGCACAAGCGAATTCTAGTGATCCCATGTTAGGAGCTTCCTAGCCGGCTCGACATAGGAGTGAAGTAGGAGCTTGTAGAGTTGGGGAAGTAAGTACGCCACCCCACGAATGGTATTAAGGAATACACCCGTCATCCACGCGACTAATACACACTAATTAACCGGTAAAAGATAGTTAGGGAGTAAGGAAATCTAAGTAAACACATTTCTCTACACATAAGTTTCTCACCACATTTTCATTTTTGTTATTTTATTTTATTTGCATCCGTAGTAAATTTGGGTTAGTTGACTAGCAACTAATTCCGCCCACTCTTTCAAAACCGAGATTTTACTTGCTTTCATAAAAAATTATAAAAACATAAAAAGAATCTTCCTCAACCCTTAGACCTAATTAGAGTAGTCTTTCACACCTAACGAACACTATTCCCTGTGGAGAACGATCAATCCCCCGTACTTACCACTACACTATACTACATCGGTCAGGTACACTGCCTGGTGGGGTTGTAAGCCTCTTGAGATCCCTCGAGAGGTAAAACCTGTTGTAAGGTTACAAAACCACGCATCACTCACAATGGTCATAATGAGTACGAAAACAGTCTTCATGAATCGTTTCAGGGAAAACTTCATATCTAATTCACATCACCCATTTTTACTAATAAAATTGAAATACTTTACGGAAGTTGCTCTCAGTTAGTCATCTCCCATCTTAGGAGTTCTCGTGGTTGCTTCTTCAGTCCTTCAAACATTAAATGAGGTTGTCTGATACAGGGTTTCAAGGATAGAATAATTTAATCATTGATACGCGGAAATGAAAAGTGATTACGGTTAAAATTACGGTTAGGTTTACGATAGTTGATATACAGACGCAAAAATTTTCTCCTTCTTCTTCATAAATTAATAGAGTATTTAAAAGGAAACATCGAGGTGGACAAAAACATATTACATCAGCTTCTTCAATCTCTCAATTTCGACAGTATCATGGTTCGTCAGCTGATATCGGTTCAAAGCCAATTTTACTTCTCAATCAGGAGAGATACCCAAAAGTTTCATCAGAAGCACCAGAAATTTGTACAACAAAACTTCCAATGCCAAAACTCTCTAATGGTGGATAATAATAGGTGTCAGGAGAATTTGACGATCAAATGTGATCAGAGTAAGTATTTCCATAGCAGTTTTAAGCTTAACATATCTGGGCGGTTAAAGGTTATCATAGCAAAAGTAGGGTGGAGCAGATTTAAGGATCACATTTCAATTACGGTAGTCTTATGGTAGCTCTTACGAAGAGCCAGCCAATCAATAATCAAAAGATCTCCAAAATCAGGTATATCAATAGTAAACAGATACGCAGGACAAATATGGTTATTAAACCAGACGGATAGTTCATATGTCAAAGTCGAGTACATGGTTCAGTATAGTGTGGAGATTTATAGGCGAACAATTTAAGGTGTTGAAA
The DNA here is from genome assembly GCA_021014915.2 of Artemisia tridentata subsp. tridentata. Taxonomy (NCBI): domain Eukaryota; kingdom Viridiplantae; phylum Streptophyta; class Magnoliopsida; order Asterales; family Asteraceae; genus Artemisia; species Artemisia tridentata. The sequence goes on from CP139505.1 coordinate 23,050,099, forward strand.
CCTTATTAGCTATTTAGCACAAATGGCAGGTAGGTTGCGAATAATCGGTAATACGAACATCGTATACTGTCAAAGTGAGACGTATAGAAATATCAGTTATCAGCATCATCATGCTCTTTTAACAATTTCCTACGGAGATAGTATTTGCATCAAATCCTTCCAAAGGAAAACTGATTGGCAAATAAGATTCGTCATTCAAGGAATAAACTTCCTAAATTCATGGTTAATATTCATTAGAGTTCTCATAGGAGTAGTGTGGAATTTGCAAGACAGAATAGTATCGGATGATACATTTATATCCAGCATGGAAAATGATTTATAGAAGGTGTCAACCACATTAGGGTTAAACGGCCCTCAGAATGGTCGGAAAATATTAACTGTTTATCAAACGGATTGGAAGTGAAAGTCAAAATCAGGTAGCAGTAGCAAGATTTAACAATCGGTAATCATGGTAGGGGTTTCAAAATTGTTTTAAACGCCAAAGGTGAGACATAAGAGGATAGTCGTCAATATTAGATGATCAGTCAATCAATCCTTATAAGAACACTAGACTTCTTATGGAAACAGGGATGGTTAAGACGAAATTAAATAGTGTCAAAAGTTTCATAGATGATCATCGGAAACAAGAAACAACTGACGGAATGTATCAAGTACATCATTGTCAAGGGAATTCTCAGAATGCCCGAAGAGGCATCAGGATGATTAAGAAAAGGTTCAGAGGTTGGAGTCGGAATCTGAAAGTAAGGATCAAATAGTGTCGGATGACTACTATGCAATTTTCAATGCTTCAGGTTTTATTTAGGTTCAATTCTTAGGTGGTGCAAGGCATAAGCTCTAAATTTCCAAGTGTGATTTCAATAGGCTTTAACCAAAGGCAAGGCACGAATCAGAGTGATGCGGAAGCAATGCTACTTAAACATATGACTTATAGTCTACCCATTCCTTACTGGTCAGAATTTAAGTTCTTATAGGGAAATCCTAAAGCAAATTCTCAAAGGTTGTCCTACGAGCGCCTACAGTGGAAACTTAGTGGTCCAGAATTCACAGGTCAAGGGTAAATGTATTACGAGTCGCAGCCTGTTAGCTCTGATACCATAAATTGTAACACCCCGACCCGACAAGGGTAAAGATATCACAACAATGGATACATATCAGATCAAAACAAAGCATACTAATACAGTAATACAAAAATTCAAGGATTACAAATGAAATATTGAATCTAATGGTTACAATTAAAACTTCCAAAACTAATTCTAAAACATAATGTCTTCAATCCAACTCTAACCCAGCATAGCTATCCAATCTTCTAAGTCCAAGGTACACTCTTCACTCATTCCCAGCTTCCTACTAATACCTGCCGCGTGAAAAAGAAAACGCGGCTGAGCTACGAGAGCTCAGTGAACAGATATATAGATAACAAGAAACGATAACGGATAGCAGTACAAGGGAAATCAGGAATGCAGATCATACCGATACGAAATCAAAATGAAAGGAATGAGAAATGGATCATGAATAAAAGAAAAGCACAAAAGTGAATAAGATTTAAGAAAGTCAAAGGTCAAATGTACTAGCATAATTAGAAAGTCAAATCTTAAGGGTTCATGGCATAAGGTTCATATCAAGAAATTTTTAGGATTTAATATCAAAGGTTTTAGTCGGAGTTTATCAGATTAAGTTTTTATATCAAAGTTTAAGTTCAGTTCCAAAGGGCAATATCAAAAGGTTTTCAGAAAAGAGTTTTCACAAGTTCATAATTAGAGGTCATAGCAAAAGTTCATTTAAAAAGATTTCCATTTAAAAGTCCATTTAAACAATCCTTCACAAACGGTTTCATGACAACTGATCTTACAAAATAGTTTTCATAAAAATGGTCTTCCAAAACTTTTATTAACTTCCATTAAAAGTAGTGTTGCTTCTTTTAAAATAGCTTTTCTCAAACTGTTTCATATGTATTTTAAAGATAGTTCCAAAATCAATTATGTTCAAATAAGGATTTAACAGATTAAGGTTTATATCAAAAATCAAATCAAGTTTTCTACAAGTATGTCAGATTCAGTTTCAAAACAAGATTTACAGATCAGGATTCAGGACAATAGGTCAAAACAAAGAGATTTAAGAAGTTTCAGAACAAAGGAAAACACATCAAGGATTCACAAATAAAAGATCACATGAACGGTGCACAAACAGGAGGGAACATAGCAGTGGTATAGGAAATCCTAAAAGAATCAAAATACGAAATCAAAAGAAAGCGAAGGCACCTTACTAGAGAAGGGCAGAATATCTGTACCTTATTATGAATGCAAGAACACAGAGATAAACGCTGATAGAGATTAGATTACTCCTTCCTCGAACCTAAGGGAGTAGAAGACAAAATGACAAGTGGGTTTTAGTAACTTTCTATTTTTGGCAGGTTTCCCCGAATTAACAACTTTTCACTATTAGCAAGATATTAATATCTCATATTAAGTTAAGTCCTTATTTCAAGATCATTATGGAATTAAGGTACCTTTTATCAAGTTACAAAATTTTAGGGTTTTAATTGTAAATTCCTTAGATTAAATGGTTTAAAATGAAAATACTTTAAGTTACTGATTTAATCCCTATGATACCTATATTTACCAAACAAGTACTTTATTTCAAAAATTTACAGAACATCACCTCAGAATTATGTGGAGTACGAATTAGACCCTTTGAATTTAGTAATTACACAATTGGTCCCTTAACTTTACAAAACTTACAATTTAAATCATAATTTATTTATAATTACATATCAAGCCCATAAATACTCAAATTTACCCATTACACCCTTAATGACATTATTTACTCAGAACAACTTCAAGTTTCCCAAATTTATACTTTTAGTCCCTCTACTTTAATTAATTTCAAATCGACCCCTTTAAATATAATTAATTCATTTTCTTGCACATTTACACTTAGGACCCTCAAGTTATATTTTTCTCACATTCCTACTGACTTATATGACATTACAAAAATATCCCAGAAGTTTCAAAGTTGGCAAAAGAAACCCTTGTACTTTTAAATACCAATCGTATAGACTTTTTATTTGCAAAACCAAACCCTACTTTTATCCAATAATTATGTTATCATTATACAATCATTAATTACATTAATTTCATCAGATCTATTCACATGAACCCTAACCCTAATGCATTATAGGGTTTCTTCTTATTTTTCTTTATTTTTCGCATAATCCGAATATAAACAATAATTAGCATAAATTATTCTGAGCTTCTATAAATCATGTGGTTATTTTTCTAAGCTTATATTATCAGTATAGAACATGTAAAAATTATGGTTACACTCCAGAAAAATCGAATGACATTATTTGGAAATTATGTGTGTTTTTACTCATTATTTTTCGTACGCTTTGTTTAGCTTGCATGATCCATGTTTAACATTTTTACTGAGTTATATACAACATATAGATCATTAGAAAAATGCTAGATCAATTATAGAACGTAAGGATTAGTCGTGGGGTTATATACCTATCGAGCGCAAGAAATCGGACAAACAATTGTGCTACGATCGAACGAGAGCTTCCACGACCCAACTCTTATTTTTCCTAGCTTGCTTACACCTCAATGGACTCCAGAAAATTGTTAGCTCAATTCCAGAAAATCGAATGAAGGCTTGGTCGAATTATGTGTGTGTGATCTAGGGTTTTCGGAAATTAGGGTTTTATGAAAAATAGAGATTTGATTGTCTAAATAATAATAGCCGATTAGGAGGGGGGTTATTCTCAGAATTTTTGGCCCACAAGTTAGCTCAAGATCATACTTTGATTTTGTGTATAAATCCTTAATTTATTTTGTAGTTATCTTACTTTAACATAATTTTATAACTTATAAATAATTTAATAAACAAATTTCGGACCATATGTATATGTATATACGAATTTGAAATTTTCTTGACATCCAATATAATGTAATGTTGTCCCAGAAATTTGTTTTGTTTTCATATGTAGTTGTTTTCATAAGTTTGGAATCAATTCAGAATTGTTATAAGTGATTTTATTAAGTTTTATGGCTCCAGGGGTAATTTGGTCATTTTATATGCTTTCTGAATTTCAGGTATTACATTATATTTCTACATTATCACCGCTACTGTCTCAAAACATTGAAGCCATTTATACCGCTATTAGTGGGTTGGCTAAGAAGAGAGCTACTAGTGCTGTTGATATGATGCGTCTTCTTCCCCAGCTAGGAGACTCGCAGAGTGAGCTTCTCTTGCTTCGATCTTGCATGGGTATTGCTAAACTTTTTTTTGGCTTGAGGACGTGTCAACCCGTATATGTGGAGGAGGCTGCTCTGCTTTTTGACAAAGGATTGCGCGAGGCGATTGAGGATATGGTGGTTTGTGGAGGTCCCTTCTTTGGGGATCTCCAGTGGCGACTTGCTTCTTTACCTATTAGGTTTGGTGGTTTGGGGCTATATTCGGCGGTAGAGGCTTCATCTTATGCCTTTGTGGCCTCGAGGGCCCAATCTTGGGTGCTTCAGGACCACATCTTACGCAGCAGTGGCGTATGTGATATGGATTATGATTATGATTGTGCTTTGACTTGTCTTCGTGATATGATTCCAAGCTTTGACTTTGGCGGTTTCACTAAAAAGGACACCGCCCCCACTAAAGCCCAACACACATTGGCGAGTGCTCTTTTTAGCAAGATTGTCCAGGACATGGAAGTTCACTTTGAGATGACCGTTAGACAAAAAGCTGTTTTTGAGTGTCTGCGTGCACCACATGCTCAAGAATTTCTTCTTGCCATCCCTATAGACGGTCTCGGTCAACATATGTCGCCGATTGAGTATCGCACTATCCTTAAATATCGCCTCATGATCCCTATTTTTCCGGTTGATGAAATTTGCCCGGTTTGTCACAAAGCTTGTTTGGACTCATTCGGAGAGCATGCAGTTCATTGTAGAGAGCTTCCGGGGTTCAAATACCGACACGATTTGGTTAGGGATGTTCTTTTTGACATATTCAGGCGTGCTGGGATTTCAGTTAAGAAAGAAGCACCTGTGAATTTCTTGACTGACCCGATGGAAGGAAGATCGACACTTAGACCAGCTGACATTTTGGTCTTTGGATAGATAGGAGGGAAACATGCTTGTGTAGATCTAACGGGGGTTTCTCCACTGGTAGGATTGGGGAATCATGCTTTTACGGCGGGTCAGGCTGCTTTGAAAGCCGCTTCATGCAAAGTAACCAAATACGAGAAAGCGTGCCTTGATAACCAACACGCGTTTATACCTTTTGCATTTGATACTTTTGGGTTCCTTGCACCTGAGGCTGTGGAGCTGCTCAAAAGAGTCCAACGGGTTATGCATGACAATGTTACGACCCCAAGGTCTTTGAATGTAGTTTTTAAAAGACTAAGTTTTGCTATTCAAAAAGGGCTAGCGGCGCAGCTTGTTGCCCGCTTGCCTGTCGTTTCAGTGTAAAACCCTTTCTCTAAATTAAATCAGATACGGAGTATTACATTTTCACTGTATAATTTGGAACCATTTCCCTTATTTAGAAATCAGGCATCAACCGCAAGCTGTGACCCACATTTCCAATCTCCGCAATTAATTGTTCCATATCCTCGAGTTAAAACTAATATGCTTTATTCCTTGCTTGTTAAACTTTAAACAATTGTTATGTGAGATCAAGTTCAATAATTAATAAAAACGAACCAATTTAATTAGTATTAAACATACTGATATGTCCCATTTGAATTAGATTTGCCATGTAAAGCGTAAACTAAACCAACTTTAATATATATGTCATATATGCTCTTTGCTTCCTAGCCACTTAATTGAAAAAATTCATACCTCACTTAAATCACAAAATATGTCATTAAACCATGATTTCAACAGTGAGTTTACAAACAAATTGGGAAAGTGAACACATCAACAAGACAAGAATATCTGCATAAACAAACAATCGTAAATCATTTAAGCCATGATTTCGAAAGGTGACTTTCTTGTATTCATTGGTGATAGACGAACTTGTTATTATTAATGGTTGTATTCGTCTTCCAAAATAGCAACTCCAAATACAGAGCTGTAAGTTTGTGGACTTACTTATAGGTATGCATTTCCCTCACCAAAGAGCTCATCGCCATACCTGGGTTAGCCGATTGATTCTTTTAGTTTTCACCGCCATCAAACACCCTGCTTCAATTTTCATGAATTAGGGGTTTTTTTTACAAAGATTTGCGATCCGCTTGATTGTTTAGTTTTTCCATAAATCCGCACCAATCTTAAAAAAAAAAATAATAAATCCAGTTGATTTGCTTAGGAAAGTTGGTGATTTGAGGATCTGTGTTTTGAAACTATGAAATGGGGGATGGCGTGTGTATTCATCGTGTTTTTGCTGAGTCAACAATGATGACGTATTATTTTTGCTGACTTGGCTTTTTTATGGTGACTTGGCATTATGAGGTTTCATGGTATTGCATTGGCTAATTGCTAAGGCCATCCACAATGCAATGATGTGGCAAAGTGAAATAGAATAATTAGACGCCACCTCAACGTGAAAAAGAATAATAAAGTTCGTTTTCAGATGGATATGTTCAGAGGGGAGTCGGTCGAAGTTTCATGAATGGTAGGGGGAAAAAAATAATAATAAAAAAAAAAAAAAAAAAAAAAAAAACCAGAGTTGTATCCCTTTTTCTTAATTTTAAATTTTACAACTTTAATAACTTATTGTATAATTACAACACTAAAATTATACAAGCACTTTCTTTTTTAATTTTAAGTGAGCAATTAATGCGGTAAATAAAAACGGGAAATGATTGACACACCTAAAAGTTATGCTTAATTTTGTGCCTAAATATGTGTGGCAACAATTCATTGGTTGTATCAACCGGTTCCACTTCTTTACAATCCAATGAGGTAATGACACATAAGTTAGGAACAAAAATAGTCATGTCTTTTAGGTCTCCCAATCTTTTTTCAATAAAAGCAATTAATGAAGTTATTAAAACACCCGTTACATAAGAAATACATATTATCAAGCATATTGTACAACCAACTTAAACACAATTTCTGTATTAAATGTCACTAAAATACTTAAAACTAAGAATTAAATAATACAAATAATAAAGCATATTATACAAACTATTCAAACACAAAAACTTCAATTTAAGAAATACAAATAATAAAGCTAAAATTACAAAAAAAAAAAAAAAAAAAAAAAAAAAAATCTTTATATTTTATCCTACTGCACATATTTCTAATCTAGCTTCAATTTGTTTAAAACTACATGTATATAAAACATAGTTCGATTCGGGTAATCGCTGATATTTAAAAGTAAAAATCGAAATCGAAACGCGAAAAGAAGGTTTATCGATTTCTAGTTTTTTCGGATTCGATTTCTTAGTTATCGCTTTTTGCGATTTCAGATTGAGCATGTCGGCTCAATTTTTCGGTTTCACACATTTTTTGAACACTCGTATCCATAAAACTTACCTTTATATAAATCAAATAGATATTTTGAACGACGAAAAAACATTGCTCAATAAAATATTTATTATCATAATCGTATAATGAAAAACACTGTCATTTGCTAAAGAGTTGAAATACGTCACATGTAATTCTTGATATCCGTAAATTTATTGTCAAACAAAAAATAATAAATTATAATACATGATTCACCGAAAAATTTTATTTCAGGGTACCCGCGCCGCAGCAACGCGCGGGTACCCTGCTAGTTATATTTTAATTTACTAATTTTGTCAACCACATGTTCTTTTTTCAATTTTTGTTTTTCTACGTTTTTACTCTTAAGAAATTTTGAAACTCCCATAGTATACATTTTTTATATTTAGGTCGATACGTTGTATCCTCATTTAGAAATACGACGTATAGCAGAACTGTCTGTAGATTTTTTTGCAATTTTCTGCAAAAAAAAAACAACCTTCCGCAAACCAAAAACTAAACAAACTTAGAACCAAAGCATTTTCGTAACACAACAAAATGAAATTGATATGTACAACACATTTGGACCCATATAAAGTCAAAATGGGTCAATACAGGCATAAATGGCATAAAGCCAAACACCCCTTTTACAAAACATACACTTATAAGCACTAGTTATTAAGATTTGCAAATCTGCGTTTTCACATAAAACGACATTAAAAGTTCCTAGGGTGTTAAGTAGTATTTAGAAAGGGTTTGAGACTTTCTCTACATGAACGAGCTCTACCGGTTGCTAACCCGCCATATTCTTGCCCCTTAACTTAGCATTACATGTCTCACCTATAAGAAAACACAAACGAAGCAACATAAGCAAATTTGCTTAGTGAGATAACGTATATAAACTAAAATAATAACGTGGCAAACGCATTAAATTTGCTTCGTAAGATATCACCACTTTTATGACTATAGTGCTAGTTAGCACTTTAATCCCCACCCAGGAGTGTATCAAGGGGACTAAACACATCAACGTATTGCATACGGGTAGTATAGGCTCCATGTACCCACTAGTCGTCCACATAGAACGTCAAGGTTCCGTAATCGGAACATAAATGTTTTAGTATTCTAATCGTCCACTTAGGACGTCTAGTCCCATTTTCGTGACGTAGTTATATCATGATGCGCCAGTCATCCACATAGGATGTCTAGTTCCGCATTGGGAACATAACATGTGAAAAACTAGAATGGGGGGTTGAATAGTTTTACTTCTTTTAAATTTTAATGTGAAAACTTTTGTTTACTTTTAAAAACTTCGATTCGATCTTATGTGACTTCAACTCTTAAACAATATGAACAAATATAGACAAATGTAAATAAGTAATGCAAGTAAAGTAAATGAAATGAAATGAAATATAGGGATGGAAAGATCAAACCACAACACAAGAATTTATAGTGGTTCGGCTACAAGGACACCTTCCTTGCCCTACTCCACTCCCCGAGTCACCTACTCGAGAGTTCTCTTCACTATGTCAACAAACTCCCTTATGGTGGAGAAAACCTTACACAAGTTTAGCTTACACCGGCTTAACGACACAAAGCTAGATGTCGGGTTCTAATCGTAGCTAGAACCAATCTCACAACTTCTACACGACTTCTTCACGACTTATTCACAACTTCTTCACGACGGCTTCACGACTTCTTCACTATGGCTTCACACCTTCTACACGACGGCTTCACAATTTCTACACGACGACTTCACAACTTCTAGACTATGACTTCACAACTTCTACACTACTTCTTTACAACACAACTACTTACTTACACTTAGATCTACTTATCACAACTATACAACACTTTACACAACTACAAAATGATATGAATTGAACTACAATACTTCTTCTCTAGTTGAAGGAGTATTCTTCTTTTGCACTTGGATGATAAAAGCTTGGATCACTTGGAAACCAATGCTTAAGAGAATATGATCAAAGGATTTTAGAAAGGATTTACAAGGATTAGAGAAGATTTAGAATAGAAGGTTTGGGGTGCAAAAGGTGAGGAAAAAGTCCAGAGAAAGTCCAGTATTTATAGGCAAATCTGAGGACCTAGAGGAGCGGGGCGGTCCCCTTAAATAGGTGGCCGGCCCCCTTAAAATTAAGGGGACCGCCTAGTATAATTAAGGGGGCCGCCCTTCCTGAACGTTGCTCAGATTTGTCTTTTTGTGGGGAAGGTTTTTCTAGAACATTTTTGCCATTTTTGGTTGAAAATTTGAATTCATAAATTTATAATGAATTAAACCTTTTTATTTAATACCAAAAATGTTTTTCTAAAAGATATAAAATGTTTGTGACATTTTATAAAAAAATCTAGTGATTAAGAAAATGTTCCTTTGATCATATAATGCATTAAGCATTTGTTTATTCATACCTTAAGTGATTTGAGTTGTTAAAATAGATATTTACAACTAAATACTTGTTTACGTCATAATTTTCCGTTTAATGATTTTACATTTTGTGATTATCAAAACGTAGAGATATCGAAAAATATTAATAACGTGTTTAGGCATTATTTATATCAACAATCTCCCCCTTTTTGATGATTACAAAATCTAAACTCATTAAATTGAAAAATTAGTTTTTAGACAAGTATTTTTAGAATCAAAAAGGTTATGCCGACAAGTTTTAGATATGAAATTGTCGGGACGAGAACTCCCCCTTGATGTGTGCTCCCCCTTGTTTGAGAGCATAATGGAAACGAGATATGAAATACTTGCAAGAAAAATATTAGAAGCACAAGCATATATATAGCAAAAATAAGCAAGCATATAAAAGAAAGAAATTCATTAATTAAAGATGTTGTGTATAAATACACAACCAAGTAGAGTACATCATAGGAAAAGCATACAACTTTTAACAAATAAGACAACTAATGATACTACATAATCATCCCAAGATTACATGATCCGGTATAGAGCTTGAAACCAAAAAGGATGGATGAAATTATTGTTGGTGAAACATTTTATCTAGCTTGAAGAGAATGGAGGAGGTGGTGGTGAAATAGGTGAAGATGGTGGAGGTGGTGGTGGAGGTGGGTTGGTTAACATGTGCTCAATGCATGAGAACATGTATTGCATCTCATCCCGAAGACCAAAGATAATGGTTCGGTTATGAATGCAACAAAGGCAAGTGTCTCCATGAGCTTCAAGGAGACTCCAAGGTATGGGGTTAACAAAGAGAGGTGGTGGAATTGGTGAGGATGAAAAGTGAGCATCAAGAGGTGTGATGGGTGATAGGGAAATGGCAATCTCGGTGGATGGAGGTTCTTGAGTGGGAGGTGGTGGTGATGCTCTTGATGGTGGTGATGATAGGTGGGAGTTTATGTAGTCATTGATGGATGAGGTTGAAGGTATGAAAGAAGAGGAGGTACCATGGGTGGAAGGTGTTTTGGATGGTGCATTAGGTGCACTTGGAGATGAGCATTTAGGTGGTGGTGATGGAGTGGTGTTGTCTTCTTTAGTAAGATCAATGAAAAGTTGTTTGGGTGGTATGATGACCAATTTTTGTTTCTTAGAGGTCTTGGAGATGGAGGATTTTGGTGATAGCATGGTGTTGTAGGTTGATGTTTGAAGGAGATGAGGATTGATGAAATGAGGGTTTATCATTTGGAGAGAATTTATAATATGAAAGTATGGTTGGTTTGGGTAAGGTTTTGAGGTTTAGTATTAATATTCCAAACTCAGTTGGATTATTAAGAGAAGGGGTAGCTGAGACTAGAGAAAAAGGGTCAAAAGATGCAAAAGAAAACAGTGAAATTCACTGTCCAGATGGCCGGTCCCCTTAATTGTAGGCCGGCCCCCTTAAAATTAAGGGGACCGCTGTCACACCCCCAAAATCGGGTCCAGCGGAAGCATACATGCCACTGGGGTGCAACTCAATTGGTATCACAACACAAGTGTAAAGAACGGTTTTCACATCAATCATTTAGAATATATTTGATAAGTCAAAAGTGTTAAATTTACATTATGAAAAGTGGTGCGGAAGTTGGCCCATAAAATAAGTTAAGCGGTCCCAAATGTTTTATCAGAGTCTTCTATGACCATGCCATGCCCTGCCAAAAGCCTCCAGTAGCGTGCTATCGCTTGGTTCCTGAAAATACATGCTAAAGTGTCAACACGAGGTTGGTGAGTTCATAGAGTTTGTTATAAATAAGTTGAAAAGCCTTTAGAGAAAGTTTCCACAGCATAGGCATTGTAAATCCACTCAGTTCCAAGCCCTGCCCATTCAAGACTTGCAACCTGTGTGTTTACAACCCAATGCTAACATAGTATGAGTAAGACATGTGCGTATACGATGTGCGTTCTATAACACTAGAAGACCTTATGCTGCTCACGAGGAGACTTATCAATGCTGCTCACGAGGAGACTTATCAATGCTGCTCACGAGGAGACTTATCAACGCTGCTCACTAGGAGACTTATCAATGCTGCTCACGAGGAGACTTATGTTCGGCTACCCCAAGTGTTTGATACTTAGGTCCGCGATATGCTTTCAAGAATAACGCAAATAAGTTTAACACAATCATGTATGTAAGCAAACAGTTTAAGCATGTATCTCCCCCAAAAGTTCAAAACGTATAAAGAAAGGGGCTATGAAACTCACCTGATGCGATAGCAACAATACTAGTGGTGAATATGCTGGAATGAGGCTCGGTCTCTAACCGCGACCTAATGTGAATGATATGATCTAAGGTAAGCAAATGAAATGATTCTACTCATGCAATTACGTATGTTAACGATACCACTCGTTAGTTTTGAAAATAACGTTTATCGTCGAAAACTACATTTTTGACGTCTCGCTAAGTTATGAACTACTTTTCGTGTAAATATGTTGAAACGGTATTCCACGATCCTTGTTTGATGTTTTATCGCCAAATAAAATAGTTTCGTCGCAAAATAACCCTTTTTACAACTGGTGAAAATATGACCGAACGGCCTCGCAAAGCTAGTCGCAAAATATTGTACGTTAAGAGTTAGGAATAGAACTTGACGTTTTTGAAATCCTTGCAACAACATCTCAATGTCGTCTCTTTTGAGTTTTGATCATACACGTCTCGATCATGAAGAAAATCGGCTTTGAATATGGTGTCTTGCAAAACAATTTACACTTAAAAAATATTGGAATTATAGTGAGGCTGTCAAAATAAGTTTTGTTAGTCGGATTTTCAGAAATTCATATCTTGGTCGTTATAAGTCGGTTTTCAACGTTCTTTATATCCACGCGATCGTCATAACATGAACTAACATATTCTCAGTGGCTCGGCTCAGCTAGACTACGGCTAACGCCTCGTTCTGTCCCCTGAAGTTCGGCCAACAGCCCGCATTTTCTGAAAATAATAGTTTTGCGTTGCTAACTTTAAAACATCGTATCTCCTTCGTTATAACTCGGTTTTTAGTGATTCAAGCGACCACGTTTTCGTGTTTGAGAGTACTTTCTAAATATGAAAGCTAAAATAACGCCATGTTTACTGATTTTTCCAAAGTTTACATTTCTGGACAGCGGGTATATATATATGTTAAAAACTCGTTTCCTTGGTTCGCGGCTTGATCAAACGACTACAACACAACTCCACAAGTACACACATCCTACCATACACCTTCTTAGGGTGTCATGGGTCCTAAACATCACTAAAAATAGTGGGCTTCGCGGGGATGTTAATAAAAACATACAGATCTAAGGTTTGAGATATTTTTAGCGAAAAATAAAACAAGTGGTATACTTAACATAAGTTTTGCATGAATAGCTCTCGAAATAAATAGGAAATACATCAATATAAGAACAATGGAAGTATGAAAAGATCAAAATTAGTGTTCTTGAGCTTACTTGATGATTGGTGAGCTAGAATGAAAAACGACCACAACCTTGGAGTTTTTATTACAAAACTCTAACAAGGAAGGTATTCGGGACAAGAATGAAACTTGATCTTCAAAAATTTATGGAATCCCTTGATCTCCTTGTTGGTGCCGTGGGATGGAGAGGGAAAAAGAGAGAGGTTTTTGCCTTGTTTTGCTTAGCTAAAAAAAAAGATGTGTAAATGTTATGAAATATAAATGAAGTTTTAAGTAAAGTTAAGCCATTAAGGCTTTTTGGCTTATTAGGCCAACAAGGGGGCGGCAAGCTTCTCCAAGAAGCTTTATCATGTGCAATTTTTCACTTAAAACATTTTTAGGATAAGTCTTAGTTAGTTTAGTGTGTAATTTCGGCGTTATCGGGTACCGGGTTAACTGAAAATAAAACGTGACGAATAAAAATAAAATTCGACAAAGTTGTAAAAACTCATAAAATCATGTTACTGATAAGAATCGGGTGTTAAAATAGTGTTCGTGATAAAATATCGCAAACCGATGGGGTTATAAGCCCTAACTGGGAAAATATTGCAAAAGGTTTCAAAACATCAGGTAAATTAATAATATAAATTTTATATCATTAAAATTAGCATGAAAATATATTAGGATCATAATCGGGAGTATTTGAGTATAATATTAGTAGTAATGACTGAGTGGTAACGTTTAATGAACATACGTAAATTGAAATGATGCAATCCCGTGCATAGTAAAGACTCGAAAATGCGAATTGTGACAGTCTCCACCCGTTAAGGAATTCAGTCCCTGAATTCAGCTCGCTCGTTCTACCTACGTACTTTCTCGTGGTCGGATTTGATGGGGGTAAACTTTCCCATGATCGAGCATAGCCTTCAAAAGACCTCTAGGTAACCGATTTTTACTTAATCCCACAACTCATCAAACAAGAACTGTCATGGGATTAGGCTAAATCGGTTTGAGGTTGTCGATTCAAATTTAATCTCACAACTCATCAAACAAGAACTGTCATGAGATTAAACTGAATCGGCTCGGGTAACAACTTGATTCCAGTTTGATCCTCGCAACTCATCAAACAAGAACTGTCACTTAGATCAAACTAGGAACAAGTGGTTTGAAGGAGGTCTTTTGAAAATTTGGCTCGATTATGGAATTGCTTACACCGATCAAATCAATCCGGACATAATTCCATTATAACTACTCTCAGTATTGCAACATTCATCTCTGAGTCGAACATAGGTAGTCAGGCTATGTCCCACTGTCCCGGGTCGAATATAGATGACTAGTCTATATTCCACCGAGGTTCAATGAATTTTGGAATACTCAGCTTAGTTATAATAATACTATGTCCTTCACATGTAAAGGGGGGTTCAAAAGACTAAGGCAGGTGATCAGGCTTGAGGTCGAATGATGAAACTACGTAAGGAAAAAGGTGTAACGCTGTGACGTGTATGATATGTATGCACCCTTATATGTAAGACAATCACAGTATTCAACGAGAATAAGTGAGTATAATCTATCTGGCAATAAGATACAAATCTCATTAAATATGCCAGCAACAAACCACAAATGAGGCATCAGCTTGGCAGGCAGGCACGTGGCGGTCATAGGGTTAAGTTTTCGTAAAAGTAGCTATAGTTTAGGTTTTAAAATTACCCAATTCTCTATAGCCTAGGCTCTGATACCAATCTGTCACACCCCAAAATCGGGTCCAGCGGAAGCATACATGCCACTGGGGTGCAACTCAATTGGTATCACAACACAAGTGTAAAGAACGGTTTTCACATCAATCATTTAGAATATATTTGATAAGTCAAAAGTGTTAAATTTACATTATGAAAAGTGGTGCGGAAGTTGGCCCATAAAATAAGTTAAGCGGTCCCAAATGTTTTATCAGAGTCTTCTATGACCATGCCATGCCCTGCCAAAAGCCTCCAGTAGCGTGCTATCGCTGGGTTCCTGAAAATACATGCTAAAGTGTCAACACGAGGTTGGTGAGTTCATAGAGTTTGCTATAAATAAGTTGAAAAGCCTTTAGAGAAAGTTTCCACAGCATAGGCATTGTAAATCCACTCAGTTCCAAGCCCCGCCCATTCAAGACTTGCAACCTGTGTGTTTACAACCCAATGCTAACATAGTATGAGTAAGACATGTGCGTATACGATGTGCGTTCTATAACACTAGAAGACCTTATGCTGCTCACGAGGAGACTTATCAATGCTGCTCACGAGGAGACTTATCAATGCTGCTCACTAGGAGACTTATCAATGCTGCTCACGAGGAGACTTATCAATGCTGCTCACTAGGAGACTTATCAATGCTGCTCACGAGGAGACTTATGTTCGGCTACCCCAAGTGTTTGATACTTAGGTCCGCGATATGCTTTCAAGAATAACGCAACTAAGTTTAACACAATCATGTATGTAAGCAAACAGTTTAAGCATGTATCTCCCCCAAAAGTTCAAAACGTATAAAGAAAGGGGCTATGAAAACTCACCTGATGCGATAGCAACAATACTAGTGGTGAATATGCTGGAATGAGGCTCGGTCTCTAACCGCGACCTAATGTGAATGATATGATCTAAGGTAAGCAAATGAAATGATTCTACTCATGCAATTACGTATGTTAACGATACCACTCGTTAGTTTTGAAAATAACGTTTATCGTTGAAAACTACATTTTTGACGTCTCGCTAAGTTATGAACTACTTTTCGTGTAAATATGTTGAAACGGTACTCCACGATCCTTGTTTGATGTTTTATCGCCAAATAAAATAGTTTCGTCGCAAAATAACCCTTTTTACAACTTGTGAAAATATGACCGAACGGCCTCGCAAAGCTAGTCGCAAAATATTGTACGTTAAGAGTTAGGAATAGAACTTGACGTTTTTGAAATCCTTGCAACAACATCTCAATGTCGTCTCTTTTGAGTTTTGATCATACACGTCTCGATCATGAAGAAAATCGGCTTTGAATATGGTGTCTTGCAAAACAATTTACACTTAGAAAATATTGGAATTATAGTGAGGCTGTCAAAATAAGTTTTGTTAGTCGGATTTTCAGAAATTCATATCTTGGTCGTTATAAGTCGGTTTTCAACGTTCTTTATATCCACGCGATCGTCATAACATGAACTAACATATTCTCAGTGGCTCGGCTCAGCTAGACTACGGCTAACGCCTCGTTCTGTCCCCTGAAGTTCGGCCAACAGCCCGCATTTTCTGAAAATAATAGTTTTGCGTTGCTAACTTTAAAACATCGTATCTCCTTCGTTATAACTCGGTTTTTAGTGATTCAAGCGACCACGTTTTCGTGTTTGAGAGTACTTTCTAAATATGAAAGCTAAAATAACGCCATGTTTACTGATTTTTCCAAAGTTTACATTTCTGGACAGCGGGTATATATATATGTTAAAAACTCGTTTCCTTGGTTCGCGGCTTGATCAAACGACTACAACACAACTCCACAAGTACACACATCCTACCATACACCTTCTTAGGGTGTCATGGGTCCTAAACATCACTAAAAATAGTGGGCTTCGCGGGGATGTTAATAAAACATACAGATCTAAGGTTTGAGATAGTTTTAGCGAAAAAATAAAACAAGTGGTATACTTAACATAAGTTTTGCATGAATAGCTCTCGAAATAAATAGGAAATACATCAATATAAGAACAATGGAAGTATGAAAAGATCAAAATTAGTGTTCTTGAGCTTACTTGATGATTGGTGAGCTAGAATGAAAAACGACCACAACCTTGGAGTTTTTATTACAAAACTCTAACAAGGAAGGTATTCGGGACAAGAATGAAACTTGATCGTCAAAAATTTATGGAATCCCTTGATCTCCTTGTTGGTGCCGTGGGATGGAGAGGGAAAAAGAGAGAGGTTTTTGCCTTGTTTTGCTTAGCTAAAAAAAAGATGTGTAAATGTTATGAAATATAAATGAAGTTTTAAGTAAAGTTAAGCCATTAAGGCTTTTTGGCTTATTAGGCCAACAAGGGGGCGGCAAGCTTCTCCAAGAAGCTTTAGCATGTGCAATTTTTCACTTAAAACATTTTTAGGATAAGTCTTAGTTAGTTTAGTGTGTAATTTCGGCGTTATCGGGTACCGGGTTAACTGAAAATAAAACGTGACGAATAAAAATAAAATTCGACAAAGTTGTAAAAAATCATAAAATCATGTTACTGATAAGAATCGGGTGTTAAAATAGTGTTCGTGATAAAATATCGCAAACCGATGGGGTTATAAGCCCTAACTGGGAAAATATTGCAAAAGGTTTCAAAACACCGGGTAAATTAATAATATAAATTTTATATCATTAAAATTAGCATGAAAATATATTAGGATCATAATCGGGAGTATTTGAGTATAATATTAGTAGTAATGACTGAGTGGTAACGTTTAATGAACATACGTAAATTGAAATGATGCAATCCCGTGCATAGTAAAGACTCGAAAATGCGAATTGTGACAACCGCCTAGCAAAATTAAGGGGGCCGCCCATCTGGTGTTTTCCCAGGCGACCAAAATTGAAAAATTTCCAGAAAATGGTCAGTTTTTTGGTTGTGTTTGCAGAAAGCTCTATTTGAACCATGTACACTAGGAATGATCCAATAGTAACAATAATATATCAAGTAATAATGTACATATATAAACTAGCAAAATCATGTTATAATCATATCATAGGCATATTATATTAAAGAAACAAAGTTCTAACATAATAGTAGTTAACCATCTAGCATAATGCAAAATAAATGTCAAAATAATAACACTACACATAATTATCTAATAACATATCATCAATGTTCAATTAAACCCACACCAAATAAATCTATTTCTTCTTTCCAAGAATCTTCCTGAAGGCCTTTCCTATTGACTTGAATCCACCTCGAACCTCTTGATGCATTTGTTGAGTGGTGTTTAGCAATGAGGTTTGTCTTTCGAAGAGGAGTTGATCGTTTTGTTGGGAAGGAGAAGGAACTTGATAGTCGGTGTAATCAAGTTTCGGAAGATTATTAACGAATGTCGTGGGTGATGGGGTACTAACACGTGATGTGTCCTCCTCCTCATCATCATCATCTCCTCGATGAGATGTAGAACCACGAGGTGGGAGTGAGAAAGAGCTACGAGATTTGCCCTTGTCACTTCGGGATTGACGAGGTTGGACACGAACAAGAGGACGCAAGACCGGTTGAACGAACTCATAAATATCACTCTCAAGATGAGGGTAATGTTCCATGACATGATAATAAAGTCGAGTAAGGAACATACCATAAGGAAGATTGGCATTGGGAGTGTTTTTAGCGGATATGATTCGATGAACAAAGAGATAAGCCAAATTGTATTGTTCTTCCGCAACAACACAATACAACATGTGAGCAATGCTCGCCGTGAGATGATCACGGTGACCACCGGTACCGAACGCATTCTCGCGAATGAGTTCTTCCCAACGCTTCATGTCGGGGCTTAACTCCTTGAGGAGGATTTGGTTTGCATGGATGTCGACATTTTTTGACTTAATCTTTCTGCTATTCGTACCACGTTCTAGCTCAAGAAGTCGACGAATGTCGTCGGGAGTTGGGATCTCAGAATAGTATGGACCTCCTTGAGGTCTATGTTGTTCAAGAGAAGAAAGATCCCACTCATTTGAGAAAACGGCTTGACCGTTGTGGGGAATTTTGAGAATTTGACCGAATTAAGCGAGAGTAAGAGTGATGAATTCGTTTTGGATCATGAAGGAAATGAGGATATAACCATAGTCATCGGTTTGCACCGTAACTTGACTATAAAAGTCAAGAACAAAGCGAGGAACGATACGCTCATTGATTTTGTAAAGACAATCGAGATGAACATTGGAGAACATTCGTTCGATATAGTCGGATTGATAGAAAAATGGATCGACAATTCTCCCCTCAAGAGTGTTTCTATTTTTGATGGAACGATAGAAACATGCAATAGCGGGAGATATGCCGGGAGTGGCGAAAACTTTTGGAATGTATTGTTTTGTTTTGGAGACATCACCAACCGTGGCTTTAGGCATTTTCACCTGAACAAGATAACAACAAGAAAATAAGATAAAAGAGATGCATATGTGACATATACTAATCATGTGGAACGCAAACATACTTTGACTCTAAAATTTTAATCCTAAGAAGTAGTTTGCAATGTTCTTTTTTTTTTTTTTTTTTTTTTTTTTTTTTTTTTTATGATGTTAAGGAGTAGTTGTAATGATATTTTGATAAAGAACCAAACGTATCCAAACGCTCCTTTATACATCATAAGCCACTTTGAAATGTGGCTAGACAAACATTAGATTATATGTCTAGCTATTTCTTACGAGTATTTATGTTAAGTAACTTATTGAAAAGGTGAAAACGTAGATTTTGACTCAAAAATGTCTTTTAATATGTTATGCCAAACGCTTCCTTTTTCTAGAAAAATAATGACTAATATTTCAATATACATATGAATTATGTATCTTGATGACTTAAAATAACTAGTTACATGTTTATAAACTTGTCCATTAGTTGTGAAATTCATTTTGACTTAATCTTGACAATTTTATGACTCAATCCAAACACCCTCTTATGTTTATAAAATCATTTTTCATGATTCGAAAAATATATTTTTAGGATTAAAAGTTGTGATATTATAATGTGGTTAGTTATAATAAGTGTTTATGGCATAATTCAACAATGTATAACAAATTTTGAATGAGAGTGTTTGGTTTTTCAAAATTTTGGCATGAGGGTTTTAGATTACTTAGATTCTAGGTTAATTAAGTACTCTAATCCTATGGGAAGCATTTGGCAATGAGTATCCTAGACTTAATTTCAACATAAGTTCGAATTTAAAAAATTTAAATAAAATACCTAATTGTGATTAGACTCGAAATTTGATGAAATTAGATGAAATGTGTTTTGGAAAACTTACAATATATGTTGCTAATCGAGATATAAGTGTTTGCCCCTTGCGAATTTAGCCCGAATTGGTGATTTGGTAAGTGGTTTTGATGGTTTTTGGGTGGTTTAGCTCGTTCACAGCAGGTAGCAAAGGAAGGGTGTGTGAGAAATGGAGTGTTTGGCAAAAGTTTTAAGAGGAAAATCGTTTTTGGTAGCAGCAGATGGCCGGTCCCCTTAAACATTAAGGGGGCCGCCCTCGTTAACTAGCCGGTCCCCTTAATTTTAAGGGGGCCGCCTACCAAAAATGGAGTTTTTCGAATTTTGTTTCTGACGGCAAAATATTTATATGTATATAGATTGATTTATAATATATCAAAAATACGTTGGTTTATATATGCACGAGGAAGGAATACTTGACACATTTTATTAACATTTCGTTAAAAAATATCTTGAGAATTTTGGATAAAATAATCAAGACGTCAAGTCGACAAAGGTTTTGAGGAATGAGAGGAAATGTGCATATTATATATATATATATATATATATATATATATATATATATATATATATATATATATATATATATATATATATATATATATATATATATATATATATATATATATATATATATATATATATTGTGTGTGAAAGTGGAATGTTTAATGGTGTTGAGAAATGATGAGGTAAGGACAGAGATGAGTGCTGACGGCGTCGAGAGTTTGTTTCATCCATAGTCTCCTTTGCGCGAAGGTTTAAGAATTACTTCTACGTTGATCCACTTAACTCACTT
The DNA here is from genome assembly GCA_021014915.2 of Artemisia tridentata subsp. tridentata. Classification (NCBI taxonomy): domain Eukaryota; kingdom Viridiplantae; phylum Streptophyta; class Magnoliopsida; order Asterales; family Asteraceae; genus Artemisia; species Artemisia tridentata. Next base: position 23,071,088 of record CP139505.1, read on the forward strand.
CTCTTCATCACCATGAGTTTTGTGATAGTGGACATAGAAGATTTTCGTGTTGAACTTTAAGGTTCAAAAGAGCCAAAGGGGGAAGAAAAGGTTCGAGGACGAACAATTTCTTTTAGTTCTAGATAGTCAACAAATAACGTATCTAGGTTATGTGCGAATATATATATTTATATAGACTACGTATTATGTATATGTATAATAGTATAAGTATATGTATAAAGGGGAAACATACGCACATAAGAATTAAATTAGGCACTTTTAAACTAACGGGGGCATGCAATAAGCTAGTTCATTAATCTAGGCATATAGTGGTGAGCATGAAAGAGAGGCGTACCTTTTTGTCTTCAATGTGTGATCTTCAAGCACTTCAAAGTGTATATATTGACTAATAGCAGTCAATCATGAATGAGATACCGACTTTCTGGATGAGTAGACATTCTAGCCACTTGGTCCCCATGGTCTAATTGCTCCATAGTTGTTTGAACCAACATGGTTTGCAATTGACTAGGATGCATATATGGTGGAAGTATTCCCCAAGGATTGAAGCTTGGTGGATTTGAATAATTCCACGTTGGATAACTATTATTATTATGGAGGTTTTGTCGATTTTGATTTCTTCTAGGTTGAGGAGTTTTAGGCCGAGGGTGAGGATTATTTGGTCTTCTTAGGGGAGGTGTTTTTGATCTTAATTTCGGTTTAGGTGATTCTTCTTTGGTTTTTAAAGATGGTTTGTAAAAAGTTTTTATTTCATCATTACTAGCGATGGGTATTTTTCTATCTCTTATAAGTATGTATTTAGGTGTTGACTCTAAGGATTTTTGCTTACTAGATTCACTTTCAAACTTTACATTTTTAGTTTCACTAGTTGAGGCCTCAGTTGAATTAAATCCTAAGCCGGTTTTATCCCCTACTACTCTTTGAACACTTATTATTTTCCTAAGTGAGTTACTACTATTTTCAAATTTGTCAAGTTTACAAATTTCTTCCTTAAGTTTTTCGTTTTCATTTTTAGTTCCTTGACATGTTTTACATTCTTCAAAAGCTTCTTTTCCTTTTTCTAAGTTGTGTAGTTTAATATTTAATTCAAGTATTTCATTTTCTAATTGATTGTTTAAGCATTTTAGTGATTTATTTTTAGTCATTACTTTTTGACCTAGTTGGCATAATCTATTATATTCACTATCTAAGTCTTTTTCGTCTAATGATAAATATTCATCACTAAAGTATTCGGTTTCGGAATGTACCTCACTTGATGTCTTAGCCATAAGACATTTCTCCTCCTTTGTGGTTTCTTTCTCATCTTCGTCACTATCACTCCATGCTCCTCCAATGAACGCCTTTTGATTTTGCTCCTTTGACATCATTGGACATCTTCCGATGAGATGATTTGGATCGCCGCATTTAAAACACTTCCTCTCGCTCTTGCTACCTTTGTCATCTTTGTTTCTTTGGAATGCCTTTCTTTCGTCATGTGGTTGTCTAACGAATCTTCCTCGTCTTTTGAAAAACTTCTTGAAGTCTCTTACGGCCATGGCATATTCTTCGTCATCACTTTCGGAGGTTGAGCTATCCTCGTCACTAGATACCTTCCTAGTTTTCAATGCAATTGACTTGCTTTGTTCTCTTTTTCCTTTGACCATCTCGAAGTCTTTCTTTATTATTGCTTCGTTGACTTTCAAGTTGCCGATCAACTCATCAAGTTGAAGAGTTGACAAGTTCTTCGATTCTTCAATCGCCGTAACTTTAGCTCACCATTTTGGATGAAGCGCCCTAAGAAATTTCCTAACAAAATTCTTACTAGAAAAACTCACATCAAGTGCTTTTAAACTTGTGATGATTGTGTTAAATCTAGCAAAAGCATTATCAATTGATTCCTCTTTCGGAATCGTAAATTGTTCATATTGTTGAACAAGAAGATCTATTTTATTATCTTTGACTTGACTATTACCTTGGTGAGTTATTAGTAAAGAGTTCCAAATTTCTTTTGCGGTTTCACACATAAAGATTATTTCGTATTCTTTACGTGGTAGCGCATTATAAATAACCATTTTTGCTTCATTATTTTTAGCAAGTTTTCTTTTTAAATCATCACTTTGTTTTTCAAAAGGTACTACTTCATCCTTTTTAGTTTCAGGATTGTTTTGAATAGGTAAAAAATCACCATTGGTAATAACATGCCAAAGATCTAGATCTTTTGATTTCACATAAGTTTCGAATCGATTTTTCCAATAAAGAAATCCATCACTTTCAAATAGTGGTGGTCTTTGCATACACCACAACAAAAGTGGCTTTTTAGGACCCTTTGTGTGGGACAGTATGATAATAGAGTCCTAAAAAACTGTTTAATAGGACATATGAGCGTTTAGGGTCCTTTTTAAATATTTGCTACTTAGGCGGTGTCCTAAAAAGTTATATAATAGGATGGTTGATTATTTGAGGTCCTATTATCATATAACTTAATAGGACACTTAAAATATGGATCATAATAAATTACTTTATAAGACATTTAGTTGTTGGTGTCCCATTATGTGATAGTGTAATACGACACTTGATCACTAGATGTCCTATTATGACATAACCTAATAAGACCCTTGACACTTTGGTCTTATAACTTTAACCTTTATAGGACGTTTATTCATTATGGTTTTATTATAATACACCATAATAGGACACTTGAGTTTTGAGTCATAAGACATCAGTTAGTTAAAACGCTTATTCACAAAAGTTTTATTATAACAAAATTTAATAGGACCTTTGACACGTGGGTATTATAACGTTAACCTTTATAGGACGCTTATGCACAATGGTTTTATTATCGTACACCATAATAGGACATTTCATTTTTGAGTCATATAACATCATTTTTTTTAAAACGATTATTCGCAAAAGTTTTATTATAACAAAACTTAATAGGACCCTTAAGACGTGGGTATTATAATGTTAACCTTTATAGGACGCTTATGCATAATGGCTTTATTATCATACACCATAATAGGACATTTTATTTTTGAGTCATAAAATATCAGTTTTTTAGAACGTTTATTCGCAAAAGTTTTATTATAACAAAACTTAATAGGACCCTTAAAGGACGCATATTCATTATGGTTTTATTACAATACACCATAATAGGACACTTGATACATAAGTCATAAAACATTAATTATTTAGAACGCTTATTCGCAAACGTATTATTAAAACATAACTTAATATGACACTTGACACTTGGGTCCCATAGATTGATACACCATTATAGGACACTTGATATTTGAGTCATAAAACATCAGTTTTATGGAACGCTTATTCGCAAACGTTTTTTATTATAACAAAAGTTAATAGGACCCTTGACAATAGGGTCTTATAACGTTAACCTTTATAGAACGCTTATTCATAAAGTTTTATTAAAACATCCGCTTTTTATAATGCTTATTCATATTAAGTTTTATTAAAACATAACTTGATATGACACTTGACACTTGGGTCTCATAAATTCATCCACCATAATAGGACACTTGAAATTTGAGTCATAAAGTATCAGTTTTATAGAACGCTTACTTGCAAAAGTTTTATTTTAACAAAACTTAATAGGACCCTTGACACCTGTGTCTTTTAACATTAACCTTTATAGTACGCTTATTTGTTATGGTTTTATTATCATACGCTATAATAGAACACTTCTTATTTGAGTCATAAAACATCAGTTTTTTAAAACGCTTATTTACAAAAGTTTTATTTAAACATTACTTAATATGACAGTTGATACTTGGGTCTCAAAACTTGATACACCATAATAGGACACTTGATATTTGAGTCATAAAAGATCAGTTTTATGGAACGCTTATTCACAAAAGTTTTATTATAACAAAACTTAATAGGACACTAGCTATTTAAGTAATAAAACATCAGGTTTTTACAACGGTTATTCGCAAAAGTTTTATTATAACAAAATTTAATAGGACCCTTGTCACTTGGGTCTCATAGGTTGATACACCATAATAGGACACTTGAAATTTTAGTCATAAATCATCAATTTTATAGAACGCTTAATTGGAAAAGTTATATTTTAATAAAACTTAATAGGACCTTTGACACTTGGGTCTTATAACCTTAACCTTTATAAGACGATTGTGTCGTGCCACGTGTATGCTGGCCCGGTTACCAGCACCGTTGTTGTACGTAGTAGAATTCACTACTACAAAATGGGGCTAAAGCAACACTCGTAAAGTGTTGTATTAGGCCTAAAAAATGTTGCTTAATGCCTAGTGCAACACGTTTTCAAGTGCTGCCTTAGACTCCGTTGCCTTAGGTCTAAAGCGACACTTTTGCCATAATGTGCAACACTTTTTTCAAAGTGTTGCTCGTGTTTACAAATGCAACACTTTCATATTGCAACACTTTTGATACTTATGTGCAACACTTCTTATTATACAACACCAACCAATAAAAACACTTCTACGCATCAAGTGCAACACTTTCCATCATCTATTACAACACTTCTTTTTCGTTTTAACAATACTAGTGCAACACTTTTTCCACTAGAGGCAACACTAACTTTAGCTTTTCATACCGAATATTTGCTCAACAATATTCAAAAGCTAAAAATATAAGCAATGTTTTAATTATATGTGGATACATAACTTGTTTCCATCATAGCAATGATATAATATAATCAATAATATCATATTCCAAATACAAATTTGTCAAAAGTCAAGCTACCATAAAGTTCATAAACACAAAAGTCTGCACACTAAAATAATGAATAGTACTAAAATCTTCCTCGTCATGTATTCTCAAAAGACTTCCATTTGATAGTTGCAACCCTTTTCATATCATTATCATCAATTGCTCTACCAATCAATGCATGTCGATTTCGTTGAATCAGAAATATAGCTACCTTCAAAATAAATACAAATAATGATTCATTATTAAATGAAAAAGAAGGGAATTGCCATGAGTGGTCTCATTATTAAAGAACATATCTAAAATGAAGAGACTTTAACAGAAATGATTTAATGAGACGTGTAACAGGTTGCACGAATTTCAGTTATTGCAAATGACGTACCACTCCGAGAAGGTTTCCAACAATGATTGAACCGATGGGATCATAGATAGGATTCCCTGTCAATTTAACAGCAACTTACGATGCAGTGGCAATTGCAAGGCCAGTAACTGCAGCACCATCCTGCACGTTCACTTACTTTTAGAGGCATGCCACAAGACAATATAAGCTTGGATGACGATCATTTATTAAATTCACTAGATACATGTCTCAATATACAGTAGTAATAATCAAGTTTTCACTTCGAGCAGCAATCGGATGATAAATCTCGTTTTGAGCATGTTATAATCATTATAAGCGGCTAGATTGACGATATTAAAAGTAACAAGCATTGACCTCTGTCATGATAGCAACAGCTGTCGGATCATGTCCACGCCAGACATAGTCTCTAATTGTCATGCCTTCTGCAGTTGCACCTTTTCGGACAGCATCCACCGCCACAGCAAGAGAAGCACCTACAGCAAAATACTTGTTTAGTATGAAAACATTTGCATCAATTAAGTAGTTAAAATTGTATCTGTAGATTCAGTATCACCTTCGATAATGAAGGAGCCACCAATCACCAAAGCTGCATATAATATGTTTCCGGGCGGCTGAAAAGCATACATATTGGATAAGAGACAAATAGTGCTCAATATCAACAAATAACAAATGCCACAAACCAATCAAATAGTAAGTTACCTGAGTAGTCCACAAATTTTGAACTCCATGTACAATTGTCGCACCATAACCAAGACAAAAGATTCCAACAGCAGATATTAAAGACCAAACAAATCTTTCTTTGGAATAACCATACCTAATAATACAAGTGAAATCAATCAGCACATATAAAGATCAAACCAACAGATATAACTATTATGTTCAATGAACAAAACATGACATTTAACTAGAACAACTTTGCACTGATAATAACTAGCACTAACAAACATGATGAATATGTGAATGATAACCGAAATACTCACGGATGAAGAGCATCTGGAGCACGCTTTGAACTGTTTAAACCGTATAAAAGAAGCGCCTACAACAACATCAAAATTCATCAGTATCTTTAAATCTACTAAACCAAACAAGAAGATCAACTAAATTGCATAACAGCCATTTCACCTGATTTGCAAAATCAGCAACCGAATGCACGACTTCAGCCAGCATGGCATGACTTGAGGTAGCAATCCATACCCCAAACTTGATTGAAAATACTAGAAAGTTGCACCATAAGGCTGTCGTAACCGCTCGCTGGCTATCACAAATGCAAAAAAGAATATAGGAAACAATGCAATTGGTCAAATCAGATAAAAACTTCAACAAAACGTAACAAACGTTCACCTAATTGTCAATGTATGTAATGAACTATTTTGTTTTGTTTTACCTTTTAATGTAATTATTCTCAAAGATTTTGAGCATTTAAGCATCACGAATCTGTAAAACAACAATGGACTATCATTAAATTTCAAGATTAACAGACCTAAATATCATTTGATTTCCGTTTTGCGTAACACACTTAAATGGTTAAACTGTTACAAAGTTTTCATTTAGGTAAAACCAAGGTTTAAAAGTACGGAAACGAGTTTCGAGGCGTTTTCCCTCTGACTCGAGAGGCGTAAGCCTCGAGGCGGACCGAGGCGTAAGGTCGAGGCGGAATTAAAAAAATATATAAAAATTATATATATATAAGTTTTAATAGGTATTTATATATTTTATATACATATTTTATAAACTTTTATTAATTTTTTATTTTATTTAATATTTTTGAATTATATATTTTATATAAATGTTGCAAAATTTACATTATATATACATTTAGTTGTATATTTAAGTAAGACCTATTCTTAATTAACATAAAAACTTTTAATTGGCCCATTATTAATTGTTAATAGGCCCAATAAAAAAACAAATCCGGCCCACTACCCATATATTATTCACTTCTCTCTCCTTTTAGGTCAAAAGCAGCCACCTTTCACTTAAAACACGATCCACCAGATCTGACTGTACCTTCTTCCTTACTTCAAAACACAAATCCACCAGATCCGCCTCGTACCCGCCTCGCCGCCTCACACGCTTCACCACCGCCTCACCTAACGGAGGCGTACATTCCAAATCAACCACCAGAGGCGCCGCCTCATATGCGTTTTCCGGCCGATTCGCCTCAAGGCGCGCCTCGAGGCGCCGCCTCACACCGTTTTTTTAAACCATGGGTAAGCCTATAAATTAGGATGTCGCACGACATCAAGAAAAAATCGTCAACATGGTCAAACTTACTGACACATCGACACATCGGCTGTCAGACATCATTCTGGACACAGTTGCACTCACAAAAGGTCTAAACTTTCAAAAGTTCTCATTTAAGGTAAGCTCCTATATTAACATGTTTTCAAGGGTCAGATCACGAAAACAGTTAACATGGTCAAAATCACCGACAATTCAGCTGTCATGACATCACAGTTTCTCATTTCAAATATGTAAAATCAGAATTTCGATCAAATCACACACCGCAGTATACTAGGTCTTCTAATTCGTTAAGAGGTTTATCTAAAAGATTCAAAATATAACTAGGAAGACGTTTCAAATACCACACATGCATTACCGGATATGCGAGTTTGATGTAGCCCATTTGATATCTTCGTATCCGAGAATCAACAAACTCGACTCCGCATTGTTCACAAAATTGCGGGTCTTCTTTTTCATCTCCGATAACTCGATAATTTCCACAAGCACAAATTCCACTTTTTATAGGCCCAAAAATTCTTTCACAAAATAATCCATCTTTTTCTGGTTTATTGGTTTTGTAATGAAAGGTATAAGGTTTTGTCACCTCTCCAACTATCTCGCAACAAACATTGACTCATATGACGGAATTCTGCAAAATATGAATTTCAGGAATGGCAGAATTACCTCGGTCCCAAGACGTATATTGAGGGCTTCATTCCACATGTTGGCAGCGTATGTTGGCTGCATTCTAGCCCACATAGACATGACAGAAACTACCTGTGCAACGTATTTCACTACTTAAACAACAGTGACAGAGGCCAGAATAGATGTAGAGACATGACTATATAAGCTAACAAAAACCTAATAAACGTACCAAGTGAGCATCAATGGGCGGTGGATAATTTTCACCAATGGTGTCAATCCAGCTAAAAATCATGTTATGATAACCATAAGGCTTCCCTGTCATGCTCAGAAACTAACGCCCAAATTCAGCAAGAAACAAATATGCAAAAAGAGACCGTTTAGAATTGCTTATTGAAACTACTAGTAGCACTTTCAATAAACAATCCCAAACAGCCGATCAATAACCAATCCCAAACAGCCACTAAAAATCATGCATTTGGAGTAATATTGAGTTCGAGCCAACCAAAAAACTTTGAATAACCATGATACTAGTATGGGATGACATTGATATGTCGAAATAATAGGAATGGACATAATAAATTACCTCAGCCATGTTTAATGCACTGTCCTCGTGTGAGGCAGATGATGTTTTCTCTTGAATTCCCAGCCTTGACTTTGGAGTGCGAGGAGAATCTGACTCATCATGAGGTCTGTGGTGGTCGGCGGTAGCAGCGGCGGCGAGCAGTGGTCCGGCAACGGCGGCAGTGGTGTCTTTTACACAAACATAAACAAATACAAATGTAACAACATTAAAATTATAATTGGACCAAAAAAAAAAAAAAAAAAAAAAAAAAACTTTAATATAATTAGACAAAAAAAAACAGTGGTGCGTGTGTGGTGGTTTCGGTTGGGAGGATGAGATGAGTTTTGTGTGTGTGTGTGTTGAAGGTGGTTGTGGTGGTGTCGAATTTGTGGTATCGATCACAGATTGAAGAAGAAGAAGAATAGCATCGGTGGGTTTTTTTTGTGTGGAGATAAAGACTTAGAAAAAAAAAAGAAAAAAAAAAGAAAAAAAGAAACAGATTTATTCGTGGTATCAATTATAATTGAAGGCGGGCTATTAAAAAATTTGGCGGGTTGTTTAATTTTTGGTGAAAAAAAGTCCGTTATTATTATTATTATTTTTTTATCTTTATCTTATATATATAAAAAACAATTTAATTTATTTAATTTATTTAATTAATATTAAATAAATTAAAAATGAGATGTTTAACGAATGAGCCGAGATTATATGGTTTTACACGAGATGTTAAACGAATAAGCCGAGATTATATGGTTTTACACGAGATGTTAAACGAATAAGCCGAGATGATATGGTTGTACATGAGATGTTAAACGAATGAGTCGAGATGATATGGTTGTACATGAGATGTTAAACGAATGAGCCGAGATGATATGGTTGTACACGAGATGTTAAACGAATGAGCCGAGATGATATGGTTGTACACGAGATGTTTAACGAATGAGCCGAGATTATATGGTTGTACATGAGATGTTAAACGAATGAGCCGAGATGATATGGTTGTACACGAGATGTTAAACGAATAAGCCAAGATGATATGGTTGTACACGAGATGTTTAACGAATGAGCCGAGATTATATGGTTTTACACGAGATGTTAAACGAATGAGCCGAGATGATATGGTTGTACATGAGATGTTAAACGAATGAGCCGAGATGATATGGTTGTACACGAGATGTTAAACGAATGAGCCAAGATGATATGGTTGTACATGAGATGTTAAACGAATGAGCCGAGATGATATGGTTGTACACGAGATGTTAAACGAATGAGCCGAGATGATATGGTTGTACACGAGATGTTAAACGAATGAGCCGAGATGATATGGTTGTACACGAGATGTTTAACGAATGAGCCGAGATTATATGGTTGTACATGAGATGTTAAACGAATTAGCCGAGATGATATGGTTGTACACGAGATGTTAAACGAATAATCCAAGATGATATGGTTGTACACGAGATGTTTAACGAATGAGCCGAGATTATATGGTTTTACACGAGATGTTAAACGAATGAGCCGAGATGATATGGTTGTACATGAGATGTTAAACGAATGTTAAACGAATGAGCCGAGATGATATGGTTGTACATGAGATGTTAAACGAATGAGCCGAGATGATATGGTTGTACACAAGATGTTAAACCCAAACACCCTTTTGGTGCAGAAATAAGCAATCCCAAAGAACCCTGTTTGGATAGCATAAACCAAACGGCCCTTGTGGGCTGCTGTTAACCAAACAATATAAACCAAAAGGAGCGTTGAAAAGTGTTCAGTGCATAAACCAAACGGCCCTGTTTGGACAACAACATTTTATTAAACAAACAACAACAACAACAACAACAACAACAACAACGACGACAACATTACATATGAAGATTGTCCATGTCACCTAATAGCTCACGGAGTATTGCAGCCGACTGACATGCGTGGTCAGGGTTGTCGTGATTCGTTGCCGTTTCAAGTCTTGCCTCCAGCATCCTTACTCTTGTCTTTAGCACCTGCTTTTGTGCGTCTAGCATGTTTATCCTAAGATCTTTTTCATTACAGTTTAAGCACCCTGTTGGTGCAGATCCAGAACCGTGAGATGTTGAAGCAGAAGAGGTTTTCAAGATAAGAGGTTTTGAAGATAAGATCTTTTTCATTAAAGTTTGAGCACCCTGTATGTGATGTTCTTTTTCTTTTTTTTTATATTTCCTGCTCCACAATTACACATAAAAGGATTTTATCGCTGCATCTCAGGTTTTGAAGATAAGAGGTTTGGTGTTATCAGGGGGATGAAGGAGGTGATGTTGTTGCTGTTGTGAGAGAGAGGGAGAGAATATAAGGTGGTGATGGGGGATACGGTTTTTTGGATTTTATGTAGATTTTGGATAAGATTTTTTGGATATGTTCGGTATGTGCTGTAACCCCCGGTAAATTTCCTAAATTTATTTTACGAGTCGAAATATTTATTTCTGATTTCCCTTAAGCTCTCAAACTTTTCTGAAACTCTTTGAACTTGTTTAGGATTGAAACACAGTGGATATCTTGTTGAAACATGAGCGTTATTCACTTATCGAGCCAACACAACTTAAAACACGCGAAACGAATCGAATTTGACAAACAAATTAATTTTGAGAAAGTTATGCATATTTGTACTCGTTTTTATTGTAAAAATTATTTCGGACATAGTGGCGCAAGTTTCATAATTTTTCGAGTCCGTTTGGTATGCCGAATGGGGCCCACATTGTTTTATTATAAAAGAATTACAAATTGGCACAACCGACCCCTGGACTTATTTACCCCGCCTTCACAAACTAAGGTTAAATTACAAGAATGGTCCCTGCGTATTCTAAATACCCGAATTAGGGTTTTACTCTTATTATTATAACACCAATAGCAGGATTCCACTGTTCCGGCGCCGCCACCCTTTTTTCGGCCAATATTCCAGCGAACCCTTTTTGATGCCGCCGCATAGATCGAGACCACAGAAGTGTTTCTGGAGCATTTGTAGTCAAAGGGAGCTCGTTTGATCGTGTTTTGGAGCCACCACAGCCGACAACCACCATCACCACCACTCTACGCCACCCCTCTCCTTCTTTCTCCCTCGATTGGTAAGCCACACGCCACCATCTTTGTCATTTATTATTTTTTTTATATAAAACCCTAACCAGTAAAACATTTATATTAACATTATAAAACGAAAATTTATTTAAAACTCAAGTTTCAAATACAAGCTCGTGTGGATCTTGATTTCTTTCGTGTAACTCGTTCGGACTCATACCGAGTCACTTGACTCGTCCGAGTCAACTCACGAGTTGAGTGACTCGGAGCTATACGTGATTATTTTATATGTATTGTGTTGTATTGAACTCGAATTGTCCCTGTACATTTATTTTTTTAGTAATCTGAGGTTGTTTGTTTGCTCATCGACTGAGTCAACTCAACTCAGTCGAGTTGAGTTATTTTTATTTATTCATGTATACTGGTTGTTGTTGTGTTGTTGTTGTGTCATCATCTTTGTTTGACCCGTTTAGGCTCACGAATGGGTTGGCGTTGCTTATCTGCTTACTGGACAAAACAATAAAGGTGTGGGCGGCTACAGACAGCGGAAACTTGGAAGTAACTTACACGCATAGTGAGGAACATGTATGTTAATCAAACTCTTTATTAACGCAAGACTGATAGCATGTGTGCTATTGGTTGAATTTGTTGTAGCTTTATGTCTTGTGTGTCTATTAAATACCTAGATTATGTGTAGTATGTCATTGTGTAGGGAACAACCTTTTAGCTGTTAATATGATTTGACTAGTGTACCTCGGGATTGGGTTTGTTGTTGTTGTTGTTGTTGTTGTTGTAGTTGCGTTTTACCTCGGGTCAGCCTCACACCCAAGAGGGTGCGTTTGTTTGTTGTAATAGGCTCAACGTTAACACCCAAAGGGTGTTGTTCGCTTGCGGTCTGTGATGGGTTGCTTATTATTATTTTTTTTTGTTTGAATGGGTTTAAATTTTTTAAAGTGTTGTCGTATAGTTCTCAGTTAGTAGAAAACCCATGAAATGGTTTGTAGTTACTGTTCCAGTCGAGTCATGGTGCGTTTAAGTTTGTAAGGTGTGTCGAATACAGTATTGGATGTTGTATTATCAGTATGAGTTTATTAAAATAGTCAGTGGTATGGAAACTAAATTGAAGCTCTTGTATTTGATGGAAGCTTAGCTGAAATTGAGAAATTATATGGAATGCTAACTGATGGTTCGGATTCTGACAAGATTTCTGTTGCTACTATTTTATGTGGAGCTTCATTAACTCGTGGTTGGAATATAAAAGTGGGTGTTGCTTTGTAAGATGGATTTTTTTTAATCCAAGTACTTAGTTTTTATCGGAACTGAAGTCTGAACCCTTTGTGTGCTGTGTTTGCAGGAACACATTGGATCCTTCATCATTAAGATGCTGTCACCTCCCATTCCTACTGATTATGCTGGGAGCGAGAGTCATTTGTTAGCTTGTGCTCCCCTACTAAATGTTCTTCTCGTGGGGATATCAACTATTGATTGTGTTCAGATTATTTCCTTACTTGGCTTGGTAGGTTAAATTCGATTTGTCTGCCTTTATTATTTATTTAAATTGTTGAGAAGGTCAACAGATCTACAAGAAAAGATTTTAGAAGCATGTGTTAAGAATTCGAGATAATATATTAGTCATTTAGTTGGGCTGATATATTTATGACAGATTGGGCTGCTACCTCTTAACCAGCGTGGCAAGGCCCATTACGTATAGGTATTAAGAGGACCAAGTCATTAAGGTTGAGGAAGAATGGTGGTTTACAGAATGCCCTGGTAATGTTTTTTTTCCCGCCTGGTTCTCTTGCAAATCCTCTTGCTTTAGAGGCATATGGATGCTGCTTATGCATTTAATACTAACAAGTCGTATAGCTAGGCGGATTACTTTTTTGTATATTACACTTGGTATTGCAAACGATTCAATTAGCCCTTGAAAATGCACAAATTTGACGTCTGATTTGAGGCGATGTTAAAATTTGTTAACCATAGCAATTCATAAGGAATTAAGAATCATGATTGGACATTTGGTTTAGAGGTGGAAGGTTTTTACCATCTACTTAATAATGTTGTTTCGATTATGTTTTAACTTTTATTTCTTACACGTAAAAAAAAGTATTTAAAAAGGAAATGGGTCAAACTGGTCATGACTCGGCATAGTATAATTTATCCATATTTGACACACTGGTTATTAATAGAGAGTGTGGGCAAAGAGTGTTTGGACGAGCTGACCCGTTTTGTTCCACACAAAATTATCTGTTTTGAAACCCCATCCCAGAGGGTTCTTTTTACCTAACTGCCAGTATGGCCGCATGAATGGTGCTAAAGTATATATATGTTTGTTTACAGGTTCCACTGCTTGCTGGTGTCCTGATGCCCATATGTGAGGTTTTCGGATCATGCTCGCCCGTTGTTTCTTGGACTCTTCCAACTGGAGAACATTTATACCCCCTTGATGTGTTCTCAAATGCTTTTACTCTTCTGTTGAAGTTATGGAGGTTTGATCAACCACCTGCCGAGCACGGAATGGGGAATGCAGCCCCTGTAGGATCTCGGCTAACACCAGAGTTCCTCTTGCTGGCACGCAATTCCCAATTAACATCACGAGGGAATTCACTTTAAGACCAAAAGAAAAGGAAGAGTTCTTTTATTGAGTGTGCTCTCTCATCTGCAGGTCCTTCTTTTTTTTTTTGATTCTTTTCCAAAGTTAAAACTTTGGTACCGACAGCATCAAGCAAAACTTTATGTTACAAGACTTTATGTTGGATAATGTCTAAACCTTATTTATGTTTAGTGCTTTTGTTATGACAATTGCTTATTTGAAATACAATTTCGTTTTATTCATTTAATTATTATTTGATGTTTTATTCATATCGTAAAATAGAGTGTGCATGCTGAAAATAGTGTCCTATCATATGACTTGTTAGGACTTTGAAATTGTCCTATTAAACTTATTAAGCGTCCTAACAATAAACTTTTAAGGACCTTTAAAATTGTAAAAGTGTCCTAATATGTTGTTATTAGGACGTTATTTAGGTTGTTAATAGACATTTATACGACCAAAAAATTGGTTTCATAATCTTCTTTGAGATATTAGAACCCTTTTCTTGGTGCTAAAGTAGCTATAATGTTACATGATAAGCGTCCTAAAAATTATCTTTTAAGTACGCTTGTATGTGTATCAAAAGATTAAAATTAGGTAACCACATGTTAGAACATTGTAAAAGTGTCCTAATATGTTGTTATTAGGACGTTATTTGGTTGTTCATAGACATATTATGCGACCATAAATTTGGTTTCATAATCGTATTTGGGATATTAGGACCCTTTTCTTGGTGTTAAAGTAACTATAATGTTATATGATAACCGTCTTAAGAATCAACATTTAAGGACGCTTGTATGTGTATCAAAAGATTAAAAGTAGGTTACCACATGTCAAAACATTGTAAAAGTGTCCTAATATGGTTTTATTAGGACGCTATTTGGGTTGTTGATGAGGCGAAAAGTGTACCGCTTTTAAGGGGTCATTTAAGCCCTAAATCGTATTTATTTGATCAAATATTGCCCTAAATCGTTCCTTTTGTCATTTTAGGTACTTTTGAGGAGAAATCTGGAAAAGGAGGCATTTTGGACGTTTTTGGAGCATAAAAGTGAAGAAAACGACAAAGTCTCAAAAATCGGCTAAAAGTTACTCTTGACGGCGTCATGCCTTGGCAAGAAAAAGTGGACGTGAAATTTACTCATGATAAGCCAGTGAAAATAGCATGTGAATTCTGACGGCGTCACGCTTTAACTTGATCAAGGGCGTCACGGCTTAAATCATAAGGGGACGGCGTCACGTTCACGAGCTGACGGCGTCAAGCCTTGATAAGCCAGAATGGATTTTTGAAGAGCTAAAGAGGGACGGCGTCAAGAAGGTCATCCGGGAACCCTAGAAGCGGCGAGGTGACGGCGTCACAATCCATAAGGTGACGCCGTCAGATGCAAAAGTCTATATATAGTTTTCTAATTTTTTGTCATAGAGAGAGCTTAGTGTGTGGAATTTTGGGAGAAAACCCTAGGACGATTTTAGCTTCTTTTTCAAGGCTTTTTGCCTTGAGATCTTCCATGTTACATTGAAGATAAGTTATCAATTAATCATTCAATATGTCTATGTGTTGTTTGATTTTATCTTATTCTTGTCTTTTGATTAACATGTTAGGCTAAATTTATCTTGTGTTTGCTTAGATCTAATGAAACCTAGCTATTGATTATTGGTTATTAGTGTGTTATTAGTTGTATTGGATGATTGTTTATCTATGTTAGGCTTAAGAAAACTGGCTAACTTCCTATTCGGTAACTTGCTTGAACGTCTTAAGAAACATGAACCAAATGCGTACTAAAGGTTTTTATGGTTGTATTTAATGCACAAGCGAATTCTAGTGATCCCATGTTAGAAGCTTCCTAGCCGGCTCGACATAGGAGTGAAGTAGGAGCTTGTAGAGTTGGGGAAGTAAGTACGCCACCCCACGAATGGTATTAAGGAATACACCCGTCATCCACGCGACTAATACACACTAATTAACCGGTAAAAGATAGTTAGGGAGTAAGGAAATCTAAGTAAACACATTTCTCTACACATAAGTTTCTCACCACATTTTATTTTCAGTTATTTATTTTATTTGCATCCGTAGTACTTTTGGGTTAGTTGACTAGCAACTAATTCCGCCCACTCTTTCAAACCCGAGATTTTACTTGCTTTCATAAAAAATATAAAAACATAAAAAGAATCTTCCTCAACCCTTAGACCTATTAGAGTAGCCTTTCATACCTAACGAACACTATTCCCTGTGGAGAACGATCAATCCCCCGTACTTACCACTACACTATACTACATCGGTCAGGTACACTGCCTGGTGGGGTTGTAAGCCTCTTGGGATCCCTCGAGAGGTAAAACCTGTTGTAAGGTTACAAAACCACGCATCATTAGGACGTTATTTGGGTTGTTTATAAACCTATTATGCGACCATAAAATTGGTATCATAATCTTATTTGAGTTATTAGGACCCTTTTCTTGGTTGCTAAAATAGCTATGATGTTGCATCATATGCGTCCTAACAAACTTTTAAGGACCTTTTTATGTGTGTCAAAAGATTAAAAGTAGGTAAGCACATGTCAAAACATTGTAAAAGTGTCCTAATATGGTTTTATTAGGACGCTATTTAGGATGATCATAGACATATAATACGACCACAAAATTGGTTTCATAAGGTATTTGAGATATTAGGACGCTTTGGACCTATTACAACCGCCTTACATGAAACGCTTTCATCCTTGGTCCTATTAAATGAAAGGTCCTAAAAAGTACCATTTTATGACGCTTATGGGGGTCCTAAAAAGCCACTTTTCTTGTAGTGATAGATTGCCCTTTTAAATATTTTTCAGATTCCATAGATCGTTTCAAGTATTAAAATACAGTTTATTTTAAAAATCTTGTTTGACGTGACTCTTGATACCAATTGTGGAAAACTAGAAGGGGGGGGGGTTAAATAGTTTTACTTCTTTTAAATTTTAATGTGAAAACTTTTGTTTACTTTTAAAAACTTCGATTCGATCTTATGTGACTTCAACTCTTAAACAATATGAACAAATATAAATAAGTAATGCAAGTAAAGTAAATGAAATGAAATGAAAGATAGGGATGAAAAGATCAAACCACAACACAAGGATTTATAGTGGTTCGGCTACAAGGACACCTTCCTTGCCCTACTCCACTCCCCGAGTCACCTACTCGAGAGTTCTCTTCACTATGTCAACAAACTCCCTTATGGCGGAGAAAACCTTACACAACTTTAGCTTACACCGGCTTAACGACACAAAGCTAGATGTCGGGTTCTAATCGTAGCTAGAACCAATCTCACAACTTCTACACGACTTCTTCACGACTTATTCACAACTTCTTCACGACGGCTTCACGACTTCTTCACTATGGCTTCACACCTTCTACACGACGGCTTCACAACTTCTACACGACGACTTCACAACTTCTAGACTATGACTTCACAACTTCTACACTACTTCTTTACAACACAACTACTTACTTACACTTAGATCTACTTATCACAACTATACAACACTTTACACAACTACAAAATGATATGAATTGAACTACAATACTTCTTCTCTAGTTGAAGGAGTATTCTTCTTTTGCACTTGGATGATGAAAGCTTGGATCACTTGGAAACCAATGCTTAAAAGAATATGATCAAAGGATTTTAGAAAGGATTTACAAGGATTAGAGAAGATTTAGAACAGAAGGTTTGGGGTGCAAAAGGATGAGGAAAAAGTCCAGAGAAAGTCCAGTATTTATAGGCAAATCTGAGGACCTAGAGGAGCGGGGCGGTCCCCTTAAATAGGTGGCCGGCCCCCTTAAAATTAAGGGGACCGCCTAGTATAATTAAGGGGGCCGCCCTTCCTGAACGTTGCTCAGATTTGTCTTTTTGTGGGGAAGGTTTTTCTGGAACATTTTTGCCATTTTTGGTTGAAAATTTGAATTCATAAATTTATAATGGATTAAACCTTTTTATTTAATACCAAAAATGTTTTTCTAAAAGATATAAAATGTTTGTGACATTTTATAAAAAATATAGTGATTAAGAAAATGTTCCTTTGATCATATAATGCATTAAGCATTTGTTTATTCATACCTTAAGTGATTTGAGTTGTTAAAATAGATATTAACAACTAAATGCTTGTTTACGTCATAATTTTCCGTTTAGTGATTTTACATTTTGTGATTATCAAAAAGTAGAGATATCGAAAAATATTAATAACGTGTTTAGGCATTATTTATATCAACATAACATGTCATATAAACCTACTAATCATTCGCATTGGACACCTAAGCCCCATTTCGGGACACAAGACCATAAAAAGGCACTAGTCATCCACATACGATGTCTAAGTTCCATATTCGGAACATATAATTATGTAAGTACGCAAATCACCCACGTATGACGTCGTCTAGTTCTGTTTTCAGAACATAATACCATTTATGCACTTGTTGTCCACTTAGGACGTCTAAAAAAAGTAATGATTCCTCTATTTGCTTAAAACATGTTACTAAGACTACATGGGATGTTACGGGCTGAAATTAGACCACTCTAGTTCGTCATGAACATAGAGCTTATAACTTGAAGTGTAGTTAGCGCATATCATACATTTCGACATGAATATGAACTTGCACAACAACAATTCATAGCTCGAGTTATAATACTAGTTACTCAACAAAATATCAACATAAATACCAACAAATAAGTGGTTTATCTTACGGGCACATAAAGACCCGTTTTACTCTTTAAATACGATACTCACCTTAAACGCCTTATACGCTTTCTCGAGCTCTCGAATAGGTTCCCAGATAACTTTTATTACCTAGGAACACATCATTAACACTTAAAACATGGCTATGTTTTTCATAAGCTAGCGTTTGGAATAAATTAGAACATAAGGGGGCGTCTGGTTTCGCGGATAACTATGAACATAAATTTACTTTTCAATATCTAACACCACAAATTGGTGTTACAACATCCTACTAAGATACTCGTCATTCATCTTATCATAAAACATGTTTTACATAGGTTCTTAGTGATTTCTAAAAATCATAACTTAGCATATTACTTCCAATTTCAACAAAACCCCACTTGTAAATCTCATAACATGATATTTAGTCATAACCCCCATGATGGGTACCATCTAAACTCGAATTTAAGAACTTAGTAACAATTCATACATCGAATTGATATGTCTGAATGCTAGAGTTCGCATCCCTAACCCTTAGTATGCTAATTCCTTAGCTCAAACTTGTTTAAAACTAGGTAGAAATCGAAACCCTAATCGCCTTGATGCTCTTGAGAGTGTGTGACGTGGGTGGTGATGAAATGTTTTTTTTTTCTTTTCTTATGATTTTCTGATGTTCAAGTAATCTTATACTTGTGTTATAAAACAAGTTTTGAGGTTAGACAAAGTTCTTGTTAGTAAAACTATTATGTAAAGAGTCCTTATTATTTAATAACTATATTTCACAAGAAGTCCTCTTAACTAGCTGAGCCCGAGACTCATAAAATATAAAGAGACTTAAGTGGAAAGCTTTAAAATATATTAGAATTAAATACCGTAAAAATTGGGGTGTAACAAATGTTTTCATTCTAATTTAACTAGTGGACTCAAACATTTGTTTCTTCTTATTGTGAAGGTCCATAAAAACTTTTCTATTAATTAAAAAGCTAAACTAGATATATTTTCTAGGAAAATGGTATCCTCCTACATATTGTTCCTGCTTATCCTTTTAGTCACACGATCCATCACTCTTCGCTACAAAGTGACAAACTATAAAAAAATCCCAAAAACCAAATCAATTGAATCCCCCCAACTTTTCCCTCTAAAAAAAAAACCTACAATTTCACCAAATCCCCAAACCAGTTCAAATTCCCTCCACTTTTCCCCCAAATCAAAACCCTAACCCTAGCTTTTCAGTCCCACAAAATTAACCTTCAATTCATAAAAAGGTTACATTTTTATTTAATATCTCCACTTCTTACACTCAACCCATCTTTTAATTTCATCAATTTGTTAATGTAAAGAATATTCTTCAGTCAATGCTTATCTCGGAAAGGCATAGCATAACCAGGTTTAATTACAATCCCAAACACCCCCGTACTCTATGACTCCCTTCTAATCCATGGAGATAATTAAGCCTACACAGTGCAAACTCAAGTAAGCGCCGTAAGTCATGCATCATTTATTAGCTTACGTGGTTATTTAAGTACCTTAATTAATCATTTAGGTTCCAATAATAGCAATGGTGATGGGTGAAAAAGGTCTGATGTGTCGAGTACTCTGCCCCAAGTTCGGTGGATATTTGATATTTGGCACCCGGATTGGAATCTTTTGGACTTGTTTAATTTCAGACAATAAAGCTTTCAGATCAGTTGGTTTTAATGGAGTTTATGTACATCTGTTGGTGGATAATGTAAAGAATTTTCTTGATACTTACTCGTCTACAGATTTCACGGGGTTCAGGTTGACTTTTGATCTATTTTTATTAGAGCTAGCGCTTCAGTTTCTAGGGGTTTTTCCATCAAACCGACATACTTTCACGCTTGTGCAGTGTTACTTTTTTTATTTTTGTACATAAACGAGTCTTTAAAGGAAGTCTTAGTGTACATTTTGGGTCATTTAGTAACCGGTAAATGTAACATTATATATCAATCTAAATCACACGTATATAAACCTATCATTTTTTTTTATAATGTTGATCATTTTTGGCAGTCGGTTTTTGTGTTACCGAATGCCCAAATAGTCTACAGAGCGATCTTATAACGAGTCAAATGTTATAAAAAGTAGAATGGCTAAAAGGGAAAAAATGTGAAAGTACGCTGGTATTTTAGGGGAAAAAAAACCCGTTTTTTCTACTTATTCAGATTAGAAAAATGTATCATTATTGTTTGCAGTTGTACCATTCTTCACAAAGAATCTTTACTTCAATGTTGTGATGAGGTTGATCCAGTTGCAAAGGTATTGTTATAGTAAGCTTAACTAATCAAAGCATGTTTAATGATGAAAGTATGGCTTTTTATGTATTCTGTTACTGATTGTATGCCACAGTCAATAGGAGCAGTCAATTGCGCTATCCGGAGACCAAATGATGGGACGTTATAATGGTTGCAATACAGACTATGTTGGCGCTATTTCTGCTATCGAGGATATTCTACGAGGTTTCTTTCTGTACATTCTAATTTCTATTAGAAGTGATAATATGCGCGGTTGGGTCAAAGCAGTGCCTTTTGTCAGTTATAAAAGTTTCATATCATATTTCACGTGTGACTTCAACCCGTTTGACCCATTTGACCTGTTTCTTTCTGTACCAAATGCCCAAACGGCATACAAAGCCATCTTTTATTGACTCAAATGTTATATAAAAGTACAATGACTCAAAGGGCACATGAGACATGTGGAAGTGCGTTGATATTTTAAGGAAAAAAAACCCTTATTTCTACCTATTCAAATGAGTAAAATGTATCATTATTGTTTGCAGTTGTACCATTCCTCACAAAGAATCTTTACTTCAATGTTGTGATGAGGTTGATCCGGTTGCAAAGGTAATTTTCATTGTCATAAAAAGCTTTACCATCAAACAATATGCAGACAATGATAAAAGTATGGCGTTTAATGTTTTGTGTTATTGATTGTATGTTACAGTCAATAGGAGCGGGTCAATTGTGCCATCAGGAGTCCAAATGATGGGACATTATATGGGTGTAATACAGACTATGTAGGCGCTATTTCTGCTATCGAGGAAAGTCTATGAGGTTTCTTTCTATACTTCCTAAAAGAAGTGATAATATGGGCGGTTGGGTCAAAACAGTGCCTTTTGTTCACTTATAAAAGTTTAATATGATTTCACATGTTACTTTCTGCCCATTCGACCCATTTGACCCATTTGAGATTCACTTAAAGCACAAATTGTTGCAACTGTCTGCAGGTTCAGGTGTTCAAAATGGTGCAACAGGATCACCCTTGGCTGGTAGACTATTTGTGTTTATTGGTGCTGGAAAAGCTCTTGCTTATGGAGCAAAAGCGAAGGGTGCAAGGATTGTGATAGCCAATCGTACCTACAGTTAGATTCTACTAGCGTTCACATTACCATTCCTAGTGCTCGTACTTGATTGCAAATAAAACATTATACTAGTTTTATTGCATTCTTATCAGTTCAGTATGGTAGAAAGTCAACTGTATGGTTCTAGTCATATTTAGAGGGTGTTTGGATTCGAGTGGTTTATCAAAAATTGATTATCGCGACTTCAAGTCAGAGTAACCATATGATCAGTTGCAAAAATCAAAAATTGATTATAGTTCACATTACCTCTCACATGCATAGTTAATACACCAACTAAAGTTTTCTCTTACTGATACCACAGATCGTGCTAGAGAACTTGCTGACATAATTGTTGGAGAGGCTATATCTCTTGCCGATTTGAGCACTTCAGTCCAGAAGGTGGCATGATACTTGCAAACACTACATCAATTGGTATGCAGCCAAATATAGACGATACTCCTATTTCTAAGGTACGGCTATCTACCTTTTTCTGGTCATATGTTTTAGTAATAATGGTATGCAGTTAGATCAGTTTTTCTATTTTTTATGGCAGGAAGCTTTAAAGTCGTATGCATTGGTATTTGATGCTGTGTACACACCAAAAATTACGAGATTACTTCGGGAAGATGGAGAATGTGGAGCCATAATTGTTACAGGGGTGGAGATGTTTACGGGACAGGCTTATGAACAATATGAGAGATTTACAGGTTACCCTGTAAGATTTAAATTGCATATAATGCTACTTTTCATGCCTCTCCACCATGCCTAAAATCTAACCGTCTCCCTTCTCTTATGAGTTTCACCTACTTTTCATTTGCAGCACCTAAGGAATTATTTAGGGAGATTATGGAAAAATCTTAATTGTCTTGGGAGCTGCCGTAGGTTTGTATTTTTTTCTATCCTATCTTCCTTTATCTTGAATTTTGAGTTTATGGGTACCGTGGAACAATAAACTAGGCAAAATGAGTTGGAAATGTTATTGCCATTGATACCTTTTCCAATCATATGAAGTTATGAAAAAATGAAAAGATTGGACAGTTACATGCTCGTATTCTTATTCTTGTATCTATCACATTGTTCACATCGTTTACGTATATTTTCATCAGATTACCTTATATATAGTTATTTTTTGTTAGACATGATCAGTATTCTGTGTCAAGTTGTTCTTCATGTCTTCTCTTGTCTCAAATTGACCAATTGTGTTCTGCAACTCGTAAAAATCTGAGGAATTTGATGTGATTACCACTTTTGCTCGAGTATGGAGTTAAAAAAAATATTATATTTCAGTTATTCTGAAAATAGATATAATGCTTCTAGAGTGTCTTTCCGAGATAGGTGTGGGTTAAGTAATGAGTCAACCTTCCTTTGTTGTGGAACTTTTTGATTTTTTTCCCTTTTGAATCATTGGCTCTCTTCTCACACAAAACCCACTTTTATCTGATCATTAGCCTTAACATAATAATCTAATTATTGCTAAACAAATATTTCACTGGGTATAATCCCTTTACCAAAAAAAAAAAAAAAAAAAAAAAAAAATTATTGCTAAACCAAATGATTTAGGATTTTGACACACTTTGGGTGACTTGCATCTAATCAAACTATTATTAAACTTTACCCATTTGACCCATTGGAGATATGATATTACCCAAATCAGCCCAACTTCTAAGTAAATGGGTCAAAATTTCTACTGCCGCAGACTTTGACTTTGGATCAAAATTTATATAAAATTACGTAAAGCTGAAGTTTTTGTTACTTTGTATACAGAAGCAGGAGGCTCGAGAGTAACATGTGTTGTGCAAAATGGTACACACAGGAAGCAGGGAGGAGTTGATTATAGTTCTTGTTTCTCCGTCATTTGTTATTGTATCATTAGTATTTTTGTTCGGACATAACAAGGAATTTTATATTTGACAGCCATTGTATTCTCATTTTTGTGATACTAAAATTAAATTTATTTTTATAAATGAAGTACTCATAGATCCTAGAAAACGAACGGCGTCATATTTATCTGGATAAATTGTGAGTTTGTAGGTTTTGCTGTCACGATAGTAAACTCTTGTATGCTGATGTTGTGAAAAACTAGATGCATGTCTTATAGAATTCTTTCCGAAAGTAGTATTTTCTACAATTTTCTACCTTGAACATACGTCGCACATAAGTGCCCATTGTTAGGTGGTCTTCACAATCAAACCATCACGAAATTCTCTTCACTGTGCGCGATGGTGGACACCCGTTATGGGAAACCACACGTGGAGAGTGCCTGCTGCGGGTGGTGGATGTTTCCATTATGCATGGTCTAAGAAATGTGACTTTTTGAAACAATCACCATAAAAGTTTTTTCAAAATAATAATAATAATAATAAATAAAATAAAATAAAAATAAAAAAAATCTCAAAATATAAACAACAAAAAAGGCAACCACTCCCAAACACCCCTTTATAAACAACTTTTGGTAAAGATAGTGGGGTTGAAAAATGTACGGTAAAATCCCTAAAACTCATGATCATGATAGGTTTGAAGAAGTTGATGAATAACTATATACTTTTCACTAGTTTAAATAAAACACCTTAGTGATAAGAAAGAATTTTCAAAAATACTAGTTTTTAGATATTGCTTGTGCATGGACTTTAAAGTTTAGACAATACCTTTTTTTTGGGTGCAAAAGGTGAATTATATTAATATCAAAACTGATTACAATCATAACACAAACTTATTTGAACAAACTCAAATCAGCATACTACTAACAAATTTAAGAACTAACAGATATCGGACAAAACTACATAACTTCGTCTGATATAAGACAATACAACAGACAACTAATCTCTGATACAACCAGATCTCACAGCTGCAACTTTTGTATTCCTCAGCAAATAGCACCATAACAGAAATTCACCTTGTATGCGCCAACACCATAACTCCATGACTACATTTCCCAATACATTTCCATCATAAATCATTCAACCATCATCCACAACAATTTATAATTTCATGTATCAGGCTTCATCATGTAAGGCCGGAGGTCCTTTTCTACCTTTGGTAGAATCGGAAGCAGCCTCTCTACCTTAGGTAGGGGTAAGGCTGTCTACGTCTCAACCTCCCCCATACACCGTGGAAGACGGTATTGGGACATGGGACCCATAACCCGTGGAAGACGGTATTGGGAGTTACTTTACTTTACTTTACTTTTTTTAGGCTTCATCATGTAAGTAATAGCACCCTGTCTCTAAAGTGAAGGGCTATACCCAACTAGCTACATTTCCTTAACATATACTCCTATGTTCAAAACAGCAGCCCACCTCACTAAATTAAACACAGAAAGCACAGAGGTCAAGGCGTCACTAGCCAGGGAACACACACCCTCACCTAGAATCCATCCTAACCTCCTTTAGATAGTGTATTGCTAGGACTAAGTAGGTTCATCTTTCACTCTCACAATTCCTAGCATCATACACTATCTCACCAAGCATACTTACCCTCCACAGATGGATACCTACTTTATGGTAGTCTAATAGTTCATAACTGTCCAACAACCACTCACATTCCCAGCACCTGCCAAAGGCCAACTGAGAAATCATGAGATGGATAAAAATAATAGACGTGGATTGCTGGGCGTTCGAGAAGGCTCGTTTCGAGGAGTTTTATTTGTCGGTTTTTACTCTAGTTATGCATTAGTTGGTTAGTTTGTTGCTAGAGTGTTGGTGATTATCGTATGTCACAATCTCCTATTATAGGTGTTTATCAAGCTTTTGCTTGAGGTTAATGTGGTACTTTCAGCCACATTCCATTTGTACTTAACATTTTTTGGTGATTCTAATATCTTTTACCGGGTAACCCTTTACCCAAAAAACAGAATAGACTACAGACAACCAAGTTACAAGGCCATCTGTAGTATGCAAAATATGCTTCCAAGTTCCCATTGATTGAAAACTTAGAAGAGTAGAATTAAATCTCTTTTTTGTGATGCAGAACCATGAAAATCACCTCTGCAAATACAATCCAGCTTTTTTGGACTACAAAGTGCACCACAGATCATGATACACCATTATATCAATCATACAGCTAGAATCCCATTCTGCATATTACTGAATGCTAATTCCAACTGATGGAATAGTAACCAGTCTTTAAGTTGGGACAGACTAATTAATATCAATGTAGGAAACTACCTTATGGGTGTATACCAAAACAACTAAGAGAGGATTAATAACCCCTTGTTACCTCCTAACAGATACACAAAGAGATATTTGACTCTCCCAGCTTTTGATACTATACCCAAAATACTAGCCATCTGCATATTACCCTTAAACCAAACACTCCTTTAAACACCATTCTTCTGCCAATTCCCCATTCTTCTGCCACAACTCTGACTTGAATAGAGTTTTTAACTTGAATGCTTAACAACTGCAATTTCACACTATCTTTAATCTCTTTTATTATCACATTAGTACTTTTCCTCTCATTAGTAAATAGTCTTCCATTTCTTTCTCTCCATATAAAGTAAACACTTGTAGACAACACCATCTTCCTAACAACACTTCTGATATTGTTATTGCAAGGCAACTCAGTGAGCTTTTCAATCCTTTCCAATCCTAGAAGTTTATAAAAATGGTTCTAATCATATTAATTGCTGGACTAAAACAGGGTGAATGTGCTGCTATAACCCTTGGTATAGATAGATGTCTGTTTGCATTGATGAAGCCTTGTTGGATGGCCACTCTGAATCAGACTTGGTGAGTCTAGAGTGGACTGCTACTCTTATCTGGCTTAAACTTTCAAGTTGGTGGTCGTCACATCCTCTTCATAGCCCGACATCAAAGGCCTACCACGCAACAAAATTCTCCATGCATCGGATGCGAAGGTTGGCTCAATCCGAAATGAATGTTAACCAATAACAAATTAGATTTACATAACTTGATTTCGTTAGGGAAAAATGAGAGTACAAGTGATTAAATAGAAAACTAACTTACAAAACTATTACGGGCTAACAAACCTTTAGTAAGCTAACATCCCCTCAAACTCACAAATGCTACATTAAGATGTATTGAGATGTTGACAAATAAAACTCAAAATAGAATTGAAAAATATATATACTAGATGGAAGCAGGGTAGCAGACACATGCACAAGCAAAATTAAGCATATGTGGACGAAACAGAATCAGACGGATGCAAACAGAATCTGAATCATATGGAATCCACAGTAAATCAGATGGAACATGGTAGAATCAGGTAGAGAACCATAACGTAACCAGAGCGAATGCACAGCCAGTGCAAATCAGAATTATCAGATGGAACATGGTAGAATAAGACATAACAAACCAGATGCAAAGCCATATAACCAGAGCGAAATCAGGTAGGATGGGATGCAGTACCATGCATAATCATAGCAAAATCGGACATACTTCTGACATCTTTTCGTCTTTTTTAGACTGAATGTGTGGGTTTGGGAACTTCATCTTGCAGCCTTTTCTTCTTTTCTCTTTGCCTTTGAATATCATTGCTGTTTCCAGAAAACATTGGTCGGAACTCGAGGCCACATACAATGAGGCCAGACATAGTTCCTTCAAGACTTGTAAATTTCATTTCAATAGAAAGAGAGTCATCTTTGAATTCATGAGTTGAGTTAAATTTCCATATTTGAATCTCCATCCATCCATCTTCCCTCTGTTTTGGAACCCGAGTGATACCATTTATGTTCAACGGGCTTGGGGTTATAAAATAAACAAATTCAGCCTCATTGTTTTCTTTGTGGAGTACGTCTCGTACTTTTACTGGACAATGCAGCCCCTGGCAGTTTTCTGAAAGCTTGAACACAAGGTAACACACGTATTTTGTATCTTGTGACAACATTTGACTTTTGATCGTGCAATTAAGATGAAATATGTGTTGTGGTAAAAGCTCAATCACCTCTTGAAATCTGCATGTAGGATAGATTAAGAATGAAGTTATTTATAAAGACAGGAAACTACATCCAAGAAGTGAAACTTTTATCAACCATTGGTTCACGAAATTTTACTTGTGAACTACAAATAAAAAAACACTGGGTTAGAAAATCTAGTTTTTTGTGTGACATCTATATATTTGGATGTGCAATAAAAAAAGTTTAATTGTTAAACACTTAAATGTAGGGGTGGCAATTCGTGTGGGGTTCGGGTTATTCTCCAACCCGAACATGACATGTTTAGTTAAGTAATTGGGTTAGACTTGTCAACCTGAACTTGTTTAAACATAACTTGAACACGACCCATTTAACTAGCTTATCTAACTTGGTTGGCGGTTTAGCAAGTTACACCGGTTAAATATATTAAATGGGTTGGCAAGTTGGCCCGTTTAATCAATTTAACCCATATAACACCTTTTAACAACTATAAAATTAGTATTTTCATTAAAACAAACTTAAACGGGTTGTCCAGGTCGACCTATTTAACCCAACCCAACCCGAACACAGCCCGAAACCTGTTTACTCCCAAACATAACCCGTTTATGTTTGTATCAGTCTTGGGTAGTGTTTCATGTAGTGTCCGAAATATCCGCCTCTAGTTAAAGGAAACTGTAATAAAAATAGCTATAATATATGAAGTAAACCTGGACTCGTCTAATGGTTTTGAAGTAAAAAGATCCACATTAGAGAATTTGTATATAGCTGCCTTTGCAGAAAGCACAAGAAGTTTCTTTTCGTCGACTTCCCCCAACCAGAACAACTCGTCGTAGTTTCTGCATATCTTGAATATATCTTCAAAGTTAGTTGGAAGTTGCTGCACCTGATCCACATTGATGTTTGATTTCAAGACTTGTTGGACTTCCATCAATTTTCCGATTTCATCATGTTTCACCTGTGTACAAATCATGTTAAATATGCAACATAGAACATGGGTTTAGTTTAATGTTTTGGCATGCATCCGACCTCTTGGTATAATATAAATAAAAAGAGTATATAATGGAACCAGGGATATAATTTCAAACTTACTTTGTCAATTGCTCGAAATTCAATGCCTTCAACATAAACCGCACTTTCTCCACAATAGTGTGATGAAAAACTCTCAAGTAGAAACTCAAAAACAACATCTTCGTTCTGATTCAAGAATTGGTACAACTCAATCATCATCCAGTCCTTGTCTCTCCATGTTGCGAAATATGCATGCAGACTTTCGAGTCCCTTTCTATAATTTAGGTTAACACACATTGGTTTACTTGAAAATTTTCTTGAATCACTAAGTTTGAATACTAAATAGACCCCATAAAAAACATTTGGAGATAGAAGTTGAGCGTTTGTCTTTATTTCGATGTTCAATTTGGAAATATCAAACATCTCCACTACTGTCTCAAACCTGCAAATATTACAGATATTCAAGATAAGTCTCTGTAGGTCATAGTGTCATAGCCTTTACCCCCCCCCCCCCCCCCCCCCCCCCCCCCCCCCCCTTTGAAAAAAAAAATAGACTTACAAATTTTAGTGTAGTGCATTTTGACCCAAAAATTCATTTTTCTAGGACAACAGTTTGATAATCAATTTTAAAATATATTTTATCAGCGAAAATATAAATAACTAAAGTAATGAAAAGAAATGTTTTTCTCCTCAAAATCATCTAATTTTGATAGGTAAAAATATGATATACTCGGTAATAGACACGCAAGATGCTAAAATCAGTCATTAGAACAGAGGACCCAAAATAGGGGTATTGCTCTAATGCTCTACCACCAGTTGAAAAGAAAATTCCAGCTACGAAACTTCAAACAGCAGCAAGTGATATCAAACATAATACCCATATACCAAATATGTGACTATTATAATTAGTCATGAAAACACTAAAACCTTGTTAGATATCTACCGTCTTCATGTAGGAGTCTAAGCAACAAAGAATTTGATGTTGTTCCACTCGATTTTATTTACCGTTTAATAGTATTATACAGATTAAGTTGACAAGAAAGGTAACATAAAGCAACGAGTTTATCAATATGGGACATTTATAACTCTCTCGCTCATCAGAAGGACTAAGAAATCCTTGACTTCTAGACATTTTGATGAGCGAAAAATGTACCCGTGTTGGAAATCTTTTTTAGTATATAATACACAACACTGCAAGAACAAAGAACCTCACTGCAAGTTCAAAATATATAGGTAGGCTGTAAACTAATTATTATGCTCCCGTAAATAGCTTGTCATGCATAAACCGGTAAAGTAACTACATTTTTCAAAGAAAAAGAAATATATAAATCTAACAGCAATGGATATGTATGCTTTATCACTTATGTACTGATAAATTTAGAGAGGTTAAGAGAATAACCTTGATTCTTGAAGAGATTTCCACTCATGTGGACAACTGTTTATGTAAGAAAACATTGCCGCTGATACCATTTTATTTCTTTCTCCATTGCCATCGAATGACACCAACTTTTACACAAAATAAAATATAAATCAGACTCAATTTTTACCATGTGTAAACGCATGTGTGATCTCAAATTATCCCTCAAAAAGGAAAAGATATATAGAAAACTCGAAACACCAAATAAACTAGATACAAGATGAACTGATTACCACTTTGTCTTGTTGAAGGAGGATTCCTTTAGAAAAGGTGTTGTAAAGATCCTCTTTCTTGATCGCAGAATAATCGTCAGGGCACTTTGACATCTGGATTATTTCTTTATAGTCTTTAGGCAATTTCGGCTCCCATATCTCATAATCCTCCTATACATTAATTAAACAGTTAATACAATCACATTCCTACCATGAAAGAAACTACTAAAGACCTTCTACTAAACATGGACAACACATTTTCTTTCTGGATCATGTAAACCTGTTGTCTTTTTCATTTTGACATTTGATTTATTTTCTGTTTTGAGTGATAACAAAAGACTGTCTTCTTAAGAAATATGTTTATTTATCATCTTTTAAGGTTCAACAGAACTTGTTTGAACAACAGAAGTGTAAAACTTATTTGAATATCCATGAATATAGTTTTAGAGTTTTATTTGAAACGAATGGCATCGTAGCATAATTTGAGATAATTATAAGAACTTACATGGAATTCCAATGCTTTCTTAAGTTCTATTAGCACTTCACCTGCCGTTGGCCGTCTTTCTCTCCTATGATGTAAGCATTGAAGGGCAATCCTTGTAAATGTAATATATGACTGTGGCACAATTTGTTCTTTGATACCCTCAAACACTAACTCATCAAGTTTTTCTAAATGATAGTGTTGTTTAGCCAAAAAGGGTAAATAGAGATACTCGTCATCTAGTTTTACAGATGACAGTTTCCCACACAATATGTCAAATAAGACCGCACCCAATGAGAATATATCAGACTCTTTGGTTAAGAAGCCTGTTTTCGAGTATAGTGGGTCACGATAGCCAATTGTGCCTGTAACATTGTCGATGACATAGTCTACATTGTGATTTGTTGGGCATACTAAGGAAAGCCCAAAACCGGTAATTTTTGCTTTCCAATCATCAAATAGTAGAATGTTGCTGCTGCTAATGTCCCTATGTATTACCATTTCTGGACTTGAAACAGTTCCATGAAGAAACTCCAACCCAGTTGCAATATCGATGCATATTTTAAGCCGCAACACCCACGTAAGACTATCATCGCTCAAGTACTTATCAAGACTACCTCTGGATGCATACTCATATACTATAATTTGTTCATCCTCTTCATCACAGTAGCCTACAAGATCAATGACATTTAAATGTTT
Organism: Artemisia tridentata subsp. tridentata; assembly: GCA_021014915.2. Classification (NCBI taxonomy): domain Eukaryota; kingdom Viridiplantae; phylum Streptophyta; class Magnoliopsida; order Asterales; family Asteraceae; genus Artemisia; species Artemisia tridentata. Next base: position 23,102,917 of record CP139505.1, read on the forward strand.
ATACATCATAAGGATGTCCAACTCTGCCATGAATTTAGCTGCCAGCTCTGTCAAAACATCAGCATCTCCTTTTTCCGAATTCTTATCGAACCGCTTTGCAGCAATGATGTTATCTCCATGAGTACTGTGAGTAGCTCCCTTGTATACATTCCCAGAATCTCCATGTCCAATGATATTGTCTTGACTGAAGCCTTTCGTGGCCAACTTAATGTCTTCAAGTGACAGTTTGAGGTTGTCCTTGTGGTTCTCCTGAGAATTATTGGATAGTCAGTCAATTTGTTAAGTTAAAAACAGAATGAACTACTTCCCATCTAGAATTCGTTCGAATTTTTAATTTGCATTTTAGGTTCTGAGTCTCCATGTCAATGTTATGGTTTTAAATCAAGGTTGGTTGCAATTTCCAAATTAAGAAAAAAAAAAACATAAATACATGGAAGAGAAGAGTCACGAGGTTTACCGGCTAAACGTAGCACACCATAAAGTTAAATTACTTAGTTAAATAAAGTTTAAGATAAAAAAAAAATCGCAAAACTTACGAACAAAGAAAAAACTTAAACGATAAAATCTATATAGTATATTGTATATTGTATGAAGAAATAAAAAAAAAATTCTTTTAAAATATTGACTTACCTGAGAGTCTAATGCTTTTTTGAGTTCGTTGATGACAACTTCTATCGTTGGACGTTGCGCTTGAGTTTCTGCCACACATCGAAATGTGATATCTAAAAATATGTCCAAAGACTCTTTATCGGGTCCTTTACTTAAAGAAAATACATGTTCATCAGTCTCCTCCTTTATCTTGTGATCAACTATTTCCATTACTCTTCCCTTTTCAAAAAGATCTTTTGCAACGGGAGCAATTCCCTTCTTATTTACCTTGGTGTATACGGAATCATAGGCCAACCTCCCACTTAAGATCTCAAGCAACACTACTCCAAACGAGTATATGTCTGATTTCTTATGTAGTTTACCATACATCTCATATTCCGGATCCAAATACACGTATGTACCTGCAACCATATTGGTATAGATAGTGCTGGCTGTTTGATCTGCTGGGTGGAATTTGGAGAGCCCAAAATCCGCAATCTTTGCCTTCCAATTATCTCCCAATAGAATATTATCGCTCTTGATGTCACGGTGTATCATCTTTTGTTTTCCATGATTTGTGTTGTTGTGAATGTAACTCAAACCATGTGCAATATCAAGGCATATATTTAGACGTTGCAACCAATTAAGATTAGCCATTTTATCACTTCTTCCCAAATAGCTTTCAAGACTTCCCTTCGATGCATGCTCATAAACCAGGATCATTGCACCGTTACCTTCGTAACAAAAACCGAGAAGAGAGATTATATTCTCATGCTTACAACTAGTTAGAGTTTCAATTTCTGCAATGAACCCTTGTAGTCCTTCTTGATTCTTAATGCGCTTTATGGCTACCGTGCTTCGTTTTCTGGGTAAATCGCATTTATCCACACCTTCTATCGACAAAGAATTACTGCTATCAAAATGTTCAAGATCTGCTTTGTACACAAAACCGAATCCGCCTGACCCGATGCAATATGTATCGTCAAAATTCTTGGTAGCCTCGTTTATAAGATCTAGTCCAATCTTCAAGTGTTCCAAATTCTCCTGTACAGCACCACTGTTAGCTTTAAAGTTTTGTCATTTGTGGGAATTGCAATAGCATGTAAAGTACAAGGACTAGTTTAGTCATATTGCTAAGTTAGACTTGTAGCTTTGTAATAAATACCCTCCTATGTCAATACTAGGAGGGTTGAGGATTCATTTGTATCAAAGGGGTGTGTGTGTGTTCTAGACTTCTCTCTCTAGAATACATACACACCCCGCCAGTCAATAAACCGAAAATTTAAAGTTTAATCTTATGTTCGTGTTTATCATGTTTCCTCCACCTCCAAACGTGATTCTTGGTCGTATCAATTGGTATCAAGAGCTAACCGGGGGCGAATCGTGGTGTGTTTGAGGTAATCAATGTGATTTTTTGGTGTGTTCTTGATTGTTACTGTTCATCAGTAGCAGTTTTGATGCTTTGTGTTCGATTCATGTTCATAAGTACCAAAAAGTTGCGTTTTTTTTTATCTTAAAAAACGTGGCTGTTTGTGTTTTTGGTTCAAATCGTACACATGTTGAAGATCAAAGGTTGTGTTTGCTTTGTGATATGTCGACTTGGGCTGTGTAAGTTCACTAGTTCTTCACTCAAATCTTGCTTAAAGGAAGAATAGACTTAGGTTTGTTCTTGGTTCATTGATCGAAAATCACTAACAAAGTTTGTAAAAGATTTGTTATTGATTATTTTAAGTGAAGATAGTGCATTATTGGTGTGAATTATTGGTCCAAGTTGGTAGCAGTGGGTGAAAGTTGTCAGTAGAAATATTTTACAAGATAAGGTCTGGGCAAGTGACACAACAAAGTCAACAAAAGTGGGCAAATGTTGCGTTTTATCGCAATTGAAGAAAAGCAGCGAGGTTATCGCAATTCGTAGTGATTATCGCATTTCTTGTATGAGAATTGCGATAGGTGTCGCATTTGGCCTTATCGCATTTGGCCTTATCGCATTTGGCATCGCTGTTTTGCTCTATCGCATTTGACCTTATCGCAGTTGACAACTCAGATGGTTATCGCAGTTGAGGTTTATCGCATTTGAGGTTTATCGCAGTTGAGGTTTATCGCATTTGAGATTTATCGCAGTTGACCATCTTCACTGTTATCGCGATTGGACAACCTTATCGCATTTGCAAAAAAAAAAAAAAAAAAAAAAAAAAAAAAAAAAAACAAAAAGACAAAAAGACGAAAAAAGACGAAAAAAATCTTAAATAAATAAATAAATAAATAAGAAAGACAATAAATAAATAAATAAATAAATAAATAAGAAAGACAAAAAGACAAAGTAAAAGGAAAAAAAGACATGGACTTAGGTTCCCTATTAAATCTTAGGTTAATCTCCATTAGATCAAAATAGATGAATGGTGGGGATTGATCCCTTGGTACGTGAACAAAGTTTTGTCCTCAAATGATCTTAAATCATTTAATATAGTTATTAATTAACTGGTCAATAAATACAATTAATGTAATTATTAAAACACGCCTTACATAAGAAATACAAATTATCAAGCATATTGTACAACCAACTTAAACACGATTCCTGCATTAAATATTACTAATACAAATAATAAAGCATATTATACAAATATTCAAGCACGAACGGGCAACAGGCCAAATGGGCTCGAGCCTGAACGGGCACGGACTAGAGCCCGAACAGGCACGGGCTAAACGGGCACTGGCCAAACGGGCTCATGTTATACGAATGATTTTAAAAAAGACCAAAAAAGACGACATAAATTCCTTAGTTAAGGAGTTTAAATACGTCACATGAAATTCTTGATATCCGTTAATTTATTATCGAAAAGAACATAATAAACTAACATGATTCACCGGAAAATATTATTTCAGGGTACCCGCCGTCGCAACGCACGGGTACCCTGCTAGTTTGTTAAAATGTGGGGCACGGGTACTAACTGCTAAGCAAGAAGCGGTGGTAGTAAGTATAATTGTAAATGTTAGATGCTATTAAACGAGTGTTGCGACGACCCGCCGCGTTGCGGCGGGGCGTTGTATTTGACGAATAATTGTCGGACCTGTATTTATTTGCCAATAATGTGTTAGAAATGTAGTTTGCTAATTTTTTTGAATAAATATGTTATGGTAAAGTGTTATTGGGCCTCGTTTATGTATAATACGTTTTACAAAGAAAGCTGGGCTACTAACGTTGGACAAACAGGCTAACGCTTGCAATGGGCTAACTCGAGTGGGCCTCGCGTTACTGTTTTTGATACGACGTCGTTTTGAATGGCTTTTAATATATATAGTAATGCTACTAGCTAGAAGCATCATTTTGATTTGGCCCGTTTAAAAAATACAAACGTTGGTTGCTTATAAACGCTTGATGTCAAACAACCATTGTTTACAAAACGCTAAATTGTCATAAAAAAATTTGTTTTGTTTCTTAAAAAAATAAAGTCAAAATTAGGATATTAAGGAGACTTAATCTCAATGCACCTCTTGGTTAATGTATCCGAGTTCAACTTAAATAGTCTCGGTCTTCATATTCTTTATCTTTGATGTGTACGGTCCTCAATCGTCGGACAGATGCATGCCTCCATGGCTCCATCCCCTTGTTTCACGTGTGTTCCCTTTTGATCATTTTTCGGCTAGCCCTTTGTGTTTTATGGCATGGCTATATGTGTCTTTTGGATTAAATGGCATTTCAACCGCCGGTCTTTTTTCATCCTTCCATGCAAATTCTGAACTCATGCTTCCACCTCCAGCTAGCACTTCTATCAATCAATTCTTGTTCAAGATTTGAATTTGACAGCCAAACGCAACGAGTGAAGTATACGTAAGGAGTACTCAGAAGAAAGCAAGCAATAAAAAACAAAAGATTTTACTACGATATCAATTTCATGAAAGAAATTAAATTCTGAAATAATAAAGAACTCTCTCATTTCAAGAAAGAAGGAAGATATTCCATCAATTATTGTCAAATCTTAAATTCAATAATAGAAATAGATTCATATTTTATAAGAAAAATCTTTTTTACTTTGTCAATTAGATTTAGACTCGTATGTACACAGCAATTTAACAACGTTTTTTATATTATTGATTAGTCTGGTGTTTACTTCAATATGTAATTAAGAGTGTACATTGTGTCGATATTTTATAAGGAAAATCTTAATATGAAGAAAATGATTGTAAAGCTACATATATCCATACCATCAGTGACATTATGTACATATTACTTTTAAGCTTATAAGTGAACTTAGGTACATTAGAGCTGGAATATTGTATAATAGAATGAGATGGATGCCACCCACGCGTTGCGGCGAGGTTTTTTGCTTTTAGTTTTTGTGCTGCATGTGTTTATTCATTCTTATGTAAGAATCTGTTTGTTTTTTAAGAGCTTTTACTCTTCATTTGCAAACCATGTCTGTAGAAGAAGAGGTACATCTGAAGCTCTTCATCTGCAAGAAGAAGACCGTTTGTTTTTTGTGCTATTAAAATACTTTTTTCCTTTTTCTTCATTTTTTTCTTTTTCACTAGTATTTTTTTTTGTGCTACTGAAGTACTTTTTATTTTATTTTATTTATTATTTTTTTTGTGCTATTGAAGTACCTTTTATTTGTGCTATTGATTTTTTTTTTTTTTTTTGCGCTATTGAAGTACTATTTTTTTTTGCACATCTAAAGTCTTCATCTGCATGGCAGAAGACTGTTTGTTTTTTGTGCAATTGAAGTACTTTTTTCATAAGAAAACAGATGAAAATGTAAAAAACAGACAAAAACATTAAAAAAAAAAACGGTCGAAAACGTAAAAAAACAGACGAAAACGAGAAAAACGTTAAAAAAGACGAAAACGTAAAAAAATGGTCGAAAACATAAAAACCGGATGAAAACGTTAAAAAAAAGTCAAAAACGTGAAAATACGAACGAAAACGTGAAAAAAAAATGACAGAAACGTAAAAAAACGGACGAAAACGTAAAAAAAACAGACGAAAACGTAAAAGAATGGTCGAAAACATAAAAAACGGTCGAAAAGGTAAAAAAAGGACAAAAACGTAAAAAATGAACGAAAACGGAAAAAACGTAAGGAAACGAACGAAAACGTAAAAAAATTGACGTAAACGTAAGAAAACGGACTAAAATGTAAAAAACGGACGAATACGTAAAAAAATAGACGAAAACGTAAAAAAACGATCGAAAATGTATAAAACCGTACGAAAACGTAAAAAAGCATATGAAAACGTATAAAAACTGACGGAAACGTATAAAAATGGATATTAAGAAAGAGATGTAAGATTTGTGAAAGAAGAGGTAATAAGTGAAAGATAATGTCTGAAATTTAGAAGAGGAAAGAAGTGAAAAGAAGTACTTATGTCTGCAAAAAAACAAACATAAACCTCTGCCCCCCCCCCCCCCCCCCCGCCCCGCAGACAAAAGAAGTGAAAAGAAGGAAAAAGTGCTTATTAGGAAAAAAACAAACGACACCTAAATGTTTGTAGTTTTTTTTAGCACCTTGTATACTTTTTTTTTTCCTTTTTTTTTAATATTTGTGCATGCGGTAGCATTGCTTGTGTCTACATATTTGGGTTATATTTTTAGTGGGCCGGCTATATTTTTCTTTGGTTTTTGTTCTCAAGGCAACATTATCTAACCTACTTATTTGCAGCAACATTTTGTAACTCACTTATTTGCAACCCATGTTTAAACTCAATGGCGCCCGCATGTTGCAGCGGGACTTTTTGGCTTTGATTTGTGTATTTTTTGTGTGTCAGAATTTTCTAGAATTATAAAAGAAGTTATTGTATGCATTGTTCAAAATATGCAAAATGGAGATGTACGTGTATATAAGAAACGTACAAGGAGATTATATGTATTGTTCGGATGTACTTAACGTCTAATATTTATTAATTTTTTTTGCAACTTAAAGTCAACTTCATTTCTACCACATGTTGGCAAAATGGTACTCCCTCCGTCTCAATTTATTTGTCAGGAGAGAGAAAACACAAAGTTTAATAAAAGTGGGGTCACTTTAATTTTCAACCACTAAAATGGAATATTCCTCCACTAGATTCTCTAGTTTTTACTAAATAAGGAAAGTGGACAATTAATTTGAGACATCCATAAAAGGAAATATGGACAAATAAATTGAGACGGAGGGAGTAAGAAATTACTCGTATATAAGCCTTGACCAAATCATAACAGCACTTGCATTGGTAACTTAGGGTTAAAGTTTAACACACTGCCACGTCAGCTTTAACATTTTCACCTTTAACTAAAAAAAAAACACCCGCAATCATAACGCTCCCTTAACTCACCTTTAACTCAACTATTTTCAAAATCAACCCCTAAACTATAATTAATACTTCATTTAACAACTAACACGAATTTTAAACACGAATTACATTACTCATTAAAGTCAAAACACAAATTACATTAAACATTAAAGTTAAAACACAATACATGGTACGATTAATAGAAACTAAAACTACAAATTAATAAAATGAATCATCTGAAACATAACCCTCCTCACTAGAGGAGGACCTAAACTCTCCATCATAAAACTTTTCTTCCATAATATAGTTTACAGCCTATAGAACTGCTTTATTAGAGCAAACTGAGTAGTTTGTTTAGAACGCTTTATTAGGTGTGTGAGCCCTACCGAACCCATCTCATTTCACCCTTCCTATAAAGTTACCCATTTTAGCCCGTTGTCTGACCCACCCCCTTTACCAAGGCAATTATGAAATTGATCAGAAAGGCTGAAGGAGAACATAAAACAGGGAATATACCTGACCAAGTCTCAACCGGTGGCTCACGGTAATGGAAGAACCAGTAAAGGGCTGCAAAACCAAGCAGTTTTTTGTGGAATGTCCTGCTGATCACTTTTCTTCTCAACTAGAAGATACATCTGCCAGTCGGGATCAGTACATCAACGGGATTGCTACCTGATACAGAAATAGTTGAAATGGAGAATTTAGCTCTAATATATGCAGATAATCATGCAAAACCACATAATATTTATTTATTTATTTATCGAGAGCAGCTGAATGTTACCATCAACAAGGAGAAGGACAAATGCTACCAATCAACAGTAAAGAAGACTCATAGATTCGCCCTCGACGCAGACAACCTAATAATAACAGATAGGATTGAGCAACTGCATCTCAACATATTAAAACGCGATACATGCAAATAAAACATGACTTTTCAATAAACACTAAAGACCTCTATTATTTACCCTGCAAAACGTGAATCAGAAATGGTGGTAAACATGACATGACCTTTCATGTAAATGGTAAGTGTAACACAACACCTCAAGCTCATCAGCTTTTGAATCCTTTAACCCCTTGCTCTTCACAGATGACTGAAGTATTTTCCCATCTGAAATCATAGATCTGTACATCGACAAGCATCAAAAATCAGCCAAGATATCAAAATAAAAAGGGTGATAGGAATCAAATTAATGAACCCACGGAGACACTTTACATACTTGATATACTGATTTTCTGTGGAAAACGTTTTGAGGAAGTCATCTTTTGTCTCGGCAAGATTATCTGCAAAAATATTCTGCAGAAGAAAATGAGATGGTCATCAGCATTGCGCTACTACACACAAATAACAACCAACATGCAAAAGATGTGTAAGATGATCAACTGAAGAGAAGTTTTAAGATCCGTGACTCCTTTCCCAGCCTTTACCAGTGACATACAATATCAACCATTGAAAAGACACGAAGTCAAATTATGTACAGAAATCAGTCTTTAAAGAATGGAAACACGATTCAAAAAAATATAGTACACAATGTGTACTTACATCAGATGTGCTCTCAAAAGAAATATCAGCATATGCTTTAAATGATATGCTGCTGATCCAGACATTGATCTGCATTAATTTTGTACACATTAATACTAAAAACCAAAACACAATTTCTTTGCACGATAGAAAGATTATGAACAATGACGATCCATGAGCTTTGACTATGCATCCACTAACATAGCAAATATAATTTATTGAGTAATGCATAACAATAACACTTTATTTATTTTTTTATTATTACTATTTTTTATTTATTTTTTAGAGTAAATTGCAAAAATCGTCCTTGTGGTTTGGCCAAATTGCACGTTTGGTCCCTGTGGTTCATTAATTGCAAAAAACGTCCGGATTTATCACTGTTACATTCAGTTTTGGTCCCCCACCCATAACGCCGTGATTTTCCGGCCGTTACCTTTTGCACGTGATTGGCACAAGGGGGTAATTTGGTCTTTATACATTATATCAATTAAATAACCCCACCCATCCCAATTAAATACCCCACCCCACCCTTTTGATCTGCTATCAAGCATCATACCCAGAAATTCATAACACAAACACAAACATAATTTAAACCAGAAATTCAGCTACAAGAAATCTGAACACTCAGCTACAATTAACATAACACAAACATGATCCATCTTTACCCAGAAATTCATCATACCATATCAAACAACTCCAAATCCATTTCTAAACCTATTCCATAATTTAAACCCTAGTGATTATTCAATCCAACTCCAAATCTCTAAACAACTAACAATATTCAACCTGCTAACATCATACAAAGTTTCTTAAACAACTAACAATATTCACCCTTGTGGTTCCGGATACCCTTTGGGTCTACACTCTCACACTCAATCATACCCTTGAATAATCACAACCCTATTTAGTCTCACTTAAACAAACCCAAATCTCACACCTCACACAATCCGCCTACCATAATCTAATATCCTCACCTTTTTCACTCGTTTTCCAGATCCATATAACTCACCTCATAATCTAATCAAGATAACTCGTTTTCGAGATCCAGATACACTGATTTCATGACACAACCCATCAGCAACTCTTCTCAATCTCATCTCTATCAAACAACCTCATCTCCAATATAACATCTTAAATCCGAATCAAACACAAACGCAGGATAACCTCACCGTTAGCTTGATGTAAGTTTCAACGCAAGTCGAATCAAGAAAGCAAGTTAAGGTTTCAAGATCCTTTGGAGGGTCACGGTAGGTTCTACTTGAAGTGTTGTTACGTTTTTGTTTGTTTGTTGTAGAATGAACCCAAGGAAAGAAGAAAATATGGTTTTTTTTATTTCTTATCTTTTTGGTTCGGATATTAATTGTAGCGGAGTGTTCAACAATTTGATCTGTGAATACCACGAATTAATGAGCTGAGATCGTTTGATTTTTTTTTCATTTACGTGAGTCTTGAGGTGTAGAGGTTGGTTAGATATGTGATAGGTAGTCATGGATTTGGTTTTGTTTTGGGACTTGATGTGGTATGGCAGTGGTTGCTTCGTCTTAATTTAAGTCTTTTTTTTTTTTTTTTTTTTTTTTTTTTTTTCCTTTTCGTTTTTGTTTCGGTTTGGCAAGGATTTGACTGTTGATAGAATAAAACTGAAGTCAACGAGTGTTATGGTATTTTGGTTGATGGTCTTGGTCAAATTGGTCTCTTCTTCTTCTTCTTCATGTTTTTTGGTCAAACTGCTAACATCATACCCTTGAATAATCACTAGGGTTTAAATTATGGAATAGGTTTAGAAATGGATTTGGAGTTGTTTGATATGGTATGATGAATTTATGGGTAAAGATGGATCATGTTTATGTTTGTGTTATGAATTTCTGGGTTTGATGTTTGATAGCAGATCAAAAGGGTGGGGTGGGGTATTTAATTGGGATGGATGGGGTTATTTAATTGATATAATGTATAAAGACCAAATTACCCCCCTTGTGCCAATCACGTGCAAAAGGTAACGGCTGGAAAATCACGGCGTTATGGGTGGGGGACCAAAACTGAATGTAACAGTGACAAATCCGGACGTTTTTTGCAATTAATGAACCACAGGGACCAAACGTGCAATTTGGCCAAACCACAAGGATGATTTTTGCAATTTACTCTATTTTTTATTTATTTATTTATTTATTTTGACATTTATACAAGTGCAAAGACCCCAAATAATATATGAGTAGCATATGCCAGAAACCACATATTAAATAACTTAAATATCGATAAGTTGGATAATAATGATATATACCTTTAAGCCTTGGTAGCCGTATAATTTTCCATCTTCTTCAAAAAAGATACTTAGGTCAACAGGTCCAATGGGGAAGCTTTCTGGAGATCCCACTTCCTCTTCTTTAGAAATTGAAATTTAATATACGAAGACATCATCAGGGCTAAGACAAGCTCAGACAGAGTTACAAACTACGAAATCCACTTAAAAACAAGATAAACAAAAAGATACAAAGAATAAACACATCTTTAGCCACTAAGCAACTAGCCAAACATACCAATAGTCATTTATACCTCTATACGTATATACATCCTGATAAACAAACTTCCAATATTTGAGAACAGCAACTCCAATTAAAACCTTGAACATCAAAAAAGTGTATCAATGCGCAAATCCAAATTGATAATTGCCACAAAATTATACTAGAAGGGGTGGTTGTGGATTGAAAATTTTCAGGTTACGCTCTATAAGCACTTCAAAATAAGCACCTACCATTCTACCAATGTGATAATTGCATAAGCTCAAGCAGTCCAAACACTTGAAGATGTATTTTTCACTTTTAACAACACAATATGCATTCCCAAACACCCTCTAATCAAATCTAACTTTATATCAACTCTAAAAAGTAAAATTTCTTTAAATTTAAGTATCTTAGCCCTAATATTTATATACAAATTTTTGTTGTTATGTACGGGTACTCGCCTAGTCTTTATAAACTATCACGTGTCTTCACGTTGCATATCATTATCCTAAAACTAATACGACATGTATTTTAATTGTTTTGAGCCTCCACCTACTTATGTGGTTCTTGCCTCGCACCTATATTATTTTATTAGGACTTTTTATTTGTAACCAAAATTCAAGATTTATATTAATATAGGCAGAGTGACCATAATTTAAGTAACCCATATATATGTGACATGTCAAATTTTTCACTCTTACCCGGTCATCACGTTATAAACTGAACACAACACCCACTTTAAATGACTTATGTGGCATGTTTCTCATTAGGCATAATTAGTAAAGTTTATCGTTTATGTGATCATCCCCTTGTCAAAATCTGAACATACAGTAAAACCTCTATAAATTAATACTCGATAAATTAATAACCTCGATAAAATTAATAATTTGTCTAGTCCCAACTTGGGACAAGTACAAATTTGGACATGACAAATTCAATTAATTTGTAAATGTTAATTCATAAAATGTTAATTGGAACTTGTTTTTCTAATTTATTTTTCATCTCTAGCTAGTATACGTTGTAACTAGTATATTGGACTTGAAAATTTAAAGGAAATGCGTAAAGCATCTTTAAATTAATAAATTATTAATTTATCGATATAATAATATCTCGTTAAATTAATAAAATATCTCGGTCCCAATATCATTAATTTATAGAGGTTTTACTGTATATCTTTCTTTATCCTTTAATTTTCTCTTGTTTTGACAAATACCGTTTGAGTATAATGAGCATAAAGATTTAACTAGAAAAATATATCATTAACTGTTTTTCTCTCTCTTAGAAATTTCAGTGACTTACAAGTTGTAAGTTACAACAAGAGTTTAATTAAATAAAATAAGATAATTACCTTGTCATGATTGGATGATGTATCTTCAACTTCGGCCGAAACTATTGCGTGTTCCTTTAATACCATAAATACAGTTATAAGTAAATAATTTTACTTCTGTATGTTAATATTAATATTATAAATAAATAGAGATTATTTATAAAAGAAAGATGAAAGAGAAAAAACAGTCTTACAACATTTTGATGTTCCATTTGAAGTTTCAACGCGTTCTCAAGTCTTGTGACAACCTCACTTATATCCGGGCGTTGAGATCTTTCTTCATTCAAGCAGTCATATGCTGTCTTCGCGAAAACGTTGAATGAGTCTGGATCCATTTGTTTCCTTAGAACTGGATCAATTATTTCATCTAGTATTTTCTTTTTATAATGGAAAATGGCCATTGGGCCCAAATACTTATTATCTGGATCCTCACTTATTGATTCCCTACCACACAGCAGTTCAAACAAAACTATCCCAAAGGAGTATATATCTGACTTGTGGTTCACACTTTTAGTCTCAATATATGTTGGGTCTCCATACCCTTTCGCATGAAAAGCAATATTAGTATGAAATGAATGGTGCCTTTGAGAAGCTTTAATCTTCATGGAAGATTCAAAATTAGCTAACTTAGGTTCCCAGTCATCATTTATTAGAACTGTGCCACTGGTAATGAGCCGGTGTATTACGCTGAAATCGCGTGGCTCGTCAAAATGAATGTAGCTCAATGCATGCGCGACACCGACAGATATCTCCAATCTTGGCACCCATGTCAACAACATCGGGTCACTTAGATAGTTTTCGAGACTTAACCTGGTCTCATACCTGGTAATGATGATCTTCTCATCATTCTCATCACAAAACCCAACAAGAGAAACAAGATTTTTATGCTTGAGACTTGAAAGCATTGAAATCTCCATCCAAAACTTTTGTTCTACTCCAACCCATTCTTTATTAAATCTCCGAGCAATGATATCAATCAACTCACCGGACCACAAGAGCTGTCCCTTGTATCTCTTATCAAACCCACTAATTTCTCCGATGAAATTTTGTTGAGCGAAGTTGTTGGTGGCAGATAGGATATTTTCAAGGGGGACTCTGAGGTGAGCAAATTCATTCCTTATCTGTAAAATAGTCAAGTTAATATGCCTACAAAGTGTTTGATAAAATTCCTGAACCATGTCTAAGACATGTTAGGTCTAATTCTGCATAATATCTTGTAGTTTATAGTAGTTATTACGTTTGTGGATAGTAATTAATATAACATTCTTTACATGTTTAGGAAGTGAATGGTCTTATTAAGTTGAATTGTTTTGATTAGTGACTTCATGTTGAGATATAGTCTTGGTTAATGTAGTCAATATTGGGCGCCCGTCAATATTTGCTCCTAAGGTGCTTTTAAAGCATTTGGTCCAGAATCATATGGTGTAAGTATGGACTACATGGGCGATACTTTGTCTACCCGATGCAGTTTTGATGGGATAATATGGATTGGAATTGTATTGTTTGGTTCCCTCATTACATTCAAAGACATGTTATAGTTTACATAAGATAAGTTCATAAAGTGGTATTCAGAAGAAAAAAAACTATGGCATGTGCTTTTTGTGTAACAGTAAAATTTTTAATGTTGCAATATACTTTTGTTTAGTTTTAAACTATGGCATGTGCTTCTTTGTGTAACAGTAAAATGTTTAACGTTGCAATATACTTTTGTTTAGTTTTAAACTATGGCATGTGCTTCTTTGTGTAACAGTAAAATGTTTAACGTTGCAATATACTTTTGTTTAGTTTTAAACTATGGCATGTGCTTCTTTGAACTGTTTGATTCTGCCAAGTCTTTTTGAAACTGCTTGAATCTAGATGTATAGAAACGTGATGATTCTGCTTGTTGTTGATTGCTGAATGATCATAGATGATTATAGTTGTGCTTATTGAGTCAACTAGGTAAAAAAGATAGCTTGATTTCGCTGATTGCTGATTGTTGAATGATTATTAGATTGATTTCAGTTGTGTTGATTGAATCGATTGGGTCACCAAGTATCAAATGAAGCTCTAGTACCTTAATACTTATCTAAACTACTCCAACTAACTAAAGATTAGAGAGTGAAAGTGTAGTGCATAATGTAACAGATGATACTAGAGTAGAGTGTTCAATGACACTATATATATGGTAAACTTACACATAATCTAATGTGATCTCATATGCCACAGCAGGTATATATATTTTTAGTTTTCTGTACCGAAATCTGTTGAGTTTGAGTTTGAGTAATCTTTCTATAGACTTTTTGAAATCAAATGATTATGCTATTGCTGCATTCATTCCATTTCTTATATACTACTCATTCTTGTTTCAGGCACAAAATGATTTTTTCCAAAGCGTATGAGAAGGGGACCCATAATACCAAGGACCAATTGAAGGACTATATATGGAAAGCCTTGAAAAGTGAATGTAATGTTTCAAAGCAGATCAATAATCCCAAAAAGTCAACTGATAACTGCTTATATAATACAGTAAAAGAATACACGCTGAAATTAGAAGGTTGTTACCCATTTGACCCGTAGCATTGTTTCAACTTTCAAAGCATATCAGCAATCCCAAAAGGTTGTTACCCATTGCTTGCATACAATTTTGATTAGGAGTTCGGGTGTGTGTTGAGTTTAGATGTCATACATTATTTCGGTGAGTATTCTTTTCTGAAACTAATACATGTCTTATGTTTTCCGTTTATGCCTCTGTTAGGCGGAATAAAGAGGCCACATTATTACAATAATAATCTATTTTTTTTTATAAAAAGGATTTAGAAAGTTTTATTCACTAAAAATACACTGTGGGTGACAATCAAGTCTTAACCAGTGACCTAATTGACCTTTTTTCTTATCAGTTATTCAATTTTTTATCGGCACATAGAGACAAATTATAACCTGGACAGACAAATTTACAAGTAAATGAGTCGAACCCGTATAAGGGAAGTTGCTTCTCTTCCGGTCAATGCGTCATAAGTCTGTTAATATTTGTGGTTTTCTTTCGTAGATAATTTTGAAATGGGAAAATACTTGGAGATTACAATAATAATCTAACTTTTTTTAATAAAAAGGATTTAGAAAGTTTTATTCACTAAAAATACACTGTGGGTGACAATCAAGTCTTAACCAGGGACCTAATTGACCTTTTTTCTTATCAGTTATTCGTTTTTTATCGCCACATAGAGCAAACCATAACGTGGACAGACAAATTTACAAGTAAATGAGTCGAACCCATATAAGGGAAGTTGCTTCTCTTCCAGTCAATGCGTCATAAGTATGTTAATATTTGTGGTCTTCTTTCGTAGATAATTTTAAAATGGAAAAATACCTGGAGATTAGAGTCCCTAAAAGTTTTAAGTTTTGAGGTTAAAGACACAAACAAAAAGGGGATGGACAACTCATATGTAGCTTACATGTAATTTTGAACAAAATTAGTTTTGATCTACATCTTGGACAAGCTACGGTGCAAGGCCATATATACTACCTTGTGTATATCGTAATGAACTTGCTAAACTACAGGTAGATTTTATAACTATACTACTTTTAAAATTTTTATTATACTTTGAAACTCAGCAATCCCCTGGTTTCTAATTTTACTTTGTATATCGTAATGAACTTGCTAAACTGCAGGACGTCCTATTAAAATTTCGGTTGAGTGGTCATAGTTCACAAATGTTTGCAGACATCAACAAGTACTTTTACTATACACTTTTCTTTTTTCAAAGTTTTGAAACCCGGTTCAACCCGGATATAATTCAAAACCCTGTCGAACCGGTTCCAGCTTAGATAACGGGTCAAAAGAAACCGGTTTTAGGAATTCAAAACCCAGTGTGACCCTCCGGGTTTTACCCGTTTCTATAATTCCGGCTGGGTTTGTCATTAAATCTTTTATATGGGTTCCACATTGCTTTTTACAAGTTTCTAAAGGCTTTAAAAGCTGTTTAGACAGGTTTTTATGGTGTTTTAAACACTTTCTAGGTGCTATCTGGACAGCTGAAAGATGGGCTGTTTGGACCGGCTATATTGTTTGGACATAGCCTTTACATGGCTGTTTGGAAACAAGTCTTTGCGGCAATTACATGCTCTTGTTTTATAAAAGCAATTACATTATTTGTATGTTGTTTTTTAGCAGCAATTACGGCTTTTATATGCTGTTCCGACACAGTTTTTTACAGCAACCATGTTTTTTTTGCCGCAATTACATGTTTTTATGCTGTTTTTTTACAGAGATTTGCAATTAGATACTTTTAAAGGTTTGTATGCTGTTTTTCAGAGCAATTACATGCTGTTTAGAAACTGATCAGAGGCTAATAAGGTACTAGGAGTTTTATAGGGTCTTGCTAAACTGTAAACTGATAGAGTGAAGGTGTATACAAACAAATAAATAGTAGTACTTATTATTATAGAAAGAAGGGAGCGAAAAACCGTCTTACCGCATTTTGATGTTTGAGTTGAAGTTCCACCGCTTTCTCAAGTCTCGTGACAATCTCGTCAATATTTGGGCGTTGAGATTGTTCTTCGTTCAAGCAGTCATACGCTGTTTCCGCGAAAATGTCGAATGATTGAGAGTCCATTTGATTACATAGATCCCAATCAATTATTTCATGGAGTTTTTTTTCTCTATATTGGGTAATGGCCACCGGAGCCAAATACTTGTTAGTGTCGTTGGTTATTATTGATTTCCTACCACACAGTAGTTCAAACATTACTATCCCAAAAGAGTAAATATCTGACATGTGGCTAACACTCTTTGTCTCTATATATGTCGGGTCTGTATACCCCTCGATATCCCAAACTTTATCAACACTGAATGAATCATGCCTCCCGGATGCTTCAATCTTCATGGAAAGTCTAAATTCTGATAACTTGGGTTCCCAATTATCATTTAATAGAACTGTCTCACTGTCGATGTTTCTATGTATAACGCTAAAATCACGTGGCTCGTCGTAATGAATGTAGCTCAATGCATGAGCAACACCGACACATATCTCCAATCTTCGCACCCATGTCAACAACATCGTATCACTTAAATAGTTGTCGAGACTTCCCCTGGTCTCAAGCTTGATAATGATGATTTTCTCATCATTCTCATCACAAAACCCAACAAGAGAAACTACATTTTTATGCTTGAGACTAGAAAGCATGGAAATCTCCATCCAAAACTGTTGGTCTCCATCATCCCATTCTTTATTCCACCTCTGAGCATGGATTTTAATCAACTCACCGGACCACATGAGCTGTCCTTCGTAATGATTTCCAAAATCAGCTTCTCCCATGAAATTTTCTTTAGCAAAGTTATCGGTGGCGGTTAGTATATTTTCAAGGGGGATTTTTAAGTGAGCAAAGTCGTCATGATTGGCTGAAGACATCATGTATGTATGTATGTATGTATGTATCTGTTTGTTTATCTGAACAAAAAGGGTGTGTGGGTTGTTACAAAAAGAAGCGAAGGAGTGTTTGGGTGATATACATAAATCTGTTCGGTGTGTGTTTGTATATATAGAAGATGTGGATAAGTGTGTGGGTTCCTTTCCTTGTTGTCTTTAATATATGTATGGAGGTCGGGTAGTTGCATTATTATTGTAGTAGTAGACTATTGACTTTTTGAAGTACTATTAAGTTCACACCAATTGTCTATAGCGTATAGGAAACTTCCCTTTCATTGAATAATTCAAAAGTTTGAAAATAATACAGTAAATAACAAAACAACAAACATCATGACACCTTCTCACTAAATTGTCACAGATGTAAAACTGGTCCTAGTGGCAAAAGAATACAGTACGTGATTGGCATTATGGGCAAAGTGGCGACTCAGATGAAAGATTTACGTGGTCTTACACTGGATGAGCTTCTTTTAGCGATGTCCTTGATTGGTAGCAGTGAGCCACTTTCTGTGATCAGTTGGATGAAGATGGAAAACTTCGTATGGCACAAATGGTTGCAGTAGGCAGGTGTGATAAGCTAGTCATAGTACGTAGTATATGTTTCATTTTGTGGCATCAAGTGAATGTTAGTGGTATTTCTTTTGTTTGACTTTTTGTGAATCTTTGTGACTTATATAATCGTGTTAGGCGTGAGACTCATTAACCAGAAGATTATGGTCTGCAGCCTCAACTAGTTGAATGTCTTATTACTCTATTGTGTTGGTACTTGGTAACATCCCATAACGTGTTTGTTCAGGACCATCAAAGTCTATATGCTATTATCCTAAATGTCTACTACTGTACATATCTATGTATGACAGTTTCACTTGAAGTTTGTCACACACTTAGCATTTCATAAATGGTTTTGATGTTAATCTATTTGATCTTAGCAGTAAGATCAACTCATTATCTGACTTGTTGGTATTGGTGTCGTGAACAACTTGATAGATTTGAGATTTAGATGGATTGGTAGCCTTTTAACATCCACCAAATAAACATATTTTTTTAAAAGAAAATTATAAACTACTACCGAGTAATTGTCAAGTGTGGTAGTTGCATTATTATTGTAGTAGACTATTGACTTTTTGATGAACTATTAAGTTCACACATGTTGTCTTTAGCGTATAGTAACCATCCCTTTTATTGAATTATTCAAAGTTTGAAATTAATAAATAACAAAACAACAAATATGAATATGATATGCATGCACCTTCCCAACCTAGTGGTCTTAATACAATATAAAACATAACTTTGGAAAATGATAAATGTTAAACAGGTCTTCAAGGGCTGCTACAGCCTAGTGGTCTTAATTTATTTTTTAGGTGATCCTTATAATATGGTTCCAATTGCAACTAATGAAGTGGTGGTAACTTATACTATACATGACACTTTAATGTATAATACTCTACATACTTTTGTCATTAACCAGGTGAACAAGCCGATCCGGACATAGAATCTATTCCAGGTATAATCATATACATAAAATGACAGAGTAACATATTTCGTCAAGTGACCCAAAACATGTGGTTTCCGAATTTTAGAAACATTTCAGTGACAACGACATATTTCATCAAACACGTTACATGAATATGTATATACATGTAGTGATGATATTGAACACTTATCAGTTACCAACACATGAATTAATTAACTAACTCAACTCTAGTGTTGATGATTAGTGATCATCAAGGATTTCTCTTTGGGCACATAACTAGAATTAATAGAAATGAAGTGAAAAGCATAAGAGCACAAAATCATGAAGTGACAATTTCTTGGTTAATCTGCAGTTAATTACAGCAAAACATTGGCTAAATAGTCTTCTATCCATTTAGTCAAATACAAGAACATGTGAACAAGTTTATAATCATTTGTTATTAAATCGGCCAACTAGCAATGGAAGATATTCATTGATTAGTCATTGCATATATGTGTCATTTGCTAATCGTTTTTGTATTTTTTTGTAAAGTTCCTAGCAGCAAAGAGTGGTTGACCAGCAATAAGATCATAACAAAGTCAGCAAAGTGTGGATCAAGAAAAGTGCCATCTTGAGTTGAGAAGTTCCAACATCTTTCACATTTTGAACCTTCCGCACGTGAAACACTGATCCTAGGTAAAATATGACCAGAAGCATGTTCACTCCTAGGTTTAGAGATACAACCTAACATGAATCGATCCATTCATAACCGGAATTGGTTGAAATAAAACATCAACATAAACTCAAAACCACAAGAGCACTAAATGTGCAATTAGTTACAGTAGAACATTGGCTAAAAAGTCCTCTTTTCATTTTAGTCAAATACAAGAGAGCATGTGAACCGATACAACAACATGTGAACGAGTTTAACAATTAATTGTTGATAAGTATTACTATAAAATTGGCCAATTATTTATGGAATATATTCATTATGTGTCATATTAGATGCTAATGGTTTTGTATCTTGTGTAAAGTTCTCTAACAATTCTATTGTCATTTAGGAAGTGATGACAATGAAATTTCTTTTTTTATTTATAAAGACAAAGACAGCTAACAAACCTAGACTTAAATAATAGGGAAATTTGAAGACATTACTCCGTATTATACATAAATATGTTCGGTTTGTGTTTGAATAGATTGACGTGGATAAGTGTGTGTGGTTCCTTGTTATTTTAATGGATGGAGGTCTAGTTTTTGTAAAGACAATTGACTTTTTGTCATAGGAAACGTCCCTTTCATTGAATAATTCAAAGTTTGAATATAAGAAATAACAAAACAACAAACATCACTATGATGTGCATCTTCTCAACAACTACGGACAATAATACAATATGAAACATAACTTTGAAAAATCATTTATGTTAAACATGTCATTAAGAGTTGCTAGTGCCTAGTGGTCTTGTTTAGGGTTCAGAATTTGGTTCCAATTGCATCTTATGGTCGAGTGGTGGTCACTTGTACTATGCGTAAACATTGAATCTATACTCTATATACTTATGCATTTTAACCATTTTCGTAGTGACTGTTAGATGAACAAAATTAACATAACATACAAATTTCATCATTAATAATCACTTGAACAACCTCAAACAAACAAACCTCAATTCCAAAATTAACATAAATCTATTCGAGGTTTAAACACGATAATCATTCCAAAACACCAACTCAAGAGCAGATGATACATAAAGTGATAGAGTAACATGTTTCGTCAAGCGATCCAAAACACGTGGCTTCCAATTTTTAGAACAATTTCAGTGACACATTTGATCAAACACGTTACATGCATGTTTATTTACATGTATTGATGACAATGAATCCTTATCACTTGCCAAAACATGAATTAATTAACAAACACAAGCCATTTATTGACGATTAGTGATGATCAAGGATTTCTTTTTGGACAGATATCTAGAATTGGTTGAAATGAAACATAACATAAATTGAAAGCCGCAACTCCACAAGAGCACAAAATCATGAAGTTATATTTTTTGTTAATCTCTAGTTGATTTACAATAGAACACCGGCTAAAAAGTCTTCTTTCCATTTAGACGAATGCAAGAGCATTTGAAGAAGTTTAGCAATAGAATATATTCATTCATTAGTTGCAATAAAACATATTCATTGACTTGTTAGTATTAAATTGGCCACCTAACAAAATAATGTATTAATAATGAAATTTGTACGTTGTGTGAACAAGTTCTATAATCATGTGTCATTTGCTACCTGTTTTTGTATCTTTCATAAAGTTCCTAGCAGCAGGTAGTGGTTGACCAGCAATAACATCATAGCAACGTCTACAAAGTGTGGGTTGATCTTTCACATTTTGAACCTTCTGCACGTGATACACCAATCCATATTTTCCTTTTCACCTTAAATCAAATTAGCTAATAACTTAATATATCTGATTTAGTTACCTGATGACATTTTTTTTTTTTTTTTTTTTTTTTTTTTTTTTTTGGGTATTAACAACAGTATAGAATTATAATAAATTCTTGGTTGTTAGTGACGGTATAGAATTAAAGTTTTGTTCTCTATTTCATGAATACAGTTTGTTTGTGGACGTGTTTGGTTATTAACTTTGTACTATCGTTTTCAAACAGGACATTTCAAAACTTATACGTAGTAATTACCAATGTGGATCAAACATGAAAGTATGTGAGATTGTGAATGTGTGTGTGTTCCGTGTTATTTTACATAATGGATAAAGGTACGTCTTTGCATTATTGTAATAATAAAATAAAATTATTAAGAGACAATTCACTTTTTGACCATTAAGATTACACAAATTTTCTCCAGCATTTAGGAAATTTCATCCTGTAATAATTCAAAGTCGGAATAAAATAACAAAACAACAAACGCATAACTTGAATATGTAACTAAACATCAAAGTATAATAAGGTACAAAGGACGCGATTTTGGTGATGTTAGACGCGTCGACTTTAAAACAGCCACCCCACGCGTCGGTCTAGGTTTTATGGGAGAACTCGGTTGGTTGATAAAATGAGTTGTGGAGGTTGTGTGTGTATATTTGGTTTTTGTGAGGTATATTTGTGTTTAAGTGAGGTATGTTTGAGTTGGTTTTTATGGGGTAAGTTGGTTGTCATGTTGGTGATTGGGTGAAAAAGTGATATGTCACTGAGTTAGCGGTGGTAGTGTTGCCGTGTTGGTCACCACTACAACCAACCTAAACTAAACTGAAAGCCACAAGAGCATTGTAGAAGTTTGTAATAATTACGTAACATTAACTAGATAATAACGAAATGATCAAGGATTTTGTTTTGGTCAAATAAGTGGAATTGGTTGAAATAAAACATCAACATAAATTCAAAACCACAAGAGCACAAGATCATGAAATGATATTTTCTTGGCTAATAATCATTTCATCAAATCACTAAATGTGCAGTTAATTACAATAGAACATTGGCTAAAAAGTCCTCTTTTTATTTAGTGAAAACAAGAACATGTGAACAAGTTTAATAATTAATTGTTGATAAGTATTACTAGTATAAGATTGGCCAATTATTTAAGGAATATATTCATTATTAGATGCTAACAACTACAATAACTTATGAACAAGTTTAAGAATTACTTATTGATAAATATTATAAAATTGGCAATCATCAATTGAAATATATTCATTATGTGTCATTAGATGCTAATGGTTTTGTATCTTGTGTAAAGTTCTTTAACAAATCTGTTGTCATTTATGAAGTGATGACAATGAAATTTATTTTTTTATTTATAAAGATAAAGACAGCTAACAAACCCATACTTAAATAATAAGGAAATTTGAAGACATTATTATGTATCAGTTTGTTTGTCTAAAGAAGCGAAGGAGTGCGTGGGTGATATATATAATAATATAAATTTGTTCGTTTGTGTTTGTATATATTGATGTGGATAAGTGTGTGAGGTTCCATGTTATTTTTAAGGGAGGTGTTTGCACATCAAATAAATTGATAGGACACCACAATATTACACCCTTAATGCATATGTTACAACATACCATGTGCATAATTGTGGTGTCACTATCAATTTATTTTGTGTGCAAATCAACTCCCTATTTTTAATGGATGGAGGTGTGGTTTTTGTCAAGACAATTGACTTTTTGCCTGTAGCTTATAGGAAACGTCCCTTTTATTGAATAATTTAAAGTTTGAATATAATAAATAACAAAACAACAAACATCAATATGATGTGAACCTTCTAAACAACTACTATAAACAATACTGTAATACAATATGAAAACATAACTTTGAAAAAATCATTTATGTTAGACAGGTCATTAAGGGCTGCTAGTGCCTATTGGTCTTATTTAACAGGATGTACAAAATTTGACAATGATAAGGGTTGAGAATATGGTTCCAATTGCATCTTATGGTCGAGTGGTGGTCACTTGTACTATGCGTAAACATTGAATATAACGTACAAATTTCATTATTAATAATCACTTGAACAAGCCGAAACAGACAAACCTCAATTCCAAAATTAGCATAAAATCTATTCGAGGTTTAAGCACGATAATCATGCCAAAACACAAACTCAAGAGTAGTGGACACATAAAGTGATAGAGTAACATGTTTAGTCAAGCGATCCAAAACATGTGGCTTCCAATTTTTAAAATAATTTCAGTGACACATTTCATCAAACAGGATCGAGGATTTCTTTTTGGACAAATAACTAGAATTAGTTGAAATGAAACATAACATAAATAGAGAACCATGAGTGATACCTTTTTGTTAATCTGCACTTATTACAGTAGAACATTGGCTAAAAAGTCTTCTTTCCATTTAGACAAATAGAAAAGCATTTGAACAAGTTTTATAATCATTTGTTATTAAATTGGCCAAATAGCAACAGAACAAATTCATTGATTATTCAACGCATTTATCATTTGCTATGGGGCTTTTGTATCTTTCGTATAGTTCCTAACAACTCATTTGTCATCTATGAAGTGATGAAAACGAATTTTCCTTTTTTTATTTTATAGAGATAAAGACAAGCTAACAACCCTATAAAATGAAATAAAATTTAGCTGTGAATTTTGAAATTTTCAAACACTCATTTCACACCTTTCTATTAACATAATAGACTTTGCTTATAATTGCTCGTAAATTAATAACAATTAAGCATCCATCACTTCATATAAGATGTATCAAAACTCGTCAGTGCGCATGTCATCCACGAGATTTTTCAAAAAAAAAAGAAAAAAAAAACATAATTCATAGACTACATTTGCAGATGCTTAATCTAAAACAACACATCAAAATTCTCTATTTTATCCGATAATCCACACTCCTTAATTCAGTCGATCTTTTTCTTGTATTTTTTCCTCTCAAAGTCCCTCCTTAGAATCAGTCACATATATTTCTCTATACGACAAGATCTATCACAACATGGAGCACATGTCTCTTTAATAGCATATGGCCTCATATATATAATTGATGAAATGAGTAACTGAGAATACATAAATAATTATAAGAAACATGCATCTACCTTTCAATAATTCAAGTTATACTAGTTGTTATAAGGTAATTTGTATAAATCAGATCTTCACAATCGCTCCATGGTAAAGACAAACTAGTTATATGAACGATAGTGCTATGAACCCTGTGTGTAGAAGTATTTAAGTACACCTGAATATTCCAAGCTAATGGAGTCCCTTATAACTCTAACGAGATCAAATGAAATATCATACAAAAAATAGCGGTAACATATCTTTTTTTCTTTGC
This sequence comes from Artemisia tridentata subsp. tridentata, assembly GCA_021014915.2. Classification (NCBI taxonomy): domain Eukaryota; kingdom Viridiplantae; phylum Streptophyta; class Magnoliopsida; order Asterales; family Asteraceae; genus Artemisia; species Artemisia tridentata. The sequence goes on from CP139505.1 coordinate 23,127,758, forward strand.
TCTAACATATCAAGTAACTCCATCTCTAGATAGAAAAATTCTGACCAAAAGCATGTTCACACCTAGGTTTAAAATATCGATGTAAATACATGGTACACTATAGAGGTGAAAAAATGTGCAGGTTGTGTAATGGGTTAAGGCTGGAACAGGCTTCATACAGGTCAACCTGAAACATTTTTTGGTCAAAATTTCTAGAATTTTATAGATAATTAGTGTGACTATGATTAAGAAAACTGTATTTGTACATCAATAATCCCATATTTATTAATAGAATGATTTATGAAGTTTGATGCATTAAAGCTACAGTCTGGGAGACTTTCGGCCAGTTTCTGACCCGTTTTGTTCTAAGGAACCATTTTAATTAAAAATATTTGCCCATTAGAGATATAACCTAGCCTGAATCGATCCATCCATATGTCAATGGGTCAAAATTGCCAGGTATAATATGAAAAATAAATAAAATGGCAAGAGACGACCTGGAGCACACGTCAGGTCACTGCTGCAAGAGCACAACCCGGTTGACCAGCAATAACATCATAGCAACGTCTGCAAAGAGTGGGGTGATCAAGAAAAGAACCAACTTGAGTCGAGAAGTTCACATTTTGAACCTTATTTTCTTCTCTCCTTGAACCAAATTATCTCCGGAATATGGTACTTTTTCAATTTACACTATCACCAACTAGCAATGGAATATAGTCATTGAAAATTCATTATTATGAAAGACAAGTCCAAAACACAGTCCCATTTAATAGTGTCATAATCTTAATTACCACCAGCTCAGATTAAAATAAACCCACTCAGAATACCACAAAATAACCATAAAGTTGGCATCTATATGAGCATTCAAGAATTACCATCTCCTTGATTATTACTAATCTTAATTAAACTATAACCCCCTATGAAAGGAAGTCTACATATCACAACTCCCTTTTATAACAAATAGGTTTCAGCGGTGCTACTAGTTTATCCAATCTATATATTCTAGTATACAGCAGTTGAAAAAGACCATGAATACCCCTCTAAAAAAGAAATACTTAAATTCTAGAGTGTCTGCATTTGTCATTTTGCATACACAAAAATTAAATTACCAATTAATTAAAGTCAAACATTATTTCCGGTAACAATTTAAAATGTCATATCTTTCGATGGAAGAACCAATTTTTTCGGACCAACTACAGACTCATTCCAAAAACCTCAACCCATGATTAAAAAAACCTAAGCCGCCATCACCATAAAAAATAACACAAATGTGCATCTTCGATTCTTCATAATTGTAATCATAGAAAGAATATTGTTTTTTCAATTCAGAACAGCATTGAAAGATTTTTTTTAACCGATCATCAAATCTTTACTCTTTTGTTGTAGGGATGAATAAAATTGAAGGAATTCATTTACAAAAGAGTATTGGAGATAGTGCATTCTTTACAAGTGCAGGTATTCTTGATTTCTTTATGAGTCTGTAATGTGTGTTAGATTAAAATGTTTGAGGTTCGGGTTTTCAATGCAAGATTGATTCGAAGTTGCGTTTCTTTTAGAGTGTCATGATAGTTAGGATTTGTTTATTATAGTAAATTTGTTGCATCTGTAACAGGTTTAGCGCCTGCATTGGGGACCATTGTATGGGGTGAAGAAAATCACATCTTCTCACAAGGTTAGAATTCACAAACTGCAAATTGAGTATTGTTCGTGGGCTAACATTTAAATTGATGCAACTGCTTGGAGCGAGGCTTATTGGGACAAAAATGGCTAAAAGGACAGGAACCGTTAGTGAGTTCGAGTTTAAAGCCATAGGAGAAAACCAAACCAAGGCGTGAATTAATTTGTCGTTGCTGTGTTTCCTGGCTATTCAGCAAAATAACGGTTGATCATCTGGATTTTATTATAGGTATACAAAGTTCTCATTGTTTCATCTAGGTAATAAATGCTTTTGTGTTCGTTAGAAGGAGCATATTGTGTTTTTTTTAGGTTTGTGAATGACATCGATACTTGAGCGATAAGGAGTAAAGAATGGAAAGGCAAGCTTCCAATTGTTTTTCTAAAAGCTGAAGAAACCGTGTACTTAAAAGCGAATTCAGATGTATATTTTTTTCTGGGTAGAACCCGTTAAAAAAAAAAAGATTTCCTATACTATTTCTGGGATTCCTTATTTTTTGGTTCAACGGCTACCCGTGGTATCATTGATCTTCTCAATCTGTGTCTTTCAAAGAATCGGAGATCCATTCATGACAAAAATAAAATAAGAATTTATTTTTTATACAAAATACCGATTGATTATAGGCATGGCTGTGTTTTAAGTAGCATAGCTTTTTAGGCCAACGTGGTTATCAACTTAAGCTTACGAGCTTAAATAAGCTATAACCACAGAGGTAAAAAAAAATTGAGCTTATGAGCTTTTCAAATTTTCAAAAAGCTCATAAGCCAAAAAAATTAGAACCAAATAATTAATCAACACAAAAACCTATTTTTGAGCTTATGAGCTTTTCAAATTTTCAAAAAGCTCATAAGCCCAAAAATAGGCTTTTGTGTTGACTAATTATTTTGTTCTAAACTTTTAAGATGAGTTGTTCTTAAGTAGTTTTGGTTAGCTATGCTTATTGTCAAAAGCAACAGGCTATTTTTTCTTTGTACATTTGAGCCGATAAAATAAGCATCTGTACCCATTTAGATTTGGTTATAAAAATGCAATTTTTTTACTATAAAAAGGCTTACTTTTTGCATAAAAAGTCTTAGATTTTGTATGGTACTTTTTTGGTTAAAAAGGTTGAGATCACGAGTTACAGAGAGAAAGTAATGGAGTTGGAGAATTGGAAGCAAACAATTCAAAGGTTAGCTCTCGAATCTGAGTTCTAACTCTGCATTTTGTTGTTTCTGTTTGATATATTTTGTTTGTTCTAATGTTGTTGTCAGTTGTGAATTTATAGGACGATGGTGACTTTTGCGGGGAAGAAAGCGAGACCAAGAAAGGGTATGGTAAATGGGATGGTAACCAGTGATACAATCAAGCTGGTATGATGCACGAAGGCGCTTTCGAGTAATCAACAAAATATTTGTGTGACTTTATGGTGGTAGAGGTGTTTATTTAGGTGGTTCTTTTACTAGGTAATATTTTTTTATAACGCTTTTATTTTTCCCATAATTGCATTCTTTCGGCTGAATAAAGCTTCCATTGCTGATATTTTTTTCACCTTATCTTACTGATTCTGATTAACTACAGCTTAATCATAATCCAAATGATTAAAGGTATATCGCTGTTTGCAGGATTTGTAACGGAAATGATTAAACAAGGTGCAGGAATTGAAGGAATTCCTTCTTAGGATCAGGTTACACACGCCTTCTGCTCCAGAAGTTGCCCAAAAAAACGGATTTCTTCGAGTAACTGTGTAGTTTTTGCATCTAGATTTCGGAGCTGTTGAAGTGTGTGAATGGAACAATAAGATTGATGAGTTGCTTAGGACCCGAGATATGGATTTTATTGGCTCACCTTTTCACTTTTGGAAAAAGTCAAAGTTGGGAATTCTGCTCAAAGCACCATGAGGAGCTTCTTCCTTGGCGATTGATTGTTCCTCAGGTAAATACCGTTCTTTTTTTATTGAACAGAAATATGAATTTATTATTTTTGTTGTTTAAACAGCTTTTTTTTTGTATGCTTTTTAGGTGAATCGGATATTAGAAGTTGCCCAAAAAAGACAGTTTACGGTTACTTAAACTGGATCGGATGGGGGTTTCTCAGCAACATTTGCAGCAAAGCAAAAACATGTGAGTATTAAACTATATTTGACTGTGTGACACATGATGTTATTGGTGCTGAAGCTGGTGTGTAATATAGTTGCAGTGTAATATAGTTTTGCCCTCAAAATTGCCTTTAAAACTAAATATATGCTTTATATTTGGATTAATGGAACAAGAAGACATGGACAGGCAATGCGTTAATGGACTTAGAAAGTGTCAAAACTCTTTTATTATAAAGTATATATTTAGTTTTAAGGGAAATTTTGATGGTTTGCCCAAACTAAGGTTTGGGATAAAGTGCGAACACATGTACAAAATGTCTTAAAATGTGTTATCACAAAACATGTTTAAAGGTGTATAACCTGATTTCAAAGTGGTCACACGTGAAAAGCTGTCTCCAGGCTGCTTATCTCATCATTTGCATATGCATAAGCAGTTTTATATAATCGGGTTTAGAATTGCTTGCTTCAAACAGCTCAACATAAGATATAAGCAGTAGTAATATGCAGTCCCAAACACCCCTAAAAACTGTTTTGATATAACATAGAAGCACTTCCAAGGTCTTTCTGATTGCTGGTGATTATTTGCACTTTAATTAGGCTGTTTTGGGTTGTTTGGCATCGCTTATCTAAACCGCATTTAGGATCATCTGATTTAGAATTTTTTTTTAAGTAACCTGTTTGGGACTGTTATAAGCAGTTTTAATACCAATACCGTAACACCCTCTGAGTTAATTTTGTTCAGTCGATGTTTGGAAGTGTGTTTCCAAACTGATGGAGTGACTGTGGCGATATTATGAATCATAATTAAATAGTTGTTTTAAAGATAAACTTTATAGTTGCTTTCAATAGTTGTTTTAAATAGTTGCTTTCAATATATCTCCCTCATTCTTTAGTCAAACTCATTTTTTTGTGTATTTAGGTCGGTGAAGATGGTTGGTGTTCAAGTGCGAGATGCGCTTATGGAGTATAATTCAGTATCATCATTATGTCTGCAGAACATTGTGAAAGAATGACTGACTAAATTCTGCATCACGGAATTAAACCTGATCAGGTAACATTCATTGGCTTAACTTTTGTTTGTGGATTTTTTTTTTTTTTTTTTTTTTTTTTTTTTTTTTTGAACTATTGTTTGTGGATCACTTGCTGTAAGTTAGTATATTGACACTCAAGAACAAAGCTATTCTCTTCCATAATAGAATCTGGTATCAAACCCCGAGGGGTACGTGTATGCTTAGCTCTGTGTATTTCTGTATATGGTGATCATACCTCCATTATGGAATTGTTATCGATAGTTTTTTGTTATTATTAATGGCAGTGTCGCTATGGGATTCTATGTTTCGCTTCGAGCTATTGATTTGCAGCAAACTACAATACTTTTCCCATCAATGACGTAATTTTAACCCATGTATATTGTTTTTAATTGTTCTGACCATTGTGCAGTGTAATGGATGACTGAAGAAGACTTTAAGAAAGCAAAACTAGCTTGTCAGACATAAGAATGGTTGTAACTGCGGGTTCTATGAAGGAGCATAACTGATGTCCACAACCAATGAAGTTTGATATGAAAAAGGGGTTTCACCAATTGGCTAAGGAATGCCAGTGACTAATGAGGTAACCTCTTGAGATAACATTTCAAGTTAGGAGTTGGGATTGCTATTTGTACCGGGTTTCTTTAAGCAATTTATAAGTAGGATTTACAAGTTCATGCTGAGATTGTTTATTAAAAAGGGATGCATTGATTAAGCAATGGGAAATTAAGAAGCAACTATGTAAGATCTGTACGAGTTCTTTTTTGAAGATTTACTGTATTTCTTGCACCTTGATACGGACAAACATTATTGTGTTAAGGTGAACCAATTTTCAGGCTTTCTTGATTAAAAATTAAACACTCAAAATTAGCATTATATTGAATGGTCACTCTTATCGCTCATGTGGTTTTTCATTTAATCCCGTGAATTCACGTGTCAATAAACTGAGAAGAATTTGAATTAAGTTGTTCCCTATAAGTGACTTACCGTGAAACCTGATGAAATGGAAAGCCGTTCTCGGTCTTTGAAACTGAAAAAGTTATCGGTCTTTCAAACTGTTAATTTGTTGTAGATCTACGTGATTGTTGGTACTACAATCGAGACTTGATGAATTTGAATTAAGTTGTTGCTATAAGTGACTTACTGCGTGATTTTGATGTTTAGAAAGATTGCAAAAATAGAATGATTTTAGTCACTCGACAAGGTATAAGAGAAATATATATTTGAAGGTTGTGATGGATAAATGTTTTTTGGATACTCCGAGAGTATATGCTACATTTTACATCATTTAACTATAAGCACTTATACAATACATAATGTTCGACCATGTAGCAAACATGTCAAGAGTATGTTACAATTTTTTATAAAATGCCATGAAATGTTATTTGTGTTTGTTGTTACATATTTTATTTATTTTGTTGTTACCTTATTTTTTCTCTTTCTCTACGAGAAATGTTTTCAAACTTAATTAGCAAAAAACATTAGATGACCTTTATATCGTTTATATATTTATTTTTATTTTTATGTAGCATAAATATTTTCTATTCATACGTCTAACTAACGTATCATCTATTCACATAATATCAAAAATCGCTCTCTTCTATAAATGTATTTCTTTCCATAACATATTAAAAACTACTATTCTACGGTTCTCCATTTAATCCCGTGAATTTCACGGGTTAATAACCTAGTTTCGCTGAATAAAAACCAGATCTCCACTAAAAAAAGGCCATTTTCTTAAAGGCCATTGAAGTCCATAAAATATTTCTAACTAGCAACAAGTCTCAAGGATCTCATTAATATGACCACTTTACAGCACTATTAAAACATACATCTTATCAAACAGTGTGCAACTCAGTTAAGGATCTCAAGTTTCAAAGATCAAAACAATAATATTATGCCAGTTATATATACTTGTACCTGAGATGGAGTCCATTCTACTTGATTAATCGCACTCATAGCGGTCTCTCTAACAGACACAAACCATGGTCCTGTTTCCCTAAAAATTGTGGGCTTTTTTGTTTGCTGATGGAAATTTGTGCTCTACAAAGATAAGAATAATGGCATTTAGTTATACTATTCACATGGCATAAAAAAAGTAGTTTATTAATGCTTCTGGATGAATGATATGACTCAACGTAAGGTTCTACCATGACAATGAATAAAAGTTCATCTAAGTGATCTATTCCGGCAAGATTACCGTCACCAATTAAATCACACCCACTAAATATCCCAGCTTCTTTAGTGAACTTTTCTTTATATTCGAAACCAAGTGATGCTAAAGAAGATGGTTTTGTAGATGATGAGCAACTTCTCAGTGACAGAATCTGAACAGTTTTGTAGGATAAGACTAGTGATTAATACGAACATAAGTACTAACAAGAATTAATTCATATAATATTTGACTTTAAAAAAATTCATGATTGTGATATCAAACAAGCACACGAAGATATTTGGATGATAAAGATCATGGTGTACGTACAGGCTCTTCCAAAGAGCACACAACAAGATTATCAAAGAAATGTCAGAACACCTCAAGTCAACAGTCAAACAGTCATCATATGAGTATAAAACTCAACTCTCATAAGCCAATAAACACATATGAACCTTAAGCTCTATCAGCATGATAAAATAATCAACTTGCTGATCACCAATATAGCGTCTTAAACCATAACCTGAGCAACAAAAAGAGTTTCCATTCTAATGACATTTATAGCTACTAATTTATCCGCTTTCGCTTCATAATAACCGAATCTTCCACTAAAACAATGTTTATCAACAACAAGTCATGTGGGCATAAGTAGCATGACCAACTTGTATCACTATTCAAGTAGACATTTCATCAAACACTTGTTATACCATAATCTTGATTAAACAATTAAAACTATCAAAAACAAAACTCTGTATTATCACAACATGTGATGCTCACTTTCATGGGTTTACTAATTTATCCGGTTTTGGTCAACAAAAACCGAATCTCCACTAAATAAAAGGCCATTTTCTTAAAGATGATTTAAGTCCACAAAACAAGTTTAACCTACAACAAGTCTCAAAGGGTCCCACTAACATGACCAATTTACAATACTGATAAAACAAACATTATATCAAACAGTTGGTGTGCAACTCGGACTTGCAACTTAATTTTGTTTGTTGTGGACCATGTATCAGGAAAATAATTTTGTTTATGCTCATATTGAATCCGACTATGTGAATGCAGACATATGAGAGATCTTATGGCTAAAAGTATAGATGATCAACTTAAAAAGCGTAATAAGAAATGTGTTTTTTTAGATTTTTAAATCTATTGAGTTATATAAAAGAACACAATTTACATGATCCTCACAATACAGAAGCATACATTGTGATACTGTTTCCAGATTTTTGTTGGTGTGAATACTATACTCAAGTGTATTTTAAAATTAGTTACATAGTTTTTATGCTAGTAGATCAATTCAAATTAGCATCTGTTAAGTGTATATCTTAACAGACGGTCCTTATAGTTTGGGTTGACTTTCACACTTGGTCTCTTGATTTTATTTTTGCACAAACAGTCACTAACTTTGAAACTCTTAACACTCGCAGTCCCTTGACCAAATTTTTACTAGTCTTTTGACCCCAATAACACACGCCCACCATATTTGTCCATCCTTTTTCTCTTTTTCCATCCACCTACCTCTCCATTTACCATCATTTTTCTCTTTTTCCATCTCCATAACAATCATCATTTTTCTCTTTTCCACCTTCATATCAACAACAATCATCATCTAAAATTATAACAAAATTTAAAATACATATATAAAAAGACCAAACCTAGAAGTATGTCACTACTTTGCTAATTATTTATGTTATTAGTCCATAAAAAACATATTTTTGTACATACATTATAATCCCAAGATACAATCTTTATAAACATATACCAAGATTCATCACTCATACCTCTTGAACAATTAGATATTTCTACTAATTCAAGACTTGTTTTTGCTAATTCCAAGTGTCTTTTTCTACCATTTTTTTAAATGGATGCAAAATCCATTTGAAAAGAGGATGTTTGATTGTTGTTGTTGTGTAGGGTTTTACATCAAGTACTTTTTAACCATCATAACCATTAGGTAACAACACAACTAAGCCAATCTAACGTAGCCGTTTGACCTCCCCACTACTCAAGTAATAATCAAATATCACTTGAGCTCCATTAGAAAAATCACCAAACCGGGCTTCCCATATCACCAATGAATTTGGATTTTCCATCGGATAACCGAATTCGAATCCAAGAAAACCAAATTTGGAAAGAGAGTTGTATTCACATAACCTAGTTTTGTATGGTTTTACTATGGTCAGAAACCACCATGATCAATAACTCATAAAAATATGTTGTGTGTGTGGTGTTTAGATATAAAGAAAACATAAAAATGTGTTGAGTTCATGCTTTTAAATGAGAAAGAGATCAAGGTGATGTTTGTTTTTTCCTAATAAGCACTTTTTCCTTCTTTTTACTTCGTTTGTCTGCGGGATGGCAGAGGTTTATGTTTTTTTTTTGCAGACATAAGTGATTCTTTTCACTTCTTTCCTCTTCTAAATTTCAGACATTATCTTTCACTTTTTACCTCTTCTTTCACAAACCCTACATTTCCTTCTCAATATCCGTTTTTGTACGTTTTCGTCAGTTTTTATACGTTTCTTTACGTTCTCGTCCGTTTTTTACGTTTTCGTCCGTTTTTTACGCTTTTGTCCGTTTTTTTACGTTTTCGTCTGTTATTTTACGTTTTCGTCAGTTTTTTTACGTTTTAGTCTGATTTCGTCCGTTTTATAACGTTTTCGTCCGTTTTTTTACGTTTTTGTCTGTTTTTTTTACATTTTTGTCTGTTTTTTTACGTTTTAGACCCTTTTTTTACATTTTCGACCGTTATTTACGTTTTCGTCCGTTTCTTTACGTTTTCGACCATTATTTTTATTTTTGGTCATTTTTTTTACGTTTTTGTCTTTTTTTAATGTTTCCGTTCGTTTTCGTCCGTTTTCTTATGTTTCCGCCCTCTTTTTTACATTTTCGACCCTTTTTTATGTTTTCGCAAGTTTTTTTACGTTTTCGTTTGTTTTTTACGTGTTCGTCTGTTTTTTTACGTTCAGTCCATTTTCGTCCGTTTTTTTACGTTTTCGCCCTTTTTTTATGTTTTCGCCTTTTTTTTACGTTTTCGACCGTTTTTGTCAGTTTTTATACGTTTTCGTACTTTTTCTACGTTTTTGATATTTTTTTACGTTTTCGTTCCGTTTTTACGTTTTCGACCTTGTTTTACGTTTTCGTCTGTTTTTTTACCTTTTAGTCCGTTTTCGTCCGTTTTTTTACGTTTTCGACCGTTTTCTTACGTTTTCATCTGTTTCGTCCGTTTTCTTACGTCAGAAATGTACAATAACGTACAAAAACGTAAAAATACTTACAAAATAGCCAATCTACAATCAAACTTTTAATCAGGTCGAAAAATTCTTGCTGGTGGGTAGAACCAAGACTCATCATATGAAAATGGACGAAAACGTAAAAAATGAACAAAGACGTAATAAAACGGACGAAAATGCAAATAAAACAGACTAAAACGGATGAGAACGTAGAAAAACTGACGAAAACGTAAAAAAACAGATGAAAACGTAAAAAAGGGTGAAAACGTAAAAAAACGTAGAAAACGTAAAAAACGGATGACAACGTAGAAAAAGTGACAAAAACGTAAAAAAACAGACGAAAACGTTAAAAAATGGTCGAAAGCGTGGAAAACGTACCAAAACGTAAAAAAACGAACAAAAAAGTATAAAACGGATGATAACGTATAAAACGGATGCTAACGTATAAAACGGACAAAAACTTATCTTTGCCACTCCGTATTTTAAGCGATTGCTTATTTCACACTCAACATTTTAGTATCATATGACAAAAGGGTTTATATTCTCGAATCACAAAACATAATTATATATATAAAAATAAAAAAAAAAAAAAAAAAAATCCTTCAATAGCACAAAAATACTAGTGAAAAAAAAAGAAAAGAAAAATGTACTTCAATAGCAAAAAAATACTAGTGAAAAAAAAAAAAAAAAAAAAAAATTTGCACAAAAAACAAACGGTCTTCTTCTTGCAGATGAAGAGCTTTAGATGTACCTCTTCTTCTGCAGACATGGTTTGCAGATGAAGAGGTAAAAGCTTTAAAAAAACAAACGACACCTAAGTGATGTTTGTGTGAGAATGATAAATAGAAAAGGTTGAGCATCGATAATTAAGTGGGGCCAAAGGGCAACCTCACGTGACTTGCACATGAGGGGCTTTAACGGTCAAACTTAATGTTAGTTTGGTCAAGGGACTGCGGGTGTTAAGAGTTTCAGAGTTATTGACTTTTTGTGCTAAAAAAAGTCAATGCACCAATGGTGAAAGTCAAAACAAATCACAGGAACCATCTGTGTAATTTACTCTTAAAATTATATTCTATGTGTAGCAAAATGTTTGACTATGTTTTTAAACAAAAAAAAATGTTACATAATTTTCTTTTTGTTCAAATCAAGACGTGCTATAATTTTTTTTTGTTAAGACACTATTAATTGAGGGAAGTGATTTGCACACTCCTAATAGTTATTGGGACATTTTTTTTATGCTTCAGTTAGTTGTACAAATCTTATATCGTGCTTTTTCTGCTTGTACTGTGAGTGTCTCAATCAATAAATTGAGTGTGCCAATCACTTTCGAATATTAACATTATACAAACAGGAAAAATCCCCAAAAAACACATGCAAAACCAAAATCAATTAAATCCCCAAATATTTCCCTCTAAAAAAAACCCCACAATTTCACCAAATCCCCGAACCAATTCAGATTCCCTCCACTTTTCCCCCAAATCAAAATCCTAACCCTAACTTTTCAATCCCAACAAAATTAACCTTCATTTCATGAAAAGTCACATTTTTATGTAATACTCCATCCGTCCCAAATTATAAGTCCATGTTTTACTTTTCAAAGTCCTTTTCTTTACACTTTGACCGTAATTATTTTTTCTCGTGTTATATAATACTTGATAGAAAATATATAAATGGATTTGTGTTTCAAATGTATGTTCATTTGTATACTTTTCATCAAGTATTATATAACAAAAAAAAAAAAAAAAATAATTACGGTCAGAGTCTCAAGAAAAAGACTCAGAAATGTTAAACATGGACTTATATTTTGGGACGGAGGGAGGATATCCACTTCTTACACTCAACCCATCTTTTAATTTCATCAATTGTTAATGTAAAAAATTTTCTTACAGTCAATCCTTATCACTCCCTTCTTAGACCATTCACATCGGTCATAGGCAAAGCCACGTTAAGGCACAAACAATCCCAAATAACGCACGTTAACTCGCGTTAATCGTTGGGACATCATACGTTAAAGCCACGTTATAACACAGCGTTAATATCTTAACGTTGCGTTAAGACACTATTCATTAAAAAAAAATCACTTTGCCCTCCTTTTAAGGGTAGATTGTGTAAAAATATTTGATATAAAGGTGAGTTAAGGTGTGTTAAAGCTGAGTTATTGATGTGTGGGTTAAAGCTGAGTTAAGTTAAAGGGTGAAAAAGCTGACGTGGCATGCCTTAAAATTTAAAGCTGAGTTAACTGATGTGAGTGACCTTAGGGATCTTTTGGACTTGTTTAATTTTAGAAATACATTCCAATGAAGAGTAAATATCAAAAATCGTCCCTGTGGTTTACTGGGTCATTTGGAAATGGTCCTTGTGGTTTAAAAAACCCGGATTTGGTCCCTGTGGTTTATGACCCATACGGGTTTGGTCCCTTGACCAACATACCCGTCAGTTGACCGTTAACTCAATAAAGGTGTAGTCAAATAGAAGGGTAATTATGTCATTTGCTATACTATACTCGGTCAAACACAAAAACCCACCACTCACTTACTTACCACTGATTAAATTCCCACCATACCAATCTCAACAACAATCTAATCGATCCACAAAAGGAAACCAGTCAACTCAGATCCTCCTCTTCGATTAAACACAAACACTAATCGATACACACTCTTAAACTCTCATCCACATGGTGTTGAGTTGCAAGAAAAGCCTGAGGTCAACACCAGAGGTCAAACTCATGGCTGTTGAGTTGCAAGAAATGGGGAAATAGTGGGTGGATTTTGCTATTGAAAACCCATTTTCACAACACAAAAAGACTCAGTCTTGTAACTGCTGCAAGTCCCATATCTTTTGACACACCAACTAAATCATCATTTAGAGATAAACCCATTAAAGATATCAATGTTTTAGTACTGGGTTCAACTGGGTACATTGGGAACTTTGTTGTTAAGGAATTGGTTAACAGAGGGTTTAATGTGATTGCTGTTTGTAGGGAGCAAAGTGGTATAAGAGGTAAGAATAGTAAAGATGTGACTTTGAGTAAGTTAAATGGTGCTAATGTTTGTTTTTCAGATGTGACAAATTTAGATATTTTGGAAAAAAGTTTGGAGAATTTGGGAGTTGAGATTGATGTTGTTGTGTCTTGTTTAGCTAGTAGGACTGGTGGTGTTAAGGATTCTTGGAAAATTGATTATGACCCCGAGTTATGGGAAGGTTGGTCAAGAGTTAGGAGAGCAAACATTTGCAAGAAATGGGGAAATAGTTGGTACATTGGGTTCAACTGGGTACATTGGGAACTTTGTTGTTAAGGAATTGGTTACAAGGTATGTACTTTGCAAGAAATGGGGAAATAGTGGGTGGATTTTGCTATTAAGGTGTTGGGGTGAGGAATAATCAAAATGGTGTTGGGGTGAGGAATAATCAAAATGGTTTCGGTTTTGGTTAATGTGTTGAGTGAGGGTTTGGAAAGGGCTGTTTAGGTTTTGGGGTTGTTTGCATTTGCAGGTTACCAAAGGTTGCAAAGATGTTAGATTTGTCAAATCTAACTTGCATATCAACATAAAACCCAACTTTTTATCTGTACGAGAAGTACGAAGACCAAATTGATGCATTTGCAGAGAAAGCAATGATCGAGATCAAAAAGCAATATGCAGTGTTTGATGCCAAGGTTGTGAGTAAAATCCCTCGAGGACCAGGTTCTTCTAGGGCTTAGTGCTTCCCCTTTTGTGATAAACTATGAGAGTGTTGGTGATTAGTGGTGTTGTGATGTGGTTATCTGTTTAGCTTTCAAGTGTTGTGATCAGTTAGTGAGTTTGTACATGTACACCGTGTTCTCAACTGATGTTTGTTTCTATCGAATGTGCATTGTGTGGCCATTATAACTTGTTTCTGGTTAGTACCAGTGGTTCAATTAGCTGAACCTGGATTTGTTTAATACCAATGACTCTAAAGGATGCGCCTGAAGACAAGGCTCTGTAGTATTTCTATCTCATGATATATGGCTTCATTTCTGTGTGCATTGTTGCAGGTTCCTCTATTTGAAAACATGGATGAGAGGTTGCTAGACGCTATTTGCAAACGGCTAAAACCTTGTTTGTACACCGATAGCAGTACTTTATGTGCAAGATGAAAATGGTCGTATTCAAGAAGACTTCCCACTACAAATCATCATTCTCATAATTCCCAACCTCTTCTTCTCGTTCAGCATCAAGAAAGACGTCCAACACTTCGCGTTCGTCAACTCCACCTTCCACCTCCTCCCACTCAAAATGCTGATGCACCTTAACATCAAATCCGACACAATCATCATCCTCATTAACATCAACATCAACATCAATATCATCTAACTGAAAACCTTCCCAACAAACCCTCAAACTTTCTTCATCATCATCATTTACGCCAATAATATCATCTTGGTCCGAATCATAGACACTTATTCCACCCACCATTAATCCACAGTTATCATTTTCTACACCAAACCCTAACCCTAAATCAAAATCATCATGAATTTCCCTAATATTAGTATGAGTATGATGAATGTGACTGATGATGGTGATGATGAAACATTTCTAATGGGGAAGTGAAATCGGGATCTGAAATTTGGAGATCTTGGTTTCTACGAGGTGAAAAGGAGAATAAGAAGTCGTCGTCTTCGTGTTCGTTGTCGAGATGAAGGTTGGTAACGTCCGCCATTGATGATGTCATGTATGTGGGTGTGTGTTTGTGAAGGTTTCTTTTGTAGAGGGTAACCAAAAAGGGGGACAGTCTATTTGTTATTTGTGTGGAAGAAAAGTCAGTTCGTGTAAAAGATTTAGAGATTTAGAGTAAATATAGAAAGACTATATTACCCCCCTCCATATTAGACACGTCACAAGATAACTTGGTCAACTGACGGGTATGTTGGTCAAGGGACCAAACCCGTATGGGTTGCAAACCACAGGGACCATTTCCAAATCCGGGTTTTTTAAACCACATGGACCATTTCCAAATGACCCGGTAAACCACAGGGATGATTTTTGATATTTACTCTTTAGAAAATTACCAAAGGTGAACTCCTCACCTTTCGCTAGCTTTTTTGGTTCTACTCTCGCGTGACCTATGGGTTGTGTAGTGATGTTCACGAGTGAAATGCCCACTCACGAGTGATACATCACTACTACTACATTCAGCTTAATATTGAAAACAAGAGGATAATGTATTATGAGGCCACTCAATCTTTCAGTTTTGATCATATAAGCCATCCATTTATTAAAACAAATTATAAGATGCACAACTATATGTTTTCTTTTGTTTACATTGTCACACAAAGAGGTGAGATCTATCAAAAACAACTAGTATCTAAAGTACATATAATCAAATCCCAACCATCCAATCCCCCTCCATCTAATGGCTGAGATGCATCCAAAAATTACAAACAAGGGCAAGATAGTAAAATCAAGTATCTTAATAAAAACAAAAAAAAAAAATCTGCATCCATCTCATTTGTCACCTAACTTTCTCTCTCATCCAAACCTTTCTCTCTCAACCAAACCAAAACCCTAGATCTAACAAACCCTCGCCGGAATAATCAAAGAATCTCGCCGGAAAATCATGAATCCGGCGGATTCATCAACAACACCGTCAACAAAACCTCCGGAGTCATCAAAACCACCGGCTTCATCAACAACACCACCGGAATCATCAAAAGCTCGCCGGAATCATCAACAAAACCTCGCCGGAATCAAAAACGTGGCCGGAATCACCATGAATCCAACGGATTCATCAACAAAACCGAATATAAGTAAGAAATATGATATATGATGGAGAGAAAATCTAATATGACGTTAGGTTCCAGTCATAATTTTACTCACTATTAAGACAGACCTATTAAATAATTTTAGTTCCCTAAAACAGTTGGTTAAGTAAAGTTTAATAAAAGAATTGGTTAAGTACCTGAAACTTCCAAGAACAAAATATAGAATAAATAAAGTGTTTTAAGCTTTTAACAATTCTCAATTAATTGCAAAACTTTACTTTAACTCATATAAAAAATAATACTCCGGTATATTTTATTACATAAGAAAAAATCCATTACATTACAATTTGGACATATACGAGTAGCTGATGAAGCGAAAAGTGTACCGCTTTTAGGGGGTCATTTAAGCCCTAAATCGTATTTATTTGATCAAATATTGCCCTAAATCGTTCCTTTTGTCATTTTAGGTACTTTGGAGAAGAAATCTGGAAAAGGAAGTGATGATGTACCCTCCTAACGGGCCGAAGGACTCCCCTTCGAGCCTGTAGAAAGCCCTCCCTTCGGAGGCCCTGGTTAACCTTCCAATACGTTTCATTGGCGTAAAACCATTCGCCTGCGAATGGTTACCATGTGGGAATCCGCCAATCGAAGCCCTAAGCCTTTCGGGGTATTCCTGACGAAGGGACTAACACGAAGGATCATCCAGACCTGGTCAAACCCACGTCTCCTCTATCCTTTGGCTTCCCGCCAAAACAGAGATCGTGGGCTACAAAGCCCTAGCGGTTACCACTTTCCATGGGACGCCCCCATGATCTCCGAACTATGTGCAACCGCCCACTATGTCCTATTTCTCACCTATAAATAGCATAGTCGGGCCAAGAACAATGTAAGTAATTTTCAAGTTAACCTCACTCTCTAAATTTACGACCTACATTACCATCACACATACTTACTCGCACGCCGGAGGTGGTTCGCAGGGTCCAACCCCTGCGCAATCACTTAACGTAGTGTCTTTGTATTTCTTATTCTCAGGTTAAGAACAAGCTTGGCGCAATCTCAACACCCCATAATTCCTTTGATCACCATCGAAGGCTTGGTTGGCAAATATTTGTTCAATCAGTGGCGCCATCCGTGGGACCGCTACAATTGGTCTCGTTAATTCCGAGCTTTTAACCTACCAACCAATTTCACTATTATTCCGGCATGGATCAAGGGAGAGAAGATACTCCCCCGCCGGGCTTCTCTACCTTAACACCAATACCAGTCGACGACCCTAACAACCTTCCCCCAATAACCGCCTCCACTTTCACAACACGTTCTCACCCAGAAATCACGACCAACAATCATGCTTCGACATCAGCCAACCCAGAACCTGTCATTAGCCCAGCCTTTATCGAAGCCAACCATGAAGTGTTAGAAACCCTTTTAAGGGCTCGCAACAGGCAAGTCAGGAATGCTGAGGTACGAAAGGAGTTGGAATACTCGAGTGAAGAGTATGATGAGGAAATGGAGATGGAACCTAGGCCTCCGACCCAAGGACCAACCCTATCTGCCTTAAGGATTGGTTCTCCAGTTGGCCGAAGGCTAAGCAAAAGGTCTGTTGGTTTCGAAGGAGTCCCCGAGAGGGCTCCGACAAGGCGAGAAGGGGCGGTTGCTGAAGGCTCTAACGGTAGGAGTCAGCTTAGGGAAGAAAGGGGGATGACTTTACCTCCATTACTAGCCGCTCATCTTGGGAGAACTGAAGCCATGGTTCCGGTGCAGCCTTCTCACGCGTCAGGCGTAGAAGGCAATCCGTCTACAATCAATATGGGAGGAAATCTTCCTCCCAATGGTATGTACCCCCCGTTCCAAACTCAGTCTTATCCTCAAAATTTATATCATCCCGTGAATGGACAACCTAATAACCCAAGCTTCCCTCAAAATTATGGGAGCATGCCCTTCGGCCACCCTATGGCGTACCCTCCATACGCCATGGGAAACAGTTACCCGTTTGCCATGAACACACCTTATCAGTCCTACCCTGGCCAAACTCCTATGGGAATGACCCCAAACAGCAATCCATACAATACAGTCCCCATGTATGCACCACCTTATAATTGTCTATATTCAGACCCTATGGGTTCAGCTACACCCTTCGTTAGATGGATAGAAGATTACCCATTGCCTGATGGTTTGAAAATGCCTTCACATGTCGGGACTTATGATGGGAAAGGGGATCCGGACAATTTCTTACACTTGTTCGAAGGGGCTATCAAAATGCAAAAGTGGGTTATGCCGGTGGCCTGTCACATGTTCACATACACCCTTCGGGATTCTGCTCGCATTTGGTGGAATGGGCAAAAGCCCGGTAGCATCGTCAATCTTGATGATCTCAAAGCTAAGTTCCGGTCACACTTCAGTCAGCAAAAGAAATTCACAAGGACTCATTTAACGGTACACAACATCAAGCAAAAAGAAAATGAAAGTACCAGGGCCTTTGTTACTAGGTACACCGATGAGACTTTGCAAATTTTGGGTCTTCATGAAGATCAACGTATTTCTGGCTTCGTACATGGCCTTCGGAATAGGAGTTTGGTGGAATTCTTGTCCACCGACCTTCCGACAACTTACAAGGGCCTGACCGAGAAGACATACACTTGGATCGAAGCCAAAGAGGTATCCACTAATGGGGCTCCGATAGATAAAGATAGCAACAACAAGTTTTCGAAGCATTCCACGTGGGAAGGGTCCAAGAACAAGAACAAGAACAGAGATAGGTTCTCTCCGTACAACAAAGGCCCCAACCATGGTTTGTTGAGCAACCTAACGAAGTCTCCAAAAGAAATACTTGCTACAGAGAGGGCGGCCAAAGCTTTCGAAGCGCCTCCACGTATGACGAGTAAGGGTAAAAACAGGGATACCAGCAAGTACTGCCACTTCCACGAAGACAATGGCCACGATACGAACAGTTGCAGGGAATTAAAGAAACAAATTGAAGAGGCCGTAAGATCTGGGCAGTTGGCACACCTGGTAAAAGGAATCAAGAAAGGCAAAGAAAAGATGACTGACACTCAAATGGCCAAGGATACTAACCCTACCGAAGCCCCCATACTAATGATACACAGAGACGAAACCACTTTGAAAAGGAAGGTACCGGAGTCGGAAGCAAACAAGATAAGGGATGTAACGTTTTCCCCTATCTCAGGCAGGATCCCTTCGAACGATCCAGTGGTTATCAAAGTCCTAATTTTTGGCCAAGAAATAAGGGGAGCCTACATGGACTGCGGAAGCCCTTGCGAAGTCATATATGAACATTGCTTTCGAAAGCTCTCGTCGGCGGTCAGGTCTCAAAGGGTCAATTCGAAGAGGCCTTTAGTAGGGTTTTCTGGTGAACGTTCGTGGCCCCTAGGGGAAGTTCCGCTGGAAATAACAATCGGAGAAGGCAGGATCGCAAGGACAGAAA
Organism: Artemisia tridentata subsp. tridentata; assembly: GCA_021014915.2. NCBI lineage: Eukaryota > Viridiplantae > Streptophyta > Magnoliopsida > Asterales > Asteraceae > Artemisia > Artemisia tridentata. The sequence continues at coordinate 23,147,069 of CP139505.1, forward strand.
CCCTCATGTTCACTATCGTAAGGTCCGACTCTCCTTACAACTTGTTGATAGGGAGGACCGCTATGCAAAAGATGGGTATAGTAGTCTCCACTATACATGCAGCGGTAAAGTTTCACACAACCAACGGAATAGGGACGGTATTCTCTGAGCACAGTCCGAAGGATAGCAAGAAAAAGATGGAAGGCTCTAAAAAGCCTCCGAATGATGTTATTGGAAGTGCGGATAAGGAAGAAGATATCGTCACAAAAAAGCGTCGTGCAGAACGAAGAATGGTAAGCAAAAAGCAATATCCAAATAGTTTCACAGCAGAATTGGAGAAGCCACACAAAGCCGAAGGGAAGATCTTCGAGGGGATACGTCCTAGGAGCACCAGAACTCCTCCGACACCGAAAACTGATGACAAGCTCTATGGCAAGGGTTATCGACTCAAGGGATTCAAATCCACTAAGTCGACAGAGCAAGAAGTCAAAATCAATCCTTCGAAATTCAAAGCAGCTATTGACCTGCCTGCTCCAGGATCATCGAAAAAACGTGATAACCCAAGCTCCACCAAGAGGCAAACTTTCGCAGAAGTCCTCACCGAAACACCTTCCGGACACAGCCCAAATGGAGAAACTCTCCCAGCAGCGGCGGAAGAATGGAAATTATTTACCGACGGAGCCTCAAGCTTCAATGGTTTCGGAACAGGGTTAATCCTAATAAATCCGGAGGGAAAGGAGTACAGTTATGCGCTACGTTTTGAATTCAAGGCCACGAAAGATGAAGCAGAGTACGAAGCCTTGCTGGCTGGCCTTCGACTCGCAAAGGGTCTCGAGGTTCATAACCTCTCTATTTTCGTGGGCTCGCTTTTAGTCGCTGGTCAAATCAAGGGTTCTCGCAGAGCAAGGCAGCCAATAATCAAGGAGTACTTGAACGAGGTTAAAAAAGTCCTTCAGGGTTTCGAAAGATACAAAGTGAAAAATGTCCACACAAGCCAAAATAAGAGGGTGGAGGCCCTAATCAAATTAGCATCAACTGCTTTTGCTCATCTACCCCGTGAGGTTTTAGTAGAAGAATTGGCCACCAGATCAATTGCAAGAAGTGAAACATTTGATGAAGACTCCAGCTGGATAGAACCAATCAAAATGTATTTGATAAGCGGCATTTTGCCCGATAAGTCAAAATCGGCACGAAGAATCAAAGTCAAAAGTCCACAGTACAGGCTCATAGGCAATAATCTCTACAAAAGGCGTCTTTCATCTCCTTGGCTCCGCTGTATCGAGTTAAAACAGGCTTCGATCATTCTCTGCAATGCTCATGAAGAGTTCTGTGGAAGACACACAAGCCCTAGAGCCATCGCCGCAAAGGTAACAAAATGGGGTTATTACTGGCCAACCGTACTAGAAGATGCAAGGGAAGCAATCAGAGCATGCACGGCATGTCAGACACACTCCAAAGCCCATAACCTGTTAGAGTATGATGCGACACCTAGCATGACTGTAAGACCTTTCGATCAATGGGGAGTCAGCATAATTGGACCCTTACCATTAACTCCCGGAGGGGTACAATTCTTGGTCATAGCCATCGATCATTTCACCAAGTGGGTCGAGGCCAAGCCGTTGGCATCAACAAATGGAAGAGATGTGGAAGAGTTCATGTGGGAACACATAATATTCAGATTTGGAATTCCACAAGTTATCACCTCTTACGAAGGGCCACACTTTGCTGAAGGAGTGTTCCCTTCTTTCTGCAAAAGCCTGAACATGAAGCAAAAATTCATTTGTGTTGACAAGGATATTGTCACCGAAATTGAGACGAAGTTAGGGCAATATCAGCATAAATGGGCAGATAAACTTCCCAAAGCCTTGAGGGCATATAGGAAGTTGTCCTTCGAATAAAAGCAAACGAAGCCAAACGAAAGAGCCCAGCGTCAAAGAAGAATTACGGTTACAAAAAGGACGTGGAAGCTCGAAGGATGGAAAACAAAAGATGTCGTGAACAAGTTTGGACATGATACAAGCTCTCGTAAGTCTTACATATAAGAACTTACCTTCCTTTAAAAGCATTTAGTTGTTTTCAATTTCATGTAACGTAGTCTTCTCACATGGGAAAAAAGCATTAATGGTAGGTGTCTAGTGTTCATTTTTTCAAATGATATAATCCTCCCTACCCACTTAATGATATAGTATGTTTCCCTCAAAATCTCTTGTTTCGTTTTATACAACATAGATTTATCCAGCCAAGTACTTTACAAGTTTCAATGTCGAAGGATGAAGCAAGACACATGTCTTGTATAACATTAACATCCATTACAATTCACATTAGCTTTCCTATAAAGTCTTAGGGTATTTGAAGCCCTCTGTAACTTAAGGATAAAGACGGAGTGGGTCGCAACCCTCTGTCGCAGTCAAATTATACGATTGCATAAAATCTTGGTCCAAAATACACATAATAAGGTTATAACCTTAGGTTGTATGTTTACGTTCTAGTAATGAGCGTAAGAGAAGATAAGCATGGCATTAAAAAAGAAGGATACTCCTTCAAATTAAGAGTCATAAAGACTACGCACAGGCGAAGCCGTTTTCAAAAAAGGACAGTTGTTCAAAGTTATGGGACGAATCCCAGACAAGCCATTCAAACAGGCACTAGCCTGATAAGAGCACGCTAAATTGTCTTAAAGAAAGGCATCAGCCTTTAAGCACAAACAAATTGTTTCAAAGGGTACACGCCACCCTTACAGACTAAATTACTGCCAACATGGCAGCCTTCATTTGTTGATGGAAGAGTTTGGATCTTCTTGATGAGTCGCAGACTTAGGTTTCTCGGACAAGGTTCTTTTAGTTGGAGACGGAGGCTGTATACTCTTGGGTTTTTTGGAGAGGAGATCTTCGATGGAGGCTGAAGGATCTTTGGTTGCTTCGGCAAGAAAGGGGTAAACCGCAGTGGTAAAGGCATTACCAGCTTCATCATACTCCTGAACGGAATTTGGACGATAGTAAGGCACATCTGAAAGCACAACGGGTTTCTTAGTTTCGGCAATCTCTTCCAAAGTTGTGCATTTGCCATGGAATATGGCTGCATTCACCAGTTTACCCACAACCACTCCCACCTCATCGCTATGATATAATTCCATAGCAATATAGGGAACAACCTTCGATACGACCTCAGCCCTATCTTTTTTCAACCTTTGACATTCAAGCTTCAACCTATCAACCTCCTGACAACGTTTAGCATCCTGCTCCACTAGTCTAGTTCTCTCAACCTCCAACCCAGTACACTTGGATTCCAGGGCACTCACCTGGTTCTCATAGCCTACGACCTTAGCCTCCTCAAGAATTAACCTACCACATTCTGCCTGTGACTCCTTAAGCTGTTTTTCAAGACTATCAATCCTGTCTTGAAGAGCCTCATACCTTGGATGTTTCTCAAAGTTCTCCATGGCTTCATCGCATCTCTTCTCCAATTCAGCATAATTTTTCTCCCTCTCCTTTTCTCTGGCAACAACAGCAGCAACCTCCTCCTTCGCTTCCTGGACCCTATTAAGCAATCCCCTGGTGCGAAAGCTCAGATGACTGTCCAGCATTGCTTGTCGGATGTAACTTTTGTCGTTGAGATCACAAAGTTCTTCAATGGACATTTCATTCATTTTCTTCCTCCATGAGGCAGGAGTAACATTCTCAACAAGCAAGCGGCAGGAGAGAGAGTTGGGCAATTCCTTCGTATCTGGCAAACCTTTAAGACGAAAGCAATATAAGCCAAACACGCAATATTACGGAAAGGAAGAAAGACTGGAAGAATTTTCGCTTACCAGATATGTCATCTTCATCAGCCAGTCCTTCCGGAGCATACATGATGGTCTTCCCACGAGACTTCTCTGTTTTTTGCTTGGTGGTTCGGGAAGTCGGGGTAGGAATGTTCAATTTTCTCTTGGGAGCAGCCTTTGCAGCCTTGGCACTAGTACCTTTTCTAGTCCGAACTCTATCAGCGATGCCGGAGGACCCCACAATCCTGAGCTGATCACCTCCGGAAGGGGTATCATCAGAATCACCAATGTCCTCCACTACCTGGGGGGCTTCCTCAGTACCAACTGCTTCGACTGGGGGGAGCACAGCCAGAGGCTTGGGTGGAGAGACATCAACATCATTATTATTGACGGAGATGGAAGGAGATCCCGCTCCGTAACTTGTATTTTGAGGGTCCCTTGGCATAAAGCTCACTTCCTTGGCACCTCCAGCCACGACAAAGTTTCGAAAAGCCATTTCTGCACAGACAAAGGAAAAGAGATGAATATCAGCAGGTAAGTTATTTATTTATGAAATAAGAAATTATACATACTTTCTCCTTCACAAATAATTTCAGGAAGCAATGGAGACTCTTCCCAACTCTTAGCAATGCCAGCCATGAATAAGATGGGCTCAGGAAACGTTTGTACGTCCACTGGATGACATGCAAGACGTTGATACATAAGTTCACTTCTCACCTCATAAGGTAACGGGTCATTGTATCGTTTCTCATCAAACCTATTCCCTTCGGCCAACAACTCAGGATACTCGGAGGGTATGATGGTACTCTCAATATAAAAAAATTGACCTTTCCAATTTCGAATATTTGAAAAAGGTTTAGTCAATAGGTGTGGGACATCATACTCACTCCTTTTTGCAATAGTTACCCAATCTCCACCAGGGTAGAGATTGCAAAAGCCTCTAAACACAGTCAATGAAGGCTCAAAGCCATACGCTTTGCACATCACAATATAAGTTGTCAACTTGGCTAAACCAAATGGATTAAACCTTGAAATGTGCACCTTGTAATATTGCAAAAACTCCAAAATAAGAGGGTGGATGGGAATCCTAAAGTTTGATTGTGTAAACGCATGCACATACAAGCCTACAAATCCTTTCGGAGCATCAAAAATACTTTGCTTTTTACTGGGAAGCATGATTTTATATTCCAAGGGTATGGGATAATCATTCAGAAAATCAGACAATGCTTGTTTCGACAAGGTACAAGTTTGTTCTTTAATTATTCGTTTTGCAGCCATACTCATAAATAACGTAAGGAGAGCAAAGAAAGATGGTGGAATTTTACCTTTTAGATTCCAATGGAAGCACAATGACACAGAGTTGTGTATATTTTGGGCGGAGGTAAAAGTATTCTAGGGTTTAACGTATCGAAGATTAAATACTCATGAAATCTTTGATCATAACCGAACACGTGTACACTTTCTTTACTATCTAAGCGGATTTCAAATGGATTCTAAATGTGAAATGACGTTTTGCGACTACCAAAGAAGTGGCAATTAAGGGTTTGCAAGTGGCCGGATAATGATGATTTGCATTTAATGCGGAATTCAGTTAGACGCTTTCCTTTTTATTAGAAGGATAGAGTACTGCTTATTGCGTTTGAATTTATTTAAAGCACTTATCTTCATTTCGTCCGAATTTGTGATAAATGGGATAGAGTGTATAAGGTTTTTTGAGTCGAAAGCAATTTATACTCGTACGTATATATTGCCTTCGACTGGGGGGCTTGATGATGTACCCTCCTAACGGGTCGAAGGACTCCCCTTCGAGCCTGTAGAAAGCCCTCCCTTCGGAGGCCCAGGTTAACCTTCCAATACGTTTCATTGGCGTAAAACCATTCGCCTGCGAATGGTTACCATGTGGGAATCCGCCAATCGAAGCCCTAAGCCTTTCGGGGTATTCCTGACGAAGGGACTAACACGAAGGATCATCCAGACCTGGTCAAACCCACGTCTCCTCTATCCTTTGGCTTCCCGCCAAAACAGAGATCGTGGGCTACAAAGCCCTAGCGGTTACCACTTTCCATGGGACGCCCCCATGATCTCCGAACTATGTGCAACCGCCCACTATGTCCTATTTCTCACCTATAAATAGCATAGTCGGGCCAAGAACAATGTAAGTAATTTTCAAGTTAACCTCACTCTCTAAATTTACGACCTACATTACCATCACACATACTTACTCGCACGCCGGAGGTGGTTCGCAGGGTCCAACCCCTGCGCAATCACTTAACGTAGTGTCTTTGTATTTCTTATTCTCAGGTTAAGAACAAGCTTGGCGCAATCTCAACACCCCATAATTCCTTTGATCACCATCGAAGGCTTGGTTGGCAAATATTTGTTCAATCAGGAAGCATTTTGGACGTTTTTGGAGCATAAAAGTGAAGAAAACGACAAAGTCTCAAAATCGGCTGGAAAAGTACCTTTGACGGCGTCAGGGATTGTTCTAGACGGCGTCATGGCTTGGCAAAAGAGGTGGATATGAAAAATACACGAGATGCGCCAGAGAGTTTTGCAATGGAAAGTCTGACGGCGTCACCCTTTAAGGTGATCAAGGCCATCACGGTTTAACTTAAAGAGAGACGGCGTCAAGCTCATTTCTGACGGCGTCAACCCTTGATAGGCCAGAGCGGATTTTGGAGCACTAAAGAGGGACGGCGTCAGGAAGACCATCCGGGAACCCTAGCCACGGCGAGGTGACGGCGTCAAGATCTATAACGTGACGCCGTCAGCCACTAAGTTCTATATATAGTTTTGCAATTTTTAGTCATTAGTGTGCAACTTTGTGAGGAAAAACCCTAAGACGAATTTCTGCCATTTTTTAAGGGTTTTATACCCTTGGATCTCCCATGTTTAATTGAAGATAAGTATTCATTTAATCAATCAATATGTCTATGTGTTGTTTGATTATATCTTGTCCTTATCTTTTAATTAACATGCTAGGCTAGATTTATCTTGTGTTTGCTTAGATCTAATGAAACCTAACTATTGATTATTGGTTATTAGTGTGTTATTAATCGTATTGGATGATTGTTTATCGATGTTAGGCTTAAGAAAACTGGCTAACCTCCTATACGGTAACTTGCTTGAACGTCTTAAGAAACATGAACCAATGCGTACTAAGGTTTTTATGGTTGTATTTAATGCATGAGCGAATTCTAGTGATCCCATGTTAGGAGCTTCTTAGCCGGCTCGATATAGGAGTGAAGTAGGAGCTTGTAGAGTTGGGGAAGTACGTACGCCACCCCACGATTGGTATTAAGGAATACACCCGTCATCCACGCAATTAATACACACTAATCAACCGGTAAAAGATAGTTAGGGAGTAAGGAAATCTAAGTAAACACATTTCTCTCCATATAAGTTTCACAACCTTTTCATTTTCAGTTATTTTATTTTATTTACATTTGTTGTTATTTGGGTTAGTTGACTAGCAACTAATTCCGCCCACTCATTCAAACCCGAGATTTTACTTGCTTTTAAAAAAATATATAAAAATACAAAAAGAATCTTCCCTCACCCTTAGACCTATTAGAGTAGTTTTTCAATCCTAACGATACTATTCCCCTAGAGAACGATCAATCCCCCGGTACTTGCCACTTCACTATACTACATCGGTCAGGTACACTGCCTGGTGGGGATTGCAAGCTTCTCGAGATCCCTCGAGAGGTAAAACCTGTTGTAAGGTCGCAAAACCACGCATCAAGTTTTTGGCGCCGCTGCCGGGGAATAGTTATTGTTTAGGTTGAATTTTTATTTTATTAGGTCTACTCACTAGATTCCTTTCTAGTGAGATTTTTATTTTATTTTTCTAGGTTTTCTTTAGTCTATCTATTTTCTTCGTTTCTTTGTTCGTAACCATTACCATCCGACATCATGGAAGGTGGTAATATCCTCGATCCCAACAACCCACCACCACAACAACACCCACCTCCTAGAGCCGTACCTTAGGAGACTACTCCCGTCCTAGCCACCATGGCTATCGTAACACCATTGAGCTCACTCAAGGAGCCAATGTCACTCCCTTGCGATCCGACACCATCCGGTTGGTGCAAAGCGGATGCGCATTCCATGGACTTCGTTCCGAAGATCCTAATCAACATCTCAAGGACTTTCTCAAAATCGTTGATTCCATAGACCTTGATGTTGCCACTCGAGAGACAACCCGACTGCGTCTCTTTCAATTCTCTCTGCGGGACCAAGCTAGTCAATGGCTAGAGCGTCTACCCGCAGGATCCATCACCTCTTGGGATGATCTCACCACTCGTTTCCTTGCTCAGTTTTTCCCACCAGGAAGAACTACCATGCTAAGGAATGATATCTTGATGTTCCAACAACGTCAAGGCGAAACCCTCTATGAGGCATGGACTCGATTCAAGGACTTACTCCAAAAAGTCCCTCACCATGGCATAGAACTTTGGCTCCAAGTCCAAATCTTCTATGACCATATCAATCTTTCCACGAGGCAAACCATTGACCAATCGGCCGGTGGTAAGCTACGTGATCTAAGTGCGGAACAATCATGGGCTCTCCTAGAAGATCTTGCTCTTTATGACAACGAAAGTTGGAGTGATCCCCGTGATTTGAATAAAACGGTCAAGGCAATATCTTTGCCTTCGAACAATTCAAGCACTTCCGACCGTAGGATCATAGAACTTGAAGACCAAGTCAAGTTTCTTATGAAATCCTACGAGGCTCCTAAACCTTCAGGCCAAGTGAACAAAATCACTTCTTCGTGTAAATTATGTAGTGGTCCCCACGACACTCATGATTGCATGAAACTCCCCAAACGGGCTTTCCAAGAATTCGCATCCTCGCGAATCGATAAGGCGGGAGATAAGTGGCTCACTACTAATTATGGACCCAAGAATTCCGAAGATAGGTATGAGGCATGGAAGAGTAAACCAAATTTTAGTTGGAACCAAACTCGAAGCGTATCATTCAATGACTCTCCCCCACTCACCTGGTCTGAACATTATCCTCATCAGCATAAGCATAAACAACAAAATCGCGAGGAATCACTGCAAAAATTCATTCTCTCTCAAGAAACGCAGCTCTCCAAACTTGAGAATCAGTTCAGACAACAGCAAGTTGATATAAACAACAAGGTTGATAACCTGTTAATGGTTATCAATGATCGCATTGCTGGCAGGTCAACTTGTGAGTTGGCACGAGTTAATGAGATCAAATCTGTCACGGTGACTCACCAAACACCCCCTCTTGTAAAAATCAAGCACCCTAGTAAACTCTTCAAACACATATCACAAAACGAAAAAGAAACTAGAGATACTCATACCCCTTCAAAACCATTCCACTTCGTGAACACCATTACAACAATACCTATTCCTAAACCCAATCTGGACCAACAATCAACCGAGAACGTGGACAATGAAATGGAGGGTGAAGTTCCCGAAAAGAACCCCGAGGCGCCCAGCGACTATCTAGACTCACCAAAGAACTCGAGTACAAGAGAGGTGAGTGATGAGGAGGGCTCGGAAGAGAAATCCGAAATGCCTCATGGGCTCCCAGGACTGCTAGACCGCCCCCTGGTGGAGGAACTTGAGAGGGGCACAGCAAAGTTGCCTATGGGGTTTGGAGAGAGAATAGAGGATGGCGCTCCCAGGGTCTTTAAGATATCTTGCACCACTAGGAAAAAGTTTATAAAAGATGCCTACACAAACCCCAACTCTTCTATGAATGCAATATCCCTTTCTCTATATAACGAAGCCTTCACCGAACAGGTCAAATATGAAGGGTTTAATATCATCGGGGTAATAAGAAGGGTACCAATTGTGATAGAAAAGTTCCTCTTTCATATCGAGCTAACTGTATTTAATAACATGAACTCTATCATCAACCTATCCTTAACTAGCCTTGTTCTAGGCAAACCATTCATGAAAGCAACGGGAGTAATACTCGATGAGGATGATCGTAGTGCATTATTACCGATGGTGTCAGGAAAGTGATTTTTCGGGATGGCTGTGAAGAAGTGTATGAGTATCGACCATCAGCAATTTGCAACACATGGGGGCTACACGGTAGAAGGCCTGGCCGAATTAAGCGACGTGATCCGAATAATCTCAAAATACCTTGCATGATTGGTCACAAGCATTTTTATAATGTTTACATTGACACATGTTTACCCAAAAATGTGATGTCCTTGTTTCATTATAACAACATCTGCAGATGGGGAATGATTCATAAAGGGATGGATGACATTGGCATAGATGATGATGTACAGGTGTTTGTAGGAAATATGACATTCACTATGAGCTTCGCAATCGTCGATAATATCGAAAAGTACATCGATCCCAGGTTATCACAAGTTGTTTTTGGGGCCCCTTTTTGCAAGGCCACAAGCTTGGTTGTGGACGAGCTCAATGGGATCATGACTTTCACCGATGGGATTAGGGAAATCTCATACCAAACGCCTTACAAGATGAGAGAATTCAAGGAGATTGATTATGGAGGGCTCGATAGGTTAAGTTCCCAACTCGTGTTATGTGATGATGATGTGAGAAGGGGATGTAAGGACACTTTTGACCTATCAAGTGGATTCTTTAAGCATGATAAGGAGCTTAGTTCTAAATACCAAAACAATCCTTTTGATCTCGAGGACCCGAAATACCTTTACTATGAGAGTGATTCTGATAGAGAATCAAAGGAGAATGGCCTAGGAACCGTGACCAATGATGGAGTCACGTAATGTACGTGACTTTGAGTCTAGCTACAAGACTCGTTAATAAAGAAAAGCGCTTCTTGGGAGGCAACCCAAGCTTTATTTGCTTTGTGTGTTTATTTATTTGTTTGTTTGATTTTATTTGTTTCCGTATGTATGTTTAATTTTTATTTTTATTGATTCATGTTCAAAAACTAAATTGTGAAAATGCTTTATCTTGTTTTTAACTTCGTCTTAACTACATATAAAGGTATTTTGCAAAAGATAAGTGTAAGGGAAATCCAAATCGGTTTATTAGAACAAATGAACATGAATCATGACAATAATAAATTAACATACATATTAGTATTTGTTTGAGTCAAATGCTTGTATCGAGTCATAATGATATTTTGCAGGAATTTTAGGAAGTAAGGTATAGGTTTTTCCAGAAATTTTCCGGAAACTTAACATGAAAATTCTGTCAGATCATTTCTGACGGCGTCAGGATTTACAACCTGACGGCGTCAGGTTTTAATTTTCTGAAATTTTTGAAAGTTTTGTTTTCATAAAAAGTTTTTATTAAATCTCTAACTTATAATCTCCAGGAATCTGCAAAATAATCATTCCACAAGCATTATATCCTTATATATAGATTTATCCCGCCGATGTTATGCAGGTTTTCATGTTTGTTTTCTCAGGTTTAATAGGTTATTTTGGACAAGGAGATGTATGTGGAATCAAGCTTTTGGCGATGCTTTAGTCTTGGAGCTTCTACATTACCTTGGAAGAAGATCTAACCATGTTACCTCTTTATCCACCAAACGAATCAGGGGAGTATTTGATTTCATTCTTTTACCTTATTACTTTTACATCTTGTTATTTGAACATTGGGGACAATGTTCATCTTAAGTGTAAGGGGGGGGGGGGGGTTAAAGTACGATACCTTAGAGAATGCTATTACGCTTGATTTTCGTTTGTTTAATGGTAGATGTGTAATAAAACTGAGAGAAATACCTGTTAGGGCAATTTTAGTGCCAAATTTAAATTTTTTACAACATATAGGAGTGAAACTTTGATTTTAATAAGCGTCTCATGGATAGGAGTTATATGACTAGCACAAAACCGTACCACTAAAAAAATTTTCCACCCCCAAATATGTGAGGTTCGCCCCTAGAATTGGTAGGAAAAGCATTTATGCTATGATGTGTGTACCGGTAGCACTTAGATTGTAGAACTTGCGTTAGGACCATTCCGAGGCCACAAGTGAGACTACATTCGTGTAGTTAGATTTACTACATGATAAGAGGCATTAGGATTAACCCACTGTTTTACACCTGTGTTTTTGTTATAATTACTTTGGCTACATTGGTCAAGTAATTCTCCCACACCCTTTGCGTTGTACCCATTTTTGGTACACGATACCCCTAGTACACCCCTCAGAGCCTATCTTTTCGTTTCGACCTTTAAGCATTTTACTTAAAGGAAGAATTTGTTTACACCCCACTTAAATGTACACCCAAATCGCCTTAGCCTACCTTGTATGCACTCATCTTTAGTGCATTATTGTGACAACATTTGTTTAAACCCCAAGTTAATTATCTAATTGATTACATGGTTTCTAAGTCGAGTCATATCCTTGTACATATTGTTTTGGGACGATTGGGACTCATGGGTAAAGTACTAGTGTAATGGAGTAATAGGGAAGAACAACATTATTACCCCTATATGTGCTAAATATTTTAAAAGTACTCCAAGTGTTTCGATTATCTTAATTTGAGTCATTAGAATAGTTAATTGTAAAGTTATGTAAAAGTTCAAGTGTAAGAGGGATACAACGCCCCTATGATGTATTATTTTGGATGGTAGGGCAAAAGTGTATGCAAAAAAAAAAAAAAAAAAAAAAAAAAAAAAAAAAAAAAATCAAGAAAAATACAAAAAAATGAGAAAATGAAAAGTAGAAAACATACGGACTACCATCCCGTTTCACTTTATGTTTATTTTATGTTTTTTATTTTGTTTTGTTTTTAGCTTAAGTCGAGTCTAGTCTTGGCTTAGCAACGCCATATTGTACATGTAATTAATCAAGATCTTTAACTCGCCACCAGTAAAATATCCCTTATCCAACAAATCCGTGTTTATCATATCCCTACACCTCACGTTATAACCCATGTAAAAGCCCTCTTTGATAGTTTATCTTAGGTGCTTACACCTAGTGGAGAAGGTTTTTGATCCTTTCCTAAGCCTATGGTAATCTATTTGCTATGACAGGTAGTGAGAGATATTATCCGTTTTCATTTATGAGATATACTTTTATGACACCTGAGAGATGTGAGTATCTAAACACTACTTGTGAGGTGCTAGTTTGTAATCTCCGTGCTTATTATGATTAAAGTGGAATGACTATTTGTTGTAATTACTTTTATATTAGCATTAAATGACCCCTAACTTGTATTTTGATTAGAATAAAAGCGCATTTGCTTGAGGACAAGCAAATCTCAAGTGTAAGGGTATTTGATGAAGCGAAAAGTGTACCGCTTTTAGGGGGTCATTTAAGCCCTAAATCGTATTTATTTGATCAAATATTGCCCTAAATCGTTCCTTTTGTCATTTTAGGTACTTTGGAGAAGAAATCTGGAAAAGGAAGCATTTTGGACGTTTTTGGAGCATAAAAGTGAAGAAAACGACAAAGTCTCAAAATCGGCTGGAAAAGTACCTTTGACGGCGTCAGGGATTGTTCTAGACGGCGTCATGGCTTGGCAAAAGAGGTGGATATGAAAAATACACGAGACGCACCAGAGAGTTTTTCAATGGAAAGTCTGACGGCGTCACCCTTTAAGGTGATCAAGGCCATCACGGTTTAACTTAAAGAGAGACGGCGTCAAGCTCATTTCTGACGGCGTCAACCCTTGATAGGCCAGAGCGGATTTTGGAGCACTAAAGAGGGACGGCGTCAGGAAGACCATCCGGGAACCCTAGCCACGGCGAGGTGACAGCGTCAAGATCTATAACGTGACGCCGTCAGCCACTAAGTTCTATATATAGTTTTACAATTTTTTGTCATTAGTGTGCAACTTTGTGAGGAGAAACCCTAAGACGAATTTCTGCCATTTTTTAAGGGTTTTATACCCTTGGATCTCCCATGTTTAATTGAAGATAAGTATTCATTTAATCAATCAATATGTCTATGTGTTGTTTGATTATATCTTGTTCTTGTCTTTTAATTAACATGCTAGGCTAGATTTATCTTGTGTTTGCTTAGATCTAATGAAACCTAACTATTGATTATTGGTTATTAGTGTGTTATTAATCGTATTGGATGATTGTTTATCGATGTTAGGCTTAAGAAAACTGGCTAACCTCCTATACGGTAACTTGCTTGAACGTCTTAAGAAACATGAACCAATGCGTACTAAGGTTTTTATGGTTGTATTTAATGCATGAGCGAATTCTAGTGATCCCATGTTAGGAGCTTCTTAGCCGGCTCGACATAGGAGTGAAGTAGGAGCTTGTAGAGTTGGGGAAGTACGTACGCCACCCCACGATTGGTATTAAGGAATACACCCGTCATCCACGCAATTAATACACACTAATCAACCGGTAAAAGATAGTTAGGGAGTAAGGAAATCTAAGTAAACACATTTCTCTCCATATAAGTTTCACAACCTTTTCATTTTCAGTTATTTTATTTTATTTGCATTTGTAGTTATTTGGGTTAGTTGACTAGCAACTAATTCCGCCCACTCATTCAAACCAGAGATTTTACTTGCTTTTAAAAAAAAATATAAAAATACAAAAAGAATCTTCCCTCACCCTTAGACCTATTAGAGTAGTTTTTCAATCCTAACGACACTATTCCCCTAGAGAACGATCAATCCCCTGGTACTTGCCACTTCACTATACTACATCGGTCAGGTACACTGCCTGGTGGGGATTGCAAGCTTCTCGAGATCCCTCGAGAGGTAAAACCTGTTGTAAGGTCGCAAAACCACGCATCAGTAGCACAGAATGCAACAGGTCAAAGCTGACGCAGAAAACAATTACTATCTATATACGGAGTATATAATATAAAAAGGAGAAGAAAATGCAAATGTAAATTTGCATATCCATCGGAAAACAATAAAAAGAAATCAAAACAGAGTGTTTGTTTCAATAAAAAGAAAATGCAAATGTAAATTTGAATCCCATGAGATTCACATTTAATCCCATGGGATTAACTGTGAATCCCATGGGATTGTGTATGAATCCCATGGGATTAACTGTGAATCCTATGGGATTGTGTATGAATCCCATGGGATCCTAAACATGCTCACACATAAAGAAGTATCACAAGAAAATAAAACAAGGAATTAACAGTTAATCCCATGGGATTGTGTATTTAATCCCATGGGATTCACAGTTAATCCCATGGGCTTAAATGTGAATCCCATGGGATTAACTGTGAATCACATGGGATTGTGTATGAATCCCATGGGATCCTAAACATGCTCACACATAAAAAAGTATCACAAGAAAATTTATCCTGAATCCCATGGGATTCATACAGAATCCAATGGGATTCATACAGAATCCCATGGGATTCATACTGAATCCCATGTGATTCATTACAAATTCCTTGTGATACATTATAAATTCCGATGATATTCATTGATGAATCCCATAGGATTCATTTATTAATTCAGTAGGATTCATTGATGAATCCCATAGGATTCATTCATTAATGATGAATCAAATGATTAATAATGAATCAAATGGGATTCATACAGAATCCCATAGGATTCATACATAATGAATCCCATGGGATTTACTACTGAATCCCATTGGATTCATTATGAATCCGATGGGATTCATTATGAATCTCATGGGATTCATGTTGTTCCACAGATGATTCATGTTGAATAACAAGTAACATACCTTATAGTCTATAAAGTTGGTCTTGGTGATTCTCTGTATATAAAAAGCAGAATATCAAGGGATTAAGATAACTAAAAACACAAGAATTCAATTATTAAAATTTATCCTGAATCCCATGGGATTCATACAGAATCCCATGGGATTCATACTGAATCCCATATGATTCATACTGAATCGCATGTGATTCATTATAAATTCCTTATGATACATTATAAATTCCGATGATATTCATTGATGAATCCCATAGGATTCATTGATGAATCCAATAGGATTCATTTATTAATCCCGTAGGATTCATTGATGAATCCCATAGGATTCATTCATAAATAATGAATCAAATGATTAATAATGAATCAAATGGGATTCATACAGAATCCCATAGGATTGAGTATGAATCCCATGGGATTGTGTATGAATCCCATGGGATTAACTGTGAATCCTATGGGATTGTGTATGAATCCCATGGGATCCTAAACATGCTCACACATAAAGAAGTATCACAAGAAAATAAAACAAAGAATTAACAGCTAATCCCATGGGATTGTGTATTTAATCCCATGGGATTAACTGTGAATCCCATGGGATTAAATGTGAATCCCATGGGATTAACTGTGAATCCCATGGGATTCAGTATGAATCCCATTGAATTCTGTATGAATCCCATGGGATTCAGGATAAATTTTCTTGTGATACTTTTTTATGTGTGAGCATGTTTAGGATCCCATGGGATTCATACACAATCCCATGGGATTCACAGTTAATCCCATGGGATTCACATTTAAGCCCATGGGATTAACTGTGAATCCCATGGGATTAAATACACAATCCCATGGGATTAACTGTTAATTCCTTGTTTTATTTTCTTGTGATACTTCTTTATGTGTGAGCATGTTTAGGATCCCATGGGATTCATACACAATCCCATAGGATTCACAGTTAATCCCATGGGATTCATACACAATCCTATGGGATTCACAGTTAATCCCATGGGATTAAATGTGAATCCCATGGGATTCAATGTGCTTATCTTATTATGAATATTCCTATTTGTTTTTTCTCCAGGAATTGCTTAACAATCTTGAACAAAAGTTGTCTGTTATTTGCGATGAAAGAATTGGTTTTGAAGGACTTTTGGCAATAAACGGAATATTACAGAAAAGGAACGCAATAAAAGGAGAAAGAGTGAGGAAGAAAAAGCACTTGGAGTTAAAAAGAAACAAGAGAAGGTTAAAAAGAAACAAGAGAAGGTTTGTGGCTATTGTGGAGTAAAGACCAGATTGCACACAAAAGCAACTTGTCCGGATAACCAAAAGGCAAGGCGAAAGCCAAAATCTATATAAAATATCATAAAAATCTCATGTAGTTCTGTATGAATCCCATGGGATTGACAGTGAATCCCATTGGATTGACAGTGAATCCCATGGGATTCACATTGAATCAGATAACATACTATGAAACTTATATAAAAAACACATATAAACTTACAGCTTTTCGCCTTGCATCGCGAAACACTATTCCCAAGCATGAACTCAGGCCTAGTCATTTTCAATAACACAAGGGATCAAAAGAATCCCATGGAATTAGTGATGAATCCCATGGGATTTATTTCTATACTTTAAATATATCATATTTCTTACTTATATTCTGTTTCAATAACACAAGGGATCAAAGAATCCCATGGGATTAGTGATGAATCCCATGGGATTTATTTCTGTACTTTGAATATATCATATTTCTTATATTCTGTTTCAATAACACAAGTGATCAAAGAATCCCATAGGATTAGTGATGAATCCCATGGGATTCATGAATTCTGTATTAAATCAGAAATATACAAGTTATCATAAAAGACAGATTTGTAGGAAACTACACAACAGTTACGTCACCACTAAAAGATCAGTTACTTCAACACTTAATTCTACCATGGACATAAAATGATCTACCATGGAAACTGTTCTACCATACACAACAGTTACTTCAGCACTAAAGCAAAACTACTAACTAAACATTCAAAATGTTAACTAAACAATCATATTTCGTTGTTTCTTCACCATTGTAAGATTCCATATGTAACATAGTGAAAATGCCGCAATCTCGAAAATTTTTCTTGGTACTCCACTTGAGATTTAGGATTCTTGGCTTGACTTTACGAAAGCTAGCATGTTTTGTGTGACCATACAGCTTGAGATGACGGGAAAACAACTTCTTCTACAAAAATATAACAAAAAAAAGAGCATGAATTACTATAATAATGGGAAATTGTCAATTGGGATTCATATGGGATTCATAATGAATCCCATGGGTTTCAAAATGAATCCCATATGATTCAGTATGAATCTCAAGGGATTCATACTAGAATCCCATGGGATTCAGTATGAATCTCAAGGGATTCAACTAGAATCCCATGGGATTCTGTATGAATTAATTTACAACAGAAAAGTAAAATACTTACAAGAAGTTCACATGTATCTTCATAATTTTCAGCGTACTTTGCTCCAGAACCACTATTATCTAGTATCGTCATTGTTGTTATTTTTTTAGACGACGACTATGTCACATTCTCACCTGTCCATTCCTAGAGCTATAAAATACGAACGGTGGCTGGCTTGAATTGACATAGAAACTTAATAATAATAAAAATGTCACGTGATAGGCACACGCAACGTTGGTTTGTTGGCTACACACAGAACACATCGCTAAAAAAGAAGCATTAGTTATATAATAAAAAAGCATTAAGAATCACATTAGTCTGAATCCCATGGGATTCATACAGAATCCCATGGGATTCAATATGAATCCCATGGGATTCATATTGTATCCCTTGTGATCAAGTTTCACATTAGCAAATCAAAAATCAACATATCCATAAGCATACCATAATTTAAAATTCATATAACTTTGTAAATCTACACTTTGCAAGTATGCTTAACCATAAGCATCCATAATTTAATTTGGAAAAATTCATCACAAAACAAGTTCCATAACATACCCAAAAATTCTCATATCAGTTCACTACCTACACTAGGATGTACAAAAGTTAAAAGCTATGCTACAAGGTTCATATAGGAAGATTTCATCCAGTAACTGCAAATAACCAAGAAAAACTAGCTTTGACTTATTTTCTTTTGGGATCAGAACATCCATGGGTCTGCGTTCTTTCCTTTCCTCTTGTTTCATCCTCTAACTGTAAATAACATCTTAAAACCACACCAACAATAACCAATCCCGCTGGAGCGGGATAGTAACATCTTAATATACTTTTCTAATTTCATTTCCGATGCAGTATTTCATGATATCTTCACAGTAAGACTCATAAGTGTCATGGTTTGAATGGTGCTATAACACACTAGTGGAGAAGTCTAGTGCAGTAAGAGCTTAATTGCAGTCCCACTAAATGACTAATGTAGGCGCTGGTAATGGCTCTAGTTGCTCTACTTTCTGCCAACTGTTAACTTGAATTAATATATAGCTACTCACATAAAAAGAAAAAACTCAGGCAAGCATTTTCACCACTCACAAAATAATTAGCACAGTAAAAATATCAAATCCATAAAATCCGAATCCACATAACAAACTATTAATCTCTACCAGCTATAAACACACTCAAACACACACAAACCAGCTATAAACAAAGTCAAACACACACAAAAAAAAATCAGTTAGTCAGTCATTTCATCAAACACTTTACCTACACATTAAAACAATCAAATAAACACAAAAATAAGAAAAAAAAATAAGCAATGCAACAACATGTAATAACTAGTATAACAAAATAAGCTAAAAAAAAAAAATACCATAATCTACATTTGGAAGCTTATTTTGATCGGATTTAGACAACAAATCCGCTTTAGCCAACGAATCCGGTTTAGATACACCAATTTCATCTCGTATGTCCATTTAATTGGAATGATTTAAAGAATTAGGGTGGTTTGACGGTGGTTTAATGGCGGTCTAGGGCTTGTTTAGAGAGAGAGTCGATTTGTTTAGAGAGAGAGTCGATTTGGGGAAAACGTGAAAGTGTGTGTGTGTGTTTGGGAGGTTAGAGGGAGTGTTTATTTGTTATACAGAATTACTAAAATGCCCTTAAGTATATTTTTATTTTAAAAAGATAATAAATCTAGACCATTGGATGAAGAGAGGATCAACGGTTGAGATCTACCCATTTGTTTTTTAGATAAATCATGTTTCGTATGAAACTTTTCTCGTCACACAAATAGTTGAAAAAAAACAAACCATAAAATACGTTCAAAAACCAAAATCAATCAAATCCCCCAAAATTTCCTTTTAAAAAAAACACCAAAATTTCATTAAACCCCCAAATTAATTCAATTTCCCTCCACTTTTCCCCCAAATCAAAACCCGAACCCTAGCTTTTCAATCCCACAAAATTAACCTCCACTTTCATAAAAAGTTCACATTTTTATGTAATATCTCCACTTCTTACACTCAACCCATCTTTTAATTTCATCAATTTGTTAATGTAAAGTATTTTCTTACAGTCAATGCTTATCTGAGAAAGGCATAAGCAGGTTTAATTACAATCCCAAACACCCCCTGTACTCTATGACTCCCTTCTTTGGGATCTTTTAGACTATTTACAGGTTCAGGCGTTCAAAATGGTGCAACAGGATCACCGTTTGAGATTACTTACAACACAAATGGGTGCAACTGTTTACAGGTTCAGGCGTTCAAAATGGTGCAACAGGATCACCCTTGGCTGGTAGACTATTTGTGGTTATTGGTGCTGGTGGTGCTGGAAAAGCACTTGCTTATGGAGCAAAAGCGAAGGGTGCAAGGATTGTGATAGGCAATCGTACCTACGGTTAGATTCTACTAGCGTTCACATTACCATTCCTAGTGCTCGTACTTGATTGCAAATAAAACATTATACTAGTTTTATTGCATTCTTATCAGTTCAGTATGGTTGAAAGTGAACTGTATGGTTCTAGTCATATTTAGAGGGTGTTTGGATTCGAGTGGTTTATCAAAAATTGATTATAGCGACTTCAAGTCAGAGTAACCATATGATCAGTTGCAAAAATAAAAAATTGATCATAGTTCACATTACCTCTCACATGCATAGTTAATACACCAACTAAAGTTTTCTCTTACTGATACCACAAATCGTGCTAGAGAACTTGCTGACATAATTGTTGGAGAGGCTATATCTCTTGCCGATTTGAGCACTTCAGTCCAGGAGGTGGCATGATACTTGCAAACACTACATCAATTGGTATGCAGCCAAATATAGACGATACTCCTATTTCTAAGGTACGGCTGTCTACCTTTCTTCGGTCATATGTTTCAGGAATAATGGTATGCGGTTAGATCAGTTTTTCTATTTTTTATGGCAGGAAGCCTTAAAGTCGTATGCATTGGTATTCGATGCTGTGTACACACCAAAAATTACGAGATTACTTCGGGAAGCTGGAGAGTGTGGAGCCATAATTGTTACAGGGGTGGAGATGTTTACAGGACAGGCTTATGAACAATATGAGAGATTTACAGGGTTACCTGGTAAGGTTTTCATGCCTCTCCATCATGCCTAAAATCTTATAGTCTCTTTTTTTCTTACGAGTTTATCCTACTTTTCACATGATGAAAAAAAAAAAAAAAAAAAGCGTATAAAAAACGGACGAAGAAAAAAAAATTTCAAAAAAAAAAAAAATCGATTTTTTTTTTAAATTAGAGTAAATTGCAAAAATCGTCCTTGTGGTTTGGCCGTTAGTTTAAAGGATGGGCGCTGCAACGATCGTTAGCCAAAAGGGCTAACGTGTAAGTGCTAACGGAACTCACTTAACGCCGGTTAACATGGGGGACCAAAAGTGCATGAAACAGTGCCAAATCCGGACCATCTTTGCACTTAATGAATCACAGGGGGACAAAACGTGCAATTTGGCCAAACCACAAGGACGATTTTTGTAATTTACTCAATTTTATATTTGACAGCCATTGTATTCTCATTTTTGTGATACTAAAATTAAATTTATTTTTATAAATGAAGTGCTCATAGATCCTAGAAAACGAACGGCGTCATATTTATCTGGATAAATTGTGAGTTTGTAGGTTTTGCTGTCACGATAGTAAACTCTTGTATGCTGATGTTGTGAAAAACTAGATGCATGTCTTATAGAATTCTTTTCGAAAGCAGTCTTTTCTACAATTTTCTACCTTGAACATACGTCGCACATAAGTGCCCATTGTTAGGTGGTCTTCACCATCAAACCATCACGAAATTCTCTTCACTGTGCGCGATGGTGGACACCCGTTATGGGAAACCACACGTGGAGAGTGCCTGCTGCGGGTGGTGGATGTTTCCATTATGCATGGTCTAAGAAATGTGACTTTTTGAAACAATCACCATAAAAGTTTTTTCAAAATAATAAAAATAATAATAATAATAATAAAATAAAATAAAAATAAAAAAAATCTCAAAATATAAACAACAAAAAAGGCAACCACTCCCAAACACCCCTTTATAAACAACTTTTGGTAAAGATAGTGGGGTTGAAAAATGTACGGTAAAATCCCTAAAACTCATGATGATGATAGGTTTGAAGAAGTTGATGAATAACTATATACTAGTTTTTAGATATTGCTTGTGCATGGACTTTAAAGTTTAGACAATACCTTTTTTTTGGGTGCAAAAGGTGAATTATATTAATATCAAAACTGATTACAATCATAACACAAACTGATTTGAACAAACTCAAATCAGCATACTACTAACAAATTTAAGAACTAACAGATATCGGACAAAACTACATAACTTCGTCTGATATCAGACAATACAACAGACAACTAATCTCTGATACAACCAGATCCAGCTGCAACTTTTGTATTCCTCAGCAAATAGCACCATAACAGAAATTCACCTTGTATGCGCCAACACCATAACTCCATGACTACATTTCCATCATAAATCATTCAACCATCATCCACAACGATTTATAATTTCATGTATCAGGCTTCATCATGTAAGTAATAGCACCCTGTCTCTAAAGTGAAGGGCTATACCCAACTAGCTACATTTCCTTAGCATATACTCCTATGTTCAAAATAGCAGCCCACCTCACTAAATTAAACACAGAAAGCACAGAGGTCAAGGCGTCACTAGCCAGGAAACACACACCCTCACCTAGAATCCATCCTAACCTCCTTTAGATAGTGTATTGCTAGGACCAAGTAGGTTCATCTTTCACTCTCACTATTCCTAGCATCATACACTATCTCACCAAGCATACTTACCCTCCACAGATGGATACCTACTTTATGGTAGTCTAATAGTCCATAACTGTCCAATAACCACTCACATTCCCAGCACCTAACAAAGGCCAACTGAGAAATCATGAGATGGATAAAAATAATAGACGTGGATTGCTGGGTGTTCGAGAAGGCTCGTTTCGAGGAGTTTTATTTGTCGTTTTTTACTCTAGTTATGCATTAGTTGGTTAGTTTGTTGCTAGAGTGTTGGTGATTATGGTATGTCATAATCTCCTATTATAGGTGTTTATCAAGCTTTTGCTTGAGGTTAATGTGGTACTTTCAGCCACATTCCATTTGTACTTAACATTTTTGGTGATTCTAATATCTTTTACCGGGGTAACCCTTTACCCAAAAAACAGAATAGACTACAGACAACCAAGTTACAAGGCCATCTGTAGTATGCAAAATATGCTTCCAAGTTCCCATTGATTGAAAACTTAGAAGAGTAGAATTAAATCTCTTTTTTGTGATGCAGAACCATGAAAATCACCTCTGCAAATACAATCCAGCTTTTTTGGACTACAAAGTGCACCACAGATCATGATACACCATTATTTCAATCATACAGCTAGAATCCCATTCTGCATATTACTGAATGCTAATTCCAACTGATGCAATAGTAACCAGTCTTTAAGTTGGGACAGACTAATTACTATCAATGTAGGAAACTACCTTATGGGTGTATACCAAAACAACTAAGAGAGGACTAATAACCCCTTGTTACCTCCTAACAGATACACAAAGAGATATTAGACTCTCTCAGCTTTTGATACTATTCCCAAAATACTAGCCATCTGCATATTACCCTTAAACCAAACACTCCTTTAAACCCCATTCTTCTGCCAATTCCCCATTCTTCTGCCACAACTCTGACTTGAATAGAGTTTTTAACTTGAATGCTTAACAACTGCAATTTCACACTGTCTTCAATCTCTTTTATTATCACATTAGTACTTTTCTTCTCATTAGTAAATAGTCTTCCATTTCTTTCTCTCCATATAAAGTAAACACTTGTAGACAACACCATCTTCCTAACAACACTTCTGATATTGTTATTGCAAGGCAACTCAGTGAGCTTTTCAATCCTTTCCAATCCTAGAAGTTTATAAAAATGTTTCTAATCATATTAATTGCTGGACTAAAACAGGGTGAATGTGCTGCTATACCCTTGGTATAGATAGATGTCTGTTTGCATTGATGAAGCCTTGTTGGATGGCCACTCTGAATCAGACTTGGTGAGTCTAGAGTGGACTGCTACTCTTATCTGGCTTAAAATTTCAAGTTGGTGGTCGTCACATCCTCTTCATAGCCCGACATCAAAGGCCTACCACGCAACAAAATTCTCCATGCATCGGATGCGAAGGTTGGCTCAATCCGAAATGAATGTTAACCAATAACAAATTAGATTTACATAACTTGATTTCGTTAGGGAAAAATGAGAGTACAAGTGATTAAATAGAAAACTAACTTACAAAACTATTACGGGCTAACAAACCTTTAGTAAGCTAACATCCCCTCAAACTCACAAATGCTACATTAAGATGTATTGAGATGTTGACAAATAAAACTCAAAATAGAATTGAAAAATATACTAGATGGAAGCAGGTAGCAGACACATGCACAAGCAAAATTAAGCATATGTGGACGAAACAGAATGAGACGGATGCAAACAGAATCTGAATCATATGGAATCCACAGTAAATCAGATGGAACATGGTAGAATCAGGTAGAGAACCATAACGTAACCAGAGCGAATGCACAGCCAGTGCAAATCAGAATTATCAGATGGAACATGGTAGAATAAGACATAACAAACCATTGCAAAGTCAGAATAGACTGAATGTGTGGGTTTGGGAACTTCATCTTGCAGCCTTTTATTCTTTTCTCTTTGCCTTTGAATGAGGCCAGACATAGTTCCTTCAAGACTTGTGGCCAGACAAATTTCCTTCAAGACTTGTAAATTTCATTTCAATAGAAAGAGAGTCATCTTTGAATTCATGAGTTGAGTTAAATTTCCATATTTGAATCTCCATCCATCCATCCTCCCTTTGTTTTGGAACCCGAGTGATACCATTTATGTTCAACGGGCTTGGGGTTATAAAATAAACAAATTCAGCCTCATTGTTTTCTTTGTGGAGTACGTCTCGTACTTTTACTGGACAATGCAGCCCCTGGCAGTTTTCTGAAAGCTTGAACACAAGGTAACACACGTATTTTGTATCTTGTGACAACATTTGACTTTTGATCGTGCAATTAAGATGAAATATGTGTTGTGGTAAAAGCTCAATCACCTCTTGAAATCTGCATGTAGGATAGATTAAGAATGAAGTTATTTATAAAGACAGGAAACTACATCCAAGAACTGAAACTTTTGTCAACCATTGGTTCACGAAATTTTACTTGTGAACTACAAATAAAAAAACACTGGGTTAGAAAATCTAGTTTTTTGTGTGACATCTATATATTTGGATGTGCAATAAAAAAAGTTTAGTTGTTAAAGGTAGGGCTGGCAATTCGTGTGGGGTTCGGGTTATTCCCCAACCCGAACATGACATGTTTAAGTAATTGGGTTAGACTTGTCAACCTGAACTTGTTTAAACATAACTTGAACACGACCCATTTAACTAGCTTATCTAACTTGGTTGGCGGTTTAGCAAGTTAAACCGGTTAAATATATTAAATGGGTTAGCAAGTTGGCCCGTTTAACCAATTTAACCCATATAACACCTTTTAACAACTATAAAATTAGTATTTTCATTAAAACAGACTTAAACGGGTTGTCCAGGTCGACCTATTTAACCCAACCCAACCCGAACACAGCCCGAAACCTGTTTACTCCCAAACATAACCCGTTTATGTTTGTATCGGTCTTGGGTAGTGTTTCATGTAGTGTCCGAAATATCCGCCTCTAGTTAAAGGAAACTGTAATAAAAATAGCTATAATATATGAAGTAAACCTGGACTCGTCTAATGCTTTTGAAGTAAAAAGATCCACACTAGAGAATTTGTATATAGCTGCCTTTGCAGAAAGCACAAGAAGTTTCTTTTCGTCGACTTCCCCCAACCAGAACAACTCGTCGTAGTTTCTGCATATCTTGAATATATCTTCAAAGTTAGTTGGAAGTTGCTGCACATGATCCACATTGATGTTTGATTTCAAGACTTGTTGGACTTCCATCAATTTTCCGATTTCATCATGTTTCACCTGTGTACAAATCATGTTAAATATGCAACATAGAACATGGGTTTAGTTTAATGTTTTGGCATGCATCCGACCTCTTGGTATAATATAAATAAAAAGAGTATATAATGGAACCAGGGATATAATTTCAAACTTACTTTGTCAATTGCTCGAAATTCAATGCCTTCAACATAAACTGCATTTTCCCCACAATAGTGTGATGAAAAGCTCTCAAGTAGAAACTCAAAAACAACATCTTCATTCTGATTCAAGAATTGGTACAACTCAATCATCATCCAGTCCTTGTCTCTCCATGTTGCGAAATATGCATGTAGACTTTCGAGTCCCTTTCTATACTTTAGGTTAACACACATTGGTTTAGTTGAAAATTTTCTTGAATCACTAAGTTTGAAGACTAAATAGACCCCATAAACAACATTTGGAGATAGAAGTTGAGCGTTTGTCTTTATTTCGATGTTCAATTTGGAAATATCAAACATCTCCACTACTGTCTCAAACCTGCACATATTACAGATATTCAAGCTATAAAAAATAGACTAGCAAGATGCTAGCAAAATCACAGCAGGTGAAAAGAATCATCCAGCTACGAAACTTCAAACAGCAGGTGATATCAAACATAATACCCATATATAATCAGTCGAGAAAACACTGAAACCTTGTTAGATATCTACCATATTCATGTAGGAGTCTAAGCAACAAAGAATTTGATGTTGTTCCACTCGAGTTTGTTTACCCTTTAATAGTATTATACAGATTATGTTGACAAGAAAGGTAACATAAAACACCGAGTTTATCAATATGGGGCATTTATAACTCTCTTGCTCATCAGAAGTACTAGGAAATCCAGTTCATGAAAATATGATAATTTTTATATTATCAAAATTTAAGAATTTGTCAAATCCTTAACTTCCAGACATTTTGACGAGCGAAAAAGTACCTTTGTTGGAAATATTTTTGTATTATATAATACACAACAATGCAAGAAAAAAGAACCACAATGCAAGCTCAAAATACATAGGTAGGCTGTAAACTACTAGTAATTATTATGCTCCCGTAAATAGCTTGTCATGCATAAATCGGTAAAGTAACTACATTTTTCAAAGAAAAAGGAATATTATACATCTAACAGCAATGCATATGTATGCTTATCACTTATGTACTGATAAATTTAGAGAGGTAAAGAGAATAACCTTGATTCTTGAAGAGATTTCCACTCATGTGGACAACTGTTTATGTAGGAAAACATTGTGGCTGAAACCATTTTATTTCTTTCTCCATTACCATCGAATGACAGCAACTGTTACATAAAATAAAATATAAAGCAGACTCAATTTTTATCATGTGTAAACGCATGTGTGATCTCAAATATTATCCCTCAAAACGGAAAAGATATATAAAAAACAGGAAAACACCAAATGAACTGATTACCACTTTGTCTTGTTGAAGGAGGATTCCCTTAGAAAAAAAGTTGTAAAGATCCTCTTTCTTGATGGTAGAATAGATTTCAGGGCACTTTGACATCTGGATTATTTCTTTATAGTCTGTAGGCAATTTGGGCTGCCATTTCTCATAATCCTCCTGGATATACATTAATCAATTAATAAACTCATGGTTCATACAATTACTTTCTTACAGTTAATAAAACAGTTAAATGCCATAGTTGAGATATATATGAATCAAAAGTTTGCCAATTTTATCAAAATATAGAAACTTACCTGAAATTCCAATGCTTTCTTGAGTTGTATGACCACTTCATGAGCTGTTGGTCGTCTTTCTCTCCTGTGATGTAAGCATTTAAGGGCAATCCTTGTAAAGGTAATATATGACTGTGGCACAATTTGTTCTTTGATACCCTCGAACACTAACTTATCAAGTTTTTCTACATGATAGTGGTGTTTAGCCAAAAAGGGCAAATAAAGATACTCATCATCTAGCTTTTCAGATGATAGTTTCCCACACAATATGTCAAATAAAACCGCACCCAGCGAGAATATATCAGATTCTTTGGTTAAGAAACCTGTTTCCGAGTAGAGTGGGTCACGATAGCCGATTGTGCCTATAACATTGTCAATGACAAAGCCTACATCCTGATTTGTTGGGCATACTAAGGAAAGCCCAAAACCAGTAATTTTTGCTTTCCAGTCATCAAATAGTAGAATGTTGCTGCTGCTGATGTCCCTATGTATTACCATTTCTGGACTTGAAACAGTTCCATGAAGAAACTCCAACCCAATTGCAATATCGATGCATATTTTAAGCCGCATCACCCACGTAAGACTATCATCGCTCAAGTACTTATCAAGACTACCTTTGGATGCATACTCATATACAATAACTTTTTCATCCTTTTCATCACAGTAGCCTACAAGACGAATGACATTTAAATGTTTATAGTCCATAAGGATTTGCAGCTCTGCCATAAATTTAGCTGCTGCCAGCTCTGTCAAAACTTCAGCATCTCCTTGACCCGACTTCTTATCCAACCGCTTCGCAGCAATGATGTTATCTCCATGAGTACTGTGAGTAGCTCCCTTGTATACATTCCCAGAATCTCCACGTCCAATGATATTGTCTTGACTGAAGCCATTCGTAGCCAACTTTATGTCCTCAAGTGACAGTTTGAGGCTGTCCTTGTGGTTCTCCTGAGAATTATTGGACAGTCAGTTGATTTTCCAAGTTAAAAACACAATGAAACTACTTTCCATCTAGAATTTGTTCGAATTTTTATTTTGCATTTTAGGTTCTCAGTCTCCGAGTTCATGTCAACGTTATGGTTGTAAATCAAGGTTGGTTGTTGCAATTTCCAAATTAAAGAAAAAAAACATGTATACATGGAAGAGAAGAGCCAGGAGGTTTACTGGTGAATCAGTAGCACGTCATAAAGTTAAATTACTAAGTTAGATAAAGTTTAAGATGAAAACAAATAAACCGCAAAACTTAAGTACAAAGAAAAAACTTAAACAGTAAGGTCGTATATTGAGTAAAAGTTTGGGAAAATGTTGTTTACACAAAGTATAATGTATGAAATGTCACATATTACTATCAAGAATTTGAAGAAATTAAAAAGTTTTATTTTAAAATATTGACTAACCTGAGAGTCTAATGCTTTTTTGAGTTCGTTGATGACAACTTCTATTGTTGGACGTTGCGCTTGAGTTTCAGCCACACATCGAAATGCGATTTCTAAAAATATGTCCAAAGACTCTTTATTGAGTCCTTTACTTAAAGAAAAGACATGTTCATCGGTCTCCTCCTTTATCTTGTAATCAACAATTTCCATTACTGTTCCCTTTTCAAAATGATCTCTTGCAATGGGTGCAATTCCCTTCTCATTCACCTTGGTGTATGCATAATCATAGGCCAACCTCCCAGTCAAGATCTCAAGCAACACTACTCCAAACGAGTAAATGTCTGATTTCTTATTTAATTTACCATCCTTCTCATATTCTGGATCCAAATACACATATGTACCTGCAATCATATTGGTATAGATAGTGCTGGCTGCTTGATCTGCTGGGTGGAATTTGGAGAGCCCAAAATCCGCAATCTTTGCCTTCCAACTATCTCCCAATAGAATATTATCGCTCTTGATGTCACGGTGTATCATCTTTTGTTTGCCGTGATCTGTGTTGTTGTGAATGTAATTCAAACCATGTGCAACATCAAGACATATATTTAGACGTTGCAACCAATTAAGATTAGCCATTTTATCGCTGCTTCCCAAATAGTTTTGAAGACTTCCTTTCGAAGCATGCTCATAAACCAGGATCATTGAACCGTTACCTTCATAACAAAAACCAAGAAGAGAGATTATATTCTCATGCTTACAACTAGTTAGAGTTTCAATTTCTGCAATGAACCCTTGTTCTCCTTCTGGAGTGTTAATGCGCTTTATGGCTACCGTGCTTCGTTTTCTGGGTAAATCGCATTTATCCACCCCTTCTTTAGATGAGTAATTACTGCTATCAAAATGTTCAAGATCTGCTTTGTATACTTTACCGTATCCGCCAGACCCGATGTTGTATGCGTCATCAAAATTATTGGTAGCCTCGATTATATCATTTAGTCCAATCTTCAAGTGTTCCAAGTTCTTCCCCTGTAACATTATGAAGTTGTGCAACACCACATTAACATTAATGCTAGTAAGGATTGGAATGATATTAAGTAAAGAGAATTGAAGTTTATATAATTGAGTGATATTTATAAAATGGTATATAATATTGGTTTTATCCCTAAACTTTGAGTTGGTTTAATCACTTCAATATATATTTTTTTGAAAATGTTTAAGTCTTTAACTTTGTCTATCCCTAACTCAAACCAATTTAGTTTCATGCCGGTTTTGAGCCTTGTTTTGTATCATGTCTAGAATTGCCACCCATACCATTTTCTGATTAAGCAGACTAGTTCGGTTCTTTCAGGCGCGGTTTTTTTACACGCATATTCATGACCTAGTACTCTTTATTCGAAAATTTAGTAAAAAAAAAAAAAAACTTGCCAATAAATAGTTAAGGATTTATTAAATTGTCACATAAATTAAAAAACAAAGAGTTAACTTCAAAAATCGTCCCTGTGGTTTACCGGGTCATTTGGAAATGGTCCCTAAACTTTAAAAATTCCGGATTTGGTCCCTGTGGTTTACGACCCATACGGATTTGGTCCCTTGACCGGGTCATCCATGAGTTGACCGTTAAGTTCAAGGGCATATTGGTCTTTTCCATATGTATACACATCATTATTTTAGAAAGGACAGGGTATGTGCAGTCAATTGCAATCCCACACTCACCTCTTTTATCTCTGAATTCATAAAAACCAAAAATAGCCATCTTCACCCAAATCTTTACCCCATGAATTCATAAAAACCAAAAAGCCCGCACCTTAAAATTTGAAAATACCCTTTAGGTGGTCAAAGCTACAACCACAAACTTAAAAGCACACAAGTTAAAAGGGTACCTAATAATCATAGATTGAAAGTTAAAATCTCAGCTTTTTGCAAACCCACAAGCTTAAATTTACTAATTATAACATCAAAATAGCAACAAGCAAAAAAGAAGTTGAAAGCGGTGGCGGCGACGGCTGAAAGGGTGGCTAGATGCGGTGGGCTGAGAGAGTGGTCGACTGGTCGGCGGCTGAGATGGGTGGGAGGGGAAGTGGTGGCTGAGATGGTTTGGTGAATATGAAATGGGGTTGATTCATGAGGAGCTTCTTTTTTTTTTTTTATTAGTTAGTATCATATTGTCATTGAGGATATCAGGTTGTGAATATGGATGGCCGGATGGGAGTGATGTGGGAGTGGGGACAAGAAAACGAAGACGGCGATGATGAAGATGACGATCCGGTTTTGACAAAATTCTTAAATGTCGTGTTACAAGATTAGTATCTGGGTTGGATTTGAGCATTCAAGTTTATTGTTTTTTGGGTTCTTGAAGTTGCATTAGATGAATCAAGATCGTTAATATGGTTTAGTTTGTGAAATTAATTGTTTGATGGAAGTAAAAAAAAAAGTCAAAGTTATTGACTTTTAAAAAATTTGTTTCAAGTTATTGACTTTTTGGGTTCTTGAAGTTGCAGTTTTTTAGTTGACGAAGGTTAATTAGTAGTTGAGCTTCATATTTTTTTTTGCGGTTTCTTAGTGGTAAAAGGTTAGTTAGTAGATGAAGGTTTAATAGATCTTCGGTTTCTTATGATAAAGTTGATGATTGAAATTACCAGATCTTTAAGTATATAGGGAGGCGAGGGAGATGGTGGTGGTGGAGACTTGTTGATATAGGGAGGAGGAGGCGAGGGAGGTGAAGGTGGTTGTATGGATTTTAAAATGTGAGGTGGTGGTGGAGATGGAGAGGGAGCTGGTGGAGAGGATGAAGATGAGGGTATATTCGTCATTTCATTCCTCTACTAACAGTCAACTGAAGGTTGACCCGGTCAAGGGACCAAATCCGTATGGGTCGTAAACCACAGGGACCAAATCCGAATTTTTTAAAGTTTAGGGACCATTTTCAAATGACCCGGTAAACCACAGGGACGATTTTTGGAGTTAACTCTAATTTTTCTTAATAAATGAACATTCAAACGTACGAGTATTAAATAAAAAACATGTAAAGTTAATGAACAAAATGTTGCAAGAAAACTTTATAGGGTTTGATCAAATGGTCAATGAAAGTTAAAAACAAAAACAATGCCCAAAATAGTTAATTGGTTAAACTACAAATTAACTCAAAATAATGGATAAAATCATAACTTCAACCTCTATAAAATATGAGAATGTTCAAAAGCAATAGGGTGATTTGTTATAAGTTAACTATTAAGAAGATGATTTTTATCTCTAAAACTAACGCCTAAAAATACATGTAACAAAAAGACCAAGACATGTGACAATATTGAGAATGGAGATTAAGAAAGAAAATACATATGCAGTGTTGGAAATGATGAAGGGATGCAAATGAATGAAGAAGCTTGATTATCTATCATTTTGCTTAACTTTCTTTGTGTTGTAATGTTGTTTGTAATCAAACGGTTTATGGCTTTTGGGTTGCACATACTTGATGATTTTAGCCATGAGGTGAGATCCATGACAAACAAAAAAAATCTAAAGAACAAATAAGAACATCCTAGCCTTCCATTTTGATTTCATCCAACGGTATAGATCAAACAAAAACAAAAAAACAAAAGGAGGGCAAAATTGACATTTTAGCTCATTTAATATAAAAACCCACTTTCCACCTTTTTTAAAAAACAACATATCTTGCAAACGGTAAATCTTCAAGCTACGAAAAATACACCATCGCGACGAGAATTAAATCATCTTTCTATAGATATGCACTTTTATATACTTTCGACGAACTTTTTTTTCAAAATTTCCGTCCAGAAAAATCCCACGGGATTCGTAAAAAAATCACTTGTGATTTGTTATTTTTTAAAAAAATGAGTAAATCATTGTTTTTGAGTTTTACACTTTTATGTCACAGCTTTTTAAGGGTAGATGTTTTTTATATGATTATTTAAATAAGCTATTTGAATCTCTTTATTAAAAAGTTGTATTTTGTTATACAGAATCCCATGTGATTCTCTCTGATCCCTTGGGATTCATATAGAATCCCATGGGATTGACTAATGCTAATGAATCACATGGGAAATCTCATGGGATTCATAATCAATCACATAAGATTTAGCATGAAATCACATGTGATTCATAATGAATCCCATGGGATTCAGCATGAGTCACATGTGAATCCCATGTGATTCATTGTGAATCCCATTGGATTCATTTGAATCCATGTGATTAATTATGAATCCCATGAGATTGACTAATAAAACACATGTGATTCATAATGAATCACATGGTATACAACCACCATCTTTTGTCCACCAGCAAAAACTTTTATCCACATGTCTTACACATGACTTTGACTCCAAATCCCAACACCATCTCCAACAAACACTTTATTTACTACTCACCACTTTATTTACTACTCACCACTTTAATTGACTCACTCCACAGAAATAA
Organism: Artemisia tridentata subsp. tridentata; assembly: GCA_021014915.2. NCBI lineage: Eukaryota > Viridiplantae > Streptophyta > Magnoliopsida > Asterales > Asteraceae > Artemisia > Artemisia tridentata. The sequence goes on from CP139505.1 coordinate 23,180,388, forward strand.
TAATAAACCAAATCCGTTGAATCCTTTTCAACAGAGTATGTAACAAGCTAAACCTTACACGCTCCATACGCAAGAACCAAACAAAATCAAGAATATAGATATCATGCAATACCCAGGTGTTTGGCATAACAAAGTGAATATCTCATTATTGTGTTTTCAAATTTCAAGGAGCATATAATCAGTTTCATGTTTTGATCAAGTTTCACTTCCATGACGTCATCATCATCATAATCAGATCTCCTTTCATCCGTTGACCACTTTGACCACCTCCCCGACTCCATCGTCCTCCTAATCTTCAACAAGCTTTTCGATGTCAAAACGCTCGGCCGATGCTACGTCGTTTCGAAGCGTTTCCAAAACCTCATTCGCCAAGCCGAAAACGTCGTCGTTCGAGTCGATTGCGTTATTTCCGACAATGACGTCACCTTCGAGTTTAATCAGATTCAGTTCACCGATGAAGGTGATGACTCTGTTAACTGCTCGAAATTACTCGAGATGTCGCCGAAAAATAATGACGTGGATCACGACGGAAAATGATGCCGGAAACTTTCATCAGTCGCTGGAAACTTTAGTTGGTGAGAGTGAATGAGAGTGTGTGTGAAACTTTAGTCGGTGAGAGTAACTGATGTGTTTTTTGAGTGACAAAAGTGCCCTTCAATAATTAATTATATTAAAATAGGGATTAATCTGGACATTTAGATTTAAAATAGATGGATGGTTGAGATGGAGCGGTTTGTTCTTTGATTTTTTTTTTTGTTTCGTATTGAACTTTCCTCTTTTAGCCATATGGTGGCATTTATTCTATTTTCATTTGTTGTTTTGTTGATATAAATAAGAGAAGGTCAAAAAAGGTAAGATTAATGGTTTACTTTTCTTTTCATTCAACGCAAGAACACAAAACATAGAAGATATCCTTCCTTTTCCTTTCAATTTTTTCAAATGGAGAACACCTATATCTATGTCATTTTTTTCAATATCTCATCCTTTCATTTTCTTATCTAATTATTCATTTTCTATCTTTTAAAAAAAAGTGTAAATTTATCTTAATAATGATAAGATAACAAAATGTAAATGTTAGTTTTTTTTAATAAATTTTAGCGGGTATTTTTATAAATTTAGAATTTTATCAAAAATATTTAAATTATAATTTTTAGGCTTAAGTCCATAAAATTTAATAGAAACTTAGTTCTTTTATAAGGTTTTGGAATTAAATTTAAATTGTATTAGGTGATTAGAATATAACTTTTATACACTTAACTCCAAAAGTAAATAAAAAAGGTGCTCCCAAGGTCATGCATGGTTTTGTTTTTGTTTTTGTTTTTGTTTTTCTTATTTTATAAAATTAAACTGATTGATGTATGATACAGTCGGGTATTTCACCCAATTTTTCTATTGACACAGTCGGGTATTTCACCCAAATTTTCTTGCACAATAACTTATTTATGTTATTATATAAAAGATTGTCCGCCTCCCCACCCGCACCCGCCTCTTTCAATTAACACTAATATGATTGCCTCTTATAGTATTTTTAAATAATAGAGTTATCATCAAATGAGAACGAATCTTAAAATATAATGGATAAGAAGTAATTATAACCACATATTGAAGATGTGACACTTAACACTAATATGATTGCCTCTTATAGTATTTTTAAATAATAGAGTTATCATTAAATGAGAACGAATCTTAAAATATAATGGATAAGAAATAATTATAACCACATATTGAAGATGTGTCACTTGAATCAAATGCATCTCTTTTCATTTGGATGTCTATATCCTAAAGAGTTAATTTCATAAATGGTCTTTGTGGTCTGTCGGGTTTAACGGATTTAGTCTCTTTACTTTTTTTTTAACGGGTCCAGTCCCTGTGGTTGCGACCCATAATGGGCTTGATCCCTTGACCAATTTTTTTGTTCTGTTAGTTTGACTGTTTGAAGGGATGAAATGACCAAACTACCCTATTACTATTACTATTACTATTACTATTATTATTACTTTTGAAACAAAGAGCAAATTCTCAAAAAATGACAAAAATTTGACCTTTTTCAAAAAAAAGTACAAAAATAACACCCATTCCCTAAATGGTCATGTGCGAACGTGCGATCTCACTAATTTGTTGACACGTGTCCAGACAAGAAGTACAATCCCAATCATTTGTTGGCCCACATCCCCGACCATTAGCACAATCCCCGACCAAGCAGATGTGCGAATTCCGGCTAATGTGCGAACGGTAAATATACACAAACAGAAACATATACACAAAGCCCTTTATGAACTAAGCCTTAGTAACTACATTTGGGGCAATATACAAAAACACAAACATATACATATCCAGATCCACATATCGACACACCACCACCACCATCCAAACACCACCATCGACACCACCATCCAAACACCACCATCGGCAGCATCACCACCACCATCCAAACACCACCATCGACACCACCACCACCATCCAAACACCACCATCGACACCACCATCCAAACACCACCACCATCCAAACACCACAGATCCCATCTCCGATTTTGTGAGTTTTATCCTCAAATTAAATCATATAATCAATCAACACCTTCATCGCCAACAACCACACCCCCGTCACAATCAATGGACAAATCAAGAAGCAATATTTATGGCTACAAGATCCTTTGGAGGGTCTCAGGTAGGGTCGACTTAAGTTTTCGGATAGTAATGAAGCAAAGCTTCGTAAAAAGATCAATGATGGTATATCTTTTTCGTGTTTTTGATTTTTTGAAGTCTATGGGCTTGTTTTGTTACACGAAAAAGAAAGTAAGCTGAGATCTGTGTTACGTTTTTTATCGAGTCTAGGTTGTTCTTGGTGAGAGTTTGTTTGTGTCGTGAACTGAGATGAGTAGATGATCAGTGTTTGAGAAGGATGGGATAGGATTTAGAGTCGGTTTGTTGTTGGTGTTGTTCGATGTGGGTAAAGTGTTGGTGTTGTTTGTGTATATGTTTGTGTTTGTGTTTCTCAGATCTGGGTTTTTGGATGAAGATCTGGGTTTTTGGATGAAGATCTGGGTTTTTTTTATGAAGATCTGGGTAGCCGTCATTCGCACATCCGTCGTTCGCACATTTGTTTATAAAAGTCAAACGGCACGTGGGGTACAATTGATAGTGATTGTACTTGCAAATGATTGGTGTTGTACTTTTTGTCTGGACACGTGTCAACAAATTAGTGGAGTCGCACATTCGCACATGACCATTTAGGGAATGGATATTATTTTTGTACATTTTTTTGAAAAAAGTCAAACAAAATCATATCCAACACACACAAACAAACACACAACACAAACATCAAAAAAATCCTCATCTTCCCAAAACAAAAAAAACCCAGATCCGATCTATAACATCAAAAGAAAAAAAAAAAAAAAAAAAAAAAAACACTAGATCTATAATCACCATCACTCTAACAAAAGGAAAACACAGATCCGTTATCATCAAAGATTCATAACCCGATACGAACAACAAAAGAAATCAAGAATCACAGCTCCACAACAAAAACCACAAAAAATCAAATAGCCTGGAGTGATTGGTAATAAGTGAGGGGCTGGGGTTCAAGAACAGGGGTTCAACGATGGGTTCAGCGACTGGGTTCAATTCATGAGGTTCAGGTTGAGTGACTGATTCAGTGAATAGGGTAAAGAAAGAAAGGGGGCGGCTGATATGATGTAAATGAATTTGTGGTTTGGGTTTGTTGACTGATGAGTAGGATTAAATGGAATTGATAATGTGTTTTATCAGTCTGTGTTAGGGAGTGAATAAATTGTTAGAGTTGTGGATAAATATTAATACGTATATGTCTAGAATCGAACTCGAGACCGCGGGATTGCACAATTTACGTATGAGAATTAAAGTTTAATAATTTAATATAAAAAGTTATATTTAATTATTAATTACACAAAACAAATAAAGAACGTTAGTAATTGACGAAAATTGACTAACGTACAAAGATAAGGACCATGGATAAAAAATAGAGAACAAGAAAGATCTAGAACCCAAGCCCTAACTTGTTCCCTAAGTTTTGTTATCCTATAAAAGCAAGGTCAAGGGTTTATTTTGATGTCTCTTGTACGCATGATGCATCATTAAACATAACATCACTTTACTGCCTTCTCTTTTGTCGACATGAATCACTGACATATACATACATGCACATGTCTTGCAAGTACATGTATAGTATATTAATGTTTTCTTTTCCCTTTGACTTCAGTGGTCGACAAAAGCAACAATATCACAATTGTTTTGGTGATTTGTTTTATTCGGTCCATTGGTTTTGTTTTTAAACAAAATTGTTTTGTGTATTGTTTAAACTAGCATTTACTTTAATTCGCTATTAGTACGTGTGTACAAGAACGTGGTACAATCACACTATTGATTGTATCTTGGATCGATTAACAAAACGGTAAGGGGTTAATCATTGATCCATATAAACCCTAATTAGGGTTCTTCATATTGTTCAAGACAATTGCTTTTGATTCTTGTTCGGGCTAGAATCAATACGGTACGTTCCTTTTATGTTTTAGTTAATTATTATGTGTTATACTTGTTTACACGCTTCCGCATTCTTGTGTACTTTGATTATGGGTTTAATATATGATTGTCATGATTACTAAATTCCAACAGTGGCATCAAGAGCCATGTATAACATGTAATTAATTACTTAAACAATAAATAAAAAAAAAAAACGTATCTTTAAATTGTTTAGATTATACATGTTTTATTTTTTCTAGGGTTTTATTATTAAAAAAAAAAAAAAAAAAAAAATTGTTTTTTTAATAAAAGTCGAAACCCTAACCCTAATTTGGGGGGGGGGGGGTGTCGATTTTGTCCATAAACCCTAATTAGGGTTTGTGGTTTTCATAATTAATTGTGATCAATTAGAAACCCTAGGTCTTTAACAAGTTGTTGTGTATGTATCTTGTGACCTAATTGCTATGTGATATGCATGAATCCGTGACAAAACATGCATGTTAGTCACGGATTATTACTTGAATTAAATTGTTTAGATGTTTGCTGCATGTTTAGATAAATCTAAAAATTAGGGAAGACCTAATATATTAAATTAATGAATTCCGTTATGTGCAACGTGGTATATTATTATTAAAACTTACGCGGCCAATTGTTGGCGACTGTGGTCCATTGGGCACAATGAGCTCGAAAACCAATGGGAGTTTTATTGATTCTATACATAATAATTCACATATAGATTATTAATAGGATTTGTATAAAAGGTTGCATGTGGCTAGATGTTTCACTAACAATTAATTGTTTTCTTATTAGTTGATTGTTTGTTTTTCTTTTAAATTACTTGTTTATTGTTTTTATATATATATGTGATATGTTAAAGTAAGCAATAAAAAGGGTAATTTTCAAAGAAAAATTAAATTGGACTAATAACGGTGAAACATAAAGTGATAAAGTATCGATCTTGCGGTGTCTTATGTGCCGACAGTGGTTCGCTTCGCACGGTAATTTGCTCCCAGGCGAGACTAGCAAGATCTAAACTTTGTCACTTAATTTTTTAAGACTAAGATCATAAACTTTTGCTTGATTGATGTTTTTGTACAATAGTGTGTGAAAGGCGGACCAAAGTTGACAAACTGTGTGGTGGGTTTATCTGGAGAGGGGTTTTTTAAGAGATTCGCTCCTACCGGCTCTCCGGGCCCGCTTGTGCGTCAACTGCGACTTACCTATATCACTATTTACGTACACTATCATCTTAAGGGTGATTTACCTCAATTCCACGCGCCACTTTTGTGGCAAATATCCGAATAACATGTAAGAGTAGGATATGTGGACGATAATTGTTGGTACTTCTTTAATTGGTGAACCCAATACCTCAAGTAAATAGTTTTGGTTTACTCTTAACTAATTGGTAAATAAAATTGTTTTGAAAATTTATGCTACAAGGATGAGTGCATGCGTCTTTGTACATGTTTTTGTCACACCAAAAACTAAATACCCTAAAATTTAAGTTACATGCCATCTAACTATAAGGAACACTTGAAGTTAATTTTGGGTATGCGTGAGACCTGGACCAAAATTAATGACAAGGTAAATTTCCGAGTGTGCGTGAGACCACACATGGATGAATTTACTGTTTCTAAGTTAGACAACTTAATTAAGCTGATGCGTGAGACCTAGAGCTTAAGGCATGAGATGGGATGAAACATGCTTACATGACATATTGATGAATCAATATGATGTAAATCCCATAATGATCTAGGAATTGGAAAATTGTTTGCCAATTATTGTTCGACAGATTACCTAGTTGAATACTATCATTACTAGCAGATCAACTGATGTAATGGTACTATGTCAATTAGGATCCTAGCTTTAAGAAAATACTATGGTTAATATGAATATTTACCAATGGGTATTTTATTTTCTTAAAGAGTAATTATCAAAAATACTAAACTGAATTTTGTAAATTCTTTTAATTGTATTAATGCAACGATAAACCGTAAACATGGGTTATTCTTTATTAGTAAATTGATCTACACCCGTAGGGGTTTTGGTTAGAGTCAATTTCATTAAAAGAATAAACCAAGTCTCCTTTCATATGAGAAGCGTGAGACTAAATCCTATTCCTTTTCATGAATGAGAAAGGTATGATGGGAAAATTAGAATTGTCTAAATTCTAAATACATAACTCATAGCAAGTTTTAATCGTTAAGGTTATTTCGAATTTATGAGTTATTAAATTAGAAGCTAGACTAATTACCGCATAATGGTAAAAATACAAGCTAATATATCTAGTTGTTTTGTTTTAACCATTTGAAGGTACTACATACAATTGTTGGAATTGTAGACCTACTATGGAAGAAATTGCATGCCAATTTTTCAAGTTAATAGTAAGCAATGTGATGAATCACATTTGGCGTAAATGTGGATAGTCCATCAGTTACGTAGTAGAATACAATCTTTTAGAACCTAAGTAATTGCTACGAATAGGTTTTGTCAAAGATGTAGGAAAGTAACAAGGACACTCTTTCCTTTCACTGGTTTATGAAACACTTATTATGGTGTCGAATTCAGTGGGAGTAATGTGTTCTTAGAACTGAATAAGGGATTATTGTAAGTTCTCTAATTCAGTGGGAGTTACAAGATTTATGTGTCTTGATTGTAACTCGGATTATCTTTTGATTGCCTCAAGATAATTACTTTCCAAATATAGATACTAATATTTTCAAGGATAGTCATGTGCGTTTCCTTGATTGATTGAGTAATTCTATATCTACTAGTTATGCTAATGACACAAATCATATTGATCACATTAACAAACGCGTGTAGTGTTGTCTATGTGGTACATGATGTTGTTCCATGCACAAGTGGGAGAAATCTTTATTGTGTGCAAGGTACAACATATAACAATATGATTTAGTAGATTCTCTTAACTGCAAGGTAAGAGATTCTTGTTCTAATATGATTGTACATATCTAGTCTTAAAAACACTTGGAGTTAATTTTGGGTATGCGTGAGACCTGGACCAAAATTAATGACAAGGTAAATTACATGCCTTTAGTTTCTAAATTAGATACTTATTAGAACTTGTGTCAAAGTGATAACAAGATTACTTCAACTTTAATATTTATGTATTATTGGAATGACATAAATGCATGAAGTAATATAATACTACTTCAATAATTATGTATTCTTTGAATGACATAAATAAATGAAGTAATAAGTTTAACTTGAAAATACTATTGAAACCAAATGATGGTGTTCATGATTACTTTAGTTATAAATATGAAGTCTTTAAGACTTAGTATAATCTAAAGTAAGACGTTAACTTGTTATGTCTTCTTTATTAAGGACATATACAAGAAGTCATTGAGTTGATCAATGATTTATAACGTGTAGTGAGATTATAACGGTTTATGTCTTCTTGATTGAGACATAAACATGAAGTGACTTATTTAATAAGTACTTGAGTTATAATGCATGCAAGAGGCTTGAAATTCTATTTCACCATTAAGATGACTTAGTTGGGAAATAGGTAAGCCAAAAGGAATACAAAGTTATCGTTCATATTGTTAGATTATCTCACAATATGAGTTCTAATGAAATATCACATATTTGTGGTGTGTTCAGTTAGGAAAATCAAACTTTATTTGTATTGTTTGGTTAAAGATTACTATAACTTCTTTTCTTCCAAAAGTTATCAAGGTTAGGAAATTGAGTATGGATTGAATATACTCAATTAGACTCCTAGAAGATTTATAAGACATTATTTATTATGGAATGTGATGAATCACATTAAGTCTTAAAATGAAGTTCTGAATTTGTTAAACTTCTGATGAAGCTGGATTTTAACAAACGAATGTCAGGAACTATCATGTGTATTTGTAATATCCCAAAAGAGAACAATATGGTGTTGCTCTAATTGCTAATTATTTGTAGATAATCTATAAATTACAAAAAGCAAGTGGGAGTTTTATCTTGTAGAGATAAAGTTACAAGATACATAATCTTCTAAAATACACTAGCAAATATCATGATGAGATTAGACATGTAAATGTTAGATCTCAAAAATGATGGAATTCTCATTCATAGATCCACTTGGATATCTCAGATATTTGATTAATATGCTGAGGATTATATGATGAAGTATTACCAAATAATGAATTGGGTAAATTACTCATACTATGAATGTTATAGATGCTGTTCATAAAGATATTCAAATTTTACAAATTTGGTTTATCTTAATTCTTAATAGTTAGAGAATGATGATGAGTTTATTTAAAGATAGAAAACCCTAGTGGTTTAAATCTTTATGTAGAAATCATATGGACAATATTGTACACATATTTAATGTATGTCTTGTGACAAGATTATTAATCATACTTAAGTAATTAACTATGATTGAATACTCTTTCATAAGCACATTAAATATATAAAGATAATAATTGTCATATCTATTTTCATTTATATGAAGGATGACAATGGAATATCAAAACTCTTTCTTGAGTGATTACTTGAGCGAGGACGGTAAGTAATCGAAAGGATTTTTGAATTCATGATTATTTTGGAAGTGTACAAAGTGTAATAATCCATGAATGGATTAATGCATGCATCTATGAAATATTCTTATGTTTAATTATTAAATACATTGTTTGATTTATAATTGAAATAAGACAATTTCTATGTATTCCTAAAAGCTAGTGGGAGTATTATGTTTAAATTTCTTAAATAATGGATGTTGTATAACATATGGGAAGTAACATTCCATGTAAGTTAAAATGTTAAGTCTTAACTTGGAATGAAACTTTACTTGTAGAATTTAAGAAGTAAAACATACAACCTTGAGATATATGTTTATTATTATAAACATATGTGGTAATTAAACCTAATAAGACATGACATATCATTTAGAAAGTCTAAATGAGAATATATCTTTTGATAAGTTAGAACATGAATGAAGTCTAAGTATGATTCTAGGATTTTTTCATGTATATCATGTTATTGTTGTATCATGTTTGAATGCAAAATGATTTGACAACATTTGATATCTAATAAAAGATATTTGATAAATTATGTAATGGATATTCTATTCGAATATGGTTGGACTTAGAATAATGATCCTCAACCTGGAATTGCTCCTAAATTCTAAGTATAAACAATATGGCAAGTTGTTGCGTAATTGTTAGAGCCAACAAATCTTGAAAGATTATAAGGGCATCGTAATTACACAATTGATATTAAGTTTACGGAATAGTTGAAAGGCATATTGTAGTTTTATACAATAATGTTTGTTTGATTGAGATGACACTCAATACTAGTCATGGTAGGATTTTATCCTTGATAATGGCCATGTGAACTAGTTATGCTTAACTAAGAAGCATAGTTGCATTATACATTAAAGAGTTAGAATACTTTAAACTTTAAAGTGTTAGAATACTTTAAACTTTAAAGTGTTTGAAAGTTTGAATATTATAAATTGGTGATTGAGGATGTCACACAATTTATGAAATAATATGTGGCAGTATCAATATAGTTGATTGCACACATACAAGAATTTCAATAATTCTTGAAATAAGTATTCTCAAAATTTTATAGATCAAAGTTAGTTGATTTATGCCTTGTCAACAAGTATGATAGACATGACTTGAGGCATAATTCATTAACAAGTAATATCATGCATTGATCTAGTTAGTGTTTGGATAAAGGACATTAAGCAATTATTATTTATAATGAATTAAAGTACTTAGTACGTTTGTTTTCATTAATAATAAATTGTGTCCTATATTTGCATGTTTAAATCCGTGAATAACTTATGTTATTCTAAATGTCCGTTGTCAATTAATGATATGGGAATATCATTGAACTAAGGAAAATCTGAGTATTGGTTAGAATATACTTGAAAGTATATTGATGCGTTGACATACCAATTTCACATGATATTCAATGAATTGAATATAGGACTTATCCCAACTACATGATTTTACTTTGTGGATCTTGTCAGTAAGTAAATCATGAATTTAGTTATCCTCAGACTTGAGATACCAGATAAGTGTCATGGATGTAGTGCATTTCTGTGAAGCAATTTACCGCTCACCGTAACTGGGAGTTATAAGGATTGTTTTCAGAAATGTTGCAAAGTCTATGGGTTATTCTTGTAGTCAAGAAAGAATTTGTTCCTTCAAATTTGTTTTGAAGTTTAATATTGCTGGGCCCCTCGTAGGGTTGACAAGGTGTTTGCGTGCGCACGCCCAAAGTCTATCTGGAATACGTTCAGATGTTTTGGTAATCTTGCTCAATCATAAACAACGAGAAACAGAATTGTTAATTAAAGAATGACTGAGATCCATATCTTTATTAACGTGGTATTAGTAACAAAAGGATAATAATAATGATGAATCATTAAAGGTTTTTTCCAGGAAACCTACCTCGAGTTGGTCTAGGGCCATTGGCGTGTTGCTAGACGCTAACCAATGTCATTATACTATTTATAGATATCCAAGTGGGAGCTGTTAGAGCTGTGGATAAATATTAATACGTATATGTCTAGAATCGAACTCGAGACCGCGGGATTGCACACTTTACGTATGAGAATTAAAGTTTAATAATTTAATATAAAAAGTTATATTTAATTATTAATTACACAAAACAAATAAAGAACGTTAGTAATTGACGAAAATTGACTAACGTACAAAGATAAGGACCATGGATAAAAAATAGAGAACAAGAAAGATCTAGAACCCAATCCCTAACTTGTTCCCTAAGTTTTGTTATCCTATAAAAGCAAGGTCAAAGGTTTATTTTGATGTCTCTTGTACGCATGATGCATCATTAAACATAACATCACTTTACTGCCTTCTCTTTTGTCGACATGAATCACTGACATATACATACATGCACATGTCTTGCAAGTACATGTATAGTATATTAATGTTTTCTTTTCCCTTTGACTTCAGTGGTCGACAAAAGCAACAATATCACAATTGTTTTGGTGATTTGTTTTATTCGGTCCATTGGTTTTGTTTTTAAACAAAATTGTTTTGTGTATTGTTTAAACTAGCATTTACTTTAATTCGCTATTAGTACGTGTGTACAAGAACGTGGTACAATCACTGATGCGGAAGCATCTAGATTGATGTAGAAGCACCTATGACTCTTTAGTTCCCTAAGCATCTACGACTCTTTATTTTCCTCTATTTAATTTAGTTTATTAAATGTTTCGGTTTCTTTATCATAAATCCCATCTATAAATTGGGATCAAGTTTTTGTATGACACATTATGATGAAATATATGAAAAGTCGTTTCCTCCCTATCACAAGTGTGTGTTAGTGTGTGAACTGTAACCTGATTACCGGTATTCATTTGTGAATCAACGATAGTTAGAAGAATTGTTCTTGGGTATTCTTTGAATCAACAAGATCAGTTGTTTATCCCTTTTTCTCGCTGCATCAGCTTGGTATCAAAGCTAAATTTCCTGATCAAGATGTCTCCTAATGACGACATTATTTATGAATATCCATCCGTGTATGATGAATACAAGGATGAGGATTGGTATCTTTGGTTCGGGTCACATGATTGTTCGAATGATGAAGAAGATTACGTGCCAATTCAAAAAATGCCCAAAAATCCGAAGTTGCTGTTTGTCCAGGTTTGTGCAGTTTCAGGAAAACAGGCGGCACGGATTCGTTCACCGTTGGATCTCTCTGAATTTTGGATATGTGATCCAAGACTCATCTACGCACGACCTGACCGTTGGGATTTTCAATTGGAGCGTTCGACAGGTAGTTATGATTTTCTAAAGTTGCTGCAGTTTGTGTTTGATTTTGAAAAACACATGAGTCTCAATAATAATGATGAGTTCAAAATAGTTCTGTTTGATCCTGGTGGTTTCGAGACAAAACTCGAGGTCGAGTTCTTTTCAACCGGGGGAGAATGATGCGGAAGCATCTAGATTGATGTAGAAGCACCTATGACTCTTTAGTTCCCTAAGCATCTACGACTCTTTATTTTCCTCTATTTAATTTAGTTTATTAAATGTTTCGGTTTCTTTATCATAAATCCCATCTATAAATTGGGATCAAGTTTTTGTATGACACATTATGATGAAATATATGAAAAGTCGTTTCCTCCCTATCACAAGTGTGTGTTAGTGTGTGAACTGTACCCTGATTATCGGTATTCATTTGTGAATCAACGATAGTTAGAAGAATTGTTCTTGGGTATTCTTTGAATCAACAAGATCAGTTGTTTATCCCTAAAGCAAGGTCAAAGGTTTATTTTGATATCTCTTGTACGCATGATGCATCATTAAACATAACATCACTTTACTGCCTTCTCTTTTGTCGACATGAATCACTGACATATACATACATGCACATGTCTTGCAAGTACATGTATAGTATATTAATGTTTTCTTTTCCCTTTGACTTCAGTGGTCGACAAAAGCAACAATATCACAATTGTTTTGGTGATTTGTTTTATTCGGTCCATTGGTTTTGTTTTTAAACAAAATTGTTTTGTGTATTGTTTAAACTAGCATTTACTTTAATTCGCTATTAGTACGTGTGTACAAGAACGTGGTACAATCACACTATTGATTGTATCTTGGATCGATTAACAAAACGGTAAGGGGTTAATCATTGATCCATATAAACCCTAATTAGGGTTCTTCATATTGTTCAAGACAATTGCTTTTGATTCTTGTTCGGGCTAGAATCAATACGGTACGTTCCTTTTATGTTTTAGTTAATTATTATGTGTTATACTTGTTTACACGCTTCCGCATTCTTGTGTACTTTGATTATGGGTTTAATATATGATTGTCATGATTACTAAATTCCAACATAAATTATCTTCATACTGGTATAGGAACCAAGTATGGAGTTATACATAGGGATGTTAAGAGTTCTAATATATTGATAGATCCAAATTACTTTCACACGGGTAGGCTGACTCGAAAGTCTGATGTCTATCCCTATGTAAGTGGCTTGAAGAAGATGTTGAAAAAAAATGTTTGTATGTTTAGTGAGAGATGAGAGAATTTTTTTGTGATGTTTATGGTTTGTGTATATATGTATAGATTTTTGTAGAGTTAAAATGATAGTTAATCTAGTTTGTGAAGTTGATATATGGTTATGAATTATACAGTGAGTTTATGTGTTTTTGTAGAAGATTATATATACAAATTGAAGAGGATTAGATATATGTGTCACTGTGATTGTGTCTATGTTGTTCATTGTTTTAGAATCTGAGTTTGTATTTTTATAATAATAATAAAATCTGTGTTTTATCAGTATGGTAAATCTAGTGGTGATGGTGGTTGCGGGTTGATTGACGGATGAAGATGAAGATGAAATAGATGTGTTTGTGTCTTGATTGTGGTGTAATAGATGTGAAATATATGTGTAAATCTGGTGGTGATGGTTTTTAATGTGTGAAAAATAATTGAAAATGAGATGAAATGGATTTAATCTTGGTTTTTTAAAAACAGCCACAATTCAATGCGAAAAGACACAATTACCCTTCCATGTGCATGCCACATGACCAACTTAACGGTCAAACTAACGAAAAATTGGTCAAGGGACCAAACCCGTTATGGGTCGCAACCACAAGGACTGGATCCGTTAAAAAAAGTAAAGGGACTAAATCCGTTAAACTCGACAGACCACAAGGACCATTTATGAAATTAACTCTATCCTAAATTTAACATCTGTTAACCGACTTTATGTACCACAAGTTATGCATATTTTTGTTTGTTACACGTAGCCTTTAGTGCTATGTTTAGCAAAATCATTAAAATTTTAATAAAATAAAATCATTCCATATGTCCATATTCACCACATTTATCGTAAAAGTTATAATTTTATATAATACTCTTTAGTTTTTTGATATTATATTTTAAGAAATGTAAAATAAAATGTTAAATAATTATAATAATGTAAAATCAGAGTCACATACACGTTTTAGTGAGGATAGATAGTGGATTAGTGGTTATATGGTTAAACCAGACGATACTGTTAATAACACTCTTGTTTATTACTGATATAATCGGCCTTAAATGAAATGTTAACGTAAATTAGTTGCGTACCTTCAATTGAATGGATGATGTACGTTTAACTGGATTCTCATGTTTCCACTGAAGTTCCAAAGCTTTCTCAAGTCTTTTGACAACCTGATCGATAATGGACGATCTGCTCTATCCTCTTTTATGCACCAATATGCTGTATCTGAGAAGATTCTGAAAGCTTCTGGGTCCATCTGTTTTCGTAAATGTGGATCGATCATATCATCCAAATGAGATTTAGCTAGTTGACTGAATAACCCCTCTCCCAACTCGTCATCGCTTTCATCTTTATCTTCATCCTCGTCTTCATTTCCGTTTTCGTCTTCGTCTTCATCTTCATCTTCTGCACTCCTTCCGCACAAGACTTCAAATAATACAACACCGAACGAATACACATCCGACTTGTGGGTCACACCGCCAGTCTTTTTATATTTTGGGTCTTGGTATGCATTCTTATTGATATCACGAGTAAGAAGAAGACAGAGCCTCCGAGCTACTGTATTTTTCAACGAAAGTTCAAAACCAGATAACTTGGGTTCCCATTTGTCATCTAGTAAAATATTCGAGCTCATGATGTTGCAATGTATGACACTAAAATCTCGTCCAGGATCATAATGGATGTAACTTAATGTCTTCGCAACACCAACGCATATCTTCAACCTTTGCATCCAAGAGAGGGTTGAGTCACTTAGATATTTGTTGAGACTTCCATTGGCCTCCTTCTTGTATATGATAATCTTATTGTTCTCGTCCTCATAAAACCCAATAAGAGACACAAGATTCTTATGTTTGAGACTAGAAAGCATCGAAACATCCGTCCAAAACCTTTTGCTCTCATCTTTTACATATTCTACATAAAACCTCTTTACAATAATATCTATGAATTGTTCAAAATGTAAGAGACGACCTTTGTAAATTATGTTAGTTTTGTGTATAATGATTTTAATATTTGTATGTCCGGTTTCGAACCCGAGACTCGGGATTGCACACAATACGTGAGAGTTCCAATGGTTTGAATAATTAAATATACATTTTATATTTATATTTATTTATTCATTTCACTAATAACACTTAACGACAGTTAGTACTTAACGGTGTTATAGATAACGACCGTTAAAGGACTAAAAGTGAAAAGAAGGATCTAGAAACCCATGGTTGGGTTGGATCGGCTGAAAATAGCCTTGGGCTAGGCTTGGCCGACTTTTAGAGGAGTAGGGAACAAGTAATGTGTTTTAGGTTTTGCCTATAAATACAATTCACTTGTTTATTGATTTTCACCTAATCAAGTATCCCTAACTCTAGCCAAACTTCTCTTCTCTTCTTCCTCTTGCTATACCTTGATCGACCCTATTTTTAAGTTCACTAGAACTTGGCGATTCAAGTGTTGCAACAAAGTGTTTGGTTTGTTAGTGATCTTGAACCTAGCTTTCCCATTGGAACGCTACTATCGCGTGTGTACAAGAACGAGTGACAAGCTTATTTTAGCTTGTGATTCTTGGTGATTTTCCCTTGTTTGGTTCGATCCATATCACACCCAAATTAGGGTTCTTATTGTTCTTGATTGATTACGCGATTAAGGTACGTATTTATTTAAGTTAATTAATTACATGTTCATTAGATCTTTCCGCTGCGTGCTTTGTGATGTTTTATGTGTTTATGATTTATTATAGTTCACATATTCCAACAGTGGCATCATGAGCCTCGTTTAGAACTTGTAATTAATTACTAAAACCTAAAAATTGGATCTTGATTAGATACATGCATTTAATATTCTAGGGTTTTAATTTGAAACCCTAAATTTTATATATGTGGATCGATCCACATTTAATTTTTTAGGGTTTATGTTAGTTTTATTAAAAACTTGTTAGAAACCCTAGATTATGCATGGAAAATTTTTAGGGATTAATTTGTGAATACTATGTGATGTCACCAATTAATTAAATACGTACTAGATATTAACATATTAATATGGATTGCATGATTATGTGTTAATATGGTATCCATGACAAAATCTTGCATATTTTGTCATGGTTTGATGTATGGGACGATTTGTATGTATTGTTTTGCTACATGTTTTGTTTAATAAATCTTAAATTGGGGAAGACCTCAATATATTAATTAATAAATTATGTGCAATGTGGTATCTAACTAACTAAAACTTACGTGGCCAAATTATTTGGTGCTGTGGTCCATTGGGTACAATGAGCTCGAAAACCAATGGGAGTTTTGTTAGTTACATACATTTAATATTACACATAGAATTAATAATAGGATTTATTGAAAAAGGTTTGCATGTGGCTATATGATATCGTGGATGATCATATATTTGTTATTATGTGTTTATTTATTTTTGTGATTACTTGATCTTTTGTGTTTTATATTATGATGGATTGTAAACAACAAAAGAGGTTAATTTTTCATAATAAAAATAAATAAGACTAATAACTATGAAACCTTTGTAGAAATTTTTATTGCCAAGTCTTATGTGCCGACAGTGGTTCGCTTCGCACGGTAATTTGCTCCCAGGCGAGACTAGCAATAATAAATTTACTACATTAATTGTTTTAGCAAGAAAATCATATTCTTTTAGTTGATTGATTGCGACTGTACTAAGTGGTCGAAGCGGCGGACCTAAAATTGACAAACTAAAAAGTGGGTTCTAGTTGGTACGCATTAAATTGTGACCTTAGAGGGGCACGGTTTTAACCAGCTTCGGCGGCTGTCGTCCCTACGCCCGCCTGTGCGTCAATTTTAGACTTACCAAGTACACCACGATAAATACGAAGCATCTTAAGGCAATGTTGTAATTTATTCAACGCCTCAATTAAAAGATTTGATGATTTGAGCTACGAATTTGTAAACGCTTTTGTTTTAGCAAATATATATGATACAAAGATGAATGCATGACATCTTTGTACATATTTTTTGATTTCACACATCAAAATTTATTACCCTATAAATTTAAGTTATATGTCACCCAACTACAAAAAGAAACACCTAAGGTTTCATCCTACATCACTAGCATCCAAAGCTGAATGTTGATGTTCAAAGGATGGTCATCTAAGGGTAAAATTGAGTACTTTATTGCTAGCAGCCAAAGCTGAATGCAATAAACTGACGTCAATTTACAGTTTCTTAAGTTGGTTAACTTAATTGGGCACTTTCATTACTAGCAGCCAAAGCTGATGTAATGGAACGGCGCCAAGGCATAAAGAATTGGGGATGAAACATGCTTACATTTTGCAACTGAGGTTGGCAATATAATGTAAGTCCCAAGATTTCTAGGAATTGCAATTTGACATTGGCAATTGGGTGATCCCGTACCTTGTTGAGCACTTTCATTGCTAGCAGCCAAAGCTGATGTACTGAATCGGCGTCAATTAGGATCCTAGTTTACAGTGAAAATTAAATGGTTTTTCAACCAATGGGTGTTTAATTTTCATGAAATGTTTTATTATCGAAAGTACTAACTTTTGAACTTTTTTCTGTAGAAATGGCCCAACCCGGAAACTCGTCAAACTTAACTTCCTGTTTCAAGATGATGCTTGAAAAGGAAAAACTGACTGGGACTAAGAATTTTAACGCTTGGTATCGAAATCTAAGGCTCGTTCTTAGAATTGCCAAACGTTCAGAATGTCTTACTGAGGACCTTCCTGTAGCTCCTCCTGCAAACTCGTCTAATGAAATACTTAGGCAGTTTAATGAAGCCTATGACAAGCACAATGATGCGGCTTGTCTCATGCTATCGGGGATGGATGATCAACTGGTAAAACAGTTTGAGAAATATGGCCCGAAAAACATGATTGAAGAACTGGAACGTATGTTTCAGAAATCTCCAATGGCTGAATTGTATGATGTACTTGACAACTTGGGCAAGTGTAAGCAGGATGCGACAACACCCGTAAGTGATCATGCACTTAAAGTGAAAGGTTATCTTGACCAACTGGATGCACTTAATTGCGGGTTTGTGGAAGACGTTAAAGTTGGCCTCATCAACAAATCCCTCAATGAGGAATTATATGGTGAATTTGTGCGCAACTTTAACATGCATTGCAAGGGGAAGACATTTTCTGAATTGCATGCAATGCTTATTGAGCATGAGAAGGCACTCACAAAGAAAGCTCCTACACCTGCTGTTATGGCAATAAGAGGTGGTAGAGTAGCTAAGCCCGGTAAACCGAAACATGTGAACAAGAAAGGAAAGGGCAACACTGACAAGGGCAAGCAGATTGTGACCCATCAGCAAAAGCCAAAGAAGCAGAATCTTCCTCCCAAGAAGGATTATCCCAAAAAGGATGCGGCTGCTTGTCACCACTGCCATACTCCTGGACACTGGAAGCGTGACTGTCCATTGTTGCTAGAGGAGTGTCGCAAAAATAAGAATACCAAGGCTGGGCAGGGCGCCGGCACTTCAGGTATTTTTATGGTTGAATTATTTTCTTTTCCTCGTAAGCAAAATGCCTGGATATATGATACAGGATGTGGTACTCACATTTGTAATACATCGCAGGGGCTTAGAGGAGCAAAGAAGCTGAACTATGGAGAATGCTACTTGTACGTGGGAAATGGAATACGTGCAGCAGTAGAAGCCATAGGGACTTTTGAGCTAGTTTTACCATCTGGTTTAATTTTGGTTTTAGACAATTGTCATTACGCACCTTCTATTGTTAGAGGTGTCGTTTCAGTTTCTTTGTTATTGGATTTGGGTTTTAAGCATACGTTTAATGATAATGGAATTTCTGTTTCTCTAAATTATGTTTTTTATTTTAATGCTATTTCATTAAATGGTGTGTTTGAGATTGACATGGATAATCATGTATCCAATAGAGATAATTCAATGTATAGCATCGGGAATAAGAGAGTCAAGTCTAACTTGGACTCGTCTTATTTATGGCACTGCCGTCTTGCCCACATAGGCAAGAATCGCATGGAAAAGCTGCAACACGATGGGCTTTTGAAAAATATCAATGATGATTCAGTTGATAAATGCGAATCTTGCATATCTAGGAAGATGACAAAGAAACCTTTCCATAGCAATATGGAGAAGGCTTCAGATCTACTTGGATTGATACACACGGACGTGTGTGGTCCACTTAGACATTTGTCTAAACGTGGTGCTGTCTACTTCTTGACCTTCACGGATGACTATAGTCGTTATGGTTATGTTTATTTACTTAAACATAAACATGAAGTCTTTGAGACATTCAAGGTCTTTAAAAATGAAGTAGAATTACAACTCGGAAAGAAGATTAAGGCACTTCGATCCGATCGTGGTGGTGAGTACTTAAGCCAAGAGTTTAAGGATTATCTGGGTGAGTGTGGCATTGTGCAACAACTCACTTCTCCTTATACGCCACAACAAAATGGTGTATCTGAAAGGAGAAATCGTACTTTGTTAGATATGGTACGATCCATGTTTAATCTTACAACTCTTCCCTTATCCTTTTGGGATTATGCTCTTGAAACGGCTGTTCACGTGTTGAATAGGATTCCAACTAAGAAGGTTGATAAGACTCCATATGAAGTATGGACTGGAAAAGCTCCCAACTTTTCTTACTTAAAGGTCTGGGGTTGTGAGGCGTTTGTCAAACGTGACTCACCTGATAAACTCCAACAAAGATCTGTTAAGTGTATCTTCGTAGGATACCCTAAGGAAACAAAGGGTTACTACTTTTACTTCCCACCTGAAAATAAGGTCATCGTGGCTAGGTACGGTGATTTTCTTGAAGATAATCTAATATCTCAAGAAATCAGTGGGAGAGTATATGATCTTGAAAATGATCATGAAGATACTTCACCTTCTGAAAGCACTAACACACTTCCTGTGGAACCAGAAAGTTTAGGTCCTCCACCTGAAGTAGAAGTGGTACCTATCCGTAGATCTTCAAGATCTATAAAAGCTCCTGAACGCCTATGTTTAAGCATAGATGATGAGGAAACTTTTCTATTGGATCACGTTGATGAACCAACTAGTTATAAGGCTGCCATTAATAGTCCTGAAAAGGAAAAATGGCAAGTAGCCATGGATGGGGAAATGAAATCCATGAAAGATAATCAAGTCTGGACTGAAGTAGACCTTCCACCCAATGCTAAGGTAGTTGGGTGTAAGTGGCTCTTCAAGAAAAAGACTGACATGGATGGCAACGTACACACCTACAAAGCTCGTTTGGTAGCTAAAGGCTTTACCCAAACATATGGTGTTGACTATGAGGAGACCTTTTCTCCTGTGGCCGACATTAGAGCTATTAGGATTCTTATAGCCATAGCTGCCTACTATGACTATGAGATTTGGCAAATGGATGTCAAAACCGCATTTCTTAATGGTCGTCTAGATGAAGACATCTATATGGCACAGCCTGAAGGTTTTGTGAATCCAGATTTTCCTGAGCGTGTATGCAAACTTCAAAGATCCATTTATGGATTGAAGCAAGCATCCAGGCAATGGAATAAGAAATTTGATGAGGAAATCAAGAAGTTTGGATTTACTCAAAATTTCGATGAGCCATGTGTATACCACAAAGTTAGTGGGAGTAACACTGTTTTCCTTGTTCTATATGTCGATGACATATTAATCATGGGAAGTGACATACCAAGCCTTAATGAAGTTAAGGAATATCTTGGTAGTTGTTTTGCCATGAAGGATTTAGGAGAAGCAGCTTACATCCTTGGAATCAAGATCTATCGAGACAGATCTAAACGGTTAATCGGTTTAAGTCAAAGTGCTTACATGGATAAAATATTGAAGAGATTCAATATGCAGAATTCCAAGAAAGGATATCTGCCCATGCAAGTGAAACATGAATTGAGCAGTGAAATGTGTGCTTCTACACCTGGAGAGGAAGCATACATGAAGAAAGTTCCATATGCTTCTGCAGTTGGTTCTATCATGTATGCTGTTAGATGCACAAGGCCAGATGTGGCATGTGCTCAAAACATGACCAGTCGATATCAGCAGAATCCAGGGGTAAAACACTGGAAAGCTGTAAAGGACATTCTTAAGTATCTACGGAATACTAAAGATATGTTTCTTGTTTTCGGGGGAAATCCATACGCAGAACTGAATGTTACAGGTTTCTGCGATGCATCCTTTAAGACTGATAAAGATGATACGAAGTCTCAGACGGGTTACGTTTTTGTCATAAATGGAGGAGCTGTGGACTGGAAGAGTAAAAAGCAGAGCATAACGGCCATGTCTGCTACAGAAGCTGAGTACATTGCTGCATCGGAAGCGGCACAAGAAGCTGTTTGGATAAGGAAATTCATTAAGGATCTTGGAGTGATGCCTTCAATAGAATTACCTATAAATGTATATTGCGACAACTCTGCTGCAATTACATTCGCCAATGAACCTGGAGTTATGAAAGGCGCCAGACACTTTAAAAGGAAACTTCACTATGTTCGAGAACAAGTCGATGATGGTGAAATAAAAGTACTCAAAGTTCACACAGATGACAATCTGGCTGATCCTTTCACGAAGGCATTACCTAAGGAGACATTTAATCATCATGCTCAGGGTATTGGTCTTCGTTTAGCAGATAGTTTCATGTAAATCTGTTGGATTAGTATTTCGATAGGGACGTGTAAACAATTATTATTTTAATGAAATAAAGTGCGCATAACGTTTATTATCATTATTAATATTTGTGTCCTATATTTGCATGTTTAAATCCGTGAATAATTAATTTATTCTAAAAAGTCCGTTGTCAATTGATAATATGGGAATATTATTGAACTAAGGCAAATGTGAGGATTGGTAGAATGGACTGTAGGTTAAGACACCAATGTCACATGATATTCAATATTGGATAAATTGAATATAGGACTTATCCCAACTACATGATTATACTTTATGGATCATAGTCATTAAGTATATCATGAATATTTATCCTCTGACTTGAGATGCCAGATAATTGCCGAGGATGTAGCTCATTTTCTGTGAGATAGTCTAACGCTATCCGTAAAAGGTAGTTATAAGGGCTATTTTCAGAAATGATGCAAAGTTCAAGGGTTATGCTCGCAGTCAATAAGGGATTTGTTCCTTCAACTTTGTGTTGAAGTTTAATGCTGCTTGGCCGCTCGTATGATTTAACAAGATGTTTGCGTGCGCACGCCCAAAGTCTATCTGGAAGACGTTCAGATGTTTTGGTAATCTTGTTCAATTATGTATAAACGAGAAACTACTGTTAATTGTGGAATGACAAGATCCATATCCAAATTAACGCGGTATTAGTAACAAAAGGATAAGTATGATGATTATATCATCAAGTGGTTTTTCCAGGAGAACCACAACTCGGATCGAGCTGGGGGCATTGGGATCTGTTAAAGCTAGACTAGCCCATGTCATTACAATATTAATCATTATCCAAGTGGGAGCTGTTAGTTTTGTGTATAATGATTTTAATATTTGTATGTCCGGTTTCGAACCCGAGACTCGGGATTGCACACAATACGTGAGAGTTCCAATGGTTTGAATAATTAAATATACATTTTATATTTATATTTATTTATTCATTTCACTAATAACACTTAACGACGGTTAGTACTTAACGGTGTTATAGATAACGACCGTTAAAGGACTAAAAGTGAAAAGAAGGATCTAGAAACCCATGGTTGGGTTGGATCGGCTGAAAATAGCCTTGGGCTAGGCTTGGCCGACTTTTAGAGGAGTAGGGAACAAGTAATGTGTTTTAGGTTTTGCCTATAAATACAATTCACTTGTTTATTGATTTTCACCTAATCAAGTATCCCTAACTCTAGCCAAACTTCTCTTCTTTTCTTCCTCTTGCTATACCTTGATCGACCCTATTTTTAAGTTCACTAGAACTTGGCGATTCAAGTGTTGCAACAAAGTGTTTGGTTTGTTAGTGATCTTGAACCTAGCTTTCCCATTGGAACGCTACTATCGCGTGTGTACAAGAACGAGTGACAAGCTTATTTTAGCTTGTGATTCTTGGTGATTTTCCCTTGTTTGGTTCGATCCATATCACACCCAAATTAGGGTTCTTATTGTTCTTGATTGATTACGCGATTAAGGTACGTATTTATTTAAGTTAATTAATTACATGTTCATTAGATCTTTCCGCTGCGTGCTTTGTGATGTTTTATGTGTTTATGATTTATTATAGTTCACATATTCCAACAGTGGCATCATGAGCCTCGTTTAGAACTTGTAATTAATTACTAAAACCTAAAAATTGGATCTTGATTAGATACATGCATTTGTTTCCTTAGAACTGGATCAATTATTTCATCTAGTATTTTCTTTTTATAATGAAAAAAGACCGGTGTAGCCAAATATTTATTATCTGGATGCTCACTTATTGATTTCCTACCACACAGCAGTTCAAACAAAACTATCCCAAAGGAGTAGATATCTGACTTGTGGTTCACACTTTTAGTCTCAATATATGTTGGGTCTCCATACCCATTCACATACGCAAGTCTATTAGTATGAAAAGAATTATGCCTTTGAGAAGCTTTAATCTTCATGGAACATTGAAAATCAGATAACTTAGGTTCCCAGTCATCATTTATTAGAACTCTGCTACTGCTAATGAGCCGGTGTATTACACTAAAATCACGTGGCTCGTCATAATGAATGTAACTCAATGCATGCGCAACACCAACAGATATCTCCAATCTTTGCACCCATGTCAACAACGTCGGGTCACTTAGATGGTTGCTGAGACTTAACCTGGTCTCACGCCTGGTAATGATGATCTTCTCATCACTCTCATCACAAAACCCAACAAGAGAAACCACATTTTTATGCTTGAGACTAGAAAGCATGGAAATCTCCATCCAAAACATCTGTTCTACTCCACACCATTCTTTATTTAACTTCCGAGCATCGATATCAATCAACTCACCGGACCTCAAGAGCTGTCCCTTGTATCTCTTTTCAAACCCATCTTTTAGGATGAAATTTTGTTGAGCGAAGTTGTTGGTGGCAGAAAGGATATTTTCAAGGGGGACTCTGAGGTGAGCAAATTCATTCCTTATCTGTAAAATAGTCAAGTTAAAATGTGAGTTAGAAAAAGGGAGTATAATAATGCCTACAAAGTGTTTGATAAAATTCCTGAACCATGTCTAAGACATTTTAGGTCTAATTCTGCATAATATCTTGTAGTTTATAGTAGTTATTACGTTTGTGGATAGTAATTAATATAACATTCTTTACATGTTTAGGAAGTGAATGGTCTTATTAAGTTGAATTGTTTTGATTAGTGACTTCATGTCGAGATATAGTCTTGGTTAATGTAGTCAATATTTGCTCCTAAGGTGCTTTTAAAGCATTTGGTCCATAATCAGATGGTGTAAGTATGGACTACATGGGCGATACTTTGTCTACCCGATGCAGTTTTGATGGGATAATATGGATTGGAATTGTATTGTTTGGTTCCCTCATTGCATTCAAAGACATGTTTTTGTCTTGTGGATAAGTTCATAAAGTGGTATTCATAAGAAAAAAAAAAAAACTATGGCATGTGCTTTGTGTAACAGTAAATAGCAAATACTTTTGTTTAGTGTTGATATTTAGTCATTTGATGTTTGAAGTTGCTTCCAGTGACATGTTTTCGTAGCTGTTGCAGGATACTTTATTTGACAATAGTGGAATTGGAGGATTTTTCAGGATACTGAAAGGAATGGAGAGACATTATTAAATGTTGTAATGGAAACTTTAAAAGCCAAGTTGCTGATTTTGAAAGGGAAGAACTCTCCTACTGTGGAAAGAAAAACTAGCAGTAAGATGCTGGTATTTGGTAATCTGAAATTGAGTCTATACGAATTTGGAGAGCAGTAAGATGCTGATATTTGGTAATCTGAAATTGAGTGTATATTCAAGGGTTGACAAGTTTAATATCAAGATGAGTGTATATGAAATTGGAGTGCAATGAGACACATGAATATGCTGGAAAGTATAATTCTATTCCAGGTTGATGATGTTCATCTCATACTTTGAGATTTGTTCATCCCATTTAACTGTATATACTTACGTTCATATCATAAAGTCATAGGAACTTGAATATAAAACTGTTGAGGAAGATCAAGAGCTTATATAAGTTCGATCTCTATGGAAGTCATTTATGAATGATTTTTTCCTTTACATGGAAATCTGTTGAGTTTGAGTAATCTTTCTTTAGACTTATTGAAATCAAATGATTATGCTATCGCTGCGTTCATTCTGGTTCTTATATACTACTCATTCTTGTTTCTAGGGCTGTTCACGAGCCGAGCCGAACCGAGCGGACCTTTGCTCGTGCTTGGCTCATTTACAACCGAGCCGGAAATCGAGCGAGCATTTTTCGAGCGGACATTTTTTCGAGCGAGCGACGAGCGGCGAGTTTTTCGGACAACCATAAATTTGGGTTGTTTCCTTTAATGTTCTCGCCGCCTAGTGATGACCGAGGTTCGACCGTCCGAGGATGACACTAAGTTTGAGGTCCGGTTGTCCGAGAATGAGGCTCAGGTTGAGGCCAGTGAGGCGATGAGCATACTACAGAGAACGATTGTCGCGTTGTGGCGTAGGTTGACAGCGGGAGACGATTGATGGCGGACAACTAATGGGAATAGGAAGTCAAGCATGTCTTTTCACGACTTAGGGTTTTACAATTAAACTTAGTGTTAAGGTATCATTGTGTTGACTGGCCAGTAACTATAACTATAATTGTATATATTGAGCCAAACCCAATAGAGTGGCATGTATAAAATTATAAATATAATTATAATTAATGTGTATATATATAATTATGTATATAATAAATTAATAAAAATCATATTGAGCCGAACCGAGCCGAGCGGACCTTTGCTCGTGCTTGGCTCGTTTACAAACCGAACCGAGCCGATCGGCTCGTTTACAACCGAGAGAAAAATCGAGCGAGCATTTTCCGAGCAAATTCCGAGTGAGCGGCGAGCGATTGGCGAGAGCCGAGCGATTTGAACAGCCCTACTTGTTTCAGGCACAAAATGATTTTTCCAAAGCGTATGAGAAGGGGACCCATAATACCAAGGACCAATTGAAGGACTATATATGGAAAGCCTTGAAAAGTGGCAAGGTAATGTTTCAAAGCAGATCAATAATCCCAAAAAGTCAGCTGATAACTGCTTATATAATACAGTAAAAAGAATAAACGCTGAAATTAGAAGGTTGTTACCCATTTGACCCGTAGCATTGTTTCAACTTTCAAAGCAGATCAGCAATCCCAAAAGGTTGTTACCCATTGCTTGCATACAATATTGATAAGGGGTTCGGGTGCGTGTTGAGTTTAGATGTCATACATTATTTCGTTGAGTATTCTTTTCTGAAACTAATATGTGTCTTATGTTTTCCGTTTATGCCTCTGTTAGGCGGAATAAAGAGGCCAAGGGATCATATTAAATAAGTATACTGTCAAAACTGAAGGCTAAGATAACCAAGGTCAAAAGGATTATTATGGGTAATATTGAGAAGGTAGTTGTTTCGTTTTCGTGATGTTTTGTTTATTGGCCATCATTTAGCTACCTTTTTTTCGTCTTTTTAACATGTCGGTTTTTGGTTTTTCATGGTGCTTCTGGGATATTAATGTTGCTTATATTGGCTGAGGTTACTAGGTATGTTGGGTTTAGTCTCTTACATTAACTTCAGTGTGTGTCGGTCTGGGTTGACTTGAAAAAAAATATTTGTCCAAGAAAAACTAATAGTCAAATTTGTTTTATAGCCATATTTTCACAATAATAATCTAAATTTTCTTTATAAAAAGGATTTAGAAAGTTGATTCACTAAAAATACACTTTGGTGACAATCAAGTCATAACCAGTGACCTAATTGACCTTTTCTCTTATCAGTTATTCGTTTTTTTTATCGCCACATAGAGTCAAACCATAACCTGGACAGACAAATTTACAAGTAAATGCGTCATAAGTCTGTTAATATTTGTGGTTTTCTTTCATAGATAATTTTGAAATGTGAAAATACTTGGAGATTAGAGTCCCTAAAAGTTTACGTTTTGAGGTTAAAGACACAAACAAAAAGGGGATGGACAACTCATATGTAGCTTACATGTAATTTTGAAGAAAATTAGTTTGACCTACAGCTTGGACAAGCTACAGTGCAAGGCCATATATACTACCTTGTGTATATCGTAATGAACTTGCTAAACTACAGGTAGATTTTATAACTATACTACTTTTAAAATTTTGATTTTACTTCGAGCAATCCCCTGGTTTCTAACGTTAATCGTCTACCAGTGACACTCCCCCAGTTTCATATAAAGGTTTGCAGGACGTCCTATCAAAATCTCGGTTGGGTGGTCATAGTTCACAAATGCTTGCAGACATCAACAAGTACTTTTACTATACCACTTTTCTTTTTTTCAATGTTTTGAAACCCGGTTCGACCGGTTGAACTGGTTTCGGCTTAGATAAAGGGTCAAACGAAACCGGTTTTTAAGAATTCAAAACCCAGTGTGACCCGCCGGGTTTTATCCGTTTCTATAATTCCGGCTGGTTTGTCATTAAATCTTTTATATGTGTTCCACATTGCTTTTTACAAGATTTTAAAGGCTTTAAAAGCTGTTTAGACAGGTTTTTATGGTGTTTTAAACACTTTCTATATGCTATTTGAACAGCAGAGAGATGGGCTGTTTGGACAGGCTTATATGCTGTTTTAACAGCTTTTATATGTTGTTTGGACATAGCCTTTACATGGCTGTTTGGAAACAAGTTTTTGCAGCAATTACATGCTCTCTTTTTTTAAAAGCAATTACATATTTGTATGTTGTTTTTAGCAGCAATTACAGCTTTTATATGCTGTTCCGACACAGTTTTTTACAGCAACCATTTTTTTTGGCAGCAATTACATGTTTGTGTGCTGTTTTTTACAACAATTGGCAATTAGATACTTTTAAAGGTTTGTAGGCTGTTTTTCAGAGCAATTACATGCTAGCTGTTTGGACATCAGAAAGTTGGATGTTTGGACAGGTATATATGCTTTAATCTTAGAATAGTTCCTAAGAGTTAAAACTCTAAATGAGACTATAAGTGTGTTAAACAGAGCATGAGCATGATATTATACTCTTTGATTCAGGATATTCTCTGCAAGTCGAATTGTCTAATTGTGAAACCGAAGAAAAGAAAGTAAAGTAGGTTTCTTTTGTTTAATAAGACATGTGGGTCCTACCAGTTTAGGCTCGTTAATTTTTTAAAAATTGTTAGGGTTTTTTTTATAGTTGAGTACTTGAGTATGATTAATACAAATTTTCATTTTTTTTTTTCTTTTTCTTATATGCTAGTTGTAGGTGACTTTGGTTCACGTTAAGACTCTCGCTAGTCTTTTTTCTTCACGTACTCATTTGGTTGAATGCTAGAATGAAAACTAACCAAAAACAATTTGTTGTTGCTTTAACTAATACTTGTGTTGGCCTAGCAAGTTGCTCAGCCAGTTGTTTATGTAAAATGGTTGATTAGCGAATAAGCTTTGGTGTGGGTGGCGGTCGAATAATAGGGGTTTGGATTACGTTAACCATCCATATTCTTATTCTCATTCTTATTCTTATTCTTATTCTTGGGCAATTTCATATCTTCCCTAAAAAAATATGAAAATTTCATATATACCCAAATCATGCTTTAAAGCATTGTACATAATGCACTTGAATGGTTGTATTATAGGTATATATGAAATTAATGATGAAAAGAGAAGATATATGAAATTCTCCTCTTATTCTTCATATATTTTTAAACCTTCATGCATGACATATGTCACACTAATGGGGTTTTAACTATATATTTGTGTATTTTTATTAAAAACTAATTATAAATAATTCATAATTGTCATCTTGGTTAACAACTACTTTTATGCATATAATATAAAATAACGAGCTGGGAAACCCACGCGTTGCCGCGAGAATGCGGTGCTAAGTATTGTTTGAAAGTTAGTCATTAAAGATTAAATTTTAAAAAGATCGATAAACCAAAGGACTATTTTTGAAAATGGAGTAAATTTGAAAAAGAACGATAAATCATAGGATTATTTTTTAAAATTAATTCTGTAAATAATATGGTTTTTTACGTAAAAAGTCCCTAAACTTTTTAGTGCGTTGCATCGTTAGTCCCCGAAAGACCTACCTTGTAAACACATTTTCACCTTAGGGGCTAAATTAACAGTGTGATCATCTTATTCAATTGGTATGTATATATGCTTACCATTTTGTATGGTGTTTGTATTCTTATTACTATAAAAAAAATGGAGGGGCAATTAATTTTGTAGCCCGGTCGTTAGAAGTGTTGGGTTTTTTTTGCCCTCTTGAAAAATTGAGAAGGTGACATGTTGCACTTAAAAAGTGGTGCCCAATCATTAAAACCGTACTTTGTGTCATAACCCACTATGTGTACTTTTTAAGCGACTTTTAAAAAAATTATTTTTATAAAAAGTTATTCGAAAAAATTAATTTTCTACAAAATTAATTTCGAAAAAAAAATTAATTTTTCTAAAAAAATTAATTTCGAAAAAAAAATTAATTTTTCTAAAAAAAAAATAATTATTCGAAAAAAAATTAATTTCAAAAAAAAATAAATTAAAAAAAATAATTTTCTAAAAAAATTAATTTTTCTAAAAATTGAATATAATCTTTAAAAAAACATTTTTTTAATAAAAAAGTTTATCATTTAAATTTATGAAATCTAATTTTTAAAAACATTTTGAATAAATAAAAAGGTTCATAAAAATTTAACACAAAAGACCAAAATCAGAGCAAACGCTAAGAGAAGCCTCCCCCAAAATACTAGGGCGGGCCCCCTTAAATTAAGGGGCGCCCCCTTAATTTAAGGGGCGGCCCGCCCTAGTAAGGGTTTGCGCCTGGTTCCAGTTTTTCTGCCTATAAATACCAGCTTTCCCCTGGATTTTTACTCACCTTTTGCACCCCAAAACTTTCTGTTTTAAATCTTGTAAATCCTTTCCAAAAACCCTTTGATCATATTCTCTTAAGCATTGGTTCCTAAGTGATCCAAGCTTCCACCATCAAAGTGCAAAAGAAGAATACTCCTTCAACTAGAGAAGAAGTATTATAGCTTAACTCATATCATCATTGTAGTTGTGTAAAGTGTTGTATAGTTGTGATAAGTAGATCTAAGTGTAAGTAACTAGTTGTGTTGTAAAGAAGTAGTGTAGAAGTAGTTGTGAAGTAGTCGTGAAGAAGAAGTCGTGAAGCCGTCGTGAAGAAGTCGTGATTAAGTTGTGTAGAAGTTGTGTATAAGTTGTGAGATTGGTTCTAGCTACGATTAGAACTCGACATCTAGCTTTGTGTCGTTAAGCCGGTGTAAGCTAAAGTTGTGTAAGGTTTTCTCCGCCATAAGGGAGTTTGTTGACATAGTGAAGAAAACTCTCGAGTAGGTGACTCGAGGAGTGGAGTAGGGCAAGGAAGGTGTCCTTGTAGCCGAACCACTATAAATCTCCGTGTTGTGGTTTGATCTTTCCATCTCTTTCTTTCATTTCATTATATTTACTTTACTTGCATTGCTTATCTATATTTGTTTATATTTGTTCATATTGATCAAGAGTTGAATTCACATAAGATAGAATCGAAGTTTTAAAAAGTAAACAAAAGTTTTCATAAATTAAAAAGACGTAAAACTATTCAACCCCCCTTCTAGTTTTCCACAAATATCTGTCAAGAACAAACACAATAATATCACAAGTCATAGAAACATAAGATTCAAGGTTTTGTAACCTTAGTGATAGTGAAGATCACTCGTATTATTCTCAATAATATTGAATCGTTTGGTGTTATACTTTTTGTATTCATTGTCTGATATACAAACATCACTGTTCCATTTCCATAACAAAATAACCTTCTAAGTGTGGTTAAGTAGATTCCGCATACTTAATCATATTAACTCAAGGTATCATATACACACGTTATAAAGGTCTAACAACCTTTCAGTGTATCGAATCCTCACAAGTGGTATCAGAGACAGGCTGATATCTTTGATTTAGAAGAAACAGAAGAAATGGAGATAGAGAATACTCAGGCAAACATTGCTGCAAAGTTACCTATGCTCAAACAGAATGAGTTTGAGTTGTGGAGGCTAAGGATTGAACAATACTTCATGGTTCAAGATTATGCTCTCTGGGATATTATTCTGTATGGTGATTCTTTTACACTAGGTTATACAGAAGCCATTCTTGAAGGCAAAACAGTTCGGAAAATAAATACTGGACCAGCTACCAATGAAGAAAGGATACAGAAGAGGAATGATCAAAAGGCAAGAAATTTGTTGCTTATGACCATTCCTGGCGAACAGATGTTATCTTTTAGCAAGTATCCTGATGCAAAACTCTTTTTGAAGAGATATGTGCATGGTTTGGTGGTAATGAAACTACCAAGAAAACACAGAAGACATTGCTGAAACAACAATTTGAAAACTTTAGTTCAAATAGCAATGAATCTCTTGATAAGCTTTTCTCAAGATTACACAAGCTTGTCAGTCAGTTAGCTGTGTTGGGAGTTGAGATAGCAAAGGAAGATCTCAACATGAAGTTCTTAAGAAGTCTACCTGTAGAATTCAATACTCATGTGGTTGTCTGGATGAACAAGCCAGACATTGAAACAATGAAACTCAATGATTTATACAACAACTTCAAAATTGTTGAACAAAGTCTAAAGAAGTCTGGAAACTACAGTACTAGTTCTGGGAATGTGGTACTTTTGTCATCTCCTAGCATTAGTAAGTCAGAAGAGGTAGATGAAGATGAAGGTGTTTCTACTACTACCTTTGGTGTCTCTACTGCTAGTTCACAGAAGAATGTTGCTAGGCTTGGAGATTCAACATTTTATGCATTCCTGACTAGTCAATCTGGTGGTTCTCCTCTAAATCATGAAGACCTTGAACAGGTGGATGATGAGGATTTAGAAGAGATGAATATCAAGTGGCAGGTTGCTTTACTTAGCATGAGGGCTAAAAAGTTCTGGCAGAGAACTGGAAAGCAGATTACCATAAATGGTAATGAAACTGCTGGGT
Organism: Artemisia tridentata subsp. tridentata; assembly: GCA_021014915.2. Lineage (NCBI taxonomy): Eukaryota > Viridiplantae > Streptophyta > Magnoliopsida > Asterales > Asteraceae > Artemisia > Artemisia tridentata. The sequence continues at coordinate 23,212,931 of CP139505.1, forward strand.
TTGATAAGAAGAAAGTAGAGTGTTTCAATTGTCACAGGTTGGGACACTTTGTAAGAGAGTGCAGAAGCCCAAGATAGCAAGATAATAGGAACACATGGTATAAGCAAGATAAGAAGAAGGAAGTCACAGTGGAAGAGCCAAAGGCTATACTGGCTATTGATGGTGTTAGCTATGATTGGAGCTTCATGGCTGATGAAGAGGAAGCACCAACAGAAGCTGCACTGGTGGCAACTGAGATTGCATTGATGGCATTTTCTGATTCAGAGGTAAATTCTATAATCAAATGTACTGAATCTTGCTCTGCTCTTAAAGCTTATGAAGAACTTAAAAAGAAATTTGATGATCAACTAGAAGAGCAATATAATACAATTTTTAACTTAGCTAATCATAAAAGAGGTCTAGCTATTCTTGAAGAACAGATTTTGCATTATAGAGGAAATGAATCTAAGTTTAGTGATGACATAGCTGCACTAAAAAGAGATTTAGAGTTCAAAGATGATGTAATAGTTGTGCTAAAAGAGGTATTAGAAGAGCACAAAAAGAAAAATGAAAATGTTCAGATAACAGTAGACACACTAGCTCATGCCTCAGAAGGAATCAATAAACTTTGGGAAGCTCAAATTGTCAATAAAGCTAAGTCTGGTATAGGTTACAAGTCTGTTCCTCCACCATTCAGAGGTGTTCCTTCACCTCCAGGTATTGACCTAGCACACACAGGTTTAGCTGAGTTTCAAGAACCAAAAATGGAATATGGTTCTATGTCTACTGAGAGTACTAAGGTAGAAGAAGTAAGTGAAAGTTTAAGTAAAACTTCACTTCCTGAGGACAAGGTGTCCTCTGGTAAGAAAGTAGATGATATAGTAGTTGAGGACTGTACATCTGATAGTGATGACAAAGATAGTCAAAAATGATACTGATAGGCCTAAATCAAATGTTAAACATGTTAGGCAACCAGTAAGATATTGTGAGCAATATAGAACCACAAACAAGCCCAGAGGTAACCAAAGGAATTGGAATAACCTCAAGTCTCACCAATTAGGTGATGACTTTGTCTTTTATAACAAAGCTTGTTACACATGTGGTAGTTTTGACCATCTTGCAGCTTTCTGCAACCAATGGGTATCTGGGTATACAAACAATAGGGTGAATTTAAAAAGGCATACAACTAAAAGTCACTCTAATTATACTAGAACAACACCCAGAGCAGTCTCACCAAAAGCAGTTCCTACTGCTAGACCATTTCAGACTGTTTACCCAAGACCAACAGTCAAAAGTGCAAAAACATCTTACAAACATGCACCTAAAACTGTTAAAAGGCCCTTTCAAACAAAAGCAGTGGTCCAAAAACAAGTTTGGAAACCAAAGGGTACAACTACAAAGCTAGCAGTTTCTACTGCTAGGCAAACAGTTCATACTGCTGCTAGGGAAAACAGGGCAAATGCTGTTAAGGCCTCAGCATGTTGGATTTGGAAATCTCTTAAATCCAATGGTGCATCAACCATTCTCAAAAGATTAAATTACATTGATGCACGAGGCAGATCCAAGTCAGTAATGGCTTGGGTCCCCAAAGGAAACTAATACTCCTATTTATGTGCAGGAACATTCAAATGTTAATCAAGAAGATCAAGGATACTCAGATAGTGGATGTTCAAGGCACATGACAGGCAACATGTCTTATCTTTTAGACTTTCAAACATTAGATGGAGGATATGTTAGCTTTGGAGGAGGTATTGGTGGCAAAATTTCCGGTAAAGGTACCATTAAAACTAGAAATTTAGACTTTGAAGATGTGTACTTTGTAAAAGAACTTAAGTATAATCTCTTTAGTGTCTCACAAATGTGTGACAAAAAGAACAAAGTTTTTGTTCTTTTTACTAGACAATGAATGTCTTGTACTTTCTTCTGATTTTAAGATGCCTGATGAAAGTCAAGTACTTCTTAAAATTCCAAGAAAGGCCAACATGTACAGTGTTGATATGAAGAACATTGTTCCTCAAGAGAATATTACTTGTTTACTTGCAAAAGCCTCATTGGATGAGTCAATAAGATGGCATAGGAGGCTTGGTCACATAAATTTCAAAACCATAAATAAAATTGTTAAGAATGGTTTGGTAAGAGGCTTGCCTCAAAAACGATTTGAAAATGACCAAACATGCATTGCTTGTCTTAAAGGCAAACAACATAAAGCCACTTGTAAGCCCAAGATTTTTAACTCTATTGATCAATCATTGTTTATGCTTCATATGGACTTATTTGGACCTACAAATGTGAGTAGCATACAACATAAAAGATATTGTCTAGTTATTACTGATGACTATAGTAGATTTACATGGGTTTTCTTTTTAGGTTCTAAGGATGAAACTTCTAGCATTCTTAAGACATTCATTACAGAGATAGAAAACCTAGTAGACAAGAAAGTAAAAGTCATTAGATGTGATAATGGGACAGAGTTTAAGAATAGAGTTATGGATGATTTCTGCAAAGAAAAAGGTATTAGGAGAGAATTTAGTGTTGCTAGAACTCCTCAGCAAAATGGAGTTGCTGAAAGGAAAAATAGGACACTCATAGAAGCTGCTAGAACTATGTTAGCTGACTCTAAGTTGCCTATAACTTTTTGGGCTGAAGCAGTTAATACTGCTTGCTATGTCCAAAACAGAGTTTTAGTAAATAAGTTTCACAATAAGACATCTTATGAGCTTTTTAGAGGTAGAACTCCTACAATAGGATTTCTTAGACCTTTTGGGTGTTATGTGACAATTCTGAATACCTTAGACCATCTAGGAAAGTTTGATGGTAAAGCAGATGAAGGTTTCTTGGTTGGATATTCTCTCAATAGCAAAGCATTTAGAGTATACAACACAAGAACTAGGAGAGTAGAGGAAAACCTGCATGTGGAATTCTTAGAGAACAAATCCAATGTAGTAGGTGAAGGTCCCAAATGGCTGTTTGATCTTGAGTTACTAACCAAATCAATGAATTATGTGCCTGTTGTTGCAGAAACTAATGATTTTGCAGGTTCTGATGATACAACAAATGAGGAAGGGTTAGAAAAGGAGACAGATCAAGATTATGTGATGATGCCTATATGGACCAGTGTGGCTTCAACTTCAATAAATGATGAACCTTCTTCTGATAAAGCTAAAAGAGGGATTGAAGATGAAAACAAGGAAGATGGAACAAAGGAACAAGAGAATGTTTCTACTGATGATAGTACTGCTGAGACAGAGCATTCTACTGCTAGGCTTAATTTTTCTACTGCTCGGCCAAATGTTTCTACTGCTGGCCCTTCAGAACCAAAAGAAGCAGAATTCTCAGAAGATGAGGTGGATTTCAATAATCTCCCACCAAACTATCAAGTTCCTTCTACACCACACACAAGGATTCACAAAGTCCACTCCCTGGACAATGTGATTGGAGATGTACAATCAGGTGTGAAGACAAGGCAACAACTGATGTCTTCAGACCAACAAGGGCTTCTTGATGCTCTTTATGCATCAAAACAACATGAGTTTGCAAACTCTTGCTTATTTGTATATTTCCTCTCACAAGAAGAACCCAAAAATATTCTTAAAGCCTTAGATGATTCAAGCTGGGTAGAAGCTATGCAAGAGGAGCTTCTTCAGTTCAAGATTCAGAAGGTATGGGTGCTAGTTGATTTACCCAATGGTGTAAGGGTAATTGGCACTAAATGGGTTTTCAGGAATAAAAGGGATGAAAGGGGCATAGTGATTAGGAATAAGGCTAGATTAGTAGCCCAAGGGTATACACAAGAGGAAGGTATAGACTATGAAGAGGTTTTTGCTCCAGTAGCAAGAATTGAGGAAATTAGGCTATTCTTGGCTTATGCTTCTTTTATGGGCTTCACAGTTTATCAAATGGATGTCAAGAGTGCTTTTCTATATGGTACTATTGAAGAGGAGGTGTATGTCTCACAACCTCCAGGGTTTACTGACCCAGTTCATCCAGACAAGGTGTACAAGGTAGTAAAAGCTCTATATGGCCTTCATCAGGCACCAAGAGCATGGTATGAAACACTAGCTTCCTATTTAATTTCAAATGGATTTCAAAGAGGCAAGATTGATCAGACGTTATTCATCAAGAAGCACAAGAAGGATCTTTTGCTAGTTCAGGTGTATGTGGATGATATCATCTTTGGATCTACCAGGAAGGAGATGTGTTTAGAGTTTGAGAAACTTATGCACGATAAGTTTCAGATGAGTTCCATGGGGGAACTTACATTCTTTTTAGGTCTGCAAGTTAAGCAATCAAGTGAAGGCATATTTATCAGCCAAGACAAATATGTTGCAGAGATTCTTAGGAAATTTCAATTTGCTGATTCAAAAGTAGCAAGCACACCAATGGACTCTGAGAAGCCACTTCTTAAAGATGTAGATGGAGAAAATGTGGATGTACACACATACAGATCTATGATAGGCTCTTTGATGTATCTCACATCATCAAGACCTGATATCATGTTCTCTGTTTGTGCTTGTGCAAGATTTCAAGTAACTCCTAAGGTTTCTCACTTAACAGCAGTCAAGAGGATTTTTAGATATCTCAAGGGTCAACCTAGGTTGGGTCTATGGTATTCTAGGGAATCACCTTTTGACTTGGTAGCATATTCAGATAGTGATTATGCAGGTGCAAGCTTGGACAGAAAGTCAACAACTGGAGGATGTCAATTCCTTGGATGTAGACTTATTTCATGGTAGTGTAAAAAGCAAACAATTGTGGCTACTTCAACAACTGAAGCTGAATATGTAGCTGCTGCAAGTTGCTGTGGTCAAGTCCTTTGGCTTCAAAATCAACTTCTTGACTATGGGTACAATTTCATGAACACTGTCATATATATTGATAATAGTAGTACAATTTGCATAATTAAAAATCCAGTGCAACACTCTAAAACAAAACACATTGAAATTAGACATCATTTTATTAGAGACTGCAATGAGAAAAAGTTGATTCAAGTTCTTAAAATTGATTCTGATCACAACTTTGCAGATCTTCTCACAAAAGCTTTTGATGTTGGAAGGTTTCAGTACTTGGTAGCAAGTATTGGAATGCTTAATCCTTAATATTTTAAACTAATGTGTTTTTGTATATAAATTTTTGTTTGTACTGATGGCTTTGTAAATTGGTACTGTTATTAAAAGGTTTTGTACTGCTGGTACAAATTTGGATTATTTTTGTTCATAATGTTAGTCATATGTTTATTCTAATATCAGACAAGTGTTATGCACTTTGTTTTTCTTGGTTTTAGACTAACAATTTCAGGTATGAACATTTGAGCAACAAAGGAAGTTCAAACAAAATATGTAAGCAGCAGAATGATAAAACAAGTTGCTGACATAATAGGTTCATGATAGACAGAGTTTGGGAACTCATTGACAAATGTTTACACCTAAGTCAATAAATTCTTTAAAACTTCTCTCTTGAAACTTATTATGATGTTTCATATTGAATTAATGGCTAAGTTGGTCAGATAGTAACTGAAACAACTCACTTTCTATCATTTTATACTTTAATTAGTATAATGAGCAAGTCTAAGGACATCTGATAGAAAGAACAGCGAGCAAAAGTGAATCTAACACTTGTGTTAGAGGTAACAAATGCCACGAGCTGGAAAACCTGTCAAGAAAGCCCTTTGAATGGGTTTATCTGTACACAGGCAGTTATTTATAACTGAAAACATTGGTTCTCACAAAACCAGAGGTTGCTTTAAACTGAAATTTTGATTAAGTGTCTGTTACTACACTTAATCCCTTCAAAATTGTTGTAAGCAGTATGATTTTTCATAATAAAATCAAGTTCATACTGCTAAGGCAAAGGTTTCTTAAAAAGGATTTTCAAAGTGGCTCAGAAAAACCATCAAATGATGGAAAATGAGTCAATGTCCCATGATTCACCTCTCACAGGAGTTAACACACCTGGAAGTGATGAGGACAGCAATTAAACTCTTAAGGAATTGATGGCCAACATGTACACTATTGTCTGAAAACATGTTCAAATTGGTAGATCAGATGATGATGAGAGATCTTCCAAACAGGGGAGGAAATATTTTGGTACATGGTGAGAGATCTTCCAAGCTCAGGGGAGGAAATTAAGCCCAAGAGAGGAAGATTAACCAATAAGGGGAGGAAAAGATTGTGATTGTGAATGCTCAGAATCAGGGGAGGAAAATCCCCCCAACTTCAATGGAAAAGAAAAGAGCATACAAGATAATGATGACAGCTTTTTGAGAAGCTAACATGTCTTATTATTCAGAAATAATAAGAACAAGCTTTTAGTTGATGGATACTGGGAATAAGCTCTTCAAATGAAGATTTTGGAGTATTATATATATTCAGAAGGGATGAAGCATTCAAATGGAGAAAGTTCTATCTAGGTTCTTTCAGTTTCAATTTCAGTTCACTACGTTTGTTCATCACTTGCAAAGGCATGCTGGAAGATGATTTGACTTCTTGGAACAAGTATCCAAGATACACAGCTTCATTGCCTCTTATAATTCCTCCATCCAAGGAAATTGCACCATCTTTTATTCATGATACTGCTATTTTTCAAAACACAAAAGATGATGTTATTGCTGAAAGAGAATGACAGAAAGCAGATGAGTTACTGAAAAAGATATTCAATCTTACAGAACAGAGGAAAGCTCAGATCAAAATTCTGACTATGAAGTGTTTGAAAGATCCTCACAATCAGAATTTAATTCAGAAGAAACATGTTGATTTGGGATAAATCACATGTTTAGGGGAGGATTGTTGGGAATTAAATGTTCTAAAGATTAGTATCGGGAATTAAACATTCACAAGGTTAGTTCTGCTCAAAGAAATATACTAAGTGTCATTCTACTGCTAGTATATTTCATTCTACTGCTAGTATATTTCATTCTACTGCTAGTGTAAGAGATTCTGCTGTTGGTTGATTCTACTGCTCGTGTGACTCATTCAACTGCTGAGTGGATAACTGTTGGCGTATACTACTGCTGATGACTGTATAAAAGATAAGATATTTGTGTACAAAAGTCAAATACGTTTGGTAGATAATATCTTAGACAAAGGTTAGTCATCAATTTATATTCATAGAACATGGTGTATCATAAGCTAGTTACACACTCAATAGACATGTGTTTGACAGGACTTTACATATATTGTAAAAGATCTTTCTTGGACTATAAAAGAATCATCTTAGCTTAGATAAGTGTGACTTATGCATGTACTTAGAACTATCAATATCTGTCAAGAACAAACACAATAATATCACAAGTCATAGAAACATAAGATTCAAAGTTTTGTAACCCTAGTGATAGTGAAGATCACTCGTATTATTCTCAATAATATTTAATCGTTTGGTATTATACTTTCTGTATTCATTGTCTGATATACAAACATCACTGTTCCATTTCCATAACAAAATAATCTTCTAAGTGTGGTTAAGTAGATTCCACATACTTAATCATATTAACTCAAGATATCATATACACACGTTATAAAGGTCTAACAACCTTTCAGTGTATCGAATCCTCACACAAAGTGTCATAAAGTAGCAGGTTTAGGAGTTATTAGGGTGACATGATCGGACTTGTGGCTTAATGATACTTAAATAAGCATTAAAAATGACTTGGAGAGGTCAGATTCGTCCAACCGATCGGTTGCGGGGCCATGCCGATCCGATCGGTTGGATGAAAATGTTAGCTCCATCTGATCGGTTGGAGCATTTTGGCCACATGAAAGTTGTAGATCTTTCTCTTAGCTTTTCGTGGCCGCTTGAATCATCTAAATCCGAGTTCGTATACTCAACTTATGGCCAAAATGGTGGAGGTATGTCGGGAACAACGAGTCTTCCATTATTTCTTCGTTTTAGCTTCGTTTCTTCATTTCTTTTCTCGTTTTCCCTCTTGTGCTTTATTTTTGAGTCTTTGGATTGACAACTTCATGACTTTATCTTCTCGAATATACTCCAAGAGACTCGCTTTTGTCGGGAATTCTTCGTATATGCATAAATCTTCGTTTATTGATCGTTTCTTCGTCTTTTTCTTGGTTTTCTTTGTCGTGAGCTTCCCTGAACCTAAAATAGAAATTATACTTCATTAAGTACAATAAGTTCATAAAAGTGATCAATATATATGCATAAAATTCACGATAACGCTCCTAAAAACATGTACAATTTGAGCGTTATCAAATTCCCCCACACTTGAACTTTGCTTGCCCTCAAGCAAATCTAGAAAAAGAAAAATCGAAATTCATACCTAAATGACAAAACGAAAAGAAAATTTTAAAAATTTTTATTTTTATTTTATTTTATTATTATTTTTTTTTTGAAATATCGAAAAATATTTTTGGTTTTATTTATTTATTTACTTTTTTAATAAAAGAGAAAATGAGCGCAAACTCCCCCACACTTAAGGGTTTGCTTGCCCTCAAGCAAATATTAAGAAAAATAGATCCCACATGGTGCATGAAAAATGATTATAAAAATTATGATGCAAATCTTCCAAGTACAAGTACAAGATACGATTCATCATTTTTAAGCTGAGTTGTGGAGGTTGTGTGTGTGAATTTGGTTTTTGTGAGGTATATTTGTGTTTAAGTGAGATATGTTTGAGTTGGTTTTTATGGGGTAACTTGGTTGTCATGTTGGTGATTGGGTGAAAAAGTGTTGTGTCACTGAGTTAGCGATGGTAATGTTGGTCACCACTACATCCAACGTAAACTAAACTGAAAGCCACAAGAGCATTGTAGAAGTTTGTAATAATTATGTAACATTCACTAGATAATAACGAAATGATCAAGGATTTCGTTTTGGTCAAATAACTGGAATTTGTTGAAATAAAACATCAACATAAACTCAAAACCACAATAGCACAAGATCATGAAATGATATTTTCTTGGCTAATAATCATTTCATCAAATCACTAAATGTGCAGTTAATTACAGTAAAACATTGACTAAAAAGTCCTATTTTCATTTAGACAAAACAAGAACATGTGAACAAATACAACATGTTAGGGATGAGCACGGTACCATAATGGTGCCAAACCCGTACCGAATTGGTGGTACTGATATTTTCCCGAGCATGAAAGTGAGTACCGGTACCGTACCAGACGGGATTCGGGTACCGGATCCGGTACCGGGAAATCGGTACCTATACGGTTCTTCCCCTTTTTTGTTAAACCAAAAAGGATTTCAAGAAAATGCAACAAAAAATAGGAAAAAAACATGCATTTTCAAGTGATTTCAAACCATGACGTGGCACAAAACGCAACCAACACTTAAATAAATACATCACCAAGATATTCGTAACGTACAAACGTTCAAAAACTTATAAAATAGGTTCGGGTTTAATTTTTGGGAGCGTTTATGAAGGATCTATAGTTGCCACAATAAGTTTTTCGAATGTTTGGTTTCTTTTTGTATGTTTTACATGACTATTGTTTGACATGGAACGGGCCAAATAGGTGTTTGGATAAGTTATTTAATTCAAAAATATGACTACTAAATTTTCGGGATTTTTTTCGGTACTTCTCGCTTTTGTACCGGTACCGTATTAGTGGTACCCATTTTTTTTGGGCTCAATTCATAGTACCGGTACCGTACCGTGTATTGGGAGTCGGTACCGTTTCAGTACGGTTCTGGTTCGGTACTGGGATTCGGGTCCAAATGCTCATCCCTACAAAATGTGAATAAGTTTAATCAATTCATTGTACCGTTTCGGTACGGTACCGGTACGATTTTGGTTCGGTACCGGGATTCGGGTCCAAATGCTCATCCCTACAACATGTGAATAAGTTTAATAATTAATTGTTGATAAGTATTACTAGTATACAATTGGCCAATTATTTAAGGAATATATTCATTATTAGATGCTAACAACTACAACAACGTATGAACAACTTTAATAATGACTTGTTGCTCAATATTATAAAATTGGCAATGATCAATTGAAATATATTCATTATCTGTCATTAGATGCTAACGGTTTTGTATCTTGTGTAATGTTCTCTAACAATTCTATTGTCATTTAGGAAGTGATGACAATGAAATTTCTTTTTTTATTTATAAAGATAAAGACAGCTAACAAACCCAGACTTAAATAATTGGGAAATTTGAAGACATTATTATGTATACATAAACCTGTTCGGTTTGTGCTTGTATACAGTGATGTAGATAAGTGATGTAGATAAGTGTGTCGGAAATTAACATAAAATCTATTCGAGGTTTAAACACGATAATCATTCCAAAACACCAACTCAAGAGCAGATGATACATAAAGTGATAGAGTAACATGTTTCGTCAAGCGATCCAAAACACATGGCTTCCAATTTTTAGAACAATTTCAGTGACACATTTGATCAAACACGTTACATGCATGTTTATTTACATGTATTGATGACAATGAATCCTTATCACTTGCCAAAACATGAATTAATTAACAAACACAAGCCATTTATTGACGATTAGTGATGATCAAGGATTTCTTTTTGGACAGATATCTAGAATTGGTTGAAATGAAACATAACATAAATTGAAAGCCGCAACTCTACAAGAGCACAAAATCATGAAGTTATATTTTTTGTTAATCTCTAGTTGATTTACAATAGAACACCGGCTATGTTCAGTCAAGCAACATGACAATAGCCGCCAACAATAACATCAACCATCACTAGACCCGACTAAATAAATTTAACTGTTATCTATCACTAGCTCACCATGTCAATAACCCAACCACCATCTCAGCCATCGTCACCAGATTAACTATCCCCTCAATCCTCCCCAAAACCTTTCTCACCGCTTTAACTAACCCTTATCTCGCTTACCCAGAATCCAATGCACTCCCCAGCCACAACATCTTTCTCACGCATTTCATCAAACACCTTACGCGCAAAGGCGACCCCCCTCACTTGACACAAAAATCATTCTACAACTATCAGAAAACGGTATGGCAGCGTACAGGGATTACGTATGGAAGATTGGTAACAAAAAAACAGGTAGATGGAAGATCAAATCACAGGGAATTGGATCGATTCTCTTCGACTTTTTATGTATCTAATTTCCCTAGTTTTGTGACGGCACGAGATCTATGGAAGGAGTTTGAGGGATATGGAAAATTGGTGGATGTATACATTGCTCGGAAGGTTTCCAAACTAGGAAAAAGATTTGCGTTTATCCATTACGCGAATGTAATTGAGGAACGTAAATTGGAAGAACGACTGCAAATGATGTGGATTGGCAATTTTCATTTGTTTGTTTCCGTGGCAAGATTCAACAGAGATAATACAACAAAAACAAATAACTTGGAGAAGCAAGGAGAAAAGGTGAAGGATGCTAATACAGTACATGGAAACAACACAAGGCATGGAGTCTCTTATGTTAACATAGTAAAAGGATCAAAGGGAGCATCAAGCCCAAGTACAAAACAAGTAAATCCATCCAGAAAGATAGTCTTAGGGTCGGGGGACTATCAAAAAAAGCAAGACTACAATAGGATTGCATTAGGGGAGGTTAACAATGCTACGGTGATTCCTCAGTTACTTCGGGTGTGTTATGATGAAGGTTTTGATGAGGTGAAGATCAACTATATAGGGGGTATGTGGGTTTGGATAGAATTTATGTCGGAAATGACATGTTCAAAATTCAAACAACACAAAGGGATTGGAGCGTATTTTAAACAGGTTGTGTCTCCGACCAATAGCTTTGTGGTAAAAGAGAGGGCGATTTGGATTGAAATTCAAGGCATGCCATTACGTGCTTGGTCATTGATGGCATATAAGAAGGTTGCTAGTTTGTATGGAACGATCATGTTCTCGGACGAGGAATTAGAAGAGCATAGAAGTAGTGGCAAGGTGTGTGTGTGTTCAAAGATCAAAGAGACTATCAATGAAACAGCAAGTGTTGTTGTTGATGGCCTAGAGTACGAAATATAGGTAAGAGAAATTGCGAACTAGTGGCCTGACATTCAAAAAGTGCAAGATGAGGTAGGTAGTGAGTCAGAAGCTGAAACGGAAGATGGTGTTGCTTCACTTGATCAAAGTGAGATGGAGGAAGACGTGGATGTAAACGAAGTCATTGCAAATAGTTTCAATGAAGAAAGTGTAGATCGTAATATGGACAAAAAGCATGCAGACATGGAGACAACAGTAGGGGAGGTGACGACACACGGAGTAAATGAAGAGGACCAAAGTAAAGAGGCAAAGGAGACAGAAAATTCACAAAAAAGTCTGCCCAACAATGAGATGAATCAACCAACAAATCAGAATGCAAATTCGGAGGAAAGTAATCCTACTTGCCCCCCTGGATTTAATGGGATGAAATTCAATTCAAATAATGACAGAAGATCAGAAAGATGGGAAGAATTAAGGTCTTCAGCAAATTCGGCGTCGTCTATATGCAAAGGTAACAGTTTGAAGTCAATAAAACGATCGTTATCTACTGGATCATTAATAGTTGATATGCAAAAATATGTAGAGATTGGGGGAGCTTTAGGATATGATTTATCAGGTTGCAAGGAAGATATTACGAGATTGGTTAAACGAATGGGAGAGAAACATGGTGTTAAATGAATATTCTATCTATTAATTTGTGTGGTATGAAATGCCACAAGAAGAGGGGGTGGATAAAAAAATTGTGTACTGAGCATTGTATAAGTGTTGTTGGCGTGCAGGAAACAAAGATGACGATGCTAGATTTGTTCCTAGTACGTTCAATATGGGGAAACAATCAATTTGATGTGGCTAGTAGTGGGGCTCGAGGAAGATCAGGTGGATTGGTTACTATATGGGATCCGAATGTTTTTAAGAAATCAAGGTTGTGGTGTACTGAAAATCTAATAATTGTAGAAGGTGGCTACTGAAAACATATGTCATCTAGCGAATGTTTATGCGCCTCAAGATAGAAATAGGAAAAAAGATTTGTGGGAGTACATTTCGAGGTTTATAAGCAGCCATGAAGGAGACTTTATTATATTCGGTGATTTCAACGTTGTGAGATATTCCCATGAAAGGTCAGGTTCAGTGTTTTGTAGAAGTGCCAATCAGTCTGAGGCGATTTACTAGAATAGACAAGTCGTGTTCCAAGATGGCAAAATTAGACAGATTTTTGGTGTCAAATGGGCTGACCGAATGTCTACCTCAAATGGTAGGCATGGTGCTTCCGAGATTATGGTCCGATCACTGTCCAATTGTCCTCAAACATGAAGCCAGAGACTATGGTCCGATCCCGTTTAAACTATTTAACTCTTGGAGTATGCATGAAAGATATGAGCAAGTCGTTCGAGATGCATGGAATACAACTCAGGAGGAAAGAAATGCTTTTTTTAACTTCAAATCCAAGCTCAAGCACGTCAAGACGAAATTGAAAGAGTGGCATAAGACTATTGAGGTAAACAATAGTGGGGACAAAAAAGATATCCTTCAACGTTTAGCCCAAATTGACGAGCAAATAGACATTAATTTGGACAACTCGACAGTGGCAGAGGAACGCATAGATCTTATTAAAAAAGTAACAGAGTTGGAAAGGAAAGATGGTATGGATTTAGCCCAAAAATTGAAGCTAAAATGGAGAGTAGAGGGGGACGAAAACACTAAATATTTTCACTCAATGCTCAAGAGAAAACGTAGAAAGGTTGCTATTAATGGTGTCTTGGTTGATGGAAGCTGGATTAATGATCCGACTTAGGTAAAGGAGTTGTTCCTTAACTTTTACCGTGACAAATTTAGCCATTTCGCTGGAAAAACAATGGTGCATCCGAGCAGCAGAATTCAGAAAGTTTCGGACCATCAGATGCAAGAGTTGGCATCTCAATTTACCATCGATGAAATAAAGCAGGCTGTATGGTCTTGTGGTAGTGATCGAGCCCCGGGTCCTGATGGTTTTACCTTCAAATTTATAAAACAGTTTTGGGATATCTTGAAGTTGGATATTTATAAGTTTGTGAACGAGTTTTACGAGAAAGGAGAGATCCCAAATGGGTGTAACTCATCATTTATCACCATGATACCTAAGGTCAGTAGCCCAGTTACATTTACAGATTACCGTCCCATAAGTTTAATAGGTGTTCAATACAAGATTATTGCAAAGCTGCTGGCAAATCGGATGGCAAAAGTAATTGATGATATAATACACCCGGTTCAGTCTGCGTTTGTTAAAGGTCGCCAAATATTAGATGGCCCGTTGGTGGTTAACGAAGTTATCGAATGGTACAAGAAGAAAAAGAAGAAATGTATGTTATTCAAAGTTGATTTCGATAAAGCTTATGATTCGGTAAGTTGGGAGTATTTATTCAAGATGATGGAGTACATGGGTTTTAACACCAAATGGATACAGTGGATTCGATCGTGCTTGGTGTCATCTCGTACTTCGGTTTTGGTCAATGGTAGTCCAACAAAAGAGTTCTCTCCTCAACGTGGTCTTCGTCAAGGGGACCCATTATCTCCATTTCTATTTATCATAGTAATGGAGGGATTACATGTTGCCATTGAGGATGCGGTGGATCGAGGGTTATATCGGGCCCTTCGGGTTGGGTCACAACAGGTGTTCATGTCACATCTATTTTATGCCGACGATCCAATGTTTATGGGAGAACGGGACAAAGAAAATATCACTAATCTTATAGTAATTCTTAATTGTTTTTTCTTAGTTTCAGGATTAAAGATAAACCTCCATAAGTCAAAATTATATGGAGTTGGTGCGCCAATGCAAGACATAGAAAACACGTCTGGTATCACTGGATGCTCGTCCGCGACTATTCCTTTCAAGTATCTAGGATTGCATGTGGGGAACAACATGAATCGTAGCAACAACTGGGAAGATATAATTCAGAAAGTTCAAAAGAAATTGGCGACTGATGAACTCAAATAAGTACATTTTATTACTATCATTTATCCTATTTATTTGACTTGTTTTACTATATTATGTATGAGGATTGATACTTAATCGTTTACTTTTGTAATTCTCAGGTAAAAACAAGCATTTGGTGAAACTTGGCGATTTTGGACTAATAATGGAGCAAAACGTGCATAAAGTGAAGAGTCTACTGAAATGAAGAAGATCAAGACTAATCTGCTCCAGATGCGCCGCATCTCACTATAAACATGCGCCGCATCTCTATCAAGATATCACCAGATACGATCCAAGATACAAGAGGACATGCGCCGCATCTATAAAGGCAGTTACGCCGCATCTTCTGGCGGTGTACGAATATTCCTGAATATTATAATCTTGGACCCCACGCGAAGTTACGTAGATACGCCGCATCTACTTAAGTAGATGCGCCGCATCTTCCCTCAGACACAAACTATAAATACCCCGTAGACCAGACACATTAAAGAGTACACAGATTCGGAAGTTCGAAACCCTAACCGAAGTTCGGACAACAGAAGAGAAGGACGAATTCAGTCAAGAGGCAGCACAAGACACACCCAAATCGAAGATACAAGAGCTGTAAGAAGGTGCTGCATGTATTTAATTCATTAAGTAGTTTTGTTTTATTGTTTTAGCAAACTTTAATTCATCAGGATTGGTGGCTTGTGTAATGTGACAACGGAAAGATTGCACTCCCTTTAATACTTGCTTTCCCATCAATTAAAGTTTATATGTTGATGTCTTTGGTTACTACTTATTAGTGCATTGACCACCTCTGTGTTTATTAGTGGCTTGCGGGCACCCGACTGCGGGACAAGGTGTGGCTCCCACGGTTGTTTCTAAATTGATCACTTAGGAATAACTTTTAGACATAAGTCGTCATTAAGGGTTTACTCGCCGATGAGAATAGGACCAACGAGAAAGGGTTAATTACATACACTTCATATAAAGCTATCAATAAAACAAGTGACAATCTACTTAATCATAAGGACAGCCCTCTTATTGTCTCAAGTATCTATCTGTGTACGTGTGTGCTACTTGCTGATTCGTGCCTATATGTTTATTTTATTATTTAATTGCAAACAAAACTGTGCCAGTCTCTCAGGCTGAAACCCCCTTGCGTTAGGATATTAAAATACTGATTAGATTAACGAGATTATACGTTCCACTCTTAGTGATCGACACTCTACTTACCATTATCTTCATACTGACCGGGTACACTGCTCGTTAAGTGTGTGTGTTATTGATAAGTCGGCTAAATATAAATTTAAAACTTGAGTAGGCATTAAAAACTGCTAAACCGCAACGACACATCACGCGCATCAAGTTTTTGGCGCCGTTGCCGGGGAGTGAATTGTTATTTTCTGTTAATTTGATTAGTATTTTAATTAGGTTTTTCTTTTTATTAGATTAAATTGCATCATTGTACTATTTTGCATATTTGTTGTATTGTGTGTTATTTGTTTGCTTTTGTTTTTATTTTTGTGTGTTTTATTTTTGTTTGTGTGTTTAATTTTTTGTTTTTATTTTTCGTATTTTTCTGTTCTGCTATCGTTGTACTGTGCTAAATCAAACGATACGGCGCATCTGATCTCTCAGATACGGCGTATTGCGTTTAATTTTTATATACAACGCGTTTAATTAATTCGATACGACGCATCTTTTCCCCAAGATACGGCGTATCTGTTTTTAACAAGAAAATTTTTCTAAGCGATAAAGTAATACGACGCATCTGCTTTTGTAGATACGGCGTATCTGTTTTGATAAAAATTTTTCTAAACGTTAACGCCATACGACGCATCTGCTTTCGCAGATACGGCGTATCTATTATTTTAATTAAAAACAGTTTGCGAATTATTAAACAAATACGGCGTATCGATTTCCATCGATACGGCGCATCTTACTGAATCAAAAATCTTTTATTTTTAAACGTAACGAAAATACGGCGCATTAACTTTCGTTAATACGACGCATTTAATTTTAATTAGATAAACTGATTTTTGATTAACTAATTCGATACGGCGCATTCATAAATTCTAAGCGGCGTATCTATTTTCTGGATAAAGTCTGATTTAATTTTAACGATCATAAGATACGGCGTATCCAACTCTTTGGATACGGCGCATCATCTGCAGATATCAGCTATTTTTATTCTTATATCCGTTTCTATATTCACTAATTTCTCTTCTAGCGAACAAATCCTACTGATGATTTTACCTTGGATGACAGATTTTGCTATGGAAGACATGCCAGTTAACGGATATCTTGCTAAGGAATGCTTGTTTTCAGATTCATTCAATGTACTCATGATCGATGCAGACTTATTCTCTTGGGAGACTCCTCTTGAAGCAGTTTTTAAGGAATTTATGCGTTTATGCAACATTGACAAAGAGGTATTCTCTTATGATGTATTTGTGAGGTACACCGGAGAAGAATTGTCGCTCTTATGGCCTAAGATTGAAGCAGAAGGATTGAACTGGACTACTATCGAAGAAGATGATGGGAAATTCTCTCTTGCATACACGGACTCAAGCAACAACAACTGTGGTGGAGACAATACCCAAAACTCTTACATGCCTTATTTCGAGTGGTACAAGGGATTAGATGAGAACTATCAGGATAATGACATGAATTATGCTTTGGCGGAATTACTATTTCATGGCAGGATAGTAAGATTGATAGACCTCTCCCTCAATGATTGGTTAGAACTCAAATATGGTAGTCCGGAATTTGCCCCTGCAAACGAAGTCAAGGAAATTATGACTTCATGGTTGACTCGGAGTTTTAAGAAGCAATTTAACGAGTTCATGGAGATAAAAAAGAA
Source organism: Artemisia tridentata subsp. tridentata (assembly GCA_021014915.2). Lineage (NCBI taxonomy): Eukaryota > Viridiplantae > Streptophyta > Magnoliopsida > Asterales > Asteraceae > Artemisia > Artemisia tridentata. Next base: position 23,230,613 of record CP139505.1, read on the forward strand.
TATGATTGGAAAGGTTTGCTTTGACGTTAACCATGACCCTAACGATGTTGATTTTTCAGAATGGTTAGCTAGTAAGTTTAATAACCATAAGAGCATGGATCGAGCTACTAAGGATGCATTATGGGTATATTGGATGAGAGGAGAAGACGAAGAAGTAGAAAGCGATTATGGGTTGTCACATCATGATTCAACAATCAATGAGGGCATTGAAGAACTTTTCAGAATTGACATTGATTTGTTAGAGTATGAGACACCCTTGTGCAAGCAATTCAAGGAATTTAACTACCTTCTTCGAGTCGATGATGATGTGCTTACTGGGGATCTACCAGGATTTAAGACTTATGACGATTTCAAAAACACCTGGTACTATGAATGGAATGACCAAGTACCATGGGTTTGGGATAAACCATGGGAATTTGAGCACATTAATCATACCTGTACACCCTTCGTTTTCAAGGACGGGAGTAGTGTTTGGCCAACCTGTGATTATAAAAGTGACGGAACCTGTAATGGGGGAAGTATAATTGGGATGAAAAGAGTTGGAAAGGATGTAACCTTTGAAGATTATGAGTGGTACGATAATGTTGAAGACTGCCCACGAAAATCGGAGGCTTTACAAGAAAAGGGCAGGATTGAACGCTTGAAAGGACTTAAAGGGACATCGGATACTACTTTCTGGGAATGGGTGCATAAACAGTTTGATGATTTCACAAAGCTTAGTCGACGGTTACAATATGACTTGGAAAGAGAATGGGAGGCGATTCATGATGATAATAATAATGAGTCGTTGATTGAGGAACTAGATGACTATTTGATTAAGGATCCTTATTTTGAGTTTGTTGACAAGGACAAAGAAGAGTTCACCAAAAGAAAGTGTCAACTACTTGGGATTCCATACAATGAGCCACCCATGATTACTTCTGAAAATTTAAAATCATCAAATATTCTTTGGGTCCTGATGAAGAATATACTGCGGTGAAAACAAAGAATTATACTAGGCTAAGTCGAACTGAAGAAAACATCGCAGAGATATACGGGAAAATCTTTCGGATGAAGGAAGAAGGATGGACCGTGACAAGGACCAACTAAGGAGCTGAACGTGAGTCTAACTTGAAGACTCTGGAATAAAGACAAGTGCTGACCGGGAGACAACCCGGATTTATCATTTATTATTCTGTTTTCTGTGTCGAGTCAGTCCAGGCCGCACGTAGATACGGCGCATCTCAGTCCTGAGATGCGACGCATCCTCTGCAATGGTCATATCTTATTTTATTTTTCTGCATTTTTATTTTCGACTTTAAAACTTTTATCAGTTTATTTTAATGCGGCGCATCCCTGGTTAAGGATGCGGCGCATCTTTATTCTGATCCGTATTTATTCCAGGCTCGATACGGCGTATCTTCTTCAATAGGATACGGCGCATCGACTGACCTGATGATTTTCAGTTTTAATTTTTTTAGTTTTATTTTTCCTAACTACTAATGTATTATGCAAGTTGAACCTTTCTTATCTTAGGTGTGTTTTAAAGTGTTGGTGGTATTATAGTTTCCTGAATTTCCTGTGGATACATCAAGCATGAAGCTTTAACGTTCTAATCCACAAGAAAGATGATTTTTGCTCATATACTAATGGAGGATCATACCGAGCAAATCTCAGGGGAGTTTTTCCGTTCTAATTCTTTTATTTCCAGTTTTTAACCTTTTATACAAACAACGAGGACGTTGTTTAACTTAAGTGGGGGGATAGGAGAATTAGAACACTTAACACTTACTTGTCCTAAACTTTTTCAAAAATTATGCTTAAAATGTGCTTAATATATCAAACTTAAAAATTTTTAGCATGTTTTTGTTTAAGATCTAAGTTGCATAACTGCACACATGACATTATTTTCAAAAATTGTGATTTTCCAAAATTCACAAATCTATGAGTGTGCCGGTGACTTGTAAACTTTAGAACTTGGCTTGTATACTATTCGAGACCACCATAATGAGTATTATTTATTTAATTGGAATGACTTGTCTAACTTGGTAAAATTCTAGGATTACACCCAAAAAGCCTTTATATGTTATGTGTTATTAACTAACTACACTGGTTAGTTAACCTCCGTATAAACCCTTTTGTTACTCTCATTTTTAGAGTAAGATACCCCTAGAAAAACACTCAGAGCCATTCCTTTCGTTTCTTACACCTATGTTTAAAATGTTTCGTTACACCCTTACACCTTAGCCTACCCTGTAGATTAGAGTCCGTGGTTGGTTAATTGCTATAGGCAAAGTGTGTTTCCTTACATTACCTGTGTTCGCGTGCGTAATTCATTATCTATGGTTAGGTCGGGAAATTGCACAATGCAATTGGAGTGAAAGTAAATATTGTATATTTTAGAGTTTATTTTTCGTGTGTTTACTACTTTCACTATTACCATTATTTCTGAAGTTATGAAAAGTATGAAAAAAATTATCCGGAAAGAAAGTTGTAGTGATGTGGTGAAATTTTACACATCTATCTTTATGTTTAAAAAAAAAAAAAAAAAAAAAAAAAAAAAAAAAAAAAAAAAAAAAAAAAAATGAGAAAAGAAAAAGAAAGAAAAAAAGAGTTGGATGTTTATTTTAAGCCAACGATGTAAAGTTATGTAAGTGGTTCATATGGCCACTATTTGTTGTATTATATCTATGGATTGAATGGGAATTGGCAGTTATGGGAATGCCAATTAAGGATTATTCTTTGATTAAGATTTTGTTGAGTATAATTCGTGTCTACCTAAAGCGTGTGTTTCAAGTGTTAAAGCGTGAGTTATTCAATGATATGAGTCTTATTCATGGGATGGTTGGGATAGTGATTAACCACACTAGGATTTTAATTTATTTGTTTTGTTTATTTTTTATTTTACACCAATTTATATCCCAAATATTATCCATACCCTGTATTATTCTTTATCCAACCAAACCTTTGATTTATTGAGATTAGGGATTTGAGCAATCTTAAGTATCGAAGTCGTGGATTCGGCTATGTATTTATGATTTTGTCGCCCTTTTTGATATATTATTATTGGTGAAGTTTGGACCTATCTTTAGCCTATTCGAGTTAAGGATTTGAGCAATTGCAAGTATCGTGTTCGTGGATTCGATCATGTATTTGTGATTTTGTCGCCTTTTCTGGAATTTGAGATCGATAGTGTAAATAAGAATAATTAACCCTTAAGCCTAAAAACCCTTTTTACCGCTTTAGACTTGTTATTCCTTAGCTTTAGTGGTGGAGATGTGTATACTTGCCAAGCTTATGATAGAATATTCGTCGCGACTGGACAGTTAAACGATTAGATTTGCTTTTATCGACTTATTTTATTTTACTTCTAATTCGTTAAGTGTTTAGTTGTGTGATTATGAAATAAACGAATACATGCTTAAATATAAAAATAAATCCTAACTTCTTTTAGGATACATTTTCATGAGATTTAATCTAAGGTTTACTTGGGGACAAGTAAAGTTCAAGTGGGGGGATATTTGATGAACTCAAATAAGTACATTTTATTACTATCATTTATCCTATTTATTTGACTTGTTTTACTATATTATGTATGAGGATTGATACTTAATCGTTTACTTTTGTAATTCTCAGGTAAAAACAAGCATTTGGTGAAACTTGGCGATTTTGGACTAATAATGGAGCAAAACGTGCATAAAGTGAAGAGTCTACTGAAATGAAGAAGATCAAGACTAATCTGCTCCAGATGCGCCGCATCTCACTATAAACATGCGCCGCATCTCTATCAAGATATCACCAGATACGATCCAAGATACAAGAGGACATGCGCCGCATCTATAAAGGCAGTTACGCCGCATCTTCTGGCGGTGTACGAATATTCCTGAATATTATAATCTTGGACCCCACGCGAAGTTACGTAGATACGCCGCATCTACTTAAGTAGATGCGCCGCATCTTCCCTCAGACACAAACTATAAATACCCCGTAGACCAGACACATTAAAGAGTACACAGATTCGGAAGTTCGAAACCCTAACCGAAGTTCGGACAACAGAAGAGAAGGACGAATTCAGTCAAGAGGCAGCACAAGACACACCCAAATCGAAGATACAAGAGCTGTAAGAAGGTGCTGCATGTATTTAATTCATTAAGTAGTTTTGTTTTATTGTTTTAGCAAACTTTAATTCATCAGGATTGGTGGCTTGTGTAATGTGACAACGGAAAGATTGCACTCCCTTTAATACTTGCTTTCCCATCAATTAAAGTTTATATGTTGATGTCTTTGGTTACTACTTATTAGTGCATTGACCACCTCTGTGTTTATTAGTGGCTTGCGGGCACCCGACTGCGGGACAAGGTGTGGCTCCCACGGTTGTTTCTAAATTGATCACTTAGGAATAACTTTTAGACATAAGTCGTCATTAAGGGTTTACTCGCCGATGAGAATAGGACCAACGAGAAAGGGTTAATTACATACACTTCATATAAAGCTATCAATAAAACAAGTGACAATCTACTTAATCATAAGGACAGCCCTCTTATTGTCTCAAGTATCTATCTGTGTACGTGTGTGCTACTTGCTGATTCGTGCCTATATGTTTATTTTATTATTTAATTGCAAACAAAACTGTGCCAGTCTCTCAGGCTGAAACCCCCTTGCGTTAGGATATTAAAATACTGATTAGATTAACGAGATTATACGTTCCACTCTTAGTGATCGACACTCTACTTACCATTATCTTCATACTGACCGGGTACACTGCTCGTTAAGTGTGTGTGTTATTGATAAGTCGGCTAAATATAAATTTAAAACTTGAGTAGGCATTAAAACTGCTAAACCGCAACGACACATCACGCGCATCAGCGACATGGAAGGTAAAGCTTTTGTCTATAGGCGGCAGGCTAACTCTTACAAAATCTATATTAGGGAGTCTTGGAACATACTTCATGTCAATGTTCAAGATGCCCGAGACGGTTAATAGGAGGATTGAAGCTTCCCGAGTCCAATTTTTTTGGGGAAGAGATGGTATAGACAAAAAGAAAATATCATGGGTTCAATGGAAGAAGGTGCTAAACTCTAAAGAAAAAGGCGGTCTTGGAATAGGAAGTCTAAAAGCTTTGAACTTTGCTTTATTACAAAAATGGAGGTGGCGGTTTCATACGGATACAAAAGGGATTTGGAAGAACATAATCACAAGTATATATGGTCCTAATGGCGGGTTTGGAAACCAAGGTTCTATTTCGAGAGGAAATGGGTTGTGGAGTTCAATAGTCAAAGCTATTGATAAGATGCACGGCTAACACATTGTAGAATACACAAATATGAGAAAATCAATTGGGAATGGTCTCAACACTAGATTTTGGATGGATTTATGGGTGGGTGACTTGATATTAAAGGAGAGATTTCCTAGGCTATATGCGCTGGAGTCTAACAAAAATTGTACAATACATGATAGATGGGGAAATGGTCAATGGTTATGGAGTTGGCTGAGAAACATTCCAAATGGGGGTCGTACATGTCAACAACTCCAAGACATGCAAGATGTGCTTCAATCCTTGGAGTTGAACAATCGCGAAGATGCATGGAAGTGGCAGTTGGCGAATGATGGGGTCTTCTCGGTGTCTTGCACTAGGAAACATATAGATAATATCTTATTGAACTCGGGAGACATAGATACTAGATGGAACAACCTCGTACCCATAAAGGTTAATATCCTAGTTTGGAGGATTAGACTTGATCGGTTACCTACTCGGATCAACTTAATAGAGAGAGGGATTGATGTGCCCTCTTTATTATGTACTTCGTGTGGTAATCAAATAGAAGATGTTTCCCATACTTTTTTGACATGTGAGGTTGCGTCTTGCATTTGGGATAGAGTGTTCAGATGGTTAGATATGTATCATGCTATGTTCAGTAACATCGAGAGACATATTCTCTTGGGTAGACTCGCTAACCATTTGTTTCAACCGAAGGAAAATGTTGGATGCTATTATCAACACGGTTTTGTGGGTGATTTGGAGGTATCTAAATAACAAGATCTTTAGGTTAGTGAAGATGAACAGGAGTAACATGTTTGATGACATAGTTTCTACTGTTTTTGATTGGTGTTCTAGTAGAAGCAAAGTCTTCTAAAAAAATTGGACGTTGTGGTTGCAAAACCCAATGTTACATACATTATAATTGTTTCTCTAGCTCCTTGCTAGCTTTTTATAAAATTTTTCCGTTCAAAAAAAAATAGAACACCGGCTAAAAAGTCTTCTTTCCATTTAGACGAATGCAAGAGCATTTGAAGAAGTTTAGCAATAGAATATATTCATTCATTAGTTGCAATAAAACATATTCATTGACTTGTTAGTATTAAATTGGCCACCTAACAAAATAATGTATTAATAATGAAATTTGTACGTTGTGTGAACAAGTTCTATAATCATGTGTCATTTGCTAGCAGCAGGTAGTGGTTGACCAGCAATAACATCATAGCAACGTCTACAAAGTGTGGGTTGATCTTTCACATTTTGAACCTTCTGCACGTGATACACCAATCCATATTTTCCTTTTCACCTTAAATCAAATAGGCTCCAGAATATAAACTAGCTAATAACTTAATATATCTGATTTAGTTTTTTGTATTAACAACAGTATAGAATTATACTAAATTCTTGGTTGTTAGTGACGGTATAGAATTAAAGTTTTGTTCTCTATTTCATGAATACAGTTTGTTTGTGGACGTGATTGGTTATTAACTTTGTACTATCTTTTTCAAACAGGACATTTCAAAACTTATACGTAGTAATTACCAATGTGGATCAAACATGAAAGTATGTGAGATTGTGAATGTGTGTGTGTTCCGTGTTATTTTACATAATGGATAAAGGTACGTCTTTGCATTATTGTAATAATAAAATAAAATTATTAAGAGACAATTCACTTTTTGACCATTAAGATTACACAAATTTTCTCCAGCATTTAGGAAATTTCATCCTGTAATAATTCAAAGTCGGAATAAAATAACAAAACAACAAACGCATAACTTGAATATGTAACTAAACATCAAAGTATAATAATTTTGGTGATGTTAGACGCGTCGACTTTAAAACAGCCACCCCACGCACCAGTCTAGGTTTTATGGGAGAACACGGTTGGTTGATAAAATGAGTTGTGGAGGTTGTGTGTGTATATTTGGTTTTTCTGAGGTATATTTGTGTTTAAGTGAGGTATGTATTAGTTGGTTTTTATGGGGTAGGTTGGTTATCATGTTGGTGATTGGGTGGAAAAGTGATATGTCACTGAGTTAGCGGTGGTAGTGTTGCCGTGTTGGTCACCACTACAACCAACCTAAACTAAACTGAAAGCCACAAGAGCATTGTAGAAGTTTGTAATAATTACGTAAAATTCACTAGATAATAACGAAATGATCAAGGATTTTGTTTTGGTTAAATAAGTGGAATTGGTTGAAATAAAACATCAACATAAATTCAAAACCACAAGAGCACAAGATCATTAAATGATATTTTCTTTGCTAATAATCATTTCATCAAATCACTAAATGAGCAGTTAATTACAATAGAACATTGGCTAAAAAGTCCTCTTTTTATTTAGTGAAAACAAGAACATGTGAAAAAGTTTAATAATTAATTGTTGATAAGTATTACGGAGTACTATTATAAGATTGGCTAATTATTTAAGGAATATATTCATTATTAGATGCTAAGACCATGTGTAATGGTAGATGGTGTACCATGGGGCATGGTGTAATATGTGGCAGTGTGGGCCACCATGGAGCTTGGAAGGAAAAGTGGTGTAATGGTAGATGGGGCATAGTGTGACATGTGGCACCTTTTTTTTTAATCACTAAAACTAATAAATAAAACTAAATAATATAAAAAAAGACAATTTCATTATAATAAAACATAAAACATTGCATAATTAAAAATGGACGGGACAACGACAAACATAATTTAAAAAAAAAACGACAAATAAATACTCATAAAAATAAAAACTAAGCGTCACGATATTTTCGACTGATTTCTTCGTTGAGTTGTTCGTTAATTTCTTTTGCCTCGGGGTCTAGCGTCTAGCACATCGGTACTTCGTTTCAATTGCGCCAAATCTTTCCTTTTGATAATCGTTTGGAGATCGATGTATCTTTTTTCTTTAAGCTCACGATGACGCTCAGCCTTATCCCCTATCCTCGCAAGTTGAGCCGCAATTTGGCTTAACGCGTTGTTGTCGGGGGCGGCGGACGAGGACGAGGAAACCCCTTTTCCTTTGGCACTTCGCCTACCCGTGGGCCTTGGCCTCTCGAGAACGACAACTTCGTCTTCTTCCACATCGTCGTTTAAGTTGAACGTGTGGGCATCGGACGATTGGCTATCGTGTTCGGGGGCGGATGATGATTCACTTTTGGACCGTTTCGACGGTCTCATTGTATGAACTTCCAAAGGGGGTTGATCTAGCCATTTTTTATGGGTGTGAAGTTACTCCCATACCTCCTTGAATTGGAATGGTTAAAGCGTGACTTGTTTGTATTCCTTGCAAGCGGCGTGGTACGGCCATTCCAACAAACTCTCGCCGCTCGGTACGGCATTCTTTTTCCGGTTGTAGCAAGTGTTGAAAAATTGACACCGATTGTTCATTTCGGTCCACTTGCCCGAAAGCATGTCTTGTGTACGGTAATCGGGTCCAACAACCATGGCGGTAAAAAACGCTTCTCGAACCCAATGCCAAAATACGTGTCCCCGTTGATAATCCGCTAAACAATAGAAAAAAAAATAATAAGTTACTAAAAAAATGATATAAACATAATAACTAAAAAAAAAAGTATTCAAACATAAACATAGTAACTAAAAAAAATTATTTAAACACAAACATAGTAACTAAAAAAAATTATTTAAACGTAATAACTAAAAAAAATTATTTAAACATAAACATAGTAACTAAAAAAATTTATTTAAACTTACCGGCGTTAGCATCCGTGGCAATTTCTATCCACGCACGTGCCAAACACATTTCCTCATGCTCAGTCCAAGGCATACGCTTGATCGGGGCTTTTGGCTCGTTCGCGGGTTTCTTTTTGTGCGACCGCCTTTTTGGTTGAGACGGTTCGGCGACGGCGGTTTTCTTACCCTTCGTAACGCTTGGAGGAGTCTCCGGGACCCTCTCGTAATTTTCGACGTCAACCGGCTCATGTTGAGACGCAAAGTTTTGAGACGGGAATTGTTGCGGTTGAAATTGTTGAGACACGAAGTTTTGAGACGAGAATTGTTAAGAGGTGTTTTGTTGGTTGTACGCGTTGAACCCGTAATTTTTGTTACTGTAAACGTAATTTTGAAACCCCATTTGTGGTTGCATGTTCGGTGGTAAATGCGAGATGACATCGAGAAGTTCTTGGTTTGAAAATGCACCCTCGCCAAACTCATTAACACGACGAGGACGAACGTAACCGGGGTTGGTGTAATTTTGTGGGCGGGTTGGACGATTGGGATACATTGTGATAAAATTGTTGTATAAAAAGAGGGAGATAGTTTATAAAAATTGAGAGAAAGTTTATAAGAATTGATTGTTTGAAGTGGGTTTTATAGGTAAAATTTATAAAGATAATTGAATTAAAAAAAAAAAAAAGTAACGGCAATATAGCCGTTCAACGGCTACTTTTTTTCGAACCAAGCAAGGGTGCGGGCGTGGTAGTAAAAACGCCCCAACGTTTTTTTTGAGCTTAAGCGCCTGTTAGTAATGAGGGAGGGGCGTGGATTGGGCGCTATAGAGGCAAAAAAATTGGTTCTAACGCCCCATTACACATGGTCTAATAACTACAATAACTTATGAACAAGTTTAAGAATTACTTATTGATAAATATTATAAAATTGGCAATCATCAATTGAAATATATTCATTATGTGCCATTAGATGCTAATGGTTTTGTATCTTGTGTAAAGTTCTTTAACAAATCTGTTGTCATTTATGAAGTGATGACAATGAAATTTATTTTTTTATTTATAAAGATAAAGACAGTTAACAAACCCATACTTAAATAATAAGGAAATTTGAAGACATTATTATGTATCAGTTTGTTTGTCTAAAGAAGCGAAGGAGTGCGTGGGTGATATATATAATAATATAAATCTGTTCGTTTGTGTTTGTATATATTGATGTGGATAAGTGTGTGAGGTTCCATGTTATTTTTAAGGGAGGTGTTTGCACATCAAATAAATTGATAGGACACCACAATATTACACCCTTAATGCATATGTTACAACATACCATATGCATAATTGTGGTGTCACTATCAATTTATTTTGTGTGCAAATCAACTCCCTATTTTTAATGGATGGAGGTGTGGTTTTTGTCAAGACAATTGACTTTTTGCCTGTAGCTTATGGGAAACATCCCTTTTATTGAATAATTTAAAGTTTGAATATAATAAAAAGAGTAAATTACGCAGATGGTCCCTGTGGTTTGTCGAAAATTTGACCTATCGTCCCTCAAACTTAAAAGTTGCATGTATCGTCCCTATCGCTGCCAAAGAATAACATGAATGGTCCCTTTGAGGGACGATATGTGAAATTTTTGACAAACCAAAGAATAACATGAATGATCCCTTGAGGGACCATTTATGTTATTCTTTGGCAACGATAGGGACGATACATGCAACTATTAAGTTTGATGGACGATAGGTGAAATTTTTGACAAACCACAGGGACCATCCGTGTAATTTACTTTAATGAATAACAAAACAACAAACATCAATATGATGTGAACCTTCTAAACAACTACTATAAACGATACTGTAATACAATATGAAAACATAACTTTGAAAAAATCATTTATGTTATACAGGTCATTAAGGGCTGCTAGTGCCTATTGGTCTTATTTATCAGGATGTACAAAATTTGACAATGATAAGGGTTGAGAATATTGTTCCAATTGCATCTAATGGTCGAGTGGTGGTCACTTGTACTATGCGTAAACATTAAATATAACGTACAAATTTCATTATTAATAATTACTTGAACATGTTGCAAAAATCGTGAATCGGTAGCGTGGCGGTCGACCACCCTGCAGCGATTAATCGGCCAAGGCGGGATTAATCGGTGATTAATCGGATTTGCATTTTTTGCATGTTTTGGGTATTTCTGGAGACCAAACTAAAGATCGTAACTCATTCCAAGCCTACAATGTTTTCAAACCTCAATAAAAGGCTCCAATTCTGATTATGAGGCTCATTGTGTATTATAAGTGAAATAAACGATCCCCAAATTAAGTAGAATGCCTAAATTTTAATTTTTTTTTAAACCTGGCCGATACGGCCGATATGGCCGATACGGCTGATTAATCGGCCGATATGGCCGATTTCTGGCCGATACGGCCGATTTTGGCCGATTTTTTCCCCAAACCGATTTTTTGTCCGATTTTCATAATTCGACAAGGTCGGTGGCCGATTACCGATATATCGGCGATTAATCTGCCGCCACGGCCGATTTTTGCAACATAATAATCACTTGAACAAGCCGAAACAGACAAACCTCAATTCCAAAATTAGCATAAAATCTATTCGAGGTTTAAGCACGATAATCATGCCAAAACACAAACTCAAGAGTAGTGGACACATAAAGTGATAGAGTAACATGTTTAGTCAAGCGACCCAAAACATGTGGCTTCCAATTTTTAAAATAATTTCAGTGACACATTTCATCAAACAGGTTACATGCATATTTATTTACATGAATTAATTAGCAAACAGAAGCCATGTATTGATTATTAGTGATGATCGAGGATTTCTTTTTGGACAAATAACTAGAATTAGTTGAAATGAAACATAACATAAATAGAGAACCATGAGTGATACCTTTTTGTTAATCTGCACTTATTACAGTAGAACATTGGCTAAAAAGTCTTCTTTCTATTTAGACAAATAGAAAAGCATTTGAACAAGTTTTATAATCATTTGTTATTAAATTGGCCAAATAGCAATAGAACAAATTCATTGATTATTCAACGCATTTATCATTTGCTATGGGGCTTTTGTATCTTTCGTATAGTTCCTAACAACTCATTTGTCATCTATGAAGTGATGAAAACGAATTTTCCTTTTTTTATTTTATAGAGATAAAGACAGCTAACAACCCTATAAAATGAAATAAAATTTAGCTATGAATTTTGAAATTTTTAAACACTCATTTCACACATTTCTATTAACATAATAGACTTTGCTTATAATTGATCGTAGACCATCAATTAATAACAATTAAGCATCCATCACTTCATATAAGATGTATCAAAACTCGTCAGTGCGCATGTCATCCACGAGATTTTTCAAAAAAAAAAAAAAAAAAAAAAAAAAAAAGGATAATTCATAGACTACATTTACAGATGCTTAATCTAAAACAACACATAAAAATTCTCTATTTGATCCAATAATCCACACTCCTTAATTAAGTCGATCTTTTTCTTGTATTTTTTCCTCTCAAAGTCCCTCCTTAGAATCAGTCACATATATTTCTCTATACGACAAGATCTATCACAACATGGAGCACATGTCTCTTTAATAGCATATGGCCTCATATATATAATTGATGAAATGAGTAACTGAGAATACATAAATAATTATAAGAAACATGCATCTACCTTTCAATAATTCAAGTTATACTAGTTGTTATAAGGTAATTTGTATAAATCAGATCTTCACAATCGCTCCATGGTAAAGACAAACTAGTTATATGAACGATAGTGCTATGACCCCTGTGTGTAGAAGTATTTAAGTACACCTGAATATTCCAAGCTAATGGAGTCCCTTATAACTCTAACGAGATCAAATGAAATATCATACAAAAAATAGCGGTAACATATCTTTTTTTCTTTGCTCTAACATATCAAGTAACTCCATCTCTAGATAGAAAAATTCTGACCAAAAGCATGTTCACACCTAGGTTTAAAATATCGATGTAAATACATGGTACACTATAGAGGTGAAAAAATGTGCAGGTTGTGTAATGGGTTAAGGCTGGAACAGGCTTCATACAGGTCAACCCGAAACATTTTTTTGTCAAAATTTCTAGAATTTTATAGATAATTAGTGTGACTATGATTAAGAAAACTGTATTTGTACATCAATAATCCCATATTTATTAATTAGTGTGACTATGATTAAGAAAACATCTGGGAGATTTTCGGCCAGTTTCTGACCCGTTTTGTTCTAAGCGAACCATTTTAATTAAAAATATTTGCCCATTAGAGATATAACCTAGCCTGAATCGATCCATCCATATGTCAATGGGTCAAAATTGCCAGGTATAATATGAAATTATTTTTTTTGTCAAGAGACGACCTGGAGCACAGGTCAGGTCACAGCTGCAAGAGCACAACCCGGTTGACCAGCAATAACATCATAGCAACGTCTGCAAAGAGTGGGGTGATCAAGAAAAGAACCAACTTGAGTCGAGAAGTTCACATTTTGAACCTTATTTTCTTCTCTCCTTGAACCAAATTATCTCCGGAATATGGTACTTTTTCAATTTACACTATCACCAACTAGCAATGGAATATAGTCATTGAAAATTCATTATTATGAAAGACAAGTCCAAAACACAGTCCCATTTAATAGTGTCATAATCTTAATTACCACCAGCTCAGATTAAAATAAACCCACTCAGAATACCACAAAATAACCATAAAGTTGGCATCTATATGAGCATTCAAGAATTACCATCTCCTTGATTATTACTAATCTTAATTAAACTATAACCCCCTATGAAAGGAAGTCTACATATCACAACTCCCTTTTATAACAAATAGGTTTCAGCGGTGCTACTAGTTTATCCAATTTCGCTGAATAAAAACCGGATCTCCACTAAAAAAAGGCCATTTTCTTAAAGGCCATTGAAGTCCATAGAATATTTCTAACTAGCAACAAGTCTCAAGGATCTCATTAATATGACCACTTTACAGCACTATTAAAACATACATCTTATCAAACAGTGTGCAACTCAGTTAAGGATCTCAATCCATGAGACCATCTTGGTGTGAAACCCAAAGCCAATCAGAATGGTCTGAAGAAAACGCCAATCCACGGAAGGCTTATGATACCGTGGATTGGCGTTTTCTTGAGACCATTCTGATTGGCTTTGGGTTTCACACCAAGATGGTCTCATGGATTATGGCATGTGTTACTAGTGTCTCGTATTCCATATGCATTAATGGTGATATTTATGGTTGGTTTCGGGGCAAAAGGGGTCTTCGCCAAGGTGATCCAATGTCCCCTTATCTATTTACTCTTTTTATGGAAGTTTTAACGCTTTTAATGCAGCAAAGAGTGGAGCAGTCGAATGATTTCCAGTACCACAACTTATGTGATAGGCAGAAAATTGTTAACTTGTGCTTTGCTGATGATCTTTTTATTTTTACTCATGGGGATGTTATTTCAGCCAGTGTGGTTATGGATGCTTTGAATGAGTTTAAGGAAGTGTCGGGTCTGGTTCCGAGTATTCCTAAGAGCACGGCCTTCTTTTGTCATGTTTCGAACCAGGTGAAGTTGTCTATTTTTTTTAATTTCTTTATCTTTTAATGAAGGTACTCTCCCTGTTAAGTATTTGGGTGTCCCCCTTATATCTTCTAGGTTGTTGTATCGGGATTGTAAGGTTTTAGTGGAAAGGGTTCAAAATAGGATTGCTGATTGGAAGAATAAATTTTTATCTATGGCGGGTCGTTTACAGCTCATTATATCTGTCTTATCATCTATGCATATATACTGGGCTTCTGTCTTTATCCTTCCTGTTCGTGTCATCCATGATATTGAACAACTCATGCGTGGGTTTTTATGGTGTCAAGGTGATATGAAAAAGGGTAAGACTAAGGTGGCGTGGGAAGATATTTGTAAACCTAAAGAGGAGGGTGGTCTTGGTATTCGTAGCCTTCATGAGTTCAATGTGGCACTTATGGCTAAACACATTTACAGTATTTTGACTCATAAAGAATCCTTATGGGTTAAATGGATTCATTCTTATAAACTTCGTGGTAGAAGTTTCTGGGATGTTCCTTGCATGGGTGATATGAGTTGGGGCTGGAGGAAATTGCTTTTGATTCATCCGATTATTCGGCCATCTTTCTGGTTCCGTGTCCGTAATGGTAAGAGGGCGTCTATATGGTTTGATAATTGGTGTACTTTGAGCCCTCTTAGGAGTTTGCTGACTGCTAGGGATATATCTCGTTCTGGGTTTTCTCTTACTGATTCCGTATGTGATCTTCTCATTGAGGGCGCTTGGAGATGGCCTATGGAGTGGATTGATAGGATTCTTGATCTTTTGCTTATCAATTCGCCCACATTAATTGATGGTGTTGATGATGAGCTGGTTTGGAGACTGCCTAATGGAGATTTCAAACCGTTCACTATTTCTCGTGTTTGGGATTCGATTCGTATGAATGCTAATCTGGTCCCGTGGTTTCATGTTGTGTGGTTCCCTCAGTGTATCCCGAAACATGCATTCAATATGTGGCTTGTCGTTAATTATAAGCTGAAAACACAAGATAGACTGAGGCAATGGGATGTCGGTCCTTCTACTGACTTGAACCTGCTTCGTTGTCTATTCTGTGATAATCAACCTGACTCTCATACTCACCTCTTTTTTGAGTGCCCTTTTTCTTTACAGGTGTGGACGAGAGTTCGTGCGTTATGTGGTATGGATAATATTCCACCCAGATTGGAGGATGCTATTGCATGTCTTATACCTTTGTCTAAAGGAGGTTCTGCTAGTAGTGTGATTTCTCGTCTTCTTCTTGCTGCTACTTGCTATTCTATATGGCGTGAGCGTAATTCGAGGCTTTTTAAGAAGAGGCTAAAGTCATATATTCAGGTGTTTGATGATATTGTTACCACCGTTCGATTGAAGATCCTCTCATTTCGGTTTACGAAGAACTCTATACAGATTAGAAGGATTTTAGATACATGGAGGCTACCTGGATCGGTGATCATTGATACTAGTTTGACGCCCTGATGGATGTTCTTTATTTGCTAGTCTTGTTCATGAGGGGAGTGCCAGGTAAGGGTTGTACTCTTTTTCCCTACTCCAAGGTTTTCCCACTGGGTTTTTTCTTGGAAAGGGTTTTTAAGGAGGCAAACTTCCTGGGTCGCTTTGCTCCCTTCGTGCTTACGGGTGGAAGCGGGATGTTCGCTGGTTACAAGTTTATTCTTGTTTTTATTCCTAGTTAGTTGATTTGTAATTTAGCTAGGTTGTTGTGTTTATGGCCTGTCATGAACACTAGTTTATCAAGCTTTTTGCTTGAGGTTAATGTGGTCCCTCTGCCACATTCCATTTGTACTTAACATTTTTTGTTGGTTATATATTTACCGGGGTAATTCCCTTTACCCAAAAAAAAAAAAAAAAAAAAAAAAAAACTCAGTTAAGGATCTCAAGTTTCAAAGATCAAAACAATAATATTATGCCAGTTATAAATGGGTTGTGTTATACAAACCCTCCCTATGTTGTCACATCAGGGGGGTTGGTCAAACCGTACAACCCGCGATGTACACCGTACAACCCGGCGATGCGTGCAATGATTGGAAACCCTCCCTATGTGGGTCCAAATAACTTGCCTCGTTATATATACTTGTACCTGAGATGGAGTCCATTCTACTTGATTAATCGCACTCATAGCGGTCTCTCTAACAGACACAAACCATGGTCCTGTTTCCCTAAAAATTGTGGGCTTTTTTGTTTGCTGATCATATGGAAATTTGTGCTCTACAAAGATAAGAATAATGGCATTTAGTTATACTATTCACATGGCATAAAAAGGAGTAGTTTATTAATACTTCTGGATGAATGATATGACTCAACGTGACAATGAATAAAAGTTCATCTAAGTGATCTATTCCGGCAAGATTACCGTCACCAATTAAATCACACCCACTAAATATCCCAGCTTCTTCAGTGAACTTTTCTTTATATTCGAAACCAAGTGATGCTAAAGAAGATGGTTTTGTAGATGATGAGCAACTTCTCAGTGACAGAATCTGAACAGTTTTGTAGGATAAGACTAGTGATTAATACGAACATAAGTACTAACAAGAATTAATTCATATAATATTTGACTTTAAAAAATTTCATGATTGTGATATCAAACAAGCATACGAAGATATTTGGATGATAAAGATCATGGTGTACGTACAGGCTCTTCCAAAGAGCACACAACAAGATTATCAAAGAAATGTCAGAACACCTCAAGTCAACAGTCAAACAGTCATCATATGAGTATAAAACTCAACTCTCATAAGCCAATAAACACATATGAACCTTAAGCTCTATCAGCATGATAAAATAACCAACTTGCTGATCACCAATATAGCGTCTTAAACCATAACCTGAGCAACAAAAAGAGTTTCCATTCTAATGACATTTATAGCTACTAATTTATCCGCTTTCGCTTCATAATAACCGAATCTTCCACTAAAACAATGTTTATCAACAACAAGTCATGTGGGCATAAGTAGCATGACCAACTTGTATCACTATTCAAGTAGACATTTCATCAAACACTTGCTATACCATCATCTTGATTAAACTATAAAAACTATCAAAAACAAAACTCTGTATTATCACAACATGTGATGCTTGTCAGAAGGTAAAGTGTTGTATGGTGATGAATGTTTTTGTATGTCTTATTGATACCAAGAGCAAGTACATATATAGGGGATACATATCAGCTATTTTGGGGTGATTGTTAATCACCATAAATGCTAGCCTATCTCTAGACAATTACAATGACTAATTTGCAGCTCATCACTAATCATATAGCTAATCCCTTTCCCAATCACATTTAATGAATAGCTAACACTCCCCCGCAGTTTGAGCGGGAGGACACCGAACGCTCAAGCTGGATCGAAACTCCTCAAACAGAGCTGTGGGCAAGCCTTTAGTAAAAATATCTGCATATTGATATCGTGAAGGCACATGTAAAACCCTGACTTGTCCTGCCGCTACTAAATCCCGAACAAAATGAATGTCAATCTCAATATGCTTCGTACGTTGGTGCTGAACCGGATTAGAAGACATATAAACAGCACTGACATTGTCACAGTAAACAAGAGTAGCAGAGGACAAAGGAGTATGCAACTCACGCAGAAGATTCCGTAACCAACATGTCTCAGCAACAGCATTAGCAACACCCCGATACTCGGCCTCGGCACTAGAACGAGAAAGCGTCGGTTGACGCTTAGCGGACCATGAGAACAAATTGTTTCCAAGAAACACACAATAGCCAGAAGTCGATCTTCGAGTAGTGGGGCAACCAGCCCAATCAGCATCCGAGTAAGCAACCAATGAGGAGGTAGATGAGGAAAATAGTTGTAGTCCATAGTCTAAAGTACCCCGAACATACCGCAAAATCCGTTTGAGAGCTGAGAAGTGAGGCTCCCGTGGGTCATGCATATGAAGGCACACCTGCTGAACTGCGTAGGAAATATCGGGTCTAGTAATAGTGAGATACTAAAGAGAACCTGCAAGCCTCCGATATAAGGTTGGATCAGACACCGGATCATCATCATCACCCAGTTTAGACTCAGTATCAACAGGAGTCCTACTGGGGTTACAACTAACCATGTGAGCTCGTTCTAAGATCTCGGTAGCATACTTGCGCTGAGATAAGAACATCCCTGAAGAGTCACGTGTAACAGATATGCCCATAAAATAATTTAGGGGTCCCAAATCCGTCATAGAAAACTCTTTATGTAAAGAAGCGATAACCCTGTGTAACAAACTCTCAGAAGAAGCTGTAAGGACAATGTCATCAACATACATTAATAAATAAGCAGTATCAGTCCCCTGTTGATAGATAAATAATGATGTGTCACAACGACTATGAGTAAATCCAACCCGGAGAACATAAGCAGCAAAACACTGAAACCAAGCCCGAGGAGCCTGCTTGAGACCATAAAGGGATCTCTGTAGCAAACAAACATAATCAGGATGTGCAGGGTCCCGAAAACCAGGAGGCTGATGCATGTAAACAGTCTCGGTTAAGTCACCATGTAAAAATGCATTCTTGACATCAAGCTGATGAATGGGCCAATTTCGAGACAGAGCACAACTAAGGACGAAGAAACCATGTTAGCTATTCATTAAATGTGATTGGCAAAGGGATTAGCTATATGATTAGTGATGAGCTGGCTGTTGAACCTGTGCGGAGGTCGGACCTGGCAAACTGTTTTGAGCTGGATTCTGACCCGTCAAACCATGCTGGCCCAACACATGCTGACCTGCCAATCCATATGGACCTGTTGCTCCAGGTGAACCTGTTATAGCTTGTTGAACTTGCGGTCCAAAGTGACCTGCCAAACCATAGTGACCTGCTCCTCCAAGTAAACCTGTTACGCCAAGTGAACCTGCGGTCCATTGTGATGGGTTTAGAGGGTAACGAAGTTGGGCCAGAGGGGGTTATTGGGTTTGAGAAGCCTGGTGGGCTGTGTGTTAAAGCATAGCCAGGAACTGGTGGGTTGCTCATGTGTAATGCAACTGGTGTAGGTGTTGTGGTATGATTCTGAGCAATTGTATTCCCATTACACCCCAACTTGGACAATAAAGCTTGCAAGGTTTGCATATCCGCGGAGGAGAGTGGCGAAGACGAAGCAACATTAGAACGTGTGCCTGTTCCATTGTGTAGAAATTTGCATGAAGCCCCAAACCGACACGACCCCTTATTAAAGTTGAAACATGGTTTGATTACTTTGTTCAAGGAGGAAGATGAGCCCCTATTATTATTCCGACAAACAAGAAGAGAGTCGACTGGTTATTTGTTTTCAACCAACGATCGACTTCAACCAATAAATCAAAACAGAACAGTCGACTGGTTATGCAATCCCAACCAACGATCGACTAAGACTTTTAAACACAAAAGAGTCGACTGGTTATAAAGCAACCAACGATCGACAATATAAACGTTGAACAAAGGATTATAAATGGCAGCGGAAGTAACGTTGAACTCGTGATACCATGTCAGAAGTTAAAGTGTTGTATGGTGATGAATGTTTTTGTATGTCTTATTGATACCAAGAGCAAGTACATATATAGAGGATACATATCAGCTATTTTGGGGTGACTGTTAATCACCATAAATGCTAGCCTATCTCTAGACAATTACAATGACTAATTTATAGCTCATCACTTATCATATAGCTAATCCCTTTGCCAATCACATTTAATGAATAGCTAACAGCTCACTTTCAGGGGTTTACTAATTTATCCGGTTTTGCTCAACAAAAACCGAATCTCCACTAAATAAAAGGCCATTTTCTTAAAGATGATTTAAGTCCACAAAACAAGTTTAACCAACAAGAAGTCTCAAAGGGTCCCACTAACATGACCAATTTACAACACTAAGACCAAGAGTAATGAGCATTAAAATGGGCTTAGTTGCCCTTTCAACGCCCGTTGGCCCACCCCCTTGGGGCGTTGAAGCCCGTTGAATTGGCAATAAACGCCCGTTGATTGAACAACGGGCATGGAAGGTTTTATTTGGTCAAATATAGTCGTTTAACGGCTATATTTTGGCATTAACTTTTTTTTTTTTAACTTCAACTTTCTATAAATCTAACATTTCTTTTTCATTTCAACACAATTTTCTTTCAACAAAAAATAACGCCCGTTTTCATCAATAAAAATGGTTCGCCGGCTAGTTGGTGCAAATGAATCGAGTAGTGATTCAAGTTCCGACGAATTTGAAACCGAAGTTTTAGCCGTTTGTACGAGTGCGGTAAACTTTATGGCGAATTTTGTTCACCGAAGCGTTAGTCAACGTCGACCGATTCAAACAAGACAAGTTATCATGCGCGATCGTGAAGAAGCTCATAAGCGTTTGATGCGAGATTATTTTAATGAGAATCCCCGTTGGCCGCAACCAAGAGTTTTCAAAGAACGTTTCCGAATGTCTAAACAATTGTTCTTACGTTTGCGTGATGATTTGGAAAGGGAAGTCGGGTACTTTAAACAAAAATCCGACGCACTAGGGAAGCTTGGATTCACCACAACCCAAAAGTTGACCGCCGCCATATGGATTTTGGCGTTCGCACAAACGTCCGACATCAACGACGAGTACTTGCACATGGCGGCTAAAACTATTCGAGACACACTTAGGGAATCCGCAATCGGTATTATATTTTATTTTTAGTTAACGTTTATTTTTAGTTAACGTTTATTTTTATTTACATTTAAGCATATGTTTTTAATATTGTAGCTATTTGTGAGATATACGGTCGTCGGTACCTTAGAAAACCAACTTGGTTCGACCTACCGAAAATATACGATGTGCACGAAGACATGCATGATCTACCCGGTATGATCGGTAGCATAGATTGTATGCATTGGCAGTGGGAAAGATGTCCTACGGCTTGGCGTGGCCAACACACTCGGGGTGATCAAAAGGGACCGACGAAGATACTTCAAGCTGTTTGTTCACAAGACCTGTGGTGTTGGCATGCATTCTTTGGCGCATCCGGATCGAACAATGATCTCAACGTGTTACAACAATCACCACTCATAGAGGACATTGTTTCAGGTAAAATGTCAACCGCATCTTTTTACGCCAATAATAATTACTATCCGTACGGTTATTTTTTGGGAGATGGTATATATCCCAAACATAGCTACATCGTAAAGACTTTCACCGACACTGTGGATGAGAAAAGATTGCATTTCAAAAAGCAACAAGAATCGGCAAGAAAAGATATAGAACGTTTCTTTGGTGTTCTCAAGCAACATTGGGCGTACATAAGGACTCCTTGCAAATTATGGTCGACTGAAACGATGGAGTACATTATGGAAGCATGTATCATTTTACATAATATGATTTTGGAAGATGAGGGAAATGCATACTGTCAAGATTATAGACCCGAAGCAGTGGAAGAAGATGAAAATAGAGAACAAGCACCCATGCCAGTCAGATTACAAAACACCTGGTACATACGAAGTGGCGACATTCATAATTCTCTTAAGGCGGATTTGGTAGAGCATGTTTGGGCACGAAAGCAACGTAGGGTGCGCAATGGTGAAGTTGAGGATGAATAAAGCAACGATGAAGAGTTTGAAGACTTGGGTGACGAGCCAGTTGTAGATTTAGGTGACGACGAGGAAGATTATTATGCGAGTGACGACTACGACGATGCGGACTATGCGAGTGACGAATGAATTATTTTATGTTTATGTTGTGTTATTTCTAAATTTGGAATAATTTGTAATAAATTTGTTTAGAAAAAAATAAAATAAAAAATGTAATGTTGAATAATTAAAAAAGAGGCGTTGAAGGCTTCATGCACTACTCCCATTTTGCTTCAACACTCAATTTCTCTATGTGCCACATGTCAACTTTTGCCCCAACCCACTAAGCTCCCCACTACTCTTGGTCTAATAAAAACAAACATTATATCAAACAGTTGGTGTGCAACTCGGACTTGCAACTTAATTTTGTTTGTTATGGACCATGTATCAGGAAAATAATTTTGTTTATGCTCATATTGAATCCGACTATGTGAATGCAGACATATGAGAGATCTTATGGCTAAAAGTATAGATGATCAACTTAAAAAGCGTAATAAGAAATGTGTTTTTTTAGATTTTTAAATCTATTTGAGTTATATAAAAGAACACAATTTACATGATCCTCACAATACAGAAGCATACATTGTGATACTGTTTCCAGATTTTTGTTGCTGTGAATATTATACGCAAGTGTATATTAAAATTAGTTACATAGTTGATCAATTCAAATTAGCATCTGTTAAGTGTATATCTTAACAGATGGTCTTTATAGTTTGGGTTGACTTTCACACTTGGTCTCTTGATTTTATTTTTGCACAGACAGTCACTAATTTTGAAACTATTAACACTTGCAGTCCTTTGACCAAATTGACGTTAAGTTTGACCGTTAAAGGTAAAATAGTCTTTTTACTAGTCTTTTGACCCCAATAACACACGCCCACCATATTTCTCCATGCTTTTTCTCTTTTTCATCCACCTACCTCTCCATTCACCATCTCCGTAACAATCATCATTTTTCTCTTTTCCACCTTCATATCAACAACAATCATCATCTGAAATTATAACAAAATTTAAAATACATATATAAAAAGACCAAACCTAGAAGTATGTCAGTACTTTGCTAATTATTGATGTTAATAGTCCATAAAAAACATATTTTTGTACATACATTATAATCCCAAGATACAATATTTATAAACATATACCAAGATTCATCACTCATACCTTTTGAACAATTAGATATTTCTACTAATTCAAGACTTGTTTTTGCTAATTCCAAGTATCTTTTTCTACCATTTTTTTAAATGGATGCAAAATCCATTTGAAAAGAGGATGTTTGATTGTTGTTTTTGTGAAGGGTTTTACATCAAGTACTTTTTGACCATCATAACCATGAAGTAACAATACAACTAAGCCAATATAACGTAGCCATTTGACCTCCCCACTACTCAAGTAATAATTGAATATCACTTGAGCTCCATTAGAAAAATCACCGAACTGGGCTTCCCATATCACCAATGAATTTGGATTTTCCATCGAATAACCCAATTCGAATCCAAGAAAACTAAATTTGGAAAGAGAGTTGTATTCGCATAACCCAATTTTGTAGGGTTTTGTAACCTCCCGTAATTTTCCCCTATGAATAGTAGATGCTAATAAATGATTAATAAATCATTACGTTAATTAATAACCCTTTCCACTAGTAACAAAATTTCTTTTGTTATTTACGCTACACTATCTAGATCACAACAATACTTGTGACTACCGATTGCCTAGAAACGATGCTTACACACGAACCTTGATAGTCTAAGATCGCGAATTATTTAAAACTTTAACGTTTAATACTTAACGTCTATATATATATATATATATATATATATATATATATATATATATATATATAATATATATATATATATTTCGACAATTAACCGAACGTGATCAAACACATTCCCGATCTCACGAAAATTAGCACTAACGCTCAGTAAATATATTGGACCTCGATTGGAACACAAAACTCATTGGGCCTCGACCCAATCTCGCTACAAACCAAACAAATCAAGCGAGCCCTATTATTTTCATTTTTGCTCTTCTCGGCCCAACCCACCAACGAGCCCAACAATGACAACTAAAGCCCAAAGTCGATTTTTAATATAAGCGGTTTAGCTGCTTATCTGCCGAATGATTTGGCCATTATACAAACAAAATTAACTTAACAACCATGTCGATATTTTATCCAACCCCATTCTCGACTTAGCTAAGAATCGAGAGGAATAAACATCTCACTCAAACTCGCTCATTTAATATCTTTAAATACGTCAAAGCTCAACTCACACGACAAGCCACGAAACACATCTCAAATTCCACTCTTTGGCCTAGTCGACTTCGGTATCACTTCCAACTCGACACAAACCATATTTTAACTAACAAATACATTCGTTCTAAACTCTAAACAAAATATCAAACGCACCTTGCTTGTTCGTTATATCAAAAATGTGAGAAAACAAATAAAATACACAACCGAACCACAAGCAAAATTCTTAAGTTTCATTTGTCTTCTTTTATTTGGTTGGAAGCGCCGGCTAGTAGCAACAAAAGAGACATTATTTGATATACTAGCACACTCCAAGTTGACCATACAATGACACCTCCTATTACCCTTCTGTACACACATGATAGCTCATCATTTTATTTAGCACAACACTCAACAATTCACCTATAAGTTGGCGTCAACTTTCAGCATGCATTCACACACCAAAACAAAATTCATACTTTTGTATCCTTGTTCTCGGCTAGACGCATAAGAGCAGATTCATACGCAAATTTCTTTTCTTTACTCTTGGATATTCAAAGGTAATCATGATGCATGATTTATCTTACTATGTTAAAAGGAATTGAACTTCCACTCCTACAAACCATGGTCAGCGCAAAACTTGGAAACCTTCGACTCTTTCTTCTTGTTCGAACTACCACAAGGACGATTCACACCTTAAGCCTTCATCATTTTTGACACTTTGACACTCCAACCTACTCATCATTTCCTTATTTTGGACCGAATATGTTTGCATGTATTCGCTCTTAATCTTCTATAAATACCATGCATGCAAATCGGCATTATACGCACACACATATAAATATCACTACCCAAATATCCTAAGTTATAAACATGTTATAGAGTCAACTAGTTTTAAGTATTTTCGAAGTGATCGAGGCAAACCCAAGAAGCATTCGACTTCGTTCCTGTGTCCTTGGTGTACAAAGAATCGAGTTGCCTTAGCTCTTTCATTCTAATCTCGTTTCCTCATAGTAATACGCCTCACTTTCGAAGAGAAGTAAGTCACCTTCTCATTCTTCTTTCAAATTCATACGTTATTTTATCGTTGCATGCTACGTTCAATTTGATTCGATATTTCTTAAAATCTATAAATAACCTATATGTTTACTCGACACCCTAAATCTTAGCCATGCTAACTATCGAAAACTATAAATATTCGAACTCTATATAAACGAATAAATCACACACATCATACGTTTGCATGTCGACTTGATAACCTTTAAATCCTATTAAAAACACTTAGAATGTTTTTAGTTCTTAAAACCATTTCCGACAACCTAAGTCACGTTAAATTGGTCATATATTTTCTTAACTCGATATACGATGTGTATATTTTATAACTTGAACTAATAAACAAGCTACCAAACTAACGAGTGCGTATTTCTTTTAGTCTAGAAAACCCAACTCGAACCTAATTTAAGCTCAAAGTAAATTGATCAGGTCGTATTTTTAGAACATAAAAACTAGTAGCGATCGGGCTAAAAAGCCCAATGCGCTAGCCATAAGCTTTTCAAATAAGCTGATCGAATAAGCTCACACAATATGAAAACATAACCATTAAACCAACCCGTAACTAGGCCCAACTACCCTCCAAGCCCATCAAATCGTAAACCCATAATGGGCCGAAGCATTAATTCGATTAGAATCCCATAAGCTAGAAAATAAGCTCTTAACTAAATAAGCTGTTTTTATAAGTCACACAAAATGTTTTAAACTTAGTTTTAAAATAAAAATAGTGAAACTTTGATTTTATAAACTTTGGACTAGATTTGCAAAGAATCGCTAACCGAGGGACTAAAGTTGTCAAAATAGGAAACTTTCGGTAAAAATGCTATTTTAATAACTTTGTGATAAAAAAACTGTAAATCTAGGAACTTTTGAGTACAAAATGTAAATATTAAAAGCTTTGGACTTAAAAGGTTATAAAACTTAACCAAGGACTAACGGTGCAAATGTTATGCCGTTAGGACTAAAAGTGAAATTTTGTATAAACCTAAGGAATATTTCTAAATTATACTTGAGGTAATAATTTACAAACCCAAAGCCCGAACCAAATATGTTTAGTCGACGAATAATAAATTCTATCTACGTAGTTATTAACATATATATATAAATAACTACAAAACCACTTAACGAGCTCATAAACGTAGAATCCGACCTATCGTTAACCAACTGGAGTTATAAAACGACAATCTCTCTTGTCAACCATTACACTCCGACGAACGAGCACGCATCCGAAAATGTTGTATATATATTCATATATATATAACTCTATAAATTCTTTTTATATATATAACCTTATAGTTTTATATATAACCTATCACCCTTTTATATATAACATTTTAGTTATACATAACTTTGATCACATAAACGCGCACATTATAATGTGACGAACAAAACAAATAAAACCATAAACGTTATAAATCGCGATAAACCAGACTTAGACTATCAAACCACTAAACTTGCCATATACGATATAGGTCGTGTGTTGAAGCCGTTTTCTTTTCATCGTTCGATAAACGATATTACTACTACCACTACCGCACTACCCAGGTGAGTTCATAGCCCACACTTTAACTTTTAAATCTTTTGTGGGGAGATACATGCTACAAAACCTGAACACAAACTTTTCGTATGCTACGACTGTTATTATTATTGCTTAAGTAGCTATTGCCAAAAGTCCCTCAATCATGAACCTTAATCACTTGCGAGTGAACGTAAATAATTGTGAATAGATCTATTTGGGACTGACAATCCCCGTTTGGGTCTGCTAGGATGAGCCACCCAGGCGCACTTTATTTGAACAAACTTATGAGTTATTGGCAAATACTCATCACGAGGGCCCCTTTATACTTTACATCATAATTGATGCCTGTTAAGCGTTGCGTGTCATGAGCTTAATGCAATAATAACTTGATTTTAACTTGATTAATTGTAATTCGATGCAATTAACACTTATACTTGTGTTCAAACTATTAAACTTAAACCTATGAACATCACTCAACTTTTGTTGACTTTTAGCATGTTATCTCAGGTAACTAAAGACTGGAACTCAAGGCAACGGAGTGGGCATTATAACCCTGTATGGGTGGTTTAAATAAATGTTTTATCATTCAAATCTAAATAAACATGTTCAACTATGAAACATCTTGTATTCTAAACACTTATATTTTGAATGATAAACTTAAAAACGTCTTTTAAAGTCGTTTTCTATGATTATGACGAAAGATCCTCTACGTAACACCCAATTAAGTCTTCCGCTGTTGTTATCCGAAATTGGGGGTGTTACAGATTGGTATCAGAGCTCATGGTTATAGAGAACCAGATGTATTTTAAACACTGGACTATAACTACATTTTTCTTAAAAAGGACCATTGTAAACCACCTTATGCCCTCCGTGCCTGCACACTTCCAGCATTTTAGATGTTATTTACTATGCGAGTTCTTAACTAAGTTTAACATAGTTATGATTATAGTAATAACTTATATCTACTATTCGGGATTATTACAGTATTATGTCTTCAAACCCCCATCCCATCGCTGTATCATCTGATTCAGAGAATGAGGATCCTATGCCAGACTTTGCTACGACAGCTATTCCTATGTCACCTGCTACCGACCGGTACATGGAAAGCCAGCAATTTCTACCGGCATCTGACTTGGAGATTTCCCCTCCAACCTCACCCATCCCATCACCTAACCCTATTCGCCGGCATGGACGAGTACGACAACTCCAGCCGTACGAACCCGAACCCTTTGACCAACTTTACCGACGACCCGGAGAAGGTTTTGTTCGTAAACACACTCCCCGAAAACGAGTACGTACACCACCAGCACCGATCGTACCACCACCACCCCCACTCGTACCAACTCCGACTCCTGTAACGTCACCACCCCCTGCTCCTGAGCATACCAGGACACCGCCGCTTACACCACTATCTTCAGTTCCACCGCCTACTATTTTCTATCACCAGACTACCACTGTTCCATTACCATCTTCTATTCCACCTCTTGCTTCTCCACCCTCAGCTACTCTCAGTGAACCTCTACCACCTCATGAGAGAGCATACCGTTTGGTTCCATCCTTATCAGATCCATATGCCCAGGTTAGAGATGAGACTACAGTTCGCACCGGGACCCACAGAAGGGTCGATGCACGCCGATGGTCTTACTTGCTACCTATCATCCGTCACTGGAGATCCCAGGAAGGAGCACCGAGAGCCATGGAACTAGGAGAGAGTTCGGCTACAGCTACTTCGAGGATTCTTCCGGTTACCGGAGAACCCATCCATCACACCATACCTCTATTGGCAGCCAGATTAGTCAGACATGAGGATCGTCTGGATGACATTGCAGAGATTCTTGATGACTTACCATTAGAGCAGATTGACGCACTTGGGGAAGAAGTGGAAAATCTTGTGATTGGTCAGTTGGCGATGGAGGCAGTCTTTGATCGAGTAGGTACTAGTTTAGAAGAAGCCATTGAGACTATTTCTATACTAGGAGATGCTACTACTTTGATGCAGACAGTGATTGAGACACTAGACTCTGAGCTTGATCGAGTTAACTCTCAGGTTCTGATTCTTAGACGCATGGTTGAGGATTCCCAGGCTAGGGAAAGAGCTAGAGACCAGACAGTGAAGACTTTGATGGCAGCAATTGAAGATCTTCAGCGCCGGCTAGATGGTGCACCAGGAGGACCATAAATCAGAGACGTGTCAATATAACTAAGAGATGTTTTAGTCTACCAATGTTGTATTAATAAATAATCTTGTATCTTTATGTTTTGTAAAACAAATCGAACAAGTTATTAATCCTATGTTGTGTGGATGTATTATATTGATGTTGATTTATGTATTCCATGGTTGTTTCTTGCATATGCATTATGATTCGCCATATATTGTCTTGCGAAATTTTGGTTTATACAGTGCAATTCAATCATTTATGTTCTCATGTGTGTTATGATTTGATTCAGACATATTGTGAATATACTTATGATATGAAATTTGCTGTACCTACAGAGATAACCAGAATTATTAAACTAAATTGTTATGGTTAAAATTATATTAATTATAATATAATCCATATTCAATTCTAACCTAACGTAATCATTATGAGATTTCTAAAAAAATATGCTTTTGCAATATTGATAGAACAATGGTACGTACAAGGAAAGCAACCTCCGCCGCAAATCATGAAACTTCAACTGCTACGCCTACAATGACTCCAGAGGCTATCCGAAAAGCAATCGCTGATGGTGTAAATGCAGTCATGGCAGAATAGGCAGCAGCAAATGCTCGCAACAGTGACACTAGTCTACCGACAGGAGAAAGTGTAACTACTGCAAACCGCAAGTGTACCTACAAGGATTTCATAAGTTGTCAACCAACTTCTTACAAAGGTACTGAAGGAGTAACTGAACTTGCTCACTGGTTCGAACGATCTGAAACTGTTTTCCAGAGAAGCGGTTGTACCGAGGAAAACAAAGTCACCTTCGCTACTGGAACTCTCATGCAAGATGCTTTGTCATGGTGGAATGCTACAGTCAAAGCCATGGGAATGACAGTAGCCTACCAGCTCCCTTGGTCTGAGTTTAAAACCAAGATGCTGAAGAAATACTGTCCCCGTTCTGAACTAAGAAAATTGGAGGATGAATTCCATCTACTAGTAGTAAAAGGAATTGATCTTAAAACATACAACAGGAGATTCCAAGAGCTTAAAGTATTATGCCCTACTGTTGTACCAACTTTCGAAAAAGAACTGGAGAAGTATATCGAAGGACTTCCCCGTAGCATTGAGGGAAATGTCACTTCATCAAACCCGTCAACCCTTGAGGCAGCTATGGAACTTGCCCAAAAGTTACTGGACCGAGAGGTCAAGTACAACAATGAGCTCAAGAGGAAGCTCGACGACAAAAGAACCACTCACCACCATAATAACAATAACCACCGCAACAACAACTTCAACCATAGGAACAATAACCCATACCATCAAAACCGAAACATTCGTCACCATCATCAAAACCAAAGACAAGAAACCGCCAAGGCTTATGCTGCTACTGAAGGCAAGGGATACCAAGGTCAGAAATCCCAGTGCAACAGATGCAAACTACACCACAGTGGACCTTGCACAACCAAATGTCTGAAATGCCAGAAGGTGGGCCATCAGACAAAGGATTGCAGAAATCCTGCTACTGGTAGCAACCTACAGCCTGTCACTCCGACTTGCTACTCATGCGGAGAAGTAGGTCACTTCAAGAGTCACTATCCGAAAGGAAACGGTCAGCCAAATAACGCTCGAGGAAGAGCATATATGTTAAAAGAGGAAGATGCCCCACTAAACTCTGACGTCGTCACGGGTACGTTCTTACTCAATCAACATAATGCTAGAGTATTATTTGATTCTGGAGCAGATAGAAGTTTTGTGTCAACTACGTTTGCTTCTTTGCTTAACACTACCCCTTCCAAGCTAGACACCACTTTCAAAATCGAAATGGCTGACGGAAACCTAATTGGTACCGACTCCATAATTTGTGGTTGTACCATAATCCTACAAAACAATCCTTTTCCCATCGACGTCATGCCTATTCAGCTCGGTAGTTTTGACGTAGTCATAGGAATGGATTGGTTATCCAAACACCGCGCTAGAATACTCTGTGATGAGAAAACTGTTCATATTCCATGTAATGGTGAAACTCTCATTGTCCAAGGTAACAAGAATAAAACACGATACGGTATCATCTCACATATCAGATTTGTGAAATATATGAACGAAGGATGTCAAGCATTCATGGTTCATGTAACGGAAAACAAATCAAAAGATAAACGAGTTGAAGACGTTCCGATCGTTAAGGAGTTTCCAGAAGTATTTCCCGAAGATCTACCCGGTCTTCCACCACCCCGTCAAGTAGAATTCCAGATTGAACTTGTGCCTGGAGCGGCACCTGTGGCGAAAGCACTTTATAGGTTAGCGCCATCTGAAATGAAGGAATTATCAGAACAATTGAGAGAATTGTCTGATAAAGGCTTTATCCGACCCAGCTCATCACCTTGGGGAGCTCCGGTTTTATTCGTAAAGAAGAAGGACGGATCTTTCCGAATGTGTATCGATTACCGGGAATTGAACAAACTCACTGTAAAGAATCGTTACCCATTACCTAGGATCGACGACTTGTTTGATCAACTACAAGGATCGAGTGTATACTCGAAGATTGATCTAAGGTCAGGGTACCATCAGTTGAGAGTTCAAGAGGAAGATATTCCAAAAACTGCTTTTAGGACACGTTACGGACATTACGAATTTCAAGTAATGCCATTCGGTTTAACCAATGCACCTGCAGTGTTTATGGACCTAATGAACCGAGTGTGCAAACCATACCTGGATAAATTCGTAATAGTGTTCATAGACGATATCCTAATCTACTCCCGCAACGAACAAGAACATGCCAAACATCTAAAGATTATTTTAGAGTTACTCAAAAAGGAACAGTTGTATGCCAAGTTCTCCAAATGCGACTTTTGGATTAGAACTGTACAATTCCTTAGGCATGTTATCAACAGTCAAGGTATTCATGTAGATCCAGCTAAGATTGAGGCCGTCAAAAGTTGGACATCTCCTACAAATCCCACGGAGATACGCCAATTTTTGGGTCTAGCCGGTTACTACAGGAGATTTATTGAAGGTTTTTCAAAAATCTCAAAGCCTTTGACTGAGTTAACTCAGAAGAACAAGAAGTTTACCTGGGGAAGAGAGGAAGAATCAGCCTTTCAGCTACTAAAGAAAAAGCTATGTGAAGCACCAATATTAGCACTACCTGAAGGAAGTGAAGACTTCGTAGTGTATTGTGATGCCTCATATCATGGTTTGGGAGCTGTGCTGATGCAACAAAACAAAGTGATAGCCTATGCTTCACGACAACTCAAACCACATGAAGCAAACTACACGACTCATGATTTAGAGTTAGGAGCAGTAGTATTCGCCCTTAAGTTATGGAGACACTACCTGTATGGTACTAAGTGTACGGTATTCACCGATCACAAAAGCCTGCAGCACATCTTAGATCAGAAGGATCTAAACATGAGACAACGTCGCTGGTTAGAGTTACTCAGCGATTACGATTGCGAAATCCGTTATCACCCAGGAAAAGCCAACGTTGTGGCAGATGCATTAAGTCGAAAGGAACGACTGAAACCTCTTAGAGTCAAATCGTTAGGAATAACCATTCGTTCACCCCTACCCGCACAAATACTCACCGCTCAATCCGAAGCTCTTAAAGAAGAGAATCGACCTAGTGAAAAGATCCACGGTATGCCAGAAAATGAGAATGGCTTTGTGCAGAGAGCAGACGGGATGCTCTGTTTCAAAGAAAGAAGTTGGATTCCTCTATACGGAGGTATACGTGATCTCATTATGAATGAGTCTCATAAATCCAAATACTCCATTCATCCAGGTTCTGACAAGATGTACCAAGATCTCAAGAAGCTTTACTGGTGGCCAAACATGAAGGCTGGCATAGCAGAGTATGTCGGAAAATGTTTGACTTGTTCACGAGTAAAAGCAGAATATCAAAAGCCGTCCGGATTACTCATACAACCCGAAATCCCTGTATGGAAGTGGGAGCGTATTACAATGGACTTTATCACTAAGCTTCCTAAAACATCAACTGGACTTGACACCATTTGGGTCATCGTTGATCGTCTCACAAAATCCGCTCACTTCTTAGCAATTAAAGAAACCGACGAGATGGACACACTCGCAACACTATATCTAAAAGAAATAGTTTCGCGACATGGAGTGCCGATCTCAATCATCTCGGATCGTGACAGTCGTTTCACATCTCATTTTTGGAAGTCTTTGCAAAAAGCCTTAGGAACTAAATTGGATATGAGCACTGCCTATCATCCGCAAACCGATGGACAAAGCGAAAGGACAATCCAAACCTTAGAAGATATGCTCCGAGCGTGTGCTATCGACTTCGAAAAAGGTTGGGATAAACACTTACCTCTAGCCGAGTTCTCCTATAACAATAGTTATCACGCTAGCATTAAGGCATCATCATTCGAAGCTCTCTACGGTCGAAAGTGCAGATCGCCTGTTTGTTGGACCGAAGTTGGAGAGATACAACTTACCGGACCCGATCTCATTCATGAGACGACAGAAAAGATAGTTAGGATTAAGCAACGACTCCAAGCGGCAAGAGATAGACAAAAGAGCTATGCCGATGTGAGGAGAAAACCTCTAGAATTTCAGATAGGAGACAAGGTCATGTTGAAAGTATCTCCTTGGAAAGGAACGATACGTTTCGAAAAACGTGGAAAACTCAACCCGAGATACATTGGTCCATTCATAATCCTAGAAAGGATAGGACCAGTGGCTTACAAACTCGAACTTCCAGAGGAACTTAGTCGAGTTCACGACACCTTTCACGTATCAAACCTTAAGAAATGTTTGTCAGATGAATCTCTTGCAATTCCTCTAAAAGATATTCGACTCGACGACAAACTCGTCTTTACCGAAGAACCCGTGGAGATCATGGACAGAGAGGTCAAACGACTAAAATGAAACCGCATTCCCATTGTTAAAGTCCAATGGAACTCTAAACGAGGACCGGAATATACTTGGGAACGCGAAGACCAAATTCGAGCTAAATACCCCCACCTATTCTCGTAAACTTTTCTATTACCTATCTTAGACTAGAATTCCGGGACGGAATTCAGTGTAAGTGGTAGGTACTGTAACCTCCCGTAATTTTCCCCTATGAATAGTAGATGCTAATAAATGATTAATAAATCATTACGTTAATTAATAACCCTTTCCACTAGTAACAAAATTTCTTTTGTTATTTACGCTACACTATCTAGATCACAACGATAATTGTGACTACCGATTGCCTAGAAACGATGCTTACACACGAACCTTGATAGTCTAAGATCGCGAATTATTTAAAACTTTAACGTTTAATACTTAACGTCTATATATATATATATATATATATATATATATATATATATATACATATATTTCGACAATTAACCGAACGTGATCAAACACATTCCCGATCTCACGAAAATTATCACTAACGCTCAGTAAATATATTGGACCTCGATTGGAACACAAAACTCATTGGGCCTCGACCCAATCTCGCTACAAACCAAACAAATCAAGCGAGCCCTATTATTTTCATTTTTGCTCTTCTCGGCCCAACCCACCAACGAGCCCAACAATGACAACTAAAGCCCAAAGTTGATTTTTAATATAAGCGGTTTAGCTGCTTATCTGCCGAATGATTTGGCCATTATACAAACAAAATTAACTTAACAACCATGTCGATATTTTATCCAACCCCATTCTCGACTTAGCTAAGAATCGAGAGGAATAAACATCTCACTCAAACTCTCTCATTTAATATCTTTAAATACGTCAAAGCTCAACTCACACGACAAGCCACGAAACACATCTCAAATTCCACTCTTTGGCCTAGTCGACTTCGGTATCACTTCCAACTCGACACAAACCATATTTTAACTAACAAATACAGTCGTTCTAAACTCTAAACAAAATATCAAACGCACCTTGCTTGTTCGTTATATCAAAAATGTGAGAAAACAAATAAAATACACAACCGAACCACAAGCAAAATTCTTAAGTTTCATTTGTCTTCTTTTATTTGGTTGGAAGTGCCGGCTAGTAGCAACAAAAGAGACCTTATTTGATATACTAGCACACTCCAAGTTGACCATACAATGACACCTCCTATTACCCTTCAGTACACACATGATAACTCATCATTTTATTTAACACAACACTCAACAATTCACCTATAAGTTGGCGTCAACTTTCAGCATGCATGCACACACCAAAACAAAATTCATATTTTTGTTTCCTTGTTCTCGGCTAGACGCATAAGAGCAGATTCATATGCAAATTTCTTTTCTTTACTCTTGGATATTCAAAGGTAATCATGATGCATGATTTATCTTACTATGTTAAAAGGAATTGATCTTCCACTCCTACAAACCATGGTCAGCGCAAAACTTGGAAACCTTCGACTCTTTCTTCTTGTTCGAACTACCACAAGGACGATTCACACCTTAAGCCTTCATCATTTTTGACACTTTGACACTCCAACCTACTCATCATTTCCTTATTTTGGACCGAATATGTTTGCATGTATTCGCTCTAAATCTTCTATAAATACCATGCATGCAAATCGGCATTATACGCACACACAAATAAATATCACTACCCAAATATCCTAAGTTATAAACATGTTATAGAGTCAACTAGTTTTAAGTATTTTTGAAGTGATCGAGGGATAATTACCAAAATAGCCCAAACACAAATGGGCGGTTCCCTATCTAACCCGAAATCCGAAAATAATTGTGTTGCCCAGGGCAACCGGCATTTTTTGGGGCAACCGAATGATTTCCAGTGTATTTTTTGGGCAACAATCGCCCTTTTTTGGGCAACTGGGGGCATTGCCCAGGGCAACCGGGGTAGAAATATCCCATTTGGGTTTTGGGCTATTTTAGTAATTATCCCTTTTAAGTATTTTCAAACTGATCGAGGCAAACCCAAGAAGCATTCGACTTCGTTCCTGTGTCCTTGGTGTACAAAGAATCGAGTTGCCTTAGCTCTTTCATTCTAATCTCGTTTCCTCATAGTAATACGCCTCACTTTCGAAGAGAAGTAAGTCACCTTCTCATTCTTCTTTCAAATTCATACGTTATTTTATCCTTGCATGCTACGTTCAATTTGATTCTATATTTCTTAAAATCTATAAATAACCCATATGTTTACTCGACACCCTAAATCTTAGCCATGCTAACTATCGAAAACTATAAATATTCGAACTCTATATAAACGAATAAATCACACACATCATACGTTTGCATGTTGACTTGATAACCTTTAAATCCTATTAAAAACACTTAGAATGTTTTTAGTTCTTAAAACCATTTCCGACAACCTAAGTCACGTTAAATTGGTCATATATTTTCTTAACTCGATATACGATGTGTATATTTTATAACTTGAACTAATAAACAAGCTACCAAACTAACGAGTGCGTATTTCTTTTAGCCTAGAAAACCCAACTCGAACCTAATTTAAGCTCAAAGTAAATTGATCAGGTCGTATTTTTAGAACATAAAAACTAGTAGCGATCGGGCTAAAAAGCCCAATGCGCTAGCCATAAGCTTTTCAAATAAGCTGATCGAATAAGCTCACACAATATGAAAACATAACCATTAAACCAACCCGTAACTAGGCCCAACTACCCTCCAAGCCCATCAAATCGTAAACCCATAATGGGCCGAAGCATTAATTCGATTAGAATCCCATAAGCTGGAAAATAAGCTCTTAACTAAATAAGCTGTTTTTATAAGTCACACAAAATGTTTTAAACTTAGTTTTAAAATAAAAATAGTGAAACTTTGATTTTATAAACTTTGGACTAGATTTGCAAAGAATCGCTAACCGAGGGACTAAAGTTGTCAAAATAGGAAACTTTCGGTAAAAATGCTATTTTAATAACTTTGTGATAAAAACTGTAAATCTAGGAACTTTTGAGTACAAAATGTAAATATTAAAAGCTTTGGACTTAAAAGGTTATAAAACTTAACCGAGGACTAACGGTGCAAATGTTATGCCGTTAGGACTAAAAGTGAAATTTTGTATAAACCTAAGGAATATTTCTAAATTATACTTGAGGTAATAATTTACAAACCCAAAGCCCGAACCAAATATGTTTAGTCGACGAATAATAAATTCTATCTACGTAGTTATTAACATATATATATATAAATAACTACAAAACCACTTAACGAGCTCATAAACGTAGAATCCGACCTATCGTTAGCCAACTTGAATTATAAAATGACAATCTCTCTTGTCACCCACTACACTCCGACGAACGAGCACGCATCCGAAAATGTTGTATATATATATTCATTATATATATATAACTCTATAAATTCTTTTTATATATATAACCTTATAGTTTTATATATAACCTATCACCCTTTTATATATAACATTTTAGTTATACATAACTTTGATCACATAAACGCGCACATTATAATGTGACGAACAAAACAAATAAAACCATAAACGTTATAAATCGCGATAAACCAGACTTAGACTATCAAACCACTAAACTTGCCATATACGATATAGGTCGTGTGTTGAAGCCGTTTTCTTTTCATCGTTCGATAAACGATATTACTACTACCACTACCGCACTACCCAGGTGAGTTCATAGCCCACACTTTAACTTTTAAATCTTTTGTGGGGAGATACATGCTACAAAACCTGAACACAAACTTTTCGTATGCTACGACTGTTATTATTATTGCTTAAGTAGCTATTGCCAAAAGTCCCTCAATCATGAACCTTAATCACTTGCGAGTGAACGTAAATAATTGTGAATAGATCTATTTGGGACTGACAATCCCCGTTTGGGTCTGCTAGGATGAGCCACCCAGGCGCACTTTATTTGAACAAACTTATGAGTTATTGGCAAATACTCATCACGAGGGCCCCTTTATACTTTACATCATAATTGATGCCTGTTAAGCGTTGCGTGTCATGAGCTTAATGCAATAATAACTTGATTTTAACTTGATTAATTGTAATTCGATGCAATTAACACTTATACTTGTGTTCAAACTATTAAACTTAAACCTATGAACATCACTCAACTTTTGTTGACTTTTAGCATGTTATCTCAGGTAACTAAGGACTGGAACTCAAGGCAACGGAGTGGGCATTATAACCCTGTATGGGTGGTTTAAATAAATGTTTTATCATTCAAATCTAAATAAACATGTTCAACTATGAAACATCTTGTATTCTAAACACTTATATTTTGAATGATAAACTTAAAAATGTCTTTTAAAGTCGTTTTCTATGATTATGACGAAAGATCCTCTACGTAACACCCAATTAAGTCTTCCGCTGTTGTTATCCGAAATTGGGGGTGTTACAATTTTGTAGGGTTTTACTATAAAAATGTGTTGTGTTCATGTTTTTAAATGAGAAAGAGATTAGTGATGTTTGTGTGAGAATGATAAATAGAAAAGGTTGAGCATCGATAATTAAATGGGGCCAAAAAGAAAAGAAAGAGACTAATTTATCCTCACGTGACTTGCACATGAGGGGCTTTAACGGTCAAACTTAATGTCAGTTTGGTCAAGGGACTGCGGGTGTTAAGAGTTTCAGAGTTATTGACTGTTTGTGCAAAAAAAAGTCAAAGGACCAATGGTGAAAGTCAACACAAATCACAGGAACCATCTGTGTAATTTACTCTTAAAATTATATTCTATGTGTAGCAAAATGTTTGACTATGTTTTTAAACAAACAAAAAAAAAATGTTACATCATTTTCTTTTGGTTTCATGAAATATTATACTCCCTCCGTCCCAAAATAAGTGTCCAGTTTGACTTTTCAGAGTCAAACTGGTTCAACTTTAACCTTAAATATATATTTTTTGTGTGTTATATAATACTTGATAAATAATTATAACATTGAAAAATACACTTAAAACACAATCCATTTATATAATTTGCATCAAATATTATATAACACCCACAAAAATAGTTAATGTCAAAGTTGAACCAGAGAGTCAAACTGGACAATTATTTTGGGACGAAGGTAGTAATCCTTTTAGATAATTTTGTTTCAAGTTTCATGTTATTAATTGTAAAACTTTTAATGTTGTTTAATATATATTCAACTTTTAAACAGCCCTTTTAACTTATGTTGGACAAATATTTGATCACGGTATTTGGCATAGGCATGGATAATAATGACTGTGTTTCGTTAGGGCCTGTTTGTTATGTAGGTTTTGGATTATGATTTGAATTTGCTTTTAAATCTTTGATTAAATGTTGGTTAGGTCAAGAAAATACATATAATCTACTTCACATTAACCAAATTAGTACTCCATACTTTATTAAAGTTCGTGCATTAAAACTAAATTCTCCACTACAAAGTTGCAAACACTAAAAAAACCCAAAAAAAAACGTGCGAACAACAACCAAAAATCACTCAAATAATTGTATGCCTCACTTTCCTTTTTTAAAAAACCCCAAAATTTCACCAAATCCCCCAAACCAATTCAATTTCCCTCCATTTTTCCCCCAAACCAAAACCCTTACTTTACTTTTCAATCCTACAAAAATCAACCTTCAATTCATAAAAAGTTCACATTTTATTTGATTTTTTTTTTGGTGCAGGTGAGATTGATAATAATGGAGGATGATGAATCTGATGGTAGTACTACTTATTGGGATTTTGGCGGTGAAGAAACCCAAATATGGGACATTATATAACTTAATCTTTTAATATTAAAAGGGTAATCGCGCAATGCGCCGGCGGGTTCTCGTTGACTATTTTTGTGGCGAGCAAATGTTTTTCATTTTAAACTTTGTTATTTAGCATGTCTCAAATACTATAAAGTAGTAGAGATATGTTTTTTCAAAAGTAGAACGTCTATATAATTAATAGTGTAAATGGTTAACATTTTATTTTCAAACTTTAGCATTAAATTGGTAGTTATAAGTTTAGTGGGCTATTCTTATAAACAATTTCATTCAAATGTATTTTTATTGGAGGGATGTTACATATGGTTTAAATGAGACTTAAATTTTCCGATTTTACATTAATTTTTTACTTTTCCTTTTATAGTAGTGTTTTTTGGCTTAAAATTTTAAGACTTCCTTTTATAGGAAGTCCCAAATGCTACAAAGAAGAAGGCCGCCGACGTGGCTAGTACAAGTGGGACGATGGTTGCTACATCAAATACGTATGAAGTCCTTAATATGATCGATACTGATGAATGTAGCATTCCTACTGATGTCGTGGATAAGGATGGGGCTGACTTGGATTCTAGCAGTACAAGGGAAACTAAGGAGGTTGGTCTTACTCCTATTATTGAGAAAATTAGGGAGCTTGAAAAGCTAATTATTGATGGGAAAGCTACTCTTGTAGATGATGATGGTCATCCTATTAAAAGGGTTGATTATCCGGGTAATAAAAAGGAAGCTAAGGTGGATGGGTCTCAAAAGACTGGTAATGTGTCACAAGAACCACTTGTGAGTGTTGTGAAAGAGAAGGTGCAGGCCGCGACTAGTATGTCTAGTTCTTCTTTTTTCTCCGTCTACTTCCTCTACTAAGAGAGTTAACCCATTCTCTAAGGTGGGAGAGATTGTTGATCCCGACAATGATGAAGAAGAGGTTGTGAATACTTTTGATGAGTTAATGAACCTATTTGGTGGTGGTCATGATCATGAATATGATTATGATGACTATGCGGATCAGGTCTATGATCTTCCAGGGAATTTGGATGCTTTTTATGACATGTATGGTACTAAGCTCCAAGGCCTTGGTAGGAAGTAATTTTGTTTGCGTAGGAGTCTGATGTTGAGTAGTGGTTTATTTTCTTGTTTCGAGAATAGGAAGTATCTTGTTATGTAAGATTTTTCGCCTATGTAATGGGCTGAGATATGGGATTCACCCATATCCTTTTGCACTTAAACGTTTTTTGGAGTAATATATTTACCGGGTCTTCTGACCTTTTAACCAAAAAAAAATAAAAAATAATTGTATCGATTCCACAAGTTTGGTCAATTACTTCTGATTGATGTGATAATGTATATGACATATTTCTATCTTTAGTATTAAACCTTGATTTAGAAATAGCGTTATTCTTTGATCTGTTCCATGTACTTTAACTTTTAATTCGAGCCTTTGACATGCTCAGGGTCAACCCAATAGACAGGGTTGCAGTTTCCGCATGACATCGTGATGAAAAACATGTTTTATTTCTAACGAGAGGACAAGACACATTAAGTATTAGCGTCTGTAACACCTCATAAAAATCCCTTGTCATTAATAATGTTAAACACTGAATAATCTCTATTTATGAAAAGTTACCTTTTATACGGGTTATATTTTTTTTATAAGATATATGTATGTGCATATGCCATCGATCACCAGAATACCCCAATGAACTTGAATGCCCCTGAATAGCTCACTTGCGTACCAACCATAAAAATTACACAAATATTACAAATTACTACACCAAATGTATTAACGAACGAATACACAAAAATCACTAATCAATTCACCAAATACACTACTAATTACACTTAACACATTTTCTTTCTTTCCAATTTCACATGGGCCGAATATCACCCAAGCCCATTTTATTTTCTTTTCTTCTTTTGGGCCGGATCACCCCCACAAGCCCATACACATGGACTTAAACCATTACCAAATCTGATATATTTGTTTCTTGCTTTCTGTGGAACGACACACACACAAGGACCAACACTTCATTTCATTTTGATACCTCTCGTTGGAACACAACCTAACCGAACCAACACTTAACAAACTTAGTTAGCACAACTAAGATACCAATCCTAAAACTTGTACTAATGTCTCCCCCCTAATCTCTTTACCCACCGGTTAAACACAAAGACCACAAGATGGTCAACTATTATGGTTTTTACAACACAAAATCTACATACTCCCCATGCAAGGATCTTGTACATCGTCCTTGATGCCATTCCCACCTCCAAAACCGGCGTTTCACCCATGGTATGCTCGAATACCACCTTGAACCAAGAAGATTGGATAACCTAGCCAAGTACCTTGAAGGCAATGTCAACCCCTACCCATATAGAGTCGAATGACTTATAAGAACACTCACTCACTTCAATTCTTGCCACCAAAAGCACAAACAAAATAAACACACATAACTTATAACTAACAAAACACATCTAGCTTCCCTTGGTTGCTGTCGAACGAGGAAGAAAGGAAGAGGAGCAAAGGTTTAAGTTACTCCGAGTTTCATAGAATCATTTGGGTTATAGCTTTGGACGTGGGTAGCATTGGAAGGATTTGGGTTAAGTTTTGTTCGAAGCCTCGTTAGTCATCACCTTCACTCGAACGTCCCACCATCCTTGGTGTTGTAAGTATTCATCACTTTTATCCCTTCGTTCTTATTACTCTTTCGTTTACACACTTCACTACACATCACCACGTAATATCGCAACATGAACATGCAACACACGTTAAAATAACAAATTCGTAAACACAACACACGAGTCACTTGTACGCCTAGGATTACCTCGTTATTTCACAAATTACACGTACAACCTATAGGAAAACTTACACCATTCGAATCTTTGAAACACAATAAAACGAGATAGTAAAACATGCAAGAATTTAACCATAAAATCACACGAAACCACCCCCATTTCTTCACACAGTCGCTCGCTAAAATCCTTTCTTTAAAAACTACAATGGGCCACGATGGGCTTATAAGCCCAAACCAAATTATTTGATTTTCTAACTTGTTTTCGAAACTGTGAAATGTCGAGGAGTTAAAACGACAACTAAGATGTATAAAATGTATTCGAATGAGATAAAAGAAGTAAAGGAATGATAAGCGAAGTATAATGTTTTTGAAATGTAAGTATTGGACTAGTTTTGCAACGAATGTGTTTTGAAAGGGTATAATTCATACCTTTTTATAAAAGAAGGATTGAATATATAAATGATGTTTTTGGTATAAGTCGAAGGACTGAATCTGTCATTTTCAGAAAGTTATGGTTTAAAATGCAACATTTAATGCTTGGACTAGTTTTGTAAAAGTTTCGTGGTTTAGAGACCAATTGTGTAAAAATCCGAAAGATAAAGTATTACTAAAAGGGGCAGTTTTGTAATTAACGAGGAAGTCAAGGGTTAATGTGTAAATATATATTTTGGATTAAAACTTATAATTATTTAATCTTCGAGGGTTAAATGCGTCAATTTTATAAACATAAGGATAATTGTGCAAATGTACAAAAGTAATATACTTATATTATTCCACATTTCTAACTTCACAATTTCCCACGAGTATTTAACGTAACATCTTGAAGTCACCATTTTGATTACCCTAAACGACCACGTCACCTGAATACGTCACAATCTCACATATAGTCTCACATTCACCATTTCCCCATATTAAAAACAAATGGTTAATAATATTCTAAATATATCACATTATTCTAGGTCGCCAGTTGAGAGCTATTCATTTCTCTATTTGATTCATTACCCGTTTACTACACTACTAAGGTGAGTTCATAGTCCCACTTTTTACTATGTTTTCAAATCCCGTGGGGAGATACATGCTATAAAACCGAACACAAGTATTTTTCTGTATGCTTTCCTGATTGATATTGCTAAGTAATATTTGCCTAAGTTATTACCCCGCCAATTTAAAAGTCCCTTTATCATGAACCATTAATCACTTGCGAGTGAACGCGAATTCTGTGAATAGATCTATTGGAAGTTTGCATCCCATTTGTACTAGCCGGATAGATAGCCATAGTGTTAGCCGGATTGATAGACAAATGCACCTTATTCGAATTATGAGTATGGCAAAAC
Source organism: Artemisia tridentata subsp. tridentata (assembly GCA_021014915.2). NCBI lineage: Eukaryota > Viridiplantae > Streptophyta > Magnoliopsida > Asterales > Asteraceae > Artemisia > Artemisia tridentata. The sequence goes on from CP139505.1 coordinate 23,274,385, forward strand.
TCCTACACTAGGGCATATATCACCCATATTATTGCTATAATTGGGATATTATTTATTATTACACCTACACGTTAAGGTTTGCGTTTCATGAGGCTTAGAGCAATATTTATCTATTTGATTATTACCCCTGCAATATCATTGTTTTCACTACTATTTAGCTTGTGTTCAAACTATTACAAATTAAACACTGTAAATTCACTCAACCTTTGTGTTGACATTTTAAGCATGTTTATCTCAGGTAACTAAGGAAATCTCAAGCACGGAGTTGGCACGGGCATGGAGAATAGACCCACCTTTATTTCAAATAACTATATCATTCTTTTCAAACTCATCATCACTTTTGTGAACTGCTACCCCTTTTGATAACTAATATGTAATCTCTGAATATTGAGCTTTCATTGAATGATATAAAATTTCCCTTTTTAACAAATATCTATGCTTATGACTATGATCTAATTGGTAATACCCCGTTTAAGTCTTCTGCTGCTATTGAAAAATTAACGGGGTGTTACAGATTGGCATCAGAGACAAGGTTATAGAGAACCAAAAGCTTTTTCAAAAATTTTGGACTATAACCATGATTTCCAAAAGGACCATTTTCAAACATTACCACCCTATGCCCTCCGTGCCAACACCTACAAGTACTTGCATTGAGATTTGCTTGGCAGATTATGCATATCTATCTAACGAATTAGTTTTATCACCTACAAATGTTATTATGATTGATGCATGTTTATATTATTAATGACTTACACTTATCATTATTGGGATATTACAGTACCATGTCTTCTTATTCACCCTACCCTACCGAAACCATTCCTGGTACTATTCGCACATCCTCAGTTATTCAGATCATACTGAACTCAGATGATACCTATATGCTAACGTCCCAGTCTCCCCCTACCCAAAGCCCCGACATCACGGAACCCACGCTCACGTTACCCGAAGCGGTATCATCAGTACCCTTACTCCCACACTCACTTATCCACTTACCACTGTCAGAGAGAGCCGTCATGCCACAGAGTAGCGAGATGCTGGAGGATGTGCCCAGCGCATTCGAGGTTGACCAGAGTTCAAGGAGAGCTCAAACAGAGACAGAGGATGACATGGTATGGAGAGATATACCATGTGTTGATGACCGCATTACCACTATGGAGAGCTCGGACTACATACCTCACTTACCATCGTTCGTGTCTTCGAACACGCCATACCCAGAGGGTACAGAGACGAATGTGGTTACCCAGATGCAGACCCAGTTGGACTCACTGGCTAGGAGAGTAGAGCTTCACTCAGAGTATCTCGATGAAATACCGGCTGACCATTTTGATTCGTACGACCAAGACCTCAGTTCATTGTTCAGGAGGATGTCCATCAGGAGACGAGAGATCTCCGATATGAGTTTCAGGGTTGATACCTTTGAGCAGACACATGCTGTAGCCCAGGAGTAGTCCAGGGATACAGAAGAAACACAGAATCAGAGGATTTCCGCCTTAGAGGCTATGTTGACTGCCCAGTTGAGTATAAACCAAGTATTCTAGAGACACTTCTTAGATAATGCTAGGATGGATGAGTTGACTGAGATAGTTAGAGGTTTACAGCGCGGACCTGGAGATGCACCTGGCACTTCATAGATTCCATGTACTGTTGTAGTAGGGATATCTTAACTTGCCCTGCGTGGCATTAATAATCTTGTATTTTATTGTTCTCTTTTGGAAACAATGTATCAAATTATTAAAACTTATTGTTGGTTACGATTACTATGTACCAGTATTGATCTATGTTATGATGGTTGCTTTCTTCATTTGTGTGTTGTGATTCTCTCTTATACATCGCTATATTATGATTCATTATAAATTCCATGAGTGTTGTGATTATATTCATGCATGTCGTGATGATTATTTATGATTGAAATAGTTTTGCTTATAATGATGTATGTGTGCTACTATTATGAGGATAGTTATGATACCTCACTTGATTATATTGACCGTAAATCCTAAACGTATGTTCTTGTATCATTGTTAGAACATGGCTACCCGCAATAGAACAACAACTGCAGTCGTCGGATCGATAATGACCCCAGAGGAGATCCGCCAGTTGATCACAGAGAGTGTGACCACTGCATTAATAGCTCAAGCTGCAGCCACGACTCCCATTAGGAGTGCAACAAGGCCCACTGCCGAAAGCGTGCCAGTTGCGACTCGCAAGTGCACATACAAGGAGTTCATGAGCTGCAAACCGCCAACATTTAAAGGTACCGAAGGAGTGACAGAGTTAGCTCGATGGTTTGAGCGCTCAGAGACTGTCTTTACAAGAAGTGGCTGTGCAGAAAACGACAAAGTCACCTTTGCTACTGGCACTCTAGCAGATGACGCACTGTCATGGTGGAACGCCACTGCTCATAAAATGGGTAACGACAGAGCTTACCAACTCCCTTGGGCTGAGTTTAAACAAAGAATGTTAAAGAAGTATTGTCCTCGCACCGAAATTCAGAAATTGGAAGATGAGTTTGACCGCTTGGTGGTAAAAGGATATGATCTTAGAGCCTATGATAGGAGATTCCAAGAACTCTCGGTACTATGTCCAACTAAGGTACCGGATTTCGAGAAAACATTAGAAATATATGTTGAAGGGTTGCCCAAAAGCATAGAAGGGATCGTTACTGTATCCAAACCACAGACTCTGGAAGAAGCAATAGAGACTGCCCAGAAATTGCTTGAGAGGGAAATTAAGCGTAATCAGGCGCAGGGAGGCAACGATCACAAAAGAAAGTTTGATGATCGTAGAAGCAATCACAGCAATAGTAACTCTCACCACAACCACAGCCACAACCGCAACAACACTCAAGGCTACCAACAAAGCCGAAACCACCATCACAACCAACAGAATCGCCGGCAGGAAACTGCCAGGGCTTACATTGCCACACCTACTGGAACTGGGGGATATGCTGGACCCGCTCCCCTGTGCAACCGATGTAAGTTGCACCATCATGGACCCTGTTTTGCTAGATGTGGAAAATGCCAGAAAACCGGACACAAGACCCAAGACTGCAAGGCCACAGGAGCCAACTTGCAACCAGTGGCCATAGTATGCCATGGGTGTGGAAAGAAGGGGCACTACAAGAACCAGTGTCCGAATCAAGTTGCCAACCCCGTCAACAATGCTCAAGGGAGAGCATATGTGCTAGGAGATGGAAATGTCAGACAAGATCCCGATGTTGTGACGGGTACGTTTCCCCTTAATAATCACCTTGCTAAAGTTTTATTTGATTCTGGAGCCGACAAAAGTTTTGTGTCTACTACTTTTGCGTCTTTACTTGATATTATCCCGACTAAACTGAACGCCACCTACGAAATCGAACTAGCTGACGGCAAACTAGTAGAAACTAACACCGTGATCCAAAACTGCACCTTGCTTTTACTAAACCAACCATTCGACATAGACCTCATGCCCATTCAACTTGGTAGTTTCGACGTAGTTATCGGTATGGATTGGTTATCCAAGAACCACGCTAGAATTATATGTGACGAGAAAGTTGTTCACATCCCATGTGAAGGAGAAACTTTAATAGTCCGTGGCGAACGGAGTAAGACTCGACTAAGTATCATATCGTGCTTCAAAACGATGAAGTATATCGACCGAGGATGTCTTGCATTTTTGGCACAAGTAACCGAGAAGAAGTCGGAGGAGAAGCGACTAGAAGATGTGCCGATAGTTAAAGATTTTCCCGAAGTATTTCCCGAAGACTTGCCCGGTCTTCCGCCAAACCGACAAGTAGAATATCAGATCGACCTAGTGCCAGGAGCAGCACCAGTGGCACGAGCACCCTATAGGTTGGCACCATCCAAGATGAAGGAATTGTCTGAGCAATTACAAGAATTGTCAGATAAAGGATTCATACGCCCGAGTTCTTCGCCATGGGGAGCTCCGGTGCTATTTGTCAAAAAGAAGGATGGATCCTTCCGGATGTGCATCGATTATCGTGAATTGAACAAGCTCACCGTGAAGAACCGATACCCGCTGCCTAGAATCGACGACCTGTTTGATCAACTGCAAGGATCGAGTGTATACTCGAAGATTGATTTGAGGTCAGGGTACCATCAACTGAGGGTTAAAGAGGGAGATATACCGAAGACCGCTTTTCGTACACGATACGGGCACTATGAGTTCCAAGTGATGCCATTTGGTCTGACGAACGCACCAGCTGTGTTTATGGACCTAATGAACCGAGTGTGCAAGCCATACTTGGACAAGTTCGTGATCGTATTTATTGATGATATCCTCATCTACTCCCGCAACAAAGAAGAGCACGCTGAACATTTGAAGGCCATTCTAGAGCTGCTTAAAAAGGAGGAGTTGTACGCTAAATTCTCCAAGTGTGATTTTTGGATCGAAAAAGTACAGTTCTTAGGACATGTGATTGATAGCAAAGGCATTCACGTGGATCCTGCAAAGATCGTAGCAGTGAAAGATTGGGCGTCTCCTACGAACCCCACAGAGATACGACAATTCTTAGGACTTGCCGGGTAGTATCAGAGATTTATCGAGGGTTTCTCAAAAATCGCTAAACCTTTGACAGAGTTGACCCAAAAGAAGAAGAAGTTTGAATGGGGAGAGAAACAAGAGTCGTCTTTTCAACTCTTGAAGCAAAAACTCTGCGAAGCCCCAATACTAGCACTACCTGAAGGGAACGAAGACTTCATTGTTTATTGCGACGCATCCATTCAAGGACTAGGTGCCGTATTAATGCAAAGGAACAAAGTTATTGCGTATGCCTCTCGACAACTCAAAACCCACGAGAAGAACTACACGACTCATGATCTTGAACTAGGAGCAGTAGTATTCGCCCTAAAGATGTGGAGACACTATTTGTACGGCACCAAGTGCACGGTATATACCGATCACAAAAGTCTTCAACATATTCTGGATCAGAAGGAGCTAAACATGCGACAACGCCGATGGTTGGAGTTACTCAGTGATTATGATTGTGAGATTCGTTATCATCCTGGAAAGGCAAATGTTGTGGCCGATGCCTTAAGTCGAAAGGAATGAATCAAACCCCTAAGAGTTCGATCTTTGGGAATGACAATTAATTCACCACTTCCAGCCAAGATTTTAGAGGCTCAGGCCGAAGCCCTGAAGGAAGAAAACAGACCAAACGAGAAGATCCATAGAATGCCGGAAATCGAGAACGGCTTTGTGAGAAAGCAAGACGGGATGTTGTGTTACGGCGACAGAGCATGGATTCCACTTCACGGAGGAATGCGTGATCTTATCATGCACGAATCCCACAAGTCGAAATATTCCATTCATCCGGGATCTGATAAGATGTACCAGGATCTCAAGAAGTTGTATTGGTGGCCAAACATGAAGGCCGACATCGCCATGTATGTCGGAAAATGTTTGACGCACGCTAGAGTAAAGGCAGAACACCAAAGGCCGTCCGGAATGTTGACACAACCAGGAATTCCAACATGGAAATAGGAAAGGATCACAATGGACTTCATCACTAAGCTACCTAAGACATCGGGCGGACTCGATACCATTTGGGTCATTGTTGACCACCTCACTAAATCTGCACACTTCTTGGCAATAAAAGAAACTGACGACATGAATACCCTCGCACGGTTATATTTGAAGGAAATAGTTTCACGGCATGGAGTGCCGGTTTCCATCATCTCAGATCGAGATAGCCGTTTCACGTCTAGATTTTGGCAGTCATTGCAAAAAGCTTTGAATACTCAGTTAGATATGAGTACCGCCTACCACCCGCAGACTGACGGTTAGAGTGAGAGAACTATCCAAACCTTGGAAGACATGCTACGAGCATGTGTGATCGATTTTGGAAAAGGTTGGGATAAACATTTACCGTTAGCAGAGTTTTCATACAACAATAGTTATCACGCTAGCATTAAAGCTGCTCCATTCGAAGCACTTTATGGTAGGAAATGTCGATCACCTATTTGTTGGACCGAAGTTGGAGATGCACAAATCACAGGACCCGAACTCATTCACGAAACCACCGAAAAGATTTTCCAAATCAAACAACGTTTACAAGCCGCCCGGGATCGACAGAAAAGTTATGCCGATGTGAGAAGAAAACCTATTGAATTTCAAGTTGGAGACAGAGTCATGTTGAAAGTATCTCCTTGGAAAGTAATGATTAGATTTGGGAAGCGTGGGAAGTTAAATCCACGATATGTTGGACCATTTGAGATCCTAGAGAGGATTGGTCCTGTAGCATACAAACTCGAACTCCCTGAAGAGCTTAGTAGAGTACATAGCACCTTTCACGTATCGAACTTGAAGAAATGTTTGTCTGACGAAACTTTGGTAGTACCATTGAAAGAGATCCAACTCAACGATAAATTAAGTTTCGTTGAGGAACCAATGGAAATCTTAGATAGAGGCGTCAAAAAACTAAAGCAAAGTCGGATCCCGATAGTCAAAGTTAGATGGAACTCTAAGAGAGGACCGGAGTACACGTGGGAACGCGAAGACACAATCCGTTCTACCTACCCCCACTTATTTGATGAAACAACTACAACACCTACTACACTTTAGGATTCGGGACGAATCCAGTCTAACGGGTGGGTACTGTAACACCTCATAAAAATCCCTTGTCATTAATAATGTTAAACACTGAATAATCTCTATTTATGAAAAGTTACCTTTTATACGGGTTATATTTTTTTTATAAGATATATGTATGTGCATATGACATCGATCACCAGAATACCCCAATGAACTTGAATGCCCCTGAATAGCTCACTTGCGTACCAACCATAAAAATTACACAAATATTACAAATTACTACACCAAATGTATTAACGAACGAATACACAAAAATCACTAATCAATTCACCAAATACACTACTAATTACACTTAACACATTTTCTTTCTTTCCAATTTCACATGGGCCGAATATCACCCAAGCCCACTTTATTTTCTTTTCTTCTTTTGGGCCGGATCACCCCCACAAGCCCATACACATGGACTTAAACCATTACCAAATCTGATATATTTGTTTCTTGCTTTCTGTGGAACGACACACACACAAGGACCAACACTTCATTTCATTTTGATACCTCTCGTTGGAACACAACCTAACCGAACCAACACTTAACAAACTTAGTTAGCACAACTAAGATACCAATCCTATCACTTGTACTAATGTCTCCCCCCTAATCTCTTTACCCACCGGTTAAACACAAAGACCACAAGATGGTCAACTATTATGGTTTTTACAACACAAAATCTACATACTCCCCATGCAAGGATCTTGTACATCGTCCTTGATGCCATTCCCACCTCCAAAACCGGCGTTTCACCCATGGTATGCTCGAATACCACCTTGAACCAAGAAGATTGGACAACCTAGCCAAGTACCTTGAAGGCAATGTCAACCCCTACCCATATAGAGTCGAATGACTTATAAGAACACTCACTCACTTCAATTCTTGCCACCAAAAGCACAAACAAAATAAACACACATAACTTATAACTAACAAAACACATCTAGCTTCCCTTTGTTGCTGTCGAACGAGGAAGAAAGGAAGAGGAGCAAAGGTTTAAGTTACTCCGAGTTTCATAGAATCATTTGGGTTATAGCTTTGGACGTGGGTAGCATTGGAAGGATTTGGGTTAAGTTTTGTTCGAAGCCTCGTTAGTCATCACCTTCACTTGAACGTCCCACCATCCTTGGTGTTGTAAGTATTCATCACTTTTATCCCATCGTTCTTATTACTCTTTCGTTTACACACTTCACTACACATCACCACGTAATATCGCAACATGAACATGCAACACACGTTAAAATAACAAATTCATAAACACAACACACGAGTCACTTGTACGCCTAGGATTACCTCGTTATTTCTCAAATTACACGTACAACCTATAGGAAAACTTACACCATTCGAATCTTTGAAACACAATAAAACGAGATAGTAAAACATGCAAGAGATTTAACCATAAAATCACACGAAACCACCCCCATTTCTTCACACAGTCGCTCGCTAAAATCCTTTCTTTAAAAACTACAATGGGCCACGATGGGCTTATAAGCCCAAACCAAATTATTTGATTTTCTAACTTGTTTTCGAAACTGTGAAATGTCGAGGAGTTAAAACGAGAACTAAGATGTATAAAATGTATTCGAATGAGATAAAAGAAGTAAAGGAATGATAAGCGAAGTATAATGTTTTTGAAATGTAAGTATTGGACTAGTTTTGCAACGAATGTGTTTTGAAAGGGTATAATTCGTAACTTTTTATAAAAGAAGGATTGCATATATAAATGATGTTTTTGGTATAAGTCGAAGGACTGAAACTGTCATTTTCAGAAAGTTATGGTTTAAAATGCAACATTTAACGCTTGGACTAGTTTTGTAAAAGTTTCGTGGTTTAGGGACCAATTGTGTAAAAATCCGAAAGATAAAGTATTACTAAAAGGGGCAGTTTTGTAATTAACGAGGAAGTCAAGGGTTAATGTGTAAATATATATTTTGGATTAAAACTTATAATTATTTAATCTTCGAGGGTTAAATGCGTCAATTTTATAAACATAAGGATAATTGTGCAAATGTACAAAAGTAATATACTTATATTATTCCACATTTCTAACTTCACAATTTCCCACGAGTATTTATCGTAACATCTTGAAGTCACCATTTTGATTACCCTAAACGACCACGTCACCTGAATACGTCACGATCTCACATATAGTCTCACATTCACCATTTCCCCATATTAAAACCAAATGGTTAATAATATTCTAAATATATCACATTATTCTAGGTCGCAAGTTGGGAGCTATTCATTTCTCTATTTGATTCATTACCCGTTTACTACACTACTAAGGTGAGTTCATAGTCCCACTTTTTACTATGTTTTCAAATCCCGTGGGGAGATACATGCTATAAAACCGAACACAAGTATTTTTCTGTATGCTTTCCTGATTGATATTGCTAAGTAATATTTGCCTAAGTTATTACCCCGCTAATTTAAAAGTCCCTTTATCATGAACCATTAATCACTTGCGAGTGAACGCGAATTCTGTGAATAGATCTATTGGAAGTTGACATCCCATTTGTACTAGCTGGATAGATAGCCATAGTGTTAGCCGGATTGATAGACAAATGCACCTTATTCGAATTATGAGTATGGCAAAACTCCTACACTAGGGCATATATCACCCATATTATTGCTATAATTGGGATATTATTTATTATTACACCTACACGTTAAGGTTTTCGTTTCATGAGGCTTAGAGCAATATTTATCTATTTGATTATTACCCCTGCAATATCATTGTTTTCACTACTATTTAGCTTGTGTTCAAACTATTACAAATTAAACACTGTAAATTCACTCAACCTTTGTGTTGACATTTTAAGCATGTTTATCTTAGTTAACTAAAGAAATCTCAAGCACGGAGTTGGCACGGGCATGGAGAATAGACCCACCTTTATTTCAAATAACTATATCATTCTTTTCAAACTCATCATCACTTTTGCATACTGCTACCCCTTTTGATAACTAATATGTAATCTCTGAATATTGAGCTTTCATTGAATGATATAAAATTTCCCTTTTTAACAAATATCTATGCTTATGACTATGATCTAATTGGTAATACCCCGTTTAAGTCTTCCGCTGCTATTTAAAAATTAACGGGGTGTTACAGCGTCCACCTGCAATGAAATATTTTTTCGTTCTTAGAAATTGATTTCACTCGTACGAGGTACCTATACGTTTATGCATCTAAGATTCTAAAGTTCTATTATTAGTCCTTCCATCAGTTGCATTTCTTGTAACATGATTCAACAAACCAAATAAACATACCAAAAACAACATGCAAACCACTTATTAATGTATCCGTATAGTTATCCGCTTTGAAAAATGGAGTCAACATAAAAACACCTCATGAGCTGAACGTCATTAGAGTGAAAACCTCTAACTTACCACTGCAACCATGTCTTACTTAAGTCTACTGCATCACTAAACTTACTAAACGATCTGCAACTGGTAGAAGCAATCTGTTTGTGTCCTTTAAGAAGCAAATGGAGACAAGATATTCTTCTTAAGAATGAATTCATCAGCGTTCAACGGGTTAATCAGTTAACAACGTTAATATTCTATATCAAAGATTGTAGTAACAATGGGATATCAACAATGCTAATTTACTAGTCGATGAGGTCAGCGTTTGATTTTCCAGGATTTCAAAGTTTTGCTAGATCCATAGAGGTGGCAAGATGGGAAGGTTAGTAAGACGACAGGTCAAAAAGGGTCAATATCTAGTGCCGGTTTCGGCATGCTGGTGCGGGTTGGGTTGAAGCGCAAACCCTTTTTTACACATTTTTTTAGTAAATAGTTGATGTTCTAATTATGATTAGAAAAACAACATATTCTTAAAAATAACTCACGGATTTGAGTAAAAAGCCTTTTTTTTTTTTTTTTTTTTTTTTTTTTTTTTTTTTTTGTGAAAGGAGAATATATATATATATATATATATATATATATATATATATATATCAAAAAAACTGAGTACAAGCTGTTCAAAAAGAGAGATTTTGCAATGGACATTCCCATGCAAAAAGACCAACTATAAGCTAGCTTGCATAAGACATAACTTTACTAGACAAAAGCATTCTAACAATCATATAAGTAACTCAATACTCTACTTATTCTTCACTCTTTGAAGTTTTACATTCCATCTGTACTCCACATCTTTTACACTTTGTGATTCTTTTACTTGGAAACCCATCATTTTGAGTCTGAAGTTTCTTTGATAGCTTGCAATACCACTTGTTCATCTCTCTTTTCATTCTTGAACATTCTCCTATTTCTTTCCTGCCATATAAGGTACACAGCAGCACTGCAAACCAATCTTCTGACAATACTCCATATGCAACAAGTGTTATTAGGCATATCAGATAGTTTTATCACAATTTGGTCCCAGCAGTAAGGCAAATCTCTATTGATCATTTGAAGCAGTTCCTTCCATATAGCTTTTGAGAACTTACAGGTAAAGAAAAGGTGGTTGTGAGAATCTGGGAAAGTGTTGCAGAATACACATTTCAAGACTTCATTTGGTTTCCAAACAACAATTCTGTCATGTGTCATTAATCTACCCTGCACTGCCATCCATACTTCAAAAGCATGCCTGGGGATGCATTTGCTAAACAATACCACAGATTTCCAACTTACTTTTGGTTCATTAAAACAGAAATCCTTCCATACACTCCTAACTTCAAATTTAACTTCTTTCCCCATGTTAGTAACCTAAACAGCTCTATCTTCTCTTTCACTTGTTAACAAAGGAGGTGGAATAGTCAACAAAAAGGGAAATTTTGCATTCCATTCCATAGGCCATATCCAAGTGTTATTATGCAACAAGTCAGCAACTTTACTTTCATTTTTTTAACCTGGCATCATAGATTTCTCTAGTTGATATAAGCTTATTCAAAGGCCCCATTTGTGTCACACCCCCAAATTTGGGTCCAGCGGAAGACAACGTGTCGCTGGGGTGTAACTCAATTGGTATCACAACACAAGTGTAAAGAACGGTTTTCATCTCAATCATTTAAGATAAAACTGTTTAACAAAAATATTGAATTTACATTGTTAAAAGTAGTGCGGAAATAGGCCCTTTAAATAGGTAAAACGGTCCCAAATGTTTATCAGAGTCTTCTATGACCATGCCATGCCTTGCCAAAAGCCTCCAGTAGCGTGCCATTGCTTATACCTGAAAATACATGCTAAAAGCGTCAACACGAGGTTGGTGAGTTCATAGAGTTTATGAAAAATGTAAAGCCTTTGAATGAAGATTTCCCAGCAAAGGCATTGTAAATCCACCCAGTTCCAAGTCCCGCCCATAACAAGGCTTGCAACCTGTGTGTTCACAACCCATTGCCTAATCTGATTTGGTTTATGTAAATGAAGTGCTTGTACGGAAACCATAAGTATAAAGGTGTATGACAAAAATGTCACATAAAAATGTTACAATATCTCTTAAGCTCATGACCCGAAGCTTGACTGATTATGAATGCCCCCTCAGAGGTGTTTGCCAAACACTCTGAATTTGGATATGATAAAAATGAAATGCGTTCGTATGACTAGTTGGCGCTACCAACTACGAACGGAGGCGTCACCCTCAATAGATCTATTCACTCACTCTCGCTTACCCCGTAATTAACGGTCCATGATAAATAAATGGGGACTTTAAATTGGCAATGATGGTAACTTAAGCAATGTAACTGAGTTTGTATACTTTGGACCGCATGAAAATGGTATAATATATTCTTCCCCAAAAATGGTTACAAAATAAGTAAAGTAGGGGAAATGAAACTCACGATAATCCTTCAAAGATTAAAGTGCTTATGAAAGTATCTGAAAATAATTGAGCATGTATTCTCCCCCAAAACGATTATAAAACATATAAAAGGAGGGGCTATGAAACTCACGGTAATCCTTAAAAGATTAAAGTGTTTATGAAGGTAACTGAAAATAATTGAGCATGTATTCTCCCCCAAAAGTAATTCAAAACTTATGAAAGTAGGGGCTATGGAACTCACCTAGTGCGATAGCTACAATGATAATAATGAATATGTTGAAATGAGGCTCGGTCTCTAACCGCGACCTAATATAAGGATATGATCTAATGTAAGCAGGTGAAATGATGCTACACGTGCAATTACGTATGTTAACGATACCACTTGTTACTTTTGAAAATATCATTTATTGTCGAAAAATACGTTTTTAACATCTCGTTAAGTCGTATACTACTTTTCGTGTAAATATGTTGAAACGATACTCCATGATCCATATTCGGTGTAATATAGTCAAATATATTAATTTCGTCGCAAAATAACACTTTTTACAACTTGTGAAAATATGTCAAACCGGCCGTGTAAAACTAGTCGCGAAATTGTGCACATTAAATGTTAGTGATCAAACTCGACGTTTTTGAAATCCTTGTAACATTATCTAAATGTCGTGTTAATATACTTTCGGTCATATGCGTCGCGATCACATAGATAATCGGCTATCAATGTTTCAAGTTATGAAAATACTAGTTTTTATACTTTATTTTCTTATAAAAAGTGGGCTGTCCAAATTTGTATATATCGTCGGATCTTCAAAAATTCGTATCTCGGTTCGTTACAAGCTCGTTTTCAACGTTCTTTATGTCCACGCGTTCGTCTCAACATAAACTAACATATTTTCAATGTCTCGGCTCAACTAGATCACGGCTAACGACTCATTTTACCCTTTAATGTTCGGCAATCAGCACCTATTTTTCAGAAAAATATAGTTTTCGTCGCGTAACTTAAATAATTCATAACTTCTTCGTTATAAGTCGGATTTTAGTGATTCAAGCGCCCACGTTCTCGTTTTTGAGTGTACTTTCTAAATATTAAGACCAAAATAGTTCACAGAATTCTGAGTTTTCCAGAAAATCAAATTCGTGGCAGTAGGTATTTATGTGGGTTAAGAATACATTTTTCCTAGTCCAAAACTTAATCAAACTACTTCCACACAACTCCACAAGTACTCTTGATCTACCATACACCTTCTCAAAGGGTCATGGGGTCCTAAACATCACCAAATATAGTGTGATTCATGAGGATCATAGTAAAACCTATAGATCTGGTGATTAGAGATAGTTTTAAAAAGAAATGGTATCATTAACTTATGTAACTTGCATTTTTAACAAAAGCCACATGAAAATACATGATCATATAGATCAAATGAAAGGAAAACATGAAAAATAATTATTCTTAAAGTTACTTACAATGTAGGTTGAGATTAAGAGATTTGGATGCAAATCTTGAGGTTTTGACTTCAAAACCTTAACAAGAACACTAAAGAGGACTTGTAAATCACTTGAACTATGAAAAACTATGGATTCTTCTTGGTCTTGCGGTTGAGCCGTGAGATAGGAGGAAGACAAGAGAAGTGGTTTTTGATCTTTCACTTGTAAAATGTTACTAGTTTATGATGTTTGTGAAATAAATTGCCAAGACAAGATACCAACTACATTAAATGTTGGAAGAAATATTGGAAAGGAAGCATGGGATGGGGCGTACCATAGGTTGAAAATTGGTGCAAGACTTAGATATTTTGGATAATATTGTAAGAGTTAGTTGTGATAATGTATACTTCGGGTGTTATCGGGTACCGTGTTGTTTTGAAATAAATATTCAAGAAGTGACGTAAAATACGACGAAGTTGTATAAATGGTAAAAATATATTCCTGACAAGAATCGGGTGTCAGAATAGTTATCAGGTTAAAAATTCGCAAAATGACGGAGTTATAAGCTCCTGACGAATATTTTAGAGTTTGGTTTAAAAACACCAGGTAAATTAATAATATCACCTCTATATTATTATTAAATTTAGTATGAAAATATACTAGGATCATTATCGGGAGTATTTGGTATAATGTCAGTAGAAATTACTGAGTGGTAACGTTAATTATATAGATAACCATACGTAAACTGTAATAATGCATACCCGTGCATGAACTACTGTACTGAATATGATACTGATGACATGCAGACTCCTCTAGTCTACCTGATGTGTCCTTAACTGAAATGCATGAATTCACAGCTAAACCGAACTGGTTACGTGAATTTTTGAACACTCGTAAACTAGGTTTACGAATTAATGAATGCTGATGATGAACGAGAATTTTCTCCGGGAATGAATAGTGTCACGTGAATAGTAAAATTTCTGAAAGTTTCTCAAAATATGAAATTGACCTCGAAAATGATGAATAGTGAAAAGTGAATAGTGATCGGTGAATAGTGAATAGTAACTCAGAATAGTAATTTGTCGAGGTTCGGAAAATGGCCTGAAATTACGGGTTGTGACATTCTCCACCCGTTAAAGGAATTCAGTCCCTGAATTCAGCTTGTGTTGGTCTCTGGAGTGGATTTGGTGAAGAATGTGGATGTTTGAAGTCGCATTTGGTCTTCTCGCACCTAAGTAAACTCAGGACCTCTGCGAGAATTCCAGCGAACTTTAACGATAGGAATTTGATTCTGCTTCTCTGTTTGACCTCGCGGTTTATGATTTCTGTTGCTTCGTCCACGAAATTGAGCTTATCGCTGAGCTGAATTTCTGCCAATGGAATTACGAGCGATTTGTCTGAATGACATTTCTTACGGTTTGAAACATGATAGGTGTTGGGTATGCTGCTGAGCTCTAACAGAAGCTCAAGTCTGTATGTCAGTCGGCTGATTCTAGTTAAAGTCTCAAATGGTCCAATGTACCTAGGGTTCACTTTCCTGTGTTCCCAAAATTGTATCATGCCTTTCCAAGGCAAGGTTTTCAACATTACTCGTTCTACATTTAGAATTCTAATGATTTGCTGCTTAGGGATACCTAATCCCAATGATTTTTGCATCCTGAACTGACCTAGCTTTTCTATTGTTCTTTTGTTGTTTGTAACAGATTCTTGACTTGTACAATTTCCTTTGTTGTTTCACAATTGAGTCCTAGACTAGTGAATTGGACTTTCCGATTCTGGTCTGTCAGTAGGTAATTGGTACTTCCACCATAGGGTGTCTTAAAGGGTGCAGTCTTTGTATTTGTGTGATGGATATGGTTGAAAGTGGAATCTGTCAATATCAAAGGTTTACTCCAAACAATTCAAAGTTGATTCTATGGTGCTGAGCATGTCCTATAGCGCTTGGATAGTTTCCTTAATGCTTGTTGGTTCGAGGATGGTAGGTCGTGCGCATATCTGATTGGGTAAGGATATCTTAAAGGGATTGTTAGAACTTTGCCTCCAACCTGAAATTCTAATGGTTTGCGTCGAACATCGACGTAACTTTTCGGTCGGCTTCTGGCTGCTTTAAGTCTTTCTCAAATCTGAATTATCTTTTCTGTGGTTTCGCGAACCATGTCTGGACGAGTGAGTTGTGCTTGACCAACTTCGGTCCAACGAACAGGGGACCGACACCTTCGACCATAGAGTGCCTCGAATGGTGCTGCTTTTATACTCGTGTGATAGTTTTTGTTATAAGAGAACTCGATCAATGGCAAATGGTTAGCCCCAACCATTTCCAAAATCAATCACCCATGCCCTGAGCATATCTTCCAATATTTGAATCATTCTCTCGCTCTGACCATCGGTCCGAAGATGACAGACATTGCTCAAGTCTAATTTGCTTCCAGATGAATCTTGTAATGATTGCCAGTGATTTGAAGTAATGCGACTATCTCGGTCAGAGATGATGGAAATTGGTGCACCGTGCTTTGAGACTATTTTCCTTGACATAAAGTCAGGTAAGCTGGTCCATAGTATAAGTCTTTCTAATGGGAATGAAATAGACTGATTTGGGGAGACGATCGGCGATTACCCAAATAGCATCGAAATCGTCTGATGTCTTGGGAAATTTTTTGACGAAATCCAATGTAATACATTCTCATTTCCATGGAGAAATTTCTGGTTGTTGAAATAATCCTGATGGTTTCTGGTACTCGCTTTTACTTTAGCGCAATTAAGGCATTTGCTAACATACTTAGCTATTTCTGCTCTCATATTCGGCCACCAATATAGTTTCTTGAGATCCTGATACGTCTTATCCGAACTTGGGTGAATGGAGTACATCGGCTTGTGCGACTCGTGCATGATCAACTCTCGTATCCCACCATAGAGAGGTATCCAGTTTATATCCTTGAAGCACAATACTCTGTCTGGCCTCTTTATTAAACCATTTGCATTCTCTGGCATACCATAGGGTTTCTCATTCTGTCGATTTTATTCCTTGAGTGCCTCAACTTGAGCCTCGAGGATTCGTGATGGTATAGGTGAAATGATTGTCATTCCCAATTATCTGACTCTCAACGGCTTGAGGTTGGGTTATGGTTAGCTGACGTGCTTCTAGGCAGTGGTTCACGAGGTGATGTAAGTGTGAATGCCCTCGCAACGATTGTGTATACACACATGAAGTTTTGAAACCTTTAAAAATCGAGTAGGAATGCTACCCGGACATAATTTTATTATAACTATTCTCAGTATCGAAAAATTCATCTCTGAGTCGGACATAGGTGGTCAGGCTATGTCCCACTGTCCCAGGTCGAATATAGATGACCAGTCTATATTCCACCGAGGTTCAATGAATTTTGAAATACTCAGCTCAGTTATACTAATACCATGTCCTTCACATTTAAAGGACGTTCTGATAGGCTAAGGCAAGGGACCAAACTCGTGGTCGAATGATGAAACTACACAAGGAAAAGGCGTAACGTTAAGACGTGTATGATATGTGTGCATGCTTATATGAAAGACAACTATAGAAATCAATGAGAATAAGTGGGTATAAATGATTTAATAATAAGACACAAATCTCATTAAATATGTCAGCAACAAACCACAAATGAGGCATCAGATTGGCAGGCAGGCACGCGGCGGTCATAGGGTGGAGTTTTTGTAAATGTAGCTATAGTCTAGGTTTTAAAATCACCCAGTTCTCTATAGCCTAGGCTCTGATACCAATCTGTCACACCCCCAAATTCGGGTCCAGCGGAAGACAACGTGTCGCTGGGGTGTAACTCAATTGGTATCACAACACAAGTGTAAAGAACGGTTTTCATCTCAATCATTTAAGATAAAACTGTTTAACAAAAATATTGAATTTACATTGTTAAAAGTAGTGCGGAAATAGGCCCTTAAATAGGTAAAACGGTCCCAAATGTTTATCAGAGTCTTCTATGACCATGCCATGCCTTGCCAAAAGCCTCTAGTAGCGTGCCATTGCTTATACCTGAAAATACATGCTAAAAGCGTCAACACGAGGTTGGTGAGTTCATAGAGTTTATGAAAAATGTAAAGCCTTTGAATGAAGATTTCCCAGCAAAGGCATTGTAAATCCACCCAGTTCGAAGTCCCGCCCATAACAAGGCTTGCAACCTGTGTGTTCACAACCCATTGCCTAATCTGATTTGGTTTATGTAAATGAAGTGCTTGTACGGAAACCATAAGTATAAAGGTGTATGACAAAAATGTCACATAAAAATGTTACAATATCTCTTAAGCTCATGACCCCGAAGCTTGACTGATTATGAATGCCCCCTCAGAGGTGTTTGCCGAACACTCTGAATTTGGATATGATAAAAATGAAATGCGTTCGTGTAACACCCCAACCCGGCAAGGGAAAAGATGTCACAAATATATGGCTTCATATCAGAACAAACATAACATTCAATAATAAAACAGCGGAAGTCTTAACATTAAAATCCAAAGGAAAATAAGTCAACACGACTTATATCAAGTGCAAGACAGAAATAACGAAGTACAAAACAGAATCCAAAATGCCCAAACAATGGCATAACAGAAATAATATCCAAATGGTCACACTAGAATGACAAGGTCTAAACTTCACACAAGTTGTTCTCATCCCAAGCTAAACCCAGCTCCTAGCTTAAATGTACCGGCCGCAGGAAAAGAAATGCGGCTGAGCTACGAGAGCTCAGTGAACAGATATAACAGAAACAAGCAATAATACAGAATAATGAATAAGAAAGAAATACGAACCGGTCAGGAATAATGTGCAAGTATAATGTAACAGTAATGAAAGATAAGTGATGTCAAGGTCATGCAAATATGCCAAGGGTTAAGGAAAGTAGTACAAGTAAGTGTAAGGGTAACAGAAATCCACTACGAGCCCAGAAATCAGAGATATCATAATCATGTAGCCATATCAGAAATCCAGAGGGGATGCCTCTCAAGTAACCAGATAATATGAGGGGTGTCCTCATGTATCAGATACACCAGGGTGAGGGGTTACCTCATAGGGTTGGAGTCATGAGCTCCCAGAGGTTGTGAAAGACGTGCATCACACACACCATCAGTCACCAGATATAACAAGTAATATAAACAGATCAGGTCAAGTCTAGGATGCATCCATACGCCCCAGGTGGCCAGAGTCTACCAATACACACCATATAATCAAGTCAGGGACGGGATAGGACATCTCTCTCCTACCCTAGAGTCAAGTCATCGGTGCATCAATGACAAGGACATGAACACCTCATGCCTGGTGGGTGGCTCGTAATATCAAACTGTGGGTCTGGGTCAAGTGTCAAGTATCAAGTGTCAAGTATCAGGTGTCAAGTATCAAGTATCAGGTGTCAAGTATCAGGTTGTTCAGAATCAAGTTCCATATCAGGGTTCAAGACAGGATATCAGAAGGTTCATATCAGAGGGTTCCATATCAGGTAGTCCAAAGGTTCAATATCAGGGAGGTCAATATCAGGAAGGTCGATATCAGTTTGTTTAAAAGTTCATTTTAACAGTTTATATTACAAGTCCATATCATAGGTGTTGAAAAGAAATCCTTTAATAATGACTTTCATAAAAGTGATCTTTAAAACAGTTTCATAAAGAAGGTCTTTTAAAAATGGTTTCTATAAAGATAGCCTTACGAATAGTTTCTTAAAACATTTCCATAAATCATTTAAAAAGGTTTTCTCATCCAGTTATAATATCACAAGTATCAAGGTTCAAGTCAAGGTTTTATGGCAGGGTTCGTATCAAGGTTCATGGCAGGGTTCATATCAAGGTTCATGGCAGGGTTCAGAACAAGGCGTAAACCAAAGATCAAGACAGGGTTTAAACAAAGGTTCAAGAACAAGTACAACAGATCAAGGTTCACAAGCAGGGAAAACATAGCAATGGCATCGGGAAATCCTAATACGAATCAAGATCAATAATCAAAAGATAACGAAGGCACCTTACTAAAAAGGGCAGAATATCTGTACCTTATTTCATTGCAAGCACACAAAATAGAAAAGGCTGACAGGAAATCAAATCACTCCCTCCTCGAACCTAAGGAGTAGAAAACAGAAATACGAAAGGGGTTTTCAGTTATCTTCCCATTATAAGTAACTTCTATTTTTAGTAGGTTTCTAGAATTTAGTAAGTTTCCATAATTATCAGGTTTCCAGAATTAACAGATATTATCATTTCAGATTAGGTTGAACCTTTTTTCAAAGATTATTATGGAATACAGTACATTTTATCAAGTTACAGAAGTTTAGGGTGAATTATGACAATTATACAATGTTTAGGGTTTTAAATGTAACTTCATTAATTTCCAAGGTCATTAGTGAAAATTACTTTAAGTTACAGAATTATACACTCACTTTATTCAGAATTACATTTTATTCCCTTAAGTTTCACAATTTACAGATTACACCCCTTTAGTTACATAATTTACAAAACCAACCTTATAATTACATATTTTACAAATTAAACCCTACAATATCCATAATTACCAACCAAGCATATTATATTTCAAATTTACAGAATATACCATCAGAATTTAGTACTTTATAGATTTGACCCCTCAGAATTCAGAATTTACATATTTAGTCCTTTAAGTTTACAAAACATATATATTAAGTCATAATTCATAACAATTACATAATTAGCCCATAAATCCTCAAAATTACACAACAACCTTTTTATATCATTATTAACTCAAAACAACCTCAATATTTCAGATTTACACTTTTGGTCCCTCCTTTTTAATTAATTTCAAATCGTAACCCTAATATGCCATTAATTCATTATAATGCAATATTTACTCTTAGGACCCCAAAGTTATATTTTTCCCACATTCCTACAGATGTATATGATCTTACAAAAATGTCCCAGAAGTTTCAAAGTTGAAAAACAGGTCCTTATACTTTTTATGTTTAACCGGCTAGACTTTTTACAAACAATTACAAACCCTACTATTTACCAATCATTGCACCATCATTAATTCATCCTTAAAACACATTTAATGATCAGATTCATGCCCAAGAAACCTAACCCTAGTAACCCCGATTTTCCTTTTATTTGATTTCTTTGTTTTCACAAAATCCGGTTATAACAATAATTCACCACGTTAAATCTAGGCTTCCAAAAACCAAACTCATATTTTTCCCAGATCATATGACTTATAAAGAACCCACGAAAAATAATTAGCATGCCCAGAAAAATCGTTTAACATATATTTGATATTTACGTACGTTTTAGACATCCAAATTACCACGACATGATTTAGGCTACCATAAATCGATCTATCATTTTTCCCAGGTCTATTACATCATATGAGGTCTAAATAAAATAGCTATCATGTCCAGAAATTCGGATTACATATTTTTGTGATTTACGTGTTTTATGATCATTATATTTTCATACGCATAGATTAGCATGCATGAATCGATTCACATAATTTATATGAGTTATATAACATGTAAAGATCACAGGAAAATTGCTATATCAATTTTAGAACGTGTGGTTTAGGCGTATGAATTATTTACCTGGCGTATGGCAATTCGACGAGAAATAAAGAACCACGAACGAACCAATGAAAACACGCACCAACCCTTATTTTTCCTAGCTTCCTTGCACCTCCAAGAACCCCAGAAAAATCCTTGTTCACGTCCAGAAATTGTGTGATTGATTGGGTCGATTTTTTTGTTGTCGCTAGGGTTTGTTTGTTCTTTTGCGATTAGGTTTTGTTGTGGAAAATAAAAGATTTGTTTAAATGATAAATAACCGACCTAGGGGAGGGCTTAGGATCAGGAAATTCGGATATTTAGAATCCCAAAATAATTTGGGTTGATTTGCTTAATCTTTTCTTATTTTACTTTACATATTATCTAATTAAAAGATTTAAACATTATTTTTAGTTAAATTATGCAAGTTCGGAATTTTAAATAAATAAAAGTGTATGTTAATTTTTGATCATTGAAAATGATGTAACATTGTCCCAGAAATTAGTTTGTTTCAGATATAGTTCGATTTCAGAAGTTTTGGAATTATTTCAGAATTTTATAAGTTGTTTAAGTAGGTTTTATGTTATCAGGGGTAATTTGGTCATTTTACATGTTATCTGAATTTCAGGTATTACAACTTCTTCCCCACTAACAAAAAAAATTTCGCACTCGAAATTTGCAAGGAATCATAATTGAGAGAGAACGGAAACCAAACAAGGACATACCAGACGTGCGATCAGTCCGGTCACCAGAAAGCATAAAGACACGACCGGTATGAGGAGCAGGAGGAGGAGGATCAAGAAATTTCTCAAGTGCTGACGTAGATTGCTTAGGACAATTTCTCACTTGATGCTCAGAAGAACCACATCTGAAACAAGCACCAGACGTCGTACGACAAGCTCCAGTATGGTTTTTCCCACAAGAACCACAAACAGGTAAGGAAGTAGAGTACTCAGATGATCTCTTCTGCCGTTGGTTGTTGTTGCCTTCCGGATGCTCATTTCCCTGTCTAGGAGCTGACCTCGAATCCCGGCCCCTCGAATCTGATTTCTTCTGATCGTAGCTCCTGCCCGAATACTCCTTGACGTCCCGACTCTGACTCTGCTGAATCCTATCACCGTCGCGGTTCCTCTTGTAACCAACGCCCTCATGAAAAATCTCGATGTTACGAGCTGCATCGCAACATGCTAACGGATCTTCAAACTGATCATTAAGCATACGATCGAGCACCCACGTTTTGAGTCCCCACTTGAACTGCTTAGCTTGACGCCTTGCATCTCCAGCAGCGGAACCCACGAAACTAACCAATCTCTGAAATCGCTCCAGGTATTGCCCTGCATTCTCAGAATCTAGCTGGGAGATAGTGTTGTACTCCCGAATAAACCTCTGCTGCTCAGAGTCAGGGAAGTACCGATTATAGAATGTAGTGCGGAAATCAGCCCAAGTACAACCAAGAACATACCCATCACCTCCTTTAGCTGCCTTGTGCGCCTTCCACCAGTTAAGCGCGTCACCCTCAAGCTTTAACACAGCCAGACGAGTCTTAAACCCATCCTCACAACCTAGCACCTCAAACAGCTTCTCCATGTGGGTTATCCAGTCCTCTGCTGCATGAGGAGTAGCAGCAGAACTAAAAGACAACGGCTTGAGTTTATTGAAACTCTCAAGCCACCCATTAATGGTAGTGGGTCGGCCCCCACCACCAGAGGAACTGCCAGCACCTCCAGATGAACTAGCTCCACCACTGATAAGCCGGTTGATCACCGCATCAGTGTTAAGGCCGGGTAGCAGATTGGCTATAGCATTAGCCACCATAGCCTCCAAATTGGGGATTTCAGCATCCCCTCCAGCATTATACTCCTGGTGACGAGTGTTAACCATCTACAGGATTATCAAACGATTAGCAGGATCAAGCAAAGTATGATAGAGCAGAATAAGGAAAAAGAGTACGCGAACGGAAACCTAATGTCTACCCAATCCTCACAGGTCAATGGCCTAAGCCTACGGGTTTCGAATGCCTATTCTCTGATACCATAAATTGTAACACCCCAACCCGGCAAGGGCAAAGATGTCACAAATATATGGCTTCATATCAGAACAAACATAACATTCAATAATAAAACAGCGGAAGTCTTAACATTAAAATCCAAAGGAAAATAAGTCAACACGACTTATATCAAGTGCAAGACAGAAATAACGAAGTACAAAACAGAATCCAAAATGCCCAAACAATGGCATAACAGAAATAATATCCAAATGGTCACACTAGAATGACAAGGTCTAAACTTCACACAAGTTGCTCTCATCCCAAGCTAAACCCAGCTCCTAGCTTAAATGTACCTGCCGCAGGAAAAGAAATGCGGCTGAGCTACGAGAGCTCAGTGAACAAATATAACAGAAACAAGCAATAATACAGAATAATGAATAAGAAAGAAATACGAACCGGTCAGGAATAATGTGCAAGTATAATGTAACAGTAATGAAAGATAAGTGATGTCAAGGTCATGCAAATATGCCAAGGGTTAAGGAAAGTAGTACAGGTAAGTGTAAGGGTAACAGAAATCCACTACGAGCCCAGAAATCAGAGATATCATAATCATGTAGCCATATCAGAAATCCAGAGGGGATGCCTCTCAAGTAACCAGATAATATGAGGGGTGTCCTCATGTATCAGATGCACCAGGGTGAGGGGTTACCTCATAGGGTTGGAGTCATGAGCTCCCAGAGGTTGTGAAAGACGTGCATCGCACACACCATCAGTCACCAGATATAACAAGTAATATAAACAGATCAGGTCAAGTCTAGGATGCATCCATACGCCCCAGGTGGCCAGAGTCTACCAATACACACCATATAATCAAGTCAGGGACGGGATAGGACATCTCTCTCCTACCCTAGAGTCAAGTCATCGGTGCATCAATGACAAGGACATGAACACCTCATGCCTGGTGGGTGGCTCGTAATATCAAACTGTGGGTCAGGGTCAAGTGTCAAGTATCAAGTGTCAAGTATCAGGTGTCAAGTATCAAGTATCAGGTGTCAAGTATCAGGTTGTTCAGAATCAAGTTCCATATCAGGGTTCAAGACAGGATATCAGAAGGTTCATATCAGAGGGTTCCATATCAGGTAGTCCAAAGGTTCAATATCAGGGAGGTCAATATCACGAAGGTCGATATCAGTTTGTTTAAAAGTTCATTTTAACAGTTTATATTACAAGTCCATATCATAGGTGTTGAAAAGAAATCCTTTAATAATGACTTTCATAAAAGTGATCTTTAAAACAGTTTCATAAAGAAGGTCTTTTAAAAATGGTTTCTATAAAGATAGCCTTACGAATAGTTTCTTAAAACATTTCCATAAATCATTTAAAAAGGTTTTCTCATCCAGTTATAATATCACAAGTATCAAGGTTCAAGTCAAGGTTTTATGGCAGGGTTCGTATCAAGGTTCATGGTAGGGTTCATATCAAGTTTCATGGCAGGGTTCAGAACAAGGTGTAAACCAAAGATCAAGACAGGGTTTAAACAAAGGTTCAAGAACAAGTACAACAGATCAAGGTTCACAAGCAGGGAAAACATAGCAATGGCATCGGGAAATCCTAATACGAATCAAGATCAATAATCAAAAGATAACGAAGGCACCTTACTAAAAAGGGCAGAATATCTGTACCTTATTTCAATGCAAGCACACAAAATAGAAAAGGCTGACAGGAAATCAAATCACTCCCTCCTCGAACCTAAGGAGTAGAAAACAGAAATACGAAAGGGGTTTTCAGTTATCTTCCCATTATAAGTAACTTCTATTTTTAGTAGGTTTCCAGAATTTAGTAAGTTTCCATAATTATCAGGTTTCCAGAATTAATAGATATTATCATTTCAGATTAGGTTGAACCTTTATTCAAAGATTATTATAGAATACAGTACATTTTATCAAGTTACAGAAGTTTAGGGTTAATTATGACAATTATACAATGTTTAGGGTTTTAAATGTAACTTCATTAATTTCCAAGGTCATTAGTGAAAATTACTTTAAGTTACAGAATTATACACTCACTTTATTCAGAATTACATTTTATTCCCTTAAGTTTCACAATTTACAGATTACACCCCTTTAGCTACATAATTTACAAAACCAACCTTATAATTACATATTTTACAAATTAAACCCTACAATATCCATAATTACCAACCAAGCATATTATATTTCAAATTTACAGAATATACCATTAGAATTTAGTACTTTACAGATTAGACCCCTCAGAATTCAGAATTTACATATTTAGTCCTTTAAGTTTACAAAACATATATATTAAGTCATAATTCATAACAATTACATAATTAGCCCATAAATCCTCAAAATTACACAAAAACCTTTTTATATCAGTATTAACTCAAAACAACCTCAATATTTCAGATTTACACTTTTGGTCCCTCCTTTTTAATTAATTTCAAATCGTAACCCTAATATGCCATTAATTCATTATAATGCAATATTTACACTTAGGACCCCAAAGTTATATTTTTCCCACATTCCTACAGATGTATATGATCTTACAAAAATGTCCCAGAAGTTTCAAAGTTGACAAAACAGGTCCTTATACTTTTTATGTTTAATCGGCTAGACTTTTTACAAACAATTACAAACCCTACTATTTACCAATCATTGCACCATCATTAATTCATCCTTAAAACACATTTAATGATCAGATTCATGCCCAAGAAACCTAACCCTAGTAACCCCGATTTTCCTTTTATTTGATTTCTTTGTTTTCACAAAATCCGGTTATAACAATAATTCACCACGTTAAATCTAGGCTTCCAAAAACCAAACTCATATTTTTCCCAGATCATATGACTTATAAATAACCCACGAAAAATAATTAGCATGCCCAGAAAAATCGTTTAATATATATTTGATATTTACGTACGTTTTAGACATCCAAATTACCACGACATGATTTAGGCTACCATAAATCGATCTATCATTTTTCCCAGGTCTATTACATCATATGAGGTCTAAATAAAATAGCTATCATGTCCAGAAATTCGGATTACATATTTTTGTGATTTACGTGTTTTATGATCATTATATTTTCATACGCATAGATTAGCATGCATGAATCGATTCACATAATTTATATGAGTTATATAACATGTAAAGATCACAGGAAAATTTCTATATCAATTTTAGAACGTGTGGTTTAGGCGTATGAATTATTTACCTTGCGTATGGCAATTCGACGAGAAATAAAGAACCACGAACGAACCAATGAAAACACGCACCAACCCTTATTTTTCCTAGCTTCCTTGCACCTCCAAGAACCCCAGAAAAATCCTTGTTCACGTCCAGAAATTGTGTGATTGATTGGGTCAATTTTTTTGTTGTCGCTAGGGTTTGTTTGTTCTTTTGCGATTAGGTTTTGTTGTGGAAAATAAAAGATTTGTTTAAATGATAAATAACCGACCTAGGGGAGGGCTTAGGATCAGGAAATTCGAATATTTAGAATCCCAAAATAATTTGGGTTGATTTGCTTAATCTTTTCTTATTTTACTTTACATATTATCTAATTAAAAGATTTAAACATTATTTTTAGTTAAATTATGCAAGTTCGGAATTTTAAATAAATAAATGTGTATGTTAATTTTTGATCATTGAAAATGATGTAACATTGTCCCAGAAATTAGTTTGTTTCAGATATAGTTCGATTTCAGAAGTTTTGGAATTATTTCAGAATTTTATAAGTTGTTTAATTAGGTTTTATGTTATTAGGGGTAATTTGGTCATTTAACACGTTATCTGAATTTTAGGTATTACAGTTCGTATGACTAGTTGGCGCTACCAACTACGAACGGAGGCGTCACCCTCAATAGATCTATTCACTCACTCTCGCTTACCACGTAATTAACGGTCCATGATAAATAAATGGGGACTTTAAATTGGCAATGATGGTAACTTAAGCAATGTAACTGAGTTTGTATACTTTGGTCCGCATGAAAATGGTATAATATATTCTTCCCCAAAAATGGTTACAAAATAAGTAAAGTAGGGGAAATGAAACTCACGATAATCCTTCAAAGATTAAAGTGCTTATGAAAGTATCTGAAAATAATTGAGCATGTATTCTCCCCCAAAACGATTATAAAACATATAAAAGGAGGGGCTATGAAACTCACGGTAATCCTTAAAAGATTAAAGTGTTTATGAAGGTAACTGAAAATAATTGAGCATGTATTCTTCCCCAAAATTAATTCAAAACTTATGAAAGTAGGGGCTATGGAACTCACCTGGTGCGATAGCTACAATGATAATAATGAATATGCTGAAATGAGGCTCGGTCTCTAACCGTGACCTAATATAAGGATATGATCTAATGTAAGCAGGTGAAATGATGCTACACATGCAATTACGTATGTTAACGATACCACTTGTTACTTTTGAAAATATCATTTATTGTCGAAAAATACGTTTTTAACATCTCGTTAAGTCGTATACTACTTTTCGTGTAAATATGTTGAAACGATACTCCATGATCCATATTCGGTGTAATATAGTCAAATATATTAATTTCGTCGCAAAATAACACTTTTTACAACTTGTGAAAATATGTCAAACCGGCCGTGTAAAACTAGTCGCGAAATTGTGCACATTAAATGTTAGTGATCAAACTCGACGTTTTTGAAATCCTTGTAACATTATCTAAATGTCGTGTTAATATACTTTCGGTCATATGCGTCGCGATCACATAGATAATCGGCTATCAATGTTTCAAGTTATGAAAATACTAGTTTTTATACTTTATTTTCTTATAAAAAGTGGGCTGTCCAAATTTGTATATATCGTCGGATCTTCAAAAATTCGTATCTCGGTCGTTACAAGCTCGTTTTCAACGTTCTTTATGTCCACGCGTTCGTCTCAACATAAACTAACATATTTTCAATGTCTCGGCTCAACTAGATCACGGATAACGACTCATTTTACCCTTTAATGTTCGGCAATCAGCAACTATTTTTCAGAAAAATATAGTTTTCGTCGCGTAACTTAAATAATTCATAACTTCTTGGTTATAAGTCGGATTTTAGTGATTCAAGCGCCCACGTTCTCGTTTTTGAGTGTACTTTCTAAATATTAAGACCAAAATAGTTCACAGAATTCTGAGTTTTCCAGAAAATCAAATTCGTGGCAGTACGTATTTATGTGGGTTAAGAATACATTTTTCCTAGTCCAAAACTTAATCAAACTACTTCCACACAACTCCACAAGTACTCTTGATCTACCATACACCTTCTCAAAGGTTCATGGGGTCCTAAACATCACCAAATATAGTGTGATTCATGAGGATCATAGTAAAACCTATAGATCTAGTGATTAGAGATAGTTTTAAAAAGAAATGGTATCATTAACTTATGTAACTTGCATTTTTAACAAAAGCCACATGAAAATACATGATCATATAGATCAAATGAAAGGAAAACATGAAAAATAATTATTCTTAAAGTTACTTACAATGTAGGTTGAGATTAAGAGATTTGGATGCAAATCTGGAGGTTTTTACTTCAAAACCTTAACAAGAACACTAAAGAGGACTTGTAAATCACTTGAACTATGAAAAACTATGGATTCTTCTTGGTCTTGTGGTTGAGCCGTGAGATAGGAGGAAGACAAGAGAAGTGGTTTTTGATCTTTCACTTGTAAAATGTTACTAGTTTATGATGTTTGTGAAATAAATTGCCAAGACAAGATACCAACTACATTAAATGTTGGAAGAAATATTGGAAAGGAAGCATGGGATGGGGCGTACCATAGGTTGAAAATTGGTGCAAGACTTAGATATTTTGGATAATATTGTAAGAGTTAGTTGTTTTAATGTATACTTCGGGTGTTATCGGGTACCGTGTTGTCTTGAAATAAATATTCACGAAGTTACGTAAAATACGACGAAGTTGTATAAATGGTAAAAATATATTCCTGACAAGAATCGGGTGTCAGAATAGTTATCGGGTTAAAAATTCGCAAAATGACGGAGTTATAAGCTCCTGACGAATATTTTAGCGTTTGGTTTAAAAACACCGGGTAAATTAATAATATCACCTCTATATTATTAAATTTAGTATGAAAATATACTAGGATCATTATCGGGAGTATTTGGTATAATGTCAGTAGAAATTACTGAGTGGTAACGTTAATTATATAGATAACCATATGTAAACTGTAATAATGCATACCCGTGCATGAACTACTGTACTGAATATGATACTGATGACATGCAGACTCCTCTAGTCTACCTGATGTGTCCTTAACTGAAATGCATGAATTCACAGCTAAACCGAACTGGTTACGTGAATTTTTGAACACTCGTAAACTAGGTTTACGAATTAATGAATGCTGATGATGAACGAGAATTTTCTCCGGGAATGAATAGTGTCACGTGAATAGTAAAATTTCCGAAAGTTTCTCAAAATATCAAATTGACCTCGAAAATGATGAATAGTGAAAAGTGAATAGTGATCAGTGAATAGTGATTTGTGAATAGTAACTCAGAATAGTAATTTTTCGAGGTTCGGAAAATGGCCTGAAATTACGGGTTGTGACATTCTCCACCCGTTAAAGGAATTCAGTCCCTGAATTCAGCTTGTGTTGGTCTCTGGAGTGGATTCGGTGAAGAATGTGGATGTTTGAAGTCGCATCTGGTCTTCCCGCTCCTAAGTAAACTCAGGACCTCTGCGAGAATTCCAGCGAACCTTAACGATAGGAATTTGATTCTGCTTCTCTGTTTGACCTCGCAGTTTATGATTTCTGTTGCTTCCTCCACGAAATTGAGCTTATCGCCGAGCTGAATTTCTGCCAATGGAATTACGAGCGATTTGTCTGAATGACATTTCTTACGGTTTGAAACATGATAGGTGTTGGGTATGCTGCTGAGCTCTAACAGAAGCTCAAGTCTGTATGTCAGTCGGCTGATTCTAGTTAAAGTCTCAAATGGTCCAATGTACCTAGGGTTCACTTTACTGTGTTACCAAAATTGTATCATGCCTTTCCAAGGCAAGGTTTTCAACATTACTCGTTCTACAGTTAGAATTCTAATGATTTGCTGCTTAGGGATACCTAATCCCAATGATTTTTGCATCCTGAACTGACCTAGCTTTTCTATTGTTCTTTTGTTGTTTGTAACAAATTCTTGACTTGTACAATTTCCTTTGTTGTTTCACAATTGAGTCCTAGACTAGTGAATTGGACTTTCCGATTCTGGTCTGTCAGTAGGTAATTGGTACTTCCACCATAGGGTGTCTTAAAGGGTGCAGTCTTTGTATTTGTGTGATTGATGAAGCGAAAAGTGTACCGCTTTTAAGGGGTCATTTAAGCCTTAAATCGTATTTATTTGATCAAATATTGCCCTAAATCGTTCCTTTTGTCATTTTAGGTACTTTTGAGGAGAAATCTGGAAAAGGAGGCATTTTGGACGTTTTTGGATCATTAAAGTGAAGAAAACGGCAAAGTCTCAAAAATCGGCTAAAAGTTACTCTTGACGGCGTCAGACTTTACTCTGGACGGCGTCATGCCTTGGCAAGAAAAGTTGGATGTGAAATTTACTCATGACGGGCCAGTGAAAATAGCATGTGAATTCTGACGGCGTCACGCTTTAACTTGATCGAGGGCGTCACGGCTTAAATCATAAGGGGACGGCGTCACGTTCATGGTTCGACGGCGTCAAGCCTTGATAAGCCAGAATGGATTTTGGAAGAGCTAAAGAGGGACGGCGTCAAGATGGTCATCCGGGAACCCTAAAAGCGGCGAGGTGACGGCGTCACACTCCATAAGGTGACGCCGTCAGATCCAAAAATCTATATATAGTTTTCTAATTTTTTGTCATTAGGGAGAGCTTAGTGTGTGGAATCTTGGGAGAAAACCCTAAGACGATTTTAGCTACTTTTTCAGGGCTTTTTGCCTTGAGATCTTCCATGTTTCATTGAAAGATAAGTTATCAATTAATCATTCAATATGTCTATGTGTTGTTTGATTCTATCTTATTCTTGTCTTTTGTTTAACATGTTAGGCTAAATTTATCTTGTGTTTGCTTAGATCTAATGAAACCTAGCTATTGATTATTGGTTGTTAGTGTGTTGTTAGTTGTATTGGATGATTGTTTATCTATGTTAGGCTTAAGAAAACTGGCTAACTTCCTATTCGGTAACTTGCTTGAACGTCTTAAGAAACATGAACCAAATGCGTACTAAAGGTTTTTATGGTTGTATTTAATGCACAAGCGAATTCTAGTGATCCCATGTTAGGAGCTTCCTAGCCGGCTCGACATAGGAGTGAAGTAGGAGCTTGTAGAGTTGGGGAAGTAAGTACGCCACCCACGAATGGTATTAAGGAATACACCCGTCATCCACGCAACTAATACACACTAATTAACCGGTAAAAGATAGTTAGGGAGTAAGGAAATCTAAGTAAACACATTTCTCTACACATAAGTTTCTCACCACATTTTCATTTTTGTTATTTTATTTTATTTGCATCCGTAGTAATTTTGGGTTAGTTGACTAGCAACTAATTCCGCCCACTCCTTCAAAACCGAGATTTTACTTGCTTTCATTAAAAAATATAAAAACATAAAAAGAATCTTCCTCAACCTTTAGACCTAATTAGAGTAGCCTTTCACACCTAACGAACACTATTCCCTGTGGAGAACGATCAATCCCCCGTACTTACCACTACACTATACTACATCGGTCAGGTACACTGCCTGGTGGGGTTGTAAGCCTCTTGAGATCCCTCGAGAGGTAAAACCTGTTGTAAGGTTACAAAACCACGCAATCAAGTTTTTGGCGCCGCTGCCGGGGAATAGTTATTGTTTAGGTTGAATTTTTATTTCTATTAGGTCTACTCACTAGATTCCTTTCTAGTGAGATTTTTATTTTATTTTTCTAGGTTTTCTTTAGTCTATCTTATTTCTTTGTACTTTTGTTTGTGATACCTTCCACTTACCGCATGAGTAACATTGGTCATTTGATCCCTGTTATTCGTGTTTTTCGCCGTGCAAATTTTCAACTACCCGTTCCCGCCCCCATAGTAGCAAACAACAACCTTTCACCCGACCACCACTTTGGTAACAATTCTGAGATGGAGGAGTCTGACCATGAGAATGACTATGTTAGTCCATTTTACTACTCAGACTCCGATGAGGATATCGGTAATGGAGAAGTAGTTAACGAGGAATGGGGAAAAGAGGAAATTGATCCCTTTAAGTATGTTGACCCTAGGACTAAGATCGAAAAGGATAGCCTCTTTAACATGCAATTCCCGTGTAAAATTGGTTATCATGATTTTTATGCTTATCTTAACTCATCTTTGCCTATGAACATTATCTCTCGCGCTAATTATAATAAAATCATGGTAGATGAGCTTGAATATCAAGGAGATAACATTGTTGCTAGGATTAAGCCACTACACGTGTTCGTAGGAAGTTTTGTGTATTTGGTGGATTTTATGGTTATGGAGAATTTAGGAGAATTTATCGATGACAAATTAACCCAAGTCATTTTTGGAGAACCCTTCAAAAGGTTGACCAACCTTGACGAAAAACTTGTGGACGGGTTAATTACATTCTCGGATGGGGATGAAGATTTTGTCTATCAAATGCCCCGAGCACATCCTAGGTTTAAGAACTACCCCATTGAATCTTGCAGTAGAATTATGCCTATCGACTTGTTAAGTGAGAATGATAAGAGGAAGGGGCTCAAATATCCACATGAGAAAAATAAGAGATATTATCATGGATGTTTGGAGCTGAATGATGAATACAAGAGAGATGAGGCAACAATTAGATGGCTCACACTCGGATACGTGAGCATAAGCGACACTAGATGAGCCTTACTTTGAGTCTAGCTACAAGACTCGTTAATAAAGAAAAGCGCTTCTTGGGAGGCAACCCAAG
This sequence comes from Artemisia tridentata subsp. tridentata, assembly GCA_021014915.2. Lineage (NCBI taxonomy): Eukaryota > Viridiplantae > Streptophyta > Magnoliopsida > Asterales > Asteraceae > Artemisia > Artemisia tridentata. The sequence continues at coordinate 23,307,602 of CP139505.1, forward strand.
CTTTATTTTATTTATTTGCTTTGTGTGTTTAATTGTTTGTTTGTTTGTTTTTATTTGTTTCCGTATGTGTGTTTAATTTTTATTATTATTGATTCATGTTAAAAACTAATTTGTGAAAATGCTTTATGTTGTTTTTAACTTCGTCTTAACTACATATAAAGGTATTTTGCAAAAGATAAGTGTAAGGGAAATCTAAATCGGTTTATTAGAACACAAATTAACATGAATCGTAATAATAATAAATTAGCATACATATTAGTGTGTGTTTGAGTCAAATGCTTGTATCGAGTCATAATGATGTTTTGCAGGATTTCCAGGAAGTAAGGTAAAGGTTTTTCCAGAAATTTTCCGGAAACTTAAAATGAAAATTTTTGTCAGGTCATTTCTGACGGCGTCAGGGGTTATAACCTGACGGGGTCAGATTTAATTTTCAGAAATTTTTGAAAGTTTTGTTTTTAGAAAAGTTTTTATTAAAATCTCCAACTTATAATCTCCAGGAATCTGCAAAATTATCATTCCACAAGCATTATATCCTTATATATAGATTTTTCCCGCCGATGTTATGCAGGTTTTCGTGTTTGTTTTCTCAGGTTTAACAAGTTATTTTGGACAAGGAGATGTTTATGGAATCAAGCTTATGGCGATGCATTAGTCATGGAGCTTCAACATTCTCTTTGGAGGAAGATTTAACCGTGTAATTTCATTATCCACCAAGCGAATCAGGGGAGTATTTGATTTCATTCTTTTACTTTTTGCTTTTACATCTTATTATTTGAACATTGGGGACAATGTTCATCTTAAGTGTAAGGGGAGGGTAAAAGTACGATTTTTGAGAATACAATTGCGCTTGATTTTTGTTTGTTTAATAGTAGATGTGTAATAAAACTAAGATAAATACTTGTTAAGGTAATTTTAGTGCCAAATTTAAAATTTTTTACAACATATAGGAGTGAAACTTTGATCTTAATGAGCGTCTCACGGATAGGAGTTATATGACTAGCACAAAAACCGTACCACTAAAAAAATTTTCCACCCCAAATATGTGAGGTTTGCCCCTAGAATTGGTAGGAAAAGCATTTATGCTATGATGTGTGTACCGGTAGCACTTAGATTCTAGAACTTGCGTTAGGACCATTCCGAGGCCACAAGTGAGACTACATTCGTGTAGTTAGATTTACTACATGATAAGAGGCATTAGGATTAACCCATTGTTTTACACCTGTGTTTTTGTTATAATTACTTTGGCTACATTGGTCAAGTAATTCTCCCACACCCTTTGCGTTGTACTCATTTTTAGTACACGATACCCTAGTACACCCCTCAGAGCCTATCTTTTCGTTTCGACCTTTAAGCATTTTACTTAAAGGAAGAATTTGTTACACCCCACTTAAATGTACACCCAAATCGCCTTAGCCTACCTTGTATGCACTCATTTTTAGTGCATTATTGTGACAACATTTGTTTAAACCCCAAGTTAATTATCTAATTGATTACATGGTTGCTAAGTCGAGTCATATCCTTGTACATATTGTTTTGGGACGATTGGGACTCATGGGTAAAGTACTAGTATAATGGAGTAATGGGGAAGAACATCATTTATTACCCCCATATGTGCTAAATATTTTAAAAGTACTCCAAGTTTTTCGATTATCTTAATTCGAGTCATTAGATTAGTATTTGTAAAGTTATGTAAAAATTCAAGTGTAAGGGGAATGCAATGCCCCTATGATGTATTATTTTGGATGGTAGGGCAAAAGTGTATGTCAAAAAAAAAAAAAAAAAAAAAAAAAAAAAAAAAAAAAAAAAAAAAATCAAGAAAAATACAAAAAAATGAGAAAAAGAAAAGTAGAAAAAAACATACGGACTACCATCCCGTTTCATTTTATGTTTGTTTTATATTTTTGTTATTTTGTTATTTTGTTTCTAGCTTAAGATCGAGTCTAGTCTTGGCTTAGCAACATTGTATAGTACATGTAATTGATCAAGATCTTTAACTAGCCACCAGTAAAATATCCCGTATCCAACAAAACCGTGTTTTTCCTTTTCCCTACACCTTACGTTATAACCCATTTAAAAGCCCTCTTTGATAGTTTATCTTAGGTGCTTACGCCTAGTGGAGGAGGTTTTCGATCCTTTCCCAAGCCTATGGTAATCTATTTGCTATGAAAGGTAGTGAGAGATATTATCCGTTTTCATTTATGAGATTTATTTTGATGACACTTGAGAGATGTGAGTATCTAAACACTACTTGTGAGGTGCTAGTATGTAATCTCCGTGCTTATTATGATTGAAGTGGAACGATTATTTGTTTTAATTACTTTTATGTTAGCATTAAATGACCCCTAACTTGTATTTTGATTAGAATAAAAGCGCATTTGCTTGAGGACAAGCAAATCTCAAGTGTAAGGGTATTTGATGAAGCGAAAAGTGTACCGCTTTTAAGGGGTCATTTAAGCCTTAAATCGTATTTATTTGATCAAATATTGCCCTAAATCGTTCCTTTTGTCATTTTAGGTACTTTTGAGGAGAAATCTGGAAAAGGAGGCATTTTGGACGTTTTTGGATCATTAAAGTGAAGAAAACGGCAAAGTCTCAAAAATCGGCTAAAAGTTACTCTTGACGGCGTCAGACTTTACTCTGGACGGCGTCATGCCTTGGCAAGAAAAGTTGGATGTGAAATTTACTCATGACGGGCCAGTGAAAATAGCATGTGAATTCTGACGGCGTCACGCTTTAACTTGATCGAGGGCGTCACGGCTTAAATCATAAGGGGACGGCGTCACGTTCATGGTTCGACGGCGTCAAGCCTTGATAAGCCAGAATGGATTTTGGAAGAGCTAAAGAGGGACGGCGTCAAGATGGTCATCCGGGAACCCTAAAAGCGGCGAGGTGACGGCGTCACACTCCATAAGGTGACGCCGTCAGATCCAAAAATCTATATATAGTTTTCTAATTTTTTGTCATTAGGGAGAGCTTAGTGTGTGGAATCTTGGGAGAAAACCCTAAGACGATTTTAGCTACTTTTTCAGGGCTTTTTGCCTTGAGATCTTCCATGTTTCATTGAAAGATAAGTTATCAATTAATCATTCAATATGTCTATGTGTTGTTTGATTCTATCTTATTCTTGTCTTTTGTTTAACATGTTAGGCTAAATTTATCTTGTGTTTGCTTAGATCTAATGAAACCTAGCTATTGATTATTGGTTGTTAGTGTGTTGTTAGTTGTATTGGATGATTGTTTATCTATGTTAGGCTTAAGAAAACTAGCTAACTTCCTATTCGGTAACTTGCTTGAACGTCTTAAGAAACATGAACCAAATGCGTACTAAAGGTTTTTATGGTTGTATTTAATGCACAAGCGAATTCTAGTGATCCCATGTTAGGAGCTTCCTAGCCGGCTCGACATAGGAGTGAAGTAGGAGCTTGTAGAGTTGGGGAAGTAAGTACGCCACCCCACGAATGGTATTAAGGAATACACCCGTCATCCACGCAACTAATACACACTAATTAACCGGTAAAAGATAGTTAGGGAGTAAGGAAATCTAAGTAAACACATTTCTCTACACATAAGTTTCTCACCACATTTTCATTTTTGTTATTTTATTTTATTTGCATCCGTAGTAATTTTGGGTTAGTTGACTAGCAACTAATTCCGCCCACTCCTTCAAAACCGAGATTTTACTTGCTTTCATTAAAAAATATAAAAACATAAAAAGAATCTTCCTCAACCTTTAGACCTAATTAGAGTAGCCTTTCACACCTAACGAACACTATTCCCTGTGGAGAACGATCAATCCCCCGTACTTACCACTACACTATACTACATCGGTCAGGTACACTGCCTGGTGGGGTTGTAAGCCTCTTGAGATCCCTCGAGAGGTAAAACCTGTTGTAAGGTTACAAAACCACGCAATCAGTGATGGATATGGTTGAAAGTGGAATATGTCAATATCAAAGGTTTACTCCAAACAATTCAAAGTTGATTCTATGGTGCTGAGCATGTCCTATAGCGCTTGGATAGTTTCCTTAATGTTTGTTGGTTCGAGGATGGTAGGTTGTGCGCATATCTGATTGGGTAAGGATATCTTAAAGGGATTGTTAGAACTTTGCCTCCAACCCGAAATTCTAATGGTTTGCGTCGAACATCGACGTAACTTTTCTGTCGGCTTCTGGCTGCTTTAAGTCTTTCTCAAATCTGAATTATCTTTTCTGTGGTTTCGCGAACCATGTCTGGACGAGTGAGTTGTGCTTGACCAACTTCGGTCCAACGAACAGGGGACCGACACCTTCGACCATTGAGTGCCTCGAATGGTGCTGCTTTTATACTCGTGTGATAGTTTTTGTTATAAGAGAACTCAATCAATGGCAAATGGTTAGCCCCAACCATTTCCAAAATCAATCACCCATGCCCTGAGCATATCTTCCAATATTTGAATCATTCTCTCGCTCTGACCATCGGTCCGAAGATGACAGACATTGCTCAAGTCTAATTTGCTTCCAGATGAATCTTGTAATGATTGCCAGTGATTTGAAGTAATGCGACTATCTCGGTCAGAGATGATGGAAATTGGTGCACCGTGCTTTGAGACTATTTTCCTTGACATAAAGTCAGGTAAGTTGGTCCATAGTATAAGTCTCTCTGATGGGAATGAAATAGACTGATTTGGGGAGACGATCAACGATTACCCAAATAGCATCGAAATCGTCTGATGTCTTGGGAAATTTAGTGACGAAATCCAATGTAATACATTCTCATTTCCATGGAGAAATTTCTGGTTGTTGAAGTAATCCTGATGGTTTCTGGTACTCGCTTTTACTTTAGCGCAATTAAGGCATTTGCTAACATACTTAGCTATTTCTGCTCTCATATTCGGCCACCAATATAGTTTCTTGAGATCCTGATACGTCTTATCAGAACTTGGGTGAATGGAGTACATCGGCTTGTGCGACTCGTGCATGATCAACTCTCGTATCCCACCATAGAGAGGTATCCAGTTTCTATCCTTGAAGCACAATACTCCGTCTGGCCTCTTTACTAAACCATTTGCATTCTCTGGCATACCATAGGGTTTCTCATTCTGTCGATTTTATTCCTTGAGTGCCTCAACTTGAGCCTCGAGGATTCGTGATGGTAAAGGTGAAATGATTGTCATTCCCAATGATCTGACTCTCAACGGCTTGAGGTTGGGTTATGGTTAGCTGACGTGCTTCTAGGCGGTGGTTCACGAGGTGATGTAAGTGTGAATGCCCTCGCAACGATTGTGTATACACACATGAAGTTTTGAAACCTTTAAAAATCGAGTAGGAATGCTACCCGGACATAATTTTATTATAACTATTCTCAGTATCGAAAAATTCATCTCTGAGTCGGATATTGGTGGTCAGGCTATGTCCCACTGTCCCAGGTCGAATATAGATGACCAGTCTATATTCCACCGAGGTTCAATGAATTTTGAAATACTCAGCTCAGTTATACTAATACCATGTCCTTCACATTTAAAGGACGTTCTGATAGGCTAAGGCAAGGGACCAAACTCGTGGTCGAATGATGAAACTACACAAGGAAAAGGCGTAACGTTAAGACGTGTATGATATGTGTGCATGCTTATATGAAAGACAACTATAGCAATCAATGAGAATAAGTGGGTATAAATGATTTAATAATAAGACACAAATCTCATTAAATATGTCAGCAACAAACCACAAATGAGGCATCAGCTTGGCAGGCAGGCACGCGGCGGTCATAGGGTGGAGTTTTTGTAAATGTAGCTATAGTCTAGGTTTTAAAATCACCCAGTTCTCTATAGCCTAGGCTCTGATACCAATCTGTCACACCCCCAAATTTGGGTCCAGCGGAAGACAACGTGTCGCTGGGGTGTAACTCAATTGGTATCACAACACAAGTGTAAAGAACGGTTTTTATCTCAATCATTTAAGATAAAACTGTTTAACAAAAATATTGAATTTACATTGTTAAAAGTAGTGCGGAAATAGGCCCTTTAAATAGGTAAAACGGTCCCAAATGTTTATCAGAGTCTTCTATGACCATGCCATGCCTTGCCAAAAGCCTCCAGTAGCGTGCCATTGCTTATACCTGAAAATACATGCTAAAAGCGTCAACACGAGGTTGGTGAGTTCATAGAGTTTATAAAAAATGTAAAGCCTTTGAATGAAGATTTCCCAGCAAAGGCATTGTAAATCCACCCAGTTCCAAGTCCCGCCCATAACAAGGCTTGCAACCTGTGTGTTCACAACCCATTGCCTAATCTGATTTGGTTTATGTAAATGAAGTGCTTGTACGGAAACCATAAGTATAAAGGTGTATGACAAAAATGTCACATAAAAATGTTACAATATCTCTTAAGCTCATGACCCCGAAGCTTGACTGATTATGAATGCCCCCTCAGAGGTGTTTGCCGAACACTCTGAATTTGGATATGATAAAAATGAAATGCGTTCGTATGAATAGTTGGCGCTACCAACTACGAACGGAGGCGTCACCCTCAATAGATCTATTCACTCACTTTCGCTTACCCCGTAATTAACGGTCCATGATAAATAAATGGGGACTTTAAATTGGCAATGATGGTAACTTAAGCAATGTAACTGAGTTTGTATACTTTGGTCCGCATGAAAATGGTATAATATTGTAGGGTATTCACTATACAAGAATCACTAGTTTGAGGCTTGGTTTGGATCGAATAGAAGAGATTTTAGAGTGAGAAAGTGGGAGCCTTTTAGAGAGAGAAAGTAACTAGTAATCTATTAGCTTGAAAGGTCCAACCCTTCCCATGGGTGGGAAGGGAGTATTTATACTATTACATAATATGTCCCTAGTGGACTGTGGAGCGAGCTGACAGAGGGTAAAGACCCGACCCACTCCACAAATATAGATACGACTAATACTAATACTAATAATACTAAGCTAATATAGATAAGTCTACGAGCTATAGAAATGCTAATTAGATGCTCGGGGTGACCGAGCCTTCATCTGAATATTTATATTCCTAACAATCTCCCCCTAAGGGAGGTCACCCCGGAAATAATAATTCGAATTCTAGCATTCTTTCTTCTGAACTTGTCTTTATAGCTCGTAGTCTTTGATTCTTCAAAGTCTTGTATCTTTGTGCTTTCAGCAGTGATCTTATGATGACTGTTCTTCTATCTTGGATGATCTTTGAGAATTCTTCGAGTTTATCATCCAACATTTGTTTCCAAGTCATCTTTCAGCAGTATGTTTCCTTGTGATGTGATATTCTTCGAGCCGACATGCTCACACTATTATGGTGTCATGATCTTCAGCATCAGTGTTTGCAGAAGCTGTGTTAAAGGTCTTATGGTTGATCATGACTTTGTTGAAGTACAATGATGATGTAGTGTGAACATGTGGTAGAGGATTGGCATCTTTTCTGCAACCAGCTACAACAGCAACCAGCTACAGCATTCCACAGCTACAACCGCCAGAAGTTCCTGCATACGACAGTTAGCAACAAATCGACCGGTACTTACAGGTTCAGACTTCGAGATTGTTAACAGCATAGTGTGAAAACTCTCTCTAATCCTTACCAAGACCGTTCCTAATCGAAAACCCACAGAGGGCTTTTTAAGATCGAACCGTAGCACATCAACGATTAGGTGAATTGCTGGAGATCACTCCACGACTGTAGACCGTTTGAAACCGCCGCGACCACTAAGCGTAATCCATAAAGAATTACCGAAGTGACCTGCTTTCAGGGCTGCTTGATGTTGACCCTGGCAGGAATTTCCATTCAATCATTGAGAATTACATTCGTAAATTCTCTCATGAATGTTCTGGCAGATTGCTAAGATCTGCGTAGGACTCATAAGTTTACAACTGGTGTCCTTAATGTTGAACAACCAGTGTAGAAATAATTCGTGTCCCTATGAGATCTCATTATGCATCTCGTGGCTCTAGACTCTATAGTGCGTTTTTGATTTAGTGAGCGGAGGCTGGAGAGGACTGCCACCTTTTCAATATCATCTAACTTGGAGTGAGAGAGACGATAGGAATGTATTGAACTCCATGACAATTGAAACAAGAATCCTTTGAGGGACCTTGAGTGGCTAGGGAGGGTTGTGCAGCGTATCACTGGGTCCATGATACTTTGTCTTCAATGCCAGCAATCAACTATGTGATTCTGACAGCATATGTATTGACCCGGTTTCTGCCTAAGTTGTAAGGAGGGCTATTTCTTTTCACCCTTTCTCTTTACAATTCTTTTTCATTCTTCAACCCCTTCAGTGCTTACCGAGACTTCATAACTAGTACCTTGTTGGGTTTGTTCCAGTGTTAGCTCCATCTCAGTCGGCACTCTTCCCTCATTCACTTTTCTCCTTTTAAATCATACCTAAGGACTTCTACACTAACTAGTGGATTGTCCCTGGGTAGATCCCTCCGGCTCTGGCGGGATCATGGGAACTTGAGCCTAACCTAACCATCCTTATAACTCCATACATTAATTAAAATGGTCGGTCTTTGGTATTCATCCACGATTGCCAAACCAAATCTTTGAAAAATCTCTCAAAGTGTTCATGATTCTGAAACACATTTTTGCTAACACTTGAGAGTTTTATATTTTTCAAATGCTCCCCCTCAACATGTGCTCGGTTGATTGTTTTATAAATTTGCACATGTTAGGTAGAGCTCGCACTTTTTGAATTGATCAACTTTCAGTGAACATGACCGATTCGAGACACGCTTACATCACTGGTTAGACCAGCTTGAAATTATTACCCGTCCTGGTCAAGTTCACAGAAAGTTTCTCGAAGTGGTACACTCTACTCAGATACATCTTTTTCGAGACACGCTTACATCACTGGTTAGACCAGCTTGAAATTATTACCCGGCCAAGACGTATCCTTTCGATTGATGACAATTCAAGTTTCGTCAATTCTTTGGTGAAGTCTGAGCCTTGCTCACATAAGATGCATGCCAAATCCTTTTTGTCAATTCGCTCCCCCTCAATATGTGCATCGATATACGAAAGAGTTTAGCACATATGGGAGAGCTTACATTAAAGTCCAAAACATCACATTTTCATCAGGTTTCATATTTAAATCACATTCTCTCCCCCGATCAAAAATTTCAAACCATTTGAGATTTGTGATCCCAATTGATTTAAATAAGTTATAAAATGTGGGAGAAAATGTGTCCGATTTAATGTAGTCTGATGATGGAACATACTATGCTCCCCCTTAATCTAAGAGGGAGATTCACTGCTTATTTTGCACATTTCGACAATTATGACACAAATGATATTGACCTTTTTGCGCAGATGATGCAATCACCCGCTTTTCTGAGTTAGTAGTCAACATCAATTATCCATCCACCAACAAATCTTTCGCAAATGTCGTTGATCCCCACTTGGCGAGACCAAAATAGATGAATGGTGGTGGCGATGGTGAAAGTGTTGTTGTTGTTGTTGTTGCCGAAGTTGTTGTTGAGGTGAATTTCGAGCCAATCAATAGAGTTTGATCGTCTGATCAAATGGTTAGAATAGGAACTGGTACATTCATTTTGGCTATGGAATCTGCATAAGAATATCAACACAGATATACATACACACAGATACACTATTCCTTAATAGCTACCCTTCAGCAGCTTGCCACATTATAATACCAAGTTCATCTTATAATCAAACCCCAATCAGGAACTACGTCAAACCACTATCTAGCATGAAGAGCAAATAGCAATCATGAACATGGCAATTCACACGAATTTCAATATTCAATTCAGGATCTTAGGAACATGATTCTAACATAATAGCAATCTACCTAAGCGAATCCTGAGAACATATGCACAATATCAACAACAATTAAGCAGCAATCGACCAACAAAAGTCAAATGACATTTGAAACTCATTCAATTAGATCATACAAATGCCAGAGGAACATTCAAGAACATCAAACACAACTGGTTTTCTAACTTCTTTTAGGTTTTGAGTCTTAAAGCATTTTGGGGATTATACGAGGATTCCAAAGTAACACAAATGAACCTTCTAGATACATAAAGCTAGGAAACTATAAGCAAATTGCACATAATGTCCTATACTTTCTAGCAACTAACACATTTGGCCATTTGATATAAAGTTTTTGCAAGATCCTCTTCAACTAATACCCCATTAACTGCAAAACCTTTTCTAAGAGTCATGAATTAATCAAGAAACCCGTTTGATGATATAAAATTTGAATTCACTCTCCCCCTCAATCAATGACCCGTATTCTAGTTGAACCTCAACTAAAATCACGCTTAACCCCACAACTCATCAAACAAGAACTGTCATGAGGTTTTGTAGTCATTGATTGAGTGACAAATTTTATGCATAATCCAAGTATAAACAAATTTCATACAACACATATTCACCAAGTGTCTCACAAATAATTTTCAGAAGAATCATAGAATGAAAACTATTTGTATACAAAGAAGATTTCTCTTCTTTTTCAAGAAATGATGCACTGAAATGTACATCAGATCAAGAAACATGGATATAAAGTAATCCATGCCCAGGTGAACATCACCCAGTTGGTGGAACAACCGTCTTTTTGGCGACGTGCTTTCCCCAGTATGAAGCGCGGGTTGCTATCTAAAGTAATAGCAAGCCATTAAGACATGTTTTAACTGATTAGTATAACTTCTGCTCGAGCTTCATTTAAGAATCCGTGCCATTGTTGAATGACATTTCTAGATACGTAAATGTTATCGATAAACAGAAGACATGCCTAGGTAGAACTATTTTTGGTATTTTCTGATTTTTTTCGATTTTTATGGTTTTTATAGGTTTTATATTTTTGTATTTTTCTTTTTGATTTAAGATATATACAACTATGTACAAGGATATAAGAAGACAATCCTTTACTCCTCCTTTTCTTCCTGAAGACACTTGAGGGTTTCAGGAGTCATGCTTTTCATGCCAAGGCGTGGGAGAATAAACTGAAACCTTTCTCTTGGGAGGGCCTTGGTGAAGATGTCAGCTAACTGAAACTCTGTCCTCACGAAGTATAGTTCCACAATTCCTTTTTCCACCTGTTCCCTGATGAAGTGATGCCTGATGTCGATGTGTTTTGACCTGGAGTGCTGAACATTGTTACAACAAAGAGCAATGGCGCTTTTGTTGTCACAATATAGGGGAATTTTGTTGTATGAGAATCCATAGTCCGAAAGCTGTGATCGCATCCAAAGGATTTGTGCACAACATGCAGACATAGCAATGTACTCCGCTTCAGTAGATGATATAGAAGTACTCATCTGCTTCTTAGAAGACCAACTAATCAACTTTTCCCCTAAAAATTGAGCTCCTCCTGAAGTACTTCGACGAGTGTCTTGACATCCCGCATGATCTGCATCTGCGTAAGCCGTTAACTCCATTGCAGTGTCCTTAGGATACCAAAGACCCATATGAACCGTGCCTTGAAGATATCGGAAGATCCGTTTTACTGCTTCAACATGCTTCTTGGTTGGACTGGATTGATCCCGAGCACACATACACACAGCAAACAGAAGATCTGGTTTGCTAGCCGTGATGTACATCAAAGATCCAATCATGCTTCGATATTGCGTTATATCCACTGGAATCCCTGAAGGGTCTTCATCCAGCTTCGTTCTATCAACCATGGGAGTGTCAACAGGTTCACTTGAATGAAATCCAAACTTTTTCAAGATCTCATTGGCGTATTTGGATTGATTAATGAATATGCCACCGGGACTTTGAGAGACTTGTAATCCTAAGAAGAATGACATTTGTCCCATCATAGACATTTGGAACTTGGAATTCATCTCGTTTGAAAAGCTATCACATTCACTAGGATCTGTTGAAGCAAAGATGATATCATCTACATAGATCTGAACTAGTAGTAGATGGTTTCTTGACTTCCTGGTGAATAGTGTAGGATCAACAACACCCTTGGAGAATCCGTTTACTAGGAGGAATTTGGACAATGTATCGTACCATGCCCTTGGCGCCTGTTTTAACCCATAAAGAGCCTTCTTCAAGCGGTAAACATGAGTAGGATGTTCAGTGTCCACGAATCCTTCAGGTTGACTCACATAAACTTCTTCCTTCAAGTCGCCATTCAAGAATGCCGTTTTGACATCCATTTGATAGACTATCATATTTCGACTAGCAGCATTTGCTAGGAAGATTCTTATAGCTTCAATTCTAGCAACCGGAGCAAACGATTCTTCAAAATCAATGCCCTCTTCTTGTCTGAACCCTTTAGCAACTAGCCGTGCCTTATTCTTTAACACATCACCATACTCATCAAGCTTCACTTTGAAGATCCACTTTAAGGCAATGATCATTGCACGCTCAGGAGGAGGCACTAATTCCCATACTTCTAGTCGATCAAATTCATGGATTTCATCCTGCATAGCCTGGAACCAGCAATCTTTAGTCATTGCTTCTTTGGCATCTTTTGGTTCGACTTTGGACAGTACGGAATTGAAGAAGCACCACATTGCATCAGTGGCTAGTTGATTACGTGTGGATACAGGACGTGAGGGATTGCCTATGATGTTGTCGATTGGATGATCACTGGTCCATTTTCTGAGGTGGTCGTGAGGTTGAAGGTTATGAACAGATGTAGCAGTGCTATGTTCTTCAAGTAAGGATGTGTCTGATGAATGTTCAGGAGCAAATATGTTTACAAAAGGAACCTCTTCAACAGGAGCAAAAGGATTAACTTCCAAAGAATTATTATCTGAAGATTCTTGCATTACTGGAGAAGTTTGAGTGTTCGATGATGAAGGCGATTGACTGGAAGCAGGAGCATTGTGACTGACTGATACTGAAGCTGCAGGGCCTTCTGAACCATGTGGGGCTTGGACCTCATCCATAGGAATTATAGCTGGTTCACTCGGGATGGTTCCATTCGTTGGCTCAAAGTATTCATCAAACATAGGATCGAATAACTTCTTCAACTCCTCACATGTAGGTGGCACATAAGAATCTGCAGGCGTGGAATTCTGTACAAGTCCTGAACTAATAGGTCCAGGAGACAAAAGGTGAAGATCGGGTCCAGAACTGATTTGTCCTGAAACAGGTAGCTCACTCAGCTCATCGAACGTAACATGAATGGTTTCCATGATTTTACGGGTTCTTTTATTGTAGATTCGATACCCTTTACTGTCTGGTGCGTATCCAACGAAAATACCTATATCTGCTTTAGCTCTTAACTTTCCCAAGTCTTGACTATTGTTAGTTGGATAGCAAAGTGCACCAAACACACGCAGAAAGGAAAGATCTGGTTTCTTGTTATGAATTAACTCGAAGGGAGTCTTCTCATGAACCGGATGAATTAGGGATCGGTTTTGAGTGTAACATGCTGTTGCAATAGCTTCTGCCCAGAGAAACATCGGTGTCTTTGAAAATATAAGCATAGTTCTTGCAGCCTCCACCAGAGTACGGTTCCTTCGTTCAACCACCCCGTTCTGTTGAGGTGTGCGAGGGATACTTTTCTGATGCGTGATGCCAATACTTTCATAGAAATTACGGAGTTGTTGGTTAACAAACTCAGTACCATTATCTGTGCGTATGATTCTGACAGTTTTATCGAGCCTTACTTGCAGCTGTTTTATCAGTTTAATGATAACCTCTGGAGTTTCGTCCTTGGTTCTCAAAAACTTTACCCATGTGAACCGAGAATAGTCATCTACTATCACCAGAACGTACTTCTTTCCATTTATTGTTTGTATTCTCATTGGACCGCACAAGTCCATGTGGAGGGTATGAAGAACTTCCAGGTTGGTGTTGATGGTTTTAGGCTTGTGGGTTTGTTTCTTGCTTTTACCCAGTTGACATGCAGAGCAGAGATGATCTATCTCATATTTCAGTCTGGGCATCCCTCTAACAAGATCTTTACGGGAAAGATTATTTATGGTACCGAAGTTCAAGTGGTTCAAACGACGATGCCACAGCCATGATTTTGTTTTAGAGGCTTTAGAAAGCAAACATATGGGAGAGGACTTCAACATTTCTTCAATTGATATGGTGTAGAGATTGGTGCCCCGACTGCCCTTGAGGAGATCTAAACCATCCAATTCTCTGACGAAACATGCATGCTTTCTGAAAGCCACTTCCAGATCTGAATCACAAAATTGACCCACAGAAAACAGATTGTGCCCTAGTCCTTCCACATAATATACCCTTGATATTACACTGTTACCAAACACATAATCTCCATAACCCATAATAGCACCAAAGTGGTCGTTCCCAAATCTAACCGTCCCGATAAACTTTTTCACGAAGTTCTTGAGCCGCGAGCGATCCCCAGTCATATGTTTTGAGCAGCCTGAGTCCAAATACCACAGGACGATTTGTACGACCTGCATTTGAAACCAGACAACAATGGATAACTGAAAAATGTGGATCCCCAAGTGCAATTGGGGTCCATTTGGTCAGCACATACATATTCAGGAGCCACAGATTTCACAGATGCTACTGTCTTTACTGAGGAGACAGAACTAGATGTAGGACAAGACCTAGATGGAAGGCATTGTGATTCTAAAGCCAGGATTCTACCAGTTGGTCTCCATTCCTTATTCATCACAATTTTATGCATATTCATTTTAGATACTGTTCTGTGTTTTCCTAAATTGAACTTCCTTCCAGTGGGTCTCCATTCCTTAACATTCACAATTTTATGCTTATCCATTTTAGGTAACGTGCACTGTTTTCCTAAATTGAATTTCCTTCCAGTGGGTCTCCATTGATAGCCTATGCTAGCAAATGTTTTTCCTGTTGCTTTCCAAACCTTTTTGCATGCTTCAGTTATCCTACCATTCTTAACATGGGATGATGCAGAAGACATCAGGAAAGACACAACACATTCATCATGATTAGCATAAATTAAACAATTGTCGCATGTTTTACAGATAGCATTAGAATTCGAATTAATTACAGTACTTTTGATACTAGAATCAACACGATTCATCCTACTCATTGCAAACTTATTATTCCTAGGTTGGACTTCTACATTCTTCAAGTGATCATTCTTAGCTGGCGCAGTCATATCCTTTCTTTCATTTCCTCTAGAACTTGACCCGCTAGCTTGGGTGTCACTTTCTACTCCTGTAGAAG
Organism: Artemisia tridentata subsp. tridentata; assembly: GCA_021014915.2. Classification (NCBI taxonomy): domain Eukaryota; kingdom Viridiplantae; phylum Streptophyta; class Magnoliopsida; order Asterales; family Asteraceae; genus Artemisia; species Artemisia tridentata. The sequence goes on from CP139505.1 coordinate 23,322,696, forward strand.
CATCGAAGGTAACATTAGTTTGTTTTTCTGTTACATGCCTTCCTGATAATGATGTGTTGGGTTCTGATGTTTTGGGTGGTAGATCAAAGGCTACATGCTTGTTCACAACATTGGATGATGATGCAACAAATCTATCTCTATGGCCTCTAAACTTAGGAATTGAGCCTATGGCATATTCTAAGTTTTCCTGAATCCTTTTCGTGAGTTTGCATGCATAGACAACTGCTTGATCAAGTGGCTTATTATTCCTATCCTCTTCAACTACCTCACGAAGTGTGTCAAGGCCTTCTCTAAGATGATCGAGATATGTTTGATGGGCAAGGCTGTTATTTCTAAGCTTAAACGGAATACGCCCAACATCAACATCATACTTTTTACTATCAGTAGCCTTTGGTGCATCACAATTACAAGTGGTGCATGGCATTTTACCTTTCACCAGAGCCTTCAGATTCTCGATTTCATTTGTCAAACAAGTTATTTGATCATTGTGATTGCTTCTTGTAACTTTAATAGAATCATATAACTCTTTGAAATGTTGTTTAACCTTTGAATTTTCTTCTCGATAACACTCATTTTCATAATGTAACTTATTTATGGTGTTTTGATATTGAAACTTCTGAGCATCTGAAGACGAAGGTTTATTGGTGCCATATACTTCACACTTGTTGGATTTCAATTGGGCAATTTGGGCCCTCAGCAGTCGAATCGTGTTCGTGTGAGCTTGAATTGTCTCATCTCGTTTGCTTAATTCAAAATAAGTATCAAATTCAGGAGCATCCAAGGATGTCTTGTCATTCGATATTTTATGTTTTTCATTTAAATGTTGATATTTCAATTGCAAATTAAGATATTCAACTTCCAATTTTGAAAAACGTTTAACCATATTATCATGGTCATCATTTTGAATTTTTCCAAGCAATTTAAAATTCTCCCCCTCAAGCTCAACAACACGATTCTGGGTGACATTTAACGCAATAGCATACTCATTAAATTGACAAGCAGACAATGCAGAATCAGTGAAAGTGTAAAATACATCTTGTGCAATACATTTAGCAATCAAGTTGTCGTTAGGAAGGAGTATGTTTTTTCTTTCAATCTCTCGACTCTTAAGTTCTATTGCATGTTCATTCACCTCATTTTCCATATCTTTAAACACTATTTTCATTTCATTTTATTTCGGCTTTAAGGGCAGTTTGCAACCCTTCAAAGTGTTCTTTAAGTAGTTTAAAGAATGGCATGACCTCAGTTAAGTAACACCTTTTTGCATGTTCAAAACACCTTTCCCCCTCAGTAATGCCAGTGGGTGTGATTCTCTTCTTACATGTTTTATCGAAATCAGCAAACAGTTGCCAAAGCACATATAAGCTAATAAAGGTTTTGCATTCAGTGGGAAGAGACAAAGGCACTAAATTCCTAGGTGTATTGGGAGGATACACCGTTATGGACGCAACTTTTCTAATGAGGGGAGTGTTGGCCTTAAGTTTTTCTACCTTAAGTTTTTCATTATCTTGTTTCCAAAATATCTGTTCAGGTGTTAACTTCTTTTGAGGAGCAAACACAGTCAAACGATTTTCTTCATAATAATCATGGGGTTTGATTATTATTCGTCTGGCTATGCACTCGGGATCCCTCATTTTCTCATTCATTTTTTCCCTCGTTTTATCACTCAACTCATCCTCTTCATCAGTGTAGATATGCTCAGGTTGGTCATGAATAGGCATAAGCATCACATTACCATCATATAGGGATGGTTGAAGTACTTGCATGTCCCTAAGGATGGTTGACTTAGGTTCACCTATCATGATTTTACTGTGCTTATCACTCAACTTTCTGTGCTTATGAATCATTTGAGCAGTTTGTATGGTTTGATTTTGTGTGTACAACTTATCTTCAAGCTTATTTTTTAACGTTTTGAGTCTAGAGAAATCATTTAAAAGAGTTGTTTCTTTTTGTTTGAATTCTTGCTTAAGTGTTGTTACACACTTTTGTGCTTCCTGTTTCTGTTTGACAGACTGTTCTAGCTGACTTTTCAAAGAACTCAACTCTATTTTTAATGTTTCTTCTCGCGCTCTAGACTCTTTAATAAGTGTACTCATTTGACCTTCTAATTTCTGCTCACGATCATTAAGCTCAAACTTAGCACGCTGTTCATACATAGCAACTTGGTCTTTATAGATGTTTAGTCTAGTGATCAAGTTATCATCAGGGACAGGCAATTGTTCTCATGGTACACACATGCATTGTCTACATTACCCGCATTATCTAAGGCACATACATTACTCATAGCACACACATCATTATTGACAAAGGATTCACCATTTGGTACATCAGGTGAGTTGTTGCTATTCAAATACTGTTCATATGAGACAATATTGCTATTTTCCATATCAACATCACTTGAGTCAGAAACAACTGCCTGATGTACTTCTTCGGGAATCTGTTGTCCCTCGACAATATTATATGTGTCATAAATTTTTAGTACCTCAGATATCACGGATGCATTAGAAGGACCAGCTTGACGAGATGAGGCCAGGGAAGACAAGTTAGCCATGAAGATTGTTTGAGCAGTAGGTTCATCATCCACATCAGAGTCAAATGCATCACAGTCATCTGCCTTGAAGATGTTAGGATCATTAAGTGCTAGATCCTGAACAGGTTTCTCATCCACATCTTCATCAAAAGTATTTCCTCCATCTCCTGCCAGGAACAATAACTCTTCCTCATCCAATACAGCTCCATTTTCTTGAGCTTGCATTAACAGCATCTTGTCTTTGAAGTAATCTGAGTTCTGAGGACGTTTAGGTTGATTGCAGTTTCTAGCAATGTGTCTAAGCCCCCCACAATTATAACACTTGATCTGTTTCCCTTGCCCTTGATTGGCATTCCCTGCTCTATTCTGCACATAACCTCGACCCATGTTTCTACCAGCTCTCCCTTGCACATTCTGAACCACAATTTTCCCATCCTCCACCATTGCTAGATTGCGTGGGTTGGAAGAATTCCTTAACTGATTATTGGTCTGAGGGAGTGATGCTTGAAACTGTTGAACCAGTAGAGATACTTGATTGGTGAGATTGTCAATCATTTTGTCGGTCTGAGAGTAGCCTGAGTCAAGTTGTGAACTCATAGCAGGTATTTGTGAGTGAAGTTGGTGATAGCTTGGATTGGATGATGATTGGATTGTTGGTTGTACATTTGTCATGAAAGCCAGTGGGTCATTTGTAGTTGAAGGATTCAACTTTTCTCTCAGCACCCGATCATAGACGGCATGCTTCTCATGTTGTTGCAGGTAAGCATACAGCTGTTCATAGTTAGTATCCCTTAAACCTTTGTTGAGTTTGACTGCAGTAACAAATCTGTCCCATTCAGGAGTCATGTTGTTCACAAACTTTGAGTTAAGTTGGATATTGGGCATAGTCATTCTGATCATCCTCATATCATTCACCAACTTATGAAATCTCACATAGTAATCTGTGACATTCTCTCCTGGGTTCATTTTGAAATGCTCGAACTCATCATACAATTGTGACTCACGATCTTCCTTTGTGAGTTCTGACCCTGCCAACAACATTTTAACGTTGTCCCACACCGCCTTGGCTTCAGTGTTAAAATTGATGAGCTTGTATACATCATTTGGAAGACCTTGAATGACTATGTTTGAGGCTCTAATATCAGCATCATACCTCTTCTTTTCTTCTTCATTAAGATCATTATAGTTTCTAGGTCTATCAATGCCCAAAGTTACAGTCCCATCTTCACCAGTTGTAACAACGTCTCTGGTGGTACCCATCTGATAAGGTCCTTCGTCTATTGACTTAAGAATGTTAACACCATTATCTTTTCCCAAGCAGTAAAGTCTTATTCGTTGTGCCCAAGACTCATAATCCGTCCTATCTAGCATAGGTGGACGAGTATCAGATCCTGCTGCTTGAATATCATCTGATGATGTACTTGATGTGGTAGCCATAGTAACTACGGGATTTTACAGATCTTGTGATTTAACCGAGAAATTGAATCTTTCGCGGGAATTTCTAAAATCACCAAGACACAAACCGCATACAAGTCTGAGAGACAAACCGAGTAGATACAAACCGAGTAGATTCAACAGAGACAAACCGAGTCTACACAAACCGAGTAAAATCCTTAGAGACAAACCGAGTCTACGTAGCTGGGACAAACCGAGTAGACACAAACCGAGTAAATTTACACAAACCGAGTAAATTCTTCAGAGACAAACCGAGTCTACACAAACCGAGTACACGCAGCTGGGACAAACCGAGTAGGTACAAACCGAGTAAATTTCTCAGAGACAAACCGAGTCTACACAAATCGAGTACACGCAGCTGGGACAAATCGAGTCTACACAAACCGAGTAAAATCCTCACAGACAAACCGAGTCTACACAAACCGAGTACACGCAGCTGGGACAAACCGAGTACGCGCAGCAGGGACAAACCGAGTATGCGCAGCAGGGACAAACCGAGTAGACACAAACTCCCAAGCACGTCGCTATCACTGCCTTTTGTCTTTTTGCCTAAACGAGTAATAGGACAAACCGTATCCAAGAATAGACACAAACCGAGTCCAAGAATACTTCCCAAGTAGACAAACCGCTGCCAAGAACAACTCAACTAATACCCACGAATTTCCCCAAAATCACCACACTGTTCTTAGATCTGTGAATCCAAACACTAAATACCACTCTAATACTATTCTTAAGCTAGAAAGTACAAAGTAAAACAACTTCTAATCACTAAACAAAGCACAAAATGAAATTTATGCTACTAACCAAACCGAACAAAAAAAACTTAAAAACCACAAATCTAACCAAGAAAAAACCTAAAGAGCTACACGAATACAAGGTAAAACGACTTCTAATCACTAAACAAAGCACAAAATGAAGTTTATGCTACTAATCAAACCGAACCAAAAAAACTTGAAAACTACAAATCGACCCAAGAATAAAAAACCTCACAAACTACACAAATCCGTGAATACCAACTCTCATGGACCTAACCATGGCTCTTGATACCAATTGTAGGGTATTCACAATACAAGAATCACTAGTTTGAGGCTTGGTTTGGATCGAATAGAAGAGATTTTAGAGTGAGAAAGTGGGAGCCTTTTAGAGAGAGAAAGTAACTAGTAATCTATTAGCTTGAAAGGTCCAACCCTTCCCATGGGTGGGAAGGGAGTATTTATACTATTACATAATATGTCCCTAGTGGACTGTGGAGCGAGCTGACAGAGGGTAAAGACCCGACCCACTCCACAAATATAGATACGACTAATACAAATACTAATAATACTAAGCTAATATAGATAAGTCTACGAGCTATAGAAATGCTAATTAGATGCTCGGGGTGACCGAGCCTTCATCTGAATATTTATATTCCTAACAAATATATTCTTCCCCAAAAATGGTTACAAAATAAGTAAAGTAGGGGAAATGAAACTCACGATAATCCTTCAAAGATTAAAGTGCTTATGAAAGTATCTGAAAATAATTGAGCATGTATTCTCCCCCAAAACGATTATAATACATATAAAAGGAGGGGATATGAAACTCACGGTAATCCTTAAAAGATTAAAGTGTTTATGAAGGTAACTGAAAATAATTGAGCATGTATTCTCCCCCAAAAGTAATTCAAAACTTATGAAAGTAGGGGCTATGGAACTCACCTGGTGCGATAGCTACAATGATAATAATGAATATGCTGAAATGAGGCTCGGTCTCTAACCGCGACCTAATATAAGGATATGATCTAATGTAAGCAGGTGAAATGATGCTACACATGCAATTACGTTTGTTAACGATACCACTTGTTACTTTTGAAAATATCATTTATTGTCGAAAAATACGTTTTTAACATCTCGTTAAGTCGTATACTACTTTTCGTGTAAATATGTTGAAACGATACTCCATGATCCATATTCGGTGTAATATAGTCAAATATATTAATTTCGTCGCAAAATAACACTTTTTACAACTTGTGAAAATATGTCAAACCGGCCGTGTAAAACTATTCGCGAAATTGTGCACATTAAATGTTAGTGATCAAACTCTACGTTTTTGAAATCCTTGTAACATTATCTAAATGTCGTGTTAATATACTTTCGGTCATATGCGTCGCGATCACATAGATAATCGGCTATCAATGTTTCAAGTTATGAAAATACTAGTTTTTATACTTTATTTTCTTATAAAAAGTGGGCTGTCCAAATTTGTATATATCGTCGGATCTTCAAAAATTCGTATCTCGGTCGTTACAAGCTCGTTTTCAACGTTCTTTATGTCCACGCGTTCGTCTCAACATAAACTAACATATTTTCAATGTCTCGGCTCAACTAGATCACGGCTAACGACTCATTTTACCCTTTAATGTTCGGCAATCAGCACCTATTTTTCAGAAAAATATAGTTTTCGTCGCGTAACTTAAATAATTCATAACTTCTTGGTTATAAGTCGGATTTTAGTGATTCAAGCGCCCACGTTCTCGTTTTTGAGTGTACTTTCTAAATATTAAGACCAAAATAGTTCACAGAATTCTGAGTTTTCCAGAAAATCAAATTCGTGGCAGTAGGTATTTATGTGGGTTAAGAATACATTTTTCCTAGTCCAAAACTTAATCAAACTACTTCCACACAACTCCACAAGTACTCTTGATCTACCATACACCTTCTGAAAGGGTCATGGGGTCCTAAACATCACCAAATATAGTGTGATTCATGAGGATCATAGTAAAACCTATAGATCTAGTGATTAGAGATAGTTTTAAAAAGAAATGGTATCATTAACTTATGTAACTTGCATTTTTAACAAAAGCCACATGAAAATACATGATCATATAGATCAAATGAAAGGAAAACATGAAAAATAATTATTCTTAATGTTACTTACAATGTAGGTTGAGATTAAGAGATTTGGATGCAAATCTTGAGGTTTTTACTTCAAAACCTTAACAAGAACACTAAAGAGGACTTGTAAATCACTTGAACTATGAAAAACTATGGATTCTTCTTGGTCTTGTGGTTGAACCATGAGATAGGAGGAAGACAAGAGAAGTGGTTTTTGATCTTTCACTTGTAAAATGTTACTAGTTTATGATGTTTGTGAAATAAATTGCCAAGACAAGATACCAACTACATTAAATGTTGGAAGAAATATTGGAAAGGAAGCATGGGATGGGGCGTACCATAGGTTGAAAATTGGTGCAAGACTTAGATATTTTGGATAATATTGTAAGAGTTAGTTGTGATAATGTATACTTCGAGTGTTATCGGGTATCGTGTTGTCTTGAAATAAATATTCACGAAGTGACGTAAAATACGACGAAGTTGTATAAATGGTAAAAATATATTCCTGACAAGAATCGGGTGTCAGAATAGTTATCGGGTTAAAAATTTGCAAAATGACGGAGTTATAAGCTCCTGACGAATATTTTAGCGTTTGGTTTAAAAACACCAGGTAAATTAATAATATCACCTCTATATTATGAAATTTAGTATGAAGATATACTAGGATCATTATCGGGAGTATTTGGTATAATGTCAGTAGAAATTACTGAGTGGTAACGTTAATTATATAGATAACCATACGTAAACTGTAATAATGCATACCCGTGCATGAACTACTGTACTGAATATGATACTGATGACATGCAGACTCCTCTAGTCTACCTGATGTGTCCTTAATTGAAATGCATGAATTCACAGCTAAACCGAACTGGTTACGTGAATTTTTGAACACTCGTAAACTAGGTTTACGAATTAATGAATGCTGATGCTGAACGAGAATTTTCTCCAGGAATGAATAGTGTCACATGAATAGTAAAATTTCCGAAAGTTTTTCAAAATATGAAATTGACCTCGAAAATGATGAATAGTGAAAAGTGAATAGTGATCGGTGAATAGTGAATAGTAACTCAGAATAGTTGTAAAACCCGAAAATTTAAAACATGCAAAAATTACCAAATTACCCCTGAAACTTTAAAATTTAATTAAAGCTTAATTAAAGTACCGAATAAATCCCGAATCTCTGGAAACGAACTACAAATCAAGTGAGATAATTTTGATACAAGTTACTAATATTTTTACAAGTACAAAAGTGTATTAATCCACCTAAATCTTAAATGGGCCAAAAATTTTAATTAAATTACATGAGTTATAATTTAATTATTTAAAAACACTTAAAATACAAAATAAATTAGGTAAATCATTTTATTTATAGAAGATTGATTTTGTCCAGCCTATTACCAATTCTTTAGCATCAATTTCCCCCCCATACTCGGTCTATACTATCCATATAACCTCCCATGATTTTCTTCTTGATTTAACCCTAAAAACCTTAGCCGAAACACACAAAAATACACACACATTCAATCCGAATTTTCTGCAGCCAAGAAACATTTTTCTGGAGTTCATTCTAGTGCTAGTAAGACTAGAAAAATAGCCATTCGATTTATAAAGGCCTGGTCTAGGTGGTGTCGAATTTTTCCTCCTTTATTCCATACGTAAGGTATAATTCCATTTTAATTCGTGCGACCCATGTAAAATTCGTTTTCCATTTTTCCTGTGTTCCTCATATCATGAATGATCTGTGAAAAATGATTACAAGGTTTATTGGTCGCGTTTGTGCTCAAAGGAAATCGTTGGTATCGTATTATTCTAGCCGAAGAACCAAAATTCTATCAGCCTATTCTACTCGTTCCAGATCTGGTCTGGTATTTTTCTCACCTCTCTCACATCATATAAGTCACGTATAAAATGATAAAATTAAATCATGTAAGCTCTAGTGATCGTATAAAATTATAAGAAATCTAAACCTTAAAAATGTAATAATTCTATATATGGTTCATGCGATTTTTCTGAGGTGTGTTATTATTTTCCTGGGTCCTATATGCTTCGTATAACATGAGAAAAATGATGATTGAATTTTTAGAGGTCGAAATCATGTTTTGTAAATTTTGTTTCAAATCAGTTTTAGAAAAAGAAATGAAATAAGAAAAATAACTAAAAACCCTATTCGACCTAGGGCTAGGGTTTTGGTCCAAAATCTGGTCATTTAATGATTTTAAGGTTAAATTAATGATGGTACAATGATGAGGGAATTTACATTAGGGTTTGTGTTTGTTTTGTGGCTTAACGATTTAAAAATAAAACATAAGGGGGTGTTTTGTAATTTTTAAAACTCATGGGGTATTTTTGTAATGTGTTATAATCAGGGACTAATCATGTAAATATATAAAATAAGAGTCATGTATGCTAGAATTGAAATTAAAAGGTTTAAAGAGTAAATATATAAATATATTAATCCGTTTTGTAATTTATTTAAATTGAGGGACTAAAAATGTAATTTTTGGAAACTTGAAGTGATTTTATGTAAATAATAATGTTAAGAGTGTTTTGTGTAATTTTGAGTATTTATGGGCTTAATATGTAATTATGGATAAATATTGAATCGAATTAACACTTTTGATAAATACAAGGACTAATTGTGTAAATTACCGAAAGATGAAGGGGCTGTTGTAACATGATTAATATTAGAGGTTATTTTCTGTAAATTGATGAAATAAAGGGCTTGATGAGTAATGTAAACATGATAAGGGTTAAATTGTAATTTACATAATTATAAGGTTTAATTTGTAAAATAATTAACTAAAAGGGTGTAACTTGTAAATATTTGAAACTTGAAGGCTAAAAGTGAAACTCTGGAAAATAAAGTATTCGAATGGTAAATTATAATATTTCTATTTTTAACCTTGAACTTTGGTAAATTTACATCTATAACCCTGAACTATGAAACTTGTCATAATTAACCCTGAACTTGTATAACTTGTCAAAATGAACATGACTTCCATAATAAGCCTACATTAATGACTTAACTTAATTATATCACTTGAATCTTGCTAAATATGGTAAGTTGAACTTGAACCCTCTGGTAATTCTGTCTTTTACTCCTTTAGGTTCGAGGAGGGAGTGATTTTGATCCCTGTCAGCTACTCTTGTGTTTGTGCTTGCTATTTGAATAAGGTACGGATATTCTGCCCTTTTCAGTAAGGGGCCTTCGTTCTCTTGATTTATTAGATTCGTTTGAGATTTCCCGAACCATTGCTATGTATCCCTTGTATTGTGAACCTTGATCTGTGTACTTACTCTTGGACCCTTGTTTGAACCCTTGCCTTGATCTTGATTTATACCTTGTTCTGAACCTTGCCATGAACCTTGATATGAACCCTGCCATAAAACCTTGACCTGAACCTTGATACACTTGATATTATAACTGCATGAGAAAATCTTTTTAAATAAATTATGAAAATGTTTAAAGAACTATTTGTAAGACTATCTTTACAGAAATCATTTTTTAAAAGACCTTCTTATTGAAAACCGTATAAAGATTACTTTTATGGAACCAGTACTTAAGAATTATTTTAACACCTATGATATGGACTTTTAATATAAACTGTTAAAGTGAGCTTTTATTATGAACCTTTGAACAAACTGAGATTAACCTTTCTGATATTGACCTCCCTGATATTGAACCTTCTGATTTGAACCTTTGCTTTAACCTTTGTCTTGATCTCCTGTCTTGAACCCTGATATGAACCCTGATATGAAATCTGATATGAAACTTGATATGAAACCTGACACTTGATACCTGATACTTGATACTTGACACTTGATACTTGACCTTGACCCACAGTTTGATATTACGAGCCACCCACCAGGCATGAGGTGTTCATGTCCTTGTCATTGATGCACCAGTGACTTGACTCTAGGGTAGGAGAGAGATGTCCTATCCCGTCCCTAACTTGATTATATGGCGTGTATTGGTAAACTCTGGCCACCTGGGGCGTATGGATGCATCCTAGACTTGACCTGATTTGTTATATTACTTGTTATACCTGGTGACTGATGGTGTGTGCGATGCACGTATTTCACATCCTGGGAGCCCGCGACTCCACCCTTGAGAGGTAGCCCCTCACCCTGTATTTGGTACCGAGGTCTCCCCTCCGTACACCCTGATTACTGGACTTGATGTGATATTTGTTTCTGGGCTCGTAGTGGATTTTTGTTACCCTTTCACTTACCTGTACTACTTTCCTTAACCTTGACATATTCATATGACCTTGATATCACTTTCCTTTCACTACTGTTACATTATACTTGTACCTTGACTCTGACTGGTTCGTATTTCTTTTCTTATTCTTTATCCTGTATTATTGCTTTGTTTCTGTTATATCTGTTCACTGACCTCTCGTAGCTCAGCCGCATTTCTTTTCCTGCGGCAGGTACATTTAAGCTAGGAGCTGGGTTTAGCTTGGGATGAGAGCAACTTGTGTGAAGTTTAGACCTTGTCATTCTAGTGTGACCATTTGGATATTATTTCTGTTATGCCATTGTTTGGGCATTTTGGATTCTGTTTTGTACTTCATTATTTCTGTCCTGCACTTGATATAAGTCGTGTTGACTTATTTTCCTTTGGATTTTATTATTAAGGCTTCCGCTATTTTATTTCTTGAATGCTTATATCGGATATGAAACCATGTATTTGTGACATCTTTGCCCTTGTCGGGTTGGGGTGTTACAATTTATGGTATCAGAGAATAGGCATCCGAAACCCTTAGAGCTTAGGCTCGTGACCTGTGAGGATTGGGTAGACATTAGGTTTCCTTTCGCGCACTCTCTTTTCCTGTTCTGCTCTGTCATATTATCTTAATCTGCTCTGTCTTATTATGTTTACTCTTGCTAATCGTTTTGATAATCATTCAGATGGTGAATACGCGTTATACCCAGTACACTGATGGACAGGAAGGCCCGGATTTCCAGGCCATGATAGCCGCTGCTATGGCTGCTGCTCTTCCTGAGTTGGTGACCCAAGTCACCAACAACATCAGAAATGGTGCAAGTTCTTCTGGTGGTGGTGGTGGCGATGCTCCACCCACTGCTCCACCCGCTGCTCCACCCGTTGGTATCCACGTTTGGATTGAGAGGTTTAATAAGCTCAAGCCTCTCTCTTTCAAGTCCGCTGCCACTCCCCATGAGGCAGAGGACTGGATCACCCATGTCGAAAAGTTGTTCAGGGTTCTCGGATGTGCTGACGAGTTTAAAACTCGTTTGGCTACATTCAAGCTGGAGGGTGATGCTCTTAATTGGTGGACTGCTCTTGTTCAAGCTAAGGGAGGTGATTATGCTGAGACCTGTTCTTGGGCGGATTTCATTGAGGTGTTCTATAGGCAGTATATTCCATTATCGGAGTAGCAGAAGTATGAGAGGGAGTATGGGACGATTCGTCAGGGGGATCATGAGTCGTCGGGTGAGTTTATGCAGAGGTTCTTACGTTTGGCCAGTTTTGTGGGGCCAGAGGTTGCTGGGGATGCTCATCGTCAGGCACGTCATTTTAAGTGGGCATTAAAGACATGGGTATTAGACCGTATTGTGAACTTTGAGCACGAGGATGTGGCTGCTGTTGCGGATGCTGCCCGCAACATTGAGTTGTTACATGCGGACGGGGGTTCTAATAAGCGGGACAGGGACGGTAACCGTGTGGATTTCCGGGGTCAGGGTCGTCAGGACCAAGGGCATGAGCAGAGGAGTCGCCAGGACCAGGATTCTTATCAGAGAAGTCGAGATTCGAGGTCAGCTTCTAAGCAGGGTAGTGAGCGTCCGGAGAGCAACAACAACCAACGGCAGTGGAGAGATCATTCTTCTAGAGGCTATCAGCAAGATCGGGCGACTGGGTCAAACTCGCGGAGGAGATCATCTGAGCACTCTACTTCCCTACCTGTTTGTGGTTCTTGTGGGAAAAACCACACTGGAGCTTGTCGTACGACTTCTGGTGCATGTTTCAGATGTGGTTCTTCTGAGCATCAAGTGAGAAATTGTCCTAAGCAATCTACGTCAGCACTTGAGAAATTTCTTGATCCTCCTCCCCCTGCTCCTCATACCGGTCGTGTCTTTATGCTTTCTGGTGACCGGACTGATCGCGCGTCTGGTATGTCTTTGTTCTGTTTTCCATTATGTTTCATTTCTGATTCCTTGCAAATTTCGAGGACGAAATTTTTTTTAAGAGGGGAAGAGTTGTAAAACCCGAAAATTTAAAACATGCAAAAATTACCAAATTACCCCTGAAACTTTAAAATTTAATTAAAGCTTAATTAAAGTACCGAATAAATCCCGAATCTCTGGAACGAACTACAAATCAAGTGAGATAATTTTGATACAAGTTACTAATATTTTTACAAGTACAAAAGTGTATTAATCCACCTAAATCTTAAATGGGCCGAAAATTTTAATTAAATTACATGAGTTATAATTTAATTATTTAAAAACACTTAAAATACAAAATAAATTAGGTAAATCATTTTATTTATAGAAGATTGATTTTGTCCAGCCTATTACCGATTCTTTAGCATCAATTTCCCCCACATACTCGGTCTATACTATCCATATAACCTCCCATGATTTTCTTCTTGATTTAACCCTAAAAACCTTAGCCGAAACACACAAAAATACACACACATTCAATCCGAATTTTCTGCAGCCAAGAAACATTTTTCTGGAGTTCATTCTAGTGCTAGGAAGACTAGAAAAATAGCCATTCGATTTATAAAGGCCTGGTCTAGGTGGTGTCGAATTTTTCCTCCTTTATTCCATACGTAAGGTATAATTCCATTTTAATTCGTGCGACCCATGTAAAATTCGTTTACCATTTTTCCTGTGTTCCTCATATCATGTATGATCTGTGAAAAATGATTACAATGTTTATTGGTTGCGTTTGTGCTCAATGGAAATCGTTGGTATCGTATTATTCTAGCCGAAGAACCAAAATTCTATCAGCCTATTCTACTCGTTCCAGATCTGGTCTGGTATTTTTTTCACCTCTCTCACATCATATAAGTCACGTATAAAATGATAAAATTAAATCATGTAAGCTCTAGTGATCGTATAAAATTATAAGAAATCTAAAACCTAAAAACGTAATAATTCTATATATGGTTCATGCGATTTTTCTGAGGTGTGTTATTATTTTCCTGGGTCCTATATGCTTCGTATAACATGAGAAAAATGATGATTGAATTTTTAGAGGTCGAAATCATGTTTTGTAAATTTTGTTTCAAATCGGGTTTTAGAAAAAGAAAGGAAATAAGAAAAATAACTAAAAACCCTATTCGACCTAGGGCTAGGGTTTTGGTCCAAAATCTGGTCATTTAATGATTTTAAGGTTAAATTAATGATGGTACAATGATGAGGGAATTTACCTTAGAGTTTGTGTTTGTTTTGTGGCTTAACGATTTAAAAATAAAACATAAGGGGGTGTTTTGTAATTTTTAAAACTCATGGGGTATTTTTGTAATGTGTTATAATCAGGGACTAATCATGTAAAGATATAAAATAAGAGTCATGTATGCTAGAATTGAAATTAAAAGGTTTAAAGAGTAAATATATAAATATATTAATCCGTTTTGTAATTTATTTAAATTGAGGGACTAAAAATGTAATTTCTGGAAACTTGAAGTGATTTTATGTAAATAATAATGTTAAGAGTGTTTTGTGTAATTTTGAGTATTTATGGGCTTAATATGTAATTATGGATAAATATTGAATCGAATTAACACTTTTGATAAATACAAGGACTAATTGTGTAAATTACCAAAAGATGAAGGGGCTGTTGTAACATGATTAATATTAGAGGTTATTTTCTGTAAATTGATGAAATAAAGGGCTTGATGAGTAATGTAAACATGATAAGTGTTAAAGTGTAATTTACATAATTATAAGGTTTAATTTGTAAAATAATTAACTAAAAGGGTGTAACTTGTAAATATTTGAAACTTGAAGGCTAAAAGTGAAACTCTGGAAAATAAAGTATTCGAATGGTATAATTATAATATTTCTATTTTTAACCTTGAACTTTGGTAAATTTACATCTATAACCCTGAACTATGAAACTTGTCATAATTAACCCTGAACTTGTATAACTTGTCAAAATGAACATGACTTCCATAATAAGCCTACATTAATGACTTAACTTAATTATATCACTTAAATCTTGCTAAATATGGTAAGTTGAACTTGAACCCTCTGGTAATTCTGTCTTTTACTCCTTTAGGTTCGAGGAGGGAGTGATTTTGATCCCTGTCAGCTACTCTTGTGTTTGTGCTTGCTATTTGAATAAGGTACGGATATTCTGCCCTTTTCAGTAAGGGGCCTTCGTTCTCTTGATTTATTAGATTCGTTTAAGATTTCCCGAACCATTGCTATGTATCCCTTGTATTGTGAACCTTGATCTGTGTACTTACTCTTGGACCCTTGTTTGAACCCTTGCCTTGATCTTGATTTATACCTTGTTCTGAACCTTGCCATGAACCTTGATATGAACCCTGCCATAAAACCTTGACCTGAACCTTGATACACTTGATATTATAACTGCATGAGAAAATCTTTTTAAATAAATTATGAAAATGTTTAAAGAACTATTTGTAAGACTATCTTTACAGAAATCATTTTTTAAAAGACCTTCTTATTGAAAACCGTATAAAGATTACTTTTATGGAACCAGTACTTAAGAATTATTTTAACACCTATGATATGGACTTTTAATATAAACTGTTAAAGTGAGCTTTTATTATGAACCTTTGAACAAACTGAGATTAACCTTCCTGATATTGACCTCCCTGATATTGAACCTTCTGATTTGAACCTTTGCTTTAACCTTTGTCTTGATCTCCTGTCTTGAACCCTGATATGAACCCTGATATGAAATCTGATATGAAACTTGATATGAAACCTGACACTTGATACCTGATACTTGAAACTTAACACTTGATACTTGACCTTGACCCACAGTTTGATATTATGAGCCACCCACCAGGCATGAGGTGTTCATGTCCTTGTCATTGATGCACCAGTGACTTGACTCTAGGGTAGGAGAGAGATGTCCTATCCCGTCCCTGACTTGATTATATGGCATGTTATTGGTAGACTCTGGCCACCTGGGGCGTATGGATGCATCCTAGACTTGACCTGATTTGTTATATTACTTGTTATACCTGGTGACTGATGGTGTGTGCGATGCACGTCTTTCACATCCTGGGAGCCCGCGACTCCACCCCTGAGAGGTAGCCCCTCACCCTGTATTTGGTACCGAGGTCTCCCCTCCGTACACCCTGATTACTGGACTTGATGTGATATTTGTTTCTGGGCTTGTAGTGGATTTCTGTTACCCTTTCACTTACCTGTACTACTTTCCTTAACTTTGACATATTCATATGACCTTGATATCACTTGCCTTTCACTACTGTTACATTATACTTGTACCTTGACTCTGACTGGTTCGTATTTCTTTTCTTATTCTTTATCCTGTATTATTGCTTTGTTTCTGTTATATCTGTTCACTGAGCTCTCGTAGCTCAGCCGCATTTCTTTTCCTGCGGCAGGTACATTTAAGCTAGGAGCTGGGTTTAGCTTGGGATGAGAGCAACTTGTGTGAAGTTTAGACCTTGTCATTCTAGTGTGACCATTTGGATATTATTTCTGTTATGCCATTGTTTGGGCATTTTGGATTCTGTTTTGTACTTCGTTATTTCTGTCCTGCACTTGATATAAGTCGTGTTGACTTATTTTCCTTTGGATTTTATTATTAAGGCTTTCGCTATTTTATTTCTTGAATGCTTAATCTGATATGAAACCATGTATTTGTGACATCTTTGCCCTTGTCGGGTTGGGGTGTTACAATAGTAATTTGTCGAGGTTCGGAATATGGCCTGAAATTACGGGTTGTGACAATTTGGTACCAGTATTCATGCCAAGCAAAAATTGATTCCCCATTACCAATCTTGTACATTACATGGCTCCTCACTTTATTTCTTAAACCTAGTAAATTCTTCCAACCCATACTGCTACTACTATCCACAGGCACTTCCCAAACACTTCTCCCTTTTAATTTTTCAGTATTGATCCATTTAACCGAAAGTGTGTCTTTTTTGGCTGCTACACTCCATATGTGTTTGATTAACAAGACTTCATTCCATACGTATAAGTTTTTTAAACCAAAACCACCTTGATCTTTTGGTTTACAAATATTTTCCCAGGATATCTTAGCTTTTCCTTTTTGGAACTCCCCTTGACACCATAAAAATCCTTTAAGCAGCTTGTTGATGTCATAGATCACAGATTTAGGCAACAAGAACACAGAAGCCCAATATATCTGCATTGAGCTCAGGATTGAAGCAATTGGCTATAATCTACCTGCATAGGAAAGGGCCTTATTCCTCCAATCATTCACTATGTTTCTAACCTTGTCAATCAATGGTTTACAATCCTGAGCACTAATCTTCGTAGTAATTAGGGGTACACCTAGATATCTAATGTAACACCCCAACCCGACAAGGGCTAAAATGCTACATTATGGTGACAAATCAGAACATAATTGCAAAGCGGAAGTCTTAAATAAATAATCCAAAGTCATGAAAACACATTACAACAAAAGTCATAACAAAGATCCAACAAAGTCTACAAATGAAGTAAATCCAAACACTATGTCTGAAAGCATAAATCTGGGTAAAGAGAATAGTCTAATCATGGTAGGTCTTCTAAGCTCTTACTCTCACACTCTGCCCCCAGGAATCCTTGCTTAACCTACCGCAGGAAAAGAAACGTGACTGAGCTAACACTCAGTGAACAAATATAAACAAATAACTGATAATGAGATAATTGAAACGAAATACGGATCACATTATGTCAAATCAAAGAAAGGGAAAGAGCCTGCTGAGAAAATGTCAGATGAAACAAAATACGAAACGAATTTGAATCAGATACTAAATCAGAGTGCATAACAAATATCAATCCATATAGGATCGAAGTGTATTGCCCAACTGCCTAAGCATGATACATGAATAGGCCAAATAATCATATCACAATAATATCATAGATCATATCACAAATCATATACCGTTAATTCCAAAGTTGTACATGGAGTAGCTAGCTCACAATGTACCAGAATGTGATGTGGTGTAGGAACACACACCAACCAATCACCAGATACAGATACAGATTCCCTAGGATGCATCCATACGCCCCCTGCAAAACAAATCATATATATATACACCTTCTTATGACAGGTATATGTTAATACAAATATCGTACTAAAAACGTTATTTATATTTTACGATCTTTGCTTAAGTTTTGTTCATGACAAACACAAAGTATATCCCTTAAGCAAATTATAAATACTAGTTAAAGTCTTTTTCAAAACACATCTTTCATTTAACATGATCACTAATATTGTATGCATATACATAAGTATTTCCTTAAAAGGAAACTTTAAATTGAAAATTACAAAGTGACATCATGGTATACATCACAAATACAATCTTGGTAAGATTGTGTGATATCTTGATTAGATACTCAAGTTATATAGTTGACATTGGAAGATATTGATTTGACAACACAAGGATATGGAAAGATATTGAGGAGATCTCATGAGCAACATTAGCTGTCAAATCCACGGATCCAAATCTATACACAGACGGATCCCTTATGAGGGATCCACCGGATCCGTGGGTGGTCTACCAGGTTTGCCTATAAATAGCAGACTTGGCATTTGAACTAATCATCCACTTAGAAAAGAAAAACATATACATTCACTTTAGTTACTAACCACAGTAGTTATATCTATATCATTGATGTTTCTTTTGTAGCAAAGAAGATCAAGATTAACAAGCTTCAAACAAGCAGACTGTTTGCAAGTTGTAGTATAGGTTCTGTGTAAACACTTTAAGTGTTTCTTATCATTTGTATAAGTTAGATCAGTGAGTGTGGTTAGTGCTTTAGTCCTCAAAGCACAAAGAGTGTAGGGAGTGGTTGTACCCTTGTAAAGAACTCGACATCTAGCTTAGTGTCGGTAAAGTATTTAGGCGACGTCAGGTTGGTTCTGCCTAGTGAAAGAACTCGGTGTTTAGCTTAGTACCGGAAAAGGAAGTAAGCGACGTGTAAAGGTTTTCTCAACCTAGAAGGGAGTTTGTTTCTTAGTGAAAGATATCTCTCGAGTAAGTAACTCGAGGAAGTGGAGTAAGGCAAGGATAAGGATCTCTTGCAAGCCGAACCACTATAAACACTTGTGTTATGTGGTTTGATCTTTCATCTCTTTAACTTTCGTTTATATTGTGCGATAACTTAATTTGTGATTGTTTCCTTTGAACTAACAAATAACAAAACAAATTAAACTCAAAAAACGGTGAAAACTATTCAACCCCCCTTCTAGTTTTCCACAATTGGCATCAGAGCTACGTTACTCAAGATTTGTAAAATAAATTGTATTTTAAAACTTGAAACGATCAAATCGATTTTGAAAACTTTAAAGAAGGGAAATCCTTGCAAAGATCACCAATCTTTAAAACAAATAGCTTTCCAGAAAATACATTTTTGAAATGTTAAAACACTCAGATCTAGAAAATGAAACTTTTGATAGTACTTTAGCTAGACACAATATTTCACCTAAAGCTCTTGATGAATCCATTTCTAGTAAGTATTTTGACAGGAAATGCAAAAAAGATCTTAACCCAAAATGGAAAGCTAAAGCAACTATTATTGAAGATTCTTCGGATCATTCAAGGATGACACTGGACGAGCTCATAGGATACCTCAATGTTCATCTTACAACAATGGAAAAAGATTCGGAAATACCTAAAGGAAAAAAGGAGATAATAGCCTCTAGCACTATAGCCAGATCTAGTGAAGGTAACAAAGATATGCTAAAAGACAACAAAGTGGATCTTATGGCTAACAAAACAGAAAAGGTACCCTCTGACTCTTCATACATGTTTAATAACTATGACACATTAGATATAGAACACAATAGATTGAGTAAGCTCATTATAAACGTCATAAACAAAAATAAGATCTTGAAAACCAAAGAGGAATACTTGATAAATAAAATACATAAGTTGAAAGAAAAAGTTAAAAGTTTGGAAGACAATATGGAAACTAAATGTTGTGTATCATGTCAAGAAATAAAACTTAAATTAGAATTGCATAAACTCACACTAAGCAAATATGAGAATTCTTAAACTGTGCAGATGACACTATGAGAATTCTTAAATCATCTCATGGTAGCTTCAAGCCTGATTTCATGAAAGATGGTCATTTAAGTGATTTTGAGAGTCACACGATAAAAGAAAATAAAATCACACCAACTGAGTTGGTAACCCACGGATCCCACGGATCCAAAACTTTGGATCCGCGTAGTATTAACAAAGGATCCGTGAGTACAGTTGAAAAACAGAAAAATCAACATTCAAGAAAGACTAATTCTAAAATGATCAAAGATAGAGATGTAGTTAAAACAACAGTAGAATCATCTTCATACATAGGAAATGAGCTTAGTAAACAAATACCATTTGACTGTCTCGGAGATATTAGTGAACCATGGTAATATGTTGTTTAACCCAAAACGGACCCATGAGATATTGGGGACCAAACACTCAAGTTTTCTTTAGGTATGCTTAAAAGGATTTGGTCTTTATAATCTCACTTAATCCCAAGATACATTGATACAATGGTATCTTCTCAAATCACAAAAGTGCTCATCTCGATCAATAGCATTCTTGGTATTAATCATCAAAAAGGTATGAACTCTCATAACTCTACTCATGATGATTATTCTCATAGATAATTCATGATTTCATAACTATTTCTTTGTGGTATGATTAAATATTACTACCTATGTGATAATAGAAATTCTATGTATATAAGATAGTATGATTACTAGGAAAAGGTTTTTAAGCCTTTGCTAAAACCGGATATATTATCTTAAGACAAATGTTGTCTCATATTCTTGTACTTTATCTCAACACTTAGGTAATACCCATACATGGATAAGTTCAAAGAACTTGCAAGGACTCTAACCAAGATAAAATTTAATAAACACACTTGTAATTATCACATCCATGAAAGTTCCTAAGTAGATTCTAACTTAATTATTCATAACCTTGAGATATCTTGAAAGTACTTAGGAAGAAAATTACTTTTAGGAAAATCTCACCATATTATAAAGGTTTATCTCTCCAAAACTCATAAAGGTAATACATAGGTCTAAATAATGTTGTTTGTGATAATGTTCAAATCCCATCCATTAGAAAACATTGAGATTAAAAATAATTTAGTTTTCCCTAGAATCTAAGTAAGCTTGAAATTCTAGAAATAAGAGCATAAATCAAAGCTATCTAATTAAATTTGAAAAATTAATTTACGAACATATAGGAAAAGCATACTCTCCTATTCACGTACACACTAGCTTGAGCAAAACACCTTAAAGTTATGAAAACATAAAACAAACTTAGTAGAACCTACTCTTCGTTAAGAAAAATTTCATCAAGATATGCTATGATCAAAAATCATTTATGATAAGTAAAACTTCATTCTAGAACTCTAAATGCCAAACAACTAGGAATAAAGATATTTTCACTCATCTCAAATCATTCACATGTAAAACACTCATATTAAGGATCAAAATAGTAAATTCATTAGATAACCTAAAAAGTAGTGATACATTAAGTAGAATATGCTGTCATATAACTAGAACACCAAACCTTGTGTATGACTATCCTTCTTAGATCATAAAATCATAATAATTAGGTGAATCTATAAATATGTTGTGTACCAATGTGAGACATTGTACCACAAGTCACTAAGAAACTAACGTTCCTTGATACTTAAGTGGTTGAGGCAAAGTGTGGAGAAAATACCTGTAGTTTATAAACTTTAGTCTCTATTACCAATCTTCTTCTGTTTCATCAACCTTGCAACAATTCATCTCAGCCAAATACTTAGCTCGACTGTTTTATCTTTATTCCTGATATGAACAGTGGATACAATGTGTTGTATTAAGAAAGTCTCTCAAAAAGGATTACAGTGCTAAATCCTCGTACAAACACCTCATGAAAGAAATATCCGTTCCTTATAAAACATACCAAAATTTTAGAAGTACTCAAAACATTCGTCCAAATCTTAGTTTAACCAAAAATAAAAATATCATAACCTTGTTCTGATCCTGCGGATCCAATTAATAACAAGGGCGGAACCCTTTTGAAGGATCCGCCGGATCCGTGTGTTGTAAAATCAGACCATGAATTACCAAACACTCCTTACTGCATTACTAACTTAATTAAACCTTCAATATCAACTCATAGTCGACTCTCACCATCCCTAACTCAAAAATTAGGTCCTTCATCTCATATTAACTCGTGCTTGATCACTCACTGTAAGTTCACTAATTCATTTCAATTAGGATTCATGCATTTCAATAATACATTATTATTAATTAGACACTACAGATACCTTTCTTCTTGATAAAAGTTAATAGGAATTCCATCTTGTTAAACCTTTTTAACAAATCAATACAACCTAATCTTCTAAACAATTAAAATAAGTTTTCTTGCACATTGTAATAATTTAACAAAAACCCATCTTTTCATGACTGGGTAAAATGAATTTCAAACATTGCTAATACAAAATCAAAACGTCAAACAGGAATGTTTGGGGTATAAAGTGTTTTGTCACAAAACGTGTATTTTCAAAACATCACAATAGGTCAAAGATAAACACACCTCCATATTAGTCCACATTTCATGTATCTTAGATTATTGTAACTAAAATTGTAAAATTGTCTATGACTAGGAAAATCATGCCTCCTGCCACTAATTACGATCACAAGAAAACTAAGAAGTACCTACCCAAACATCATCAAACAAAAGGACTCACAGAAGCGCAAGTCAAACTTTTCAAAGCTTTAGAAAATCGGTATGTTCATGAGGGTAGAACTGTAGACCCTTCATTTTTAGAATAAACAAAATTCATGAACAATTGACCACCATTCAATTTGACTCACTTCTCGACATAGATGAACCTATCATTCCTCGATTCATTCTCGAATTTTATGCCTAAGTAAAACTTGTTTCTGATGACAATGGATCATTTAGCATCAACTTCAATGTGAACCAAAACTCCTACAATTTTCCTTTAGACCATCTCAGGAAAGTGTTACGTATCCCAAGTGAAGGAACATGCTTCTACTCTGACAAATGGTCCCTAACCATTCTTAATTCAAACTTAGGACGGGAACATCCTTATGACACTCCCCTAACTCCTAAAGAAATTATCCGAGATCATCTTTTCAAAACTAGAACCAATCCAATTGAGAAACTTCGGGGCAAAGATGTCAATCGAGATCCATTTGCCATGGAACTCAATGAACTCAAACCTGAGTTTAAGAGACTTGAAGAAATTCTTAGATCTAATGTCATTAGTACTATTGGTAACAAAGATCACGTGAATGCTGGACTGTGCTATATGCTCTATTGTATTTCAACTCGTCAAAGATTCAATCTTGCTTACTATATCGCCAAAAGGATGGTTGATATACGTGTCCTAGGGAAAACCACATTTCCATATGGAATGCTACTCACTCGTTTGTTCAAAGCTTCCACTCCTATCCTTCCAAATTCTGTTGGTTTTGTCCCAGATTACCCCGAAATCAAACACACCTTTGTCCCTCTTAGTGACCATAGAGTGGCAGTAGGAAAAGGGAAACGAGCTTGTCTCTCATCTTCATCTTCATCATCTTCATCAGCCAGTGACGAAGATGGACTACCTAACTCAAAGCTCCCACTACTAGACTACTTGAGTCAACTTCCATCTCTAAATAATGAATCTGCGGAAAGCCAACAAACAAAGGGAGTTCTAAAGTGTGCAGGACGATGGATGATGAAACTCCGAAAAGATCAAAAGAAAATACTCAAACTATTAAAAGATAAGCGAGAATAAATGAGTGTTTGGAACAGTTGTCCTTTAGATCCTATATGGTCATATTTCTATGTTTGTTAAGACATATCTTTAGTACTTTATGCTTATGTGTTTTAGCTCTACTTTAACTGATGATAATGCACATGGTTATCAATTTTCAAGACTTATGCCACTGTTTGGCATAACATCATTCATGATGAAGTTTAATGATCAGACTTATTTTCATACATGGTTGTGTTTTATTTTGTATATGTGAACTGAATATTGCATATTGATAACACTCGGGTTATCAATTTTCCAAGTCTAAGTCTCTGTTTGGCTTAACTCATACTACGGTAAGTCTCTAAGAAAGGATTAATCTAAGATCAATTGTGTGTTAATATTATCACATTTAGTTGTTTTGCTATACATAATAGTTGTTAAATAAGTTCTAGGAGAATTTTCGGGTTTTCGTCGAAAAACACGAAATATGATAAGTCTTCTGCTTAGTTTTAATATTTGGGAGACGGATCTGGCGGATCCCTAGATATGGTTCCGCCAAGTGTTATCGTTGGTTCCGCCATCCACCAACCTGCGGATTAGGCGGATCCCAAAATATGGCTCCGCATTTGATACAATTTGGATCCGCTGGTTACTCCGTAAAATTCTAAAACCCTTTCGACTAATCCCGACTCTTAGATTTTAATTTCTAGTACCATTTAGAATTCATCAACTGATCATAAATCTTCTTAGAAGGATTTAGGAACTCTTAGAAAATTAAGAACGAAATTTCCCACCAAAATCTAATTTTTGAATTTTAAGTGTGAGTTACCAAACTGATACAAACAAGGAACCCTTTTTAGGGATCCGTCAAATCCGTGGAAATATCAAATCATAAGATTTTCCAATATCTCTTTTTATTTACTGCAAATCCACAACACATCACTCAACCCAACCTCAATGGATTGACTTCCTTGATATGACTTGCACAAATCTCTGTTCCAAACCATTAGAAACCATTATGAAATTCAAAGAATATTTTCTTGCAAAATTTGATTTATCTGTTCTATCCCATCACAGACAGACTGCACTTACTCTTATTAATCAATCAAATTTAACCCTTTTGAGTCATGTTTCTGCACACTCTTATGTCAACTCCATTTCTATGGTTTGACTTTGTCAATAGGACAAACAACTTTATCTTGTTTCAAGTCCTGGATATTCACACTCATTTAATCCAAACACCAATTTTCATACAATTAGGAAGTATAAATTAGAACCTTAGAGATGATCATAGCACACTAAACCTCCATAAAATTCACATATCATCTCCAGGAAGTTTTCAAACAACCTCACATGTCTAGACCATACAGACGAACGGCTAGAATTAGCGTCAGACCTTATTGGTATGCAAACCCACTTCGTAATGTAACCTTTCCTGTCATATCCACAGACACCACAACAACTCCTATTATGACTCCCATAGTCAACATATCCTCTTCTTCAAGATCAACTTCACCCACTACAAATTCATCTAGTACAACAACATCACCCATACACAACACTTCATCTTCTAGAATCACATCAATTATCACCACACCAATTGCCACTACACCAAGTATCTCTTCATCGAGTGTCTTCACAACAATTGTCTCCTCACCACAATCATCACCACCTAAAGAAAGAATCTCATCCCCATCTTCAAGCTTACTAGATGTTCCATCACATGACATAATTACCACACTTCAACACTTGGATGAATCAATGTGGATCAATAAAACAAACACTCAAGATGACAACAATCTTGACTCTAACCTCTACGACACTAGTGATTT
This sequence comes from Artemisia tridentata subsp. tridentata, assembly GCA_021014915.2. Taxonomy (NCBI): domain Eukaryota; kingdom Viridiplantae; phylum Streptophyta; class Magnoliopsida; order Asterales; family Asteraceae; genus Artemisia; species Artemisia tridentata. Next base: position 23,348,312 of record CP139505.1, read on the forward strand.
AGAAACTAAATGGCTTGCCTCTATCATTTCATCATCAAAACAAGCAAATTCCACTCCATAGAAGTTTGTAGTATCATCGCAATAATTACTCTTAAGATTTTATCGTCTCTAGGAATCTTCATGTGTAATCTTATGTTTGAGACTTTTGTCACAAACAAATTTTCAATGAATGATTATGCTTTAATATAATTAATAGTTATCTAATAGTATCTTGTTTTGACACTAAAATTGATTAATCGTGACTCAAGCTTGCTTACAATTTTTTTCGGCATACAAGATGAACACCTTAGGTTTCATTAAGATTAGTCAATAATATCATTAATACTCGTGCACAATACTTTTAAATCAAGAATCACTTCTTTCACCACCACTACTCCTCCGCTCGGTAATCTCTTCCATGATTTTAGCATGTGTGTAAGAACCATCCACATAGCTCAAAGGACATACATTTTTGGTGCACAAGCTCCAAAATAAAATGAGGTTCATTTTGAATCACATTCTTGAGCATCTAAACGTCATATATCATCCTCCTAAATATAAGCTTTCTAGATTAGTTATTTAGGACCTTTTACATAGTTGGTTAAGGACTATTTAGAATGTCTCTTTAGGACTTTTTAGGATGTCTTTCAGTACTTGTAACATCATTGTGATTTTTGTCACAAAATTTTCAATATATAGTAATATATTGAAAATCTTTGGTTATGAGTGATCAACATATTGCATATTATCATTATCCTTATATAGCTTGTTGTACTTTATATCATTGCTTTAGGTACAAATAATGATCATACACTTACTTTGACTTTTTAAAGTCAAAACATTTAGAAAGGCGTGTTTGGAAGAACACTTCAAATGCATTTTACTTCTTCATTGAAGTTATTCATTACTAACACCTCATTTGCAGCATATCATACCCTTCATAAGTATACGTTGGTACTCGAATAATGGGGAGTATACATCGAGGGGGAGCATTTTAAAAAAAATTTCATATTCTAACCAATTGTTTTGTAGGTTCATGCATCATTTACTTGTTACTCCATTTAGGGGGAGTATAAAACAAGGGGGAGCTATTAAAGTTCTCAAAATCGCATTCCGCTACGCACCTCTTCTTTTTGTTTTGACAAAAAGGGGGAGAAAGGATAAGGATTAAGTTTGCATAATTAGATTCATACTAAGTTATTCATAATAGTAATCAAAATTTGAATAACTCAAAACTTAATCTATATTTTTAAAAAAGGACTTAAACTATATTTACTTGTTTGCTTAAAAATATACTTTAGGTTTTGTCATCAACAAAAAGGGGGAGATTTTTAATACAAATATCGTACTAAAAATGTTATTTATATTTTACGATCTTTGCTTAAGTTTTGTTCATGACAAACACAAAGTATATCCCTTAAGCAAATTATAAATACTAGTTAAAGTCTTTTTCAAAACACATCTTTCATTTAACATGATCACTAATATTGTATGCATATACATAAGTATTTCCTTAAAAGGAAACTTTAAATTGAAAATTACAAAGTGACATCATGGTATACATCACAAATACAATCTTGGTAAGATTGTGTGATATCTTGATTAGATACTCAAGTTATATAGTTGACATTGGAAGATATTGATTTGACAACACAAGGATATGGAAAGATATTGAGGAGATCTCATGAGCAACATTAGCTGTCAAATCCACGGATCCAAATCTATACACAGACGGATCCCTTCTGAGGGATCCGCCGGATCCGTGGGTGGTCTACCAGGTTTGCCTATAAATAGCAGACTTGGCATTTGAACTTATCATCCACTTAGAAAAGAAAAACATATACATTCACTTTAGTTACTAACCACAGTAGTTATATCTATATCATTGATGTTTCTTTGTAGCAAAGAAGATCAAGATTAACAAGCTTCAAACAAGCAGACTGTTTGCAAGTTGTAGTATAGGTTCTGTGTAAACACTTTAAGTGTTTCTTATCATTTGTATAAGTTAGATTAGTGAGTGTGGTTAGTGCTTTAGTCCTCAAAGCACAAAGAGTGTAGGGAGTGGTTGTACCCTTGTAAAGAACTCGACATCTAGCTTAGTGTCGGTAAAGCATTTAGGCGACGTCAGGTTGGTTCTGCCTAGTGAAAGAACTCGGTGTTTAGCTTAGTACCGGAAAAAGGAAGTAAGCGACGTGTAAAGGTTTTCTCCACCTAGAAGGGAGTTTGTTTCTTAGTGAAAGATATCTCTCGAGTAAGTAACTCAAGGAAGTGGAGTAGGGCAAGGATAAGGATCTCTTGCAAGCCGAACCACTATAAACACTTGTGTTATGTGGTTTGATCTTTCATCTCTTTACCTTTCATTTATATTGTGCGATAACTTAATTTGTGATTGTTTCCTTTGAACTAACAAATAACAAAACAAATTAAACTCAAAAAACGGTGAAAACTATTCAACCCCCCTTCTAGTTTTCCACAATTGGCATCAGAGCTACGTTACTCAAGATTTTTAAAATAAATTGTATTTTAAAACTTGAAACGATCAAATCGATTTTGAAAACTTTAAAGAAGGGAAATCCTTGCAAAGATCACCAATCTTTAAAACAAATAGCTTTCCAGAAAATACATTTTTGAAATGTCAAAACACTCAGGTCTAGAAAATGAAACTTTTGATAGTACTTTAGCTAGACACAATATTTCACCTAAAGCTCTTGATGAATCCATTTCTAGTAAGTATTTTGACAGGAAATGCATAAAAGATCTTAACCCAAAATGGAAAGCTAAAGCAACTATTATTGAAGATTCTTCGGATCATTCAAGGATGACACTGGACAAGCTCATAGGATACCTCAATGTTCATCTTACAACAATGGAAAAAGATTCGGAAATACCTAAAGGAAAAAAGGAGATAATAGCCTCTAGCACTATAGCCAGATCTAGTGAAGGTAACAAAGATATGCTAAAAGACAACAAAGTGGATCTTATGGCTAACAAAACAGAAAAGGTACCCTCTGACTCTTCATACATGTTTAATAACTATGACACATTAGATATAGAACACAATAGATTGAGTAAGCTCATTATAAACGTCATAAACAAAAATAAGATCTTGAAAACCAAAGAGGAATACTTGATAAATAAAATACATAAGTTGAAAGAAAAAGTTAAAAGTTTGGAAGACAATATGGAAACTAAATGTTGTGTATCATGTCAAGAAATAAAACTTAAATTAGAATTGCATAAACTCACACTAAGCAAATATGAGAATTCTTAAACTGTGCAGATGACACTATGAGAATTCTTAAATCATCTCATGGTAGCTTCAAGCCTGATTTCATGAAAGATGGTCATTTAAGTGATTTTGAGAGTCACACGATAAAAGAAAATAAAATCACACCAACTGAGTTGGTAACCCACGGATCCCACGGATCCAAAACTTTGGATCCGCGTAGTATTAACAAAGGATCCGTGAGTACAGTTGAAAAACAGAAAAATCAACATTCAAGAAAGACTAATTCTAAAATGATCAAAGATAGGGATGTAGTTAAAACAACAGTAGAATCATCTTCATACATAGGAAATGAGCTTAGTAAACAAATACCATTTGACTGTCTCGGAGATATTAGTGAACCATGGTAATATGTTGTTTAACCCAAAACGGACCCATGAGATATTGGGGACCAAACACTCAAGTTTTCTTTAGGTATGCTTAAAAGGATTTGGTCTTTATAATCTCACTTAATCCCAAGATACATTGATACAATGGTATCTTCTCAAATCACAAAAGTGCTCATCTCGATCAATAGCACTCTTGGTATTAATCATCAAAAAGGTATGAACTCTCATAACTCTACTCATGATGATTATTCTCATAGATAATTCATGATTTCATAACTATTTCTTTGTGGTATGATTAAATATTACTACCTATGTGATAATAGAAATTCTATGTATATAAGATAGTATAAGGTTTTTAAGCCTTTGCTAAAACCGGATATATTATCTTAAGACAAATGTTGTCTCATATTCTTGTACTTTATCTCAACACTTAGGTAATACCCATACATGGATAAGTTCAAAGAACTTGCAAGGACTCTAACCAAGATAAAATTTAATAAACACACTTGTAATTATCACATCCATGAAAGTTCCTAAGTAGATTCTAACTTAATTATTCATAACCTTGGGATATCTTGAAAGTACTTAGGAAGAAAATTAATTTTAGGAAAATCTCACCATATTATAAAGGTTTATCTCTCCAAAACTCATAAAGGTAATACATAGGTCTAAACAATGTTGTTTGTGATAATGTTCAAATCCCATCCATTAGAAAACATTGAGATTAAAATAATTTAGTTTTTCTCTAGAATCTAAGTAAGCTTGAAATTCTAGAAATAAGAGCATAAATCAAAGCTATCTAATTAAATTTGAAAAATTAATTTACGAACATATAGGAAAAGCATATTCTCCTATTCACGTACACACTAGCTTGAGCAAAACACCTTAAAGTCATGAAAACATAAAACAAACTTAGTAGAACCCACTCTTCGTTAAGAAAAATTTCATCAAGATATGCTATGATCAAAAATCATGTATGATAAGTAAAACTTCATTCTAGAACTCTAAATGCCAAACAACTAGGAATAAAGATATTTTCACTCATCTCAAATCATTCACATGTAAAACACTCATATTAAGGATCAAAATAGTAAATTCATTAGATAACCTAAAAAGTAGTGATACATTAAGTAGAATATGCTGTCATATAACTAGAACACCAAACCTTGTGTATGACTATCCTTCTTAGATCATAAAATCATAATAATTAGGTGAATCTATAAACATGTTGTGTACCAATGTGAGACATTGTACCACAAGTCACTAAGAAACTAACGTTCCTTGATACTTAAGTGGTTGAGGCAAAGTGTGGAGAAAATACCTGTAGTTTATAAACTTTAGTCTCTATTACCAATCTTCTTCTGTTTCATCAACCTTGCAACCATTCATCTCAGCTAAATACTTAGCTCGACTGTTTTATCTTTATTCCCGATATGAAAAGTGGATACAATGTGTTGTATTAAGAAAGTCTCTCAAAAAGGATTACAGTGCTAAATCCTCGTACAAACACCTCATGAAAGAAATATCCATTCCTTATAAAACATACCAAAATTTTAGAAGTACTCAAAACATTCGTCCAAATCTTAGTTTAACCAAAAACAAAAATATCATAGCCTTGTTCTGATCCTGCTGATCCAATTAATAACAAGGGCGGAACCCTTTTGAAGGATCCGCCGGATCCGTGTGTTGTAAAATCAGACCATGAATTACCAAACACTCCTTACTGCACTACACACTTAATTAAACCTTCAATATCAACTCATAGTCGACTCTCACCATCCCTAACTCAAAAATTAGGTCCTTCATCTCATATTAACTCGTGCTTGATCACTCACTGTAAGTTCACTAATTCATTTCAATTAGGATTAATGCATTTCAATAATACATTATTATTAATTAGACACTACAGATACCTTTCTTATTGATAAAAGTTAATAGGAATTCCATCTTGTTAAACCTTTTTAACAAATCAATACAACCTAATCTTCTAAACAATTAAAATAAGTTTTCTTGCACATTGTAATAATTTAACAAAAACCCATCTTTTCATGACTGGGTAAAATGAATTTCAAACATTGCTAATACAAAATCAAAACGTCAAACAGGAATGTTTGGGGTATAAAGTGTTTTGTCACAAAACGTATATTTTCAAAACATCACAATAGGTCAAAGATAAACACACCTTTATATTAGTCCACATTTCATGTATCTTAGATTATTGTAACTAAAATTGTAAAATTGTCTATGACTAGGAAAATCATGCCTCCTGCCACTAATTACGATCACAAGAAAACTAAGAAGTACCTACCCAAACATCATCAAACAAAAGGACTCACAGAAGCGCAAGTCAAACTTTTCAAAGCTTTAGAAAATCGGTATGTTCATGAGGGTAGAACCGTAGACCCTTCATTTTTAGAAGAAACAAACATTCGTGAACAATTGACCACCATTCAATTTGACTCACTTCTCGACATAGATGAACCTATCATTCCTCGATTCATTCTCGAATTTTATGCCTCAGTAAAACTTGTTTCTGATGACAATGGATCATTTAGCATCAACTTCAAGGTGAACCAAAACTCCTACAATTTTCCTTTAGACCATCTCGGGAAAGTGTTACGTATCCCAAGAGAAGGAACATGCTTCTACTCTGACAAATGGTCCCTAACCATTCTTAATTCAAACTTAGGACGGGAACATCCTTATGACACTCCCCTAACTCCTAAAGAAATTATCCGAGATCATCTTTTCAAAACTAGAACCAATCCAATTAAGAAACTTCGGGGCAAAGATGTCAATCGAGATCCATTTGCCATGGAACTCAATGAACTCAAACCTGAGTTTAAGAGACTTGAAGAAATTCTTAGATCTAATGTCATTAGTACTATTGGTAACAAAGATCACGTGAATGCTGGACTGTGCTATATGCTCTATTGTATTTCAACTCGTCAAAGATTCAATCTTGCTTACTATATCGCCAAAAGGATGGTTGATATACGTGTCCTAGGGAAAACCACATTGCCATATGGAATGCTACTCACTCGTTTGTTCAAAGCTTCCACTCCTATCCTTCCAAATTCTGTTGGTTTTGTCCCAGATTACCCCGAAATCAAACACACCTTTGTCCCTCTTAGTGACCATAGAGTGGCAGTAGGAAAAGGGAAACGAGCTTGTCTCTCATCTTCATCTTCATCATCTTCATCAGCCAGTGACGAAGATGGACTACCTAACTCAAAGCTCCCACTACTAGACTACTTGAGTCAACTTCCATCTCTAAATAATGAATCTGCGGAAAGCCAACAAACAAAGGGAGTTCTAAAGTGTGCAGGACGATGGATAATGAAACTCCGAAAAGATCAAAAGAAAATACTCAAACTATTAAAAGATAAGCGAGAATAAATGAGTGTTTGGAACAGTTGTCCTTTAGATCCTATATGGTCATATTTCTATGTTTGTTAAGACATATCTTTAGTACTTTATGCTTATGTGTTTTAGCTCTACTTTAACTGATGATAATGCACATGGTTATCAATTTTCAAGACTTATGCCACTGTTTGGCATAACATCATTCATGATGAAGTTTAATGATCAGACTTATTTTCATACATGGTTGTGTTTTATTTTGTATACGTGAACTGAATATTGCAGATTGATAACACTCGGGGTTATCAATTTTCCAAGTCTAAGTCTCTGTTTGGCTTAACTCATACTACGGTAAGTCTCTAAGAAAGGATTAATCTAAGATCTATTGTGTGTTAATATTATCACATTTAGTTGTTTTGCTATACATAATAATTGTTAAATAAGTTCTAGGAGAATTTTCGGGTTTTCGTCGAAAAACACGAAATATGATAAGTCTTCTGCTTAGTTTTAATATTTGGGAGACGGATCTGGCGGATCCCTAGATATGGTTCCGCCAAGTGTTATCGTTGTTTCCGTCATCCGCCAACCTACGGATTAGGCGGATCCCAAAATATGGCTCCGCATTTGATACAATTTGGATCCGCTGGTTACTCCGTAAAATTCTAAAACCCTTTTGACTAATCCCGACTCTTAGATTTTAATTTCTAGTACCATTTAGAATTCATCAACTGATCATAAATCTTCTTAGAAGAATTTAGGAACTCTTTGAAAATTAAGAACGAAATTTCCCACCAAAATCTAATTTTTGAATTTTAAGTGTGAGTTACCAAACTGATGCAAACAAGGAACCCTTTTTAGGGATCCGTCAAATCCGTGGAAATATCAAATCATAAGATTTTCCAATATCTCTTTGTATTTACTGCAAATCCACAACACATCACTCAACCCAAGCTCAATGGATTGACTTCCTTGATATGACTTGCACAAATCTCTGTTCCAAACCATTAGAAACCATTATGAAATTCAAAGAATATTTTCTTGCAAAATTTGATTTATCTGTTCTATCCCATCACACACAGACTGCACTTACTCCTATTAATCAATCAAATTTAACCCTTTTGAGTCATTTTTCTGCACACTCTTATGTCAACTCCATTTCTATGGTTTGACTTTGTCAATAGGACAAACAACTTTATCTTGTTTCAAGTCCTGGATATTCACACTCATTTAATCCAAACACCAATTTTCATACAATTAGGAAGTATAAATTAGAACCTTAGAGATGATCATAGCACACTAAACCTCCACAAAATTCACATATCATCTCCAGGAAGTTTTCAAACAACCTCACATGTCTAGACCATACAGACGAACGGCTAGAATTAGCGTCAGACCTTATTGGTATGCAAACCCACTTCGTAATGTAACCTTTCCTGTCATATCCACAGACACCACAACAACTCCTATTATGACTCCCATAGTCAACATATCCTCTTTCTCAAGATCAACTTCACCCACTACAAATTCATCTAGTACAACAACATCACCCATACACAACACTTCATCTTCTAGAATCACATCAATTATCACCACACCAATTGCCACTACACCAAGTATCTCTTCATCGAGTGTCTTCACAACAATTGTCTCCTCACCACAATCATCACCACCTAAAGAAAGAATCTCATCCCCATCTTTAAGCTTACTAGATGTTCCATCACATGACATAATTACCACACTTCAACACTTGGATGAATCAATGTGGATCAATAAAACAAACACTCAAGATGACAACAATCTTGACTCTAACCTCTACGACACTAGTGATTTAGAAACTAAATGGCTTGCCTCTATCATGTCATCATCAAAACAAGCAAATTCCACTCCATAGAAGTTTGTAGTATCATCGCAATAATTACTCTTAAGATTTTATCGTCTCTAGGAATCTTCATGTGTAATCTTATGTTTGAGACTTTTGTCACAAACAAATTTTCAATGAATGATTATGCTTTAATATAATTAATAGTTATCTAATAGTATCTTGTTTTGACACTAAAATTGATTAATCATGACTCAAGCTTGCTTACAATTTTTTTCGGCATACAAGATGAACACCTTAGGTTTCATTAAGATTAGTCAATAATATCATTAATACTCGTGCACAATACTTTTAAATCAAGAATCACTTCTTTCACCACCACTACTCCTCCGCTCGGTAATCTCTTCCATGATTTTAGCATGTGTGTAAGAACCATCCACATAGCTCAAAGGACATACATTTTTGGTGCACAAGCTCCAAAATAAAATGAGGTTCATTTTGAATCACATTCTTGAGCATCTAAACGTCATATATCATCCTCCTAAATATAAGCTTTCTAGATTAGTTATTTAGGACCTTTTACATTGTTGGTTTAGGACTATTTAGAATGTCTCTTTAGGACTTTTTAGGATGTCTTTCAGTACTTGTAACATCATTGTGATTTTTGTCACAAAATTTTCAATATATAGTAATATATTGAAAATCTTTGGTTATGAGTGATCAACATATTGCATATTATCATTATCCTTATATAGCTTGTTGTACTTTATATCATTGCTTTAGGTACAAATAATGATCAGACACTTACTTTGACTTTTTAAAGTCAAAACATTTAGAAAGGCGTGTTTGGAAGAACACTTCAAATGCATTTTACTTCTTCATTGAAGTTATTCATTACTAACACCTCATTTGCAGCATATCATACCCTTCATAAGTATACGTTGGTACTCGAATAATGGGGAGTATACATCGAGGGGGAGCATTTCAAAAAAAAATTCATATTCTAACCAATTGTTTTGTAGGTTCATGCATCATTTACTTGTTACTCCATTTAGGGGGAGTATAAAACAAGGGGGAGCTATTAAAGTTCTCAAAATCGCATTCCGCTACGCACCTCTTCTTTTTGTTTTGACAAAAAGGGGGAGAAAGGATAAGGATTAAGTTTGCATAATTAGATTCATACTAAGTTATTCATAATAGTAATCAAAATTTGAATAACTCAAAACTTAATCTATATTTTTAAAAAAGGACTTAAACTATATTTACTTGTTTGCTTAAAAATATACTTTAGGTTTTGTCATCAACAAAAAGGGGGAGATTTTTAATACAAATATCGTACTAAAAATGTTATTTATATTTTACGATCTTTGCTTAAGTTTTGTTCATGACAAACACAAAGTATATCCCTTAAGCAAATTATAAATACTAGTTAAAGTCTTTTTCAAAACACATCTTTCATTTAACATGATCACTAATATTGTATGCATATACATAAGTATTTCCTTAAAAGGAAACTTTAAATTGAAAATTACAAAGTGACATCATGGTATACATCACAAATACAATCTTGGTAAGATTGTGTGATATCTTGATTAGATACTCAAGTTATATAGTTGACATTGGAAGATATTGATTTGACAACACAAGGATATGGAAAGATATTGAGGAGATCTCATGAGCAACATTAGCTGTCAAATCCACGGATCCAAATCTATACACAGACGGATCCCTTCTGAGGGATCCGCCGGATCCGTGGGTGGTCTACCAGGTTTGCCTATAAATAGCAGACTTGGCATTTGAACTTATCATCCACTTAGAAAAGAAAAACATATACATTCACTTTAGTTACTAACCACAGTAGTTATATCTATATCATTGATGTTTCTTTTGTAGCAAAGAAGATCAAGATTAACAAGCTTCAAACAAGCAGACTGTTTGCAAGTTGTAGTATAGGTTCTGTGTAAACACTTTAAGTGTTTCTTATCATTTGTATAAGTTAGATCAGTGAGTGTGGTTAGTGCTTTAGTCCTCAAAGCACAAAGAGTGTAGGGAGTGGTTGTACCCTTGTAAAGAACTCGACATCTAGCTTAGTGTCGGTAAAGCATTTAGGCGACGTCAGGTTGGTTCTGCCTAGTGAAAGAACTCGGTGTTTAGCTTAGTACCGGAAAAGGAAGTAAGCGACGTGTAAAGGTTTTCTCCACCTAGAAGGGAGTTTTTTTCTTAGTGAAAGATATCTCTCGAGTAAGTAACTCGAGGAAGTGGAGTAGGGCAAGGATAAGGATCTCTTGCAAGCCGAACCACTATAAACACTTGTGTTATGTGGTTTGATCTTTCATCTCTTTACCTTTCGTTTATATTGTGCGATAACTTAATTTGTGATTGTTTCCTTTGAACTAACAAATAACAAAACAAATTAAACTCTAAAAATGGTGAAAACTATTCAACCCCCCTTCTAGTTTTCCACAGTATATACACATATTATAATGGCCAATGTGCACAAATATCATAACAGAACAGAAGGGGACGTCGTGGATCAATCACACCTCCACAGAAAGTGTCATGCCATTGGTGCCTCAATGACATGGCCATGGTATCTCCATGGCTAGGAATACAGATACAGAAGCTGGGCAATACAAGAGCAATCATATCATATCAAATCAGTCATATCAAATACTGAACTGAAGCATATCAAACTGAATCATATAAAATACTGAACTGAAGCATATCAAACTAAATCATATCAAATACTGAACTGAATCATATCAAACGGATAACCAACGAATATCAGAATGAGATAGCAAATCAAATATCAAAACGAATATCAAAACGGATATCAATCAGATAACATTACGGATATCAATAGCAATAATAGATATCCGTACCAATGGATGCCCTTACTGAAAAAGGACGGAATATCCGTACCTTAGCAAATGAAATGAAAGCAAACGGGAAAGTGAACACAAGGAAAAAATGTAATGCCTTCTTTAACGAATCTACACGAGTTAGGATTCATATGTTACTTATTAGCTCTGTGGAAAACTAGAAGGGGGTTGAATAGTTTTACCTCTTTAAAATTAATTCGCTTTGTTTACTTAATGTGATTTAAAAGAAGATATGCACAAACAACTAATCAAACAGTATATATGAAAAGTAAAGAGAGGAATGATCAAACTACACAACATGGATATTTATAGTGGTTCGGCTACAAGGACTCTCTTCCTTGCCCTACTCCACTCCTCGAGCCTCTAACTCAAGAGTTATCCTTCACTAAGAAACAAACTCCCTTCTAGGTGGAGAAAACCTTTACACGTCGCTTACTTCTTTTTCCGGTACTAAGCTAAACACCGGGTTCTTTGCAAGGGTACAACTACTCCCGTTTGGTTCTTTCACAAGGGTACAATAACTCCCGACACTCTTTGTGTTTTAAGGACTAAAACACTAACCACACTCTACTGATACAAATGATACAAATGATGTGTGAACAAATACAAAATCACACAGTGTCTATACTAAAAGGATAATGACAGAACGTTGATCCTTTTATGCTTGATCTCTTTGCTACAAAAGGAAAGATCAAATGAAATGCAAGAATGATGTAGGTTAGTGATATGTAAATGAATGAGTATGTATGTTAAGCTATATGAGTGATGATATGTCCAAATAATCAGCTTGCTATTTATAGGCAAACTGAGTGAACAAGTGGCGGATCCGACAGATCCCAAAAATTTGATCCGTCATTGTATGCATTTGGATCCGCCGTGTGAGGCCAACTAAGATATCTCCAAATCTTTCCAAATCTTGCATAATCTTTCCATATCTTCAATTGTCAACTCTTTGACTTGAAGACCTAAACAAAATATCACAAAATCTTTCCAAGATTGTGTTCATGATGTATGCCATGATGTCATTCTAACTTTTGAAAAATAAAGTTTCCATTTTAGGAAATAAGCATGTAAATGTATAAAATGTAAATTCTAGTGATCTTGTGAAATGTAAATGTGTTCTAAAAAGACTTTAGCTTGTATTTATGATTTGCTAAAAGATATACTTTGTATTTGTCATTAACAAAACTAAGTAAAGATCGTAAAATATAAATAACGTTTTTCGGACGATATTAGTATTAACAATCTCCCCCTTTTTGTTGATGACAAAACATAAAGTGTATTTTTAAGCAAAAGAATAAACATAGTATTAGTCCTTTTAAAAATATAGATTAAGTTGGTTTTATGCAAGTTTTGAAAATAATTTTAAGCATAAATGTATGCACTGTGATGTTTCATAGTTGATGAAACTTAATCCTTTCTCCCCCTTTTTGTCGAAACAAAAAGAAGAGGTGCGTAGTGGAATGCGATTTTGAGAACTTTAAAAGCTCCCCGTTGTTTAATACTCCCCCTAAATTGAGTAACAAGGTAATGATGCATGATCCTACAAAACAAACGGTTAGAATATGATATGCTCCCCCTCGATGTATACTCCCCATTACTAGGGTACCAACGTATACTTTTCAAAGGGATGAAATGCTACAAAGAAAAGTTAGTGATGAATAGCTCCAATGAGGAAACGAAATGCATGTGAAATGGTCAACCAAACAAGAGATTTCAACCCATTTGACTTTTAAAAGTCAAAATAAAGTGTCTGATCAAAAATTTGTACTTAAGTACAAATGATCAAAATATAATGTAAAGTCCAAACAACCATATAATGATATTAATAAGCTAAAAATATGATAATATGCCAGAAATAGATCACCCACAAGCATAAGAAACATAAGATTCATTTACTTGGAAAAAAATGAAGTTAAAAGAAAAATCCAAAAAAAAAAAAAAAAATTCTAAATAGTCCTATAAAGATACTTAAGGAAAACTAAGGATAAAGCCTCTTATTGAGGAGGATGAGAGAGAACATTGAGACGTTCGAGAATGTTATTCAACATGAACCCGCATTTCATTTTGGAGCTCATGGACCGAAATGTTTTTCCGTTGAGCTAAGTGAGTGGTCCTCTCATACATGTTGCAATCATGTCTAGGGGTGGAGGAGGTTGTGGGTAAGTTGATGGTGGTGGTTGGTCATTTGTTGGTGTTGGTTGTTGGTTGGATGATGGTGGAGTTGGGATAGAGTTCATCAAGATGGATTGAAGATCCATCGCTTCACCAAGGCGGGAATCCACCATGTTAGAGAGAGAGTAGAGACGGGTGAGTTCCTCACTAATCTCTTGTTGGGTTTGAGGCTCATTCATCCACATTGCCTCATCAATGGCAATAAGTGTGGATGTGGGTGAGAGAGGTGGTATTTGAGGTTGAGGTGGTGGTGCATCACGATATAAAGGACTGTGGATATCCGGGTAAACGGGATGAAAAAGCTTGGGATCCTGACCTTCAAAGGTCATAGGAGGTGGAGGATTGGTTGACCTTTGTGGAAGGTCTTCCAAGTCATCAAGGTATGGATGGGGTGATGTAGGTGGAGTCCTAAATAACTCCATGGGCTGCAATTTGGGTGATTTTTGGGGTGATGGTGATCTAACAGGCTGTGATGGAGCAGGTGGTGGTGTTGTTGCTATTGGAGTAATTGTTGGTGGTGCAGTATTGATGACAACATTGGATGGTGTTGGAGTGGAAAGGGTTAGGAAATTTTCATTTGCTATAGGATAGGAGATTTTAAGAGGAGATGATTCATCTAATGATGAGTTAGCAAGGTTTATGAAGCAACAAGGCTTAACACTAATACGGGCTGTTCGTTTTTGAGGTCTAGAGGTGGAAGAATTGTTGGATTTAATCACGGTGAAGTAAGGTAGCTAAAAAGTACAGGATGATTGTAGAGAAGAGGATGAGTGAGTGAGTTTTGATCAATCTTATGGTTCTAATTTATAGGCAGTGAGGTTTTTGAAAGTAGTGTTTGGATTTGATGTGAATCCAATGAGGAATGTTGGTTCCTAATGATTTGGAACAAAAAATTGAGCTTGTCACATCCTAAGGTCAATCCATTGAAATGGAGTTGAGTGATATGAGGGGGATTTGCAGTAAATGCAAGGAGATAGTGGAAAATCTATTGATTTGATGTTTCCACGGATTTGACGGATCCCTCAAAAGGGTTCCTTGCTTGTATTAGAAAGGTAACTCACATGTAAAATTTGAAAATTCAAATTTTGGTGGGAAATTGAGTTCTTAGGGTTCTAAGAGTTCCTAAATCATTCTAAAGTGTTAAATGATCGGTGAATACAATCCAAAAAAGCTATAAACCAAAATCTAAGTATCGGGATGTGTCGGGAATTTTTGAAAAAGTTTACTGTTGAACCTGCGGATCCAAACGGTAACAAAGACGGATCCAAATTTTTGGATCCGCCAAATCCGCAGGTTCATGGCTGGCGGAGCCAAAGTGTATAACAGGCGGATCCAAATTTTGGGATCCGCCAAATCCGCAGGATAAGTCTAAATTAATATTCTTAATATAGGAAAATTAAAATCAAAAGTCTACTAAACCCTAATAAGCAGTTGGGCTGAAAAGCAGTGTGGGAATAAGCCCACAAATAAGCTAATAAGCTCAAGAATTTACCAAAAGCTCAGGACAAGTTTAAACAACTTATATAAGCACAAAACAACTTAAAGCAAACAGATTAAACCACAGAATAAGCAAAATAAGCACTTGAGCAGTTGCAAAGCTAGGGCAGAAAACTCAGGAAAATAGCCAATTTGCAGAGCAGATTAAGCAATTCAAATAAGCAGATAAGTGGAATATTAAGGGGGCAAAAGATAGCTAGTACTACTGGGTATACAAAAATGCAAAAAGCCCTAAATCTAATAAGCTAGTTGAAGTCCAATTGAACCCTAGAACAGGTGGCCTAGGAAAATCAAAAACTGAATCAGCAGAATCAGTGAAATGGGTGAATTTTGTAGGCAAGATTTAAGCTATGAAATGAGCTAGGAAATGGAATCCAAGCACAGAATCTTAAAGTCTACTAGGTAAACTACTTGCAAACCAAAAATCAAAGTCTCAGCTTATCTAAATAAGCCACAAATGAGCTGAGAAAAAGGGTTGGTCTGCTTATTCTACTCAGTATATACTGAGTCTGCTATTGCAGAGTTGGTGCAGAGGTGATGCAGGCCAAGTGACCAAACCAACTCTTGTGTTATCACTATATGGACCAAAAGAACTCAGAAAATGCCAAGGTTGAGGTCAAAATAAGCTTGTAGCTTATTCTAGCTTATTTGGACTTTTGAGGTTCTAAAAATTGCACAGATGGCTCAAAACTACAAATCCAACCAAATGGACTTAGAACAATTTAAAAACAGCTTATTATGACTTATTTAAGCTAGGTCCAAAATGGGCAAATGGTCAATGAACAGTACAAGCTTGTTGACTGCATAAACTAAACACCCCTTATTGGTGTTCTGTGGTGGATTTGCAAATGAAATTCACTATTATAAACTATAAGTCTTGATTTTACTGATTAAATAACTTAATTAAACTCTAATAAGCAACTTTTAACAGGAAAATAAGCAATTTAACAAGCAATGCCTTATTTGGCTATTTTTGGATTTTTAAGTGATTATAAAACAAAATGAAGAGAAACTTATTTAAGACTGATAAATAATGATGAAATATATATAATAACTAGTATTAAGTTGTAAATAATAGAAATAAGCTACAATTAAGCAGTGTAACAGTAAATTGCAAAATTAAGTAAAAATTGATAAATTAAGCTTACAACTGATTTGCTATTGGAACAAAGAACAAGGACCAAGAACACTTCTAGCTTGTTCACACAAGCTAGAAAACCCAGAAAAGCCTTCCTAGATAGCTTATCTCTTCTGAATAGCTTATTGTGAGCTTATGTTGACTTTTGTTGACTTTTCTTCATTTCTTGAATTAGAACAGGTTTAAACTAATATAAACTTACAACAAGCTATTATAAGCTTGCATAAGCTTATAGAAACAACTAAGAAGCTATTTCAATTACTACTTAACTTGGTTCGAATTCTCAGTACACATGGAATTTAAGAAATTTGGAATTATCATTAGCTAATGGAATTTGAACAAAGATTAACAACAAACAAACTTATCTTAACTTATATTGATTACTGAAACTTGAGATTACAAATTGTAGCTACTGAAAATGAAAATACGATTATGCTAAATTATCTACTTAGCCATTAAGGCTTACATTGCTTCCTATTTATACAAAAACTAAGTGGGATATCACTCATCTTCTTCTCTGAATCATTCTTGGCCTTTGGATGGTCTTCAACTGATCTCAGCCTTTGATATAGATTTTTGGCGCCAAAATTGAGTGAGTGGGAAATACCACTAGGACTGGTCTGAGGTGATGGGGAAGAGGCATTTAATGCCTTTTGGTTTGTTAGGTAGCATAGGATAGGAGAAGGGGTGG
This sequence comes from Artemisia tridentata subsp. tridentata, assembly GCA_021014915.2. NCBI lineage: Eukaryota > Viridiplantae > Streptophyta > Magnoliopsida > Asterales > Asteraceae > Artemisia > Artemisia tridentata. Next base: position 23,365,471 of record CP139505.1, read on the forward strand.
GTGTGTCAGAGAGGCGGTGGGAATTGGTGGTATCTGGTATTGTTTTGGCGGGTCAGTGGTTTGAAGAAGACAAGTTTGACTTGAGTCAAACTTGTCTTAGCTAAAGGTAAAAATAGGTGGGCCGGGTTATTTGTTTTGTGGATTGGGCTTGATAGCTGGGTATAGTATTAAGGGGTTGGGTTTTATTTTTGGGTTAAGGGTATTAAGTTTGATCTGGTTTAGTGTTTAGAGTTTTAGGGACCAAAAGTGTAACATTTGGATTATTTAGGGGGCTGGGTTGACAAATTTCCAAAGTTATCAAAGGGGCTAAATTGTAACATGTGAATAGTACAAGGGTATTATTTGATAAATTACATTTTTTTAAATACCCGAGGACTAAATTTGCCAATTTTGAAACTTGAGGGGTAAAAGTTGCCATTTTTAGAAAACTTTCATCCAGGGACTAAAAGTGAACATGTTTGATATCCCAAGGACTAAAGTTGACTTTTCTTTCATTTTAAACCTTCAGGGACTAATTCTGCCAATTTGTGAAACTTCAGGGACTGAAAATGACAATTTTGTGAACTTTGCATGTTTTTCACTTGTTTTCAATCTTTTTGTTCCTGAATCAATATAAAACACATTTTATGATATTTTCTGTATTATGAGGCATATCTGCATGTTTTTAAATGCTTTTGCAGATAAAATGTGACAGAAATAATGAGTATTTAGACACTCATCACATATGCAAGTAGTATCCTAATAGACTCAAGTCTAGCTACGGGTGCAAATGTTTCATCATAATCTATACCTTCTTGTTGATTGTAGCCTTGTGCTACTAGCCTAGTTTTGTTTTTAGATACTATGCCATTTTCATCCATTTTATTTCTAAAAACCCATTTTGTACCGATTATGGTTTGATTTTTAGGTTGTGGAACTAATGTCCAAACGTTATTTCTAACAAATTGATTTAATTCCTCCTGCATTGCTATTACCCAAGATTCATCTTTTATAGCCTCATTTATATTTTTTGGCTCAATTGTTGAAACAAAACAAAAGAAATTACTTTCATTTTGAGCTTTAGATCTCAATGTTCTTTCATTAAGTTTTCCTATGATGTTTTCTAATGGATGACTTTTTGTTTCTTTGATATTCACTATATCTCTTTTTACTGGTTCATCTTCTTTATCATTTTCAACATTTTCTATATTTTCAACCATTTGACTTTCAACTAAGTCATCATCTACCAAAGGTGATGTCTTAGACGAAGGTGGACTTTCGTCGAATGTTACGTTCAATGATTCCTCGACTCTTGAGGTTTCTTTATTCAAGACTATGTAAGCTTTACTATTTTGTAAGTACCCAAGAAATACACCTTTATATGACTTTGGGTCGAACTTGATGAGATAATCTTTTGTGTTTAAAATGAAGCATTTGCTTCCAAAAACTCTAAAATATCCTAAAGTAGACTTTTTTCCTCTATATAACTCATATGAAGTCTTTTTCAACAATGGTTTAATTAGAACACAATTTAGGATATATGTAGATGTATCTACATCGTGACACCAAAACTTTTGTGGTATGTTTTGTTCATTTAACATAGTTCTACTCATTTCTTGAATTGTTCTATTTTTACGTTCTACTACACCATTAGATTGAGGAGTTCGAGGAACCGAGAAATTATGTGTTATGCCATTAGTATCACAAAAAGCTCCGAATTGGATTTCGTTGTCAAATTCACGACCATGGTCAGTTCTAATTGACACTATACTACTTCCTATTTGATTTTGAATTTTCTTGCTTAGAATTTCAAATTTATCAAAAGCCTCGTTTGTAGTTTTCAAAAGTTTAGTCCATGTATATCTAGAGTAATCATCTACTATTACCAAAGTATATAAGTTTCCTCCATAAATTTGTATAGCGGATGGACCAAACAAATCCATATGCAACAATTCTAGACACCTAGATGTAGATACCATGTTTTTAGCCTTATGGCTATTATGAACTTGTTTCCCAATTTTGCAAGCATCACAAAAGTGTTGGTCATATTTTAACTTGGGTAGGTTCCTAACGAGTTCCTTAGTTGATAAGGATTGAATTAACCTCATATTGGCGTGACCTAAGCGTCGATTCCATAAGGTTGAGTTTTCGTCCAAAGAAGTGAGACAAAGTTTGTCTTTAGGTGTTTTATCTAATTTCATAATATATACGTTATTCTTTAAAACACATTTTCCTACGGTTATGCCGTCTTTAAGTATTTTACTTCCATTTTCACTGAAAAGGACGTTATACTTTTTGCAGCACAACTGACTTATACTAAGTAAGTTGAAACCTAAATTATCAACATGAGCAACATCATCGATAGAGAGAGAGTCATTAGAGATAATACATTTTCCAATGATTTTACTTTTAAGCTTGCTACCGAATGTGACATTACCTCCGCCGTACACTTGATAAGTTGAGAAAAGGCTTTTGTTTCCCGACATGTGTCTTGAACACCCACTATCTTTAATCCACTCATCTGGTTCTAACTCAACTTTCAAGCATACCTAAGTTCAAGAAAAACTCAAGCGTTTGGTCCCCAATATCTCATGTTCCATTTGGGTTAAACATAACATTGTCATGGTTCATGTAAGCAAATTGTGGACAGTTGTTCCATGGCATGTAAGCAAATTGTGGACAGTTATATACAAGACACAAAACAGTAACAAACACAAGATTAATATGAGAGACTAACATGATCTGATTAGGAGTAGTATTTTATGTGTCATGTTGTTTTAATGTGTGATAAGAGAAGATCATAAGTACCTTAAGGCTGGTAACGAGAGACCGAGGAGAAGAACACGAAAAATGACCAGAACACCTTAACTGATTTCACAACAACTTGGAAACCTTAATCACTAAAGAACCGATCACCACATCTGCAATCACAACCAATTACCAGGCTGCAAACCTTTGACCTCCATATCTTGAAGAGAAAACAAACGATCTGGACTTGTTTTGAGGTTTTTGATTTTCGGTGAGAGAGAAAAGAAGGAACCTATTATATTGTATTTAGGGTTTTGTATACGGTATTTTTTTTGAAGAGAACATATGAGAATGGTATACGGTTTGATATAGATAACCGGATGGGGTGGAGTATAAGTTTGGAAGTGCCGAGATTTTTGGGAGAAATTGGGGGAGACTTATTCTTTTCCAATTTTCCAAATTTATTTTTGGTATCATTCTTTATAAATTTCGAATCATGAACAATATTTTCAAAGACTAGGAATCGGTCCAATACAACATATTAACGTGTGATATATTCTTAAGGAAGCATAAGGTGCCGACTTTCATACAAACTTAGGTTAGGATATCATACTTTGTAACTTTAATTCATAACATATATTTTAACATAGTTCATTCGTATCAAAAGAAAAATATTGTCCTCGAAATTTGAGTCGCAACAGTTAGACGGAGATGTACCAAATCACGAAAAGAAATGAAAATAAATAGTCTCACGCTCGAGAGGTTCTTCCAAATATTTTTAACAAACGGAAAGGTTTTGTTTTATTTCTCATGACGCGATCCTAACGCTCCAAAATAGCCTCAGGCTTTTCAATCAAAAGACGAATCTTAACGAATCTGATCTAATGTAACATATATGAAGTGGATGATAGTTGTAACTTCTCAAGACATCCTATGATCCCAATAAGTTTAAGTTATATGATGTAACTATTATTGCGTTGGCCAGGCGCCATAATACTTGCATCATATAAACATGCCTTTATTGCAATCAAATTCTACCTTAAGTCGTGTAACACCCCCAAATTTAATAATCGCGGAAGCATAGGTGTCATGGGGGTGCTACTGACAATTGGAAATCACAGCACAAGGTAAATAAAGAATGGAATACATACCCCGTTTAAATATATCAAATCAAATATTTAGAGTTTACAATAGAGATTCATGTTCAAAAAATTAAGGCCCATTAGTTTTTGTGGTCCCATACAAAACAAGTCATAGTTATGAGCGCCAACACTTCAGGAAAAGGGCTATGACCCTTTCCTTGCCATAATCAGTCAAATTAAGCACCTGAGAAAAACATGCTAAAAGTCAGCAAAAAGCTAGTGAGTTCATAGGTTTAAATTAAAGCAGTAAACAATAAGTTTGGACCAATAGTTTTGTGTACGATCATTACAACGCATATAATGTCATACAAAATAGTCTATCGCGCTAGCTCTAAGTTCAGGAAACCGAGGTTCGATAGTTCAGTGCGCTACTCTATAGCACATATATAATAATCAGGGGCCCATAGCGAGTGTTTAACTCAATACACTCGTAGTCCGACTTGGTATACCCTCGCATTGACCTGTCTGGCCAACCGAACGGGGGAGTCACCCCAATAGATCTATTTATATCAATCGCGCTTCCCAATGAGAACTAATGATTCATGAAGGTGGGCATAACAGTGGGTTCAAGGGCTTAGGCTAACTACGCAATAGTTTTGAGAAAATAAACAGCAATGTGGTCCATAAAACGTTTTGCTTGTTTCTCACCCCATAGTTGTAAAACAAGTATAAGTAAAGTGGGTCTATAAACTCACCTTAATAGAGTAAAAAGTGAATGCAGTAAAAAAGAGAGTGTACGGCACCAACACTCGACCTAGATTAGTAAGGCATGTTTTAGTTCGCAGACTAAACTACGTCTCCACGAAATTTAATTCAAAAGTTTTAAAGTGTTTGCGTTGTTCTTGATTGTGTGGCAACAACTAAGTTTAAAAATGGTTTTCTAAGTATTTGTGGGTATTGGCTCTTTGAAGTGCATAAGTGTATGACAATAAAAATATCGAAGACGGATAAAATTCTGATTTGACAATAACCGAAAGACGATGGATGAAAAGTGATTATGAACAATACCAGACTTTGTCTGGATATGGAACACCATTGTTAAAGATATGTAAAAGTAGTCGCTATAAAAATATATAAATAGATATATATATATATATATATTTTGGAGTGTAGGAAAAATTATGTGTAAGTGATGGTTTCATTTAAATGATTTGTAATTTGAAAACGAACGTATAAAGGTTGTGTATAAAATGTTTTGTTTGTCTAGTTTTAAATAAAACATAATAAGTGCATTAATGTGATAGAAGTCGGGCATGACCCGTGCATGTGTGCTGATTTCTCGAGGAGATTATGTGTTACTAAAAATACCTCTTCATGTAATAGTCGTTTTATATTTGTTACAAAACTTCAAGTAGTTTTTCTAAAATCCCATTTTATATGTTGTACAATTTTGATAAACGATATAAATTAAATGTTTAATAGTTTTAAATTCGGACTAATGTTTATAAGTTGCCATTTGTATCACAAATTTATAATACAAAGTTGCCATTTGTGGTGATTTTTATGACGAGGTTTGTAAATTACTTGAAAAGAAATAAGCCGAGATTGAGTTATGAAATAATTCGATTACGAGTCCATGTCGGTACATACTTTTAAATAACGGCCACGATGTAAATTTTCATTTACTCGTATATATATATATATATATATATATATATATATATATATATATATATATATATATATATACATATGTTGTACAATTTTGATAAACGATATAAATTAAATGTTTAATAGTTTTAAATTCGGACTAATGTTTATAAGTTGCCATTTGTATCACAAATTTATAATACTAAGTTGCCATTTGTGGTGATTTTTATGACGAGGGTTGTAAATTACTTGAAAAGAAATAAGCCGAGATTGAGTTATGAAATAATTCGATTACGTGTCCATGTCGGTACATACTTTTAAATAACGGCCACGATGTAAATTTTCATTTACTCGTATATATATATATATATATGTATGTATCTATATATATATATATATATATATATAATATATATATATATATATATTCGGCAAATGTACACGCATCCCTTATCCCCCTTGTTGGGTTGTGGCCTAAATTAAAAGCCATGGGGAGGGGGAAATTATGTGGACTGGACTGCTCACTCAATAACTAACGCCCCAAGATGGGCCTGGTGGGCTTCGATAGCAAGCCACACTTATATGTTGAATGGGCTGGACAAAACCGAATGGGTTGGGATGCTTAAATTCTACAAGAACACGCACAAGCCCATGGAGGCCTTGTGTGGTCACCTGGAAATACAAAAGCAGGCATTTGACATCAAAGTGATTTTTAGCACAAACGTTCATGTCGAGCTCGAGTGACGAGCTCGACGCCACTATATGACATGACATCGAGGTGACGGACTGGGTTCAACACCATGGTTTCACCACGTACAACACAAATTTAATCAAGTCTTGATTTAAGACTTTGGTATTAGAATAATTCAGCAAAACAACCCAACATCCTTTTGGGTTTTGATCTTGAACCTAGACAAAATAACACACCCCTTTGGGGTCCTTGTGAGACTCGAACACAACTCGACAACCCTTAAGGGTTTGAGTTTAGACTTGTACCAAAACAACTCACCCCTTAGGGGTCCTTGTGCGATCGAATTCAAAATGGCCCTTCACAGGTTATTTTTGAGCCAAATGTGGCTCGAGTGATTCACACAACGCATTAAGGGAGGACCTTTAACAAGACTGTTATGGCAGCGAGATGTGGGGTAGTCTCGTTAAACTTGACAAGGTTCAAACCAAGGCACACACACCCTATATTGGTGGCTGCCTTGTGAGGGTTAAACCAAAATAGGACTAAGCCATAACCCACCCTTTGGGGTGTGGTTTTCCTTGACTGAAAATGACCATAGCACACCCTTTGTGGGTGTGGTTTAGTTCGAACCAAAAACAACCACAACGTATCTAACCTAAACCAAATCCAAATGTTACACCACAATGACTCGAGGGAGGGTTTTGACACGAAAGTATATATAACAACAACAATCTAGGTTCCAACACAAGACCTTTCAGCCGAGGTTCCTAAGAACTACTAACCATAACGAAAATCATTCGAATTTGAGCATAGATCGAACAAACGCAACTAACATGACTAGTTTCATATTAATGAGCCAACACTGATTAGATTTAGTTTAAGGTTAATAAGCCACCATAACAACAACAACAAACATAACATCTTCACATATTCAATTCGACAATTAAACCCGCAAATACGCCGCGAGTTTAAAATACAAAAAATCATATTCGAATAGAAATGAATTAAATGAAAGTGTTTATTAAGAAAAGAGATTTATACCCTTACAATGAGTACGAATCGACAAGATGTATCAAGGACTTAGAACACGGATACCAATCGAACAGACCAAATTACAAACCAAGCACTCCAATCCGAATCCCCAGTCAATCCACCCTCGAATATTCCTCCTTTTGAACCCTTGAGTTTCAATAAAACTTTGTGTGAGTGTGTTAGATGGTGTGGATCGACTGAGTTTTGATTGGCCATTAAAAAGATGAATTCTTGGCAAGCTCTCGGCATCCTTTCGAACCTGGGGGTTCCAGAGCTTCCATTCGAAGCTTAAATCTTTTTCCTATCCTCGTCATCTTATCCTTTTATACCATTGACCATCTTTAGGGACTGGATAAGTGAGAGGGACAGCGAGACTTGGGAGAAGGGAAAGTGCATAAGGCCATGAAGATGATAGTGATGGTTCGAACGGATTCTGGGAATATGGAGAAATCATCCAAATGGGGAAGACGATATATATATATAAAAAGGTTTGTGGGAATATTTGTGAGTGGGGCGGCATAGGAATAAGAAGAAAAATAATATAGGGTTTTGTTTTTATTAAAAAAAAGTGTAGTGTGTACCCCGTGTCCCGCTGACCTGAGGTGAAGTCGTGTTTCCCCGATTTGTTATAAACATGAAAAAATAAAATATCGAAGACGTTTTTATAAAACTGACATAAAATAGAATTTATCAACTCTAGAATAAATCATGAGATTAAATTGTTACTAATGTGGTGTCGGTACGCGTGTGGTATCGTTTTTCAGTAAAAGTGAGATAACCTCTCACTTAATGTGAGAAATTGGAAAATTCACTACTTCTAGTGAGATTAAATAGTTTTGGTGAGTTACTGTGGGTTACAGTGTGCGGGTTTGCTTCCCGTAATAGTTATGTAAGCACATAAATGCTTAGTTTAACAGTTTAGTAATAATAAATTGACATTTATTGTTAAAATATTAGGAGGAAAATTACTGTTTGTCACATCCTTCCCGCCTTAGAAACAAAGCCGTTATCGGTTTTCACTTAGAGTTACCTGATAGATTTGAGAAAAGGTGCGGGTATTTACGCTTGATCTCGTCCTCACGATCCCACGTGTATTTAGGACCTCTTCGAGAGTTCCAACGAACTTTAACATTAGAGATGTGACTTTGCTTGAGCCGTTTGATTTCTCGATCCATTATCTCAACAGGTTCTTCAATGAAATTTAGTCTCTCGTCAACCTAGATTTCATCCAGAGGAATAGCAAGTCTTTTATTCTGAGAGACATTTCTTTAGGTTTCTCACGTGAAACACATTGTGCACGAAGCTGAGTTCTTGTGGTAATTCGAGTCGGTAGGCTACCGGCCCAATTCTGGTGAAAATTTTGAATGGTCCAATATATCGGGGATTTAGTTTCCCACGCTTTCCCAAGCGAATTACACCTTTCCATGGCGATACTTTTAACATAACAAGATCTCCAACTTGGAACTTAAGTGGTTTTCGTCTCTTGTCTACATAGCTTTTCTGACAGTATCGAGCCGCTTGCAATCGGTTCTTGATTTGCACAATCTTTTTAGTAGTCTTGTAATGAATGAGAATCACTACCTTATCACACAAACTAACTATAGATCGAATGGAACTCAAACAAGAACAAGAACAAGAACAAGATGAGATGAGTGTGGATCGTATGGAAATATGACTATGTATCTATTAGCTCAAAGAAAAAAGCATCAATAACAAATACAAACATGAAGCTTACACACTCCCACCTTGGCTGTTTTTAGAAGCACACTTTGAGACACACACTGGAAATGAGATGGGAGTGTGTATATGTATTACATGTGACGCCTAAAGGGCTTTGTTTGGACTTTGAGTGGGCTTTTGTGGTTTTGACAATTACATCGACATTTCTATCATTTTTGCTAAAGAAAAGCCCACTTCCTAGACTAACTTAACCATATGACACACAAGTTACAATATTACAAATGACCATCACTTTGCATTTATAAATTAAATGCTAACAATCTCCCCCTAAGGGATGGTCATTTCAATGATGCTCCCAGTGATTTGGTCTTTCATCTTCGTTGTCTTTAACTTTGTGTGTCGATGTATAATATTCTTGATTCATCGTTCCGTCATGCTTTGTGATCTTTGAAGTATCGTCTTTTGGTCCTTCTCACCTTTGATCAACATCTTCTGTACATTTGCATCGACGAGGTAGAGGTTGAAACATATGATGATGGTGAATGGACTTTCATCAGTACCTGCATAAAACAGTTAGCGATAAATCGTCCGACGCTTACAGGTTCAAATTTTGAGATAGTTAACAGCATAGTATGAAAACTTTCTCTAGTCTTGACCAAGGCCGTTGAGAGCCTCTGAAGTATACCGGAGTATCACTTCAAGACTGTAGACCGTTTGAAGCATGTTACCATCATGACATGAGGCAAGATCCTTAGATCTCATTAAGACTCTTACAACTTGTGTCCTTGTTGGTGAACACAAGTGTATTGTATTGGAAGTGTTCCTAAGAGATCTTTGATGAACCTCGTGGCTCTAGACTCAACAATGTGCGTTTTGGTTTTCGTCATCGGAGGCATGGAGCAGAGTGCCACCTTTTCAATATCAACACATCTCGGAGTGAGAGGCCGATAGATTATGTAGTGTTCTCCGTGAGAAATGAAACAAATATCTTTTAAGAGATATCTGAGTGGCTAGGAGGGGTGGTGCAACGCATCACTGGGTCCATGAAGTCTTGTCTTCAATATCAGTATCACCTTAGTAAATAACCGATAGTAGATGTATTGAACCTGTTTCTGACCTAAGTTTTCATGGAGGGCTATTTCTTTTCACCCTTTCATTAAACTTTTCTTTTTCATTCTTCAACCCATTCTTTCTCCTTTCTCATATTACTCCTTTTTTCAATCTTACCTAAGGACTTCTAATTCTAGTCTATTGGAATTGTCCTTGGGTGGATCCCTCCGGCTCTGGCGGATCATAGGACATAACCTAACCATAATCACCTTATTACTCAATGATTATCCTAGATTATTGATCACTTGCCATAAAACCTTTTGAAAATCTCTCAAAGTGTTTATGAATAAACACATTTAGTTAACACATTGAGAGTTTTTCAATTTTGAAATACTCCCCCTTCACATGTGCTCATGCATTTTTGAAATAATATGCACATGTTGGGTAGAGTTCGCACATTTTGAAATGATCGATTTTCAATGAAAATGACCATTGCGAGACACGTTTACATCACTAGTTAGACTAGCTTGAAGTTATTACCCGTCCCAGTCATATTAAAAGATCATCTCTCGAATTGGTACATTCTACTCAGACAAGTCCTTTGCGAGACACGCTTACATCACTGGAAAGCCAGCTTGAAATTATTACCCGTCCAGGACATGTCTTTTTGATTTGACATTTGAGTTTCGTCCATTCGTTGGTTCATACTGAGTCTTTTTGTAGAGCTCGTTTGAGATTCAAACCACAAAACATTTTGATCACATTTTAATCACGTCTTCTCCCCCTAAAAAATAACATGCAGTGATATTTTTGATATCAACTAATTAAAAGCAAAGCATTTTGGAGAGATAGACGGATTTGATCATGAAATTGGAACATTTTGTTTTTTCTTTTTATACTCCCCCTTAAACAAAGCATATTTTTAGACATTTGAGTTTAAAATCAGTTTTAAGGGTCTAGAGGGAGTTATCTTGAGCACAGAATTTTGAGAAAGATTTTGAAAAATCTTGATCATGTGCTCAAGGATTTACTCTTTGCCATTAATATTACGAGTCCTGATCTGAAATAATCAGAAGTCATCAATGTAGCCCAGGTTTCGTACTGAAATTTACGAAAGCCGTTGTGAAGAAAATTCTGAGAAAACGACATGTTTTGGAAAAAAATTTAAATGAACTCTCGCTCAAGCATCTGTACATGTCCGTATCATTGTTGGATGACATTGCTAGATACATACAAAATATCAATTATACGAGAGACATGTCCGGAGAAGAATATTTTTGGTTTTTTGATTTTCTATTGTTTTTGTATTTTTGAAAATTTTCTATTTTTATATTTTGTTTTTGTTGGTTTTTCAAATTTTGTATTTTGATTTTCAAAAAATATTTACATGCGAAGCTTGTTGAGATAATTCAAGAAGATTCGAGAAGACTTTCTAACTATTCGGTAGTTAGGCTTCGGATTCCAATTCGAAGAACTAAGTTATCAAACCGCTCTTTTGGGAGGGCTTTAGTAAATAGATCGGCGAGTTGGTATTCAGTCTTCACAAAAAATAATTCAATAGTACCCTCTTCTACGTGTTCCTTTATGAAGTGATAGCGGACTCTAATATGCTTGGTCTTCGAGTGTTGAACTGGATTGCACGAGATGGCTATGGCACTTTTCGAGTCACAATACAAAGGTATGCGGTCGAAAGAGAAGCCATAATCTGTGAGATGTGTCCTCGTCCATAGAACTTGGGCATAACACGCAGATAGAGACACATACTCGGCTTCTGCGGTTGATAGTGCAGTGCAGTCTTGTTTCCTTGACGACCAACTTACTAGCTTTTCACACAAAAATTGTGCTCCGCCTAATGTACTTTTTGCGGTAACTTGGCAACTGGCATGGTCTGCATCTGAAAATGCTATTAGTGTAAACTCCGAATCCTTCGGATACCAAAGTCCCATGTTAATGGTTCTTCGTAGGTACCGAAAGATCCGTTTAACCTCTTGGAGGTGAAGTTCGGTAGGCCTTGCCTGAAACCGTGCTAATAAACAAACAGCAAAATGTATATCGGGTCGACTAGCAGTTAAGTACATGAGAGAACCAATCATGCTCCGATATTTCTTTGGATCCATGGGTTTCCCATATAAATCAGCGCCTATTTTTGGTGAAGTGACCATTGGTGTACCAACTGAGTCACAATTTTCCATTCCATGTTTTTTCAAAATCACAATAGTATATTTAGCTTGATTTAGAAAAATACCACGTGGGGATTGATGAATTTGTAAAATAAGAAAGAATTTTAATTCCCCCATCATGGACATTTCAAATTTTCTTTTCATGAGATTTGCAAAATGTTTTGAATGTTTCGGATTAGTGGACCCAAAGATCATGTCGTCCACGTAAATCTGAACAATCAAAATGTCATTTTTGAATTTTCTTGTAAACAAGGTCGGATCAATTGTTCCTATGGTGAAATTATTTTGAAGCAGGAAAGATGATAATTCGTCATACCACGCCCTTGGGGCTTGTTTCAAACCATAGATAGCTTTCTTTAGCTTGTAGACGTACTCTGGATGATATTTATAAACGAATTCGTCTGGCTGACACACGTACACCTCTTCTTTCAAAGTTCCATTCAAGAATGCTGTCTTCATATCCATTTGATAGACCGTGATATTCTTGTGAGCCGCGTATGCTAAGAAAATCCTGACTGCCTCAAGTCTTTCTACGGGCACGAATGACTCTTCAAAGTCTATCCCCTCTTCCTGTCTGAAACCCTTGGCCACGAGACGAGCTTTGTTGCGAATTACAGTCATCTCTTCATTCTTTTTGTTTTTCCATAACCACTTAAGATTAATGATAAGTTTGTCGATTGGTCTTGGCACTAAGTCCCATGTGTCATGTAATTGATATTGGAGAAGTTTTTCTTGCATCGCTTCAATCCAAGCATTATCTGCCATTGCTTCCCGAATGTTCTTTGGCTCTATAAGACTGACTGAGCAGACGTAGATGCACATGTCACAATCGGTGTTGAGTTGTTTTCTCGTCTGAATTGGCCTTGAAGGTTCACCAATGACATGTTCTATTGGATGGTCTTTTGTCCACTGTAACGTAGAAGGGTACCTTGGATTTGACAAATGCGTGTTAGATGGTTCATGTAACCTTGAAGATGATTCAGCAAAATCTGTTGCAAATGGGTTTTCGAATACTTCATCTTCTAACACAGCATCGTTTTGTTCTTGCTCATTAACTCTTGGTAAGACAATCTCAATTACTGGAGTTGGTGGAATAGATGTTGATGACGTAGAGGGAGTTGGTACGTCAGCTTCAAATGTTGTTGATGCATCTTGATTTCGTGGTGGTGGTTGTTGTTGAGTTTGAGCGGGTGCAGGGAAACGTTGTTGAGATGCATTTATCGAAGCGCCACCATAGTACTCATCACACATAAACTCGAAGAAGTTTTCCAGTTCTTGGTTTGTTGGTTTTTCGGTGTGAGTTGATTGAGCTCGTTGGGGTACGAGTCCTGAACTGATATGTCCAGAAGTTTGAACGTTTGGTGCGGGTCCTAATCCGGTTTGATTAGAAGCCATCGGGTTAAGCGTGGGTATGTTTGGTGTGTTGATACCACTTGTATCTATTAGCTTAAAGAACAAAGATAACAAATACAAACATGAAGCTTACACACAAACTAACTATAGATCGAATGGTACTCAAACAAGAACAAGAATAAGATGAAAAGAGTGTGGATCGTATGGAAATATGACTATGTATCTGTTAGCTTAAAGAACAAAGATAACAAATACAAACATGAAGCTTACACACTCCCACCTTGGCTATTTTTAGAAGCACACTTTCAGACACACACTGTAAATGAGATGGGAGTGTGTATATGTATTACATGTGACACCCTAAAGGGCTTTGTTTGGACTTTGAGTGGGCTTTTGTGGTTTTGACAATTACATAGACATTTCTATCATTTTAGCTAAATAAAATCCCATTTCCTAGACTAACTTAACCATATGACACACAAGTTACAATATTACAAATGACCATCACTTTGCATTTATAAACTAAATACTAACAAGTCTCTTGTACAAGTTCGGGACCAGTGAGCTGACTTTCTCCAACTTCAGCGCAACATATTGGTGATCTGCCCTTTCTACCATAGAGTGCCTCATAAGGTGCAGCTTTGATGCTGGTGTGATAGCTATTATTGTAAGAAAATTTGGCTAACGGCAGATGTCTATCCCAACCGTTTCCAAAGTCTATCACACACGCTCGCAGCATGTCTTCCAAGGTTTGAATGGTTCTTTCGCTCTGACCATCTGTTTGAGGATGGTACGTGGTGCTCATATCAAGATCAGTGCCTAAAGCATCTTGTAGTGATCTCCAAAAGTTGGACGTGAAATGACTATCCCTGTCGGAGATGATAGAAAGTGGAACTCCATGTCGTGCAACTATCTCCTTCAAGTATAGTCGTGCAAGTTTATCCATGCTGTCATTCTCTTTGATCGATAGAAAATGGGCAGACTTGGTGAGACGATCAACGATTACCCAAATGGTGTCATAACCGCTTGATGTCTTTGGCAGTTTGGTAATGAAGTCTATCGTTATGCGTTCCCACTTCCACTCGGGAATTTTGGGTTGTACCAGTAAACCTGATGGCCTCTGATGTTCAGCTTTGACCTTCGAACAGGTTAAGCATTGACTCACATATGTTGCAATGTCAGCCTTCATATTGGGCCACCAATATAGCTTTTTGAGATCGAGGTACATTTTGTCGGCTCCTGGATGGATGGAGTATTTAGACTTATGGGATTCGTGCATGATGAGGTCACGTATACCTCCATAGAGTGGGACCCAACTTCTGTTCTTGAAACATAATGCCCCATCTGTTCTTTTCACACATCCATTTTCGCTCTCAGGCATTCCGTAAATCTTCTCGTTGGGTCTGTTTTCTTCCTTGAGTGCCTCGGCCTGAGCCTCAAGGATTTTCAATGGGAGAGGTGAGACAATCGTCATACCCAACAATCGTACTCTCAGGGGTTTTGGTCGTTCTTTTCGGCTAAAAGCATCTGCTACTATGTTTTCTTTGCCTGGGTGGTATCGAATATCACAAGCATAATCACAGAGCAATTCTAACCAACGGCGTTGCCTCATATTGAGCTCTTTTTTGTCAAGGATATGTTGCAAGCTTTTGTGGTCGTTGTAAAGTACACACTTGGTGCCATAGAGATAATGTCTCCATATTATAAGCTCAAACACTACTGACCCCAGTTCCAAGTCGTGTGTAGTGTAATTCTTTTCATGGGTTTTCAGTTGTCGAGAGGCATAGGCTATCACCTTCTCTCGTTGCATCAAGACAGCTCCTAACCCATTGTGTGAGGTGTCGCAGTAGACTACAAAGTCTTCACTGCCTTCAGGCAGGGTAAAGATAGGTGCGCTGCACAACTTATCTTTAAGGAGTTGGAAGGCTTCTTCCGCTTTATCTCCCCAGTCAATTCTTACATTTTTCTGGGTTAGCTTAGTCAAAGGCTTTGCTATCTTCGATAAACCCTCAATAACCTCCTGTAGTACCCTGCAAGTCCTAAGAATTGGCGTATTTTGGTGGGAGTTATGGGTGTCGCCCAATCCTTAGTTGACTCGATCTTTGCAAGATCCACATTAATGCCTTGACTATCAATCACGTGACCTAGAAATTGAACAGTTGGTATCCAAAACTAGCACTTGGAAAACTTAGCATACAACTCCTATTTCTTTAGTAGTTCTAGGATTAGCCTAAAGTGCTATTGGTGCTCCTTCTCGCTCTTAGAGTATATCATGATGTCGTCGATGAAGACGATCACGAATTTGTCTAAGTACGGCTTGCACACCCGATTCATAAAATCCATGAATACTGTACGTGCGTTGGTTAAGCCAAAAGGCAAAACCTGAAACTCGTAGTGACCATAATGAGTTCTGAATGCCGTTTTCAAGATATCTTCTTCCCGCACTCTAAGTTGGTGGTATCCGGATCTCAAGTCTATTTTTAAGTAAACGCACGAACCTTGGAGTTGATCGAATAGATCATCGATTCTCGGGAGTGGGTATTAGTTTTTGATAGTTAGTTTGTTGAGCTCCCGGTAGTCGATGCACATTCTGAAAGATCCATCTTTCTTTTTGACAAATAGAATTGGAGCTCCCCAAGGTGAGGAACTCGGTCTGATGAACCCTTTTTCGGAGAGTTCCGACAATTGGTCTGATAGCTCATGTAGTTCTGTCGGAGCTAATTGGTAAGGTGCTCGTGCCACGGGTGCGGCATCAGGCACTAGGTCGATTCAAAATTCGACCTATCGGGTTGGCGGGAGTCCAGGTAAGTCTTCAGGGAGTCTCTTATGATTAGTACATCTTCCAAACGTTTTCCCTCCGCCTCATTCTCTTTCTTTTCGGAGACTTGTGCTAGAAAGAGAAGGCATCCTTTCTCAAGGTATTTCTGGGCCTTCGTGCAAGATATGATGTTTAGTCTTGAGGCATTTCTTCTATCTCTTCTGTCGCCTTCGACGATTAGAACTTCGTTCCCATAAGGAAGTCGAACGATTTTCTCGTCGCAAATGATGGTGGCATGATATTTTGACAACCAATCCATGCTGATAATAACGTCAAAACCACCCAATTCTACCGGCATGAGATCGATGTTGAATGGGTGATTTAACAGATTTAAAGTGCAGCCTCTTACGATAGTGTCTACCCTTTCTGCTTTCCCATTAGCTAACTCCACATTATATACGTTGTCTAGAGTGGTCGGGGCAATACCAAGCAGTAGACTAAATGCAGTTGAAACAAAACTTCTATCTGCTCCCGTATCAAATAATATGGATGCATAGCGGTTATTTAAAAGAAACTTACCCGCTACGACGTTTGGGTCTTCTTGGGCTTCCATTTTTCCCATTGCATAGTGTTGGGAATTACAAATTTGATGATTACAAAACCACAAGAAAGAATGAAGAAAGAAGAAACAATATGGACCTAATATGTAATAGTTAGTTAGCTTGATTAGTAAGCTAGGGTTTTTGTAACCTCCCTCTATTATATAAAGAGGGTTGGCGTCTAGGGTTACAAGAACTTATTCAATAGAAACAGTCGAATTCTTCAATGGGAGTCGATTGAAACGTGTTTAAGTGTTCGTTAGTAGTAGTAGCTTTTTATTTATGTTTAATAAAGAAAAACCTTGTTAGAAACTTTGATTGTTCTTATTATTATTCCGCTGTGCAAATCAATGTTTCTATAATCCTAGATGGGCTTGATTCTGGTTTTACAAGTGGTATCAAAGCCTGGTGAGGATCTCTGTCGAAGAAGAAAACTTTTCTAAACCAATCTCTTAAACCCTTTCACAATGGCTGACGTCAATCCTGATGAGACTGTCATCAATAATGACAAACCTGAAACTGGTCAAGTCCAACAACAAGTAATCACAACCACTGTGTCTAACAGTAATGCAAAATTTCCATACCTCAAGAAAGATGAGTATGAAGTTTGGGCTATGAAGATGGAGTACTGGATCTCAAACAGTGATCATAATCCGTGGACTATTATCCTGAATGGGAACAACAGGAAGATGACTGGGAGAGATCAGAATGGGAACATCATCATACTTCCACCTGTATCAGCAGAGGAGCAGGTTGCTGTACAAAGGGAGACTAAAGCAAGAACTCTTTTGCTTCAGGCTCTCCCAGAAGACCACATGGGTGATTTTCATCACCTGGATGATGCTAGGGAGATCTGGCTTGCTGTAAAAGCTAGATTTAGAGGGAATGATGAGTCTAAGAAGATGAGGAAGTCCATGCTCAAGCAGGAGTTCCAAGAATTTAAGATCTCTGAGGCTGAAGGGATACACAAAGGTTATGATAGGTTTCACAAGATCCTAAGCCAACTCAACCAGTTGCAGGCCAGGCCGGACAATGAAGACTGCAACACCAAGTTTTTTAGGGCTCTGCCTCCTTCCTGGTCTCAGGTCTCCATCACCTTAAAGGCCAGAGGTGGGCTTGACTTCATGAGTTTTGATGATCTTTATAATAAGCTCAAGACTCTTGAGATTGACATAAAAGGGGTTACAACTTATTCATCTCATACCTCAACCTATACAGCCTTTGTTGGTACTGCAAGTACTAGTAAGGTCTCATATGGTGATAGCCCAACCCATCATCTTCATCAGTCTCCTATTCCCCTGCTACACCAAGAACACAGTCTAAATCTGGTAATGTGCTTGAGGAGGTCCTTCATTCGTTTGTTGCTAAGAGTGCACCACATCAGCAATTTACTTATGAAGATTTTGATCAGATTGACAAACTGGACTTGGGGGAAATAGACCTCAAGTGGCAGATGGCTATGCTGTCATTGAAGGTTGACAGGTTTGAGAAGAAGGCAGGGAGGAAGATCAAATTCGATGGACAGGAGGGAGCAAGGTTTGACAAGAGGAAAGTGAGGTGCTACAAATGCTCACAACGGGGTCATTTTGATAGAGAGTGCACAGAGAAGAAGGTTGATGACAAGACTAGATACTCTGCATTCAAGCTGCAAGAACTGGACTCAGAAGAACCTAAAGCTTTGGTATCTTATGATTTCATGGTGAATTGGGAAAAGTATGAGGTGGCTAATGCAGAAAGAGGTGCTGAAAAGATCTATGGGATGATTGCTGGATATGGTGATAAGACACAAGTGGCTGGGGAATTTGGTTTGATGGGCTACCCATCTCAGGTACAAAAGTGTCCTTTTGGTTGTGAAATTATATATGCTGAACTGAAAAAGAAATTTGATGATATAGATAGTCAATATAAAGATTATTATATACAGGTCCAAGCCTATAAAAACTCTCTTAAAACATTAGAAAAGCAAAAGGCCTGGTATCAAACCAATCAGTTAGCATATGAGGAAAAGATAAGGGTTTTGTAGAGAGATTTAGAAAACACCACTAATTTGCTAAAATATTCAGAGAGTCAAAATGCTAAGGTCAAATTAGAAAATCAGAATTTGCAGGCTAAGTTAAATGAAGAAATGGTTAGGTTTGATAAATGGAAAGAAACATCTAAAAATCTAAACAAGTTAATTGATAGTTCTATGTCTGTAAAATCTAAATTTGGTTTAGGGTTTAGAGGCTATATAGGGCCTGATGAAGTATATGACCCTAATGAGCCAAGCCATTTTGACCCTGAACCTAACTATCAAATACCTGTAAAGTATGTAAAAGAAGGAGGAATGAATGCAGTCCCTCCACCAATAACTGGAAAATTTATGCCTACCTCTCCCCATATAGACTTTGATGATTCACTAATGACTTATAGCAAGAAGGAAAATGACTTGCCTGATCTTGATTGTGACTCTAATGATTTTGTCTCTTGTTCTAACAGTGACAAATCTTCAGAAATCAAGACCAATGACTATGCCACATGTGAGTCAAGTGAAAAGTCTACCTCCACCAAGTCAGAAGATTTCTCCTCAGAAGTAGCTGCTGATGAATCTCATTCAAAGACAGCTGCATTTGAAGATATTTCTTTTGATTATGTTAAAAACAATGATGTTTCTAGTTTTGGTTCTGCTGCAAACAATAATGTTTCTGATTTTAATTTTGTTAAGAACAGTTTTGGTTGTGATAATTCTGGTTGCAATAAGAAAAGTTATGTTAAGAATAAGTCTTTTAGAAAGAAATCTTTTTTTGTGTGTGGTAGTTATGCTCATCTTATTAAAGACTGTGATTTTTATGAGAAAAAGATGGGTATGTATGCTGGACAAACTAGGCCTATGTGGATCAATGTTAATGATATACCCCCATATGTTCCTCAAGTAGTAAGAATGAACTCTTGTAGAGCTTCTTTTCCTGCTGGTAGACCAGTTCCTGCAGATAAACCTTATGCTACTGGTAAGCCTGCCGCTGCTGGTAAGCCAGTCCCTGCTAGTAAACCTGTTGCAGCTGGTAAGCTAGTTTCTGCAGGTACGTCTGTTTCTACTGGTAAGCCAGTTCCTGCTGGTAATTCCAATTCTACTGGTTGGAGAAGAAATACTGCTAGACCATTCTACAGACCTACAAGCACTTATTTTCAGAATGATTTTAGGCCTGTTTATTTTGACTCCATGCACATGGGGGGGGAGATGGGAAACTGATGTTAAGTCCTCAGCAGATTGTTCTTGGAGAAACAATGACCACTATATCAGAATGGGGTCCAAGAAAAATGGTGGATCTCATCAATCTCCATGGTTTAATTATTATTAATCCACTAGGCAGGCTCAAGTCAGTAATGGCTTGAGTCTCCTTTGTATCTAATGTTGTTGTATGTATTCTTTTGATGTAGGATAATCCTCATAGAAGTAAAGTTTTAGGTATTGTTGATAGTGGATGTTCCAGAAGTATGACTGGAAACTTAGAGAGATTGCATGACTTTGTACCCTTAAATGGAGGGACTGTGACATTTGGAGGAGGAGATGGCAAGATAACAGGGAAGGGAACCATCAAGACATCCAAGCTGGATTTTGAGAATGTCTTCTATGTGAAGGAACTCCAGCAATTCAATTTGTTCTCTGTCTCACAAATATGTGACAAGAAGAACAGTGTTCTCTTCACTGAGATTGACTGTCTTGTGTTGTCCAAAGACTTCAAGTTGCCTGATGAGAGTCAGGTTGTACTCAAAGTTCCAAGAACACACAACCTTTACAGTTTCAATTTAAATGATGTCCAGCCTGAGGGTAATCTGGCTTGTTTGGTGGCAAAAGCATCTGTGGATGAATCTAACAAATGGCATAGAAGAATGGCACATGTGAACTTTAAGACCATCAACAAGCTGGCAAAGAATGGATTGGTACAAGGGCTCCCTCTCAAGACCTTCACAAATGAACATAATTGTGTTGCCTGCAACAAAGGGAAGCAACACAAAGCTTCATACATGGCCATCACAGCTTTGAGCACCATCACTGAGCCTCTTCAGTAACTTCATATGGATCTTTTTGGTCCTACTTCCATCATAAGTATTGACCAAAAGTACTATTTACTGGTGATTACAGATGACTTTAGCAGGTTTACTTGGACTTTCTTCTTAGGTACTAAAGATGAAACCTATCCTGTGATTAGGGAATTTATTGCCTTAATAGAAAATCAGCTAAATAAAAAGGTTAAGTCCATAAGGTATGATAATGGAACAGAGTTTAAAAATTCTAACCTAATTGAACTCTGTGGGAGAAAGGGGATTAAAAGGGACTATAGTAATGCCAGAACCCTACAACAAAATAGGGTTGCTGAAAGGAAAAATAGAACCCTTATAGAAGCAGCTAGATCAATGCTAGCTGACTCTAAGTTGCCTACCATGTTTTGGACTGAAGCAGTTTGCACTGCTTGTTATGTACTGAATAGGATATCAATTACTAGTCCTCACAACAAAACACCTTATGAGCTTTTGTCTGGGAAGGTTCCTATCATTAGTTACCTTAAACCTTTTGGATATCATGTAACTATATTGAACACTAGTGATCACCTAGGTAAATTTGAAGGGAAGGCAGATGAGGGGTTTATTATTGGTTATTCTGCTCATAGTAAGGCCTATAGGGTATATAATTTGTCTGCTAAGAGGATAGAAGAGACACTCAATTTAATATATCTTGAGGATGAACCTAATTTTCAGGGTGCAGGTCATGAGTGGTACTTTGACCTTAATTATCTGACTGATACTTTAGGTTATTCTAGATTCAAAGCTAATCAATCTGTAGGTACACTGGATTATCAAACTAACAATGCAGGTACCTCAAATGATGATTCAGAATCAGAGTGTGATGAATAATCAATTATTGTTCCTTCTTTTCCTTCTAACCATTCTGCAGGTCATGATGGCAGAGTTAAGTCAGGCATGAGTGAGGGTGATTTAAGTTTTGCAGAGAAACTTGCAAGACTTCAAAGGCAAGAACATAGTGCCAAAGAAGCAGCTGAAGAGTTCGGGTCTGAGTTTTCGCAAGAAACAGTGGAGCTCTTGAGAAATGTTGCAGCTGAAGCCCGCAGGCAACTGGATTCTGCTGGTGGTGTTTCTGTTCCTGCTGCTACAAATTCTGCTGGTAGTACACCTGTTACTGCTGGTTCCTCTGATGATTCTTCTGGTGTCTCCACTCCTGCTGCTCCTTTGATCACTCCATCTGTTGACTTATTGGGTATTGATGCCTCTCCTACAAGATACCTAAGTCCATCTGACCTTGGAAATTCATTATCTTCTGGAGATAAGTTGGAAGATGTTTATCATCAATCAAGTACAGGCATTTTCACTTCCTCCTCATATGATGATGAATTCAATCCCACTATCACTAATCAAGCCTCAACTATTGATGTCAATTCTAATGCTACTAAGAGGATAAACACTGTTCATCCTCAGTCTTTGACTCTTGGAGATCCCACTTCAACTGTTCAGACAAGAAGCAAGTTAAAACAACCAAAGTTTGGAGAAACTGCTTTTGTCGGTTATATTCAAGATCAGCTAAGGAGTAATCATACAGACTATCTTCATTCCCTCTATGCTTGTTTTCTATCTCAAATTGAACCAAGCAATCTAGCACAAGCCCTCGATGATTCTGATTGGGTTGAGGCTATGCAAGAGGAAATGCAGCAGTTTCAGAATCAAAAGATCTGGAAGTTAGTACCTTTGCATGAAGGAAAGTATACCATTGGCACAAAATGGATTCTCAAGAATAAAAGGAATGCTCAGGGAATTGTGGTTCGCAACAAAGCTCGATTGGTAGCTCAAGGACATCGGCAAGAAGAGGGTATTGACTATGATGAGGTGTTCGCACCAGTGGCAAGAGTCGAAGCTATTCGGTTATTTTTGGCTTTTGCCTCCTACATGGGGCTTGTGGTTTATCAGATGGATGTGAAGAGTGCATTTCTCTATGGTAGAATTAAAGAAGAGGTGTATGTCACTCAATCAAAGGGATTTGTGGACCCACAAAATCCTGATTTGGTTTACAAGGTGGTCAAAGCACTATATGGACTTCATCAAGCACCAAGGGCATGGTATGCCAGATTGTCTACTTTTCTGCTAAAGCATGGTTACAGAAGAGGGGCAATAGACAAGACACTATTCATAAAAAAGAATTCAAAAGATATCATCCTTGTTCAGGTTTATGTGGATGATATCATTTTTGGTTCCACAAATGAAGCTTGGTGTAGGGACTTTGAGGTGCTTATGAAGAGTGAATTTGATATGAGTGCTATGAGAGAGCTTACATTTTTCTTGGGTTTACAGGTCAAACAAAAACCTGATGGGATCTTTATCAACCAAGAGAAGTATGTGCAAGACATACTTAGGAAGTTTGATTTGGAAAATGTGAGGACTGCAACAACACCATATGAAGCTCCAAAGCCTAAATCTAATACTGAACCTGATGATGCTGTTAATGTTCACCTCTACAGGTCCATGATAGGTTCACTCATGTATTTGACAGCTTCTAGACCTGATATCATGTTTGCAGTCAGTGCTTGTTCTAGACATCAAGTTACACCATTGATTTCCTACTTGAATGCAGTCAAGAAAATCTTCAAGTATTTAAAAGGACAACCTAAGTTGGGTCTTTGGGACCCAAGAGATTCTCCTTTTGTGCTGGAAGCTTATAGTGACAGTGATTATGCTGGTGCTAACTTTGATAGAAAATCTACTACTGGGGGTTGTCAGTTTCTGGGAAGGAGGTTGATTTCTTGGCAATGCAAGAAGCAGACTATAGTGGCTACATCTTTAACTGAGGAAGAGTATGTTGCTGCTGCTAGTTGCTGTGGACAGGTACTTTGGATTCAAAATCAGTTGTTAGATTATGGGTTCAATTTCATGAACACTAATATCTTTATTGATAACCAAAGCACAATCTGCATTGTTAAATACCTAGTTTTTTACCAAAGAACAAAGCACATAGAGATTAGGCACCACTTTATAAGAGATGCTTATGAGAAGCATCTTATTAAAGTGCTTAAAATATACACTGATGACAATGTGGCTGATTTGTTAACTAAAGCTTTTGATGGCCCAAGATTTAACTATTTGGTGGTGCATATTGGAATGCTCAATCCTTAAGTGCTGACATTGAGGGGAGGTATAAGCCTAAGGGGAGGCTTATTGTTGTATATTGGTTTTCTTTTAATAGTTAAAAAAAATGTATATTTTGTGTGCTAACTTGTATGTTTTGAGTAACACCTTTGCAGGTACAGTGTTGGTTTCTAAAACCACACCACAAATGGTAATCAACTTACCATGTCTCACAGACAAGGAAAAGTTGACTCACTATGAGGGTACGGCTCTGGTGTGATCTTCAAATCCGTTGACAGCTGTAATAGTTTGCTCAAAACTATTGGGTACTTCAACTCACCCATGTTTCATAACTGAGAGTTGAAATGGTTTTCAATTCAACATGGATTTTACCCTTTGGGGTTTCCAAATAATTGGCTAGCCCACATGTATATGGCTTATGGTAAAGGCAGTTGGAAAACCATATTTGGTATTCAATTCACCAAGGTTAGCTATAAACCAAGAATTGGCTAGTCCTGAGCAAACGACTACAGGTAAAGACATCTCAAATCTGTTTATAGTTGATGATTTACTAAAAATCATATGGTTATCAATGTACCATGGTCTTACACACCAAAACATAGGCTACTCCAGTAGTAATGGCTATTGGTAAAGAGACATCAAATCCATAAATTTTCAATGATTCACCTCTCACAGGAGTTTACACACCTGGACGTGATGAGAATAGTATGAAACTTCAATGTTTTGATGTACACATTGTCATAGTTGCAGTAAAGATCAAGTGCACTGATATAGAGAAGTTGCTGCTGGAAGTTTGTGCTGATGTTGCTGCTGGTTACTTACTGATGCTGCTGCTTCAATCCTCTACCTCTGGACTTCAAAGATCTATCTGGAAACTTGAACTTAACCTAGTCAAATTCAAGTTTAGGGGAGGATTGTTAGAAATTATTAGAATAATATATATATTTCATTGCTGCTGTTAGTGTTAGTGGTTCCTGCTGGCATACAAGTAGTTCCTGCTGGTAGCATTGTTTGTTCCTGCTGACAGTGTTTGTCACTGCTGGTCTTATCGTATATTTAGTATGTTTGTTAGAGTTATTTTAGGAAGAGATAGTGTATATTTCTTTACACGTTTTCTTAGCTGTATCTTATTAGGGTTTCTTGTGCTATAAAAGAAACATACGACATTGAGTTTTGTA
Source organism: Artemisia tridentata subsp. tridentata (assembly GCA_021014915.2). Lineage (NCBI taxonomy): Eukaryota > Viridiplantae > Streptophyta > Magnoliopsida > Asterales > Asteraceae > Artemisia > Artemisia tridentata. The sequence continues at coordinate 23,390,582 of CP139505.1, forward strand.
ATCGAATTCATTAAATCATTAGTTAATAAAAGATCCATAGAGGATCAAAGTTTTATAGTAATTGTTGTAAAACCTCAAAAAATCCGTTGTAATTATGTTCGTTAATAAATAAATAAACCTCAGTTACTGTTACCGATTCCCATTACTACAGAAAAAATTGAAATTTTTCTTATTATATTATTTATACGTGTTTACGAAATAATATAATTCACCAAATGACGGGACAAGCTTTCGACACATTTAACGAAAATCAATTAACTCACTAATCCTAAGTTATACACCAATCGGACTTTAATTATTTCTAGTCCATATTTAAATTCAGCCCACTCCATCTAGTTAACCCACGATTCAAAGCCCAAAAACCCACTTGTGATTTTAGTTACTAGTCGACTTAACCATGCTACAAAACGAACATCGTTCTCTCGAATATTAAACACGACGACTATATATTTTTACCTCATCTCGTTACTCACCTATCCAACTCTTAACGTACCAAATCTCATCAACTCGCGTCGCTTTTTACTTTGGTTTTGAAATCAAAACCATTCGGTTTAAATAAATCAACTCGACAAAAATATAATTAATCAAAACTTATCCGTTTTGACTCCCATTTGTTCCTACGTGATTCTAAAAATATTTAAATCATTGATGCATAACAAAAATCGAGTTACAGATCCATGTCCTAGGTGTTACACGATTTAATGTAAATCGATTACATACAAAAATAGTGGTCGACATATTAGTTGACTCAAAGGAACAATCTCCTCATTTCAAGCACACACATCACATTATTTTAATACTAGAATGAGTGAAATGCATTCACTTCACTGACAATGCCTAAAAGTAGCTTGCTTGAATCATTTAAATCTCTACGTAAACAATAACTTCGCTATATATACTTTTCACTTACTATCTATTTTTCTACTTCAACAACTCCAAATATAACTCACATTTCACCACCAAAATAATCATTGCAAGTCATAGGAATATCGTTCGAATTTAAAGAAGCCATCGAAAGAGTTTTGGTTCAAAAATATATTCGTATAACTTGTTATAATCGAACATATTTCATTTCCCGTGTTCCATCTCATTCCTATTCGATCCTATATCTCTTTTCAAGTATTGTAAGTATTTTGGAAACCTTACAAACTCATTTGGTTCGATTATTTTAAAAGCATATATCGTTATTTAGATAGTATACTCGAGCGTATATAATTTTATTTATTTGTTTACGTAATATATTTCGTATAGAACACAACGACATGGTTGCCTCCCTTGCGGAAGGCCAAATAACCATGACATGCACACACCCTTCACTACTATTTCAACGTAACATGCATCGTTCGAACATATTTGGTTTATAATTCTTGTCGCTAAAATTCTGCCAAAAGACTTAGATTATTTCAACATATTTTTCTATATGTACATATGGCCAAGTCGCTTACTAAATGAACATGTATCTCAAAATTTTACTTAACGATCGTACTATATCTTTACACCAACTAATAGACCACCTAGCTAACAATCATTTTTATTAAGACGGCTTGTAAAAATAAACTTGTTTCGACAAGTTAAATTGGCCAAAGTGAATTGCGAAAACCAAGTTTTTAAATAAGCTATAACTAGCGAGGTGGGCTTTAAAGCCCATTAAGTCGATTTTAAGCTAATTAGATAAGCTAGCTTATCAAACCTTTTTGATATGAAATAAGAACATGAAAAATGATATTTTTGACGAGCCCAACTCGTCTCACGATTTACGGATTTTTAAACGTTATCGGGCCACTAAATTAGTCGTTAAAGGCCATTAAGTGAAATAATAAGCTCTAGACTTAATAAGCTGTTAAAATAAGCTTTTTCTAACTAGAATAAGCTGCGGAAAAGTTAAAATAATTTTTCCCATCATTTTTGTAAAATTGGACTAAAAACGTAACGCGACAACACCTAGAGGGATCAAAACTGTCAAACGTGTAAACTATGGACTGAAAATGTAAAAACAGTATATTTAGGGTATAAAATGACATATTATAAATTCCCAGGACCAGAATTGTATATTGGACAAGTAGAGGACAAAAATTGTAAATTATATATAATAAAGGACTAACGGTGTAACGCTAACGCCGTTAGGGTAAAAATTGTAAAAATTGGAAAAGGACAAGGACCAACATATTCTATTTGACATTCTTAGTTTATTTTCTATTTTTTTCATTTAAATTCACGTCACATGCATATTTATTATATTTCATTTATATATTATTTAACGTTACGTTAATAATATATTTAACGATATTTCAACTAGTTTTATTTATATAATATTTATCATAAAAACTTTGAAAATAATTTAATTATCATATCTTGTGATATTAATCTCAATAATTTCATTTACATATCATCTTTCCATAACGATTAATATATTATTCATTAATCGTTATTCGTTATTCATAAATCATTATACGTTACTCGTTTCACAATCACCAAATAGTATTTGGTCAGATTCTCAGATATATTTATTTATCAGGTCTTGTTTCGAAGTCGTTATTATAATCTCATCCGAAGTTACTTTTCATCATTCTCAATACCTCTTAAGGTGAGTTAAAGCCTCACATTTACTTATTTTAAACTCCGTGAGGGAGATACATGTTATAAACAGATCACAAGTATTTTTCTGTATGCTACTTGACTTGATATATGACTAAGTTACCTATTGCCAAAAAACCCTTATTCATGAGCCATTAATCATTTTTTAAGTGAACGCGAATATAGTGAATAGATCTATTTAGGTTTGACAGCCTATCCCACTAATACTGGACGGAATGCCTTTTGGTTAGTCGTATTAGTCGCGATACATTATATTTGAGTAAAAATAGGAATTGGCAAATCACCTATTACACGAGGGCATAAACATCATCATTGACTTGATGATTACCTCCGTTTTTACGGTACTTTGTTAACGTTTGAGTGTCATGAGACTTAGGGAAATATATATATACTGAAATATCAACTTTTCAAACTGATTGTATCTTCTATACAACCTTACTTGTGTATCGAACTGATTATTAAATTCAAACTCTATAACATCACTCAACAATTTTGTTGACTTTTAAGCATGTTTATCTCAGGTAACTAGCAGGAGAAGCAAGGGCATGGAGTGGGCATATTTCCTATCTTTTAGTAATGGTGTAAAATAAAATGTTTAATTCAGTTTAAAACATTAATCCTTCTAAGGATTTTATTACTCTGATATGTACTTTTGTAACTGAATTTCTATAATAATGGACCTATGTTTTCAAAACGTCTCTTTCGAGCCGTTTTCTATAATTATGACAAAGATCCTCACAGTAATACCCCGATTAGTCTTCCGCTGTTAACTTGTAAATTAGGGGGTGTTACAGATTGGTATCAGAGCCAGAATTATAGAGAACCAAATATTTTCAAATATTGAACTATAATCATACTTTCAAATGAATTAATTTTACACCATACTATTTTACGCCCTCCGTGCCAGCTTGCTGCCATGCTCAGTACGTTACTTATTAAAGTTATGTTATCCTAATCTTCGTATCTTAGAATTTTATATCCTTGATGTTAATAATTACTTATTTTTTTATCTACGGATTATAGCAGTACTATGTCAATACCCTCCCATATAAGCATATCATCAGATTCAGATTCTGTGGAATCCGAGGCATCAGTTACGTCTCCTATATTTAATAATGCCTTAGCATCTGACGCAGTTTTCGATGGGACAGAACCCTTTGAACAGGGAGAAGTTGCCGCTACACCTGAAGATCCCTATGTACTGACTTTGCCAATACGTATACCGTCACCGCATCTTGAGTTTAATTCATATGCACCTATTTATATTCCACCAAATAATGATGCATATATGGAGAGCCAGCAGTTTCTACCTGCAGATGATACATTTTTGGAACTCCATCATACTGTACCACCTCTAGCACCCGATCATCTATTTGATCTTTCTACCCATACCTATCTATATACATCTCACCCGAGGTAACCAATTCCTAAGGAATACATACCCTCATCTAGCCGACTTCGCATTTCAGACCCTACTCAGTCACTCTCACCATCATTACCTTATCCTCCTAGTTTTACTCCCCCCGGCTCATGTCTATGAGACTAGAGAGAATTCTAGGACGGTATTTACCTCTACTCTTACACCTCTCACCGTGGTGACACAGCTGGAACTTCACGAAGATTCAGAAGCTCATAACCCAGATTTCCGAGTTTATGAAACATGTGGACGGACTTATCCATTAGACGTAGTTAGCATTTGTATAGTTCTGAGGCATCTTAGCCTGCCACATATGGCAATTAATAAAGATTCTTGTATCGTTTTGTTATGTAACTCAACTGATCAAGTTATTAATGTTATGATGTTGGTTGTAATACTACTATATATAGATGTTAATTTATGTTTACGGTTGTCCATGTGTATTAAAAATTTGTATTCAGACATGTCGTAATGATTGTAATTATGATAAAATTGCAAACACATAATGAATAGAAATTCAAAATAAACTTGATGAATGTAGAGAAAGTTGCTGAAATTCAGCTTTTGTAGATGAATCAGTTGTTCTTTAACAATCCCATATCAAATTGATCACTTACTTACGATAGTATCTAAACGGGTCTTAATACTTGTGTAAATTCTAAATCTATATCTCTGGTGGTATTAATAGAAATATGGAACATGCAAGCAATGAGACTTCCAACACTGGAGCAATCATGACGCCTGCAGATATCCAGAAAATGATTACTGATGGCATAGCTGCAGCTCGTGAAGCTGATCGCTCAAGTAACAATATAGGAGCAAACCATGAAGGCGAGACATCTACTCCTCGTAAGTGTACTTACAAAGACTTCATGGCTTGTAAGCCAACTAACTTCAGGGGAATAGAAGGAGTTACAGAAATGGCTCAATGGTTCGAACATACTGAAACAGTCTTCAAGAGGAGCGGCTGTCCTGATGATAGCAAAGTCACCTTTGCTACAGGAGCTCTTCAGGGAGAAGCATTATCATGGTGGAATGCTACCGCAAAAACCATGGGACAAGATGAAGCTTTTCAACTCTCTTGGACTGAGTTAAAAAAGAAGATTCTTAAGAAGTATTGTCCCAGGACAGAGATCCGGAAACTAGAAGATGAGTTTAATCAACTAGTAGTGAAGTACCACGACCTAAGAACTTATGACCGAATGTTTCAGGAATTGTCAATGTTATGCCCATCAATAGTGCCAGATATTGAGAAAACACTGGATAAGTATGTGGAAGGATTACCCCAGAGTATCGAGTTTGATGTCACCGCATCAAACCCAAAGACTGTTGAAGAAGCGATGGGACTTGCACAGCGATTGTTGAACCGAATGATCAGGCGAGGTTCTACCTCTACGATCAACGAACATAAGAGAAGCTTTGATAATCGTGGGAACAACAACAGCAGCAACAGAAACAACAACAACAACTACAACAGTACCAGGAGCTACAGCAACAACAACCAAAGCAGCAACCGCAACCGAGATCAGCAGCAGAACCGCAACAACCACCACCAGCAGCAGAACCATCGTCAAGAAGCCGCCAGAGCCTATGTGGCTGTACCCACAGAAAGAAAGGGTTATATTGGGACTCTACCCCCGTGTAACAAGTGCAGAATGCATCATACCGGACCTTGTACAGCTACTTGCGGCAACTGACTAAGAGTTGGACATATGACTAAGGACTGCCGAGCCACCGGAGCCAACACACAACCGATAGCTGTAAAATGCCATGGTTGTGGTGAATTGGGACATTACAAGACTTACTGTCCAAAGAACCTCAATAATGTTGCCCGTGGAAGAGCATATGTGCTCGGTGATGGAAACGCAACTCAGAATCCCGACGTTGCTACGGGTACGTTCTTATTAAATCAACGCAATGCTAAGATATTGTTTGATTCTGGAGCCGATAAAAGCTTTGTGTCTACTTCGTTTGCCTTACTGCTAAATATTGCTCCCATAGAACTAGATACCACTTATGAAATAGAAGCAAACGGAAATCTCCTAAGTACCAATACCATGATCAGAAATTGCACCTTAACTCTCTAAAATAAATCTTTTCCCATCGACCTCATGCCTATCCAACTTGGAAGTTTTGATGTCATCATCGGCATGGATTGGTTATCCAAACACCGTGCCAGAATCATTTGTGACAAGAAAGACATCCAAATTCCTCTCAACAATGAAACACTTACTGTTCGATGTGATAACCATAGAACCCAACTCAATATCATCTCGTACATCAAGACGGTGAAGTACATAAACAAAGGATGCCAAGTATTCCTGATTCAAGTGACGGAAGTAGAAACGAAAGAAAAGAAGAAACAAATTAAAGAAGTACCAGTCGTAATAGAATTTTCTGAAGTATTCCCTGAAGACTTGCCCGGGATTCCACCAACCCGACAAGTAGAATTTCGCATCGATTTAGTGCCTGGAGCAGCACCTGTTGCAAGAGCACCATATCGATTAGCACCCTCCGAGATGAAAGAATTATCTAAACAGTTAAAAGAACTGTAGGATAAAGGATTCATCCAACCAAGCTCGTCACCTTGGGGAGCACCAATCCTATTTGTCAAAAAGAAGGACGGAACATTCCGAATGTGTATCGATTACCGAGAGTTGAATAAACTCACGGTGAAAAATCGATATCCATTACCGAGAATCGACGATCTATTTGACCAGTTACAAGGATCGAGTGTTTACTCAAAAATCGATCTGAGATCGGGTTATCATCAATTAAGAGTCAGGGAAGAAGACATTCCTAAGACAGCTTTTCGAACATGGTACGGGCATTATGAATTTCAAGTAATGCCATTTGGTCTTACCAACGCACCAGCAGTTTTCATGGATTTGATGAACCGAGTAGCAAGCCTTACTTGGACAAATTCGTAATTGTATTCATTGATGACATCTTAATCTACTCACGTAACGAGGAAGAGCATGCTGGACACTTGAGAACCATTTTGGAGTTACTCAAGAAAGAAAAGTTGTACGCCAAGTTTTCCAAATGTGATTTTTGGATTCCTACCGTTCAATTTCTAGGCCACATCATCAACAGTCGAGGTATCCACGTAGACCCCGCAAAGATCGAAGCAGTGAAAGGTTGGGAATCACCCACCACTCCAACTGAAATTCGTTAATTTCTAGGTCTCGCTGGTTATTATCGAAGGTTTATAGAAAACTTTTCAAAGATCGCAAAACCTTTGACGGAACTCACCCAGAAAAATAAGAAGTACATCTGGGAAGAGAAGCAAGAGTCTGCATTCCAACTCTTAAAGCAAAAACTTTGTGAGGCACCAATATTAGCACTACCAGAAGGAAATAATGACTTTGTTGTGTATTGTGACGCATCTCATCATGGTTTAGGTGCGGTATTAATGCAAAGAAACAAAGTTATAGCTTATGCCTCACGACAGCTCAAGAAGAATGAAGAAAATTATACCACCCACGATCTAGAATTAGGAGCAGTGGTTTTCGCTCTTAAAATATGGAGACATTACCTATACGGTACAAAGTGTACGGTTTTCACTGATCACAAAAGTCTTCAACATATAATGGATCAGAAGGAGCTGAACATGAGACAATGCCGATGGTTGGAACTACTCAACGACTACGATTGTGAGATTCGTTACCACCCCGGTAAAGCGAATGTCATAGCCGACGCCTTGAGCAGGAAAGAAAGAATCAAACCTCTTAGAGTCCGATCTCTAGGAATGACAATTCACTCACCACTCCCATCTCAAATCATCATAGCGCAAACAGAAGCTCTTAAAGAAGAAAACCGACCATATGAGAAGATTGACAGAAGGCCAAATAATGAAGAGAAGATTGACAGAATGCCAAATAATGAAGAAGAGATTGACAGAATGCCAAATAATGAAAAAGCATTCATAAGAAGAACTGATGGAATGTTATGTTTCAATGAAAGATATTGGGTTCCTTTCTTCGGAGGTATTCGTGATCTTATCATGCATGAATCCCATAAATCCAAATATTCCATCCACCCAGGTTCCAATAAAATGTATCAAGATCTTAAGAAGATATATTGGTGGCCAAACATGAAAGCCGATATCGCTGAGTATGTTGGTAAATGTTTAACCTGTTCAAGAGTAAAGGCGGAGACTCAGAAACCGTCTGGATTACTCGTGCAACCAGAGATACCAGTCTGGAAATGGGAACGAATCACCATGGATTTTATTACCAAATTACCAAGGACTTCGACCAGATTGGACACAATCTGGGTCATTATCGATCGATTAACCAAGTCTGCACATTTCCTACCTATCAAAGAAACTGACGAGATGGATACACTCGCTCAGTTATATTTCAAGGAAATTGTGATTCGACATGGAGTTCCGATATCCATCATTTCAGATAGAGACAGCAGATTTACCTCAAGATTTTGGGAGTCTCTACAGAAATCTTTTGGTACTCGTTTGGATATGAGCACCGCTTATCATCCACAGACCGATGGTCAAAGTGAAAGGACAATCCAAACCTTGGAAGATATGCTCCGAGCATGTGTTATTGATTTCGGAAAAGGTTGGGATAAACACTTACCGTTGGTTGAATTCTCTTACAATAACAGCTATCACGCCAGCATAAAAGCTGCACCTTTTGAAGCACTTTATGGAAGAAAGTGCAGGTCGCCTATCTGTTGGACAGAAGTTGGTGACATACAACTCACCGGACCAGAACTGATACACGACACAACGGAGAAGATTTTCAAGATCAAACAACGCCTACAAGCTGCTCGTGACAGACAGAAGAGCTATGCTGATGTCAGAAGAAAGCCTATGGAATTTCAAGTGGGCGACAGAGTCATGTTAAAAGTTTCTCCCTGGAAGGGAATGATCCGCTTCGGAAAGCGAGGAAAATTAAACCCGAGGTACATTGGACCCTTCAAAATTCTTGAAAGAATTGGTCCAGTTGCTTATAAGTTAGAACTCCCGGAAGAACTCAGTAGGGTACACCCTACATTTCACGTGTCACAACTCAAAAAGTGTTTGTCCGACGAAACTCTCGTTATTCCACTGAAAGAGATCAGATTGGATGACAAACTTGTGTTCACAAAAGAGCCTGTGGAAATAATGGACAGAGAAGTGAAACAACTCAAACAGAGTTGTATCCCCATTGTCAAGGTTAGATGGGACTCCAAGCGAGGACCAGCTTATACGTGGGAATGTGAAGATAGATTTCGTGAGAAATATCCACATTTATTTCCATAGATCACTCTAGATAGTTAGCTTAAACTTGAATTTCGGGACGAAATTCAGAGTGTGAAGTATGTACTGTAAAACCTTGAAAAATCCGTTGTAATTATGATCGTTAATAAATAAATAAATAAACCTCAGTTACTGTTACCGATTCCCATTATTACAGAAAAATTTGAAATTTTTCTTATTATATTATTTATACGTGTTTACGAAATAATATAATTCACCAAATGATGGGACAAGCTTTCGACACATTTAACGAAAATCAATTAACTCACTAATCCTAAGTTATACACCAATCGGACTTTAATTATTTCCCGTCCATATTTAAATTCGGCCCACTCCATCTAGTTAACCCACGATTCAAAGCCCAAAAACCCACTTGCGATTTTAGTTACTAGTCGACTTAACCATGCTACAAAACGAACATCGTTCTCTCGAATATTAAACACGACGACTATATATTTTTACCTCATCTCGTTACTCACCTATCTAACTCTTAACGTACCAAATCTCATCAGCTCACGTCGCGTTTTACTTTGGTTTTGAAATCAAAACCATTCGGTTTAAATAAATCAACTCGACAAAAATATAATTAATCAAAACTTATCCGTTTTGACTCCCGTTTGTTCCTACGTGATTCTAAAAATATTTAAATCATTGTTGCATAACAAAAATCGAGTTACAGATCCATGCCCTAGGTGTTACACGATTTAATGTAAATCGATTACATATAAAAATAGTGGTCGACATATTAGGTGACTCAAAGGAACAATCTCCTCATTTCAAGCACACACATCACATTATTTTAATACTAGAATGAGTGAAATGCATTCACTTCACTGACAATGCCTAAAAGTAGCTTGCATGAATCATTTAAATCTTTACGTAAACAATAACTTCGCTATATATACTTTTCACTTACTATCTATTTTTCTACTTCAACAACTCCAAATATAACTCACATTTCACCACCAAAATAATCATTGCAAGTCACAGGAATATCATTCGAATTTAAAGAAGCCATCGAAAGAGTTTTGGTTCAAAAATATATTCGTATAACTTGTTATAATCGAACATATTTCATTTCCCGTGTTCCATCTCATTCCTATTCGATCCTATATCTCTTTTCAAGTATTTTAAGTATTTTGGAAACCTTACAAACTCATTTGGTTTGATTATTTTAAAAGCATGCATCGTTATTTAGATAGTATACTCGAGCGTATATAATTTTATTTATTTGTTTACGTAATATATTTCGTATACAACACAACGACATGGTTGCCTCCCTTGCGGAAGGCCAAATAACCATGACATGCACACACCCTTCACTATTATTTCAACGTAACATGCATCGTTCGAACATATTTGGTTTATAATTCTTATCGCTAAAATTCTGCCAAAAGACTTAGATTATTTCAACATATTTTTCTATATGTACATATGGCCAAGTCGCTTACTAAATGAACATGTATCTCAAAATTTTACTTAACGATCGTACTATATCTTTACACCAACTAATAGACCACCTAGCTAACAATCATTTTTATTAAGACGGCTTGTAAAAATAAACTTGTTTCGACACGTTAAATTGGCCAAAGTGAATTGCGAAAACCAAGTTTTTAAATAAGCTATAACTAGCGAGGTGGGCTTTAAAGCCCATTAAGTCGATTTTAAGCTAATTAGATAAGCTAGCTTATCAAACCTTTTTGATATGAAATAAGAACCTGAAAAATGATATTTTTGACGAGCCCAACTCGTCTCACGATTTACGGATTTTTAAACGTTATCGGGTCACTAAATTAGTCGTTAAAGGCCATTAAGTGAAATAATAAGCTCTAGACTTAATAAGCTGTTAAATTAAGCTTTTTCTAACTTGAATGAGCTGCAGAAAAGTTAAAATAATTTTTCCCATCATTTTTGTAAAATTGGACTAAAAATGTAACGCGACAACACCTAGAGGGATCAAAACTGTCAAACGTGTAAACTATGGACTAAAAATGTAAAAACAGTATATTTAGGGTATAAAATGACATATTATAAATTCCCAGGACCAGAATTGTATATTGGACAAGTAGAGGACAAAAATTGTAAATTATATATAATAAAGGACTAACGGTGTAACGCTAACGCCGTTAGGGTAAAAATTGTAAAAATTGGAAAAGGACAAGGACCAACATATTCTATTTGACATTCTTAGTTTATTTTCTATTTTTGTCATTTAAATTCACGTCACATGCATATTTATTATATTTCATTTATATATTATTTAACGTTACGTTAATAATATATTTAACGATATTTCAACTAGTTTTATTTATATAATATTTATCATAAAAACTTTGAAAACAATTTAATTATCATATCTTGTGATATTAATCTCAATAATTTCATTTACATATCATCTTTCCATAATGATTAATATATTATTCATTAATCGTTATTCGTTATTCATAAATCATTATACATTACTCGTTTCACAATCACCAAATAGTATTTGGTCAGATTCTCAAATATATTTATTTATCAGGTCTTGTTTCGAAGCCGTTATTATAATCTCATCCGAATTTACTTTTCATCATTCTCAATACCTCTTAATGTGAGTTAAAGCCTCACATTTACTTATTTTAAACTCCGTGAGGGAGATACATGTTATAAACAAATCACAAGTATTTTTCTGTATGCTACCTGACTTGATATATGACTAAGTTACCTATTGCCAAAAGACCCTTATTCATGAGCCATTAATCATTTTGTAAGTGAACGCGAATATAGTGAATTGATCTATTTAGGTTTGACAGCCTATCCTACTAATACTGGACAGAATGCCTTTTGGTTAGTCGTATTAGTCGCGATACATTATATTTGAGTAAAAATAAGAATTGGCAAATCACCTATTACACGAGGGCATAAACATCATCATTGACTTGATGATCACCTCCATTTTTACGGTACTTTGTTAATGTTTGAGTGTCATGAGACTTAGGGCAATATATATATACTGAAATATCAACTTTTCAAACTGATTGTATCTTCTATACAATCTTACTTGTGTATCGAACTGATTATTAAATTCAAACTCTATAACATCACTCAACAATTTTGTTGACTTTTAAGCATGTTTATCTTAGGTAACTAGCAGGAGAAGCAAGGGCATGGAGTGGGCAAATTTCCTATCTCTTAATAATGGTGTAAAATAAAATGTTTAATTCAGTTTAAAACATTAATCCTTCTAAGGATTTTATTACTCTGATATGTACTTTTGTAACTGAATTTCTATAATAATGCACCTATGTTTTCAAAATGTCTCTTTCTAGCCGTTTTCTGTAATTATGACAAAGATCCTCACAGTAATACCCCGATTAGTCTTCCGCTGTTAACTTGTAAATTAGGGTGTGTTACAATTGTCTTCTTCAACTCTTGTGTTTAGTTTCCGCATAAGCACAAGTTTATAGTTCAGAGATTCTCAAAGTAGTTTGCTGGTTTTTATTTCGTTTTTGCTGGTGGTTCCTGCTGATGGTTTCTGCTGCTAGTGATGGTGGATTCAGTTGGTACTGCTTTCGTTATATTTAATATAGTAGGTCCTCAGACGCCCTTGGATTTTGAACGATGTGATGCTTATGGCTTGACTACTTTTTGGTTTGGTGTTTACAAGGTGTTTAGTACATAACATAATGATGTCGTGGAAGGTCCGGGACCACACACATTATTTTATGTGATTTGATCTGGGATCAATTGGCGGTTATGGATGATGAACGTCTGGGACGACAATCCGTAACTGAGGTGTAATAAACATATCTTGTTCGCACTAAGTCAGATAAGGATATTGTAAAGAAATTTGTTGCATGGTTTGTTTTGGAGATTCATTTCATGGGATAATTCTTAATTGGAACAGTTACACACGCTTTACAAATATTTTGGGGGGCATATGATACCATACAGTTCATGATATGATTATTAAAAAGGAAAAATAATAAAAAGCATTGAGTGACTTCTGGTTGATCCGTCTGCGCTCACTAAGACTATTGGCCATTTCATGTGATCGCCATGCATATATTGACTACAAGAATTATCCAAAGACATTCTATTCATGATGTCTTTTTCTCACTGAAGGAAGAAATGATCTATGCCTCTGAGTTCATGATTCAAGCAGATGGTTAGTATATTTTTAAGGGGAAGCTTATTGTTCAAAAATACTTAACCATCTACATGCATCACTAAAGGGGAAGCGTTTACGAGATGCACAAGACCCCTATTGGATGATTACAAAAAGGGGAAGAAGATTTATGATGTGCAGCTTATTATTTGTGATGACATGTTTTAGCATTGTTTCTTCATGCAGATTGTTTTGTAATATCAAATAGGGGAAGATTGTTGGGAACTACAGATTTGATGATTACAAAACCACAAGCAAGAATGAAGAAAGAAGAAACAATAGGGACCTAATGTGTAATAGTTAGTTAGCTTGATTAGTAAGCTAGGGTTTTTGTAACCTTCATCTATTATATAACGAGGGTTGGCGTCTAGGGTTACAAGAACTTATTCAATAGAAATAGTTGAATTCTTCAATGAGAGTCGATTGAAACGTGTTTAAGTGTTCGTTAGTAGTAGTAGGTTTTTATTTATGTTTAATAAAGAAAAACCTTGTTAGAAACTTTGATTGTTCTTATTATTATTCCGCTGTGCAAATCAATGTTTCTATAATCCTAGATTGGTTTGATTCTGGTTTTACACATAGACCCTCCCCCGGGCTCCTCCATCTTTACCTCGATTTCCTTGCGGCACAACAGTTCCTGGGTTTCCGCCAGCTCCTTGATTCTTTTGGTTACCCTGATTACCCTGGTAACCTCTGTTCCACCATTACCCTGATTCCTGGGCTTTCGACATTCACTTCGGTAATGCCCTTTCTCACCACAACCAAAACATGTGATCTCAGCCTTCGGGTTGTTTGTTGGTGCAACTTGTGCAGTTGCAAGGGGTCTTGCTTTGCAATCACGGGTCATATGTCCTATCTTTTGACATTTGTGGCATTTGACCGTGCACTGACCCTTATGATGCAACTTGCAGCAATTACACAGTAGCAAGTTCCCTGCGTAGACCTTCTTTTCCGTTGGTCCCGTAGCATACGCCTTTGCAACCTCCTGTCCTCTTATTAGTCACACCCGCTTCAACCGAATCCTCGATCACTTGGTCCATTAATTTGTTGGCCACTTCCATGGTCTCATGGAGATCAGCAGCCTTGTAGGTAGTGACATTACCATTGATGGATGGGGGTAATCCGCCAATGTACCTTTCCAGTAGACGGGTTTCAGTCTGGACCATATTGGGGCATAGTAAAGCAAGCTCTTGGAAACGTTGATTATACACAGCCATGTTGGTACCCTACACTTTGAGGCTGTAAAACCCTAAAAATCTAAAACATGTAAAATTACCAAAATGCCCCTGCAAGTTTAGAAATTAATTAAAAGTTTATAAAGTATCAAATAAATTCCAAACTTCTGGAAATGCATAAGTTATGAATCCCAAATAATTTTAACAATTCTATTTAACATTTATACAAGAAATAAAATTACCAAAATGCCCATAGAGCCGAATATTATTGTTATTAACATTTAAATTGTATAAAGTAAAAATAAATGCATTTAAAGGTAGAAATAAATCACATTGATTTGGCCAACCCATTTTGCCGAGATTTCTGGTCCAAGCCCACCCCATTGACTCGGTTTCCTATTTTAAAAATCAATCACACCCTTTCTTGATAACCCTAAATTACCGAGTGAAATAACACACACAAATAAATCCATATAGCCTCCAATCGACACCCTAAAATCCCTAGACCATTTTTCTGTGATTGATCATCATCCAAAAGAACTAGGAAAAATACCATTCGAATTATTTGAAGCTTGGTCCGATCTTGGTGAATTATTTCTTTGTCGCTAGAACAAAATAAGGTATGGAACGAATTAATTCTTGCAACCTCCTAAAAATTCGTTTCTTATTTTTCTTGTGTTGCTCACATCATATGTGACCTGTGAAAATTGGTTTCATGATTTTTAGATCGTTTTTGAAGTCGTGGTGATTTTTGACCCGTTTTGGCTAATCGCGTACAAAAGAATTCGTACACCTCATTCCACACGTTCAAATCTGGATTTGGTATTTTTCTCAGACCCTATATATGTTAAGAACATCAAATAAAATGTATAAGTCAATCCATGCATGCTTATTATAATATTTGTGAATTAAATCTTAAAAACGTGTATAAAACATAAATAATTCAATCCGAATTTTTGAGGCTCCTTATTTATTTTATTTGGATTCTACATGATCATAAAAATCTGGGAAAAATGTTACTTCGAATTATTGGGGCCTAATCGAATTATTTGTGGATTTATTTGGTTTACCGATTTAAAGAAAATAAAGAAGAAAAAGAAATAAAATGTAAATCGATTTAGGGATTATACTTTTGGGGCTGTTTTTGAGTGATTAAATGATGATTAATGAGGATCTAATGATTGGTTAATGATTTGTATTTTTAGAGTTAGGGTTTTGGCTAATTAAAGTGTTATACGATTGGTTTAAATTGTTTTGGGTGAGTTTTGTAACTTTTAAAACTCAAGGGTTATTTTTAGAACTTATTTTGGAACATGTACCTACTGTATAAAATATAAAAAGAGGGGGTCTAGTGTCATTTTTGTATTTTAAAGGATTAAAATGTTTCTAGGGTTTAATTAAGGTACGAATTATAAAATAATTAAATGGAGGGACTAAACTTGTAATTTCTGGAAACTTGGGGCTGTTTTGAGTAATATAATCTATTCAGGGGGTTATGTGTAAATTTGGTGATTTAATGGGTTAATATGTAATTATTAATATTATAAAGTTGAAATTGTAAAATAAGGGACTAAATATGTAACTTTGAAAACTAGAGGGACCTATTGTGTAAATTCTGTAAAATTGAGGATACATTCTTATAATATGATAAAATGAGTGACCATTGTGAAACTTTGATAAATTAAGGGTCTAAAGTGTAACTACGAACAATTGAAGGGTTAAAGTGTAACTTTTGAAACTTAAGGGGTATAAAGTGTAAATTATGAAACCTAAAGGACTAAAAGAGTATCTTGATGAATCTAAAAGCTAAAATGGAAAATTACTTAAAATGAAAGGGTTTGTAATTCTTGTCTACCCCCTCTAGGTGTGAAGAAAGAGAGGTCCTGATCCACTTTGTGTCATCCATTTCTGAATTGTGGTTGCTTCTGGAATAAGGTACAGATATTCTGACCTTCTCTGTAAGGTTTCCTATGATTCTTTTCTGATCTGTTAAATCTCTGATTTGATACTCTGTTACGATCCTTTGCTATGACACCTTTGCTTCGACCTTTGATCTCTGATTTTGGACCTATGATATGAAGACCTTTTTGATATGAGATGGAAATGTTTTAAGTAAAGTATTTTGAAAGGGTTTT
Organism: Artemisia tridentata subsp. tridentata; assembly: GCA_021014915.2. Classification (NCBI taxonomy): domain Eukaryota; kingdom Viridiplantae; phylum Streptophyta; class Magnoliopsida; order Asterales; family Asteraceae; genus Artemisia; species Artemisia tridentata. The sequence continues at coordinate 23,407,314 of CP139505.1, forward strand.
TCAAGCATGATATATTGACTTTAAGAAAACTATTTTTGAAGTTCGTTTTATGAAAACTATTTGAAAGACCATTTATGAAAACTATTTTGAAAGATTGTTTTAAATGAACCTTAAGAGAAAACCTTTTGAAAAGTACTTTTGATATTGAACCTTTTGAAGATTTGACCATCTGATACTTTGACCCTTTTGGATATTGACCTGGGATATTTGATCTTCTGATATGAACCTTCTGATATGACACTCTGATTATGATATGAACCTTTGACCTTTGACCTTTGACCTTTGACTCCCAGTTTGATACCCGAGCCAAAATGTGTTCCCTAGCCATGAAGGTAACATGGCCGTGTCTGTGATGCACCACTGGCATGACTCTTGTGTGGTCAGAGTGATTAACCACACCGTCCCTGTTCTGTTCTGATATGTGCACACTATATGATTATGGCCGATATTTCTGTTTTGGGGGCGTATGGATGCATCCTAGATTTGTTCTGTTTTGTGAAGATCTGATATATCTGATATTTGGTGACTGATGATGGGTGCAATCCACGTCTTTCATGTTCTGGGAGCTAGCTACTCCATATATTTCTGTTGGATACATGAGGTCACCCCTCATATTATCTGGGTACTTGAGAGGCATCCCCTCTGGATTTCTTATATGGTTACATGGATATGACATTTCTGTTTCTGGGCTCGTGGTGGATTACTGTCCTAAACCTTTACTCTCTCTCTGTACCTTGATTTATCTATTTCTTATACTATGTCTGTGTTTTTCCTTTTACTTTCATTGCTTTTGCTTTCGTTTCCGTTTATTATATATCTGTTCACTGGGCTTTGTAAGCTCAGCCGTACGTTTTCTTTCGTGTACGGCAGGTTTTAGTTGAAAGCTGGGTTGGACTTAGAGAAGACCTTGCTAACTAATTTGGATTAGAGATGATTTAAAAAGTTATATTCAGACTTAGTGATTATCGCATATCTCGTTTGAAACCTTGAAATTTCAGATTTTTGTTTGTAACCCTTGGAATCCTATTGTATTATTTATGTCATAAGCTTGTGTTTGTTCTGATAAGAATCCGTATCTGTGACACCTTTGCCCTTGTCGGGTTGGGGTGTTACAATTATGGTATCAGAGCGTACAGGCACCCGAAAACCTTCGGCTTAGGCCATTTGACCTGTGAGGATCTGGGTAGACATTAGGTTTCCGTCCGCGCACTCTCTTCCATTGCTTCTGTTATCCTACTTGCTCATGTCGACACCTTTCGTATTCTATTTTGTCATCAATATACCCCTTCTGATCGTTCTGCTAATCGTGTAGATGGTGTCCGTTATACTACTTGCTCATGTCGACACCTTTCGTATTCTATTTTGTCATCAATATACTCCTTCTGATCGTTCTGCTAATCGTGTAGATGGTGTCCACGCGCGCTCGAGAGTACTCCGCACGGAAAAAAGCAACGATGGACCATCGTTTATCCTACCGGCAGCAGGAAGATTGGGAAGATATGGAGAACGGCAAGGAGGAAGTTAATTCCTGCTAGTATATGGCCGTGTTATATCGAGGAGGAGCTGACCATAGTGAACAAAGATGGAGCAGAAGTGCTAGAGTACTCCACCCAGGTGATCTACAAAGATGGAGCGGCCATTCGGTACGCAGGCAAGTGCCCCAATTTCATTGAGGAGAATGGAGTGGTACGAATCCAGCCCCGCAACGTGGACAACCTCGAGGATGACAAGAAGGACCCTGCCGATGCGACTCCTGCCTCAGCCTGAAGAGATCGCCTGCATGATTTGTTTCCTTCTGTTTGTTTGAATGATTTGATACGCATGTTTCTTTCCGTTTATGACGCATTGACTTCCTCTTGATTTTCGTACGAATATTTTGGATTTTGATCTAATAATTCCATTCCAAGTTGAATTCTGAGATTTTGGCTTGATTTGTTTTGAGTATTTTATGATCATGATCCGATGGAAGACACCAAGTATGTACTTCATTTTGCTCTACCTTAAGAGAATTTACTCCATCCGTTTATCTCCGTCATCTTACGTTAAGATCCATTCTGCTAAACTATTCCAAATCTGCTGCAAGTAACGCTTATCCGATCCGGCATGTTCTGTCTCGTTTCTGTCATGTTCGCTCTTCTATGTCCCTGCAAATTTCGAGGACGAAATTTTTTTTGTTAGTGGGGAAGAATTGTAAAACCCTAAAAATCTAAAACATGTAAAATTACCAAAATGCCCCTGCAAGTTTAGAAATTAATTAAAAGTTTATAAAGTATCAAATAAATTCCAAACTTCTGGCAATGCATAAGTTATGAATCCCAAATAATTTTAACAATTCTATTTAACATTTATACAAGAAATAAAATTACCAAAATGCCCATAGAGCCGAATATTATTGTTATTAACATTTAAATTGTATAAAGTAAAAATAAATGCATTTAAAGGTAGAAATAAATCACATTGATTTGGCCAACCCATTTTGCCGAGATTTCTGGTCCAAGCCCACCCCATTGACTCGGTTTCCTATTTTAAAAATCAATCACACCCTTTCTTGATAACCCTAAATTACCGAGTGAAATAACACACACAAATAAATCCATATAGCCTCCAATCGACACCCTAAAATCCCTAGACCATTTTTCTGTGATTGATCATCATCCAAAAGAACTAGGAAAAATACCATTCGAATTATTTGAAGCTTGGTCCGATCTTGGTGAATTATTTCTTTGTCGCTAGAACAAAATAAGGTATGGAACGAATTAATTCTTGCAACCTCCTAAAAATTCGTTTCTTATTTTTCTTGTGTTGCTCACATCATATGTGACCTGTGAAAATTGGTTTCATGATTTTTAGATCGTTTTTGAAGTCGTGGTGATTTTTGACCCGTTTTGGCTAATCGCGTACAAAAGAATTCGTACACCTCATTCCACGCGTTCAAATCTGGATTTGGTATTTTTCTCAGACCCTATATATGTTAAGAACATCAAATAAAATGTATAAGTCAATCCATGCATGCTTATTATAATATTTGTGAATTAAATCTTAAAAACGTGTATAAAACATAAATAATTCAATCCGAATTTTTGAGGCTCCTTATTTATTTTATTTGGATTCTACATGATCATAAAAATCTGGGAAAAATGTTACTTCGAATTATTGGGGCCTAATCGAATTATTTGTGGATTTATTTGGTTTACCGATTTAAAGAAAATAAAGAAGAAAAAGAAATAAAATGTAAATCGATTTAGGGATTATACTTTTGGGGCTGTTTTTGAGTGATTAAATGATGATTAATGAGGATCTAATGATTGGTGAATGATTTGTATTTTTAGAGTTAGGGTTTTGGCTAATTAAAGTGTTATACGATTGGTTTAAATTGTTTTGGGTGAGTTTTGTAACTTTTAAAACTCAAGGGTTATTTTTAGAACTTATTTTGGAACATGTACCTACTTTATAAAATATAAAAAGAGGGGGTCTAGTGTCATTTTTGTATTTTAAAGGATTAAAATGTTTCTAGGGTTTAATTAAGGTACGAATTATAAAATAATTAAATGAGGGACTAAACTTGTAATTTCTGGAAACTTGGGGCTGTTTTGAGTAATATAATCTATTCAGGGGGTTATGTGTAAATTTGGTGATTTAATGGGTTAATATGTAATTATTAATATTATATAAGTTGAAATTGTAAAATAAGGGACTAAATATGTAACTTTGAAAACTAGAGGGACCTATTGTGTAAATTCTGTAAAATTGAGGATACATTCTTATAATATGATAAAATGAGTGACCATTGTGAAACTTTGATAAATTAAGGGTCTAAAGTGTAACTACGAACAATTGAAGGGTTAAAGTGTAACTTTTGAAACTAAAGGGGTATAAAGTGTAAATTATGAAACCTAAAGGACTAAAAGAGTATCTTGATGAATCTAAAAGCTAAAATGGAAAATTACTTAAAATGAAAGGGTTTGTAATTCTTGTCTACCCCCTCTAGGTGTGAAGAAAGAGAGGTCCTGATCCACTTTGTGTCATCCATTTCTGAATTGTGGTTGCTTCTGGAATAAGGTACAGATATTCTGACCTTCTCTGTAAGGTTTCCTATGATTCTTTTCTGATCTGTTAAATCTCTGATTTGATACTCTGTTACGATCCTTTGCTATGACACCTTTGCTTCGACCTTTGATCTCTGATTTTGGACCTATGATATGAAGACCTTTTTGATATGAGATGGAAATGTTTTAAGTAAAGTATTTTGAAAGGGTTTTTCAAGCATGATATATTGACTTTAAGAAAACTATTTTTGAAGTTCGTTTTATGAAAACTATTTGAAAGACCATTTATGAAAACTATTTTGAAAGATTGTTTTAAATGAACCTTAAGAGAAAACCTTTTGAAAAGTACTTTTGATATTGAACCTTTTGAAGATTTGACCATCTGATACTTTGACCTTTTTGGATATTGACCTGGGATATTTGATCTTCTGATATGAACCTTCTGATATTGAACCTTCTGATATGACACTCTGATTATGATATGAACCTTTGACCTTTGACCTTTGACCTTTGACTCCCAGTTTGATACCCGAGCCAAAATGTGTTCCCTAGCCATGAAGGTAACATGGCCGTGTCTGTGATGCACCACTGGCATGACTCTTGTGTGGTCAGAGTGATTAACCACACCGTCCCTATTCTGTTCTGATATGTGCACACTATATGATTATGGCCGATATTTCTGTTTTGGGGGCGTATGGATGCATCCTAGATTTGTTCTGTTTTGTGAAGATCTGATATATCTGATATTTGGTGACTGATGATGGGTGCAATCCACGTCTTTCATGTTCTGGGAGCTAGCTACTCCATATATTTCTGTTGGATACATGAGGTCACCCCTCATATTATCTGGGTACTTGAGAGGCATCCCCTCTGGATTTCTTATATGGTTACATGGATATGACATTTCTGTTTCTGGGCTCGTGGTGGATTACTGTCCTAAACCTTTACTCTCTCTCTGTACCTTGATTTATCTATTTCTTATACTATGTCTGTGCTTTTCCTTTTACTTTCATTGCTTTTGCTTTCGTTTCCGTTTATTATATATCTGTTCACTGGGCTTTGTAAGCTCAGCCGTACGTTTTCTTTCGTGTACGGCAGGTTTTAGTTGAAAGCTGGGTTGGACTTAGAGAAGACCTTGCTAGCTAATTTGGATTAGAGATGATTTAAAAAGTTATATTCAGACTTAGTGATTATCGCATATCTCGTTTGAAACCTTGAAATTTCAGATTTTTGTTTGTAACCCTTGGAATCCTATTGTATTATTTATGTCATAAGCTTGTGTTTGTTCTGATAAGAATCCGTATCTGTGACACCTTTGCCCTTGTCGGGTTGGGGTGTTACACCTGCACTTTGAGGTTCCAAAACTCAACCTCCAACTTCTTCAATTCATTGCAAGGGCAATACTTCTTGAGTACCATCTCTTTGAAGTTTTCCCATGACATTGCGTAAGCAGTGTCATAGCCAGCCGATTTCAAATAATTGTTTCACCAGGTTAAGGCATCATCCAGGAAAGTAAATGATGCAAACATAACCCTGTCTTCTTCTGAACAACTATATATTCGGAATACGGTCTCCAACCTTTTGATCCATCGGACTAAAACCACTGCCCCTCAGTTCCTCCAAAACCGCCAGTCATGACCTTCCGGAAGTCTTGGTAAGTGCAACCACGAGTGTTGTTGTTTGTTGGTCTCGAATTCCCAACATCAGTAGTCGAGTTGTTTGCTGCAGCCAGTGCTGCTGCCACCCGTTCCTCTACCAGTTGATCAAGAATTGGTCGGTTCACAGGTTAAGCCGCTGCAGTAGCCCTAGCTGGGCCTGGGTTAGCTGGTTGTGCATGAGTGGTTCTGTTTTTCGATCTCTTCGGAGGCTTTTTGCTGTATCACGACAAAAAGATAGAGACAATTGAGATTCAAAGAGTTTGTTATCGCACAAGTGCATAATTACTATAGGTAAAGTATATGAATAAGATCAATTATATAGAAGATGGCACAATAGAGTAATCAACCAAGCTTGTTATAGATAATAATCAATACGTGTTCACAAAATTACAAGCTCAAAATACACAAGAAAATAGTACAAGTTTCGAATACAGACGAAAGAATACAACTGCCACTAACTGATGACTGCTCAGTTTAGTGGGAATACATCATAACTACTAGAAACTAAAATCAATCACGCCCAATGCGTAGTTGCTCCAACTCTGCTACCATCCATGCTACAGTAGACTCCAAACGTCCTACGACTCCAACTGTGCAATGCGTCTCCTCGATGCCAAAACCTCCCTACGGTCCTTTTGCTCTGACCTCATAACTCCGGCAATCACTGACTCCAACTCATGCATCATGTGCCAATTGGTCCACTCTGCATCCTAAGCTCTTGCCTGATCTCTCCCTACGTCATCCATCCTCTGATGTACACCTGCAAGCTCTCTGCCAACTCGCTCATCACGTCTCCTAAGTCTCTCCAGCTGGTCTGAATGAACATCTAGTAGGCTTGCCTGTGCTCTCAACTGGATCAAGAACCTCGTAACATCATCCTCTTCCTCCTCCGCCATTGGTGAGACAGCAGGTGGAGGGGAAGCTGGTATCAATGGAGATGGCAGCACAAAAGATGGTGAGGATGGCTCATACGTGGGACTGTCAACACGAGGTTGGGTGTTCTGAATGTACTCAATGTCTCTGCATACTTCACCGTTGATCTCACAAGTAGCCGGAACATCCAAAGCCTCTTCTCTAGCCTGTAACATAGCAGCTCTCTGTCCCAATCCAAGATGTGTATCCATGTCTCCTCCTATCATCTGAGCAGCCCTAGAACTCTGCCCTATCTCAAAAGTACTCGGCACCTCCTCTAGAATTCCTTTCCCATGTTGCGGCTCAGCTTGTATAGTCTCCTCAGGTGTAGGGTCTGCCACTGGATCCTCTTCTGGATCCTCCTCCGGCTCTTCCCCTAGATCCTCCTCTGACTCTTCCTCATCCTCAGCTGAATATGAGTCATCAACCCTCCTGAGCCTCTGACGGAGCGGTGACTGACAGGAGATGTAGCAGGTAAAGGGGATAAGGGAGTGGTAGAGGTACCCATGTAAATGGCTCGGGTCCTCTTATGCGGTTAGGATAGTAGGTCTGAGTACCGCATTCGATGTCCTGGGATGCGCATGCGGGTGGTACGACGAACAAGGAGAGTATGAACATATGGGGTAGGCTGTATGGTAGTAAGCTGAGCAGGAATGTGATCAGTAATGGGTGTAGATGTTGGCAGTGCTAAGGTAGGTATGGGCTCAATAAGATCTGGGTCTAGTGCATTGAAAGCCTGTAGCACGTGCATGTAAGGGTCATCTGAACCCAGAGAGATCGGAGTGATGTGGTGGGAAGACATAGTCTGTGACAAAAAAAGGTATGTGTGTGTAAGTATATCGAAAATACTCGTAGTAAATAGTGTAGGTTAAGTATGTATAAATATATACATATAATACTTATAGTATATGTAGTTATGTAGAATCGATGAATAATAAATCGTAGCATATGGTTAAGACAAGTAAACAGCAAGTAAAGTGGCAAGCAAGGCAAGTGACGATCATAGGGAATTGTTTTTTTGTGAAAAGCGGTTATAGTTTAGGGTTTATATGTACCTAGGTCTCTATAACCTAGACTCTGATGCCAATCTGAAACACCCCCAAATTTAATAATCGCGGAAGCATACGGGTCATGGGGGTGCTACTGACAATTGGAAATCACAACACAAGGTAAATAAAACGGAATACATACTCCGTTTAAATATATCAAATCAAATATTTAGAGTTTACAATAGAGATTCATGTTCAGAAAATTAAGGCCCATTAGTTTTTGTAGTCCCATACAAAACAAGTCATAGTTATGTGCGCCAACACTTCAGGAAATGGGCTATGACCCTTTCCTTGCCAATACCTTGCCATAATCAGTCAAATTAAGCACCTGAGGAAAACATGCTAAAAGTCAACAAAAAGCTGGTGAGTTCATAGGTTAAATTAAAGCAGTAAACAATAAGTTTGGACCAATAGTTTTGTGTATGATCATTACAACGCATATAATGTCATACAAAATAGTCTATCGCGCTAGCTCTAAGTTCATGCAATCGAGGCTCGACAGTTCAGTGCGCTACTCTATACGCTCATATATAATAATCAGGGGCCCATAGCGAGTGTTTAACCCACTACACTAGTAGTCCGACTTGGTATACGCTCGCATTGACCTGTTTGGCCAACCAAACGGGGGAGTCACCCCAATAGATCTATTTATATCAATCATGCTTCCCAATGGGAACTAACGGTTCATGAAGGTGGGCATAACAGTGGGTTCAAGGGCTTAGGCTAACTACACAATAGTTTTAAGAAAATAAACAACAATGTGGTCCATAAAATGTTTTGCATGTTTTTCACCGCATAGTTGTAAAACAAGTATAGGTGAAGTGGGGCTATAAACTTACCTTAATAAAGTAAACAGTGAATGCAATGAATCAGAGAGTGTACGGCACCAACACGCGACCTAGATTTGTAAGGCATGCTTTAGTTCGCAGACTAAATTAAGTCTCCACGAAATTTAATTCAAAAGTTTGAAAGTGTTTACGTTGTTGTTGTTTGTGTGGCAGCAACTAAGTTTAAAAACGGTTTTCTAAGTATTTGTGGGTATTGGCTCTTGGAAGTGCTTAAGTGTATGACAATAAGAATATCGAAGACGAATAAGATTCTGATTTGACAATAACCGAAAGACGATGGATAAAAAGTGATTATGAACAATACCAGACGTTGTCGGGATATGGAACGCCATTGTTAAAGATATGTAAAAATAGTCGCTATAAAAATATATAAATAGATATATATTTTGGAGTGTAGGAAAAATTATGTGTAAGTGATGGTTTCATTTAAATGATTTGTAATTTGAAAACGAACGTATAAAGGTTGTGTATAAAATGTTTTGTTTGTCTAGTTTTAAATAAAACATAATAAGTACATTAATGTGATAGAAGTCGGGCATGACCCGTGCATGTGTGTTGATTTGACGAGGAGATTATATGTTACTAAAAATACCGGTTCATGTAATGTTTTGTTTATAAGTTGCCATTTGTATCACAAGTTTATAATAGTAGGGGTGTGTATATATATATATATATATATATATATATATATATATATATATATATATATATATATATATATATATAGTGTTTGTGTCGTAAATTATGTTTTCACAACTTGTGGTGATTTTTATGACGAGGTTTGTAAATTACTTGAAAAGAAATAAGCCGATATTGAGTTATGAAATAATTAGATTACGAGTCCATGTCGGTACATACTCTTAAATAACGGCCACGATGTAAATTTTCATTTACTCGTATGTATATATGTTCGGTAAATGTACACGCATCCCTTATCCCCCTTGTTGGGCTGTGGCCCAAATTAAAAGCCAAGGGTAGGGGGAAATTATGTCGGCTGGACTGCTCACTCAATAACTAACGCCCCAAGATGGGCCTGGTGGGCATCGAAAACAAGCCACACTTATATGTTGAATGGGCTGCAGAAAACCGAATGGGCTGGGATGCTTAAATTCTACACGAACACACACAAGCCCATGGAGGCCTTGTGTGGTTACCCAAAAATATAAAAGCAGGCATTTGACATCAAAGTGATTTTTAGCACAAACGTTCATGCCGAGCTCGAGTGACGAGCTCGATGCTACTATATGACATGACATCGAGGGCTCGTATGAGGTGAGGGAATGGGTTCGACACCATGGTTTCACCACTTACAACACAACTTTAATCAAGTCTTGATTTAAGACTTTGGTATTAGAATAATTCAGAAAACAACCCATAATCCTTTAGGGTTTTGATCTCGAACCTGGACAAAATAACACACCCCTTTGGGGTCCTTGTGAGACTTGAACACAACTCGACAACCCTTGAGGGTTTGAGTTTAGACTTGCACCAAAACAACTCACCCCTTAAGGGTCCTTGTGGGATCGGATTCAAAACGGCCCTTCACGGGTTATTTTTTAGCCAAATATGGCTCGAGTGATTCACATAACGTACTAAGGGAGGACTTTTAACAAGGCTGTTATGGGAGCGAGATGTGGGGTAGTCTCGTTAAACTTGAAAAGGTTCAAACCAAGGCACACATACCCTATATGCGTGGTTGCCTTGTGAGGGTTAAACCGAAATAGGACTAAGCCATAACGAACCTTTTGGGGTGTGGCTTTCCTTGACTGAAAATGACCATAGCGCACCCTTTGTGGGTGTGGTTTAGTTCAAACCAAAAACAAACACAACGTATCTAACCTAAACCAAATCCAAATGTTACATCACAATGACTCGAGGGAGGGTTTTGACACGAAAGTATATATAACAACAACAATCCAGGTTCTAACTCAATACCTTTCAGCCAAGGTTCCTAAGAACTACTAACCGTAACTAAAATCATTCGAATTTGAGCATAGATCGAACAAACACAGCTAACACGACTAGTTTCAAATTAATGAGCCAACACTGCTTAGATTAAGTTTAAGGTTAATAAGCCACCATAACAACAACAACAAACATAACATCTTCACAGATTCAATTCGACAATTAAAACCACAAATACACCGCGAGTTTAAAATAACAACGAATCATATTCGAATAGAAATGAATTAAATGAAAGTGTTTATAAAGAAAAGAGATTTGTATCCTTACAATGAGTACGAATCGACAAGATGTGTCGAGGACTTAGAACACGGATACCAATCTAACAGACCCAATTACAAACCAAGTACTCCAATCCGAATCCCAGTCAATCCACCTCCGAATAAGCGTATTCCAATTTTCGCACCCTTGAATTTCAATAAAACTTTATGTGAGTGAGTTAGATGGTGCGGATCGACTGAGTTTCGATTGGCCATTAAAAAGATGAATTCTTGGCATGCTCTCGGCATCTTTTCGAACCTGGGTTTGAGGAGCTTCCATTCGAAGCTTAAGTTTTTTTCCCATCATCGTCATCTTATCCTTCTATACCGTTGACCATCTTTGGGGACTGGATTAGTGAGAGGGACGGCGAGACTTGGGAGAAGGGAAAGTGCATAAGGCCATGAAGATGATGGTGATGGCTCGAATAGATTCTGGGAATATGGAGAAATCATCCAAATGGGGAAGACGATAAAATATTAATAATATTAATAATAAATAATAATAATAATAATAATAATAATAATAATAATAATAATAATAATAATAATAATAATAATAATAATAATAATAATAATAATAATAATAATAATAATAATAATAATAAAAAATAGAAAAAATAAAGGAGTGTGGGAATATATGTGAGTAGGGCGGCAGAGGAATAAGAAGAAAAATAATATAGGGGTTTTTTTTTATTAAAACAAAGTGTAGTGTGTACCCCGTGTCCCGCTGAGCTGAGGTGAAGTCGTGTTCCCCGATTCGATATAAACGTGAAATAATAAAATTTCAGAGACGTTTTTATAAAACTGACATAAAATAGAATTTATCAACTCTAGAATACATCATGAGATTAAATTGTTACTAATTTAGTGTCGGTACGCGTGTGGTATAGTTTTTCAGTAAAAGTGAGATAACCTCTCACTTTCATTATGTTATAGTCTGTTAATGTGAGAAATTGGAAAATTCACTGCTTCTGGTGAGATTAAATAGTTTTGGTGAGTTTCTGTGGGTTACAGTGTGCGGGTTTGCTTCCCGTAATAGTTATGTAAGCACACAAATGCTTAGTTTAACAGTTTAGTAATAATAAATTGACATCTATACTACATATAATAGAGGGATGACTCTCTCTCCAAATTTTAAGACTTACAAGAAAAGAAACATAGTGTACAACACTTTAATGCACATAATTTTCAGACGCACAAGACAAGAAGCATAATGTACACCACTTTAATGCACATATTAAAAAAAATAAAACACCACATTAATGCTATTTAATGTAGTCAATTAATTAACTGATCAATAAATACAATTAATACAACTATTAAAACACCCCTTACATAAGAAATACAAATCATCAAGCATATTGTACAACCAAATTAAACACAATTCTTGCATTAAATGTCACTAATAAAAACAATAAAACATACTATACAAATATGCAAGCCCGAACGGGCAACGGGCCGGGCTTGAGCCCGAACGGGCGGCCAAACGGGCTCGAGCCCGAACGGCCACGGGCTATACGAAATTCTTGATATCCGTAATATTTATTGTCAAAAAGAACATAATAAACTAAAATACATGATTCACCGGAAAATTTTATTTTAGGGTACCCGCCGCTGCAACACGCGGGTACCCTGCGGTAAATGTCACTAATACAAATAATAAAGCACATTACACAAATATTCAAGCCCGAACGGGCAACGGGCAAAATGGGCTCAAGCCAGAACGGGCGCGGGCCAAATGGGCTCAAGCCAGAACGGGCGCGGGCCAACGGGCTCGCGCCTGAACGGGCACGAGCTAAACGAAATTCTTGATATCCGTAAATTTATTGTCAAAAAGAACATAATAAACTAAAATAAATGATTCACCAGAAAATTTTATTTCAGGGCACCCGCCGCCGCAATGCGCGGGTACCCTGCAAGTTTATTATTAAAATATTAGGGGAAAAATTACCGTTTGTCACAAGTCGTGACTAAACAACCTATCTGTATCAGATCAAATCAATTTTAACATATCAAAATTAAGCATATCTGAAGGAGACAAATTTAGCAGAACGAATCTTATCATCAAAAGGTAATGGGAAATTCCTGTACTCGTGGTTAATAATCACAAGATCTCTTGTATAGCAAATTCTAATAGTGCAGATGGGACCTTAATATGCTCAACAAAAGCAAAAGAAACCACAGAATGCATCGAACACATCGTTTTCATACATATCAGAGTTCTCTGAACGGACGAAAAGGCATCTAAACTATTATCAAACGAATCAAATATTGAAGTTAGAAATAATGTGATAACCTTAGAAAGTGAAACCTGAAAGGCATTACTACAAAATTCTCAAAGCATTCTAAACTTATTTGATCACTAAACTTATGTTGCATATCCTGATAAATTTTTTAAATCTCCAGAACGAATGATCTTATAAGGGCTTAGCTTAAAGCAGAGGCACAAATCAGAGTGGTGCGGAAGAAAGATATCAAACAAATGCCTTGTCATATAATCTACCCAATTCTCACCAGTCATAACTAAAGTTTCTGAAGGGGAAACCTAAAGAAAAATTCCAAAGGCTGTTTCGTAAGCTATTACAGTGCAAACCTAAGGGCCAAATCTTCACAGGTCATAACTTAAGTACTACAAGTCGAAACCTAAAGCTCTTATACCATAATTGTATCACCCCAACCTGACAAGGGCTAAAATGCTATATTATGTGACAAATCAAAACATAAACGCAGAGCGAAAGTCTTAAATAAATATTCCAAAGTCATGAAAACACATGACAACAAAAGTCATAACAAAGATCCAACAAAGTCTACAAATGAAGTAAATCCAAAATACTAAGTCTGAAAGCATAAATCCGGGTAAAGAGAATAGTCTAATCATGGTAGGTTTTCTAAGCTCCTACTCTCACACTCCGCCCCCAAGAATCCCTGCTTAACCTACCGCAGGAAAAGAAACGCGGCTGAGCTAACGCTCAGTGAACAAATATAATGTAAAAAACCAAGAACACAACTTTATCACCCAATATATATCCGTATAATCTAAATAGATGGACCAAATCTAATATAGTGAGATATATATAATAAAAGATAAGATGGGACCAGTATATCACACTTTAAACAATATAGAAATAATAGAAAGATATCACAGTAGCATGAATAAGAAACAATAGAAAGATAGATGAGATGATAAGAGGCGGCACAAAAGAGAATAAGGGAACGAGTGAATATTAGATTGAGAATAAGAAAGAGATACAAAGAGGCAACACACACTCCCACCTTACCCTCTCTATTGCACACCTTCTAATGTGATGGGAGTGTGTGTTATATAGGTGAGAAGTGATGCCCTAATGGGCTTTAGCTTGGGTTGGTTGGGCTTTGTGTTGGACTTGGACTTATACAAGATACATTGGCTTATCTATTATATTCTAATAAAGTCCAACACAAAGCCTTCTTGAACTAGTCTATTGCCTACAATCGACACACATTCTTACAAAGTTAATTTAAGATAAATGACCATCACTTCAATATAATTTAAATGCTAACAATCTCCCCCTAAGGGATGGTCATTCAAATGATGCTCTGGTGATTGGTCTTTTGTCTTCGACGTCTTGATCTTTGTATGTCGATGTTGAATAGTCTTTGTTCTTCGTTTCTTCATGCAGTGTTATCTTCAAAGTAATCGCCTTTTGGTTGTTCTTGCCTTGATCACCATCTTCGTGTGGTTAAGCATCGTGTCCTCCAACATACTCATACATCTTGGATTGTATACTTATGCTAACAATCTCTCCTTGCTAACAATCTCCCCATAATCTTTCATCATATGAACTTGTTCTTGACATCTTGATTAGCTTTTGACTTTGTCGTTAACTTGATCCTTTTGTCTTGAACTTTTGCACTTGAGCTTTGTTGGGGATGTTCATCACAAGTATGGGTATGAGGAGGTGAAGATGATTGATGTATCGAATGATGGTTGATGGACTTTCGTCGGTAGCTGCATAAAACAGTTAGCAATAGTACGTCCAGCACTTACAGATTTGAACTTCGAGATCATCAACGCATAGTGTGAAGACTTTCTCTAATCTAAGCCCAGGCCGTTCTGAACCGGATACCCCCGAGAGGGCTTACACGGACACACCGAAGTGCACCCACGATTCAGTGAGTCGCTGGAGATCACCCCACTACTGTAGACCATTTGAAGCATAGAAACCATCATGATATAAAATGGCAAGATCCTTGGATCTCATTAAGACTCATTTATACCTTGTGTCCTTTTTGGTGAACACAAGGGTATCTTTATGGAAGTGTTCCTAAGAGATATTTTTGATGAATCTCATGGCTCTAGACTCTATTGTGCATTTTGGTTTTAGTAGACGGAGGCATGGAGCAGAGTGCCACCTTTTCAATATCAACACATCTCAGAATGAGAGGCCGATAGATTATGTAGTGTTCTCCGTGAGAAATGAAACAAATATCTTTTAAGAGATATCTGAGTGGCTAGGAGGGGTGGTGAAGTGCGTCACTGGGTCCATGACGTCTTGTCTTCAATATCAGTATCAACTTTGTGAATACCGATAGCAGATGTATTGACCCGGTTTCTGCCCTAAGTTTTCATGGAGGGCTATTTCTTTTCACCCTTTCATTAAACTTTTCTTTTTAATTCTTCAACCCCTTCTTACTCCTTTCTCATTTACTCCTTTTTTTCAAATCATACCTAAGGACTTCTAATTCTAATCTACTGGAATTGTCCTTGGGTAGATCCCTCCAGCTCTGGCGGATCATAGGACATAACCTAACCATAATCACTTTATTACTCCATGTTTATCCTAGATTTGTTGATCACTTGCCATAAAACCTTTTTGTGAAAATCTCTCAAAGTGTTTATGAATAAAACTCATTTTAGTTAACACTTTGAGAGTTTTACATTTTCTGAAATACTCCCCCTTCACATGTGCTCATGCATTTTTAAGTTAAATTATCACATGTTGGGTAGAGTTCGCACATTTGAATTGATCAATTTTCAATGAACATGACCTTCGCGAGACACGCTTACATCACTAGTTAGACTAGCTTGAAATTATTACCCGTCCCGGTCATATTCAATGATCATCTCTTGAATTGGTACATTCTACTCAGACAAGTCCTTTGCGAGACACGTTTACATTACTGGATAACCAGCTTGAAATGATTACCCGTCCCGGACCAGTCTTTTCGATAACGGACATTTAGATTTCATCAATTTGAGGGTTAATACTGAGTCGAGCAATCGTTTGAGATTTAATCCACGATCTTTAAACCTTTGATCATATATTAATCACGTCTTCTCCCCCTCAAAAATAGCATGTAGTGATATTTTTGATTAAAATGAAACTTTGTGGAGAGAAAGACGGTTTTTAGCATGAAAATGGAACATTTTTCTTTTTAATTTTATACTCCCCCTTAAATAAAGCATATTGATAAACATTTGAGTTTAAGAGGGAGTTTTCTTTTTAAATATTTTAGGATAAGTGCTCGAAAAATATATAAGATCTTTATTTTGAATGAGCACTTTCCTTTCTTTGAAGAACGGGTCCTTAACTGATGTGTCCAGAAGCCATTGTGAAAAAATATTGAGAAATGACATGTTTTGAAAACATTAAAGACCTCTCGCTCAAATATCTGTACATGCCTGTAAAATTGTTGAATGACATTTCTAGGTACGTACAGAATATTTATTATACGAGAGACATGTCGTGATAAGAATATTTTTGGTTTTTATATTTTATATTGTTTTTGTCTTTTTGAAAATTTTCTATTTTTATATTTTGCTTTTGTTGGTTTTTCATATTTTATATATTTTTTTTTCAAAGATATTCACAAAGAAGAATTAGGTATGAACAAGTAGAAGTGGAGTTAAGAGTGGAGTAAGACTAGGATTTCCAAATGCGATGTAGGCATAGAGTTCTTCTTTTCCACATTGGGTGTATGAACCTTCTGCACTTTCACAAGTTCCTGCATTTACAGAATCCACAAACGAAGAATATGCACAAATAGTAGTGTTAAAAGCACATAAATCATCACTCTGAGGGTGTTCACTATTTATGGTTGTAGTGGTTTCTACTTTCTTATCCTGATGATTTTCACTATTATTTGTTGTGGTGCAACTATCAAGAATCTTCCCTGTGGGAATCCATCTAAGACCAACTGTTTTAAAGACTTTTCCCGTAGGAATCCACCTAAGGCAAGATCTCGGAGTTGTTTCCTTTTCAGATGCAGCGGAAGTCTCATTTTTAGAAAAACTACGTCCTGTAGAGATACACCTAGTAGGTTTCTTAACCTTTTGCTTCTTATCAACGGGTTTGTTTCTATTTGTCTTAGTGGATCATGCCTTAGCACGCAAATTTGCTTTCTTGATATACTGTGCCACACATGCATCATGATTAGCAGAAAAGACACATTTTTGACATGTAGGACAGACAAATTCAACATTCTGGTTCAATGTAACAACCTTAACTTTGTCACTACAGTCATTTGAAGCTTGTTTCCTGTTCGAAGAGGAATTCTTAGTGTTGCATTCTACTTGTTTAACAGTTTCTTTTTCGCAACTACTCTTAGATGCAGGCCAATCCCTAGTCTTTTGTTTAGAGTTCCTAGGTAGTGGTTTACTACTACTAGAAGTGCCTTGTAATGTTGTAGAATTCATCACACTAGGTTTTGTACCTAATATTCCATCTTTTTGAATCTGTGCCTTTTGCCTAGCTTTTTCTAGATAGGGATTGTGGACCATGTCGTTTGAACCAGCAGATTCTTTAACAGTATTTGTGGTCACATTCGGTGAGCTATTCCTGGGGGCACACACATTAGGATTTAGCTTGTTGTCCTTTGAATTTGTTGTAGCATTCCTAGACTCTGTTGGATTATCTGTTTCACTTTTGTCTATCGCCCTATATGTTTGAGATGTAGAGGCAGATGCAGTAGTGGGACTAATCCTATTAGGGCCAGGTGCTATCACTTTTAATGTTTCGACAACAGCTTTTCCTTTTCCTTTCTCATTCTCCTTAGGCAAGTGTGTGGAAATAGACATTTTTGGCCTATTATCTGATGTATTCTTAGATTCTTCACCTTTCCTTTTTTGACTCTCTAGCCGAGACTTCAACTGATCTATTTCTTCTTTCAAGCTCTTATAAGAACGCTCATACGACAGTTTGTCATACTTGCATTCTTCCTTTTTCCGATCTAATTGTTTAAAATATTTTGTATTTTCCTTTTCTAACTTAGCAAGCGCATTTTCATATTTTAACACAATTTGAGAAGTCTCAGCCCTAAGTGTTTCATCATCCTCTAAAGAATATGTTTGATAAATAACGGACATAATATCGGTCGAGAGAGCTACTTCGAAGAGAATGTCATTATGTTTTTCCAAAACTTTTATGTGTTCAACGTTTTCATTAGCTTTCTTCACCAGGGATTTGTGGTCCTTAACAAAGTCGGCTGTTTCATTCAGAAAAGTTCTTTCAACATTCAGCACTAACGCATAAATTAGAGATAGTGTAGAAATTATGTCTTTTTCAAACATCTTTTTCTGCTCTGTATGAAAACTTTGAAACCAATCATTTTGAATACTGTTTGTTTTGGTAGCCACAGTCAGTTGAAGTGTTTCAACTCTCCTTTTAAGATCATCCACGTATTGTCTAGCTTCACTTGTGTGACAAGTGTTTTTAGAGAATATTTGTTCGATTTTAGAAAGATGATTTGAAACAGCTATTCTTTTTGCGATAACCACTAGTTTTTTAAAAAACATTGGTGATTCCTTTTTAACCTCAAGAACCCCAGAAATTGCATTAAGCTTATTATAATCAATTGGTCTGATTCTGGGTTCTTTTGGCTCATTTTGACACGACTCTTTTCGGCGAGCTAAATCGTTTCATAAGAATTCCGAACTTCGAGAGGGTCATGATTATCATTTAGCACATTACCATTATATAACGCATTCTGATTTTGCTGAGCTTTCTTGAGATAATAAGGGTTTTCACAACCGAGAGCCAATTTCTTCATTGTGTGTAAAAATGGGTTTGGATCATTAATAAGCAAATTAGTTGTACGTACAAACTGACCCGTTTTCACACGCAACTCTTCCAACTTTTGAATTATATCTTGTTTGTCTATGATTTCATCAAGAAGTTCATTTTCTCATTTTGAAAACTTTGCATGCAACTCGTTCTTTTCTTTTTCAAGATCAAAGCAAGTTGCTTTTTGTTTAGAAAGTTGGGTGGTTAATTCAGAAATTTCCTTGTTTAGAGATTTAATTTGCATGTTCAACTTGACATCGAGAGTGTCGTATTTGATTTGCAAATGTTTCTCCCTTAACATAGAATCTCTATAACCATTTTCAAGTTCAGACTATCGTTTGTTATTAAATTCAAAAGCTTGTTCATTAACCTTATATCTCTCAAGCTCAGTGGTCAATTTCTCATTCGCGGCCTTAACATCGCGATTGATCTTTTTGACCTTTTCAATCTCAATACGACAATTATTCAGTAATGATTCAAATAAAGCACGGGTTTCCTCATCATTAGCATCATTTTGTGCACATTGAAATTCATTAGGATCCATATTTGGAGTTGCCAAATTATTATTGCTACAACTTGGCGTGTCCAAATATGTATCATAAGTAGGTTCGAGAGGCATAGAATGTGGCTTTTGATGGGCAAACGGATTAACCTCATTACTTGGAGTTGATACCGTATGGAGTGGTTCTTTTTCATAAGTAGGAGGAATGTCAAAATTGCTGCATGTTGTTGTTTCTTGTTGTTTATCCATAGAGTCGGAGATTCCAGTAACTTCTGTAGAATTATCATTAACTCTTTTTGTAACCATGAAGTCGTATTCCTCATCAGTCAAAGGAATTCCCGAGTCTCTCTTTCTGGCTAGCATCAACATGTACTGGAGCTTTTCTACCTTCATCATTGTATTGACATTACCAATTCTACCTATATCACTCCTGTGGATTTCAGATGAAGTCGTGAAACAATAATCTTCATTTTGATTGACCCCATTCTGATTCACAAACTGATCCATTTGATTTCCCGTATACTTCCTTGCATTTTGCACTTGAATACCCGTAATATTTTCAGGTGCATCTGACTTAGACTCAAGCAATACTTCAGCACTTCGTTCCTCTTCTGACCATCGTTTCATATGTGCAGCAAATGTGATGGGAAATCTCAAGTCAAGTGATTGTAAATGCTCTGGAAGCTCATATTCTTCATCATCTTGTTCATTATCAGTCGATAGCTTCTCAGTCTCAGACCATGTTTCCTCAGTCTCAGTCATCGTCTTCTTAGTCTTAGGATATGGAGCAAAGAATTGAACGAGAGGATCCATATCAATTGATGAAATGAAATTGGTGAGAAAAGACATTGTTGGTATGATAAAGTTGTTTCTGGATCGTTGCAAAGAAATAGGTGTTGTGGTTGTTGAAGGTTAAGCTTGGTTGTTGTTGTGAAGTCTTGGTTCTTTGTTGATGATCGTTGAAGTTACAATTTAGATAAACGAGACAAATTAAATAAAGTTACTAAATTTGACTAGACAATAATTTAGACAAAATCAAAAGTTTACAAATTCGACAAAAGTTATGTAACTCCAATTTAGATAAAATGACAATTTCTATAGAAATTCCAATTTTTCTAAAATTTATACAAATTATGGCAAAATTTCAATTTAGATAGAATTTATCTAATTTATATAAATTGGTAATTTATATAAAAAATCTAACAATCTTGTACAAGAAAGTAGATATCCGATTGTCGAAGTAGTTTTCACACTTATACAAGTTAGAAACTACCGAGTCCATAAGTCTTGATGTTGTAGAAATTATAAGATTAATCGAATTTATAAAAGTTATTTAAATTGTAAAAGTTTAACTCAATTGCGATAGAGGACTTGTTTTGCCAATGAGCGAAAGATCTTCAAAGAAACAACAATTGCGATGAGGAACTATTTGTGACAATTTGCGAAAGTACTTCAACTTGCAACATTTACTCCCCACGTGACAAGGACAGTATTGCTACAATTGCGAAAAGTATTATACATATACTAAAGAGGGTTTGAGGAAAAAAACGACGTAGTATTGACCCCAAAAAAAAAGCATTGCTACAGTTGACTTGAGGCAACTGCTACAGTTGCCCTCAGTTATCTCTACAGTGACCAAGGACACGACACCGTTTTGATAGTTTGGGAAATTGGCAGAAAATACCCTTGAAGTCGACGGCACTTTGCAAAAGAAGTCCTTTTCCCAAAAAGTCTATTTCGAAAGTTTTGAAAAATGACACAAAGTACCCCTGAGGTCGACAACTCTTTACAAAAAGAGTCCTTACGTACAAAATAAAAGAGTTTTTTTTTTTTTTTTTTTTTTTTTTTTTAACTCTGTATTGCTAAATTGTTTCGTCAACATAGTTGCAAAAAAATAATGCCAATCACCCAGGCGCAACGCGCGGCGTACAAAATATGTTTTTTTTTTTTTTTTTTTTTTTTTTAATGCTAAATTGTTTTGGCCAACATGGTTGCAAAAAAACTGATGTCAATCACTCCGGCGCAACGCGCGGGCTATTTTGCTCGTTATAAACAATTGCCAAAAGTCTGTGATTGGGAATTGCGAAAAGACAGCTGTGCACAGTTTGCAAGAAAATGGCTTTGACCAATTGGGAAAGAAAGGTAAATTTCGAAAGGCAGGACCACAATTGCGGAAGACTGGCTGTTGACTGATTTGCTAAAGCTTTACAAGCAATTCCTAAATATATCCAATTTCGAAAAACCCTTTTGTTTCGCAAATCAATTTTGAAAAACCCTCTTTATCTAAATTTCTTATACAAGAAACTAGAGTTTTTCTATGTCGATGTAGATCCGTTTTTATCACAAGTCTTATACAAGATATGTGATAAAAAAATCCGATGCAATGAAGATTCGAAGTCGCAACCTTTTTGTAGCACTTTTTTTCTCGATCAGTTCTCGTCAAACACTCCAACAAATTAACAAGTTGACACCTTTTCTACACTAAGATTAATTTTTTAATACCAAATATTTCAAAACCCACGAAACAACTAAAAGGCTACAACTTTTTCTAAATTTTGCGAACAAGACAAAACGCTTGAAGCAAAATCTTTCAACTTCACGTTAAGACTGAAGGTAAAAGCTTGAACCTTTTTTATTATAAGTTGCGTTAAAATCCAACAGTACACAAACAACAAAAGTCGAACACAAGAAAAAAACGCTAATACTTTTTTTTTTTTTTTTTTTTTAACGAACACTTTTGATAAAAAAGGACAAACACAACTATGACCTATTTCAATGTTTGACTATTTGATACTACTTGTAATAAACAAAGAACACAAATAGATGGACCAAATCTGATATAGCGAGATATATATGATAAAAGATAGAGTAAACATCAAAAATCGTCCCTGTGGTTTACCGGGTCATTTGGAAATGGTCCATGTGGTTTAAAAAACCCGGATTTGGTCCCTGTGGTTTACGACCCATACGGATTTGGTCCCTTGACCGGGTCATCAGTTAGTTGACCGTTAAGTTCAAGGGCATATTCGTCTTTTTACATTGAAGTACATGTTTAAGCTTTCATGGCCTACTAAATTCTGCTAGGAATCATTCAGTCACCTTGTTTAAACTATGTGAAACTTCTACTTCAATGTTTAAGCATTTTTAAATTATATCATCATCATCTTCAATCAGAACCATGGATTCTGTGATTTTTTCGGCGGCTCTGTTTAGTTTCCATAACCCACAATGGCTAAAGATTTGAAGAAACTCCATTACAGTCACCATTTCAAAAGGTTAGAAGATTTCATATCTAATCAAGATATCCAAACATCATCAGATGAAAATATGGTACAAAATGATCAAAATAGTCAATTTTCGTGTTGTGATCATTAATGAAGCAATTTCTGGAAAAAAGTAAGGGAAAAACGAAAGAAAATTTGATGATAACAGTCATGTACATGAGGTGTTTGATGAAATGCCAAAGGTCGAAAAACCCAAACAATTTCAAACTCAGTGCCAAACACTCCTTCAGGTTCATGAATCATCAGTTCCTAATTCAATTCCTTTACTTCTTCAACTTCAGCTACAATTTCAAACTCAGAGTGGCCTATCACTAATTCAAACTGGATTACAACTTCGTAGAGGAGTTGGCGTTCTAAATATGAGAAAAAAGAGTGTTTTTGGTACAAGTGTGTTACTAAAGAGAATTAAGGAGGCAACAAAGAAGGAACCAACTTTTGATCAACTGATGTTTGATACATGGAAATGGTTGAAGAGGAAAAGGAAATTTAAAAAAATGAGACAAGATGTAGTTTTGCTAAGTTCTTTTCCTGAGCCAATTTCAAAAGAAAAGGATGTGGCTGTTTTGATGGAAGATTCAGAAAAGTTTTTAAATGGGTTAGTGCAACTCTATACTTCTTCAGTCAATGGTTATGGAACTGGTTTGCAGCCAGGTGGGTTGAGTTTTGATGAAAGTAGGATCAAGGGTGAGTTGGTCAAGGGTGATGTGGTTGTGTATGCTAGTTTGAGTTTGCCGAGTGGTTGTACTAGTTTTGCTCACGTGAGGCAAGTTAGTTCAGTTAGTGATGGAGCTCAATGAGCTCATCAGATGGGGTTTGCTAATAGAAATGTTGTTGGGAGAGTTGCACAAGAAAATCAAGTGGAACCATGGGCTGAAATTTTGATAAGGAATGGTGTTTCACATGCTCAGATTGTTGGTGGTCTAATGGCAGCATTACTGACACAACATGGTTTAAGGCCTTCTCTAGCTGAAGGCTTTAGTTGCTTATGGACTCATATTGCAAGCTTCATTTCTTACAATGGCAGTTGCTGTATACTGGAGCAGCGCTCTTTCAAAGCATATTTCCCTTCTACAAAAACTTGATGATGCTACAACATACCCGATGAGGAGGTCACTTGTGGTTTACCGGGTCATTTGGAAACCATGAGGAGGTCACTTGATGATGCTACAAAAACTTTAATATACTGTTTGACTTGATGCTACAAAAAGCTCATTTGTTTGACCGTGGTTATCGTTGTCACAGGTGTTCGCCCTTTTTTATTGTAGTCCACACTCTATTAATATACTGTTTGACTTGATTCACACGGATAGGTTGGATTTAATCTGGTTAGGGATTAGGGTACATGAATGGACTCAAAGGAGTTGGTTAAATTGGATGCTAAAAACAGGGATATAGTGAATCTTGATAGTTCTGAAGATGATGTTATGGGTGTTAATCAATTTGTGGGTGGTGGGGGGAGGGGATGGTGATGGTGATGGTGGTGGTGGAGAGTTGTTGATATAGGGAGGAGGAGGTGGTCGAGATGGTGGTGGTGGTGATGGTGAGAGGGAGGTGGGTGGAGATGGAGAGGATGAAGATGAGGGTATATTCATCATTTCAGTCCTCCACTAATGGTCAACTGACTAATGACCCGGTCAAGGGATCAAATCCGTATGGGTCGTAAACCACAGGGACCAAATCCGGGTTTTTTAAACCACAGGGACCATTTCTAAATGACCCGGTAAACTACAGGGACGATTTTTGAAGTTTACTCTAAAAGATAAGATGGGACCAGTATATCACACTTTAAAAAATATAGAAATAATAGAAAGATAGCACAGTAGTATGAATAAGAAATAATAGAAAGATAGATGAGATGATAAGAGGCGGCACAAAAGAGAATAAGGGAACGAGTGAATATTAGATTGAGAATAAGAAAGAGATACAAAGAGGCAACACACACTCCCACCTTACCCTCTCTATTGCACACCTTCTAATGTGATGGGAGTGTGTGTTATATAGGTGAGAAGTGATGCCCTAATGGGCTTTAGCTTGGGTTGGTTGGGCTTTGTGTTGGACTTGGACTTTTACAAGATACATTGGCTTATCTATTACATTCTAATAAAGTCCAACACAAAGCCTTCTTGAACTAGTCTATTGCCTACAATCGACACACATTCTTACAAAGTTAATTTAAGATAAATGACCATCACTTCAATATAATTTAAATGCTAACATATAATCAAATAACTGATAATGAGATAATCGAAATGAAATACGGATCACATTATGTCAGATCAAAGAAAGGGAAAGAGCCTGCTGAGAAAATATCAGATGAAACAGAATACGAAATGAATATGAATCAGAGTGCATAACAAATATCAATCCATATAGGATCGGAGTATATTGCCCAACTGCCTAAGCATGATACATTAATAGGCCAAATAATCATATCATAATTATTAACAAATCATATACCGTCAATTCCAAAGTTGTACATGGAGTAGATAGCTCACAATGTACCAGAATGTGATGGGGTGTAGGAGCACACACCAACCAATCATCAGATACAGATACAGATTCCCTAGGATGCATCCATACGCCCCCTGCAAAACAAATCATATATATACACCTGCTCATGACATGTATATACACATATCATAATGGCCAATGTGCACAAATATCATAACAGAACAAAAGGGGATGCCGTGGATCAATCACACATCCACAGAAAGTGTTATGCCATTGGTGCCTCAATGACATGGCCATGGTACCTCCATGGCTAGGAATACAGATACAGAAGCTGGGCAATACAAGAGCAATCATAATCATATCAAATCAATCATATCAAATACTGAACTGAAGCATATCAAACTGAATCATATCAAATACTGAACTGAAGCATATCAGACTGAATCATATCAAATACTGAACTGAATCATATCAAACGGATAACCAACGAATATCAGAATGAGATAGCAAATCAAATATCAGAACGAATATCAAAACGGATATCAGTCAGATAACAGAACGGATATCAATAGCAATAACGGATAACCATACCAATGGATGCCCTTACTAAAAAAGGACGGAATATTTGTACCTTAGCAAATGAAATGAAAGCAAACGGGAAAGTGAACACAAGGAAACAACGGCACGCCTTCTTCAACGAATCTACACGAGTTAGGCTTCATATGTTACTTATTAGCTCATTCAATGTCATAACGGATTCTTAATTACTTATCACCATTCATTAATGTGATTAGGGTTTCACTATTGAAATTAGGTTAACATATGTTCAATAGTATCCGGATTAATGATTCAAATGAAATTAGGGTCAAAACATATTTAATGAGATTAGGTTACACCAAAACCGTAACTTATAACATATTTTAGATTTTATCATGTTCAAGCGCCTTTGTTTATGAATTTAAAACCATAATTATCTACTTACTGAGGTGCTCAAATAATTATCATAGATACTTATACATGTTAGGTAACCACTGTAATTTTTCTAGATTTTATTTCAAATGGCAAGTACCATTTAAAAAATTATCATTCCAGACCTAGCTTGAAAATTAACTGCAAGTACATACAGAAAGTTTGCCTTTAATTAACCCATTTAGACACTTCAGAAAAATCCAAAAAAATTCCAGGAAGTCACACATAACTCAAATATCATCTTTGTAAAAGGAGAGCTCTTAATTCTTTATGGTTTGAAAGCCAAAAATCAAAACACCAACTGATTTTCAGACATCCAAAAATACAGTTTTGACACTTAAACATTGTAAAAATCAAAAGACCATCTTCTCGACCTCCAATGACCCCGAAACTTAATATTCATGTAGTACACATCATGAACTTAGTATTAGATTCCAGAATTACTCAAAAACACGTTGTTATCATAAATTTACACTCCTTGCAAAAGGACCTAAATCCTGGACAGCTTATGCAGTGAGACAGAAACAAATTCAATCCTTTAACCCTTCTAAATCCGATTAACATGCAAGCTTATAAACATTTTAGGACATATAATACACAGGTTTTAAAACCCTTGTTGATCAACACACTTATCATACACACAAACACAAAATAACGAGACACATTCTAGTCACATAAAATCACAAAACAAGCCCTAGCCCTCGTAATTAATTATGCACGCCCCTCATTAAATTGTCTAGGGTTTCCAGGTTTTAGTTTTCCATATTAAAAATGTGATTAATGTCTTATAACATATTTGAATGACAATATTTAGGGCTTAAAACAGTTAGGTCGCATAGGGAAAAGAATACATGATTGATACGATCATATTAACAAGGTTACCTGATTATCTCATGTGGCGTTAATCTTATATGTTAGTGATTATATACAAGACACAAAACAGCAGCAAACACAAGATTAATACGAGAGACTAACATGAATCTGATTAGGAGTAGTATTTTATATGTCGTATTGTTTTAATGTGTGACAAGAGACGATCATAAGTACCTTAAGGATGGTAACGAGAGACCCAGCAGAAGAACACGAACAATGACCAGAAGACCTTAACCGATTTCACAACTTGGAAACCTTAATCACTAAAGAACCGATCACCACATCTGCAACCACAACCGATTACCAGGCTGCAAACCTTCGACATCCATGTCTTGAAGAGAAAATAAACGATCTGGACTTGTTTTTAGGTTTCTGATTTTCGGTGAGAGAGAAAAGAAGGAACCGATTATATTGGATTTAGGGTTTTGTATACGGTTTTTTTTTTTTCCTTTTTTTTTTTGAAGAGAACATATGAGAATAGTATACGGTTTGATATAGATAACCGGATGGGGGTGGAGTATAAGTTTGGAAGTGCCGAGATTTTTGGGAGAAATTGGGGGAGACTTATTCTTTTCCAATTTTCCAAATTTATTTTCGGTATCATTCTTTGTAAATTTCGAATCATGAACAATATTTTCAATGACTAGGAATCGGTCCAATACAACATATTAACGTGTGATATATTCTTAAGAAGCATAAGGTGCCGACTTTCATACAAACTTTGGTTAGGATATCATATTTTGTAACTTTAATTCATAACATATATTTTAACATAGTTCATTCGTTTATCAAAACTTAGGTTAAGTTCAAAATACAATGAAAAATATTAATCCGGATTTTAGGGTTTTACATCTAACTGGGAGCTTGCCAACTAAAAAAGGTATTACATTCAAAATACTTCCCTGCTCAACTTCTGTTAGACCCCCAAAAAACACAGTGCTCTTGTTCATGTTAGCTTTCAAACCTGAGTACCCACTAAATTTAGACATAGCATCCTTAATGACTTTCACAGATCCACAATCACCATGGCAAAAGACCAATAGGTCATCTGCAATGCATAGGTGAGTAATCCCTAGCTTTTACAGCCTTTATGATACTTAAAATCCACAGGAGCTTCAATTTTTTGCTTAATGATCTTATTGAGTACTCCCATAACTAAGGTAAATAGATAAGGTGATACTGGATCCCCATGTCTAAGCCCTCTTCCCCCTTGAAATATCCAACCCTAAACACATGTCATTATCTATTTAACCATCTTATTATGCAACCCAAACTGTTTAAGAATAGTCCTAAGGAACTCCCAATTAATTGTATCATAAGCCTTTTGGATATCTATCTTATGGGAGTACAAAAGAAGCTAGTTAGATCGGTTAGAATGCCACATATAGATCGGTAATCAACCAATCTATCTAAGGGTGATCTTTATGAGTAGATACATATATAGATCGGTTCAGGACCGTTCTTTATAAGCTTATATAAAGATCAGTTGCTAACTAATAACCGATCTAGTTAATCGTTACATAAAGATCAGTTGCTAACAAATAACCGATCTAGTTAATGGCTATGATTTTAAAAAAAATAGTACATGAAAATTGATTTTTCCAGATTTTTCTAGAATTGCAATTCATTACCATACACAATAATATTCGTGTACAAATAACTTAGATAAAGATCAACATTTAAGTTACAAAACAACTTCAACCGAAAAACGGCAATTGCAACATAATACAACACCCTCAAAATAAGAGTTCACAAGTCCTACTAACTACTATCCAAAAGTCCAAGCTCCTGCGTTGCAAATATACAGGTAGAATATTATTGTGACTAAAGAGTTCGCTCCTACCTCAAAATAAGAAAAGCAATCAAGGATGGCAAAAGAGTAACGCTTGATGACCTTTGGAACCATTTCCTTACGGGGTTGTCGTAGTTGCTGTCATTGTTACCCGCTGTCAACACAACAACAAATAGAATCTAACTTACAATCCCTTAACAATTACTGTAATCAATATCACATCATTATGGTTACAAACAAACTTAATCATGGCATCAAGAAGCGTATCAATTTTTATTTACAAAAACAATTTAGATTGGGTAGTAACATACCTCATCCATCGCGCCACAATGAAAACCATGCATTGACAACAGCATCTATCTCACTCATACTTAACGACCTCTCTTCACCCCAAGGGAGCTATATGTACAATAATAAACAAATAAAAAGAAAGCCATGATCAATGATACGTAGTTTTCCTTTGGTTATAACTGTTAACTCTATTCAAAATTATAAATTACTATTTACTTAGGAGGTTAGTAGAGCCTGAAAATGAAGTGGTAGCAATTGCATAATGACTCCTAATATGTCTAGAACAAACCTAACTTGATATCAATTTTTTAATAAGAGAAATTATAACTTATGTTATGGAACAGAGCAAGTGTTTTAGTCTTCCATATGAAAATTTAAGAACTAGGATATGCAATTCATTTCACTTGCAACCATACAAAACAGTGCAAATTTAAGAACTAGGATATGCAATTCAGGTCAATGTTCAAAATGAATTTGTTCCCGAAAGATCATCCTTGTAATATTATCATAACAAATCTGAAGTTGTTTATATAACAGATATTATGAAGTACCAACTACTAATAGAATGAAATAGCAATCTTCTTACCTTTGGAAATAACTTTGGGAGCCATTCGATATGGTCGCATGTAATGGGTCATGACTCCACGTGGCACATCAGCAGCAGCAAGTGCGAGATAAAGCTCCTTCACTTGTTTCTCCTGGTGGAGATATTGCCACAATGTATCAAGTGTATTAAAAAATAAATCTTACATATATTGAAATAGAGACTATTAATTTACCCTGATCTTTCTATGGAAAACTGAGCAGTAATCCTTAGTTCTAGCTAGCACAACACTGCAAAACAAATTGAGATTAGTTGTCTACTCATCAAGTACAGAAGAAAAAAAAAGCCAATGATTCAATTTAAACTTCAAAAAATACCAGCCTTCAGTGCAATTATCAATCTGGTGAGTTGTCTTTAATGAGTAGTTAATTCCAAGGCACGAGTAGCAAAAGTTACACAAGTTTCTTCAATATTGTCTGTAGTTCCACCTACCTAAGATAAGAGGAAGTGAGCACACAGTAAAGAGAAATAATATCATTTTATATCAGTTACCTCCATTAAATAGGACCCAAAATGAAAATAGTAAATGGTATTAACGAATATTAGTGATTGTCTCTAATGAGATTATGTATCACCAAACTATAGTTTGGTTTACCGGATGATTGCAGTAAACGTGTGTATCTTGGTAAAAGTTAACCACTGTTTTTTGCAGCAGCAAAATTTTGGTTGTAGACGTTAGAAGATACAATCAAGGGGAACAAATGATTCAAATACTGATGTGCCAGCAGGCTTGTTGAGAACCACATAAGACTCCGTCACAGCAATTATTCTAGATCTCCAGTCAATTTCATAGCATCTGACAAAGATTAATGCATCAACAAGATCAGAATTGCCAACAAGTATTATATGGTTTTTTATAAGACCTTTATTCTAAACAGATTAATCAAACGAGCACTATAATGAAAATTCCTTCATTGGATACCATGATTCATGGATGTCATGCCAACTAATTACAATACATAC
The DNA here is from genome assembly GCA_021014915.2 of Artemisia tridentata subsp. tridentata. Lineage (NCBI taxonomy): Eukaryota > Viridiplantae > Streptophyta > Magnoliopsida > Asterales > Asteraceae > Artemisia > Artemisia tridentata. The sequence continues at coordinate 23,437,820 of CP139505.1, forward strand.
AAAATCAAAATCACTTGGGCTCAAGTTTATAAGATCGCGAAAAGGGTAGTGTAATGGTATTATTTATTGCCTGAATAATAGACGCCCCAAGCAATGACTACCCCTGTGACCGCTACTCCTATGATTGACAACATTGTTCTTGCAGATATGATTGGTTTTGCCGAAGGTATCAGAAGAAGCTCCTTAATCTGCAGAGGCAATCACAGTGTCTCAAATAGTTAGCTTCAAGTGTGGCTAGTACAGAAGAAAATAAATTAATATCACTAGTTCCGTTTACATATATAACTTCAACCTATAGAAAGAAATGATAATTTTCAATATGAAGTTGTAGTAGATACTCCTTTGTTTCCAGAAAATAGTCATATCTCAAAGTTTAACATCAAAATTATATGTCCCTTCTTAAATATTGGATAAAGATAATGTTTTGTTGATTTGTATTTAGTTGAGTGGAAAACTTTTCCGGTTTTAAATAGAATCTGACCCGATAACCAACTACAGGTTCCAAGTGCCTTGACCGACCCAAACTAGACCACCAGAATTGAATGCCTTTGTTGACAGGAAGGAATCATAAACTGAAACTCTTTGGGTACAGAAGGTAAAAGAAGTATATGGACTACAACAATGAAAAGAAAGAGTAGCACTAACCGCAACAGGTTGTTGCCAATGTTTTTTGATTCCCTGAAGGTGCCCCTTTCCAACAACTGCAACCACAGAATTATGTTCGCTAGCAACGGAGAGTAACCTGCTAGACATGTACCTATAATGAAAAGAAAAGACAAAAAGAAGAAGAAAAAAAAAGTTAGAAAAACGGGTACCACAAATTTACAAGTATTGTCATGTTTATTCCTTGACGGAAAGTTAAATCAACTAATTCAAACAACATAATAACATGGAATGAAGTAGGTCTCTAACCATCATTTTGTAATTTTGTTGCAGCCTAACCACATTGTACTCTGCTAAAACTAACAAAAATAGAGCACTAAACCATAACAGGCGACTTAACTGGTTATTAATATAATGTCCAAATTACACTTGTATAATGACAAAGTATGCGAAATGGAACATCATTCTTAGTTACACAATAGGGGCAACAAGTATACAATTAGATATTACCTACAAGAGAATGTAAAGCACTTGCCTCTTCTTTAAGGTGCTCAGGGCTTGGTAGAGATATTCCTCGGAGTATCAAGGCACATATTAGTATTGCCTTATGCCATAGTGGCATTTTCAACCATGTTCTTCGTATGGTAATCTGCTTATATATAGTCAAAGCATAAGCATGAAGGAAAATCCATAGTATAGATCTTAATATAAACGTCTATAATGCAGCTCAACAACATCAGATATAGTATATTATCACAACAAAGATTAATGGATAAATCAGTCTCGTGCTAGAAAAGTTATATGTGCAATGCCCGATTCTATATAATTTTTACAGTTCTATAATAGATCTAACCATATATAGATATAAGCCTTTCGTTATGTACATAAGTCATAACTTATATCTCGATTCTTTGCTTATTTTCCCTGATGTAGACCAACAGAACTTACACTTCCCAAATAATACCATTACCCTACCCTTTTCGCGATCTTATAAACACTACATGAACCACAAACCACATAAGGGACATGCCTTCTTCGAAAATAATAACCCCAAACCACCATTAATTAAACCTTTCAACTTCACCGCACCAAACATTAATTAAAGCATAAATATAGTTGCACGTATGAGAAGAACAACAAAAAATTTATTTAGATAGAAAATAAGATCATATATATTTGATTTAATCCCATAAAGGGAAACTATAGAAAACGAAAAAAAAAAAAAAAAAAAAAAAAAAAAAAAAAAAAAAAAAAAAAAAAAAAACACATTGCTACAATTAGCAAGCCACTCAACTCAACACCATCAGCCTCTAGTTCCTCATCCCACTCGGCCGCTAGCAGTCTAGCCACCTCGCCCCAAACCTGACCACAATCCCAACCTTACTACACTTATAACAGCCAACATAGCGCGTTAAGGTTCATTTACATTCAATTTCATATATTTGATGACCAAGTAATTAATGTAATTAATGAATGAGTGAAATGAACGATATGCAAATCAAAGTAATTAATGAATTAGTGAAATGAAATAGATGATATACCTGACGAGTGGATCTGGATAATAATCGGCAAACAAGCCAAGAGTTGTGTGTCTAGAGTGAGTTGTGTGCCTAGGGTTTTTTTTTTTTTTTTTTTTTTTTTTTTTTTTTTTTTTTTTTTTTTTGGGTAAGGGTATATGATTTTGGGGAAATGAGGTGTGTGTCTAAATTTTGGTGAATTTTGGTGTAGGGGCAAACCAAAATTTGTATCCCGCTAAAATAATTTGGTGAATTTTGAGTATATATAGATCGTTTATTTATTTATAACCGATCTATGTAATACAAACGTGTTTCCAGCTGGATCCCAGATGCGTTATTACTTTAAAAACTCAGCAATATATAGATCGGTTTTTTTTTGTTAATAACCGATCTATTAAATTTTGAAACTAATTAGATCGGTTATTAACCAAAAAACCGATCTATTTATTATATTTTCCCCTATTTTCCCTTTCATAGATCAGTTTTTAACATAACCGATCTATATGAAGTGATCTATCTAACCTTTTGTGTAGTAGTACTTTCTTATCTTTCTTTTTTCTATTGTAACCTCTCAATAACTCTTGAGACAGTAGTATATTATCAGTGATCTGCCTACCAGCTATGAATGCACTCTCATTTATATCTACAAGCTTCCCTGAAGTAAACTTATTCCTCATAAAAACAACATATTCTTCACTGAAGTAAACTGCTTAGCTAGTCTTATTCGTCATAAAAATTATATTTTGCACGATAAAAGTTACAAAATATGAGCAATAACTAGAAACGAGGAGTTTTCATAACAAGTAAAGGAGACTCCTTATGAACAGTTAGTCCGAAAATCTCACGCATGTCCAATTCTTCAGGTTTTCCTTCATTTGGCAATGCCAAATCATATTTATACACTATATTTGCTAAAGCAAGTTCGCTAATAGCTGCGGAAAACTGAATACCAGGACACCCTCTTCGACCGGCACCAAATGGCAATAATTCAAAGTCAAACCCTTTATAGTCGATAGAACTATTGAGAAACCTTTGTGGCTTAAACTTGTCTGGTTCTTCCCATAGCAAAGGATCTCTTGCTATAGCCCAAACATTGACCATCACTTGGGTGCCTTGTGCGACATCATACCCCATTAACTTGACATATTGTCTTGACTCTCGAGGAACAAGTAGTGGGAGTGGAGGATGTAATCGCAACGTCTCTTTAAGTACAGCTTTCAAGTAATGCATATTTTGTGTATCATCTTCTGTAATCATAGATCTTTCTTCCGCTATTTTTGTTACCTCAGTTTGCAGCTCTTTCATTATATGTGGGTGTCTTACTAGCTCGCTAAGTGCCTATTCTAGAAGTGTGGACGTTGTATCAGTTCCACCAGTAAGCACATCCTGCAAGAAATAGAAATACTTGAAAATGCATATTGTATATTGTTGTTGCCTATGCCTTTTTAGTTTTCTAGAACACATTATATTGTAGTATATGCATGCCCAGAAGGTAACAAGTTAGAATGCTAATATTATTAATAGTGAAAGATGAAAAGCTTTACCAAGATGACTGCTTTAATTGTATCTCTATCAAATATAAAGTTGGCTGTATCTTCTCTTTGAAAATCTAGTAAGATATCAATTAAATCTTGGCTTTGATCATTTCCTCCATCAACGTTACCATCCACCATTTTGTTCTCGTTTACATGATCTTCAATAACACCATCAAGAAACTCGCCAATTTCTTTAGCAAGTTTATTTGTTTTTCCCTCTAGACCACGTAACCAATCCACCCACGATAGCCATGGAATATGAGTGCCAACACTCACAACACCAAGTAGGAATTGAAGTCTTCTTTGCAAGTCCTTAAACTTTAAGTCACTATATGTCCTTCCTAGAGCAACCTGACAAATTATGTTGTTAGTAAGCGAGACAAGCATCTCACTCAAATCAATCACGGAACCACAACTTTTGTCAATCATGTCAATCATACGAGTCATTTCTCTTTCTCGAATATGTCGGAATGATTGAACTCGTTTATGACTTAGAATGTGGAGCACCGTAATGCTTTTGACTTGCCTCCAATGCTCTCCATATGGAGCAAATCCAATGTCCTTGGACCCATAAAAAAGCTTATCAGGAATACTTAATTTAGGTCTATTCGAGAATATTAAATCATGGGTTTTCATGATTTCTCGAGCTCCTTCAGCAGAGGAGACTACAAGCAAAGGTGCACTACCTAGGTGAATCAAAATTATTGGTCCATGCTTCTGGCTTAAGGCTTGGAAAGAGTGATGGAGGCTCGAGCCTAGTTGGTGGAGGTTTCCAATAATCGGAAGCTTTCTTGGTGATGGTGGTAGGTTTTTTCGTGTTTGAGAAATAGATGAAAGCCATTTAAGTGGAATCAAGAGCAATAATAAAATGAAGAATGCTATAATAGGAAAATGTAGCAGTTGAAATGAGAGAAACATTGTTATTTGTGATGGTTTTCTCTATTACGTGTGTGTATATGTGCATGCGGGTGGCACGTATATCATATACGGAGTATATGTTATCAAAATCTGTCACAAATATATATAGCCACAAATTTGGTATCTATATGCATGGTCGATGACTTTGGATCAACCGAGAAGTAATTTTAAAATTAATCAGATACTCCCTCCGTCCCTTTTTAAATGTCCACTTGGACTTTTTTTGGTCTTTATTATTCAACTTTGACCATAAATATTTTTGTTTGTGTTATATAATACTTGATGCAAAATATATGAATTGATTGGTTTTAAAAGTATTTTCATTGGTATAATTTTCATCAAGTATTATATAACACAAACAAAATTATTTATGGTCAAAGTTGAATAATAAATACCAAAAAAAGTCTAAGTGGACATTTAAAAAGGGACGGAGGGAGTATTATAGATATATCGACTTGAATTATACTCCCTCCGTCCCTAAATAAATGTTCACTATTGACTTTTAAAGTCTTTATTTTAGAACTTTGACCTTAAATTATTTCATTTGTGTTATGTAATAATTAGTGAAAATTATACCAATGAAAATACATTTAAAACTCAATCCATTCATATATTTTGCATCAAGTATTACATAACACAAATAAAATAATTTGAGGTCAAAGTTTAAAAAAGAAGACTTTAAAAGTCAACAGTGGACACTTATTTAGGGACGGAGGGAGTATGTATCTTTAATCTTTTAAATGCATTATAATATATTTTCTAGCAAAAAAATTAGATGCATATACATATATTAGATGCATTTAATCAAGTTAGACAAATCATATATATCTTTTGACCCTTACATGTCAAATTTGTTGCTACTTTACTTTGCATCGTTTATATTTCAAAATCACTTTTGAAACTACTTGGGATGCATATAAATAAATAAATTGCATCAAAATCAAGTCGATACATATCAAATATGTGCTTATAGTTATTTTTCTATCTTTCAAATTTTGAGTTTTCTTGTCAATCTCTACCCGCATGTCGACACCAAATTTGTGGGTGTATATTTGTGACAGATTTTGATAATGCTCATGTGGTGTAAAAGAGATTTCTGTATTTTTGTTGATAACGCAGGTGGTGTAAAGCTAATGCACATCACTTTATTTCTGTATTATTTATGAAATATACATTATTTACTATTTTTTTTTATCTTTTTATTTATTTATTTATTTATAGAAATGTAACTAAAAATGTTTTGGCAACATTGTGATTTCATCATTGAGACATTTTTCAAAAAAAAAAAAAAAAAAAAAAAAAAAAAAAAAAAAAAAAAAAAAAAAAAAAAAGAAAAAACGCTTTATGATTGAGATTTAGACTCCTCAATCACATCTTAACAGTAATATGTGGTAGCGTGATTCAGACCAAATACATCTTAATGAAATATATAACACTTAACTTACCTTTCCTAGGGATGTAAACTCCATTTATTAGCTGAGTTTGACTAAAATATGTACCTCGAGCTTGAAGTCGATGTGAAACTTAACAAGTACAACCAATCCTAATGGCATATTCAGAATTAGATTGTGACTTTATATGTTGCCATCCATCTCAATCTAATTATACTTGTAAAGCTAGATGAATCGAACTCTATCCTACAAACTAATACCTATAAGAGAACGTGACACTCAAAGGAATAGTATAGATGAAGAGAATAATAAGATGTGGTGTATAATAACTTGAACCGAATGATTAATATTAAGCAATGAGAGAACAAAGTAAAATACACACACTTACACCTACACACTCTCACGTACACAAGACTAAGAGGCACCCCTAAAATGTGAGAGTGTGTGTCTTTTTATACTAAAATGGCCGGCGCCCTAAGGGCTTTGCTTGGGCCTTGAGTGGGCTTTTAGAGTTTGGACTATTACATATATGTTTCTAACATTTTGGCTAAAACAAAAGCTCACTTCCTAGACTAACTAAACCATACGACACACAATTTCTTTTCTTACAAATGACCATCACTTTTTATTTAATAAATTAAATGCTAACAATCTCCCCCTAAGGGATGGTCATTTCAATGATGCTCCGGTGAATGGTCTTTTGTCTTCAACGTCTAGAACTTCGTGTGTCGATGTAATAGTCTTCATTCTTCAATTCTTCATGCAAGGTGATTTTCAAAGTAATCGTCTTTTAGGTAGTTCTTGCCTTGATCAACATCCTCGTGTGGTGATGCGTCGTGTCCTTCAACATACTCAATCTTGGATTGTATACTTATGCAAACAATCTCCCCTTGCTAACAATTTCCCCATAATCTTTCATCATTTGAACTTGTTATTGACATCTTGATTAGCGTCTTGACTTCGTCTTTAACACTTGGTCTTTAACTTGATCTCCTTGTCTTTAACTTTTACATCTGAGCTTTGATGGGGGTGTTCTTCATAAGTATTAGTATGCTGAGGTGAAGATGTTTGATATATGTGATGATGGTTTATGGATGTTTATGGGTAGCTGCATAAAACTGTTAGCAATAATCATCCAGCGCTTACAGGTAGGGACTTTGAGATTGTCAACAGCATAGTGTGAAGACTTTCTCTAAATCCTTCCCCAGGCCGTTCTGAACTGCATACCCCCGAGAGGGCTTACACGGACACACTAAAGTGCACCCACGATTCAGTGAGTCGCTGGAGATCACCCCTCGACTGTAGACCATTTGAAGCACGTAACCACCATGATATAAATGGCAAGATCCTTGGATCTCATTAAGACTCATGTACACCTTGTGTCCTTTTTGGTGAACACAAGGGTATTATTATGGAAGTGTTCCTAAGAGATATTTGATGAATATCATGGCTCTAGACTCTATTGTGAGTTTTGGTTTTTAGTAGTCGCAGGCATGGAGCAGAGCGCCACCTTTTCAATATCAACACATCTCGGAATGAGAGGCCAATAGATTATGTAGTGTTCTCCGTGAGAAATGAAACAAATATCTTTTAAGAGATATCTGAGTGGCTAGGAGGGGTGGTGCAGCGCGTCACTGGGTCCATGACGTCTTGTCTTCAATATCAGTATCACCTTAGTGAGTACCGATAGCAGATGTATTGACCCAGTTTCTGCCCTAAGTTTTCATGTAGGGCTATTTCTTTTCACCCTTTCATTAAACTTTTCTTTTTAATTCTTCAACCCCTTCTTTCTCCTTTCTCATTTTACTCATTTTTTCAATCTTACTTAAGGACTTCTAATTCTAATCTATTGGAATTGTCCTTGGGTAGATCCCTCCAGCAAGGGCGGATCATTGGACATAACCTAACCATAATCACCTTGTAACTCCATGATTATCCTAGATTATTAATCACATGCCATAAAACCTTTTGATAATCTCTCAAAGTGTTTATGAATAAACACATTTTAGTTAACACTTCGAGAGTTTTACATTTTTGAAATACTCCCCCTTCACATGTGCTCATGCATTTTTAAATAAATTTGCACATGTTGGGTAGAGTTCGCACATTTGAATTGATCGACTTTCAATGAACATGACCTTCGCGAGACACGCTTACATCACTAGATATACTAGCTTGAAATTATTACCCATCCCGGTCATATTCAATGATCATATCTCGAATTGGTACAATCTACTCAGACAAGTCCTTTGCAAGACACGCTTACATCACTGGAAAACCAGCTTGAAATTATTACCCGTCCAGGACAAGTCTTTTCGATAACAGACATTTAATTTCGTCAATTCGAGGGTTAAAACTGAGTCTTTCTGGAGAGCATCCACGATCTTTGATCACATTTAATCACGTCTTCTCCCCCTTAACCTAATAATCTCCCCCTCAAAAATAGCACGTAGTGATATTTTTTATTTCAGCTGACTAAATGAGTGTCCTTGTGAAGAGATTTGAATGAAGTTGGTATATGTTGTCTTTGATTACGAGTTCTGATCTGATATAAACAGAAGTCTTCCTTTAGGTGCGGGTTTCGTACTGATATATACGAAAACCATCATTGGAGCTCGGGTCCGAAACTGAATTGTTTCGAAGCCATGGACGATATGTTCTCGCTCAAGCATATGTACATATCCGTATCATTGTTGAATGAAATTTCTAGATACGTACATAATATTGATTTATACGAGAGGCGTATCGGAAAAAGACTGATGATTTTTTATTTATTTTTTTTATTATTATTTTTTTTATCTATATCTATATATCTACAGCAGAATAGTTTCAAGAAGTTTCGAGAAGACTTTCTAACTCTTCGGGAGTTAGGCTCCGCATGCCAATTCGTCGAACTAAATTGTCGAATCTCTCTTTTGGAAGAGCTTTAGTGAACAGGTCGGCGAGTTGGTATTCAGTCTTCACGAAAAATAGTTCCACAGTTCCCTCTTCTACGTGTTCCTTTATGAAGTGATAGCGGACTATAATATGCTTCATCTTGGAATGTTGAACTGGATTGCACGAAATGGCTATGGCACTTTTCGAGTCACAATACATAGGAATGCGGTCGAAAGAGTAGCCATAATCTGTGAGTTGTGTCCTCATCCATAGAACTTGGGCACAACACGCAGATAGTGACACATACTCGGCTTCTGCGGTTGATAACGCCGTACAGTCTTGTTTCCTCGATGAGCAGTCTACTAGCTTTTCTCCCAAGAATTGTGCTCCCCTGGATGTACTTTTTGCGGTGACTTGACAACTAGCATGATCGGCATCTGAAAAGGCTGTTAGTGTAAACTCCGAATCCTTCGGATACCAAAGTCTCATGTTAATGGTTCTTCGTAGGTACCGAAAGACCCGTTTAACCTCTTAGAGGTGAAGTTCGGTAGGCCTTGACTGAAACTGTGCTAATAAGTAGACAGCAAAATGGGTCTACTAGCAGTTAAGTACATGAGAGACCCAATCATGCTCCGATATTTCTTCGGATCAATGGGTTTCCCATATAAGTTAAAGCCTATTTTTGGTGAAGTGACCATTGGTGTACCAACAGAGTCACAATTTTCCATAACATGTTTCTTTAAAATCTTAATTGTATATTTCGCCTGACTAATGAAAATACCATGATGGGATTGATGAATTTCAAGTCCAAGGAAGAATTTTAATTCGCCCATCATAGACATTTCAAATTTACTTTTCATGAGATTTTCAAAATGTTTTGAATGTTTCGGATTAGTGGACCCAAAGATTATGTCGTCCACGTAAATCTGAACAATCAAAATGTCATATTTGAATTTTTTAGTAAACAAGGTCAGGTCTATTGTTCCTTTGGTGAAATGATTAAGAAGTAGGAAAGATGATAATTCGTCGTACCATGCCCTTGGGGCTTGTTTCAAACCATAGATAGCTTTCTTTAGCTTGTAGACGTAGTTCGGATGATCTTTGTCAACAAATCCATCTAGCTGACTCACGTACACTTCTTCTTTCAGAGTTCCATTCAAGAAATCCGTCTTGATATCCATCTAATAGACCGTGATGTTCTTGTGAGCCACATATGCTAAGAAAATCCTAGCTGCCTCAAGTCTAGCTACTGGCGCGAATGACTCCTCAAAATCTATTCCCTCTTCCTGTCTGAATCCCTTTGCTACTAGACGAGCTTTGTTAGGAATTACAGTCATCTCTTCATCCTTTTTGTTCTTCCATAACCACTTAAAATCAATGACGAGTTTGTCGATTGGTATCGGCACTAAATCCCAAATGTCATGTAATTGATATTGGAGAAGTTCTTCCTGCATTGCTTCAATCCAAGAATTGTCTGCCATTGCTTCCACAATGTTCTTTGGCTCTTTTAGACTGACGGAGCAGACGTAGATGCACATATCACAATCAGTAGCGAGTTGTCTTATCGTCTGTACTGGCCTTGAAGGTTCACCAATAACATGTTCTATTGGATGGTCTTTAGTCCACTGTAACATAGAAGGGTACCTTGGATTTGAAGAATGCGTGTTAGATGGTTCATGTAACCTAGAAGATGATTCAGCAGAATCTGTTGCAAATGGGTTTTCGAATGGTTCTTCTTCTTCTAACACAACATCGTTTTGGTGTTGTTCTTCTTGAATTTGTGTAGTTTGGCTTTGCTCATCAACTCTTGGTAAAACAATTTCAATTACTGGAGTTGCTGGAGTAGATGTAGATGATGTTGAGGGTGTTGGTGCGTCGGCTTCGAATGTTGTTGATGCATTTTGCGGTGGTGGTGGTGGTGGTTGATGTTGTTGAGCGGGTGCAGCGGAACGTTGTTGTGATGCATTTGTTGAAGCTCCACCATAGTACTCATCATACATAAAATCGAAGAAATTATCCAGTTCTTGATTTGTTGGTTTATCGGTGTTGGTTGATTGAGCTCCTTGGGGTGTGAGTCCTGAACTGATATGTCCAGAAGTTTCAGCGTTTGATGTGGGTCCTAATCCAGTATGATTAGAAGCCATTGGGTTAAGCGCGGGTTCTAGAGCGAGTCTCTCAGAAGCCATTTGTGAAATTTCATCAAATTTCACATTTATCGTCTCCATTACTCTTTTAGTTCTTCTGTTATACACCTTTAATGCCCCCGAGTTGTCTAAATAACCAATGAAGATTCCAATATCACCCTTCCCCAGATCTTCTCTGTCGTTCGTAGGATAGCACAAAGCGCCAAATACATGAAGGTAAGAGATATCGGGTTTTTTGTTGTTCACTAGCTCATATGGGGTTTTATTGAATCTTGGATGGATTAAGGATCGCTTCTGAGTGAAACAAGCAGTGGCAACAGCATCGGCCCATAAGAATAACGGTGCACTAGAATAAATCAGCATTGTGCGAGCAGCTTCCACAAGAGTTCTATTTCTTCTTTCAACTACCCCATTCTGCTGTGGAGTTTTAATTGCTGATGTCTGGTGAGTGATTCCAGTATCTTCAAAGTATGATCTTAACTCCTGATTTGTGAATTCTGTGCCATTGTCTGTTCTTACAATCCTTACTGGAGCTTCAAATAAGACTTGACTTCGCTTCAGAAAGGTGATGATGATGTCTGGTGCTTTGTCTTTTGTACTCAAAAACCTTACCCATGTATATCTTGAGTAGTCATCAACGATCACAAGAATATTCTTTTTCCCATTGATACTCTTATTGAATCTTGGATGGTTTAAGGATCGCTTCTGAGTGAAACAAGCAGTGGCAACAGCATCGGCCCATAAGAATAACGGTGCACAAGAATAAATCAGCATTGTGCGAGCAGCTTCCACAAGAGTTCTATTTCTTCTTTCAACTACCCCATTCTGCTGTGGAGTTCTAACTGCTAATGTCTGGTGAGTGATTCCAGTATCTTCAAAGTATGATCTTAACTCCTGATTTGTGAATTATGTGCCATTGTCTGTTCTTACAATCCTTACTGGAGCTTCAAGTAAGACTTGACTTCGCTTCAGAAAGGTGATGATGATGCCTGGTGCTTTGTCTTTTGATCTCAAAAACCTTACCCATGTATATCTTGAGTAGTCATCAACGATCACAAGAATATTCTTTTTCCCATTGATACTCTCAACTCTCATTGAGCCACATAAGTCCATATGCAACAAATGTAACTTATCGACCGAACTGGGTACTGTTTTAGGTTTATATGTTGCCCGTTTGCTTTTTCCTTGCTCACAGGATGGACATAAGTGTTCTTTGGTGTATTTGAATTTAGGGAGACCGGTGACGATGTTGTCTTTGGAAAGATTGGTTAAGGTGTCGAAGTTGAGATGGGATAAACTTCTGTGCCACAACAAGAACTTAGTTTCGTCAGCTGATCTTGTCATGAGACAAATTGGTGATGAAGAGGCCATTTGGTTGATGTCGATAGCATAGAGATTGGTTCCACGATTTCCGGTTAAGAGATCATTTCCAATCAAATCCCTAACGAAACAAGTATTCCTACTGAATGCAACCTCTAAATCCGCATCACAAAACTGCCTGACTGAAAACAGATTGTGTCCCAACCCTTCGACATAGTAAACCCAAGTGATTAAAAAATTCCCGAACTGAAGATCTCCATAACCCAGAATAGCTGTGTTAGCTTTTATATTTTTAGAAAGTGATGGTCATTCCTATGTATTTAATTAAGTGTGTCATGTAGGTATGAACCAAACATGTAAGGGCTTTGTGATGGACTTTGTAATGAAAGTGTAATGAATGATGCAAAAGCCCAAGTCCATCACAAGCCCACCCAAGGCCTTTTAGGGCAACAAAGGCCACTCCATCTCCTATATATACCACACTCTCACACACATTTTGGTGTGCCTCTAAGTGTAGTATAGGTGTGAGAGAGAGTGTGTGTGTGTGTGTGTCTTATTTATTGCTTTGTTCTCTTTTGGCAATATAATCATTCGGCTATAATAGTTCATACACTATCCATTTCTCATCACCTAATCTATTCTTCTTATATTATTAGAGTGTCACGATGAGTACTTAGTTTATATATATCTTATTTGTTAGTTAAGGTTGTTCGAATAGAGTATAACAAGTGGTATCATTCGCCTTACAAGGATCTAGGATTTAGTTGTGTTTGTTTTAGATTTAACGTGGGTTTTTATAGAAAAAGGTTCTAGCTTTTTGTTTTTTACGAGTGTTTAAAGTGAAAAGCTTTAAGCTTTTGAGGTTTTTGTGACCTTTTGATAAAAAAGGTGTGAACTTTTTATGTTTAATTGAGATTTACTGCATCAGTTCATAGTTTTTTTGTGTTGATCGTGACTTTTTGTGGCTTAACGAGGGAAAGTAAAGTTTTGATCCAAAAAAAAGTGCTTCAAGGCTTGCGTTCGAATCTTCACTTGCTACGGATTGGACTTTTTATCATTTCTTGTATAAGAAGTTGATAAAAAAGGTGCTTCTCATCTTGTGAAAATATCGAATCTCTTGTAAAGTTTTTCGATAAAGGAAGGGTTTCTCGAAATTGAATTGCGAGCAATAAGGGTTTCTCGCAATTCATTTGCATGTGACAAGGGTTTCTCGAAATTGGATAGCTCTCGAAATTGTGTATGTCTTTCGCAAATCACCTGCCTCTCGCAATTAGTCACTGTTTCACAAATCAGGCACTCTATCGCAATTGGTGCAAAGTTTCACAAATCCATCCTTTCGCAATCGCTCAGAAAGTTTCGAAAATTAACAGTTTCGGTCCCTTTCGCAATTCAAGAAGATTTTAGTGAACTTTCGGAATTTGGAAACCTTGGTCCTCGCAATTCATTTAAACTTGTTCAACTTAAATAAATTTTATAAATTTAATTTTTCTTATAATTTCTACAACATCAAGGCTTACGGACTCGGTAGTTTCTAACTTGTATAAGTGTGAAAACTACTTGGACAATCGGATATCTATTTTCTTGTATAAGATTGTTAGATCGTTTTATATAAATTATCAATTTATATAAATTAGATATTTCTATCTAAATTGAAATTTTGCCATAATTTGTATAAATTTTGGTCAAATTGAAATTTATTTAGAAATTGACATTTTATCTAAATTATAATTTACATAACTTTTGTCGAAATTGTAATCTTTCGATTTTGTCTAAATTATAGTCTAATCAAATTTAGTAACTTTATTTAATTTGCTTTGTTTATCTAAATTGTAACTTAAACCGATCATCTACAACAAAACAAAGCTTGACATCTACATCAAAGTTTAACCTTCAACAAATCACAACACCTATTTCTTTGCAACGATCCTGAATCAATCAACCTTATCATACAACAACATCAACAATGACTACTCAACAAGACATAAATGCAGCCGGTGCCGAAAACCGTCCTCCCATACTAGAGAAAGGTAGTTATCTTCCATGGACAAGCCGCATACTTCGTTACATGAAAACCAAACCTCATGGACAAGGCAAACTCTTGATAAACTCCATCCAAAAATGTCCATTCAAGCCTCGTCAGGTTCAAGAACCGGGTAATCCAGATTCTGTACCTCCCCTTCCACCAACCTTTCGTGATCAAAAGGAAGAGGAATACACAGCAGATGATTGGAAACAAATTGGTCAACAAGACATTAAAAACAAACTTCTAACTGAATGGGAGAAGTTTACATCAACCTCGGCTGAACCAATTGAATCCTACTACACAAGGTTTTGCACTATCATGAATGAACTCATCAGGAACAAATTGGCTCCAAGGCAAATTGTTCAAAACATCAAGTTCATCAATAATCTACCAAAGGAATGGGGAGGATATGTTACAATCGTTAACCAAACTAAGAATCTACATGAGGTGAACTATGATCAACTGTATGACTTCTTGAAACAAAACCAGAAAGAGGCAGATGAAGTTAGGAAAGAGAAACTAGCCAAACAACATGATCCTCTAGCATTGATTGCTCAACCACCAACACCTTCAACAGTGAATACACAACCATCATCATCAACTCCCACTCAGAACTACATGCAACAACCATATGTTCCTCAACAATGCCATTCCACAACAACCATTCTACCCACAACAACAACAAGTTATCCCACAAACTCAATATCCACAATACCCAGAACCAGAATACGATGCCGATGATGACAGTACTGCTTTAACTCAAGTCTTTAATCTTATATCCAAGGCATTCCAAGGACGCTATTCCACACCTACCAACAACAACCAAAGGATTTCATCGAACACTCGCAACAGGCAGATTGCACAGCCGAGTTTCAACATGGGTAATCAAGGAAAAATGGTTGGAGTTTATGGGAATCAGCAAGGATATGCTACAGGATTTCAGATTGGTAATCAAGGGTAGTACGCAGGGAATCAGATGGGTCAGTATGCAGGAAATCAGATGGGTCGGGCTGTTGGAAATCAGAGGGGTCAGAATGTTGGGAATCAGAATGTTGGTAATCAGTTTGGGAATGTTGCTGCTCCAGTTGCTGGGAATGTTGGAAATGTGAATCAAGGGAATATGAAGTGTTTTAACTGTCAATGAATTGGTCACATGGCAAGAAACTGTCCCACCAGGCCAAAGAAGCAAGACTTGGAGTATCTTCAGAAAGCGGTGCTCTTAGCTCAGAAGCAAAAGGCAAGGTTTCAGTTGAATGCTGAGGAGCATGACTTCATGGCATTAATGGATGATATGGAAGACTTGGAGGATATCGATGCCAACTGCATTTTTATGGCCAATCTTCAGGAGGTTAAATATGACACGGACACTGATGCACCTCCTGCTTACGATGTCAAGGTGATATCTGAGGTCATTGAAATTTGTCTTTGGATCGTCGACTCGAGTTGCTCCAAGCACATGACCGGGAATCTGAAGCTGCTGATCAACTTTGTATGGAAGTTCATGGGAACAGTTCGGTTTGGAAATGATCATGTAGCAGCTATTCTGGGTTATGGAGATCTTCAGTTCGGGGATTTCTTAATCACTCGAGTTTACATTGTCGAAGGATTGGGACACAATCTGATCTCAGTCGGTCAGTTCTGTGATGCAGATTTAGAGGTTGCATTCAGAAGGAATACTTGCTTTGTTAGGAATTTGATTGGAGATGATCTCTTAACCGGAAATCGTGAAACCAATCTCTATTCTATCGACATTAACCAAATGGCCTCTTCATCACCAATTTGTCTCATGACAAGAGCTGACGATACTAAGTCCTGGTTGTGGCACAGACGCTTATCCCATCTCAACTTCGACACATTAACCAATCTTGCCAAACACAACATCGTCACCGGTCTCCCAAAATTCAAATACACCAAATATCACTTATGTCCATCCTGTGAGCAAGGCAAAAGCAAACGGGCAACATACAAACCTAAAACCGTACCCAGTTTGGTCGATAAGTTACATTTGTTGCATATGGACTTATGTGGCCCAATGAGAGTTGAGAGTATCAATGGGAAAAAGTATATTCTTGTGATCGTTGATGATTATTCAAGATATACATGGGTAAAGTTTTTGAGGTCAAAAGATGAAGCACCAGGCAACATCATCACCTTTCTAAAGCAAACTCAAGTTCTACTTCAAGCTCCAGTTAGGATAGTAAGAACTGACAATTGCACGGAATTCACTAACCAGGAGTTAAGAACATATTTTGAAGATACTGGAATTACTCACCAGACATCAGCAGTTAGAACTCCACAGCAGAATGGGGTAGTTGAAAGAAGAAATAGAACTCTTGTAGAAGCTGCTTGCACAATGCTGATTTATTCTAGTGCACCGTTATTCTTATGGGCTGATGCAGTTCACACTGCTTGTTTCACTCAAAACCGATCCCTAATACATCCAAGATTCAATAAAACCCCCTATGAATTAGTGAACAACAGAAAACCCAATATCTCTTACCTTTATGTATTTGGCGCTTTTTGCTATCCTACGAACGACATAGAAGATCTGGGGAAGCTGAAAGCTAAGGGTGATATTGGAATCTTCATTGGTTACTAAGACAACTCGAGGGCATTCAGGGTGTATAATAGAAGAACTAAAAGAGTTATGGAGACGATGAATGTGAAATTAGATGAGATTTCACAAATGGCTTCTGAGAGACTCGCTCTAGAACCCGCGCTTAACCCGATGGTTTCTAATCATACCAGATTAGGACCCGCACCAAATAGTCAAACTTCTGGACATATTAGTTCAGGACTCGTACCCCAAGGAGCTCAATCAACTACCACTGACAAACCAACAAATCTAGAACTGGATAATTTCTTCGAGTTTATGTATGATGAATACTATGGTGGAGCTTCGACAAATGCATCACGACAAAATTCCGCTGCACCCGCTTAAAATCCTCAACCACCACCACCACCACCACCACAAGATGCATATACCACAATCGAAGCTGACGCACCAACTCCGTCAACATCATCTACATCTACTCCAGCAACTCCAGTGATTGAGATTGTCTTACCAAGAGTTGATGAGCAAAACCAAACAACAACAATTCAAGAAGAACCAAACCAAGACAATGCAGTGTTAGAAGAAGAACCATTTGAAAACCCATTTGCAACGAAATCTGCTGAATCTTCTTCTAGGTTACAAGAACCAACCAACACGCATTCGTCTAATCCAAGGTACCCTTCAACGTTACAGTGGACTAAAGACCATCCAATAGAACATGTTATTGGTGAACCTTCAAGGCCAGTTCATACGAGAAGACAACTTGCCATCGATTTCGATATGTGCATATATGTGTGTTCAGTAAGCTTAAAGGAACCAAAGAACATTCGGGAGGCGATGGCAGATAATTCTTGGATTGAAGCAATGCAGGAAGAACTTCTCCAATACCAAATACATGACACTTGGGATTTAGTGGCGAGACCTATTGACAAACTCATCATTGATCTTAAGTGGTTATGGAAGAACAAAAAGGATGAAGAGATGACTGTAATTCGCAACAAAGCTCGTCTCGTGGCTAAGGGCTTTAGACAAGAAGAGGGTATAGATTTTGATGAGTCATTCTCGCCAGTAGCAAGGCTTGAGGCAGTCAGGATTTTCTTAGCATATGCAGCTCACAAGAACATCATGGTCTATCAGATGGACATCAAAACAACATTCTTGAATGGAACTCTGAAAGATAAGGTGTACGTGAGTCAGCCAGATGGATTCGTTGACAAAGATCATCCAGACTACGTCTACAAGCTAAAGAAAGCTATCTATGGTTTGAAACAAGCCCCACGGGCGTGGTACGATGAATTATCATCTTTCCTACTTCATAATCATTTCACCAAAGGAACAACTGACCCGACCTTGTTCACCAAAAAGTTTAAAGATGATATTTTGATAGTTCAGATTTATGTGGACGACATCATATTTGGGTCCACTAATCCGAAACATTCAAAACCTTTTGCAAATCTCATGAAAAGTAAATTTGAAATGTCTATGATGGGCGAATTAAAATTCTTCCTTGGACTTCAAATCCATCAATCCCATCATGGTATTTTCATTAATCAGGCGAAATATACAATTGAGATTTTAAAGAAACATGGAATGGAGAATTGTAACTCTGTTGGTATACCAATGGTCACTTCACCCAAAATAGGTGATGATTTATATGGGAAACCCATGGATCTGAAGAAATATCAGAGCATGATTGGGTCTCTCATGTACTTAACTGCTAGTCGACCCGATATACATGTTGTTGTATGCTTATTAGCACGATTTCAGGCAAGGCCTACCGAACTTCACCTCCAAGAGGTTAAACGGATCTTTCGGTACCTACGAAGAACCATTAACATAGGACTTTGGTATCCGAAGGATTCGGAGTTTACACTAACAGCCTTTTCAAATGCCGATCATGCTGGTTGCCAAGTTACTGCAAAAAGTACATCTGGAGGAGCACAATTTCTGGGAGAAAAGCTAGTAGGCTGGTCATCAAGGAAACAAGACTGCACAGCATTATGAATCGCAGAAGCTGAGTATGTGTCTCTATCTGCGTGTTGTGCCCAAGTTCTATGGATGAGGACACAACTCACAGATTATGGTTTCTCCTTCGACCACATACCTATGTATTGTGACTCGAAAAGTGCCATAGCCATCTCGTGCAATCCCGTGCAACACTCGAAGACCAAGCATATTAGAGTCCGCTACCACTTCATAAAGGAACACGTCGAAGAGGGTACTGTTGAATTATTTACTAAAGCCCTCCCAAAAGAGCGATTTGATAACTTAGTTCGTCGAATTGGAATGCGATGCCTAACTCCAGAAGAGTTAGCCAGTCTTCTCGAATCTTCTTGAATTATCTCATGAAGCTTCACATGTAAATATTTTTCAAAAAACAAAATATAAAAATAGAAAATTACAAAAAGACAAAAAAAATATAAAATATAATAAACAAAAATATTCTTCTCACGACATGTCTCTCGTATAATCGATATTCTGTACGTACCTAGAAATGTCATTCAACAATGATACGGGTATGTACAGATTCTTGAGCGAGAGTTCTTTTATATGTTTTCTAAAACATGTCGTTTCTCAAATTTTGAATCAGATGGCTTTCGTACATTTCAGTACGGAACCCGAGCTACATTGATGACTTCTGATTATTTCCGATCAGGACTCGCAATGTTAATGGCAAAAGCACAACGACAACTCCCTCTTAAACTCAAATGTTTAACAATGTGCTTTATTTAAGGGGGAGTATAAAAATTAAAAAGAGAAATGTTCCATCTTCATGCTAAAATCCGTTTTTCTCCAAAAAGCATTCATTTAAATCAGTTAAAATAAAAAATATCACTTCATGCTATTTTTGAAGGGGAGAAAAAGTATATGGGGAGAGGACGTGATTAAAATGTGATCAAAGTTTGTAGAATCTCAAAGTATGCTCACCAGACAGACTCAGTTCTAACCCTCGAATTGACGAAACTTGATGTCCATTATTGATGAACTCAAATAAGTACATTTTATTATCATCATTTATCCTATTTATTTGACTTGTTTTATTATATTATATATGAGAATCAATACATTAATGTTTACTTTAGTGATTCTCAGGTAAAAATAAGCATTATGTGAAACTTGGCAATTCTGGAATAATTATGGAGCGAAACAAGCGAGATGTCAAAAGTCTACTGAAATCAAGAAGATCAAGCTCGTTCTACTCCTGATACGCCGCATTATACTTCTAACATACGACGTATCACTATCAAGATTTCACAAGTTACGATCCAAGACTGCTAAGGACATGCGCCGCATGAAGAAATCAAGATACGCCGCATCTTAAGGCGGTGTACGAATATTCCCTAAATATATTAATCTTGGACCCCACGCGAAGTTAAGTCAATGCACCGCATCTATTTATCCTATGCGCCGCATCTAACCCTCAGACAGAAACTATAAATACCCCAAAGTCAGACGAATTTTGTGTGCAAGATACCATACGTATGAGTGCCAAACCAGAGACGAATTCAGTCGATCTAGCAGCACAAGACACACCCTAAACAAAGATACAAGAGCTGTAAGAAGGTCATGCATGTGTTTAATTCATTAAGTAGTTTTGTTTTATTGTATTAGTACGCTTTAATTCATCAGGATTGATGGGCTGATGTCATGTGACTACGGAAGATCATGCACACCCCTTAAAATTGCTTTCCCATTAATTAAAGTTTATATGTTGATTTCTTTGGTGACTTTTATTAGTGCATTGATAACCTCTGTGTCTAGCTGAGCATTGCTTAGGTCGCCATGCCCCTTCCTCGCCTATTTATTCTATCGTTTCTAGGATAGTAGGATAGACATAAGTGATCATTAAGGGTTTACTCGCCGATAAGATTAGAGCCAACGAGAAAGATTTAATTATATACACTTCATATAAAACGAGCAATAAAACAAGTGACAAGCTACTTAATTATCAGGACAGGTCTTCTTATTGTCTCGAGTATCTATCTGTGTACGTGTGTGCTAATCGCTGATTCGTGCTCATTAGTTTAGTTTACCATTTAATTATAACCAAACTGTGCCAGTCTCTCAGGCTGAACCCCTTGCGTTAGATTAGGTTGTATAACTAACTTAGGATATTAAAATACTGATTAGAATAACTAGATAATACGTTCCACTCTTAGTGATCGACACTCTACTTACCATTATATTCATACTGACGGGGTACACTGCTCGTTAGGTGTGTGTGTTATTGATATGTCGGCTAAATATAAATTTAAAACTTGAGTAGGCATTAATACTGCTAAACCGCAACGACACACGCAGCACATCAAGTTTTTGGCGCCGTTGCCGGGGAGTGAATTGTTATTATCTGTTAATTTGATTAGTATTTTAATTAGGTTTTTCTTTTTAGATTTTTAACCACTAACCCTGTTATATATTAGATAGATTGCATTCATTGTATAATTTGCATATTTACTGTTTTTGTGTGTTTTTATTTTCTGTAATTTGTGTTTCTTTTTGTTTGTTTGTTGATGAAGCGAAAAGTGTACCGCTTTTCGGGGGTCATTTAAGCCCTAAATCGTATTTATTTGATCAAATAATGCCCTAAATCGTTCCTTTTGTCATTTTAGGTACTTTGGAGAAGAAATTTGGAAAAGGAAGCATTTTGGACGTTTTTGGAGCATAAAAGTGAAGAAAACGACAAAGTCTCAAAATCTGCTGGAATAGTACCTTTGACAGCGTCAAGCCCAAGCCTGACAGCGTCAAGACCAAGCCTGACAGCGTCAAGACCAAGCCTGACAGCGTCGAGCCTTGATAGGCCAGAACGTATTTTTGGAGTTTAAAGGGAGACGGCGTCAAGAAGGCCGTCAAGCCTTGCCGACAGAAATATTGCCTATAAATACAACATCATAACTTCACTTTTTGTAAGCCCTAAACCCTAAGTCCGATTCTAGGGTTTAGGTAGGTGTTTTTCCAGCAACTTAGAAGGTCTTAATCACTCCATAAACATCTTGTAATGGTGTGTTGATTCTATCTTAATTATGTCTTCCATTATTATTGTTGCTTGTTCTTCATTGATTATGTTTTACTAAATCACCTAGTGTTTACCTATGATTGTGTGAAACTTGTGTATAACTAATTAGATCTTATTGATTTCTTGTTGATGTGTGTGTCCATCTCCATCAATTAGGGCGTGACAACTTCAATAGATCTAATTGGTTTAGCTTATAATTCTTGTTTCCTATTGTCTCTTGTATGATTGGATGATATCGATGTTAGGCTTAAGAAAACTGGCTAACCTCCTATACGGTAACTTGCTTGAACGTCTTAAGAAACATGAACCAAGGTGTACTAAGGTTAATTGGTTGTATTTAATGCATAAGCGAATTCTAGTGATCCCATGTTAGGAGCTTCTTAGCCGGCTCGACATAGGAGTGAAGTAGGAGCTTATAGAGTTGGGGAAGATCGTACACACCCCCACGATTGGTATTAAGGAATACAACCCGTCAATTAAAACAAGGTGTGACAATTCAATAGGTAGAATTGGATAGCTAGCAAGGAGTAACATATCATAGGTAGACATGCTTCACTTCCCTTTTAGAACCCTAGTTTACTTTCCTTCACATTAGTTTAAGTAGTAGTTTTTGGGTTAGTTGATTAGCAACTAATTCCGCCTCTCCTTCCAAAACCCGAGATTTTTACTTGCTTTCCATAAAATATAAAAATACAAAAAGAATCATCCCTCACCTCTAGACCTAGTAGATAAATTTCAATCCTAACGAACACTATTCTTTGAGTTGAACGATCAATCCCCCGGTACTTGCCACTTCACTATACTACATCGGTCAGGTACACTGCCTGGTGGGGATTGCAAGCCTCTTGAGATCCCTTGAGAGGTAAAACCTACTGCGAGGGCGCAATCCCACGCATCAAGTTTTTGGCGCCGCTGCCGGGGAATAGTTATTGTTTAGGTTGAATTTTTATTTTATTAGGTCTACTCACTAGATTCCTTTCTAGTGAGATTTTTTATTTTATTTTTCTAGGTTTTCTTTAGTCTATCTTTTTTCTTCGTTTCTTTGTTCGTAACTATTACCATCCGACATCATGGAAGGTGGTAATATCCTCGATCCCAACAACCCACCACCACAACAACACCCACCTCCTAGAGCCCGTACCTTAGGAGACTACTCCCGTCCTAGCAACCATGGCTATCGAAACACCATTGAGCTCACTCAAGGAGCCAATGTGACTCCCTTGCGATCCGACACCATCAGGTTGGTGCAAAGCGGATGCGCATTTCATGGACTTCGTTCCGAAGATCCTAATCAACATCTCAAGGACTTTCTCAAAATTGTTGATTCCATAGACCTTGATGTTGCCACTCGAGAGACGACCCGACTGCGTCTCTTTCAATTCTCTCTGCGGGACCAAGCCAGTCAATGGCTAGAGTGTCTACCCGCAGGATCCATCACCTCTTTGGATGATCTCACCACTCGTTTCCTTGCTCAGTTTTTCCCACCAGGAAGAACTACCAAGCTAAGGAATGATATCTTGATGTTCCAACAACGTCAAGGCGAAACCCTCTACGAGGCATGGACTCGATTCAAGGACTTACTCCAAAAAGTCCCTCACCATGGCATAGAACTTTGGCTCCAAGTCCAAATCTTCTATGACCATATCAATCTCTCCACGAGGCAAACCATTAACCAATCGGCCGGTGGTAAGCTACGTGATCTAAGTGCGGAACAATCATGGGCTCTCCTAGAAGATCTTGCTCTTTATGACAACGAAAGTTGGAGTGCTCCCCGTGATTTGAATAAAACGGTCAAGGCAATATCTTTGCCTTCGAACAATTCAAGCACTTCCGACCGTAGGATCATAGAACTTGAAGACCAAGTCAAGTTTCTTATAAAATCCTACGAGGCTCCTAAACCTTCAAGCCAAGTGAACAAAATCACTTCTTCATGTGAATTATGTAGTTGTCCCCACGACACTCGTGATTGCATGGAACTCCCCGAACAAGCTTTTGCGGACTACGCATCCTCGCGTACCGACGGAGCGGGAGACAAGTGGTACACTTTCAAGCCCGAGCCAAACCCCTACAGTGATTCATACAACCCCTCATGGAAAAATCACCCAAACCTTAGGTGGAAACAAAACCAAAACGCACAACAAACCAATTCTTCCAACCCACCTAATCATTTTCAATCAAGCGGTTCTAACTCGAACCGTACTTTCAACAACAATCCTTCCAGCAATGGTAGTACCAATAACTTTGAAGGATTGATGTCTCTATTTATGGCATCTCAAGAAGCTCGTTTGGCCAAGTTTGAAGCCGATTTCAAACAAAAACAAAGCGAGATGACCAATAAGATTGACACTTTGTTGAAAGCCCTCAATGACCGAGAAATGGGAGCACTCCCTAGCAACACAGTCAAGAACCCGAAACTAAACGTCAACGCCATTTCATCGGTTTCGTCTCCTAGTTCTTGTCCACAATATTATTCGGTCAATTTCATGAGCACGTGTTTCAAACAAACCCAAGTCGTTCAAAATGACCAAGAAGTTATGATACCCAAATTGGTCAACAACATAGTTGAGACACCTCCCACTCAAAACCTTGACAGTGAATTCAAGGAGCTTCACCTTGAAAGTCCGGTTATTGATGTGTTGGAAGAGAAGAAGCTCAAGTTAGGCGAAAAAGGGACCGCCTTTGTTCAAAACAAGCTACCTAAGAAGTTAGATGATCCGGGCTTATTTGTTCTACCTTGCAAGATTGGTAATTCGGAGGCTTATGACACATTAGCCGATCTTGGATCAAGCCTTAACCTACTTCCGTAACCTCTCTACACCTCTCTAAAACTAGGAAAACTTGAAGAAACCGAGGTGATAATAGGCTTAGCGGATGGGAGTGTTGCTTACCCGGTTGGAGTAGTCAAAGACGTGTTAGTACACATTGGAAAACTAACCATTTTAGCCGATTTCCACGTCCTTGATATGGTTAGCGACCCTACATGCCCCTTGTTGATAGGTAAAGGATTTTTGGCGACCGCTAGTGCTATGATTGATTGTAAGGAATCTAAGATAGCGGTAGGAGAAGGTGATACTTGGTCAGTCTATGATGTGAAGAAACATGCTTATGATACCAGTGAGGAACCAACACCCCATTGGTTAGAATTAAATAAGAGACCATCTAGATATGGACCTTGGATCGATAGAGACTTCATAGGACCCCAACGCCCATTTTACCTAGAAGAGAACTTTGTGAACCGAACACATGCGGTAGAGCAACTCTTGGCTAGGGACACCGAATTGGATCCATTTGAAGACCCTCTAGTTTTTAGGAAGATGATTGATTTCCTAGGAGTTTTGCTAATTAACCTAGGGATGAATAAGTGGACTTGTGAGGACGATGATCATAAGTGGGAATGGGACAAACCACCCAAAGATGGAGATGGGTCATGGCATATTAGGATGACATTGTATGACCCGGATGGAGAGAAGTTTGAAAAGATATATTGTACTAAGCGGACCAATAGGAAACTTCAATCCAAGCTTAACCCTAAAGACGTCCTCGATGACGAGCTCACTTACATAGGGTAGAAGGACTTTGAGTCTAGCTACAAGACTTGTTAATAAAGAAAAGCGCTTCTTGGGAGGCAACCCAAGCTTTATTTGCTTTGTGTGTTTATTTATTTGTTTGTTTGATTTTATTTGCTTCCGTATGTGTGTTTAATTTTTATTATTATTGATTCATGTTCAAAACTAAATTGTGAAAATGCTTTATCTTGTTTTTAACTTCGTCTTAACTACATATAAAGGTATTTTGCAAAAGATAAGTGTAAGGGAAATCCAAATCGGTTTATTAGAACACAAATGAACATGAATCGTAATAATATTAAATTAACATACATATTAGTATTTGTTTGAGTCAAATGCTTGTATCGAGTCATAATGATATTTTGCAGGAATTCCAGGAAGTAAGGTATAAGTTTTTCCAGAAATTTTCCGGAAACTTAACATGAGAATTCTGTCAGATCATTTCTGACGGTGTCAGGATTTACAACCTGACGGCGTCAGGTGTTAATTTTCTGAAATTTTTGAAAGTTTTGTTTTCATAAAAAGTTTTTATTAAATCTCTAACTTATAATCTCTAGGAATCTGCAAAATAATCATTCCACAAGCATTATATCCTTATATATAGATTTATCCCGCCGATGTCATGCAGGTTTTCGTGTTTGTTTTCTCAGGTTTAACAGGTTATTTTGGACAAGGAAATGTATGTGGAATCAAGCTTTTGGCGATGCTTTACTCTTGGAGCTTCTACATTCTCTTGGAAGAAGATCTAACCATGTTACCTCTTTATCCACCAAACGAATCAGGGGAGTATTTGATTTCATTCTTTTACCTTATTACTTTTACATCTTGTTATTTGAACATTGGGGACAATGTTCATCTTAAGTGTAAGGGGGGGGGGGGGTAAAGTACGATACTTTAGAGAATGCTATTACGCTTGATTTTTGTTTGTTTAATGGTAGATGTGTAATAAAACTGAGATAAATACTTGCTAGGGCAATTTTAGTGCCAAATTTAAATTTTTTTACAACATATAGGAGTGAAACTTTGGTCTTAATGAGCGTCTCATGGATAGTAGTTATATGACTAGCACAAAACCGTACCACTAAAAAATTTTCCACCCCCAAATATGTGAGGTTCGCCCCTAGAATTGGTAGGAAAAGCATTTATGCTATGATGTGTGTACCGGTAGCACTTAGATTCTAGAACTTGCGTTAGGACCATTCCGAGGCCACAAGTGAAACTACATTCGTGTAGTTAGATTTACTACATGATAAGAGGCATTAGGATTAACCCATTGTTTTACACCTGTGTTTTTGTTATAATTACGTTGGCTACATTGGTCAAGTAATTCTCCCACACCCTTTGCGTTGTACTCATTTTTAGTACACGATACCCCTAGTATACCCCTCAGAGCCTATCTTTTCATTTCGACCTTTAAGCATTTTACTTAAAGGAAGAATTTGTTTACACCCCACTTAAATGTACACCCAAATCGCCTTAGCCTACCTTGTATGCACTCATTTTTAGTGCATTATTGTGACAACATTTGTTTAAACCCCAAGTTAATTATCTAATTGATTACATGGTTGTTAAGTCGAGTCATATCCTTGTACATATTATTTTGGGACGATTGGGACTCATAGGGTAAAGTACTAGTGTAATGGAGTAATGGGGAAGAACAACATTATTACCCCCATATGTGCTAAATATTTTAAAAGTACTCCAAGTGTTTCGATTATCTTAATTCGAGTCATTAGAATAGTTAATTGTAAAGTTATGTAAAAGTTCAAGTGTAAGGGGGATGCAACGCCCCTATGATGTATTATTTTGGATGGTAGGGCAAGAGTGTATGCAAAAAAAAAAAAAAAAAAAAAAAAAAAAAGTAGAAAAAAACATACGGACTACCATCCCGTTTCATTTTATGTTTATTTTATCTTTTTGTTATTTTTTTCATTAGCTTAAGTCGAGTCTAGTCTTGGCTTAGCAACGCCATATTGTACATGTAATTAATCAAGATCTTTAACTCGCCACCCGTGTTTATCATATCCCTACACCTAACGTTATAACCCGTTTAAAAGCCCTCTTTGATAGTTTATCTTAGGTGCTTACGCCTAGTGGAGGAGGTTTTTGATCCTTTCCCAAGCCTATGGTAATCTATTTGCTATGACAGGTAGTGAGAGATATTATTCATTTTCATTTATGAGATATACTTTTATGACACCTGAGAGATGTGAGTATCTAAACACTACTTGTGAGGTGCTAGTGTGTAATCTCCGTGCTTATTATGATTAAAGTGGAACGACTATTTGTTGTAATTACTTTTATATTAGCGTTAAATGACCCCTAACTTGTATTTTGATTAGAATAAAAGCGCATTTGCTTGAGGACAAGCAAATCTCAAGTGTAAGGGTATTTGATGAAGCGAAAAGTGTACCGCTTTTCGGGGGTCATTTAAGCCCTAAATCGTATTTATTTGATCAAATAATGCCCTAAATCGTTCCTTTTGTCATTTTAGGTACTTTGGAGGAGAAAATTGGAAAAGGAAGCATTTTGGACGTTTTTGGAGCATAAAAGTGAAGAAAACGACAAAGTCTCAAAATCTGCTGGAATAGTACCTTTGACAGCGTCAAGCCCAAGCCTGACAGCGTCAAGACCAAGCCTGACAGCGTCAAGCCCAAGCCTGACAGCGTCAAGCCTTGATAGGCCAGAACGTATTTTTGGAGTTTAAAGGGAGACGGCGTCAAGAAGGCCGTCAAGCCTTGCCGACAGAAATATTGCCTATAAATACAACATCATAACTTCACTTTTTGTAAGCCCTAAACCCTAAGTCCGATTCTAGGGTTTAGGTAGGTGTTTTTCCAGCAACTTAGAAGGTCTTAATCACTCCATAAACATCTTGTAATGGTGTGTTGATTCTATCTTAATTATGTCTTCCATTATTATTGTTGCTTGTTCTTCATTGATTATGTTTTACTAAATCACCTAGTGTTTACCTATGATTGTGTGAAACTTGTGTATAACTAATTAGATCTTATTGATTTCTTGTTGATGTGTGTGTCCATCTCCATCAATTAGGGCGTGACAACTTCAATAGATCTAATTGGTTTAGCTTATAATTCTTGTTTCCTATTGTCTCTTGTATGATTGGATGATATCGATGTTAGGCTTAAGAAAACTGGCTAACCTCCTATACGGTAACTTGCTTGAACGTCTTAAGAAACATGAACCAAGGTGTACTAAGGTTAATTGGTTGTATTTAATGCATAAGCGAATTCTAGTGATCCCATGTTAGGAGCTTCTTAGCCGGCTCGACATAGGAGTGAAGTAGGAGCTTATAGAGTTGGGGAAGATCGTACACACCCCCACGATTGGTATTAAGGAATACAACCCGTCAATTAAAACAAGGTGTGACAATTCAATAGGTAGAATTGGATAGCTAGCAAGGAGTAACATATCATAGGTAGACATGCTTCACTTCCCTTGTAGAACCCTAGTTTACTTTCCTTCACATTACTTTAAGTAGTAGTTTTTGGGTTAGTTGATTAGCAACTAATTCCGCCTCTCCTTCCAAAACCCGAGATTTTTACTTGCTTTCCATAAAATATAAAAATACAAAAATAATCATCCCTCACCTCTAGACTTAGTAGATAAATTTCAATCCTAACGAACACTATTCTTTGAGTTGAACGATCAATCCCTCGGTACTTGCCACTTCACTATACTACATCGGTCAGGTACACTGCCTGGTGGGGATTGCAAGCCTCTCGAGATCCCTTGAGAGGTAAAACCTACTGCGAGGGCGCAATCCCACGTATCATTTGTGTTTATTTTTGTTTTTCTTTATTTTTCTGCATACTGCTTTCGTTGTATTGTGCTGATACAAATGATACGGCGCATCTGTTTTCTCAGATACGGCGTATTGCGTTTAATTTTTATAAAATACAATGCGTTTAATAAATTCGAGTACGGCGCATCTTTCCCCAAGATACGGCGTATTCTGTTTTTAATAAAGAATTTTTTCTAAACACTAACGCCATACGACGCATCTGTTTTAACAGTTACGGCGTATTTTCGATTTAAATTAAAAACAGTTTTCGAATTATTAAATAGATACGACGCATCGATCTCTATCGATACGGCGCATCTACTGAATCAAAAATCTTGTATTTTGAAACGTAACGAAAATACGGCGCATTAGCTTCTGTTAATACGACGCATTTAATTTTAATAAATATAAACGATTTTTGATAATTTAAAACTGATTCGGCGCATTCTAATTCATAAGCGGCGTATCTGCTTTCTGAATAAAAGTCATTAAATCTTAACGATTATAAGATACGGCGTATCCAACTTTCTGGATACGGCGCATCATCTGTAGATATCAGTTATTTTTATTCTTTATATCCGTTCCTAAATTAATTAATTTCTCTTCTAGCGAACAAATCCTACTGACGATTTTGCCTATGATGACAGGTTTTGCTATGGAAGATATGTCAATGAACGGATATCTTGCTAAGGAACTTATGAATGATGAGAACAATGAAAAGTCCCGCACCAAAAAGCCGTTAATTCTGGAAAGTGATGACGAGTGTGATAACTATGAAGTTAGCTTGAGCAAGTTCCCAGCATTAAGCATTACTAAAAGCTCAGAATTGGAAAAGGAACTCTTGCTTTCGGACTCATTCAAAAATTTCGATGCTATTACTTGCAACTTACCTACGATCGATGCTTTACTATCTCATACCAACATGCCCTGCTACTCAGTGGAAGTTTATGAAGATGTCAACTTCAATGTACTCACGATTGATGCTAATTTATTTTCATGGGAGACTCCTCTTGAAGCTACTTATAAGGAATTCAAACGCTTATGCAATATTGAAGATGGGATATTCTCTTATGATTTACTAATGAGCTACACTGAAGATGAATTGTTACTCTTATGGCCTATCATTGAATCTAAAGGGTTGACTTGGACGACTATAGAAGAAAGAGATGGGAAATTCCAAATTGAATACATGAACTCAGCAAATACAGTCAACAAATCGAGCGACAAAAGCTCTGGTGGAGGCAATACCCAACCTACACAAATTTCCTATATGCCTTATTCCGAATAGTATTGGGAATTAGATGAAAGCAATCTGGATGATGAAAGAATTTATGCTGAATCGGAAATACTATTTCATGGAAAGTTGGTAAGGTTGATGGATATCTCCCTAGAAGAATGGCTAGAACTTAAATACGGTGATCCCAAATTTGCCCCTACAAATGAAGTCAAACGGATTGTGACCTCATGGTTGACACGAAGCTTTAAAGAACAATTTAATGAGTTCATGGAAATAAGAAGGAAAATGATTGGTAAAACTAGCTTTGACGTTAACCACGATCCTAACAATGTTGATTTTTCAAATTGGTTAGCTAGTAAGTTCAATAACCATAAGAGCATGGACCGAGCTACTAAAGATGTGTTATGGGTATATTGGATGAGAGGGGAAGATGATGGGAGCGTGGTGTCGTTGCGGTTTAGCAGTTTTAATGCCTACTCAAGTTTTAAATTTATATTTAGCCGACTTATCAATAACACACACACTTAACGAGCAGTGTACCCGGTCAGTATGAAGATAATGGTAAGTAGAGTGTCGATCACTAAGAGTGGAACGTATTATCTAGTTAATCTAATCAGTATTTTAATGTTCTAACGCAAGGGGGTTTCAGCCTGAGAGACTGGCACGGTTTTGTTTGCAAGAAAATAATAAAATAAACAATAGGCACGAATCAGCAAGTAGCACACACGTACACAGATAGATACTTGAGACAATAAGAGGGCTGTCCTTATGATTAAGTAGATTGTCACTTGTTTTATTGATAGCTTTATATGAAGTGTATGTAATTAACCCTTTCTCGTTGGTCCTATTCTTATCGGCGAGTAAACCCTTAATGATTACTTATGTCTAAAAGTTATTCCTAAGTGATCAATTTAGAAACAACCGTGGGAGCCACATCTTGTCCCGCAGTCAAATGCCCGCAAGCCACTAATAAACACAGAGGTAATCAATGCACTAATAAGTAGTAACCAAAGACATCAACATATAAACTTTAATTGATGGGAAAGCAAGTATTAAAGGGAGTGCAATCTTTCGTTGTCACATTACACAAGCCACCAATCCTGATGAATTAAAGTTTGCTAACACAATAAAACAAAACTACTTAATGAATTAAATACATGCAGCACCTTCTTACAGCTCTTGTATCTTCGATTTGGGTGTGTCTTGTGCTGCCTTCTTGACTGAATTCGTCCTTTTGCTCTGCTGTCCGAACTTCTGTTTTAGGGTTTCGGATTCTCTTTAACTCGTCTGGTCTACGGGGTATTTATAGTTTGTGTCTGATGGAAGATGCGGCGCATCTATTAAGTAGATGCGGCGCATGCACTTAACTTCGCGTGGGGTCCAAGATTATAATATTCAGGAATATTCGTACACCGCCAGAAGATGCGGCGTAACTCCATGATTAGATGCGGCGCATGTCCTCTTGTATCTTGGATTGTATCTGATGATATCTTGATAGAGATGCGGCGCATGTCATGAGTGAGATGCGGCGCATCTGGAGCAGATTAGTCTTGATCTTCTTCATTTCAGTAGACTCTTCACTTTATGCATGTTTTGCTCCATTATTAGTCCAAAATCGCCAAGTTTCACCAAATGCTTGTTTTTACCTGAGAATTACAAAAGTAAACGATTAAGTATCAATCCTCATACATAATATAGTAAAACAAGTCAAATTAATGGGATAAATGATAGTAATAAAATGTACTTATTTGAGTTCATCAAATATCCCCCCACTTGAACTTTACTTGTCCCCAAGTAAACCTTAGATTAAAACTTATGAAAATGTATCCTAAAAGATGTTAGGATTTATTTTTATATTTAAGCATGTATTCGTTTATTTCATAATCACACAACTAAACACTTAACGAATTAGAAGTAAAATAAAATAAGTCGATAAAAGCAAATCTAATCGTTTAACTGTCCAGTCGTGACGAATATTCTATCATAAGCTTGGCAAGTATACACATCTCCACCACTAAAGCTAAGGAATAACAAGTCTAAAGCGGTAAAAAGGGTTTTGTAGGCTTAAGGGTTAATTATTCTTATTTCACTATCGATCTCAAATTCCAGAAAAGGCGACAAAATCACAAATACATGATCGAATCCACGAACACGATACTTGCAATTGCTCAAATCCTTAACTCGAATAGGCTAAAGATAGGTCCAAACTTCACCAATAATAATATATCAAAAAGGGCGACAAAATCATAAATACATAGCCGAATCCACGACTACGATACTTAAGATTGCTCAAATCCCTAATCTCAATAAATCAAAGGTTTGGTTGGATAAAGAATAATATAGGGTATGGATAACATTTGGGATATAAATTGGTGTAAAAATAAAAATAAACAAAACAAATAAATTAAAATCCTAAGTGTGGTTAATCACTATCCCAACCATCCCATGAATAAGACTCATATCATTGAATAACTCACGCTTTAACACTTGAAACACACGCTTTAGGTAGACACGAATTATACTCAACAAGATCTTAATCAAAGAATAAACCTTAATTGGCGTTCCCATAACTGCCAATTCCCATTCAATCCATAGATATAGTACAACAAATAGTGGCCATATGAACCACTTACATAACTTTACATCGTTGGCTTAAAATAAACATCCAACTCTTTTTTCTTTCTTTTTCTTTTCTCATTTTTTCGATTTTTTTTTTTTTTTTTTTTTTTTTTTTTTTTTTTTTTTTTTTTTTTTTTTTTAAATTGAAACATAAACATAGATGTGTAAAATTTCACCACATCACTATAACTTTCTTTTTCCGGATAATTTTTCATACTTTTCATACTTTCAGATATAACGGTAATAGTGAAAGTAGTAAACACACGAAAAATAAACTCAAAAAATTAACAATATTTACTTTCACTCCAATTGCATTGTGCAATTTCCCGACCTAACCAAAGATAATGAATTACGCACGCGAACACCTGTAATGTAAGGAAACACACTCTGCCTATAGCAATTAACCAACCACGGACTTTAATCTACAGGGTAGGCTAAGGTGTAAGGTGTAATGAAACATTTTAAACATAGGTGTAAGAAACGAAAGGAATGGCTCTGAGTGTTTTTCTAGGGGTATCTTACTCTAAAAATGAGAGTAACAAAAGGGTTTATACGGGGGTTAACTAACCAGTGTAGTTAGTTAATAACACATAACATTTAATAGGCTATTTGGGTGTAATCCTAGAATTTTACCAAGTTAGACAAGTCATTCCAATTATATAAATAATACTCATTATGGTGGTCTCGAATAGTATACAAGCCAAGTTCTAAAGTTTACAAGTCACCGGCACACTCATAGATTTGTGAATTTTTGAGAAATCACAATTTTTGAAAATAACGTCATGTGTGCAGCTATGCAACTTAGATCTTAAACAAAAACATGCTAAAAAAAATTTTAAGTTTGATATATTAAGCACATTTTAAGCATAATTTTTGAAAAAGTTTAGGACAAGTAATTGTTAAGTGTTCTAATTCTCCTATCCCCCCACTTAAGTTAAACAACGTCCTCGTTGTTTGTATAAAAGGTTAAAAACTGGAAAATAAAAAGAATTAGAACAGGAAAACTCCCCTGAGATTTGCTCGGTATGATCCTCCATTAGTATAAGAGCAAAAATCATCTTTCTTGTGGATTAGAACGTTAAAGCTTCATACTTGATGTATCCACAGGAAATTCAGGAAACTATAATACCACCAACACTTTAAAACACACCTAAGATAAGAAAGGTTCAACTTGCATAATACATTAGTAGTTAGGAAAAAATAAAACTTAAAAATTAAAACTGAAAATCATCAGGTCAGTCGATGCGCCGTATCTTATTGAAGAAGATACGCCGTATCGAGCCTGGAATAAATACGGATCAGAATAAAGATGCGCCGCATCCTTAACCAGGGATGCGCAGCATTAAAATAAACTGATAAAAAGTTTTAAAGTCGAAAATAAAAATGCAGAAAAATAAAATAAGATATGACCATTGCAGGAGATGCGTCGCATCTCAGGATTGAGATGCGCCGTATCCTCATGCGGCCTGGACTGACTCGACACAGAAAACAGTAAAAGATAAATTCTCCGGGTTGTCTCCCGGTAAGCACTTGTCTTTATTCCAGAGTCTTCAAGTTAGACTCACGTTCAGCTCAGCAATAAGTCCTTGTCACGGTCCATCCTTCGTCCTTCATCCGAAAGATTTTCCCGTATATTTCTG
Source organism: Artemisia tridentata subsp. tridentata (assembly GCA_021014915.2). Lineage (NCBI taxonomy): Eukaryota > Viridiplantae > Streptophyta > Magnoliopsida > Asterales > Asteraceae > Artemisia > Artemisia tridentata. The sequence continues at coordinate 23,472,583 of CP139505.1, forward strand.
CGACGTTTTCCTCCGTTCGACTTAATCTAATATAACTCTTGGTCTTCACCGCAGTGTATTCTTCATCAGGACCCAAAGAATATTTGATGATTTTAAGTTTTTCAGAAATAATCATGGGTGGCTCATTGTATGGAATCCCAAGTAGTTGACACTTTCTTTTGGTGAATTCTTCCTCGTCTTTATCAACAAACTTAAAATAAGGATCCTTAATCAAATAATCATCTAGTTCTTCAATTAATGACTCATTATTATTATTATCTTGAATCGCCTCCCATTCTCTTTCCAAATCATATTGTAACCGTCGACTAAGCTTTGTGAAATCATCAAACTGTTTATGCACCCATTCCCAGAAAGTAGTATCCGATGTCCCCTTAAGTCCTTTCAAGCGTTCAATCCTGCCCTTTTCTTGTAAAGCCTCCGATTTTCGCGGGCAGTCTTCAACATTATCGTACCACTCATAATCTTCAAAGGTTACATCGTTTCCAACTCTTTTCATTCCAATTATACTTCCCCCATTACAGGTTCCGTCACTTTTATAATCACAGGTTGGCCAAACACTACTCCCGTCCTTGAAAACGAAGGGTGTACAAGTGTGATTAATGTGCGCAAATTCCCATGGTTTATCCCAAACCCATGGTAATTGGTCATTCCATTCATAATACCAGGTGTTTTTGAAATCGTCATAAGTCTTAAATCCTGGTAGATCTCCAGTAAGCACATCATCGTCGACTTGAAGAAGGTAGTTAAATTCCTTGAACTGCTTGCACAAGGGCGTCTCATATTCTAACAAATCAATGTCAATTCTGAAAAGTTCTTCAATGCCCTCATTGATTGTTGAATTATGAAGTGACGACCCATAATCGCTTTCTACTTCTTCGTCTTCTCCTCTCATCCAATATACCCATAATGCATCCTTAGTAGCTCGATCCATGCTCTTATGGTTATTAAATTTACTAGCTAACCATTCTGAAAAATCAACATCGTTAGGATCGTGGTTAACGTCAAAGCAAACCTTTCCAATCATATTCTTTTTTATCTCCATGAACTCGTTAAATTGCTTCTTAAAACTCCGAGTCAACCATGAAGTCATAATCTCCTTGACTTCATTTACAGGGGCAAATTCCGGACTACCATATTTGAGTTCTAGCCAATCATTGAGGGAGAGGTCAATCAATCGTACCAATCTGCCATGAAACAGTAACTCCGCCAAAGCATAATTCATGTCATTATCCTGATAGTTCTCATTTAATCCCAGTACCACTCGGAATAAGGCATGTAAGAGTTTTGGGTATTGCCTCCACCACAGTTGTTGTTGCTTGAGTCCATGTATGCAAGAGAGAATTTCCCATCATCTTCTTCGATAGTAGTCCAGTTCAATCCCTTGGACTCAATGTTAGGCCATAAGAGCGACAATTCATCTCCAGTGTACCTCATAAATACATCATAAGAGAACACCTCTTCGTCAATGTTGCACAAACGCATGAATTCCTTAAAAGCAGCTTCAAGAGGAGTCTCCCAGGAGAATAAATCTGCATTGATCATGAGTACATTGAATGAATCTGAAAACAAGCATTCCTTAGCAAGATATCCGTTAACTGACATGTCTTCCATAGCAAAATCTGTCATCCAAGGTAAAATCATCAGTAGGATTTGTTCGCTAGAAGAGAAATTAATGAATATAGAAACGGATATAAGAATATAAATAGCTGATATCTGCGGACGATGCGCCGTATCCAAAAAGTTGGATACGCCGTATCTTAATACGTTAAAAATTTAATCAGACTTTATTCAGAAAATAGATACGCCGCTTTTGAATTTATGAATGCGCCGTATCGAATTAATTAATCAAAAAATCAGCTTATCTAATTAAAATTAAATGCGTCGTATTAACGAAAGTTAATGCGCCGTATTCTCGTTACGTTTAAAAATAAAAGATTTTTGATTCAGTAAGATGCGCCGTATCGACAGAGATCGATACGTCGTATCTGTTTAATAATTCGCAAACTGTTTTTAATTAAAATAATAGATATGCCGTATCTTCAAAAGAAGATGCATCGTATGGCGTTAACGTTCAGAGAAAATTTTTATCAAAATCAGATACGCCGTATCTTCAAAAGAAGATGCGTCGTATTACTTTATCGCTTAGAAAAATTTTCTTATTATTAAAAACAGATACGCCGTATCTTGGGGAAAAGATGCGTCGTATCGAATTAATTAAACGCGTTGTATTAAAAAAATTGAACGCAATACGCCGTATCTGAGAGATCAGATGCGCCGTATCGTTCGATTTAGCACAGTACAACGATAGCAGAACAGAAAAATACGAAAAATAAAAACAAAAAATTAAACACTCAAACAAAAATAAAACACACAAAAATAAAAGAAAACAATTAACACACAATACAACAAATATGCAAAATAGTACAATGATGCAATTAATCTAATAAAAAGAAAAACCTAATTAAAATACTAATCAAATTAACAGAAAATAACAATTCACTCCCCGGCAACGGCGCCAAAAACTTGATGGGAGCGTGGTGTCGTGGCGGTTTAGCAGTTTTAATGCCTAGTCAAGTTTTAAATTTATATTTAGCCGACTTATCAATAACACACACACTTAACGAGCAGTGTACCCGGTCAGTATGAAGATAATGGTAAGTAGAGTGTCGATCACTAAGAGTGGAACGTATTATCTAGTTAATCTAATCAGTATTTTAATGTTCTAACGCAAGGGGGTTTCAGCCTGAGAGACTGGCACGGTTTTGTTTGCAAGAAAATAATAAAATAAACAAATAGGCACGAATCAGCAAGTAGCACACACGTACACAGATAGATACTTGAGACAATAAGAGGACTGTCCTTATGATTAAGTAGATTGTCACTTGTTTTATTGATAGCTTTATATGAAGTGTATGTAATTAACCCTTTCTCGTTGGTCCTATTCTTATCGGCGAGTAAACCCTTAATGATTACTTATGTCTAAAAGTTATTCCTAAGTGATCAATTTAGAAACAACCGTGGGAGCCACATCTTGTCCCGCAGTCAAATGCCCGCAAGCCACTAATAAACACAGAGGTAATCAATGCACTAATAAGTAGTAACCAAAGACATCAACATATAAACTTTAATTGATGGGAAAGCAAGTATTAAAGGGAGTGCAATCTTTCGTTGTCACATTACACAAGCCACCAATCCTGATGAATTAAAGTTTGCTAACACAATAAAACAAAACTACTTAATGAATTAAATACATGCAGCACCTTCTTACAGCTCTTGTATCTTCGATTTGGGTGTGTCTTGTGCTGCCTTCTTGACTGAATTCGTCCTTTTGCTCTGCTGTCCGAACTTCTGTTTTAGGGTTTCGGATTCTCTTTAACTCGTCTGGTCTACGGGGTATTTATAGTTTGTGTCTGATGGAAGATGCGGCGCATCTATTAAGTAGATGCGGCGCATGCACTTAACTTCGCGTGGGGTCCTAGATTATAATATTCAGGAATATTCGTACACCGCCAGAAGATGCGGCGTAACTCCATGATTAGATGCGGCGCATGTCCTCTTGTATCTTGGATTGTATCTGATGATATCTTGATAGAGATGCGGCGCATGTCATGAGTGAGATGCGGCGCATCTGGAGCAGATTAGTCTTGATCTTCTTCATTTCAGTAGACTCTTCACTTTATGCATGTTTTGCTCCATTATTAGTCCAAAATCGCCAAGTTTCACCAAATGCTTGTTTTTACCTGAGAATTACAAAAGTAAACGATTAAGTATCAATCCTCATACATAATATAGTAAAACAAGTCAAATTAATGGGATAAATGATAGTAATAAAATGTACTTATTTGAGTTCATCAGGAAGATGAGGAAGTAGAGAGCAAAAATGGATCATCACATGATGATTCAATGATCATGGAAGGCATTGAAGAACTGTTCAGCATAGACATTGATTTGCTCAATTATGAGACACCCTTGTGCGAACAATTCAAAGAATTTAATTACCTTCTTCAAATCGACGCTGATGTGCTAACTGGAGATCTACCGGGATTCAAAACTTATGATGAGTTCAGAAACACCTGGTACTACGAATGGAATGACCAAATACCATGGGTGTGGGATAAACCATGGGAATTTGGGCATATTGATCACACTTGTAAACCTTTCCGTTTCAAGGATGGATTTAGTAAATGGCCAACCTGTGATTATAAGAATGATGGAACCTGCAATGGGGGAAGTATAATTGGAATGAAACGGGTTGGAAATGATGTATACTTTGAAGACGATGATTGGTATGAAAAAGTTGATGACTGCCCACGTAGAGCAGAGGCTTTGCAAGAAAAAGGTAGAATCGAATACTTAAAAGAACTAAAGGGAGCATCGAACACTACTTTCTGGGAATGGGTGCATGGACAATTTGATGATTACACAAAGCTTAGTCGACGCTTACAATGGGAATTGAAAAAAGAGTGGGACGAGATTCAAGATAATTATCAAGCCGTTGACATGGTTAATTATGATCCCTATGATAATGAAGATGAGTCATTAATTGATGAACTTGATGACTATTTGAATAAGGATCCTTATTCCAAGTTTGTTGATAATGACGAAGAAGAATTCATCAAGTGAAAATGTCGACTACTTGGGATACCTTATAATAACCCACCCATGATAATTTCTGAGAAATTTAAAGTCATCAAATACTCTTTGGGACCAGATGAGGAATATGTTGCAACAAAGACCAAGAGTTATGTTAGATTAAGCCGAACGGAAGAAAATGTTGCGGAGATTTACGGGAACATCTTTCGGATGAAAGAAGAAGGATGGAACGTGACAAAAACGAAATAAAGAGCTGAACGTGAGTCTAACTTGAAGACTCTGGAATAAAGACAAGTGCTAACCGGGAGACAACCCGAAAGAATTTTATTTAACATTCTGTTATCTGTCGAGTCTGTCAGACCTGCAGTAGATACGGCGCATCTCAATCATGAGATGCGGCGCATCACCTGCACTGGTCATATCTTATTTTATTTTCTGCATTTTTATTTTTGACTTTAAAACTTTCTGTCAGTTTATTTAATGCGGCGCATCCCTGGTTAAGGATGCGACGCATCATTTATTCTGATTCGTATTTATTCCAGGCTCGATACGGCGTATCTTCTTCCATAAGATACGGCGTATCGACTGACCTGATGATTTACAGTTTTATTTTTACTAACTACTAATGTATTATGCAAGTTTGAACCTTCTTAACTCAGGTGTGTTAAAGTCTAAATGGTATTATAGATTCCTGCATTTTTGTGGATACATCATCTATGAAGCTTAAACGTTCTCATCCACAAGAAAGTTGATTTTTGCTCTTATACGAATAATGGAGGATCATACCGAGCAAATCTCAGGGGAGTTTTTCTGTTCTAATTCTTTTATTTTCCAGTTTTTAACCTTTGACACAAACAACGAGGACGTTGTTTAACTTAAGTGGGGGGATGGAGAATTAGAACACTTACTTGTCCTAAACTTTTTCAAAATATGCTTAAAATGCGCTTAATATATCAAAATTTAAAATTTTTTAGCATGTTTTTGTTTAAAGTCTAAATTACATAACCGCACACATAACTCTATTTTTTCAAAAATATTAAAACTTTAGTGTGCTGGTGACTTGTAAACTTTAGAACTTGGCTTGTATACTATTCGAGACCACCATAATGAGTATTATCTATATAATTGGAGTGACTTGTCTAAATTGGTAAATTTCTAGGATTACACCCAAATAGCCTTTATATGTTATGTGATATTAACTACACTGGTTAGTTAACCCCCGTATAAACCCTTTGTTTACTCTCATTTTTAGAGTAAGGTACCCCTAGAAAAACCCTTAGAGCCATTCCTTTCGTTTCTTACACCTTTGTTATAGTGTTTCTTTACACCCTTACACCTTAGCCTACCCTGTAGATTAAAATCCGTGGTTAATTGCTTTAGGCAAAGTGTGTTTCCTTACATTACCTGTGTTCGCGTGCGTAATTCATTATCTTTGGTTAGGTCGGGAAATTGCACAATGCAATTGGTAGGAAAGTAAATATTGTATAACTTTTAGTTTATTTTTCGTGTGTTTGCTACTTTCACTATTACAGTTATTTCTGAAAGTATGAAAAGTATAGAAAAATTATCATGAAAAATAGTGATAGAAAAGTTGTGAAATTTTACACATTGATGTTTAAAAAAAAAAAAAAAATCGAAAAAAATAGAAAAGAAAAAAAAAAGGAAAAGTTGGAAGTTTGTTTTAACCAACTTATGTAAAGTTTTGTATTAAGTGGGAGATATCACCACTATTTGTTGTTGTATATTATTTATGGATTGAATAGGAGTTGGCCGTTATGGGAACGCCAACTAAGGTTATTCTTTGATTGAGATTTTGTTGAGTATAATTCGTGTCTACCTAAAGCGTGTGTTTCAAGTGTTAAAGCGTGAGTTATTCAATGATATGAGTCTTATTCATGGGATGGTTGGGAAAGTGATTAACCACACTTAGGATTTTAATTTATCTGTTTTGTTTATTTTTCATTTTACACCAATTTGTATCCCAAATATTATCCATACCCTATATCATTCTTCATCCAAACCTTTGATTTATTGAGATTAGGGATTTGAGCAATCTTAAGTATCGTAGTCGTGGATTCGGCTATGTATTTATGATTTTGTCGCCCTTTTTGATATAATATTATTGGTGAAGATTACTTGGTCCTATCTTTAGCCCATTCGAGTTAAGGAATTGAGCAATTGCAAGTATCGTGGTCGTGGATTCGATCATGTATTTGTAATTTTGTCGCCTTTTCTGGAATATGAGATAGATAGAGATTAAAAAGGATGATCAACCCTTAACCAACAAACCCTTTTTACCGCTTTAGACTTGTTACTCCTTGGCTTTAGTGGGGGAGATGCGTACACTTGCCAAGCCTATGATAGAATATTCGTCACGACTAAGCAACTAAACGATTTAGAATTGTTTTACATTAAAAATTATTTTGGTTTCTACTTCGTTAAGTGTTTGGTTGTGTGATTATGACAAAACGAATACGTGCTTAAATATAAAATAAATCCTAATATCTTTTAGGATACATTTTCATATGATTAATTCTAAGGTTTACTTGGGGACAAGTAAAGTTCAAGTGGGGGGATATTTGATGAACTCAAATAAGTACATTTTATTATCATCATTTATCCTATTTATTTGACTTGTTTTATTATATTATATATGAGAATCGATACATTAATGTTTACTTTAGTAATTCTCAGGTAAAAACAAGCATTATGTGAAACTTGGCGATTTTGGACTAATTATGGAGCAAAACAAGCGTTATGGACTAATTATGGAGCGAAACAAGCGAGATGTCAAAAGTCTACTGAAATCAAGAAGATCAAGCTCGTTCTACTCCAGATACGCCGCATTATACTTCTAACATACGGCGTATCACTATCAAGATTTCACAAGTTACGATCCAAGACTGCTAAGGACATGCGCCGCATGAAGAAATCAAGATACGCCACATCTTAAGGCGGTGTACGAATATTCCCTGAATATATTAATCTTGGACCCCACGCGAAGTTAAGTCAATGCACCGCATTTATTTATCCAATGCACCGCATCTAACCCTCAGACAGAAACTATAAATACCCCAAAGTCAGACGAATTTTGTGTGCAAGATACCATACGTACGAGTGCCAAACCAGAGACGAATTCAGTCGATCTAGCAGCACAAGACACACCCTAAACGAAGATACAAGAGCTGTAAGAAGGTCCTGCATGTGTTTAATTCATTAAGTAGTTTTGTTTTATTGTATTAGTACGCTTTAATTCATCAGGATTGATAGGCTGATGTCATGTGACTACGGAAGATCATTCGCACCCCTTAAAATTGCTTTCCCATTAATTAAAGTTTATATGTTGATGTCTTTGGTGACTTTTATTAGTGCATTGATAACATCTGTGTCTAGCTGAGCATTGCTTGGGTCGCCATGCCCCTTCCTCGCCTATTTATTCTATCGTTTCTAGGATAGTAGGATAGACATAAGTGATCATTAAGGGTTTACTCGCCGATAAGATTAGAGCCAACGAGAAAGATTTAATTATATACACTTCATATAAAACTAGCAATAAAACAAGTGACAAGCTACTTAATTATCAGGACAGGTCTTCTTATTGTCTCGAGTATCTATCTGTGTACGTGTGTGCTAATCGCTTATTTGTGCTCATTAGTTTAGTTTACCATTTAATTATAACCAAACTGTGCCAATCTCTCAGGCTGAACCCCTTGCGTTAGATTAGGTTGTATAACTAACTTAGGATATTAAAATACTGATTAGAATAACTAGATAATACGTTCCACTCTTAGTGATCGACACTCTACTTACCATTATATTCATACTGATCGGGTACACTGCTCGTTAGGTGTGTGTGTTATTGATAAGTCGGCTAAATATAAATTTAAAACTTGAGTAGGCATTAATACTGCTAAACCACAACGACACACGCAGCACATCAGTTATCGAAAAGACTTGTACGGGACGGGTAATAATTTCAAGCTGGTTTTCCAGTGATGTAAGCGTATCTCGCAAAGGACTTGTCTGAGTAGAATGTACCAATTCGAGAGATGATCATTGAATATGACCGGGACGGATAATAATTTCAAGCTAGTCTAACTAGTGATGTAAGCGTGTCTCGCGAATGTCATGTTCATTGAAAATTGATCTATTCAAATGTGCGAACTCTATCCCCACATGTGCAAATTTAGATCAAAAATTGCATGAGCACATGTGAAGGGGGAGTACTTCCAAAATTATAAAACTCTTGAAGTGTTATCCAAATGTGTTTTCTCATAAACACTTTGAGAGATTTTCAACAAAAAGTCTTATGGCAAGTGATCGATAATCTAGGATAATCATGGAGTAATAAGGTGATTATGGTTAGGTTATGTCCTATGATCCGCCAGAGCCGGAGGGATCTACCCAAGGACAAGTCCAATAGATTAGAATTAGAAGTCCTTAGGTATGATTGATAAAAAGGAGTATATGAGAAAGGAGAAAGAAGGGGTTGAAGAATTAAAAAGAAAAGTTTTATGTAAGGGTGAAAACAAATAGCCCCCCATGAAAACTTAGGGCAGAAATCGGGTCAATACATCTGCTATCGGTACTCACTAAGGTGATACTGATATTGAAGACAAGACGTCATGGACCCAGTGACGCACTGCACCACCCCTCCTAGCCACTCAGATATCTCTTAAAAGATATTTGTTTCATTTCTCACGGAGAACACTACATAATCTATCGGCCACTCATTCCGAGATGTGTTGATATTGAAAAGGTGGCACTCTGCTCCATGCCTTCGACTACTAAAATCCAAAGCGCACATTATTGAGTCTAGAGCTATGAGATTCATTAAAATATCTCTAAAGAACACTTCCATAAGGATACCCTTGTGTTCACCTAAAAGGACACAAGGTGTACATGAGTCTTAATGAGATCTAAGGATCTTGCCATCCATATCAATGATGGTTACTATGCTTCAAACGGTCTACAGTCGTGGGGTGATCTCCAGTGACTCACTGAATCATGGGTGCACTTCGGTGTGTCCGTGTAAACACTCTCGGGGTATCCGGTTCAAAACGGCCTGGGTTTGGGTTAGAGAAAGTCTTCACACTATGCTGTTGACAATCTCGAAGTTCAAATCTGTAAGCGCTTGATGTATTATTCCTAACTGTTTTATGCAGCTACCGAAGAACGTTCATCCACCATCATCCGATACATCAAACATCTTCACCTCAGCATACTCATACTTATGAAGAACATCCCCACAAAGCTCAAGTGTAAAAAGTTCAAGACAAAAGGATCAAGTTAAAGACAAAGTGTAACAACAAAGTCAAGAGGCTAATCAAGATGTCAAGAACAAGCTCATATGCTAAATGATGAAAGATTTGGGGAGATTGTTAGCATAAGGAGAAGAGGTATGAGTATGTTGGAGGTCACGACGTCACAATCACTAGAAGATTTTGATGAAGCGAAAAGTGTACCGCTTTTAGGGGGTCATTTAAGCCCTAAATCGTATTTATTTGATCAAATATTGCCCTAAATCGTTCCTTTTGTCATTTTAGGTACTTTGGAGAAGAAATCTGAAAAAGGAAGCATTTTGGACGTTTTTGGAGCATAAAAGTGAAGAAAACGACAAAGTCTCAAAATCGGCTGAAAAGTACATTTGACGGCGTCAGAAATTACCCTCGACGGCGTCATGGCTTGGCAAGAAAAAGGTGGATATGAAAATTACTCATGATAAGCCAGTGAAATTTGCATGGGAATTCTGACGGCGTCACCCTTTGGAGTGATCAAGGTCGTCACGGCTTAATTTAAAGAGGGACGGCGTCACGCCTAATTCTGACGGCGTCAAGCCTTGATAAGCCAGAACGGATTTTGTAAAGCTAAAGAGGGACGGCGTCAAGAAGGCCATCCGGGAACCCTAAAAGCGGCGAGGTGACGGCGTCACACTCCATAACGTGACGCCGTCAGATCTAAAAGTCTATATATAGTTTTGCAATTTTTTGTCATTAGTGTGGAACTTATTGGGGAACTTTGTGGGTGAAAACCCTAAGACGAATTTAGCAGCTTTTTCAAGGCTTTTTGCCTTGAGATCTTCCATGTTACATTGAAGATAAGTTATCAATTAATCATTCAATATGTCTATGTGTTGTTTGATTCTATCTTGTTCTTGTCTTTTGTTTAACATGCTAGGCTAGATTTATCTTGTGTTTGCTTAGATCTAATGAAACCTAGCTATTGATTATTGGTTATTAGTGTGTTATTAGTTGTATTGGATGATTGTTTATCTATGTTAGGCTTAAGAAAACTGGCTAACTTCCTATTCGGTAACTTGCTTGAACGTCTTAAGAAACATGAACCAATGCGTACTAAAGGTTTTTTTGGTGGTATTTAATGCATGAGCGAATTCTAGTGATCCCATGTTAGGAGCTTCCTAGCCGGCTCGACATAGGAGTGAAGTAGGAGTTCATAGAGTTGGGGAAGTACGTACGCCACCCCACGAATGGTATTAAGGAATACACCCGTCATCCACGCGATTAATACACACTATTCAACCGGTAAAAGATAGTTAGGGAGTAAGGAAATCTAAGTAAACACATTTCTCTCCACATAAGTTTTACCACCTTTTCATTTTCAATTATTTTATTTTATTTGCATTCATAGTTATTTGGGTTAGTTGACTAGCAACTAATTCCGCCCACTCTTTCAAACCCGAGATTTTACTTGCTTTCATAAAAAATATAAAAACATAAAAAGAATCTTCTCTCACCCTTAGACCTATTAGAGTAGTTTTTCATACCTAACGAACACTATTCCCTGTGGAGAACGAATAATCCCCCGTACTTACCACTACACTATACTACATCGGTCAGGTACACTGCCTGGTGGGGTTGTAAGCCTCTTGAGATCCCTCGAGAGGTAAAACCTGTTGTAAGGTTGCAAAACCACGCATCAGTCACAATCACTAAAAGATTTTGATTAAGGAAAGAACGATTGAAAGACGACTACTTTGAAGGTCACAGTGCATGAAGGAACATTGAATGAAGAATATTCTACAACGACACACAAAGATAAAGACATTGAAGATAATATACCAATCACCAGAGCATCATTGAAATGACCATCCCTTTGGGGGAGATAGTTAGCTTTTATATTTTTAGAAAGTGATGGTCATTCCTATGTATTTAATTAAGTGTGTCGTGTAGGTATGAACTAAACATGTAAGGGCTTTGTGATGGACTTTGTAATGAAAGTGTAATGAATGATGCAAAAGCCCAAGTCCATCACAAGCCCACCCAAGGCCTTTTAGGGCAACAAAGGCCACTCCATCTCCTATATTAACCACACTCTCACACTGAAACCGAAAATTTCTAAACATTTTGGTGTGCCTCTAAGTGTAGTATAGGTGTGAGAGTGTGTGTGTGTGTCTTATTTATTGCATTGTTCTCTTTTGGCAATATAATCATTCAGCTATAATAGTTCATACACGATCCATTTCTCATCACCTAATCTATTCTTCTTATATTATTAGAGTGTCACGATGAGTAGTTAGTTTATATATATCTTATTTGTTAGTTAAGGTTGTTCGAATAGAGTATAACAAGCTGCTACATGATCATTTCTAAACTGAACTGTTCCCATGAACTTCCATACAAAGTTGATCAGCAACTTCAGATTCCCGGTCATGTGCTTGGAGCAACCCGAGTCGACAATCCAAAGACAAATTTCTATAACCTGCCAATTACAGATGATTTTGCATTTGGAAACCGTTTTTCATTTGGTTCCAGGGGGTTAGGGGTAACAGATGAATCACACTCATAGAAAGTTTCTACTTGCTCTTCTGGAGCTATTTGTAATCTACCATTCACTAGTGTAAACTTTCTACCCGTTGGTTTCCACATGCATATCTTAAGATAATTCCTAGGCAATGGGCTACTAGTGGTTTTCCTAGATTTTGCAATAATTCTTTGAATATATCTAGTTTTAGCACTAGTTCCTGAAGGAACATCTTTCTTAACAGGTTTATCATTCACATTCGTATCATTAGAAACAATATCATCACACACATTTTCAGACAAAGATTTCTTGTTCATTAAACAAACTGATTCATTACATGCACTTGAAATATTTTCCTTAACATTACATCCTGATGACTTATATTTCTTATTCGAAAGCGATAAAGTCCTAGGGTGTTCTTCTACTTCTTCCATTTTATTCTTGATTTCACTCTTAGAGGCAGGTGAGACTCTATTCCTTGTATTGCTCCTAGGCTTTGGTCTGCTGCTCCTAGAGGTACTTTCTATCCTGTAGAAGGTAAGGCACACGCATTAGGATTTATCTTGTTGTCTTTTGAATCAGTTTTAGCATTCCTAGTTTCTTTTGGATTATCTTTCACGCTTTTATCTATCGCCCTATATGTTTAAGATGTAGAGGTAGATGCAATAGTGGTAATAATCCTATAAAGGCCAGGTGCTATCACATTAATTTGATCTTTCAACAACCGCTTTCTCTTTTCCTTTTTCACAGTCCTTAGGCAAGGGTGTTGAGAAAGACATTTTTGGTCTAGCAACCGGTTTATATATCTAAAGTGGATGGTTTTGTACCCTTGGATTCCTCACCCTTCCCTTTTTGACTTTCAAGCTGAGACTTCAAAAAATCAATTTGTTCTTGCATGGTTTTGTAAGAACGTTCATACGACAATTTTTCATACTTGCATTCTTCCTATTTTCGATCAAGTTGTTTAAAATATGTTACATTTTCTTTTTCAAGCTTAGCAAGCGCGTTTTCATATTTTGAAACAATTTGAGAAGTCTCAGCTCGAAGTCTTTCATCGTCTTTCACAGAATATGTTTGATAAATAATGGACATAATTTCAGTCGATAAAGCTACTTTAGAGAGAATGTCATTGTGTCTTTCTGAAACTTTGATGTGTTTAATGTTTTCATTAGCTTCCTTCACTAGGGATGTGTGGTCCTTAGCAAATTCGGCTGGTTCTTTTAAAAGTGCATTTTCCACATTCAGAATTCTTATACTCATTGCATTTAGTGGAGGAAAAATGTCTTTTTCAAACATCTTTTGCTGTTCTTTATGAAAACTTGAATGCCAGTTATTTACACAGATTTCTGTTTTGGTTTTAAGAAGACGTTGAAAATTGTCCATTTTCTTTTTAAGATCATCCAAGTATTGTCTAGCTTCGCTTGTGTTAAAAGGGTTGCTAGAGGACATTTGTTCGATGTTAGAAAGATGTTTGGAAGCAACTTTTCGTTTTGAGACAGCAACTGGTTTTTTGAAAAACATTGGTGACTCTTTTTGAACCAGATGAACTCCAGAAATTGTGTTAAGCTTGTTATAATCAATTGGCTTAATTTCTGGGTTCATTTGTCTCATTTTGTTTCTACTCTCTTTGGCGAGCTCAATCGTTTCATAAGAATCCCGAACATCGGGAGGATCATGTTTATCATTTAGCACACTACCACTATATACCACATTTTTTTCTTTCTGAGCTTTCTTGAGGTAATAAGGGTTTTCACAGTCGATAGCCATTTTCTTCTTTGTATGTGAAATCGGGTTTGGATCGTTAATTAGCAAATTAATTGTTTGTGTAGAATGACCCGTTTTTACAAGCAACGCTTCCAACTTTTTAATGCTTTCTTGTTTGTCAATGATTTCCTCAAGAATTTCATTTTCTCTTTTTGAAAACATTGCTTGCAACTCTTTCTTTCCTTTTTCAAGATCAGAACAAGTTGATTTTTGTTTAGAAAGTTGGTTGGTTAATTCTGAAATTTCGGTGTTTAAGGATTTTATTTTCAAGTTTAAATTAACATCTAATGTGTCAAACTTGGTTTGCAGTTGCTTTTCTCTTGAAACGTAGTTTTGATAACCAATTTCTAATTCTGACTTTCGTGTTTTTTTGAATTCGAAAGCTTTTTCATTTTCCTTATACCTCTCAAGCTCAGTGGTCAATTTAGCATTCGCGGCCTTGACATCGCGATTGATTTGTTTGACCTTTTCAATTTTAATACTACAGTTTTGCAATAATGATTCAAATAAAGCACGTGGTTCCTCATCATTCTCAGGATGTTGGGACTCAAAGCCACCATTAGGATCCATATCTGGAGTAGCCAAATTAGTATTACTACAACTTGGAGAGTCCATATATGTAACGTAAGTGGGTGCAGGAGTCGCAGGATACTGATGCGGTGTCGCGTGTCGTTGCGGTTTAGCAGTATTAATGCCTATTCAAGTTTTAAATTTATATTTAGCCGACTTATCAAAAACACACACACTTAACGAGCAGTGTACCCGGTCAGTATGAATATAATGGTAAGTAGAGTGTCGATCACTAAGAGTGGAACGTATTATCTAGTTATTCTAATCAGTATTTTAATATCCCTAGTTAGTTTTACAACCTAATCTAACGCAAGGGGGTTCAGCCTGAGAGACTGGCACGGTTTGGTTATAATTAAATAGTAAACTAAACTAATTAGCACGAATCAGCGATTAGCATACACGTACACAGATAGATACACGAGACAATAAGAAGACCTGTCCTGATAATTAAGTAGCTTGTCACTTGTTTTATTGCTAGTTTTATATGAAGTGTATATAATTAAACCTTTCTCGTTGGCTCTAATCTTATCGGCGAGTAAACCCTTAATGATCACTTATGTCTATCCTATTTACCTTTCTTCCTACTTTTCTACAGACGATAGAATGCATAGGCGATAGAATAAATAGGCGAGGAAAGAGGCATGGCGACTCGATCAATGCTCAGCTAGACACAGAGGTTATCAATGCACTAATAAAAGTCACCAAAGACATCAACATATAAACTTTAATTAATGGGAAAGCAATTTTAAGGGGTGCGCATGATCTTCCGTAGTCACATGAAATCAGCCCATCGATTCTGATGAATTAAAGCGTACTAATACAATAAAACAAAACTACTTAATGAATTAAATACATGCAGGACCTTCTTAAAGCTCTTGTATCTTTGTTCGGGGTGTGTCTTGTGCTGCCTTCTCGTCTGAATTCGGCTCTAGGGTTCTGTTTTTACACTTATATATTGCACCCCGTTTTTCGTCTGGCCTTGGGGTATTTATAGTTTCTGTCTGAGGATCGATGCGGCGCATTGAGTAAGTAGATGCGGCACATCGACTTAACTTCGCGTGGGGTCCAAGATTAATATATTCTAGAATATTCGTACACCGTCTTCAGATGCGGCGTAACTTGATCTTTGTATGCGGCGCATGTACTTAGCAGTCTTGGATCGTAACTTGTGAAATCTTGAAAGTGATACGCCGTATGTAAGAAATATGTTGCGGCGTATCTGGAGCAGAATGAGCTTGATCTTCTTGATTTCAGTAGACTTTTGACATCTCGCTTGTTTTGCTCTATAATTAGTCCAAAATCGCCAAGTTTCACCTAATACTTGTTTTTACCTGAGAATTACAAAAGTAAACATTAAGGTATCAATTCTCATACATAATATAATAAAACAAGTCAAATAAATAGGATAAATGATGATAATAAAATGTACTTATTTGAGTTCATCAAATATCCCCCCACTTGAACTTTACTTGTCCCCAAGTAAACCTTAGAATTAATCTTATGAAAATGTATCCTAAAAGATATTAGGATTTATTTTTATATTTAAGCACGTATTCGTTTTGTCATAATTGCACAACCAAACACTTAACGAATTAGAAATAAAATAAAATATTTAGATAAAAGCAAATCTAATCGTTTAACTGTCCAGTCGTGACGAATATTCTATCATAAGCTTGGCAAGTATACGCATCTCCCCCGCTAAAGCCAAGGAATAACAAGTCTAAAGCGGCAAAAAGGGTTTTGTTGGTTAAGGGTTAATCATCCTTCTTAATCTCTATCGATCTCACATTCCAGAAAAGGCGACAAAATCACAAATACATGATCGAATCCACGAACACGATACTTGTAATTGCTCAAATCCTTAACTCGAATGGGCTAAAGATAGGACCAAGTAATCTTTACCAATAATATTATATCAAAAAGGGTGACAAAATCATAAATACATAGCCGAATCCACGACTACGATACTCAAAGATTGCTCAAATCCCTAATCTCAATAAATCAAAGGTTTGGATAAAGAATGATGTAGGGTATGGATAATATTTGGGATATAAATTGGTGTAAAATGAAAAATAAACAAAACAGTTAAATTAAAATACTAAGTGTGGTTAATCACTTTCCCAACCATCCCATGAATAAGACTCATATCATTGAATAACTCACGCTTTAACACTTGAAACACACGCTTTAGGTAGACACGAATTATACTCAACAATCTCTTAATCAAAGAATAATCCTAGTTGGCGTTCCCATAACGGCCAACTCCCATTCAATCCATAAATATAATATACAACAACTAATAGTGGTGATATCTCCTACTTAATACAAAACTTTGCATAAGTTGGTTAAAACAAACTTCCAACTTTTCCTTTTTTTTTCTTTTTCTATTCTATTTTTTTTTTTCGATTTTTTTTTTTTTTTTTTTTTTTTTTTTTTTTTTTTTTTTTTTTTTTTAAGGACATCAATGTGTAAAATTTCACAACTTTTCTATCACTATTTTTCCGGATAATTTTTCCATACTCTTCATACTTTCAGAAATAATTGTAATAGTGAAAGTAGCAAACACACGAAAAATAAACTAAAAGTTATACAATATTTACTTTCATACCAATTGCATTGTGCAATTTCCCGGCCTAACCAAAGATAATGAATTACGCACGCGAACATAGGTAATGTAAGGAAACACACTTTGCCTAAAGCAATTAACCACGGATTTTAATCTATAGGGTAGGCTAAGGTGTAATGGTGTATCGAAACATTATAACAAAGGTGTAAGAAACGAAAGGAATGGCTCTGAGAGTTTTTCTAGGGGTATCTTACTCTAAAAATGAGAGTAAACAAAGGGTTTATACGGGGGTTAACTAACCAGTGTAGTTAGTTAATATCACATAACATATAAAGGCTATTTGGGTGTAATCCTAGAAATTTACCAATTTAGACAAGTCATTCCAATTATATACATAATACTTATTATGGTGGTCTCAAATAGTATACAAGTCAAGTTCTAAAGTTTACAAGTCACCGGCACACTCATAGATTTGTGAATTTTGATAAGTTCACAATTTTTGAAAATAATGTTATGTGTGCAGCTATGTAATTTAGACTTAAACAAAAACATGCTATAAAAATTTTAAAATTTAAGCATATTAAGTACATTTTAAGCATATTTTGAAAAAGTTTAGGACAAGTAAGTGTTCTAATTCTCCATCCCCCCACTTAAGTTAAACAACGTCCTCGTTGTTTGTGTCAAAGGTTAAAAACTGGAAAATAAAAGAATTAGAACAGAAAAACTCCCCTGAGATTTGCTCGGTATGATCCTCCATTATTCGTGTAAGAGCAAATATCAACTTCTTGTGGATGAGAATGTTTAAGCTTCATAGATGATGTATCCACAAAAATGCAGGAATCTATAATACCATATAAGCTTTAACACACCTGAGTTACGAAGGTTCAAACTTGCATAATACATTAGTAGTTAGTAAAAATAAAAATAAAAAATCAAACTGTAAATCATCAGGTCCGTCGATACGCCGTATCCTATGGATAAGAATACGCCGTATCGAGCCTGGAATAAATAAGAATCAGAATAAAAGATGCATCGCATCCTTAACCAGGGATGCGCCGCATTAAATAAACTGACAGAAAGTTTCAAAGTCAAAAATAAAAATGCAAAAAATAAAAAGATATGATCTGTACAGTTGATACGCCGCATCCTATGATGGAGATGCGCCGCATCTACTGTAGATCTGACAGACTCAATACAAAATCAGAAAATAAAATAAAAGATAAGCATGGGTTGCCTCCCACGAAGCGCTTGTTTTTGTTCGAGTCACGCGCCTGACTCCACCCTTATTTACTGTGTAATAGGGTGTTGTTCCCCCCACTTGGGATCAAGTGCGGGTGATAGTAGCAATAAACATGAAAAGAGTTTAAATTTGCTAGTAAAGATGGAAGAAATAAATAAAAATCATACCTTGGCAATATATGTACATCTTTCCTATCCTTACCCGGTTTGGTTGATAAATTGGATGACTTGACCATTTCATCTGAAAGAGTAGTATGTTGAGGAAAAATGAGTCTCCTTTCTTCTTGGTTAGTTTCTTTGGTAGTAAGGCGTCCCTTGACTTCCGCAGAAGAGGAGAAAGGGTCTTTAGCAAGTAAAAGTTCGAGTTCCTCTATATCCTTTATTGGGTCGAAATCATCATCTTCATCAATCATAGCAATGTTTAAGAGCTCATCACCAAATTCTTCCTCGAGCTCCACCAAAAACGGGTTGATCACAGGTGCTTCATGTGCTTCAATAGGTAGTGTAATAAATTTGACCTCATCATTCTTTTGTTTTGCAACCTGTTTAGGAAAACTAGCAAGATTATTAGTAACGGGATTAATAATATTAAATAAATTTGTACCACTTTTTGTTGTAAGTGACTCCAATTCATCTTGTGAATCTCCATCTTCAACTAGTGGTCTTGCAATTTCATAATCGTCTCGAATTTCATCCTTAAATAAGTCATCCCAGATTTCTTCAAAATCCCTCGTTGGGTCAAAATCTGGTTGAGGTATGTCATCATAAACATTGGCGTCAAATGGTTCGAAATCAAAATTAGAATACTTTTCATCTTCATCCGTTGGATTGTCTAATGGTGGTAATACGATAGCAGAATATTCTTCAACGTAGGGTTCCGTATACACATCATCTTGTGCAATCTCCGGAGAAAAAGTACTATCAATAACAATTGCCGAAATTGGTTTCACGGTATATGAATCCTCCTCATCATCATTTGACATACACCAAGTGTGTTGAAACGGCAACCCATTTCTTTCTTTCTTTGACTTAACCTTTTCCAGCAACAAGTATTCTTCCATACTAATTTCTTTCGTCTCAATGACTTGTGCACAATATCTTGCTCTCTTCCAGTTATACACTTGATTATTGCTCAAGGCTTTTTCCTCTTCAAACCGAATATATTCTTCCATTGTAATATCCGGATCGTCCATCTTACTGAAATAAAACTTACTCGTGCAAAAGAAGAGTGAAACAATCAAAGTAAAATAAAAGTTGCTGATATCTGCAGACGATACGCCGTATCCAGAAAGTTGGATACGCCGTATCTTATTACGTTAAAATTTAATCAGACTTTTATTCAGAAAGCAGATACGCCGCTTATGAATTAGTATGCGCCGTATCAGTTTTAAATTATCAAAAATTGATTATATTTATTTAAATTAAATGTGTCGTATTAATAGAAGCTAATGCGCCGTATTTTCATTATGTTTCAAAATACAAGATTTTTGATTCAGTAGATGCGCCGTATCGATAGAGATCGATGCGTCGTATCTGTTTAATAATTCGAAAATTGTTTTTAATTTAAATCGAAAATACGCCGTATCTGTGAAAACAGATGCGTCGTATGGCGTTAGGGTTTAGAAAAATTTCTTATTAAAAACAGAATACACCGTATCTTGGGGGAAAGATGCGCCGTACTCAAATTTATTAAACGCGTTGTTTTTTATAAAAATTAAACGCAATACGCCGTATCTGAGAAAACAGATGCGCCGTATCGTTTGTATCAGCACAATACAACGACAGCAGTATGCAGAAAAATAAAGAAAAACAAAAATAAACACAAACAAACAAAAAGAAACACAAATTACAGAAAATAAAAACACACAAAAACAGAAAATATGCAAATTATACAATGAATGCAATCTATCTAATATATAACAGGGTTAGTAGTTAGAAATCTAAAAAGAAAAACCTAATTAAAATACTAATCAAATTAACAGATAATAACACTTCACTCCCCGGCAGCGGCGCCAAAAACTTGTTGCGGTGTCGCGTGTCGTTGCGGTTTAGCAGTATTAATGCCTATTCAAGTTTTAAATTTATATTTAGCCGACTTATCAATAACACACACACTTAACGAGCAGTGTACCCGGTCAGTATGAATATAATGGTAAGTAGAGTGTCGATCACTAAGAGTGGAACGTATTATCTAGTTATTCTAATCAGTATTTTAATATCCCTAGTTAGTTTTACAACCTAATCTAACGCAAGGGGGTTCACCCTGAGAGACTGGCACGGTTTGGTTATAATTAAATAGTAAACTAAACTAATTAGCACGAATCAGCGATTAGCACACACGTACACAGATAGATACACGAGACAATAAGAAGACCTGTCCTGATAATTAAGTAGCTTGTCACTTGTTTTATTGCTAGTTTTATATGAAGTGTATATAATTAAACCTTTCTCGTTGGCTCTAATCTTATCGGCGAGTAAACCCTTAATGATCACTTATGTCTATCCTATTTACCTTTCTTCCTACTTTTTTACAAACGATAGAATGCATAGGCGATAGAATAAATTGGCGAGGAAAGAGGCATGGCGACCCGATCAATGCTCAGCTAGACACAGAGGTTATCAATGCACTAATAAAAGTCACTAAAGACATCAACATATAAACTTTAATTAATGGGAAAGCAATTTTAAGGGGTGCGCATGATCTTCCGTAGTCACATGACATCAACCCATCGATCCTGATGAATTAAAGCGTACTAATACAATAAAACAAAACTACTTAATGAATTAAATACATGCAGGACCTTCTTACAGCTCTTGTATCTTTGTTCGGGGTGTGTCTTGTGCTGCCTTCTCGTCTGAATTCGGCTCTAGGGTTCTGTTTTTAAACTTATATATTGTACCCCATTTTTCGTCTGGCCTTGGGGTATTTATAGTTTCTATCTGAGGATCGATGCGGCGCATTGAGTAAGTAGATGCGGCGCATCGACTTAACTTCGCGTGGGGTCCAAGATTAATATATTCTGGAATATTCGTATACCGTCTTCAGATGCGGCGTAACTTGATCTTTGTATGCGGCGCATGTACTTAGCAGTCTTGGATCGTAACTTGTGAAATCTTGAAAGTGATACGCCGTATGTAAGAAATATGTTGCGGCGTATCTGGAGCAGAATGAGCTTGATCTTCTTGATTTCAGTAGACTTTTGACATCTCGCTTGTTTTGCTCCATAATTAGTCCAAAATCGCCAAGTTTCACCTAATACTTGTTTTTACCTGAGAATTACAAAAGTAAACATTAAGGTATCAATTCTCATACATAATATAATAAAACAAGTCAAATAAATAGGATAAATGATGATAATAAAATGTACTTATTTGAGTTCATCAGATACTGTTCATTCTGAGGTGACATATCAAATATTTCATTATTGTGACATGTAGCATATGGTTTTACCTCTGAGATTCTATTGATATCATAAGCAGGAGGTGTTTCAGAATCCGTATCATACTTAACCTCTTGAAGATTGGCCATGAAAATTCAGTTTGCATCGATGTCTTCAAGGTCTTCCATATCATCCATGAGTGCCATGAAGTCATTCTCCTCAGCCTTCAACTGAAACCCAGCCTTTTCCTTCTGTGCAAATAGGAACGCTTTCTGTAGAAAATCTGGATCTTTTTTTTAGGCTTGGTGGGACAGTTCCATGCCATGTGACCAATTCCTTGACAGTTGAAACACTTTAACAGATTCCCTTGATTCATATTTCCAACATTCCCAGCAACTGGAGCAGCAACATTCCCAAACTGATTCCCCATATTCTGACCCCTCTGATTTCCAGCAACTTGGCCCATCTGATTCCCTGCGTACTGACCGATCTAATTACCCATATACTGCCCTGCATTCTGATTACCCATCTGATAATGAGGAGCATATCCCTGCTGATTCCAGTAGCCTCCAACCATTTGTCCTTGTTGACCCATGTTGAAATTCGGCTGTGCAATCTGCCTATTGCGAATGTTCAATGAAATCCTTTGGTTGTTGTTAGTGGGTGTGGAGTAGCGTCCTTGTATTGTCTTTGATAGTAAGGCAAATGCTTGTGACATAGCAGCAAGAGTTTCATTAATGTCAGTCTGGTTCTTGGAATTGTGGGTTTTATTGTTGTGAAATAACTTCTTGTTGTTGTGGGTACAATGGTTGTTGTGGAACATATTGTTGTTGCATGAAGTTCTGAGTAGAAGTTGATGATGATGGTTGTGGATTCACTATTGTAGGTGTTGGTGCTTGAGCAATCAATGCTAGAGGATCATGTTGCTTTGCTATCTTCTCTTTCCTAACTTCATCTGCCTCTTTCTGGTTTTGCTTTTAGAAGTCATAGAGCTGATCATAGTTCACTTCATGAAGGTTTTTTGTTTGGTTAACAATTGTGACATATCGTCCTCATTCCTCTGGTAAGTTGTTGATGAACTTGATGTTTTGAACAATTTGCCTTGGTGTCAGCTTGTTCCTGATGAGCTCATTCATGAGAGTACAAAACCTTGTGTAATAGGACTCAATGGGTTCCGCTGGAGTGGATGTGAACTTTTCCCATTCAGTTAGAAGCTTGTTTTCAACATCTTGTTGTCCAATTTCAGTGCCATGTCAAAGCCTTCTAACTCGTTCCTACATATCATAAGCAGTTTCACAGCTGTCAACAGCATTGAATATTTCCCTTGGTAAGCCAAGTTGGATTAAGTGCATTGCTAAGTCATCAGCTTGAACTTGCTTTCTATCCTCTTAAGTGTATTCATGTTCTTCTTGACATGATAGAATGGTTGTGTGGGAGGTGTTCCATTTGGATCCCCAGGGTCTAACACTTGACGAGGCTTGGATGGTCCATGATTGATGGAGTTAAGCAGGAGTTTACCATTGTCTTTGGTTTTGATGTAGCGTAGCATACGGTTTTTCCATGGAAGACAACCACCTTTTTCTAGCATGGGAGGATGGTTTCCTGCACCAGCTGCATGAATATCTTGTTGAGAAGTCATTGTTGATGTTTTATGATAAATTTGATTCAGTTGATTCATGATCGTTGCAAAGAAATAGGTGTTGTGGTTGTTGAAGGTTAAACTTAGTTGTTTTTGTGAAGTCTTGGTTCCTTGTTGATGATCGTTGAAGTGACAATTTAGATAAATGAAACAAATTAAATAAAGTTACTAAATTTGACTAGACTATAATTTAGACAAGATCAAAAGTTCACAAATTCGACAAAGTTATGTAAATTACAATTTAGATAAAATGACAATTTCTATAGAAAATTCAATTCATACCAAAATTTATACAAATTATGGCAAAATTTCAATTTAGATAGAATTTATCTAATTTATATAAATATATGTAATTTATATAAAAAAATCTAACTAATTTTACAAATTAGTAGATATCCATTTGTCGAAGTATTTTGCACACTTATACAAGTGAGAAAATACCGAGTTCGTAATCCTTGATGTTGTAGAAATTACAAGTTTGAATCAAATTTATAAAGTTCATTTAAGTTGTAAAAGTTTAAATCAATTGCGAGAACTGAAACTGTTAATATGCGAAAGTTCACAAAACTGTCTCAATTGCGAAAAGGGGTGAAATCTGCCAATTTCGAAAGGTCTGAATACCAATTGCGAAAAGGGTCAAACTTGGTCAATTGCGGAACCGTTTTGAATTGCGAAACTTTTATGAATTGCGATAGAGGGTCTGATTTGCGAAAGCTTGACCAATTCCGAAAGAAGCCAATTGCGAAAGGCTCGGGAAATTTCGAAGGAGGACCAATTTAGAAAGCTTTTCACAATTTCGAAAGATATCCAAATTCGAGAAACCCTTTTGAATCGCAAATGATTTGCGAAAAACCCCTTTTAATGAAAATCTTTACAAGATTTTGATAATGTTCACAAGTCGAGTAGCCCACTTTTATCACGTTTCTTATACAAGAAAAGTGATAAAAATTTTAACGTAACTTTGTAGATTCGAACGGTAATCTTATCAAGAACTTTTCTTTCAATCCCAACTTCAAAAATCACGTTAACCACAAAAAAAATCACAACTTTTTATCAAAACCTCTCGATAACCTTAAAAAGCTAAGAACTTTTTCTCTTAAATGCACGAAACAACCAAAAAGCTCTTACCTTTTTCTCTCTAAATCATGTAAAAATCAAAAACAAAGAAGAAAAGTACACGACTTGATGAAAGAACGCAACTTTTAACTAGTTTTTGATCAAAAAACATGACACAATTAAACCTACAACTTTGTTTGGCGGATGATACCACTTGTAAAGCTAGATGAATCGATCCTACAAACTAATACCTATAAGAGAACGTGAAACTCAAAGGAATAGTATAGATGAAGAGAATAATAAGATGTGGCGTATAATAACTTGAACCGAATGATTAATATTAAGCAATGAGAGAACAAAGTAAAATACACACACTTACACCTAAACACTCTCACCTACACAAGACTAAGAGGCACCCCTAAAATGTGAGAGTGTGTGTCTTTTTATAATAAAATGGCCGGCGCCCTAAGGGCTTTGCTTGGGCCTTGAGTGGCCTTTTGGAGTTTGGACTATTACATGTATGTTTCTAACAGTTTGGCTAAAACAAAAGCCCACTTCCTAGACTAACTAAACCATACGACACACAATTTCTTTTCTTACAAATGACCAACACTTTTTATTTAATAAATTAAATGCTAAAAATACTAAACATGTCAACATTCTCAGCTTTCACCCAAAATTTTTTGTTGAAACAGGGAAATATGTTTTGGAAAAATGCTTGCAGATTTAATTAAAGACTCACTCTTAACAACCTTTATACCGCATACTGCATATTTATATAGAAATGCCTTGCTAAGCTAGTCTTATTTATCAAAAGATTATATTTTGCGCTACAAAATTTGCCGAATATGCGCAATAACTAGAAACGAGGAGTTGTCATAACAAGTAAAGGAGATTTCTTATGAACATTTAGTCCAAAAATCTCATGCATGTCCACATCTTCAGGTTTTCCTTCACTTGGTAATGCCAAATCATATTTATACACTATATTTGCTAAAGCAAGTTCGCTAATAGCTGCGAAAAACTGAATACCAGGACACCCTCTTCGACCGGAGTATATGTTATCAAAATCTGTCACATATATATAGCCACAAATTTGGTATCCACGTATATATATGCATGGTCGATGAATTAGGATCAAACGAGAAGAAGTTTTAAAATAAGAATTATGAGAAATAACTATAATCACACAATGCATCGACTTTGATTTGATGTATCCATAATCTTTTAGATGTAGCTTAATATATTTTCTAGCAAAAAAAATTAAATGGCATACACATATATTAGATGCATTTATTCAAGTTAAGCGAATTATATGTATTATTTGTCCCTTACGGGTCAAATTTGTTGCAACTTTACTTTGCATCGTTTTTACTTCAAAATAACTTTCGAAACTACTTAAGATACATCTAAATGAATAAATTTCATTTAATTCAAATCGATGCATCTCAATGTGTGATTATAATTATTTCTTATCTTTCTCATTTTGAGTTTTCTTGTCAATCTCTACTCACATGTCGACACCAAATTTGTGGGTATATAGATTTTGATAATGCTCACGTGGTGTAAAACTAATACACAACACTTTCTTTCTTGATTTCTGTTGGAATTTAAATAGCATGAAACTCATCTAAATAAATAAACACATAAAGAACATGTAGCGGAAGCAAGATCTTTATTTAACACGTATAAAAAATTACTGAATAATAAATAAGTTACATACCTTAAGATCCTAGCAAGAACAAGGATCAAACTTCTCTTCACTTCACTTGATCAATAAATAGGATTAACGTGAAACCCCTTACCGTTTTGTTTCACAATCCAAGATGAATTACTATAGTGAGTAATTACCGAACTTTTGTACACACGTACTATAACCAACCAAGTATTGATGCTAGTGAATGAACACGTAAAACCGAAACAATTTTTGCTACACAAAAAGTATGGATCGACACTATGGAATAGTGGTCGACCGGTTTTAATATCAAAGGAAGAGAAAACACAAATTTTAGGGTTATAGTATTGCACAAGGTGAGAAAACAATAACCCTTCAATTTGTATTTATAGTGAATGGAAAACTTGGGGCCAAAGAAAGTCGATTAGGGTATTAAACCCTTAGGGCCGATCGGCTCAACCCAAGATATGGGTTCTAGATCTTTCTTTGATTCCCAATTTTCACTAACGGTCCTTCCTTTTATTCCCTAACGGTCGTTAGTACATTCAGTTAATTACTTAACGTCCGTTAGTTATCATTTCGTGTCCAAATAATTAATATACATAAATATTATATACATTAATTATTTACTTGATCATTCATACGTAAAGTGTGCAATCCCTCGGTCCCGTGTTCGAATCTAGACATACACGATTAATATTTTTCCATTAAATCTAACAGCTCCCACTTGGAAATCTATTAAAAGTGTAATGACATTGGTTAGCGTCTAGCAACACGCCAATGCCCCTAGTACAACTCGGGTGATGGTCTCCTGGAAAAGCCATTTGATGATAAATCATCATACTTATCCTTTTGTTTCTAAAACCACATTAATAAAGATATGGATCGAAGTCATTCTTTATTAATAATTTTGTTTCTCGTTGTTTATGATTAAATAAGATTACCAAATCTTCTGATCCAGTTAGGGGAGATATTGGGTGTGGCCACACAAACATCTTATTAATCCTACAAGGGGCCCAGCAGTATTAAACTCCAAATAAATTTGAAGGAACAAATCATATTTTCACTACGAGCATAACTCATACACTTTGCAACACTTCCGAAAACAATCCGTATACATACCAGTTACGTATAGCGTTAAATTGAATCACAAAAATGCACTACATGCATGACAGTTATCTGGTATCTCAAGTCTGAGGATAACTATATACACATGATATACTTAATGACAAGGTCCATAAAGTAAACTCATGAAGTCGGGATAAGTCCTATATTCAAATCATTGAATATCATGTGAAATTGGTATCACAATACATCAATATACCTTCCAGTATATTCTACCAATACTCACATTTTGTCTTCATTTAATGACATTCCCATATCATTAACCAACAACGGACAGTTTAGAATATATAAATATATTCATGGATATAAACATGCAAATATAGGATATATTATTAAGAAAATAATAAATAAACATAAAACTCTATTTTATTTCATTTAAATAATAACTATTTTACAGCATCCCATTATCCAAATACTAATCAAAGATATGCATGAAACTATCTGCTAAACGAAGTCCTATGCCCTCAGAAAGTTGTTTAAGTTTTCCACCAAGTAGAACCTTCGTTAATGGATCTGCTAAGTTGTCATCTGTGTGAACTTTGAGTAATTCGATCTCTCCTATCTCCACTTGTTTCTCTAACATAGTGGTACCAGATCGGTGGTGCCCTTCATGATTCCAGGCTCATTAGCAAATGTAATTGCGGCTGAGTTGTCACAATACATTTTATAGGTCTTTCGATTGAGGGCATAACTCCAAGCCCTGAAACAAACTTCCTAATCCAGACTGCTTCCATTGCGGCTTCTGAGACAGCAATATACTCGCTTTCTGTTGCAGACCTCGCTATAGTACTCTGCTTCTTGCTCTTCCAATCCACAACACCTTCATTGACGACAAAGACATAACCCGTCTGAGACTTCGTATCATCTTTATCACACTTCCATGATGCATCGCAGTAACCTGTAACACACAACTCTGCTTCTAGATTTCCCCCGTACACCAAAAACATATCTCTAGAAGATCTTAAATACTTGAGAATATGTTTCACAGCAGTCTAGTGGAGTTCACCTAGATTCTGCTGATTACGAATGGTAATGTTCTGAGCAAATGCCACATCGGGCCTTGTACATCACACCGCATACATAATCGATCCTACAACCAAAGCATAAGGGATTCTCTTCATGCATTCCACCTCTTCAGGTGTCGAAGCACAAGCTTTGCTACTCAAGCCATGTTCTACTTGCATTGGCAAAAACCCCTTCTTGGAATTTTGCATATTGAATCTCTTCAATATCTTATCAATGTAAGCACTTTGGCTTAAACCAATCAACCACCTCGATCTATCCCTCTAGATCTTGATTCCTAGAATGTATGTTGCTTCTCCTAGATCCTTCATGGAAAAACCTTCCCAAGATAGGCTTCCACCTCATGCAGACTTGGAATATTTTTACCCATGATCAATATGTCATCAACATATAGAACTAGGAAAATAACATCACTCCCACTAGCTTTGTGGTATACAAACGGCTCATCAAGATTATGAGTAAATCCAAATCTTCTGATTTCCTCATCAAATCTTTTATTCCATTGACATGACGCTTGCTTCAATCCATAAATGGATCTTTGAAGCTTGCATACACGGTCAGGAAATTTTGGATTCACAAACCCCTCAGGCTGCGCCATATAGATGTCTTCATCTAGGCGACCATTCAAGAAGGTGGTTGATACGCGTGATGTGTCGTTGCGGTTTAGCAGTATTAATGCCTACTCAAGTTTTAAATTTATAATTAGCCGACTTATCAATAACACACACACTTAACGAGTAGTGTACCCGGTCAGTATGAATATAATGGTAAGCAGAGTGTCGATCACTAAGAGTGGAACGTATTATCTAGTTATTCTAATCAGTATTTTAACATCCTAAGTTAGTTATACAACCTAATCTAACGCAAGGGGTTTCAGCCTGAGAGACTGGCACAGTTTGGTTATAATTAAATAGAAAACTAAACTAATGAGCACGAATCAGCGATTAGCACACACGTACACAGATAGATACTCAAGACAATAAGGAGACCTGTCCTGATAATTAAATAGCTTGTCACTTGTTTTATTGCTAGTTTTATATGAAGTGTATATAATTAAACCTTTCTCGTTGGCTCTAATCTTATCGGCGAGTAAACTCTTAATGATTACTTATGTCTATCCTACTTTTCTAGAGACGCTAGAATAAATAGGCGAGGAAGGGGCATGGCGACCCAAGTAAGACTCAGCTAGACACAGAGGTTATCAATGCACTAATAAAAATCACCAAAGACATCAACATATAAACTTTAATTAATGGGAAAGCAATATTAAGGGGAGTGCATGATCTTCCGTAGTCACATGACACAAGCCCATCAATCCTGATGAATTAAAGCGTACTAAAACAATAAAACAAAACTACTTAATGAATTGAATACATGCAGGACCTTCTTACAGCTCTTGTATCTTTGTTTGAGGTGTGTCTTGTGCTGCTTGGTCGTCTGAATTCGGCTCTAGGGTTATCTAAAAGGTCTCTCAAATTCCTCTGACCTTGGGGTATTTATAGTTTCAGTCTGAGAAATCGATGCGGCGCATTGAGTTGATAGATGCGGCGCATTGACTTAACTTCGCGTGGGGTCCAAGATTAATATATTCTGGAATATTCGTACACCGTCTTCAGATGCGGCGTAACTTGATCTTTGTATGCGGCGCATGTACTTTAGCTGTCTTGGATTGTAACTGGTGAAATCTTGATAGTGATACGCCGTATGTTAGAAGTATATTGCGGCGTATCTGGAGTAGAACGAGCTTGATCTTCTTCTTTGACCAAAGTTTCATATGCGGCGCATGACAGAATTGCATGCGGCGCATTCTTCAAAGTCAGGCAATGGTCTTCGAATTCATCTAAGTATGATATTGCGTCATATCTGTTGAGTGAGATACGGCGCATCTTCTGGATTTCAGTAGACTTTTGACATCTGGCTTGTTTTGCTCCATAATTAGTCCAAAATTGCCAAGTTTCACATAATGCTTGTTTTTACCTGAGAATTACTAAAGTAAACATTAATGTATCGATTCTCATATATAATATAATAAAACAAGTCAAATAAATAAGATAAATGATGATAATAAAATGTACTTATTTGAGTTCATCAAATATCCCCCCACTTGAACTTTACTTGTCCCCAAGTAAACCTTAGAATTAATCATATGAAAATGTATCCTAAAAGATATTAGGATTTATTTTATATTTAAGCACGTATTCGTTTTGTCATAATCACACAACCAAACACTTAACGAAGTAGAAACCAAAATAATTTTTAATGTAAAACAATTCTAAATCGTTTAGTTGCTTAGTCGTGACGAATATTCTATCATAGGCTTGGCAAGTATACGCATCTCCCCCACTAATGCCAAGGAGTAACAAGTCTAAAGCGGTAAAAAGGGTTTGTAAGTTAAGGGTTGATCATCCTTTTTAATCTCTATCTATCTCATATTCCAGAAAAGGCGACAAAATTACAAATACATGATCGAATCCACGACCACGATACTTGCAATTGCTCAATTCCTTAACTCGAATGGGCTAAAGATAGGACCAAGTAATCTTCACCAATAATATTATATCAAAAAGGGCGACAAAATCATAAATACATAGCCGAATCCACGACTACGATACTTAAGATTGCTCAAATCCCTAATCTCAATAAATCAAAGGTTTGGATGAAGAATGATATAGGGTATGGATAATATTTGGGATACAAATTGGTGTAAAATGAAAAATAAACAAAACAGATAAATTAAAATCCTAAGTGTGGTTAATCACTTTCCCAACCATCCCATGAATAAGACTCATATTATTGAATAACTCACGCTTTAACACTTGAAACACACGCTTTAGGTAGACACGAATTATACTCAACAAAATCTCAATCAAAGAATAACCTTAGTTGGCGTTCCCATAACGGCCAACTCCCATTCAATCCATAAATATAATATACAACAACAAATAGTGGTGATATCTCCCACTTAATACAAAACTTTACATAAGTTGGTTAAAACAAACTTCCAACTTTTCCTTTTTTTTTTTTTTTTTTTTTGACATCAACATATATGTGTAAAATTTCACAACTTTTCTATCACTATTTTTCCGGATAATTTTTCCATACTCTTCATACTTTCAGAAATAACTGTAATAGTGAAAGTAGCAAACACACGAAAAATAAACTAAAAGTTATACAATATTTACTTTCATACCAATTGCATTGTGCAATTTCCCGACCAAACCAAAGATAATGAATTACGCACGCGAACACAGGTAATGTAAGGAAACACACTTTGCCTAAAGCAATTAACCACGGATTTTAATCTACAGGGTAGGCTAAGGTTTAAGGGTGTATCGAAACATTATAACAAAGGTGTAAGAAACGAAAGGAATGGCTCTGAGGGTTTTTCCAGGGGTATCTTACTCTAAAAGTGAGAGTAAACAAAGGGTTTATACGGGGGTTAACTAACCAGTGTAGTTAGTTAATATCACATAACATATAAAGGCTATTTGGGTGTAATCCTAGAAATTTACCAATTTAGACAAGTCACTCCAATTATATAGATAATACTCATTATGGTGGTCTCGAATAATATACAAGCCAAGTTCTAAAGTTTACAAGTCACCGGCACACTAAAGTTTTAATATTTTTGAAAGAATAGAGTTATGTGTGCGGTTATGTAATTTAGACTTTAAACAAGAACATGCTAAAAAAAAAATTTTAATTTTGATATATTAAGCGCATTTTAAGCATATTTTGAAAAAGTTTAGGACAAGTAAGTGTTCTAATTCTCCATCCCCCCACTTAAGTTAAACAACGTCCTCGTTGTTTGTGTCAAAGGTTAAAAACTGGAAAATAAAAGAATTAGAACAGAAAAACTCCCCTGAGATTTGCTCGGTATGATCCTCCATTATTCGTATAAGAGTAAAAATCAACTTTCTTATGGATGAGAACGTTTAAGCTTCATAGATGATGTATCCACAAAAATGCAGGAATCTATAATACCATATAAGCTTTAACACACCTGAGTTAAGAAGGTTCAAACTTGCATAATACATTAGTAGTTTGTAAAAATAAAACCTAAAAAAATTAAACTGTAAATCATCAGGTCAGTCGATACGCCGTATCTTATGGAAGAAGATACGCCGTATCGAGCCTGGAATAAATACGAATCAGAATAAAAGATGCGTCGCATCCTTAACCAGGGATGCGCCGCATTAAATAAACTGACAGAAAGTTTTAAAGTCAAAAATAAAAATGCAGAAAATGAAATAAGATATGACCAGTGCAGGTGATGCGTCACATCTTATGATGGAGATGCGCCGCATCTTCTGCAGGTCTGACAGACTCGACACAGAACAGAAAAGTAAAAAAAATTTCCTTCGGGTTGTCTCCCGGTCAGCACTTGTCTTTATTCCAGAGTCTTCAAGTTAGACTCACGTTCAGCTCCTTATTTTGTTCTTGTTACGTGCCATCCTTCTTCTTTCATCCGAAAGATGTTACCGTATAGTTCCGCAACATTTTCTTCCGTTCGACTTAATCTAATATATTCTATGGTCTTCGTCGCAACATATTCCTCATATGGTCCCAAAGAGTATTTGATGACTTCAAATTTTTCAGAAATTATCATGGGTGGGTTATTATAAGTGATCCCAAGTAGTCGACATTTTCTCTCGATGAATTCTTCTTCGTCTTTATCAACAAACTTGAAATAAGGATCCTTATTCAAATAGTCATCAAGTTCATCAATTAATTTTCCTCGTGACTCATCGTTATAATCATAGGGATAATAATTAACCAAGTTAATGGATTGATAATAATCTTGTGTCTTGTCCCACTTTCTTTTCAATTCCCATTGTAAGCGTCGATTAAGCCTTGTGTAATCATCACATTTTCTATGCACCCATTCCCAGAATGTAGTATTCGATGCTCCCTTTAGTTCTTTTAAGTATTTGATTCTACCTTTTTCTTGCAAAGCCTCTTCTCTACGTGGGGAGTCTTCAACTTTTTCATACCAATCATAGTCGTCAAAGTATACATCGTTTCCAACTTGTTTCATTCCAATTATACTTCCCCCATTGCAGATTCCATCATTCTTCCAATCACAGGTTGGCCATTCACTACTTCCATTCTTGAAACAGAAAGGTTTACAAGTGTGATTAATATGCCCAAATTCCCATGGTTTATCCCAAACCCATAGTATCTGGTCATTCCATTCGTAGTACCAGGTGTTTTTGAACTCATCAGAAGTTTTGAATCCTGGTAGATCTCCAGTTAGCACATCAACGTTGATTTAAAGAAGGTAATTAAATTCTTTGAATTGTTTGCACAAGGGTGTCTCATAATTGAACACATCAATGTCTATGCTGAACAATTCTTCAATGCCTTCCTTGATCGTTGAATCGTCATGTGATGATCCATTGTTACTTTCTACTTCCTCATCTTCCCCTCTCATCCAATATACCCATAACACATCTTTAGTAGCTCGGTCCATGATCTTATGGTTATTGAACTTACTAGCTAACCAATCTGAAAAATCAACATTGTTAGGATCGTAGTTAACGTCAAAGCTAGTATTACCAATCATTTTCCTCCTTATCTCCATGAACTCATTAAATTGTTCTTTAAAACTTCGTGTCAACCATGAGGTCACAATCCGTTTGACTTCATTCGTAGGAGCAAATTTGGGATTACCGTATTTAAGTTCAAGCCATTCTTCTAAAGAGATATCCATCAACCTTACCAACTTTTTATGAAACAGTATCTCCGATTCAGCATAAATTCTTTCATTATCCAGATTGCTTTTATCTAATCCCCAATACTGTTCGGAATAAGGCATATAAGAAGTTTGTATAGGTTGCATATTTCCTCTACCATAGCTTTTGTTGCTCGATTTGTTGACTGCATTTGCTGAGTTCATGTATTCAATTTGGAATTTCCCATATTTTTCTTCGATAGTCGTCCAAGTTAATCCTTTAGATTCAATGATAGGCCATAAGAGTAACAATTCATCTTCAGTGTAGCTCATTAGTAAATCATAAGAGAATATCCCATCTTCAATATTGCATAAGCGTTTGAATTCCATATAAGTAGCTTCAAGAGGAGTTTCCCAAGAAAATAAATCGGCATCAATCGTGAGTACATTGAAGTTGACATCTTCATAAACTTCCACTGAGTAGAAGGGTATGTTGGTTTGAGATACGGATTTGAGTAAAGCATCGATCGTAGGTAAGTTGCAAGTAATAGCATTGAAATTTTCGAATGAATCCGAAAGCAAGAGTTCCTTTTCCAATTCTGAGCTTTTAGTAATGCTTAATGTTGGGAACTTGCTCAAGCTAACTTCATAGTTATCACACTCGTCATCACTTTCCAGAATTAACGGCTTTTTGGTGCGGGACTTTTCATTGTGCTTATCTTTCATAAGTTCCTTAGCAAGATATCCGTTCATTGACATATCTTCCATAGCAAAACCTGTCATCATAGGTAAAATCGTCAGTAGGATCTGTTCGCTAGAAGAGAAATCAATGAATTTAGAAACGAATATAAAGAATAAAAATGGCTGATATCTGCGGACGATGCGCCGTATTCAGAAAGTTGGATACGCCGTATCTTATTACGTTAAAATTTAATCAGACTTTTATTCAGAAAACAGATACACCGCTTATGAATTAGAATGCGCCGTATCAAGTTTAAATTATCAAAAATCGGTTATATTTATTAAAATTAAATGCGTCGTATGAACAAAAGCTAATGCGCCGTATTTTCGTTACGTTTCAAAATACAAGATTTTTGATTTAGTAGATGCGCCGTATCGATAAAGATCGATGCGTCGCTTCTGTTTAATAATTCGAAAAACTGTTTTTAATTTAAATAGAAAATACGCCGTATCTGTTAAAACAGATGCGTCGTATGGTGTTAGGGTTTAGAAAAAATTCTTATTAAAAACAGAATATGCCGTATCTTGGGGAAAGATGCGTCGTACTCGAATTTATTAAACGCGTTGTATTTTATAAAAATTAAACGCAATACACCGTATTTGTGAAAACAGATCCACCGTATCGTTTGTATCAGCACAATACAACGACAGCAGAATGCAGAAAAATACAGAAAAAAGAAAAACAAAAATAAAAACAAACAAAAAAAAAAACAAAAATTACAGAAAACAAACACACACAAAAACAGTAAATATGCAAATTATACAATGAATGCAATCTATCTAATATACAACAGGGTTAGTGGTTAGAATATAAAAAAAACTAAAAAGAAAAACCTAATTAAAATACTTAATCAAATTAACAGATAATAACAATTCACTCCCCGGCAACGGCGCCAAAAACTTGATGCGCGTGATGTGTCGTTGCGGTTTAGCAGTATTAATGCCTACTCAAGTTTTAAATTTATAATTAGCCGATTTATCAATAACACACACACTTAACGAGCAGTGTACCCGGTCAGTATGAATATAATGGTAAGCAGAGTGTCGATCACTAAGAGTGGAACGTATTATCTAGTTATTCTAATCAGTATTTTAATATCCTAAGTTAGTTATACAACCTAATCTAACACAAGGGGGTTCAGCCTGAGAGACTGGCAAAGTTTGGTTATAATTAAATAGAAAACTAAACTAATGAGCACGAATCAGCGATTAGCACACACGTACACAGATAGATACTCGAGACAATAAGAAGACCTGTCCTGATAATTAAATAGCTTGTCACTTGTTTTATTGCTAGTTTTATATGAAGTGTATATAATTAAACCTTTCTCGTTGGCTCTAATCTTATCGGCGAGTAAACCCTTAATGATTACTTATGTCTATCCTACTTTTCTAGAGACGCTAGAATAAATAGGCGAGGAAGGGGCATGGCGACCCAAGCAAGACTCAGCTAGACACAGAGGTTATCAATGCACTAATAAAAGTCACCAAAGACATCAACATATAAAATTTAATTAATGGGAAAGCAATATTAAGGGGAGTGCATGATCTTCCGTAGTCACATGACACAAGCCCATCAATCCTGATGAATTAAAGCGTACTAAAACAATAAAACAAAACTACTTAATGAATTGAATACATGCAGGACCTTCTTACAGCTCTTGTATCTTTGTTTGAGGTGTGTCTTGTGCTGCATGGTCGTCTGAATTCGGCTCTAGGGTTATCTAAAAGGTCTCTCAAATTCGTCTGACCTTGGGATATTTATAGTTTCTGTCTGAGAGATCGATGCGACGCATTGAGTTGATAGATGCGGCGCATTGACTTAACTTCGCGTGGGGTCCAAGATTAATATATTCTGGAATATTCGTACACCGTCTTCAGATGCGGCGTAACTTGATCTTTGTATGCGGCGCATGTA
This sequence comes from Artemisia tridentata subsp. tridentata, assembly GCA_021014915.2. Taxonomy (NCBI): domain Eukaryota; kingdom Viridiplantae; phylum Streptophyta; class Magnoliopsida; order Asterales; family Asteraceae; genus Artemisia; species Artemisia tridentata. The sequence continues at coordinate 23,509,307 of CP139505.1, forward strand.
CTTTAGCTGTCTTGGATTGTAACTGGTGAAATCTTGATAGTGATACGCCGTATGTTAGAAGTATATTGCGGCGTATCTGGAGTAGAACGAGCTTGATCTTCTTCTTTGACCAAAGTTTCATATGCGGCGCATGACAGAATTGCGTGCGGTGCATTCTTCAAAGTCAGGCAATGGTCTTCGAATTCATCTAAGTATGATATTGCGTCGTATCTGTTGAGTGAGATACGGCGCATCTTCTGGATTTCAGTAGACTTTTGACATCTGGCTTGTTTTGCTCCATAATTAGTCCAAAATCGCCAAGTTTCACATAATGCTTGTTTTTACCTGAGAATTACTAAAGTAAACATTAATGTATCGATTCTCATATATAATATAATAAAACAAGTCAAATAAATAGGATAAATGATGATAATAAAATGTACTTATTTGAGTTCATCAGTGGTTTTGACATCCATCTGCCAAATCTCATAATCATAGTGTGCAACTATGGCTATGAGAATCCTAATAGCTCTAATGTCAGCTACAGGAGAAAAGGTCTCCTCATAGTCAACACCATATGTTTGGGTACAGCCTTTAGCCACCAAATGAGCTTTATAGGTGTGTACATTGCCATCCATGTCTATTTTCTTCTTGAAGAGCCAGGTACTCCCAACAACCTTAGCATTGGGAGGAAGGTCTACTTCAATCCAGACTTCATTGTCTCTCATGGATTGCATTTCCCCATTCATAGCAACCTGCCATTTATCCTTTTCAGGACTATTAATGGCAGCCCTATAACTAGTAGGTTCATCAAGATCCCCTAGTATAGTTTCCTCGCACTCTATGTTAAGACATAGATGCTCAGGTGTTTTCGCAGTTCTTGCAGATCTTCTAATGGGAACCACTTCAACTTCAGGTGGAGGATCTAGACTTTCAGGTTCCACAGGAAGTGTGCTAGTGTTTTCAGAATGTGATGTTTCTTATTGATCTTTTTCAAGATCATAAACTCTCCCACTGAATTCTTGAGATATGAGATTCTCCTCAAGGAAATCTCCATACCTAGCCACAATAACTTTATTCTCTGGTGGAATGTAAAAGTCGTAACCCCTTGTTTCCTTAGGGTATCCTACGAAGATATACTTAACAGATCTTTGTTGGAGCTTATCTGGCGAGTCACGTTTAACAAACGCCTCACAACCCCAGACCTTTAAGTAAGACAAGTTGGGAGCTTTTCCAGTCCATAATTCATATGGAGTCTTATAAACCTTCTTAGTTGGAACCATATTTAATATGCGAACATCACTTTCAAGGGCATAGTCCCAAAAGGATAAGGGAAGAGTTGTAAGATTAAACATAGATCGTACCATATCTAGCAATGTACGATCTCTCCTTTCAGATACACCATTTTGCTGTGGAGTATAAGGAGGATTGAGCTGCTGGACAATTCTACACTCAGCTAGATAATCTTTAAACTCTTGGCTTAAATATTCACCACCTCTATTGGATCGAAGAGCTTTAATCTTCTTACCGAGTTGTAATTCTACTTCACTTTTAAAAACCTTTAATGTCTCTAAGACTTCATGTTTATGTTTAAGTAAATAAACACAACCATAATGACTAGTCATCCGTAAAGGTTAGGAAGTAGCTAGCACCGCGTTTTGACACATGTCTAAGTGGACCACACACATCAGTGTGTATTATTCCAAGTAGATCTGTAGCCCTTTCCACTTGATTTGAAAAAGGTTTCCTTGTCATCTTCCCAGATATGCAAGATTCACATTTATCAAATGAATCATAATTGATATTTTGCAAAAGCCCATCATGTTGCAGCTTTTCCATGCGTTTCTTGCCAATATGAGCAAGACGACAATGCCAAAGATAAGACAAATCCAAGTTAGACTTGATTCTCTTATTGCCAATGCTATATACAGAATTATTTTCATTGGACACATGATTATCCATGTCAATTTCAAACACACCATTTATTGGAATTGCATTAAAGTAAAAAAACATTATTTAAAGAAATCGAAATTCCATTATCATTAAATGTATGAACGAAACTATTATCCTTTAACAAAGAAACTGAAACAACACCCCTAATAATAGAGGGTGCAAAATGACAATTATTCAAAACTAGTATTAATCCCGACGGTAAAACTAAATCGAATGTCCATATGGCTTCAACTGCTGCACATATGCCATTGCCCACGTACAAGTAGCTTTCACCATAGTTCAGCTTCTTTGCTCCTCTAAGCCCCTGCAATGTATTACAAATGTGAGTACCACATCCTGTATCATATATCCAGGCATTTTGCTTACGAGGAAAAGAAAATAATTCAATCATAAAAATACCTGAAGTGCTGGTGACATTCCCAGCCTTCTTATTTTTATTCGCACGACACTCCTCTAGCAGCAATGGACAATCCCTCTTCCAATGTCCAAGAGTGTTGCAGTGGTGACAAGCAGCCAAATCCTTCTCGGGATGATCCTTCTTATTAGGAGGATTGTGCTTCTTAGGCATATGCAGATAGGTCACAATATTATTGCCCTTGCCAGCTTTAGCTTTCCCCTTCTTGTTCGTGTGTTGCGGTTTATTGGGCTTAGTAACCCTACCACCTTTTATTGTCATTACAGCAGGTGTAGGTGCCTTCTTTGAAAATCCTTTCTCAAAGTCAATAAGCATTGCATGTAAATCACTTATTGTCTTCCCCGTGCAATGTGTATTGAAGTTGCGCACAAAATCACCAAACAACTCCTCATTGAGGGATCGATTGATGAGGCCAACTTGTACATATGGCACGTAACCACATCCAAGTGCATCCAATTGGTCTAAATAACCTTTCATTTCCAATACGTGGGCACTCACGGGTTTACTAGCATCCTGCTTACACTTTTGCAGAGAGTCTAATACATCATATAACTCTGCCATAGGTGGTTTCTCAAACATACATATGAGCTCATTTATCATGTCCATAGGACCATAGTTCTCAAATTGCTTTTGCAATTGAGTGTCCATCCCAGATAACATGAGACAAGCCACATCATTGTGCTTCTCATACTCAGTGTTGTATGCTTCATGGTCTGCATTAGATGCAGCACCAGCAGGAGCTGTAGGAAGAGGCTTACTAAGATAATCAAGTCTTTTGGCCATTCTAAGAACAATCCTCAAAGAACGGTACCAATCGTTGAAATTCTTTGTCCCAGTCAACTTTTCTCTTTCAATCATTGATTTGAAAGCAGAACTCATGTTGTTCATGTTAGTGTTGTCGGGTTGGGCCATTTCTGCAGAAAAAGTTCAAAAGTTAGTACTTTTGATAATTTAAACTTTTCAAAAAAATTAAACACCTATGGTAAATAACATTTAACCATTTAATTTTCACAGAAAACTAGGATCCAAATTGACATCGTTTCATCACATCAGCTGAGGCTGCTAGCATTGAAAGTACTCAATAAGGTACGTGTTGGATAGATATACTCTGACCAAACTAACTTGTAGCTTGTCTACGGTTTAACAACTTTGAATGAATTCAAAACTATTAATAATGAAACACTGATATACTTTGCTAAGTATGCGGAATCTACTTCAACAAAGCTAAGAAGAATTAATAAACGACTTTGAATATTATTAAAACCTTGAACCTGCTTTCTTACACAGATTCACTAACAAACTCTAAACTCTAATACTTCTAATAATCGTATATCTCTAATCGCATATACTTATCTCTCTAAAACCCATATATCTAATGTCAACCTAGGGATCCTTTTATAGGCACAAGGAAAACCCTAGTCGGTTTACAAACTTGAATAACAAGTAATTCTAATTATAACTCTAATCTAATACGAACATTCTAGAATTACACATTAGTCCTTAAACTATTTGCATAGCAGTCCTTTAACGAGCAGCAGTACTTTGACTAATTAGCTGTACTTTGACTTGAGTAGCAGTACTTTGACTTTTATAGCCCAACAATCCTCCCCTAACTTGAATTCTACTTGCTTGATTTCAAGTTCCTTTGTATGTCTTTAACTTCAACACTTTATCTTCAAGGAAAGGTTGTTTCTTTGAAATCTGACTCGTTGTTGGTCATCATCAATGCAATCAGTATCTTCAATCTTCATCAGCAACAATTCTTTTTAGCATCATATCTTTTCAGCAACACAGCATCATATTGGCAATATGTACATCAGATCTTTAAAAGTTTCATACTATTCTCATCACTTCCAGGTGTGTTAACTCCTGTGAGAGGTGAATCATTGAAAAACTTAATGGATTTTGAGGTCTCTTTACCAAAGCCATTAACTCTGGAGTAGCCAATGTTTAGATTTAGGAAAAACCATGGTACATTGATAACCATATGATTTTTAGCAAATCATCAGCTATCAACGGATTTGAGTAGTCTTTACCAAATAGCCGTTTGCTTTTGGACTAGCTAGTTCTTTTAGTACAATCACTACCATGGTGAACTAATTACCATATAATGGTTTTCCACAGCCTTTACCACAAAGCCATTATCTTGTGGGCTAGCCAACTCTTCACTAATATAGATATGGTGAGTTGAAAACCATACAATTTTTAGTAAATTGCCAACTAAAAACGGATTTGATAATCACATCAGAGCCGTACCCTCATGATGAGTCAAACTCTTTCTTGTTTATTAAACATGGTGAGTTGATTACCATTTGTTGTGTAGTACAAGTACTAACACCATGCTGTTGCTTTCAAAACCATTTGTTGCTGTTTAATCTTTGTGCTTCAAAATGTTTTTGCACTTATCAAAAATTACTGATTTTATCAAAAGACTTTACTGGTTTTATGCTGCAAGCAGTACTTTGTGAAAGTACTGTCTGACCAGCAGTACTTTGAAGAAAGTACTTATTTTTCAAAAGATTTATATAATAATTAAACCATACCAGTAGTTATACATTAATCTTCAGATTCAGTAGTCCACTTGATGAATAATTTTATGACCATCAATGCTACTTCGTCCTCTTGTTCCACTTCCATTCCATGCTCTAGCATCCTGATCATCAGATCTCTTGTGAGTGGATATCTCTGTTCTGCTAGCATATGAATCATAGTGCCATTTTCTAACTCCAAAACATGTATCCCAACTGATTCAAAGAATCTCCATCTGTTAATCTCCCAGTTGTCTTGATCTTCCCACAAAGTACTGTCCTTTGTTTCCTCTGTCTCCCAGATTGTTGTGAGATCTCCTAACAATATCAAACCTACTCCTTGTGGTGGAATATGCTCAAAATAAGTTTGCACTTGGAGATATAACTGAAGTATATCATCTCTATCAATCAGATGTAGTATATCCCATAATGAATTGAACACTCTAAAACTTTCATCTTGTCTATGAAAGATCAGATAATCTCCTTCTTTAGATTCTACAACTAAAAAAGTAGATATCTTGGACTTCTTATCAGTATCTTCTTTCAATTTTGGATTCTCAAAGTCAACAACTCTAAGATAATTTCTGAGCTCATCAACTGTGTCTGTTCTTAATTCAACAGCTTCCTTGAACTTCTTTGATGGCTGTTCATCAGTGATTCTTTTCCTCTTTGAGCTTCTTGTAGCAGCTCTTTCCTTTCTTTTATCTTCAAGCTCCTTATCTTCAAAAGAAATAATGCTTGCAAGATCTTTTGAATAGCTTCTCTAATAGCATCATACAGATCCTTCATCTCTGTATATGTCAATCTAACTAAACCTGTATATCCTTGACCTTTCAGATAAGCCATCATATCATTCCTTTCTCTAGCTTTACTAATTGGCCTTTTTGATTGAACACACTTCCTTGATTCTTCAGCATCTATCTCTGCTTGTAATATTCTAGCTGCTTCCTCATTTTTGGCAATCTGAATTTGTCTTAACTGTGCCAATGTCATCTTCTTCTTCTTCTTTTCTACCAAGATCCCTTTGCCTTTATCTTTTGGATCTATCTCTTGTGCAGGTTGAGAAGAAGTATTATGTTGTTGTTCAATCTCATGAATACTGATGCCTCTTTGACTTGACATATTAAGCATAATGTTAGCAATTGTTTCATCATCACTGTTAGTATGAGCTATAACATCTTCTTCCTGAGCTGGTTTAGAAGGGCCTACTTCCTCTTGAACTTGAATTGAAGGACCAATATCTTCTTCAAAATCTAAGGTTCTAGGTGTAATAGTGAATTGCCTCTCAGTACCTTGTTGAGCAGTACTTTCAGCTTCAGCTCCTTCCAAGTTTATTTCCTCAGTATCACCACTTCTTACTTCAACAGCAGCTTCTTCCAAATTTATTTGCTCTGTTTCATCACTCTTCCTCTCAACAGTATCTTGAGGAATATTTTCAGGTGGTGTCCTCTGAGTATCATCCATAAATCCAGCATCTTGTTCAAAATCTTGTTCAAAACCAGCATCATCTTCATTCAAATCCTCTAAATTCCTCCCCAATTGGAATGAAGATTGCTTCTTAGACTTTTTCTTCTTTGACTTAGAAATCTTCGTAGGTATCTTACCACTCTACTTCTGAGACTTTACCCATAATCGATGGTGTTGAACTAGTGGCCAAACATACCTTTTCAATCTTTGAAACTTAGTCTTTAATTTGTCTATCTTAGCAGCTTGAGCCTCACTCTCCTTTTTCAGCCTCTTTAACTCCCTTGTTAAAGCATAGTTGTCCAATTCTGCCTCTTCTTCTTCAAATTGCTTAGACATATTTGTGGAAGAATAATCATTAGGAGATGGTGGTTGATTCATACCTTGGTCTGACTCCTCATGAGTAGGAATGTCCATAGGAGCAGTATCTTCTCTAGTAGCAGAATGTGGAGAAGCAGTATGTTGAGAAGCAGTAGGTTGAGGAATACTAACTTCTCTAGAAACTGGAGACTCTTCGCTTGCTGATTCAGAATTTGCTTCTTGCTCTTGCTCTTGCTCTGCATCTCTAACAACTTGTGCAACTCCCAATATATGAGCAGTCAAAGGTGTGTTGGTTCCAGAAAACTTGACACTTTGTTTAGATAGAAAAGTAAACACCTTTGATGGAAGTTTGACAGTGGGTAAAAAACTTTGAGGTTTAGGGACATCCTCAAGTTGATTGTTCAAGAATAACTGAACAAACCTTGGATACATCAAAAATGGTGAACCATTAGCAATATGTGTAAGCATACCATCTAGAATTAGTCTTGAAAAATTGAATCTTCGATCGGTAGCCAAACCCACTAATGCAGATGCAATATTTTGACCAAATTGATCAAAAGAAGTACTCTTGGGACTCAAACAATGAAGTAGAACGTGAATGAGGTACTTCCAATGAGAACAAAACAAAGGCTTTTGAAAAGTAAGTTTCGTCAGATCGCCTTCATAACCTATATCACTTAAAGTGTCCCAAAGCACTTGTTTTTCAAAACGAACAGCCCCCCCTTCATCATTAAACATCAACACATCCCTAATCGTGGCTTTAAAAATCCGAATAGTGCGTCCAGCAACCATAGCCCTAATCAACGAATCATCTTCAATCGTTGCAGTATCCCAAAATTCTTGCATCCAGGGACCAATAACATCAGGGTCAACTAAAATAGAGTAGTTGATGGAAGACCCAGTTAAGAAATCGATGATCGCATGAAAATCAAGATTATCCCTTGTCTTGTCCAAATTGGCGATCATATTGTGTTTGCTAACAGTGAGTCGATTAGCCATGATGAGTGGTAGAGAAGAATTCGCTTTGAGTGTATGTTTCGATAAAAAGATTGTGGTGTAAAAGCGAATGAGGGATCTCAAATACGGTAAAAGGCGGGGAAATAGGTGTGAGTTTCTTTAAATAGGATGGAAATAAAACAAAATCATAATAATAAAGTTACCGTTTGGATTAACTTATTATCTCCGCCGTAAGGAATTAATTAACCGTAGCCCCACAAATTTTTGACCGTTGGAACAGTACGTCCACGTAAGCAGTACGTTGAAGCAGTACGTTGCTGAGGCAGTACTTTAATCAACCAAGCAGTACGTTCCATCTTCTTATCCATAATCAATACTCCAAACTAAAACCAAGAACTTGTAAATGGTTCATGCTTAAGTGCTAACTAATAACTTATGTTGCCTCCCCTCAAATACAACATATAACTAAAACTAAAAACCAATACTTTCATTAAGAACTAATAGAAAGTATACTAACTAATACTAAAGCCTCCCCTCAAATGTAGCCTAGTAGTTAATCATCCCAATGCTCACAACTAAGTGGTTGAATCTTGAAACATCAAATCCCTTAGTGAGTAGATCAGCTACATTATCATCTGTGTGAACCTTAACCACATTGATAAGCCTGTGCTCATAACAATCCCGAATGAAGTGATGCCTAATCTGAATATGCTTGGTCTTGGAGTGATAAACTGGATTCTTCACAATGCAGATGGTACTCTCATTATCAATGTTGATAGGAGTATTTTTGAAATTGAATCCATAATCCAAGAGTTGATTTTGCATCCACAAAACTTGTCCACAACAGCTTGCAGCAGCAACATATTCTGCTTCAGTAGAGGAGGTAGCAGCAATGGTTTGCTTCTTACATTGCCAGGAGACTAATCTTCTACCAAGATATTGACATCCTCCTGAGGTTGATCTTCTATCATAGTTATCCCCTGCATAGTCACTATCTGAAAAGGCTTCCAAGTGAAAAGGTGACTCCTTAGGATACCATAATCCTAACTTTGGTTGATGCTTGAGATATCTAAAAATCCTCTTGACTGCATACATATGGGAAACCTTGGGTGTGACCTGAAATCTTGCACACAAGCAAACAGCAAACATGATGTCAGGTCTTGATGCAGTTAAGTACATAAGACAACCAATCATAGATCTGTAAAGCTTGACATCCACAGCTTGTCCATCTTCATCCTTGCCTAAGGGTTTATTTTTATCAATGGGTGTGGTGGCAGGCCTGAGATTTGGAAGGTCAAATCGTTTAAGTATGTCTGCAACATACTTTTCTTGGTTAATGAAGATTCCATCTCTTGTTTGTCTAACTTGAAGACCCAAAAAGAAGGTTAATTCTCCCATAGAACTCATTTGAAACTCCTTCTGCATAAGATCTTCAAATTCTTTTACCATAGACTTCTTTGTAGCTCCAAATATAATATCATCCACATATACTTGGACTAACATAATGTCTTTCTTATCCCTCTTGATGAACAAAGTCTTATCAATTGCTCCTCTCCTATAACCATGTTGTAATAGAAAATTTGAGAGTCTCTCATACCAAGCTCTGGGAGCTTGATGAAGGCCATACAGTGCCTTGATTACTTTGTAGACTTTGTTTGGATGTGCAGGATCTTCAAAACCAGGAGGTTGTTTAACATAAACTTCCTCATAAATTGTGCCATAAAGGAAAGAACTTTTCATATCCATTTGGTAGACAGGAAATCCCATGTATGATGCAAAGGCAAGAAATAACCTTATTGCCTCTATCCTTGCAACCGGAGCAAACACTTCATCATAATCCACTCCTTCTTCTTGGCGATATCCTTGTGCAACCAATCTTGCTTTATTTTTGATAACATTCCCTCTTTCATCTCTTTTGATTCTGAAAACCCATCTGGTACCAATGACTCTTTTGCCATCTGGTAAATCACATAATACCTAGACTTCTTGAAGCTTGAATTGTAGAAGCTCCTCTTGCATGGCTTCAACCCAACTTTCATCAGCTAAAGCTTGAGCTACCTTCTTGGGTTCTTCTTGAGATAGAAAGCAAGCAAACAGGCATGTTTGGTGATCCTTGTGATTCATCCTGTTTTGTTTGTAAACAAAGCTAAGTAAAGCAGTATGTTGCTTAGAAAGTCCTTTAACTTTGTTTCTTGTAACCACTCCTGAAGAGGGTGATCCAATAATGTTACTTTGAGGATGAGCTTTATCAACTCTCAATGTAGGAGTTGTGGTACTGGATGATCAGACTCCAAGTTAGTAAAATCAATGCCTTCATTGGAGAAAATACCTTCTGGATTAAGCTCATCATCAACTTCTTCTAATCCAGGAATGTTAGCATTAACTAAATCATCATTATCAACATTGGAATCATGAGCATTGTTCCAATTTGATTGCTCTAACACACCAGAAGTACTGTCAAAAGGATCATCAGTACTTTGATCTAAAGTACTGTGGGCAGTATCTTGAAATTTATTATGTATCTTTGCAGCCTCATAAGCCTTCCTTTGTTCATCTTCATAGGATTGTGCTATGGTTTCTTGAAAAAGCATCCTATTAAGTTCATCTTGTATGGCTTGATCTTCATCAGATATTGTATGAATTGGTTGAGCAGTACTTTGTTCCTCAACAGTAACTTCAGGTTCTTTGTCAGGAACTTCTTCTGGTGTAACATTGACTCCATGAACAATGTACTGTGAATCATCTTCTTTGTAATTAGCCTGATTCTCTTCTCTAACAGGAACATAATTCATAGATGGTGTGAGCTTGAGATCAAGATCAAACATCCAATCAGGACCTTTACCTTTCTGAGTTTCCTTATCTTCCAAAAATTCAACATGAAGACAATCTTGTACCTTTTTGGTATTCCTGTTATAAACTCTAAATCCTTTGCTATTTGTACAATAGCCCAATAGATATCCTTCATCTGACTTACCATCAAATTTTCCCAGAGAATCAATGGTATTTAGAATAGTCAGAGAGCAGCCAAAAGGTTTTAGAAAACGAATGTTTGGTTTCTTTCCCATTAGTAACTCATAAGGTGTCTTCATCTGAGGTTTAGTTACTGAAACTCTATTTAACACATAGCAAGCAGTACTTATGGCTTCAGCCCAAAAGAGAATAGGTAATTGGGAATCTGCAAGCATTGTTCTAGCTGCTTCTATCAAAGTCCTGTTCTTTCTTTCTGCAACACCATTCTGCTGGGGTGTTCTAGCAATGCTAAACTCTCTCTTGATCCCTTTCTTTGCACAGAATTCATCCATATGCTTGTTCTTGAATTCTGTTCCATTATCACATCTAATACCTCTTACTTTGAGTCTTAATTGATTTTCAAGGGCTACTATCAGGTCATGGATAGCATCAAAGGTTTCATCCTTGAATCCCAAGAAAAAGACCCAACTAAATCTGCTACAATCATCTGTCACTACCAAGCAGTACTTCTTCTTATTTAAACTTTCTACTGAAACTGGTCCAAACAGATCCATGTGTAGCAACTCCAAAGGTTCTCTAATATCTCTTTCCCCAAGCTTCTTACATGAAGCTTTATGTTGTTTACCCTTCTTACAAGCCAAACATGAATGATCAGCCTTGAATGTTTTGGAAGGTAAACCTTTAACTAAATTTCCTTTAACCAGCTTGTTGATATTCTTAAAATTAACATGACCTAGTCTTCTGTGCCACAGATGTGCTTCTTCCAATGATGCCTTTGCTACTAAACATGTTGCTCTTCCAGCAGAATTGAGACTCTTTAAGTCTAAACTGTATACATCATTGGTTCTTGGTACTCTCAATGTCACAAAGTGATCATCAACAAATTTGAACTCAGGGGAGAGAATGAGACATTCTGTATCAGTGAACAGAATTGGGTACTTCTTGTCACAAATTTGAGATACTGACAATAGGTTGAACTTGAGCTCCTTCACATATCTAACATTCTCAAAATCAATACATCCAGCCTTGATTGTTCCTTTGCCAGTGATTCTTCCTCCATCAGGATCATTACCAAATGCAACTCTTCCTCCATAATATGCCTTAAAGTCTGACAGGATCTCCTTGTCCCCTGTCATGCTGCCAGAGCAACCACTATCAACAATAATATGATCTTTAAGCTCCTCCTCTGGGTTGCCCTGCACATTAAAGAAAAGGGTTAGTTTCTTTTAGGAACCCAAGCCATTACTGACTTGTGTTCCCCTTGTGGAGTGACATACTTGAATTCCTTCAGTATGTAATCTCCACTGGTTTTAAAGGCATGGTCAATGATTATTTGAGTTGGTCCCATGTCCTGTGTTGTAATATCAACAACACTCCCTGTTTCACCCTTATCTGATGAAAGTACTTCTTGTTCCCCATCAGTACTTTCTTTCTTAACCCAATTTCGTTTGACCTTAGGTTTCTCTGATCTAGGTACTCTGCTTGAGGTGTAAGACCTTTTATATGAATTGAATTTCTTAGGTCTTCTAGGTGAAAAAGTGTTAGCAGTACCATAAGTGGGTGAAAACTTATCAGTCCTTTGAGAAGGTACTTCTTGAGACTTATCAGATTGTGAAGGTACTGGTGATTTGGAAAACATTCTTTTCTGGTGAGGGTACCTATAGTCTTTTGAGAAGTTACTATGGTTGACCCTATTTGAGTGATTCCAAACTGGTCTAGTCTCTCTTGGCTTATGGGTGGGAGGTCTATTCTTTGGAAACTGACTTAAGTATTCTGAGTGTAAGTCACAGTGCTTAATCAAGTGATCAGGACTATAGCATACATAACATAACTTTCTCTCCATATTCCCAAATCCTCTTCTATGATTAAAAGGTTTCCTGTAGTAAGCAGTATTTTGAAAAGTTTCTCTTGGAGGTACTGCTGAATGTCCAGCAGTACTTTGAAAAGTTTTTGGAGGTACTGCTTGTTTTTGAAAAGCTGTAGGAAACTTTTGATCATTACCCCTTTGAAAATCATTCTTAGGTTTCTCAGAACTAATTCTACTATTAAGCTTCTTCCTAAACTCTAGGTTGTCTACACCATAACGAGAAACATCTGTCCTAAGAGGTTGAAACTGACCAGTGGGTGGAGGAACTGAGTGGTACTCCTTATCTTTCTTAAACTCAGGAGGTGATTCACTAATTGGTTCCTCATTCCTAGATGTGTTTTCTTCTGAGCTTGTAAGGTCATCATCACTAGGTGGAATCTCTTCCTTAGCACTAGGTGGGGTCTCTTCCTTATCACTAGGTGAGGTCTCATCTGAACTACTATCTTCACCATAACCTAGTCCAGCTCTACTGTTTATGACTCTTTGTTTTTCAACAAATTGAACATGTGATAGACCAGCCTGTTTAATACTACCAAGTTTTTCTAACAAAGTGTCTCTTTCCTTAGTAATCTTTTCTAATTCAGACACCTTACATCCTAACTTCCATTCACTTAATTTTAATTGGTAATCTTGTTGCTCATATTTTTCTGCCCAAGCCATTTCATTATTTTCATGTGTTAATATTTTGGCTTCCATTGACTCTAAAGTTAATTGATAACCAGCTACCTCAGACCTAGCTGTTCTACAATTATCTCTTTCAGTCACATAATCTTTAAGCAACTTTTGATAAACATCATTACACTTAGAGCATACCTCAGAGACATTGGATGAACTTGGTGAAGTGGCTACCATAGCAATTTGAACAGGTTCATCTTCATCCTCCATGCTCCAGTCAAAGCTTCCAAGACCATCTCTTGATTCCAAAGCAGCATATCCAGGTTCCTCATCAAAAGTTGTGCCCCAATCAAACTCTTCCATTGCAACCATAGAATAGGTTACAGGTTCATCATCAAATTCAGCACTCCAGTCAATCTCTGCTAAATTTTCTTGAGCCACCAAAGCTTTTGGTTGTGATTCAGTAATAGGAACCTCCTTTCTTTCAACCTTGGGTTGTTCAATCATCCTGTTTGCTTGATATTTTGCAAACTTGCATTCCCTTGCAAAGTGTCCAAGCTTTTGACAATTGAAACATTCAATCTTGGATTTGTCAAAAGTTATACCTTGTTTGGCTTTGAAATCAATTCCCCTTCCTGTCTTGTTCATGAACTTCTTGATCCTAGCAGTGATCATAGCTACTTGCCATCTTATGTCAATCTCTTCTAAAGCATCTTCTTCAATCTGCAACAAGTCTTCTTGATAGGTAACAGGTAAAGTGGCTTGTTGTGCAAAGAAGGAACATACAACTTCATCAGAATTGGTGTTGTTTGTTGGTGATGGGTTGGGGGTAGTTGTGGTTGTGCAAACATGCTGTGAATCACCAACAGTACTTTGAGAAGGATAAGCAGTACTTTTAGTGGAAGTACTGCTTCTGTTTTTAGAAGATACAAAAGCTATGTTGTGAGTTTTCTGAGAACTGTGACCATTCATCTCTTGCTCGTACACTTTCAAATTGTTATAGAGATCATCAAAGTCCATAGACTCCAATCCAAGTTGTCCTCTAATCATAGTAGCAACCACATGCCAGACAGATGGCAAACTCCTTAAGAACTTCAAATTTGCATCTTCAACAGATACCTCTGCTCCATACAGTTCTAGCATACTAAGTAGATTTTGGAATCTGTCATAGGCAGCATCAAGACTTTCTCTTTCACCAACAGTGAAGGTTTCAAATTGTTGCTTCAATAAGTTTCTATGCATCTTCTTTGAAGCATCATTACCTCCAAATCGTGTCTTGATTGCAACCCATAATTGTTTTGCATCCTTAGCATCATGGAACTTCAGTAGGTGACCATCAGGAATAGCAGATAGCAGTATGTTGAGAGCCTTATCTTGATTTCTCTTTGTAGCTGCTGGTAAGGTTGGTTGAGGTGGTTTGGGTTGTCCTTCAACTTGTAGAGGTTCATCAAGAACAACATTACCATTGACAATTACATCCCATAGAGCATGGTCAGTAATAGCAAGGTACTGCCTCATCTTCATGCTCCAGAGATCATATTCTCCCTTCTTGATGATAGGAATTCTAAGTGAGGTGATGGATGGGATAGGTGCAGCTTCAGTCGACATTGTTGAGGGTTTGTTGATAAATCGGTTTTAAGGGTTTCTTCTTAATCAGAGTCTCCACACAAGCTCTGATACCACTTGTTGGATCGATATACTCTGACCAAACTAACTTGTAGCTTGTCTACGGTTTAACAACTTTGAATGAATTCAAAACTATTAATAATGAAACACTGATATACTTTGCTAAGTATGCGGAATCTACTTCAACAAAGCTAAGAAGAATTAATAAACGACTTTGAATATTATTAAAACCTTGAACCTGCTTTCTTACACAGATTCACTAACAAACTCTAAACTCTAATACTTCTAATAATCGTATATCTCTAATCGCATATACTTATCTCTCTAAAACCCATATATCTAATGCCAACCTAGGGATCCTTTTATAGGCACAAGGAAAACCCTAGTCGGTTTACAAACTTGAATAACAAGTAATTCTAATTATAACTCTAATCTAATACGAACATTCTAGAATTACACATTAGTCCTTAAACTATTTGCATAGCAGTCCTTTAACGAGCAGTAGTACTTTGACTAATTAGCAGTACTTTGACTTGAGTAGAAGTACTTTGACTTTTATAGCCCAACAAGGTACGAGTCGAACTCAATTGCCAATTTCTGATTGCAATTCCTAGAGTAATGGGATTTACATATTTTGCCAACCTCAGTAGCAAATGTAAGCATGTTTTCCCAATCTTTATGCCTTGACGTCGTTTCATTACATCAGCTGAGGCTGCTAATAATGAAAGTACTCAATTAAGTTAACCAAATTAAGAAACTGCAAATTGACATCGTTTCATTACATCAGCTGAGGCTGCTAGTAATGAAAGTACTCAATTTACCCTTTGATTACCATCCTTTGATCATTACATCAGCTGAGGCTGTTAGTAATGAAGACATCTAATCTCAGGTGTTTCCGTTTCATTGGGTGGCATATAACTTAAATTTTAAGGGTATTGAATTTTGATGTGAGATATCAAAATATGTACAAGATGTCATGCATTCATCTTGTAATATATGTTTTATGCAAAAACATTTACTCATTAGCAGCTTAAAATCAACAAAATTTTAATTGATGGCGTTAAGAAACTTACAACTTTGCCTTAAGATGCTTCGTACATGTATCATGGTTGTACTTGGTAAGTCTAATTTTGACGCACAGGCGAGCGGAGAGACAGAATGGAGCCTCTTTAAGGCCATAATTTAATGCGAAACCAAACTTATACCCAGTTCATAGTTAGGTCCGTCGCTTCGACCATTATGTACAGTTGCATCAGTCAATTAAAAATTTATGATTTTAAAGCTTAAAACATTTATGTAGTAAATTATTAAATAGCTAGTCTCGCCTGGGAGAAAATTACCGTGCGAAGTGAACCACTATCGGCACATAAGACTTGGCAATAAATAATTTACCACAAAGGTTTCATAGTTATTAGGTTCATTTATTTTTTATACAAAAAATTACCCTATTTGTTGCTTACAATCCATCATAATTTAAACAAAAAAGATCAAGTAATTTAACAAAAAATAAATAAACACATTGTTGACATAAATAATGCCTAAAAACATTATTAATACTTATTCATATCTCTATGTTTTGATAATCACAAAATGTAAACTCATTAAACATAAACTTATCAAATAAACAATTAGTTAGTTGTAAATATTCATTTCTACAACTTAATCACTTAAGGCATGAATAAACAAATGCTTAATGCATCATATGATCAAATGAACTTTTTCTTAATCACTAAACTTTTTATAAAATGTCAAAAACATTTTATATATTTTTGAAAAACATTTTTGGTATTAAATAAATATATTTAATCTAGTATAAATATATGAATTCAAATTTTCAACCAAAAATGGCAAAAATGTTCCAGAAAAACCTTCCCCACAAAAAGACAAATCTGGGCAACGTTACAGTAGGGCGGCCCCCTTAAAATTAAGGGGACCGCCCCGCTCGAGTAGGTGCCCAGATTTGCCTATAAATAATGGTTCATCTCTGGATTTTTCCTCACCTTTTGCACCTCAAAACCTTCTGTTCTAAATCTCTTCTTATCTTTGTAAATCCTTTCTAAAATTCTTTGATCATATCTTCTTAAGCATTGGTTTCCAAGTGATCCAAGCTTCCACCATCCAAGTGCAAAAGAAGAATACTTCTATCAATCAAGACTAGAAGTATTACAACTTAGTATCATCTTGTTACCTAAGTTGTTTGTAAATCGTTCACTCATTTGTAGAAGTTGTGTATATTTGCTAGATAGGAGTGTGTATAATTGTATAGGCTAGATTTGTGTGTAAGTAGTAAGTTGTGAAGAAGTTAAGGTGTGTAAGTAGTGAAGGTGTGAAGAAGTAGAGAAGTACATAGGTAGTGCTAGGTTGTGAAGTAGTCATGAATTCGTAGTGAAGGAGGTGTGAAGAAGTCATGAAGAAAGTGTGAAGAAGTCATGAAGAAAGTGTGAAGAAGTTGTGAAGAAGGTGTGAAGAAGTCGTGTCTTGAAGTCGTGAGATTGGTTCTAGCTACGATTAGAACTCGACATTTAGCTTTGTGTCTTTAAACCGGTGTAAGCCAAAGTTGTTTAAGGTTTTCTCCGCCATAAGGGAGCTTGTTGATATAGTGAAGAAAACTCTCGAGTTAGGTGCTCGGGGAGTGGAGTAGGGCAAGGAAGGTGTCCTTGTAGCCGAACCACTATAAATCCTTTGTCTCTCGGTTAGATCTTTCCATCTCTATCTTTCATTTCATTTCATTACTTTACTTACATTGCTAGTTTAGATATACTTATATTTGTTCATATTGTTCAAGAGTTGAGTTCACATAAATTCGAATCTAAGTTTTAAAAGTAAACAAAGTTTTTCATAATAAAAATTAAAAAGACGTAAAACTATTCAACCCCCCTTCTAGTTTTCCACAATTGGTATCAAGAGCCACGTCAAACAAGATTTTTAAAATAAACCGTATTTTAAAACTTGAAATGATTTATGGAATCTGAAAAATATTTAGAAGGGCAATCTATGCAAAGACCACCACTATTTGAAAGTGATGGATTTCTTTATTGGAAAAATAGATTCGAAACTTATGTGAAATCAAAACATCTTGATCTTTGTCATATTATTACCTATGGTGATTTTCCTCCTATTCAAAATAATCCTTTAACTAAAATAGATGAAATTTTACCTTTTGAAAAATAAAATGATGATTTGAAAAAGAAATTAGCAGAAAATAATGAGGCTAAAATGGTAATTTATAATGCGTTACCACGCAAAGAATATTAACGAATTTTTATGTCTCAAACCGCAAAAGAAATTTGGGATTCTTTACTAATCACTCACCAAGGTAATAGTCAAGTCAAAGATAACAAAATAGATCTTCTTGTTCAACAATATGAACAATTTACAATTCCAGAAGAGGAATCCATTGATAATGCTTTTGCTAAATTTAACACTATCATCACAAGTTTAAAAGCACTTGATGAGACTTTTTCTAGCAAAAATTGTGTAAGGAAATTTCTTAGGGCATTGCATCCAAAATGGCGCGCGAAGGTCACGGCTATTGAAGAATCAAAGAACTTGGTGACGTTATCGCTTGATGAACTTATCGGCAACTTGAAGGTTCATGAAGAAATTATAAAGAGAGACTCGGAAACGGTCAAGAGCAAGAAAGATCAAATCAAACCTCTTGCGCTAAAGGCCAAAAAGGAACTTAGTGATGATGACGATTCAAGTGACGAAAGCGAAGACGAAGAATATGCAATGGCCGTAAGAGAATTCAAGAAATTCTTCAAGAGACGAGGAAGATTCACAAGACAACCGCGAGATGAAAGAAGATCGCTTCAAAGAAATAGGAATGATAACTACGGGAAAAGAAAGTGTTTTAGATGTGGAAGCCAAAACCATCTCATTGGCGAATGTCCAAAGCCACCGGGTTATGACTACCAAAGCGCCTTTGTTAGCGGAGCATGGAGTGATAGCGATAAAGACGAAGCGGACAAAGGAAACGACGAAAAATGTCTTGTAGCTCAAGCCACCGATGAAATATGTCTAGGAATAAATTTGGAGCCCGACGAATGGATCAAGGATAGTGGATGCTCGAAGCATATGATGGGAAACCGCAAGCTATTCTCCTCCTACAAGGCATACAACGGAAGTAATGTTATTTTCGGTAGTGATTTTCGTGGAAAAATCATTGGCCAAGGTACGATCTCTCAAGACTCCCTAACTATTGAAAATGTTGAGCATGTAGATAATTTAACATATAACTTGCTTAGTATAGGACAAATATGTGATAATAAGTGTAGGGTTACCTTTACAAATAAAGATAGCAAAATAGTTAAGGACGGAAAGGTCATAGGTAGAGGAATTAGGAAAGGTGGCGTATATGTTATGAAACTAGGAAATAAACCGGAAGATAAAATATGTCTAGCAACCTTAGATGAAAACTCTACATTGTGGCATAGGAGATTAGGTCACGTAAATATGCAACAAATACAATCCCTAGCCTCTAAGGAATTAGTTAGAAACTTGCCTAACCTAAGATATGACCAACACTTTTTCGATGCTTGTAAAATGGGAAAACAAGCACATGCCAATCACAAAGCTAAGAATATAGTCTCCACTACTAGATGCCTAGAATTATTACACATGGACCTTTTTGGTCCATCCGCAGTGCGGAGTTACGGAGGTAACCGTTATACCTTAGTAATTGTAGACGACTATTCACGATACACGTGGACTAGATTTTTAAGTGATAAAACCGAAGCCTTTAATAAGTTTGAAATATTTAGTAAAATGATTCAAAACAAATTAGGATGTTCTATAGTATCCATTAGGACGGACCATGGTCGGGAATTTGACAACGAAGTGCAGTTCGGAAAATATTGTGATTTAAATGGAATATCTCACAATTTCTCCGCTCCTCGCACTCCACAATCAAATGGGGTAGTAGAAAGAAAGAATCGAACCTTACAAGAAATGAGTAGAACAATGCTAAATGAACAATCTATCCCACAAAAATTTTGGTGCCACGCCGTAGATACATCAACATATATAATAAATAGAGTATCAATTAGGCGAATTCTAGGAAAAACCCCATATGAGTTATTAAGAGGTAGAAAACCTAATCTAAATTACTTTAGGGTATTCAGGAGCAAATGTTTTGTTCTCAATACAAAAGATTACCTTACTAAGTTTGATCCTAAGTCGTACGAAGGAATCTTTCTAGGGTATTCGCAAAATAGTAAAGCATACATAATACTTAATAAACACACTATGAAAGTAGAAGAGTCCCTAAATGTAACATTTGATGAAACTCCACCACCACCTAAGACACTGCCCCTAGAAGATGATGACCTAGTTGAAGAAGAAGCTATTGAGGTTAGTAAAACTAAGCCCCTAGGTGATGATAATGAAGATATAACACTAGGAGAAAATGAAATAGTAAATCTTAAGGAATCTAAATCACACCCATTAGATAATATAATAGGAAACCTAAATCAAAGAACCCTTAGATCACAAGCTCAAGACAAAAATAACTTCTTTTGTTACCTATCAACTATAGAACCTAAAAATATAAATGAGGCATTAAAAGATGAAAGTTGGGTTATGGCTATGCAAGAAGAACTAAATCAATTTAAGACTAATGACGTTTGGGAACTAGTCCCAAATCCTATGAACATGACCATCATAGGAACTAAATGGGTATATAGAAATAAGCTAGATGAAAATGGAATTGTTACTAGGAACAAAGCTAGGTTATTTGCCAAAGGATATAATCAACAAGAAGGAATAGATTATGACGAAACTTATGCCCCCGTAGCTAGGTTAGAATCTATAAGAATGCTACTTGCCTATGCATGCGCCCTAGACTTTAAGTTATTTTAAATGGACGTGAAAAGTGCATTCCTTAACGGTTTTATCAATGAGGAGGTATACGTGGCACAACCTCCAGGATTCATTGACTTCGCAAAACCGGATTATGTTTATAGACTCAAGAAAGCTTTATATCGACTCAAACAAGCTCCTAAGGCTTGGTATGATCGATTAAAAGCATTTCTTATTAAACATGATTATTCAATGGGAATGGTAGATAACACTCTTTTCATGAAAAAGAAAAGCCCAAATCTCATCATTGTCCAAGTATATGTCGATGATATTATATTTGGATCGACTTGTCAGGATATGTGTGATGAATTCGCCAAAATCATGCATGATGAGTTTGAGATGAGTATGATGGGTGAACTTAATTTCTTCCTAGGATTACAAATAAAACAATTAGAAGATGGAATATTTTTTAATCAATCTAAGTACATTAAGGAAATGCTTAAGAAATTTGGATTAGAAGACGCTAAGCCCATGAAAACACCGATGTCTACGGAAGTAAAACTCACAAGAGATGAAGAGGGTGAGTCCGTAGAAAACACTAAGTATAGAGGAATGATAGGTAGTTTACTATACTTAACGGCAAGTAGACCGGATATCATGTTTAGTGTCTGCCTTTGTGCTCGCTTTCAAGAGGATCCCAAAACCTCTCACCTAGAAGCGGTTAAGCGTATCTTCCGATACATTAAAGGCACTATACACTTAGGATTATGGTATCCTAAGGGATCCAGTATAGAAACCATCGTCTATGCGGATTAGGATCATGCGGGAGACTACGTGGATAGAAAAAGCACTAACGGGATTTGCACATTCATGGGATGTTGTCTAACATCTTGGTTCTCAAAGAAGCAAACCGCTCTTGCTATTTCTACTACAGAAGCCGAATATGTAAGCGCTGGAAAGGTATGTCAACAAGCACTATGGATGAAACAAGCTCTCGTAGATTATGGCATTAGGTTAGATAATGTCCCAATTATGTGTGATAACAAAGGTGCTATAGATTTAAGTAAGAATCCCGTTCAACACTCTAGGACTAAACATATAGAAATACGCCACCACTTCCTCCGCGATAACGTTCAAAAAGGAAACATATCTATAGAAAAGGTTGTATCAGAAGATAACTTAGCAGACATATTCACCAAACCCCTTAGCGCGAACTCTTTAACCACTTACGTTTAGGCTTAGGAATGATGGAACAAATTGACTAAATTTTCTACATTTTTCATACATTTTTAATCCCTTTTCTTCATTTATTTTTTTATTCCTTTTCATCTGAGTCTAGGAATCTGTTTTGCACAAAACTAAAGATTGGGAAACATTTCTTTTGCATAAAACATATTTATAAACAAAACCCAATCTAGTTTCTTCAAATCATTCTCACATCTAGGAAAACACATGAAAACTATTTTCCTTACATTGTTGAATAATGCTAAAAACACTTTTCTTTCATGCATAAAATCTCACATGAATTGTCAAAGTATATAATCTAATATATATCTTTGATATTCATATATTGAGCAAAATTAAAATCAAGGAGACTTTGGATTGTTTCTTAGGAAATTTTTGCATTTAAGAGTTGAAATAATCACATCTCCACATTTGTTGCATATAGGCACTCACTAGAACAAGATTATTAATCACATCCTCACAATTGTTCCATCACCAATTCCCCATTAGTTTCTAGTGCCTTTGCCCCATTACCCTTCATTAGATGATTAATTGCTTTAATTCTCAAAATTGCTAGATATAATTTATTGCTTGCTTATTTGTTTAACTTATATGTCATGCATGCTTAATATATTACTCTATTGCCTTAAACAGTAGGACTTGCCTAAAACCAAAAGCTCAAAACATAGCCATCCTTACCTATTTCTGCAGAAAAAGCCATTTCTGGAACCCAGAATAGTACCAGATGGGCGGCCCCCTTAATTCATAAGGCGGCCCCCTTAATTATTAAGGGGACCGCCCATCTGCTGGATGGGTTCACAGAATCTTTTTCTGCTTTTTAGCCCATTTTATCCTATCCTTCCCTAAATTCACAAACACATTCTATCCTGATCATCCCAACATGTTTATCCATCCTTAATCACATCAATCCTACACTATGAATAACCCCATTCCTCACTATACTCATTCATCTCATCATGTCTTCTCCCATTAACCCAAAACCAAAAACCTCAAAGCTAGCAAGGATGACCCTAAAATCGGGATGGAAAAGAAAACCTCACCCTCACAGCAAGTCCATCACAAATGGTGTGACTAGACATCCAACACCTCCATCATTCATTCCAAATTTCTCTCCAAGATCTCAACCCCATTCCATTGAACCATTTCACAAACCCTATCATTTTGGCCAAACATCCACATCCATTCCAAACTACATTCCTATACCTCAAACCAACTTCAATGAAACCTTTGAAAACCCTCATCACCTTGGCCAACAATCAAACTTTACCTCAAATCACACACCTCAATACCATCCATTTCCATCAAATGACCAAATCCACATTCATGAAAGGCAAAAGTTTCATCAAGAGATTAACCAAATCCATGATCTTAGTGATCTCCTTGCTATGCATATTGCACAACGCAACAAGGGACAACCTCCATCTTCACCCTACTCAAATTGTTTACCCCACTCCCTTAACTTGGATCAAGTTACCAACCACACTGATGAAGCGAAAAGTGTACCGCTTTTAGGGGGTCATTTAAGCCCTAAATCGTATTTATTTGATCAAATATTGCCCTAAATCGTTCCTTTTGTCATTTTAGGTACTTTGGAGAAGAAATCTGGAAAAGGAAGCATTTTGGACGTTTTTGGAGCATAAAAGTGAAGAAAACGACAAAGTCTCAAAATCGGCTGAAAAGTACCTTTGACGGCGTCAGGGATTGCCCTGGACGGCGTCATGGCTTGGCAAGAAAAAGGTGGATATGAAAATTACTCATGATAAGCCAGAGAATTTTGCATGAAAAATCTGACGGCGTCACCCTTTAATCTGATCAAGGTCGTCACGACTTAATTTAAAGAGGGACGGCGTCAAGCTTATTTCTGACGGCGTCGAGCCTTGATAAGCCAGAACGGATTTTGGAGGTCTAAATAGGGACGGCGTCAGGAAGGCCATCCGGGAACCCTAAAAGCGGCGAGGTGACGGCGTCAGAATCTACAACGTGACGCCGTCAGCCCTTAATCTCTATATATAGTTTTGCAATTTTTTGTCATTAGTGTGGAACTTGGTGTGTGAAAAAACCCTAAGACGATTTTAGCAGCTTTTTCAAGGCTTTTTGCCTTGAGATCTTCCATGTTACATTGAAGATAAGTTATCAATTAATCATTCAATATGTCTATGTGTTGTTTGATTCTATCTTGTTCTTGTCTTTTGTTTAACATGCTAGGCTAGGTTTTCTTTGTGTTTGCTTAGATCTAATGAAACCTAGCTATTGATTGTTGGTTATTAGTGTGTTATTAGTTGTATTGGATGATTGTTCATCTATGTTAGGCTTAAGAAAACTGGCTAACTTCCTATTCGGTAACTTGCTTGAACGTCTTAAGAAACATGAACCAATGCGTACTAAAGGTTTTTATGGTTGTATTTAATGCATGAGTGAATTCTAGTGATCCCATGTTAGGAGCTTCCTAGCCGGCTCGACATAGGAGTGAAGTAGGAGTTCATAGAGTTGGGGAAGTACGTACGCCACCCCACGATTGGTATTAAGGAATACACCCATCATCCACGCAATTAATACACACTAATCAACCGGTAAAAGATAGTTAGGGAGTAAGGAAATCTAAGTAAACACATTTCTCTCCATATAAGTTTCACCACATTTTCATTTTCTGTTATTTTATTTTATTTGCATTCGTAGTAACTTGGGTTAGTTGACTAGCAACTAATTCTGCCCACTCTTTCAAACCTGAGATTTTACTTGCTTTCATAAAATTATAAAAACATAAAAAGAATCTTCTCTCACCCTTAGACCTATTAGAGTAGTTTTTCATACCTAACGAACACTATTCCCTATGGAGAACGATCAATCCCCCGTACTTACCACTACACTATACTACATCGGTCAGGTACACTGCCTGGTGGGGTTGTAAGCCTCTTGAGATCCCTCGAGAGGTAAAACCTGTTGTAAGGTTGCAAAACCAAGCATCAAGTTTTTGGCGCCGCTGCCGGGGAATAGTTATGATGAAGCGAAAAGTGTACCGCTTTTAAGGGTCATTTAAGCCCTAAATCGTATTTATTTGATCAAATATTGCCCTAAATCGTTCCTTTTGTCATTTTAGGTACTTTTGAGAAGAAATCTGGAAAAGGAAGCATTTTGGACGTTTTTGGAGCATAAAAGTGAAGAAAACGACAAAGTCTCAAAATTATGCTGGAAGTTACCTTTGACGGCGTCAGGATTATCCCTGGACGGCGTCACGGCTTGGCAAGAAAAAGGTGGATGTGAAAATTACTCATGATAAGCCAGTGAAATTTGCATGGGAATTCTGACGGCGTCACCCTTTGGAATGATCAAGGTCGTCACGGCTTAATTTAAAGAGGGACGGCGTCACGCTTCATTCTGACGGCGTCAAGCCTTCATAAGCCAGAACGGATTTTGGAGAGCTAAAGAGGGATGGCGTCAAGAAGGCCATCCGAGAACCCTAAAAGCGGCGAGGTGACGGCGTCACACTCCATAACATGACGCCGTCAGATCTGAAAGTCTATATATAGTTTTGCAATTTTTTGTCATTAGTGTGGAACTTATTGGGGAACTTTGTGTGTGAAAACCCTAAGACGATTTTAGCAGCTTTTTCAAGGCTTTTTGCCTTGAGATCTTCCATGTTACATTGAAGATAAGTTATCAATTAATCATTCAATATGTCTATGTGTTGTTTGATTCTATCTTGTTCTTGTCTTTTGTTTAACATGCTAGGCTAGATTTATCTTGTGTTTGCTTAGATCTAATGAAACCTAGCTATTGATTATTGGTTATTAGTGTGTTATTAGTTGTATTGGATGATTGTTCATCTATGTTAGGCTTAAGAAAACTGTCTAACTTCCTATTCGGTAACTTGCTTGAACGTCTTAAGAAACATGAACCAATGCGTACTAAAGGTTTTTATGGTTGTATTTAATGCATGAGCGAATTCTAGTGATCCCATGTTAGGAGCTTCCTAGCCGGCTCGACATAGGAGTGAAGTAGGATTTCATAGAGTTGGGGAAGTACGTACGCCACCCCACGAATGGTATTAAGGAATACACCCGTCATCCACGTAACTAATACACACTAATCAACTGGTAAAAGATAGTTAGGGAGTAAAGAAATCTAAGTAAACACATTTCTCTCCACATAAGTTTTCACCACATTTTCATTTTCTGTTATTTTATTTTATTTGCATTCGTAGTTACTTGGGTTAGTTGACTAGCAACTAATTCCGCCCACTCTTTCAAACCCGAGATTTTACTTGCTTTCATAAAATTATAAAAACATAAAAAGAATCTTCTCTCACCCTTAGACCTATTAGAGTAGTTTTTCATACCTAATGAACACTATTCCCTGTGGAGAACGATCAATCCCCCGTACTTACCACTACACTATACTACATCGGTCAGGTACACTGCCTGGTGGGGTTGTAAGCCTCTTGAGATCCCTCGAGAGGTAAAACCTGTTGTAAGGTTGCAAAACCACGCATCAAGTTTTTGGCGCCGCTGCCGGGGAATAGTTATTGTTTAGGTTGAATTTTAATTTTATAGGTCTACTCACTAGATTCCTTTCTAGTGAGATTTTTATTTTATTTTTCTAGGTTTTCTTTAGTCTATTTTTTTTCTTCGTTTCTTTGTTCGTAACCATTACCATCCGACATCATGGAAGGTGGTAATATCCTTGATCCCAACAACCCACCACAACAACCACCACCTCCTAGAGCCCGTACTTTAGGAGAGTACTCACGTCCTAGCCACCATGGCTATCGAAACACCATTGAGCTCACTCAAGGAGCCAATGTCACTCCCTTGCGATCCGAAACCATCCGGTTGGTGCAAAGCGGATGCGCATTCCATGGACTTCGTTCTGAAGATCCTAATCAACATCTCAAGGACTTTCTCAAAATCGTTGATTCTATAGACCTTGATGTTGCCACTCGAGAGACGACCCGACTGCGTCTCTTTCAATTCTCTTTGCGGGACCAAGCTAGTCAATGGCTAGAGCGTCAATCCGCAGGATCCATCACCTCTTGGGATGATCTCACCACTCGTTTCCTTGCTCAGTTTTTCCCACCAGGAAGAACTACCAAGCTAAGGAATGATATCTTGATGTTCCAACAACGTCAAGGCGAAACCCTCTACGAGGCATGGACTCGATTCAAGGACTTACTCCAAAAAGTCCCTCACCATGGCATAGAACTTTGGCTCCAAGTCCAAATCTTTTATGACCATATCAATCTCTACACGAGGCAAACCATTGACCAATCGGCCGGTGGCAAGCTACGTGATCTAAGTGCGGAACAATCATGGGCTCTCCTAGAAGATCTTGCTCTTTATGACAACGAAAGTTGGAGTGACCCCCGTGATTTGAATAAAACGGTCAAGGCAATATCTTTGCCTTCGAACAATTCAAGCACTTCCGACCGTAGGATCATAGAACTTGAAGACCAAGTCAAGTTTCTTATGAAATCCTACGAGGCTCCTAAACCTTCAAGCCAAGTGAACAAAATCACTTCTTCGTGTAAATTATGTAGCGGTCCCCACAACACTCATGATTGCATGGAACTCCCCAAACAGGCTTTCAAAGAATTCGCATCCTCGCGAATCGATAAGGCGGGAGATAAGTGGCTCACCACTAATTATGGACCCAAGAATTCCGAAGATAGGTATGAGGCATGGAAGAGTAAGCCAAATTTTAGTTGGAACCAAACTCGAAGCGTATCATTCAATGACTCTACCCCACTCACCTAGTCTGAACATTATCCTCAGCAACATACGCATAAACAACAAAATCGCGAGGAATCACTGAAAAAATTCATTCTCTCTCAAGAAACACAGCTCTCCAAACTTGAGAATCAATTCAGACAACAACAAGTTGATATGAACAACAAGGTTGATAACCTGTTAAAGGTTATCAATGATCGCCTTGCTGGCAGGTCAACTTGTGACTTGGCACGAGTTAATGAGATCAATTCTGTCACGATGACTCACCAAACACCCCCTCCTGTAAAAATCAAGCACCCTAGTAAACTCTTCAAACACATATCACAAAACGAAAAAGAAAATGGAGATACCTATACTCCCTCAAAACCACTCCACTTCGTGAACGTCATTACAACAATTCCTGTTCCTAAACCCAATCTGGAACAACAATCAACCGAGAATGTGGACAATGAAATGGAGGGTGAAGTTCCGGAAAAGAACCCCGAGGCGCCCGACGACTATCTAGACTCACCAAAGAACTCGAGTACAAGAAAGGTGAGTGATGAGAAGGGCTCGGAAGAGAAATCCGAAATGCCTCATGAGCTCCCAGTACTACTAGACCGCCCCCTGGTGGAGGAACTTGAGAGGGGCACAGCAAAGTTGCCTATGGGATTCGGAGAGAGAATAGAGGATGGCGCTCCTAGGGTCTTTAAGATATCTTGCACCACTAGGAAAAAGTTCATTAAAGATGCCTACATAAACCCCAACTCTTCTATGAATGCAATATCCCTTTCTCTATATAACGAAGCCTTCAATGAACAGGTCAAATATGAAGGGTCTAATATCATCGGGGTAATAAGGAGGGTACCAATTGTGATAGAAAAGTTCCTCTTTCATATCGAGTTAACTGTAATTAATAACATGAACTCTATCATCAGCCCATCCTTAACTGGCCTTGTTCTAGGCAAACCATTCATAAAAGCAACGGGAGTGATACTCGATGAGGATGATAGGAGTGCATTATTTACCGATGGTGTCAGAAAAGTGATTTTTAGGGATGGCTGTGAAGAAGTGTATGAGTATCAACCATCAGCATGTGGCAACACATGGGGGCTATGCGGTAGAAGGCCTGGCCGAATTAAGCGATGTGATCCGAATAATCTCAAAATACCTTGCATGATTGGTCACAAGCATTTTTATAATGTTTACATCGACACATGTTTACCCAAAAATGTGATGTCCCTGTCTCATTATAACAACATTTGCAGATGGGGAATGATTCATAAAGGGAAGGACGACATTGGCATAGATGATGATGTACAGGTGTTTGTAGGAAACATGACATTCACTATGAGCTTCGCAATCGTCAATGATATCGAAAAGTACATCGATCCCAGGTTATCACAAGTTATTTTTGGGGCACCTTTTTGCAAGGCCACAAGCTTGGTTGTGGACGAGCACAATGGGATCATGACTTTCACCGATGGGATGAGGGAAATCTCATACCAAACGCCTTACAAGATGAGAGAATTCAAGGAGATTGATTATGATGGGCTCGATGGGTTAAGTTCCCAACTCGTGTTATGTGATGATGATGTGAGAAGGGGATGTAAGGACACTTTTGACCTGTCAAGTGGATTCTTTAAGCATGATAAGGAGCTTAGTTCTAAATACCGAAACAATCCTTTTGATCTCGAGGACCCGAAATACCTTTACTATGAAAGTGATTCTGATAGAGAATCAAAGGAGAATGGCCTAGGAACCATGACCGATGATGGAGTCACGTAATGTAGCGTGACTTTGAGTCTAGCTACAAGACTCGTTAATAAAGAAAAGCGCTTCTTGGGAGGCAACCCAAGTTTTATTTGCTTTGTGTGTTTATTTGTTTGTTTGTTTGTTTTTATTTATTTCCGTATGTGTGTTTAATTTTTATTCTTATTGATTCATGTTCAAAACTAATTTGTGAAAATGCTTTATCTTGTTTTTAACTTCGTCTTAACTACATATAAAGGTATTTTGCAAAAGTTAAGTGTAAGGGAAATCCAAATCGGTTTATTAGAACAAATGAACATGAATCGTAATAATAATAAATTAACATGCATATTAGTATTTGTTTAAGTCAAATGCTTGTATCGAGTCATAATGATGTTTTGCAGGATTTCCAGGAAGTAAGGTATAGGTTTTTCCAAAAATTTTCCGGAAACGTAACATGAGAATTCTGTCAGATCATTTCTGACGGCGTCAGGCTCTATAACCTGACGGCGTCAGGTTTAATTTTCAGAAAATTTTTGAAAGTTTTGTTTTCATAAAAAGTTTTTATTAAATCTATAACTTATAATCTCCAG
Source organism: Artemisia tridentata subsp. tridentata (assembly GCA_021014915.2). Lineage (NCBI taxonomy): Eukaryota > Viridiplantae > Streptophyta > Magnoliopsida > Asterales > Asteraceae > Artemisia > Artemisia tridentata. The sequence continues at coordinate 23,539,093 of CP139505.1, forward strand.
GAATCTGCAAAATTATCATTCCACAATCATTATATACTTATATATAGAATTTATCCCGCCGATGTTATGCAGGTTTTCGTGTTTGTTTTCTCAGGTTTAACAGGTTATTTTGGACAAGGAAATGTTTTTGGATCAAGCTTATGGCGATGCATTAGTCATGGAGCTTCAACATTACTTTGGAGGAAGATCTAACCGTGTTACTTCATTATCCACCGAGCGAATCAGGGGAGTATTTGATTTCATTCTTTTACTTTATGCTTTTACATCTTGTTATTTGAACATTGGGGACAATGTTCATCTTAAGTGTAAGGGGGGGTAAAAGTACGATACTTTAGAGAATACAATTACGCTTGATTTTTGTTTGTTTAATGGTAGATGTGTAATAAAACTGAGAGAAATACCTGTTAAGGCAATTTTAGTGCCAACTTTAAATTTTTTTACAACATATAGGAGTGAAACTTTGATTTTAATGAGCGTCTCATGGATACGAGTTATATGACTAGCACAAAAACCGTACCACTAAAAAATTTTTCCACCCCCAAATATGTGAGGTTCGCCCCTAGAATTAGTAGGAAAAGCATTTATGCTATGATGTGTGTACCGGTAGCACTTAGATTCTAGAACTTGCGTTAGGACCATTCCGAGGCCACAAGTGAGACTACATTCGTGTAGTTAGATTTACTACATGATAAGAGGCATTAGGATTAACCCATTGTTTTACACCTGTGTTTTTGTTATAATTACATTGGCTACATTGGTCAAGTAATTCTCCCACACCCTTTGCGTTGTACTCATTTTTAGTACACGATACCCCTAGTACACCCCTCAGAGCCTATCTTTTCATTTCGACCTTTAAGCATTTTACTTAAAGGAAGAATTTGTTACACCCCACTAAAATGTACACCCAAATCGCCTTAGCCTACCTTGTATGCACTCATCTTTAGTGCATTATTGTGACAACATTTGTTTAAACCCAAGTTAATTATCTAATTGATTACATGGTTGCTAAGTCGAGTCATATCCTTGTACATATTGTTTTGGGACGATTAGGACTCATGGGTAAAGTACTAGTGTAATGGAGTAATGGGGAAGAACATCATTTATTACCCCCATATGTGCTAAATATTTTTAAAAGTACTCCAAGTTTTTCAATTTTCTTAATTCGAGTCATTAGAATAGTTATTTGTAAAGTTATGTAAAAGTTCAAGTGTAAGGGGAATGCAACGCCCCTATGATGTATTATTTTGGATGGTAGGGCAAAAGTGTATGGAAAAAAAAAAAAAAAAAAAAAAAAAAAAAAGAAAAAAAAAAATTCAAGAAAAATACAAAAAAATGAGAAAAAGAAAAGTAGAAAAAACATACGGACTACCATCCCGTTTTATTTTATGTTTATTTTATGTTTTTGTTGTTTTCTTTCATTAGCTTAAGATTGAGTCGAGTCTTGGCTTAGCAACATTGTATAGTACATGTAATCAACCAAGATCTTTAACTCGCCACCAGTAAAATATCCTTTATCCAACAAAACCGTGTTTTCCTTTTCCCTACACCTAACGTTATAACCCATGTAAAAGCCCTCTTTGATAGTTTATCTTAGGTGCTTACGCCTAGTGGAGGAGGTTTTTGATCCTTTCCCAAGCCTATGGTAATCTATTTGCTATGACAGGTAGTGAGAGATATTATCCGTTTTCATTTATGAGATTTATTTTGATGACACTTGAGAGATGTGAGTATCTAAACACTACTTGTGAGGTGCTAGTTTGTAATCTCCGTGCTTATTATGATTAAAGTGGAACGAATATTTGTTGTAATTACTTTTATGTTAGCATTAAATGACCCCTAACTTGTATTTTGATTAGAATAAAAGCGCATTTGCTTGAGGACAAGCAAATCTCAAGTGTAAGGGTATTTGATGAAGCGAAAAGTGTACCGCTTTTAAGGGGTCATTTAGGCCCTAAATCGTATTTATTTGATCAAATATTGCCCTAAATCGTTCCTTTTGTCATTTTAGGTACTTTTGAGAAGAAATCTGGAAAAGGAAGCATTTTGGACGTTTTTGGAGCATAAAAGTGAAGAAAACGACAAAGTCTTAAAATTATGCTGGAAGTTACCTTTGACGGCGTCAGGATTATCCCTGGACGGCGTCACGGCTTGGCAAGAAAAAGGTGGATGTGAAAATTACTCATGATAAGCCAGTGAAATTTGCATGGGAATTCAGACGGCGTCACCCTTTGGAATGATCAAGGTCGTCACGGCTTAATTTAAAGAGGGACGGCGTCACGCTTCATTCTGACGGCGTCAAGCCTTGATAAGCCAGAACGGATTTTGGAGAGCTAAAGAGGGACGGCGTCAAGAAGGCCATCCGGGAACCCTAAAAGCGGCGAGGTGACGGCGTCACACTCCATAACGTGACGCCGTCAGATCTGAAAGTCTATATATAGTTTTGCAATTTTTTGTCATTAGTGTGGAACTTATTGGGGAACTTTGTGTGTGAAAACCCTAAGACGATTTTAGCAGCTTTTTCAAGGCTTTTTGCCTTGAGATCTTCCATGTTACATTGAAGATAAGTTATCAATTAATCATTCAATATGTCTATGTGTTGTTTGATTCTATCTTGTTCTTGTCTTTTGTTTAACATGCTAGGCTAGATTTATCTTGTGTTTGCTTAGATCTAATGAAACCTAGCTATTGATTATTGGTTATTAGTGTGTTATTAGTTGTATTGGATGATTGTTCATCTATGTTAGGCTTAAGAAAACTGGCTAACTTCCTATTCGGTAACTTGCTTGAACGTCTTAAGAAACATGAACCAATGCGTACTAAAGGTTTTTATGGTTGTATTTAATGCATGAGCGAATTCTAGTGATCCCATGTTAGGAGCTTCCTAGCCGGCTCGACATAGGAGTGAAGTAGGAGTTCATAGAGTTAGGGAAGTACGTACGCCACCCCACGAATGGTATTAAGGAATACACCCGTCATCCACGCAACTAATACACACTAATCAACCGGTAACAGATAGTTAGGGAGTAAGGAAATCTAAGTAAACACATTTCTCTCCACATAAGTTTTCACCACATTTTCATTTTCTGTTATTTTATTTTATTTGCATTCGTAGTAATTTGGGTTAGTTGACTAGCAACTAATTCCGCCCACTCTTTCAAACCCGAGATTTTACTTGCTTTCATAAAAATATAAAAACATAAAAAGAATCTTCTCTCACCCTTAGACCTATTAGAGTAGTTTTTCATACCTAACGAACACTATTCCCTGTGGAGAACGATCAATCCCCCGTACTTACCACTACACTATACTACATCGGTCAGGTACACTGCCTGGTGGGGTTGTAAGCCTCTTGAGATCCCTCGAGAGGTAAAACCTGTTGTAAGGTTGCAAAACCACGCATCAAGTTATTGTTTAGGTTGAATTTTTATTTTATAGGTCTACTCACTAGATTCCTTTCTAGTGAGATTTTTATTTTATTTTTCTAGGTTTTCTTTAGTCTATCTTTTTTCTTCGTTTCTTTGTTCGTAACCATTACCATCCGACATCATGGAAGGTGGTAATATCCTTGATCCCAACAACCCACCACAACAACCACCACCTCCTAGAGCCCGTACTTTAGGAGAGTACTCCCGTCCTAGCCACCATGGCTATCGAAACACCATTGAGCTCACTCAAGGAGCCAATGTCACACCCTTGCGATCCGACACCATCCGGTTGGTGCAAAGCGGATGCGCATTCCATGGACTTCGTTCTGAAGATCCTAATCAACATCTCAAGGACTTTCTCAAAATCGTTGATTCTATAGACCTTGATGTTGCCACTCGAGAGACGACCCGACTGCGTCTCTTCCAATTCTCTTTGCGGGACCAAGCTAGTCAATGGCTAGAGCGTCAACCCGCAGGATCCATCACCTCTTGGGATGATCTCACCACTCGCTTCCTTGCTCAGTTTTTCCCACCGGGAAGAACTACCAAGCTAAGGAATGATATCTTGATGTTCCAACAACGTCAAGGCGAAACCCTCTATGAGGCATGGACTCGATTCAAGGACTTACTCCAAAAAGTCCCTCACCATGGCATGGATCCTTGGCTACAAATCCAACAATTTTATGACGGCTTCAACCATCAAACTAGAAGAGCCATAGATTACGCTGCCAATGGAAGGCTGAGTAGGCTCAATGTCGATAAGTGCTGGGAAGTCATTGAGGACTTAGCATAGTACGAAGAAGAAGAATGGAATGACTCAACGTTCTCGGAAGAAAGGGTTTTAAATTGAATGAGTGCAACCCAAGGACAGCTGTTCGAAAACATAAAAAGGCAGGTTGAGAAATTAATGAAAGCCGAGACACCTACGGCTGATGAAAATCCCGATGAGTGTGTGAACACAATTGGTAAACATATGTTTCATCAATTCTCACGACAAGATGAATTTGAAGGGATAATGCTAACTTTTGTGAACAACCAAGAGAAACGGATCCTGGAATTAGAGACTCAATTGAAAAATACCCAAGATATGTTCATGGAACTAGCAGAAAAATTTATCGCGAGAATAAAAGAGAAAATTAGGGAAGAAGCTTCACACAAAAAGATCGAGAAGATCTTTGAACTCCCGGTCCCTAATGAACCATAAAACGAATGGGATGATGAAACCCCTTTCCCCGAGCCTTCACCTTTAAAACCCTCTTGTCCATTTGGATCCCCTCGCGAGAAAGAGAATTCTCATGATCATAGCATTTTCGTGGGAAGCATGGTTGTCACGCTCCCTAACTTTCATGAAGCTAGGAAACGATCTTTTGGCTTTAAGCTAGGTGTGAGAAGAACTAAATTAAAGCACACCCTCAATTCAAACACCCCCTGGAAAAGTTCCTCTCACTCCCTGAATACCTGCCGTGATGGAAATTGGAACCTGAATGAGACGTCAACCGGCCCTTTTCAACATTTTACTACATCCCGTGACAGTAACAAAACATTTGACCCAGGAGGAACTTGTTAACGAGACTAGCTATCAGGATTATTGACCCTGACTAGCTGCTCCCTTAAAGTACAAGGGGCTCATTTGTAAACTGGCACAAAGTGGTAAATTACGCTGGCCTGACAGCGTCAGGATTTGAACGTGACGCCGTCACCCCGTCTGCACAGCAATAATAACTTTATTTCCATCACTTTCATCACAAACCCCACAAACCATATCCACTCCAACCCCACCTTCGAATTTCCCAGGACCAATTCGCCAACTTCTGCTACCAATCTTCACGTGGTAAGTAATGTTTACTCATTCTTTTCGCTTCAATTACTCATAGGATTCTTAAATTTTGAAAAACCCCAACTCATGAAACCCTAGGATTGATTCATGCTTAGAACTCATAATGTCCTTTAATTAGTGTTATTTAGCAATAATTAAAGCATTTGATGATTGGCAATCAATTGGGTCTATTCACTAATGGGGAGGCCACGAATTTGAACCATAACCTATGATCCAATCACCCATTTTGCTGTAAAAAGGGGCGTTTGGTTTATAAGCTTAAAGTTTGGATATTGATTTTTCCCTCGTAATTTCGGATTTGAATTTGGTCGAACCTGACGGCGTCACCTAGCAAAGGGTGACGGCGTCAGACCTGTCTGATGCTCCACCAAATCTTTAATTCACATATTAACACTTTTGTTCCTCCCTGCTTTGTTCCAGATAATGAGTAAGCGTCAAAGACCTAGCCGAGGGAGTTCTTCCAGATCTCAACAAGAGAACTTTGGGGACACGGTCCTCAGTTGGGGTGTCTTTGATGATGATGCCGCCACAACTAAATACACCCAATTGCTACAGCATAAAGTTGAAAATGGGGCTGTGGTAGATTGGAGCTTTCTGAGGAGGGAAGGTCTTGAGCAAACCTTTCTTCAAAGCTTTCAGACAGATGAGTTTACCGGCCCTCAGTGGGAAAGCTTGTTTAGAATTCAAGAGCCGGTCTATGACGAATTGGTACGTGAATTCTTTGCCACTTTTCACTTTGACATGGCTGAGGCAAGGACCGATGTGGGCAGAACCACAATCTACTTCAGGCTGGGGGGTGAGTTTAGGACGTGTTCGGTTACTGAGTTTGGATGGAGACTTGGGTTGTATAGTCAGCATGAAACCACTCAAGCAGGGTTCATGCCTAGGTTGTTGCATGGGGAGTCGATGAGGAATGATTTTAGATGTTCCATGTTTTGGCCTACTATTGGGGATGGGGTGTACACCTCGACTACTGTGGCGTCTCAAATCAGGGAACCTAGGATTAGGTTGACCCATAGGTGTCTCACCTACAGCTTGACAGGGCGCCACAGCTCTCACCACCGTGTCACTACTTCAGACCTCTTCTACTTGTACACCATTTACTCGAATGAGGTTTACTGCAACATCCCATTTTGGGTTGCTAGCTTTCTACATGGTGGAGTTGGGGAAAGGGAAGGAGACAGGATTTATGGTGGGATGTTTATCACCCGGCTGGCCCGATCCTATGGAGTCCTCAGGCCCGAGGTCATGAGGTATTTGAGTAGTGGTGATGCATGCAGGACAGTGAAGGTTAGGTCCCTGAAGCAGATGGAGGTGGTTATGGAGATGCATGATGGGACCTTTATGTGGTATCATCCAGACGGTGATGAGGATGCTGGTGATGAGGATGATGAGGAGGAGGAGCAGCAGCAGCATGGGGGCTATGAGGCTGGTACAGCAGATTACTACCGGCACATGAGCAGAGGGGATTGGCAGGCTCACCAGGGGGCATGGATGGGCCAGGTTGATACTTGGAGGACACTACAAAAAAACAGGCTTTCAGAGACTGAATTTCTAGGGACTGATATATCAGTCGCTGATACATAGCATCGGTAACTGAAACATCAGTTACTAATACTTTTAAGGACTGACCTTTTATTGACTGATTGCGGCGACTAAAAATCAGTCCTCGATTCAGTGACCCCATATCTGAGACTAAATTTCAGTTACTAATATGCCTGTACGGGAAAAAAATTTGGAGGCAAATTTGTTAGTGACTGAATAAGGGTGACAATTCAGTCCCTAGTAAATGTACATCATATCTAAGACTAAATTTCAGTTACAAATATATTTGCGCAATAAAAAAATTTGGCGGAAAATTTGTTAGTGACTGAATTATAGTCACAGTTCGGTCCCTAATACATGGAGATCATAGCTAAGACTAAGTTTCAGTTACAAATATGTCTACACAATAAAAAGGTTTGAAGGGAAATTTTTAGTGACTGAATTTCAGTCACAGCTGCGTCCCTATTACATGGACATCATACCTAAGACTAAAATTCAGTTACAAATATGTTTGCGCAATAAAAAAAGTTTGGAGGGAAATTTGTTAGTGACTGAATTTGAATCACAACTCAGTCCCTAATACATGGACATCATAGCTAAGACTAAAGTTTAGTTACAAATACGTATGCAAAATAAAAAAAACTTTTGAGAGAAAATTGTTTATGACTGAATTTTAGTCCCACATAAACCTCTTATACATGGGCAACATATTTAAGATTAAAATTCAGTTACAAATATGTCTACACAATAAAAAGGTCTGTAGGGAAAATTTGTAGTGACTGAATTTCAGTCACAGCTGAGTCCCTATTACATGGACATCATACCTAAGACTAAAATTCAGTTACAAATATGTCTGTGCAATAAAAAAAGTTTGGAGGGAAATTTGTTAGTGACTGAATTTCAATCACGACTCAGTCCCTAATACATGGACATCATAGCTATGACTAAATTTCAGTTACAAATATGTATGCAAAATAAAAAGGTTTGGAGAGACAATTATTTGTGACTGAATTTCAGTCCCACATAAACGTCTTATACAAGGGCAACATATTTAAGACTAAAATTCAGTTATTCATTGGAAACGTGGACTTATATTGTGACTGGTATATATTTAACTCCGTTCATTAGCAAGTTTATTGACTTTTACCTATTATCACGAGTAACTAATTCACAAATTTCAATGCTTTTGGCCCAATCCAATTCCGTTAATTTATCGCTTGTAGCTGCATTAACAAATTTCAATGCTTTGTTCCATCACCATTAATCTAGCCATAACGCGATGGGCAAAATTGTAATGAATCAAATGCCAACCATGTGCCACGAAGTCAGGATAAACCATTGATCCGTGCAGTATTATATATATGAAAAATATTGGATACGCGTGATACTCGGGGACTGACAAGCCAACCCTTAAGAAAAAGGCCAACTTGCAAAGCCCGTGAATACGATATGAGATACCGGGCAAGTGTTCAAAGAAAATAAAGCAAAAACCAAATTACGTTAAAAACGTAAACAGGAATCTAAAAATGAACTAGAAAAATGGAAATTATGCAAAATAGGCTAAGCTACTGACTAAGAAGCTAATAAGCTTTTAAAAGCTAAAGCTGAACTGAAATAAGCTACATTTTTAAACGTTTTCTTTCGTTTTTACACGTTTTGGTCCGTATTTTCACGTTTTCGTCTGTTTTTACACGTTTTCGTCCATTTTACACGTTTTCGTCCGTTTTTACACGTTTTCGTCCGTATTTACACATTTTCGTCTCATTTTACACGTTTTCGTCTGTTTTTACACGTTTTCTTCCGTTTTTACACGTTTTTGTCCGTATTTACACGTTTTCGTCTGTTTTTACACGTTTTCGTCTGGTTTTACCGTTTTTGTCCGTATTTACACGTTTTCGTCCGTTTTTACACGTTTTCGTCTGGTTTAAACCGTTTTCGTCCGTTTTTACACGTTTTCGTCCGTTTTTACAGGTTTTCGTCCGTTTTACACGTTTTCATCCGTATTTACACGTTTTTGTCCGTATTTACACGTTTTCATCCGTTTTTACACGTTTTCTTCTGTATTTACACGTTTTCGTCCGTTTTTACACATTTTCGTCTGTATTTACACGGTTTCTTTCGTTTTTACACGTTTTTGTAGGTATTTACACGTTTTCGTCCGTTTTTACGCGTTTTCATCCGTATTTACACGTTTTCGTCCATTTTTACATGTTTTCATCCGTTTTTACACGTTTTCGTTCGTATTTACACGTTTTCGTCCAATTTTCCACGTTTACGTTTGTTTTTTACACGTTTTCTTCCGTTTTTACATGTTTTTTGTCCGTATTTACACATTTTCTTCCGTTTTTACATGTTTTCGTCCGTTTTTACCGTTTTTGTCCATTTTTACACGTTTTCGTCTGTTTTTACATGTTTACTTCCGTTTTTACACGGTTTTGTTCGTATTTACACGCTTTCGTCCATTTTTACACTTTTTCGTCCGTTTTTACACATTTTTAAACGTGTAAAATCGGACGAAAACGTGTAAATACGGACGAAAACATATAAAACGGACGAAAACGTGTAAAAACGGACAAAAACGTGTAAATACGGACAAAAACTTGTAAAAACGGAAGAAAACGTGTAAAAACAGACGAAAACGTGTAAAAACAGAAGGAAACGTGTAAAAACGGACGAAAACGTGTAAATACGGACAAAAACGTGTAAATACGGACGAAAACGTGTAAAAACGGACGAAAACGTGTAAAACGGACGAAAACGTATAAAGGACTAACGGCTGTTAGTCTAAAGGACTAACGGCCGTTACTTAATTGTCAAAAGATTTGAAAAAGAATATGACAAGGGCTTTTTGGTCATTTTATTTGAATATGGACTGGATCCGTAATATATGCAAACCACAGTGACTGAATCAGTAAAAAAAAAAACTTCAGTGACTGAAAGTGAAAAAACCGCCAAACCACAGTGACCATTTATGTCATTAACTCTATATTTTTAAAAGGACTTTTACCATATTTATTCTTTTGCTTAAAAATACACTTTATGTTTTGTCATCAACAAAAAGGGGAGATTGTTAATACAAATATCGTCCTAAAAACGTTATTTATATTTTACGATCTTTACTTAGTTTTGTTAATGACAATTACAAAATATATCTTTTAGCAAAGTATAAATATTAACTAAAGTCTTTTTAGAACACATTCTACATTTCACATAAACACTAAAATTACATTTTACACATTTACATGTGTATTTCCTAAAAAGGAAACTTTATTTTTCAAATGATACAATAACATCATTGCATACATCATACATGTAATCTTGTAAAGATCTTGTAATATTTTGTTTAGATCTTCAAGCCAAAAAGTTGACATTAGAAGATCTTGAAATGACTTGACAAAAATATGGAAGGATTGTGCAAGATTTGGAGAGATTTGAAAATCTCTTAGCTGTCACACCTTGGCGGAACCAAACGATAACAAAGACGGATCCCTTTTATGGGATCCGCCGGTTGTTCATCCAGCTTGCCTATAAATAGCAAGCTGATCATTTGAACACACTATCACTCATATAGCTAAAATACATATTCATTCAGTTGCATATCACTAACCCTCATCATTCATCTCATTTGATCATTCCTTTTGTAGCAAGGGAGATTAAGCATCAAGGTTCAACACAGACGTGTAAAACCTTTAGCATAGTTACTGTGTGATATTATTGTAGTTCACACATCATTATTTGTATCATTTATCTCAGTGAGTGTGGTTAGTGTTTTAGTCCTCAAAACACAAAGAGTGTAGGGAGTGGTTGTACCCTTGTGAAAGAACCAAACGGGAGTGGTTGTACCCTTGTAAAAGAACCCGGTGTTTAGCTTAGTACCGAAAAAGGAAGTAAGCGACGTGTAAAGGTTTTCTCCACCTAGAAGAGAGTTTGTTTCTTAGTGAAGGATAACTCTCGAGTTAGAGGCTCGAGGAGTGGAGTAGGGCAAAGAAGAGAGTCTTTGTAGCCGAACCACTATAAATATCCGTGTTGTATGGTTTGATCTTTCCTTTCTTTACTTTTCATATATTGTGTGAATATTTGTTTGTGCTTGTTTCCTTTGAATTAACATAGAGTAACAAAGCGAATTGAATTTAAAAACAGTAAAACTATTCAACCCCCCTTCTAGTTTTCCACATGTAATACCCCGTAATTTTCCGAATATATTTTTATACGAGATTGTCCCTATTTTTCATATAAGGATCTTTTCTGAACTTATTTGACCATAAAACGTGAAGTTATCTCGCGAAACGTGAAATTCGTACACAACGTGTGACTTGGCGCAATAACGAATAAAACGCGAATATTAATTAATTCGGGCGACGAAAAATAAAATTATACGTATTTATAACCAAATTTAATGGAAAAATGATTTTAAAGTTAACGGAATAACTTTTGGATGCTCGGGAAATGATTATAACACGATATATTAGTCTCGTTCACATTTCGTTAAAAATATAAGAAAAATGACATAAATGGTCCCTGAGGGCGTGCTAGGGTTTATCACTAGTCCACCCTTACCCTATATAAACACAATTATAATAATTCTAGGGTTAATTCTCTTCCCTCCCTCCTCCAAAATTTCCGGCAGCCGCTACTCAATCTCCGGCCATATTCCGGCCATCACAGAGCAACACCACCGCCACTCCTCACTTTACACCGACACCACCAAAACGATCCTTGTGATCTCCTCTTCATCCTACCATACCACACGCGCCCTTAAAAACCCTCACCGCCACCATCTTATCCACAACGCGCCACCACCATCATTCTTAATCACCTCCCACGTATAGATCGAGCAAGAAGAAGGTGAGAATACCGAGTCACGCTCGTTGGTGACTCGGTGTGAGTGACTCGTGACTCACCGAGTCACATTCTTGATTATCTTGGGATCGGGATAGGTTTATAAACATGTGGGTTAAATCTTTATTAATAAAAACGTGAAATAACATATTGTTTGGTATCTAAGTTGTGTTGCATGTCGAGTCGAGCAAAGCCGTGAGCCTAAGCTCACGGTTGTGTTTGTTATTTTTTTTAGTTTTGGTACTACTAGAGTTGTATATAATGTTGTAGTTGGTGTTTATTTTTTTGATTCGGATTGATTTTGATGAGGTTGAGATGTAGCCGAGAGTTGGGATTAGGATTTAGTTGGATTAGTTGTTGAAGACGAGTTGTGACCGAGAGACTAGGATTAGAATTGTTATTGATATTGTTGTTGTCGTTGGTGTGGTTTCAGCCGAATAGGACTTAGGTCCATTTGGGGTCTTTTGGTGCCGATGAGGAATAGGCCGAGACCATTAGGGTCTCGGACTCTCGCCATTTGATTGTTATTGTTGTTGAAGTCGTTGTGCCGAGTAGGAAAGAGACCCTTATGGTCTCGGCAAGGTGTTGATGGTAATATATTTGCGGCTACTGGATTATGTTGGCGAGCCAAAAATTTCCGGACTTCGAGAGCACAATAGACTCACCAAATACTACTGAAGGTGGTAACGATGAACCATTTTCAAATTTATTTCTATGTATTTTTAAACATATTGAATTGTAAACTCTTGTTATTTGGATCCGTGATTATTATTTGGATCGGTGATTATTATGCTTTAAAGAAATATTGTTATTATTATCGTTTATACGGAGTTTTATATACTATTGTAAGGGGTCATGTATGCATTGTGAATGGGGACTGAATTAAATTGTATTTGCCACTAACTTTTAGTTTATAATAGAAATATAATGGAACGGCGCAATCATATTGGAGATTGATTTGAATGTTATTTTGTATCGATTAACATATATTTTGAAACTAGTTTTCAGTCACTAGAAAAACAAACTAAGGACTAATTCATTTGTTTTCTGCGACTCATAATCAATCCTTAAATACGTTTATTAGATTATGATTCGAGACTAAATTTTAGTCTTTAATAGAAGCAATTTATGGACTAAAAACGTTTAGTTTTTGTGACTAAATATCAGTTTTTAAAGCCGTTTATTAGAGACTGGTTTGGTGACGATTTGAAACTAATTTTCAGTCTCTAAAAAAAGCAAATTATGGACTGAAAGCGTGTGGTTTCTGTGACTAATTATCAGTTGTTAAAGTGGTTTATCAGAGACTTATTCGGTGACGATTTGAAACTAATTTTCAGTCTCCAAAAGTAGCAAATTAAAGACTCAAATCGTATAGATTATAGGACTATTAATCAGTCTTTAAAGCCTTTTATCAAGGGCTGATCTCAAACTAAATTTTAGTCTCTAAAAGAAGCAAATTAAGGACTAAAAGTGCCATGATTTTAGGACTAATTATCACTATTTAAAGCCTTTTATCAGAGACTCATTTGGTGACAATTCGAAACTAATTTTCAGTCTCCAAAAGTAGCAAATTAAGGACTGAAATCGTCTGGATTCTGAGACTATTAATCAGTCTTTAAAGCCTTTTATCAGAGACTGATTTTGTATGGTAATCTACAAAACAACGAAGGGTATTAGAGACAGTAGGCAATGTTTATGGACTAATTTTCAGTCCCTGAATCCATGTGTTAGTAACTGATCTAACATAGTATTGGCGACTGACTTTTCAGTCGCCGATAATATGCATTGGGGACTGAAATAACATGATACCAACCCATAGAAATAAGGACTGACTTTTTTATTTTGGAGACTGATCTCTGGTCCTCGTTGGTTTAATACAACAAGGACTGAATTTCAGTTGATAACGTCACTTTCCGCAACTAAGCTTCTACCACTGATTAGTGACTAGCAAAATCAGTCCTTGATAGACCATTCGTAACTGATCGTGGTGTATCGGAGACTGATTTTTCAGTCTCTGAAAGCCTGTTTTTTTGTAGTGGGACCCGGGTGGACGAGAGGTTCGACTGGATGTATGATCACACTGTTCGTCAGATGCAACACTTATCTACGCGTGATCAGTTGGACCCACACCTGCAGATCGACCCTTTCCCGGGACGTGAGCAGGACTACCCACCATATGGGTACTACGGGCATCTCCCTCCTGACTATGACTATCGCCAAGGTCCCCCACCCCAGTGATGCTTTGATTTGATGTTTTGATATTTGAACAATTTAATCTATGGTTGTATGTTCTGGAACAATTTGGTCTGTAATAGTTTAGGATAAGGCATCTTTTGGCCTTTATACATTTGTGACATTGATTTTCTTTATTGCATGCAAGCCTTATTTGATTGTTTATTTATTTCTTTGTTTGTTTGATTTTATTTGTTTCCGTATGTATGTTTAAATTTTATTATTATTGATTCATGTTCAAAATCTAATCTGTGAAAATGCTTTATCTTGTTTTTAACTTCGTCTTAACTACATATAAAGGTATTTTGCAAAAGTTAAGTGTAAGGGAAATCCAAACCGGTTTATTAAAACAAATGAACATGAATCGTAATAATAATAAATTAACATACATATTAGTATTTGTTTGAGTCAAATGCTTGTATCGAGTCATAATGATGTTTTGCAGGATTTCCAGGAAGTAAGGTATAGTTTTTTCCAAAATTTTTCCGGAAACTTAACATGAGAATTCTGTCAGATCATTTCTGACGGCGTCAGGATTTACAACCTAACGGTGTCAGGTTTAATTTTCTGAAAATTTTTGAAAGTTTTGTTTTCATAAAAAGTTTTTATTAAATCTATAACTTATAATCTCCAGGAATCTGCAAAATTATCATTCCACAAGCATTATATCCTTATATAGAGTTTATCCCGCCGATGTTATGCAGGTTTTCGTGTTTGTTTTCTCAGGTTTAACAGGTTATTTTGGACAAGGAAATGTTTGTTGGATCAAGCTTTTGGCGATGCATTAGTCATGGAGCTTCAACATTACTTTGGAAGAAGATCTAACCGTGTTGCCACATTATCCACCGAGCGAATCAGGGGAGTATTTGATTTCATTCTTTTACCTTATTGCTTTTACATCTTGTTATTTGAACATTGGGGACAATGTTCATCTTAAGTGTAAGGGGGGTAAAAGTACGATTAGAGAATGCTATTACGCTTGATTTTTGTTTGTTTAATAGTAGATGTGTAATAAAACTGAGATAAATACCTGTTAGGGTAATTTTAGTGCCAAATTTAAAATTTTTTACAACATTTAGGAGTGAAACTTTGATCTTAATGAGCGTCTCACGGATAGGAGTTATATCACTAGCACAAAAACCGTACCACTAAAAAATTTTCCACCCCCAAATATGTGAGGTTCGCCCCTAGAATTGGTAGGAAAAGCATTTATGCTATGATTTGTGTACAGGTAGCACTTAGATTCTAGAACTTGCGTTAGGACCATTCCGAGGCCACAAGTGAGACTACATTCGTGTAGTTAGATTTACTACATGATAAGAGGCATTAGGATTAACCCATTGTTTTACACCTGTGTTTTTGTTATAATTACTTTGGCTACATTGGTCAAGTAATTCTCCCACACCCTTTGCGTTGTACTCATTTTTAGTACACGATACCCCTAGTACACCCCTCAGAGCCTATCTTTTCGTTTCAACCTTTAAGCATTTTACTTAAAGGAAGAATTTGTTACACCCCACTAAAATGTACACCCAAATCGCCTTAGCCTACCTTGTATGCACTCATTTTTAGTGCATTATTGTGACAACATTTGTTTAAACCCAAGTTAATTATCTAATTGATTACATGGTTGCTAAGTTGAGTCATATCCTTGTACATATTGTTTTGGGACGATTGGGACTCATGGGTAAAGTACTAGTGTAATAGAGTAATGGGGAAGAGCATCATTTATTACCCCCATATGTGCTAAATATTTTAAAAGTACTCCAAGTTTGTCGATTATCTTAATTCTAGTCATTAGAATAGTTGTTTGTAAAGTTATGTAAAAGTTCAAGTGTAAGGGGAATACAATGCCCCTATGATGTATTATTTTGGATGGTAGGGCAAAAGTGTATGCAAAAAAAAAAAAAAAAAAAAAAAAAAAAAAAAAAAAAAATCGAAAAAAACCAAGAAAAATACAAAAAAATGAGAAAAAGAAAAAAATAGAAAAAAAACATACGGACTACCATCCCGTTTCATTTTATTTTTGTTTTATGTTTTTGTTATTTTGTTTTTAGCTTAAGATTGAGTCGAGTCTTGGCTTAGCAACATTGTATAGTACATGTAATCAACCAAGATCTTTAACTCGCCACCAGTAAAATATCCTTTATCCAACAAAACCGTGTTTTCCTTTTCCCTACACCTAACGTTATAACCCATGTAAAAGCCCTCTTTGATAGTTTATCTTAGGTGCTTACGCCTAGTGGGGGAGGTTTTTGATCCTTTCCCAAGCCTATGGTAATCTATTTGCTATGACAGGTAGTGAGAGATATTATCCGTTTTCATTTATGAGATTTATTTTGATGACACTTGAGAGATGTGAGTATCTAAACACTACTTGTGAGGTGCTAGTTTGTAATCTCCGTGCTTATTATGATTAAAGTGGAACGAATATTTGTTGTAATTACTTTTATGTTAGCATTAAAAGACCCCTAACTTGTATTTTGATTAGAATAAAAGCGCATTTGCTTGAGGACAAGCAAATCTCAAGTGTAAGGGTATTTGATGAAGCGAAAAGTGTACCACTTTTAAGGGGTCATTTAGGCCCTAAATCGTATTTATTTGATCAAATATTGCCCTAAATCGTTCCTTTTGTCATTTTAGGTACTTTTGAGAAGAAATCTGGAAAAGGAAGCATTTTGGACGTTTTTGGAGCATAAAAGTGAAGAAAACGACAAAGTCTTAAAATTATGCTGGAAGTTACCTTTGAAGGCGTCAGGGATTGCCCTGGACGGCGTCATGGCTTGGCAAGAAAAAGGTGGATATGAAAATTACTCATGATAAGCCAGAGAATTTTGCATGAAAAATCTGACGGCGTCACCCTTTAATCTGATCAAGGTCGTCACGACTTAATTTAAAGAGGGACGGCGTCAAGCTTATTTCTGACGGCGTCAAGCCTTGATAAGCCAGAACGGATTTTGGAGGTCTAAAGAGGGACGGCGTCAGGAAGGCCATCCGGGAACCCTAAAAGCGGCGAGGTGACGGCGTCAGAATCTACAACGTGACGCCGTCAGCCCTTAATCTCTATATATAGTTTTGCAATTTTTTGTCATTAGTGTGGAACTTGGTGTGTGAAAAAACCCTAAGACGATTTTAGCAGCTTTTTCAAGGCTTTTTGCCTTGAGATCTTCCATGTTACATTGAAGATAAGTTATCAATTAATCATTCAATATGTCTATGTGTTGTTTGATTCTATCTTGTTCTTGTCTTTTGTTTAACATGCTAGGCTAGATTTATCTTGTGTTTGCTTAGATCTAATGAAACCTAGCTATTGATTATTGGTTATTAGTGTGTTATTAGTTGTATTGGATGATTGTTCATCTATGTTAGGCTTAAGAAAACTGGCTAACTTCCTATTCGGTAACTTGCTTGAACGTCTTAAGAAACATGAACCAATGCGTACTAAAGGTTTTTATGGTTGTATTTAATGCATGAGCGAATTCTAGTGATCCCATGTTAGGAGCTTCCTAGCCGGCTCGACATAGGAGTGAAGTAGGAGTTCATAGAGTTGGGGAAGTACGTACGCCACCCCACGAATGGTATTAAGGAATACACCCGTCATCCACGCAACTAATACACACTAATCAACCGGTAACAGATAGTTAGGGAGTAAAGAAATCTAAGTAAACACATTTCTCTCCACACAAATTTTCACCACATTTTCATTTTCTGTTATTTTATTTTATTTGCATTCGTAGTTACTTGGGTTAGTTGACTAGCAACTAATTCCGCCCACTCTTTCAAACCCGAGATTTTACTTGCTTTCATAAAATTATAAAAACATAAAAAGAATCTTCTCTCACCCTTAGACCTATTAGAGTAGTTTTTCATAACTAACGAACACTATTCCCTGTGGAGAACGATCAATCCCCCGTACTTACCACTACACTATACTACATCGGTCAGGTACACTGCCTGGTGGGGTTGTAAGCCTCTTGAGATCCCTCGAGAGGTAAAGCCTGTTGTAAGGTTGCAAAACCACGCATCACACACCCACTATTTCCCTTGTTGCATCTTCCTTCAAAAACAAATTCTCCACCTAAGTGAAGATATTTCTTGGATCGAATATCTACTCACACGCCCTCATCCCATTCCTCCACTACAACGATATAATATCGTTAGATCCACTTCACCCGCTCCATTTCCTTCACCATCAAATCACTAAGCCCCACTCACAAGCTTTCTGCCTCAAAAATAAAATCCCTCACCCTTTTGTGTCAAGCAAGTCCAATCGCTCTCTTTGGCATTATTAGGAGCATTAGTATTTTTTTTATGTTGTAATCTTTGTGCTTTAAGCACGTTATGTGATGTAATGATGATTCAGGTGTTATACATGATCTCTTTGAATGCATGAATAAATTTGTTGTTTGTTCTAAATATTTTTGCTATGCATATATATGTCTTGTGTTTCTTAACTTGTTTTTGCAGCCAAGATTTCCATAGCTCGTCTCCTTGGTGCCCTCGAATAAGGGGGATCACACATCAAGGGGGAGTTCTCATCCTGACAAATTTGTTTCTAAAATTTGTAGGCATAACCTTTTTGATTCTACAAAAAGGGGGAGAAGTGAATATAAACTCACTAAATACTTGTCCAAAAATAACTTTTTGGATTTAATGAGTTTAAGTTTTGTAATCATCAAAAAGGGGGAGATTGTTGACATAAATAATGCCTAAAAACATTATTAATACTTATTCATATCTCTATGTTTTGATAATCACAAAATGTAAACTCATTAAACATAAACTTATCAAATAAACAAGTATTTAGTTGTAAATATTCATTTTTACAACTTAATCACTTAAGGTATGAATAAACAAATGCTTAATGCATCATATGATCAAAGGAACTTTTTCAAAATCACTAAACTTTTTATAAAATGTCAAAAACATTTTATATATTTTTGAAAAACATTTTTCGTATTAAATAAATATATTTAATCTAGTATAAATATATGAATTCAAATTTTCAACCAAAAATGGCAAAAATGTTCCAGAAAAACATTCCACACAAAAAGACAAATCTGGGCAACGTTCCAGTTGGGCGACCCCCTTAAATATACTAGGCGGCCCCTTTAAAATTAAGGGGACCGCCCCGCTCCAGTAGGTGCCCAGATTTTCCTATAAATACTGGTTCATCTCTGGACTTTTTCCTCACCTTCTGCACCTCAAAACCTTCTGTTCTAAATCTCTTCTTATCTTTGTAAATCCTTTCTAAAATCCTTTGATCATATCTTCTTAAGCATTGGTTTCCAAGTGATCCAAGCTTCCACCATCCAAGTGAAAAAGAAGAATACTTCTATCAATCAAGACTAGAAGTATTACAACTTAGTATCATCTTGTTACCTAAGTTGTTTGTAAATCGTTCACTCATTTGTAGAAGTTGTGTATATTTGCTAGATAGGAGTGTGTATAATTGTATAGGCTAGATTTGTGTGTAAGTAGTAAGTTGTGAAGAAGTTAAGGTGTGTAAGTAGTGAAGGTGTGAAGAAGTAGAGAAGTACATAGGTAGTGCTAGGTTGTGAAGTAGTCGTGAAGTCGTAGTGAAGGAGGTTTGAAGAAGTCGTGAAGAAAGTGTGAAGAAGTCGTGAAGAAGGTGTGAAGAAGTTGTGAAGAAGGTGTGAAGAAGTCGTGTCTTGAAGTCGTGAGATTGGTTCTAGCTACGATTAGAACTCGACATTTAGCTTTGTGTCGTTAAACCGGCGTAAGCCAAAGTTGTGTAAGGTTTTCTCCGCCATAAGGGAGCTTGTTGATATAGTGAAGAAAACTCTCGAGTTAGGTGCTCGAGGAGTGGAGTAGGGCAAGGAAGGTGTCCTTGTAGCCGAACCACTATAAATCATTTGTCTCTCGGTTAGATCTTTCCATCTCTATCTTTCATTTCATTTCATTACTTTACTTACATTGCTAGTTCAGATATACTTATATTTGTTCATATTGTTCAAGAGTTGAGTTCACGTAAATTCGAATCTAAGTTTTAAAAGTAAACAAAGTTTTTCATAATAAAAATTAAAAAGACGTAAAACTATTCAACCCCCCCCCCCCTTCTAGTTTTCCACACACATAATAATACATATATGATTAAATCATATAGCCACATGCAAACTTTTTGATAAATCCCATTAATAATCTCTATGTAAATATTAATGTATATAACTACTAAAACTCCCATTGATTTTCGAGCGCATTGTACCCAATGGACCACAGACACCAAAAATTGGCAGCGTAAGTTTTAATAATTATATACCACGTTGTACATAACCGATTCATTAATATAATTAATTAGGTCTTCCCTAATTTTAGATTTATCTAAAAAACATGTAGCACATAAACAAAACCTAATCCATGATTCCTTGCATGAAGAATCATGGATCCATGAACGTAATCCTTATTACTCAAATAAACACATAAACACAACATGTTCTTAATATAGGGTTACAAAACTAATTGTTTTATTAAAAGAGGGTCGAAACCCTAACCCTAAATTCTAATTTTCAATTTTTAATAGTATGTTTAAAAAACAAACCCTAAAAATTCGACTTAACATGTCTATATAAATCAAGAATGGATTTTTATTATGCGTTTAAGTAATTACAATTACATGTTAAATTGGCTGGTGATGCCACTGTTGTAATTTAAATAGCATGAAACTCATCTAAATAAATAAACACATAAAGAGCATGTAGCGGAAGCAAGATCTTTATTTAACATGTATAAAGAATTACCGAATAATAAAAAAGTTACATATATTAAGATCCTAGCAAGAACAAGGATCAAACTTCTCTTCACTTCACTTGATCAATAAATAGGATTAACGTGAAACCCCTTACCATTTTGTTTCACAATCCAAGATGAATTACTATAGTGAGTAATTACCAAACTCTTGTACACACGTACTATAACCAACCAAGTATTGATGCTAGTGAATGAACACGTAAAACCAAAACAATTTTTGCTACACAAAAAAGTATGGATCGACACTATGGAATAGTGGTCGACCAGTTTTAATATCAAAGGAAGAGAAAACACAAATTTTAGGGTTATAGTATTGCACAAGGTGAGAAAACAATAACCCTTCAATTTGTATTTATAGTGAATGGGAAACTTGGGGCCAAATAAAGTCGATTAGGGTATTAAACCCTTAGGGTCGATCGGCTCAACCCAAGATATGGCTTCTAGATCTTTCTTTGTTTCCCAACTTTCACTAACGGTCATTCCTTTTATTTCCTAACGGTCGTTAGTACATTCAGTTAATTACTTAACGTCCGTTAGCTATCATTTCGTGTCCAAATAATTAATATACATAAATATTATATACATTAATTATTTACTTGATCATTCATACGTAAAGTGTGAAATCCCTCGGTCCCGTGTTCCAATCTAGACATACACGATTAATATTTTTCAATTAACTCTAACAATTTCAGGCATAGGCTAATTGTTTTTATGCTCAGATTTAGAAACACTTTCTTTCTTGTTTTTATGCGAAGGGGGTGTTTTGTTTTCAAAAAAAATTGTCTCTTAATGTCTATTATTTCTGCGTTTTGCTTTTAGTTATGTTTCTTTTCTGATTATATTGTATTATTTATGAAATATTATTTATAGAAATGTAACTAAAAATGTTTTGCAACATTGTGATTTTAGCATATATATATATATATATATATATATATTAGCATATATATATTTGACTATTACATCATTGAGACATTTTTCAAAACCAAAATCACAATCAACGCAACTTTATGATTTTAGATTCAGACTCCTCAATCACATCTTAACAGTAACATGTGGTAGCGAGATTGAGAACAAATACATCTTAATGAAACATATAACATCTAACTTACTATTGCAGAATTGAGAGAATTTGATAAATGGGTAAAAGTGGATTGTATTGAATCAAAATGAAATGAGGTTGTAAAGCTATGAAATAATCGAACCAACCTTAACAGTAAACAAACTAAATCTATATTTAACTACTACTCTAATAACATGACACTCTTAAATAAGAAGTAAAGATGAAGAAGAATGAGATGCGTATGAATTAAACCATAGTCGAATGCTTCATTAAACATTGAGAGAACAATACTAAAGAAACACACACACACAATCTCACACCTTTACCAGACTTAGAGGCACATATAAAATGGGTGAGAGTGTGTGTATTTATAGGAGAGTACTAGACCTTTGTTGCCCTAAAAGACCTTGAGGTGGGCTTGTGTTGGACTTGCGCTTTTATAATATTTCTTGAACTTTACTTAGCAAAGTCCAACACAAGCCTTTACATATTAGACTTAATCCTACACGGCACACTATTTAAGACAAATAGAAATGACCATCACTTTCTATAATATAAATGCTAACAATCTCCCCATAAGGGATGGTCATTTCCATGATGCTCCGGTGAGTGGTCTTTTGTCTTCAATGTCTTGATCTTTGTGTGTCTATGTAGAATATTCTTCATTAATCATTCCTTCATGCAATTGTGATCTTCAAAGTATTGTCTTTTGTGGTGGTTCTTGCCTTGATCAACAATCTTCTCATGGTAATGCGTCGTCTCCTCCAACATACTCATACATCTTCGATTAGCTACTTATTCAAATAATCTCACCTTATGCTGACAATCTCCCCATTATCTTTCATCATTTGACATATGAACTTGTTCTTGACATCTTGATTAGCCTCTTGACTAAGTCGTTACACTTTATTTTTAACTTGATCTTGTTGTCTTGAACTTTAACACTTGAGCTTTGATGACGGATGTTCTTCATAAGTATGAGTATGTTGAGGTGAAGATGTTGGATGAAAATGTGATGATGTTTGATGGATGTTTTTAGGTAGCTGCATAAAACCGTAAGTAATAATCATCCAGCGCTTACCGGTTGTGACTTTGAGATCGTCATCAGCATAGTGTGAAAACTTTCTCAAAATCCTTCCCCAAGCCATTCAGAACCGGATACCCCCGAGAGGGCTTACACGGATACACCGAAGTGCACCCACGATTCAGTGAGTCGCTGGAGATCACCCCGCTACTGTAGACCATTTGAAGCACGTAACCATCATGATATAAATGGCAAGATCCTTGGATCTTATTAAGACTCATGTACACCTTATGTCCTTTATGGTGAACATAAGGGTATTCTTATGGAAGTGTTCCTAAGAGATTTCTGATGAATCTCATGGCTCTAGACTCGATAATGTGCGTTTTGGTTTTTAGTAGTCGGAGGCATGGAGCAGAGTGCCACCTTTTCAATATCAACACATCTCGGAATGAGAGGCCGATAGATTATGTAGTGTTCTCTGTGAGAAATGAAACAAATATCTGTTAAGAGATATCTGAGTGGCTAGGAGGGGTGGTGCAGTGCGTCACTGGGTCCATGACGTCTTGTCTTCAATATCAGTATCACCTTAGCGAGTACTGATAGCAGATGTATTGACCCAGTTTCTTCCCTAAGTTTTCATGGAGGGCTATTTCTTTTCACCCTTTCATTAAACTTTTCTTTTTCATTCTTCAACCCCTTCTTTCTCCTTTCTCATTTACTCCTTTTTTCAATCTTACCTAAGGACTTCTAATTCTAATCTGTTGGAATTGTCTTTGGGTAGATCCCTCCGGCTCTGGCGTATCATAGGACATAACCTAACCATAATCACCTTATTACTCCATGATTATCCTAGATTATCGATCACTTGCCATAAAACCTTTTGTGAAAATCTCTCAAAGTGTTTATGAGCAAACATATTTAGTTGACACTTCGAGAGTTTTGCATTTTTGAAATACTCCCCCTTCACATGTGCTCATGCATTTTTGATCTAAATTTGCACATGTGGGGATAGAGTTAGCACATTTGAATTGATCGATTTCAATGAACATGACCTTCGCGAGACACGCTTACATCACTAGTTAGACTAGCTTGAAATTATTACCTGTCCAGGTCACATTCAATGATCATCTCTCGAATTGGTACATTCTACTCAGACAAGTCCTTTGCGAGACACGCTTACATCACTGGAAAACTAGCTTGAAATTATTACCCGTCCCGGACAAGTCTTTTCAACAACGGACATCAAGTTTTGTCAATTCGAGGGTTAGAACTGAGTCTGTCTGGTGAGCATACTTTGAGATTCCACGAATTTTGATCACATTTTAATCACGTCCTCTCCCCTTATACTTAATCTCCCCCTCAAAAATAGCATGTAGAGATATTTTTGATTTTGACTTGATTGAAATAAAAGTTTTATGGAAAGAGACGGATTTTAGCATGATAAATGGAGCATTTTTTTTTTTTTAATTTTTATACTCCCCCTTAAATAAAGCACATTTTTAAACATTTGAGTTTAAGAGGGAGGTTTTGTATTGTTTTGCCATTAACATTGCGAGTCCTGATCAGAAATAATCAGAAGTCATCAATGTAGCTCGGGATCCGTACTGAAATGTACGAAGGCCGTCTGATTAGAAATTTGAGAAACGACATCTTTTTGAAAACATATAAAAGAACTCTCGCTCAAGCATCTGTACATGCCCGTATCATTGTTGAATGACATTTCTAGGTACGTACAGAATATCGATTATACGAGAGACATGTCGTGAGAAGAATATTTTTGGTTTTTATGTTTTATATTTTTTATGTCTTTTTGAAAATTTTCTATTTTTATATTTTGTTTTTTGAAAGATATTTACATGCGAAGCTTGTTGATATAATTCAAGAAGATTCGAGAAGACTGGCTAACTCTTCGGGAGTTAGGCTTCGCATTCCAATTCGTCGAACTAAGTTATCAAACCGCTCTTTTGGGAGGGCTTTAGTAAATAGATCGGCGAGTTGGTATTCAGTCCCCACGAAAAATAATTCAACAGTACCCTCTTCGACGTGTTCCTTTATGAAGTGGTAGCGGACTCTAATGTGCTTGGTCTTCGAGTGTTGCACGGGATTGCACGAGATGGCTATGGCACTTTTCGAATCACAATACATAGGTATGCGGTTGAAAGCGAAACCATAATCTGTGAGTTATGTCCTTATCCAAAGAACTTGGGCACAACACGCAGATAGAGACACATACTCGGCTTCTACGATTGATAGCGCCGTGCAGTCTTGTTTTCTTGATGACCAGCCTACTAGCTTTTCTCCCAAAAATTGTGCTCCTCCAGATGTACATTTTGCGGCAACTTGGCATCCAGCATGGTCGGCATCTGAAAAGGCTGTTAGTGTAAACTCCGAATCCTTCGGATACCAAAGTCCCATGTTAATGGTTCTTCGTAGGTACCGAAAGATCCGTTTAACCTCTTGGAGGTAAAGTTCAGTAGGCCTTGCCTGAAACTGTGCTAATAAGCATACAGCAAAATGTATATCGGGTCGACTAGAAGTTAGGTACTTGAGAGACCCAATCATGCTCCGATATTTCTTCGGATCCATGGGTTTCCTATATAAATCAGCACCTATTTTGGGTGAAGTGACCATTGGAGTACCAACAGAGTCACAATTCTCCATTCCATGTTTCTTTAAAATCTCAATTGTATATTTCGCCTAATTAATGAAAATAACATGATGGGATTGATGGATTTGAAGTCGAAGGAAGAATTTTAATTCGCCCATCATAGACATTTCAAATTTACTTTTCATGAGATTTGCAAAATGTTTTGAATGTTTAGGATTACTGGACCCAAAGATTATGTCGTCCACGTAAAACTGAACAATCAAAATGTCATCTTTAAACTTTTTGGTGAACAAGGTCGGGTCAATTGTTCCTTTGGTGAAATGATTAAGAAGTAGGAAAGATGATAATTCGTCGTACCACGCCCTTGGGGCTTGTTTCAAACCATAGATAGCTTTCTTTAGTTTGTAGACGTAGTCGGGATGACTTACATACACTTCTTCTTTCACAGTTCCATTCAAGAAGGCTGTCTTGATGTCCATCTGATAGACCGTGATGTTCTTGTGAGCCGCATATGCTAAGAAAATCTTGACTGCCTCAAGTCTAGCTACTGGCGCGAATGACTGATCAAAATCTATTCCCTTTTCCTGTCTGAATCCCTTGGCCACTAGACGAGCTTTGTTGCGAATTACAGTCATCCCTTCATCCTTTTTGTTCTTCCATAACCACTTAAGATCAATGACGAGTTTGTCGATTGGTCTCAGCACTAAATCCCAAGTGTCATGTAATTGATATTGGAGAAGTTCTTCCTGCATCGCTTCAATCCATGCATTTTCTGAACGGGCCTTGAAGGTTCACCAATAACATGTTCTATTGGATGGTCTTTAGTCCACTGTAACGTTGAAGGGTACCTTGGATTAGACGAATGCGTGTTGGTTGGTTCTTGTAACCTAGAAGAAGATTCAGCAGATTCCGTTGCAAATGGGTTTTCAAATGGTTCTTCTTCTAACACAGCATAGTCTTGGTGTTGTTCTTCTTGAATTGGTGTTGTATGGTTTTGCTCATCAACTCTTGGTAAAACAATCTCAATTACTGGAGTTGCTGGAGTAGATGTAGATGATATTTATGGAGTTGGTGCGTCGAGTTCGAATGTCGTCGATGCATCTTGTGGTGGTGGTGGTGGTGGTTGAGGATTCTGAGCGGGTGTAGCGGAACGTTGTTGTGATGCATTTGTCGATGCTCCACCATAGTACTCATCATACATAAACTCGAAGAAATTATCCAGTTCTTGATTTGTTGGTTTTTCAGTGGTAGTTGATTGAGCACCTTGGGGTACGAGTCCTGAACTAATATGTCCAGAAGTTTGACTATTTGGAGCGGGTTCTAATCTGGTATGATTAGAAACCATCGGGATAAGCGCGGGTTCTAGAGCGAGTCTCTCAGAAGCCATCTGTGAAATCTCGTCAAACTTCACATTCATCGTCTCCATTACTCGTTTAGTTCTTCTGTTATACACCCTGAATGCCCTCGAGTTATCTGAATAACTGATGAGTGTCTAAATACTCATCATTTTTACCTAATCTGAGCTGCCAAAACATCCAAAAACACTCAGAAATGCATCATAATACTGAAATTATCCCAGAATTGTGTTTTACATGTTTCGGATGCAAAATGTTTAAAAACTGATGAAAAACGAACAAAGTTTGCATAATTGGCAGTTTCAGTCCCTCAACTTTCAAAAGTTGTCAAAACTAGTCCCTGGTTATTCTAAAAACAGGAAAAGTCATCAAAGGTCCTTTAAGAATCATAAAATTACATAATAAGTCCTTTGGTGCAAAGTTTCATAAAATTACAACTTTGGTCCACCAAGTTTGGAAAATGTCAAAAATGGTCCCTGGGATTTAAAAACTTTGAGAAAAATAAATATGGTCCTTGTGTTATTGATTTGTGGCAGGTTTAGTCCTTTGATGTGAGTTTGGAATGTTGGCAAATCAGGTCCCTAAACTTTCAGCAAATGGCAACATTGGTCCTTATGTTTAATAAACCAAAATCCGGATCCAACACTAACCCTTAAAAACCCAAAATAAATAAACAAGCCAACCCATCCCATTTATCCTTACCCAGCCCAACTTCTAAAACCCAAGCCCAAAACATAACCCGATCCACCCTTTTTAGTTAAGCCTGGGTCAAACCCAGGTCAAACCTTCTTCTTTACCACCCAAACCGCCAAAACCGCCCTTCAATACCACCATTGTCCACCACCTGGCTACCAACCCACCACCTCACCTCCCCAACTTGGCTACTTTACATCCAATCCTTATCCCCTACACCCTGTATTCACCCAAGGAGCATTTAATGCTTCCCCACCAATCCACACTTCACCTCACCCTCACACACCCTGGTTTCATGGCTACTTGACCAAAAGCCCATGCCTAATGCCCAATTTGTCTCCTTGACATCTCCACAACACTCCACAAATCCTTAATTGTCCTAAAATATCTCCTAGCCACCTGTTTAATTTTTGGCGCCAAAATGATCAAAAGGCCAAAAATGGTCAGAAGTAATCCAATGGCCAAGATTTCAAGTGGGATTTGCTCAGAAGGTGTCCCCAAACCCTAATCCTCAGCTATAAGAAGAAAGAGAAGCAAGGAGAAAGAGTAGTAGTTTAATTTTAATTTTCCTTGTCGTTTAAATTATTATAATCAATCTTAGTATAATTTTCATCTTTTAAGCATTGTATTAAGTATTTCCAGTGTACTCTAAACCTTGTTCATTAATCAAAATCCAAGTTTCAGTTGATTCTCAGTGTATGCAATTTCAACTTTTATTTCAAAATTCTCATTAGCTTAATTGATGTTTCTGTTTAATGATTTGGACTCCCAGGCTCACATAAGCTCCTATATAGCTTATAAAAGCTATTAGTAATCCTTAAAATCAGCTTAGTAATAAAAAATCAAAAATACAAAAGAAGGTCAACAAAAGTCAAAATTCAGAAATTCAGACATGATGATCAAGAGAGTTGGAGCAGGGTAAATCTTGGATGGCCTTGGGGTTCAGAAGCTAATTGGAAGGGTATTTCAGTTGTTCTTTGTTCCTTGTTCTTGGTTTTTAGCTGGATGCAATTTGTAAGCTCAATCCCTCAATATTTGCATTTCATTGTATAAGTTAGTTCTTGCTTAAAATTTTGGTGTTATTATGTCTCTGTGGTAATTGTTAAGTAATATAAAGCTTAAAATCAGTTGCTTGTTCTTTGATTTTGATAGTTGCTAAAATCTCATCAAATCAGTCAATATAGCATTTGGTCCATTTCTGTGTTTCATGCTTAGATCATTGATGTTTTATGCTTCCTTGATCTTGTGTCATGATAATATAAAGGTTGAAATCAGTGTTTTGGTCTTAATCCACTAGTTGCTTTGAATTTCTTGTTTAACTGTCCTGATCAGGGGTGTTTGGATTTGCTGATTTAACATCAGTACCTTGCTTGCTTGTTGTTTTTTGTTGTCATTACATATCATCTAGGGTAATATTAGCTCAGAACAACAAAAATATTCAAGTCCTATTTGATAAAAAGTCAAAATTGCCTTTGAACCCTCTTGAATTGTTGTCTGATGTGGTTTTAGGATCCAAGATCATGCTTTTGTGTTAAGAAGTTGTTAAACTTGCTCAATCTAGTCTTATTACACCTTAATACATCATATTCAGTCCATTAGAACCAATCAAAACTAACCAAAGTCAATCCTTGTGTTTTACTGCATAAGTCAAATTATTCAGCAGACTCAGAGTTTTGGTATCTGATCTTTGATCAAATTGGGATTCAATTGGTGTATTTGTGATGGGGCTTTTGTGTTTTTAAGATACTCAGTAGTATAGAGAAGCTTTTTCCCCCCTAATATTTCATCTCAGTAGCTTATTACCTAGCTTAATTCACTCTGCATGTTTGCTAGTTTTCTGCTATTTCTACATAAGCTTTGCATCTGCCATAGTGCTTATCTAGCTTATTTCTTGTGCTTATCTGTCTGATTTAAGTTGATTTGTGCTTATTATAGTAGATTAGCCTTGTTCTGATCAGTTGGTTAATTTTAGTGCTTATTTGCTTATTTTTGGGCTTATTCCAAACTGCTTATCTGCCCAAATCTGCTTATTTGGCTTAGTCAGCTTTTCATTTTATTTTTCCAAGCTTTTTAATAATATTTTAGATTTATCTGTAAATTTTCATAATTTTCTGAATAGTTTTGATATTTTTAATCTTTTTAATTAGTTTATAAGAGTAATTAAATCATAATAAATAGAAAAATAATCAGAAAAATATAATTCCAATTTTAATAATTTTCTTTTGTTAATTTTTAATCCAGGAAAAATATAATTATATTTTTAGGCCTTAAGAAAATCAAAAATAGAAATAAAGTGATAGCTTCTATTTAATAGAATTTATCTTTTTAAATTTTAATTAAGTAATTTTCATTTTTATAATTTTCTTAGCTTTTTCTCATCTTATAATATTTTTAGAAAAAGTTTTAGATTTTTCTTTGTCCATTTAGTATTTTTTATAATTTTAAATAGTTTAATAAGTAATTAAATAATAAATAATTAGTAATAATTAAATAAAAAGTATAAAAAAATATAATTTAAGTTTTTAAATAAGTTTTAAGTCATTTTACATTTTTAGGTTTTAAATTTCATAAATTTCAGTTTTTGTCCCACTTTAGATTTCCTGTTACGCGTTTTCTTAATTTAATTCGCGTTTAATTATCTTGTGTATATTTGTTTTAATTTGTTATTTAGAATTGTTAAATAAAGCAAAATCAAAAGCAATCTAAATCATCAGTCACTCTAATCCTAGCTTTTCACAGTTTTCCATTCACATCTCGTTGGGAAACGATCCGGGTGATCACTTGCCTGGTTTCACACTACACACGAGTATTCGTTCTGAGACTGTTTGCCTTTTATCATTTATTACGGTTGATCATTCACAAGTGGTTGACTTGTGTGATAGAGAAATAAAAGATAACTAGTTTGAGAGGAACCAAATTTTGGCGCCGCTGCCGGGGAGGTGTGCTGCGACTATTGTGTAAGTTTTAGCGATTAGTGATTCGAGATCCTTCTATCAGAAGTTCCTATTTCCCAAAAACAATATAAAATACCAAAAATATTTTTCTTTTTTTTATTCTATATATATTATTATTATTATTATTATCACATAAAAAATTAAAACCCAAAAACATTTTCCGTTTTCTTTAATAATAAACAAATAAAAATTAACCATCGAGAACCAAGACTGAGTACTACCTAACTGGGGGTACGGCCATAATAATTTCCCGAACCTAAGATAAAAACTTGCATTTGTATCACTTGCGAATATCGGCTCACCTTTGATTGATAAACAAACTCTAACGGAGGTTCTAGGATAGTCTGACATTAAATTGTCGGACTGAAAGAAGCGGGTTTTTAAGGAGCATTAAGTTGCCCACCTTTGCTTCTCCGCCACTCTGTGCATTTATCTTTTAGAGAGCTACCGTACGCTTGTTGATTATTGGTTTAAGTTCACTTGTGTTTTCTCTCGATCTTGATTTTAATTAAAAATTTTGCTAAGTGCATGCGCACTCGTTCTTCTAGGTCATCAAGCCCATTCCGTGAGCTTGGAAATATACCTCGAAGACGTCGGAGACGTTCTGCTCCATCAGTCGTACCCGAGATACGGACTGATCCCCAAACCCCTGTCATCATGGCAGAAGACCGTCCTATGAATGAGCTTCTCCAGGCTCCCACCGAGGGTTATGGAGATGCCATTATTGTTCCAGCCATCGTGGCTGAGAATTTTGAGCTGAAAACTGGGTTGATAAACCTTGTTACATCGCGTCAATTCTATGGTTTTGAGAGGGACGATCCTCAAGATCACGTTCGATGGTTCAATAAAATCACATCCACCATCAAATGTAAAAATGTCCCGGAGGAATCAATCAAACTTCTTCTTTTCCCATTTTCTATAGATGGGGCAGCCCAGATATGGCTTGACAAACAACCCCCTCGATCAATTAGAACATGGGAAGATTTGGTCCAAAAATTTGTAAATGAATTCTTTCCTCCTTCTAAAACCACGCATCTTAAAAATGAAATCATGAAATTCACTCAAAGGTTTGATGAACCATTTGGAGAAGCATGGGATCGTTTCAAAGAATTGCTCCGCAAATGTCCTCATCACGGTTTCACCGATTTGATGCAGATGGACACTTTTTACAGTGGGTTAAACCCATCTGACCAAGATTCTCTAAATGCCTCAGCTGGAGGTAATTTTCTGAGCAAATCCACTAAGGAAGCCATTGCACTCATTGAAAATAAGTCTAAGGTCCGCACTACACGAAACAGGACATATAACTCCCAGGCTAGTGCTGGTCCTTCCACTTCATCTCCCGTGAGTCAGTCCAGTACTGATTCTCAGCTTGCTGAACTAACAAAGGTTATTCAAGCTTTGGTTTTCTCCACACAAAAGAAAGAGTCCGCTCCGCAAACTTCTCACACTGCTGAAGTAAAAAAAATAGAAATTTGTGTTACTTGTGGTGGTCCTCACGCTTACTATAATTGTACTGCCACCGATGGCAATGCATTTGATGTTAATGCTATAGCCGGAACATCCAATCAGGGAGGTAATCAATACCGTCCTCAAGTGGACCCAAACCACCGTGCTAGCAATCAATTTGGACCACCCGGATTTCCTCCTCCCAACAATCCAAATAGAATTAATCCTAATCAACAGAGAGGGCAGAACATGCAAAATCAATTTACTGCCCCAAACAATCAATACCCACCCCAGAGGGGTAATCAAGGGTATTCAGCTCCTAATCATCAAGGACCTCTCCCAAACGAACTTGATAACTACATCAAGTTTAATGAGAACAAAATGAAGGCAATACAAAATCAGATCTCTGGATTGAGGAATGAATTTCAAACTTCAATATACAAGCAAGGAACTGAGCTTAAGAATGAGCATTCAAATAAAATTGATCACTCTCAAAGCGAAGTTAAGAATATGCTTACCAGTCTTATGAATCATATCAATCCACCTTCTACCTCGGGAGGTCTCCCTGGTAATACCATTCCAAACCCAAAGGGTGAACTCAAAGCTGTCACCACACGCAGTGGTAAAGCTTATGATGGACCCACTATTCCTACTACCTTTTCTTCTCCTCTCCCTAAGGTAGTGGAAAGTGAACCTGAGGTGACTAAGGACAAGGAACTTCCTATTAATAACGGAGGTGCCGACAACGTCCTACCTCAAGTTGTCCAGAAACCAAAACCCACACCAGGAGTTGTTTTTGAAATCCCTGTTGAAAACCCTAAATCCAAACCTTCTATTCCTTATCCATCACGTTTACATGA
This sequence comes from Artemisia tridentata subsp. tridentata, assembly GCA_021014915.2. Taxonomy (NCBI): domain Eukaryota; kingdom Viridiplantae; phylum Streptophyta; class Magnoliopsida; order Asterales; family Asteraceae; genus Artemisia; species Artemisia tridentata. The sequence continues at coordinate 23,571,745 of CP139505.1, forward strand.
GCAAAAGCTCCGCGAAAAAGCTAGTCAACAAATGGAAAAAAATTTCAAAATTTTTCAGGAATTACATTTCGATATAAGCTTTGCGGATGCTATCATTCTGATGCCCAAATTTGCATCCACAATCAAACACTTGTTAAGCAACAAGGAAAAACTGTTTGAAATGGCAAAGACTCCATTAAATGAGAACTGCTCAGCAGTTATCTTGAAAAAGCTTCCGGTGAAGCTCGGAGATCCTGGAAGATTTTTACTACCTTGTGTCTTTCCAGGAATGGTTGAATGCTATGCCTTGGCCGATCTTGGTGCAAGCATTAACCTAATGCCTTATTCAGTCTGGGAGAAACTTTCTCTTCCTGCACTCACTACTACCTGCATGACTCTTGAGCTTGCAGATCGTTCCACATCTCTTCCACGCGGCATTGCTGAGGATGTATTTGTGAAAGTAGGAAAGTTCCATTTTCCAGCTGACTTTGTGGTTGTCGATTTCGATGATGATCCTAGGGTCCCTCTGATTCTGGGAAGAGGATTCCTAAAAACGGGACATGCTCTCATTGATGTATTTGAGCATGAAATCACATTACGTGTGGATAATGAAGCTGTTACTTTTAACCTCGATCAAACTTCGAAGTACTCTTCAAATAATGATCCTGAATCGGTTAACCGAATCGATGTCATTGATATTGTTTCAGAGGAGTACTCGCAAGAGTTTCTTGGTTATTCTCATAATTCTGTGAGTGGGGATACCACCACATCTTCTCTACCTATCATTTCCGACTCTTCCCCTTCTCTCACTCCGTTTGAGGGAAGTAATTTCAATTTGGAAGAGCTCGAGGCTTTTCTCGAGTGTGATTCATTTCTGGAAGGAATTGATGACGCTGAGATTGATCTGGAGGGAGATATTCTTCTTCTTGAGACATTGTTAAATCAGGACAATTCTCCTCCACTCCCTCCCGTTGAACTTCATAATGAGGAAATCAAATCGGTTGAGAAAAACGATGAATTTCCTGAGGTCGAACTCAAAGACTTGCCACCTCATCTTGAGTACGCATTTTTGGAGGGTGATGATAAATTACCCGTCATTATTGCTAAAGACTTAAGTGATGAGGAAAAGATTGCTCTAATAAAGGTTTTAAAGTCACACAAGCAAGCAATTGCTTGGAAACTCTCTGACATAAAGGGTATCGACCCTGAATTTTGTACTCACAAGATATTAATGGAGGATGACTTCAAACCAGCAGTCCAACACCAACGAAGGGTAAATCCCAAAATCCACGATGTTATCAAACAAGAGGTTCTCAAACTTCTTGATGCAGGATTGATTTATCCCATCTCTGATAGTCCTTGGGTTAGTCCCATCCACTGTGTTCCAAAAAAGGGTGGCATAACTGTTGTCACAAATGAGGATAATGAGTTGATTCCAACTCGATTGGTTACTGGGTGGCGTGTTTGCATTGACTATCGTAAGTTAAATGATGCCACCCGAAAAGACCATTTTCCTCTGCCCTTCATGGATCAGATGCTTGAGAGATTAGCGGGAAATGAGTACTATTGTTTCCTTGATGGTTTCTCAGGTTACTTTCAAATTCCCATTGATCCGTAAGATCAAGAAAAGACCACATTTACATGCCCCTATGGAACCTTTGCTTATAAACGTATGCCTTTCGGCTTATGTAATGCTCCAGGCACATTCCAAAGGTGCATGATGTCCATATTTTCCGACATGATCGGGAAAACGATGGAGGTCTTTATGGATGACTTCTCGGTCATTGGGGATTCATTCGGAACATGTCTCTCCCATTTAGAAAACATGTTGAAACGGTGTGAAGACACCAATCTTTGTCTAAATTGGGAGAAGAGTCACTTTATGGTCAGAGAGGGCATTGTCCTCGGCCATAAGATATCTAAGAACGGGATTGAGGTTGACAGATCTAAAGTTGATGTCATTGGTAAATTACCTCATCCCACTACCGTCAAAGGTATTAGGAGTTTTTTGGGTCATGCCGGTTTCTATCGTAGATTCATACAAGATTTTTCCAAAATCGCCCGGCCTATGACTCATCTTCTTGAAAAGGATGCTCCTTTTATCTTCTCACCCGAGTGCATCGAAGCTTTTGAAACATTAAAGAAAAAGCTTACTGAAGCACCCATTCTGGTTGCCCCCGACTGGGATTTTCCCTTTGAACTCATGTGCGATGCAAGCGATTTTGCTATCGGTGCAGTCCTGGGGCAACGAAAAGCTAAACATTTTTAGCCTATCCACTACGCAAGTAAAACCATGACTGAAGCTCAAACTCATTACACAACTACAGAAAAAGAATTATTGGTTGTGGTGTATGCCTTTGAGAAATTTCGGCCATATTTAATCTTGACAAAATGTGTAGTGTATACGGATCATTCGGCTCTCAAATATCTCTTTGCAAAACAAGATACAAAGCCGAGATTGCTCCGTTGGGTTCTTCTCCTACAAGAATTTGATATATCCATACATGATAAAAAAGGAGCTGAGAACCTAGCTGCTGATCATCTGTCCCGATTAGAGAACCCACACCAAGATGTTTTCGAGAGAAAGGAAATTAATGAAACATTTCCTCTCGAGACACTCAATACGGTTGCTTTTCGTGGAGATTCTACTACCCCATGGTTTGCTGACTTCGCAAATTACCATGCGGGTAACTTCATAGTGAAAGGGATGTCGACCCAACAGAAGAATAAATTCTTCAAGGATGTTAAACATTACTTCTGGGACGACCCCTACTTATTCAAAATCTGTGCGGATCAAGTCATCCGACGGTGTGTTTACGGACAGGAAGCTATTGACATTCTCAAAGCTTGCCATGCTGGACCCACTGGGGGCCATCATAGTCCAAACTACACCGCCAAAAAGGTGTTTGATTCCGGGTTTTATTGGCCCACAATCTATAAGGATGCCCAAGATCTCATCAAAACTTGTGAAGCTTGTCAGCGTCACGGAAATATTTCACAACGAAATGAAATGCCACAAAATGCTATTCAAGTGTGTGTAATCTTTGATGTCTGGGGCATTGACTTTATGGGGCCATTTCCATCATCTCGAGGAAATAAATACATTCTCGTGGCTGTTGACTATTTGTCAAAATGGGTTGAAGCAAAAGCTTTACCCACTAATGATGCCCGAGTGGTTGTAAAATTCCTGAAAGCTCTGTTTGCCCGTTTTGGAACTCCACGTGCTATAATCAGTGATCGTGGTACGCATTTTTGCAATGACAAATTTGATAAAGTCATGCAAAAGTATGGTGTAACTCACCGTCTTTCTACTGCGTATCACCCACAAACAAGTGGACAAGTAGAAGTTTCAAATCGGGGTATTAAAAGAATATTGGAAAGGACTGTAGGAGAAAATCGTGCATCCTGGTCGGATAAATTGGATGATGCATTATGGGCCTTCCGTACAGCTTACAAACTGCGGGTGATCACCGTAAAGTTCAAATGAATGAACTAAATGAACTGCGTGATCAAGCATACGAGAACTCTTTGATCTACAAAGAAAAGACAAAGAAGATTCATGACTCAAAAATAAAGAACCGCGTTTTTAACGTTGGTGATCGAGTCCTTCTTTTCAATTCAAGATTAAAGATCTTCTCAGGAAAACTCAAATCCCGATGGTCTGGTCCATTCACTATCACAAAAGTTTATCCATATGGTACCGTTGAGTTATCTCAAAATGACGGTCCAAATTTCAAAGTGAATGGTCATCGTTTAAAACACTACTTTGGAGAGGACATACCACCCATGGTTGTCCCGGATCTTCAAACTTTCCCCATGAACCAATGAATGCAGGGATCGAGTCAAGCTAGTGACTCGGTGATCAAAAACATTAGCACAACATGGGTTTTCACCCATGTCTCTGTTTTCTTTCTCTTTTCTACCACCTAGTGTGGGGGAGATGCCCCACATGTTGTATATATGTAAAATTTAAATATATAAAAAAAAAAAAAAAAAAAAAAAAAAATGTGTGTGTATATAAAAATAAATGGCTATTAGTATTTCCCTTTCACGTTCTAAGTGTTGGTTTAACAACCGGTTCTTTGAATATTGAGGGCAATATTCAGTTCTAAGTGTGGGGGGGGGGGGGAATTCTAGCGAATTTGATCAAATATACCATCTAGCACCCCCATTTTAGCCAAAATTTTAAAATTTTTTCTCACTTAGAACTCAATAAATGGTTATCAGTCCGCCATGTCTAACCCACATAAGGATTGGCTAATCCGAGAGCAAACGGCTCTTGGTAAAGATGTCTCAAATCCGTTGATGGCTTACAATTTGCCGAAAATTGTATGGTATTCGACTCACCATATCTTCATAAGTGAAGAGTTGGCTAGCCCGCAAGGTTATGGCTTGTGGTTAAGGCAGTGAAAAACCATAATTGGTAATCAGCTCACCAAAGATAATAACTGTATTTTATCTAAGAGTTGCCTAGTCCTGAAGCAAACGGCTTCTGGTAAAGACAAATCAAAACCGTTGACATCTTGTGGTTTGCTCAAAATCACATGGTTATCAGTGTACCATGGTTCTTACTTGAACTAAAACATTTGGCTACTCCAGAAGTAATGGCTTTTGGTAAAGAGATAAATCCATTAAGTTTTCTCAAATGATTGCTAGGGACTAGCAATAGTTTAGTGTGGGGATTGATGAGTGTCTAAATACTCATCATTTTTACCTAATCTGAGCTGCCAAAACATCCAAAAACACTCAGAAATGCATCATAATACTAAAATTGTCCCAGAATTGTGTTTTATATGTTTCGGATGCAAAATGTTTAAAAACTGATGAAAAACGAACAAAGTTTGCATAATTGGCAGTTTCAGTCCCTCAACTTTCAAAAGTTGTCAAAACTAGTCCCTGGTTATTCTAAAAACAGGAAAAGTCATCAAAGGTCCTTTAAGAATCATAAAATTACATAATAAGTCCTTTGGTGCAAAGTTTCATAAAATTACAACTTTGGTCCACCAAGTTTGGAAAATGTCAAAAATGGTCCCTGGGATTTAAAAACTTTGAGAAAAATAAATATGGTCCTTGTGTTATTGATTTGTGGCAGGTTTAGTCCTTTGATGTGAGTTTGGAATGTTGGCAAATCAGGTCCCTAAACTTTCAGCAAATGGCAACATTGGTCCTTATGTTTAATAAACCAAAATCCGGATCCAACACTAACCCTTAAAAACCCAAAATAAATAAACAAGCCAACCCATCCCATTTATCCTTACCCAGCCCAACTTCTAAAACCCAAGCCCAAAACATAACCCGATCCACCCTTTTTAGTTAAGCCTGGGTCAAACCCAGGTCAAACCTTCTTCTTTACCACCCAAACCGCCAAAACCGCCCTTCAATACCACCATTGTCCACCACCTGGCTACCAACCCACCACCTCACCTCCCCAACTTGGCTACTTTACATCCAATCCTTATCCCCTACACCCTGTATTCACCCAAGGAGCATTTAATGCTTCCCCACCAATCCACACTTCACCTCACCCTCACACACCCTGGTTTCATGGCTACTTGACCAAAAGCCCATGCCTAATGCCCAATTTGTCTCCTTGACATCTCCACAACACTCCACAAATCCTTAATTGTCCTAAAATATCTCCTAGCCACCTGTTTAATTTTTGGCGCCAAAATGATCAAAAGGCCAAAAATGGTCAGAAGTAATCCAATGGCCAAGATTTCAAGTGGGATTTGCTCAGAAGGTGTCCCCAAACCCTAATCCTCAGCTATAAGAAGAAAGAGAAGCAAGGAGAAAGAGTAGTAGTTTAATTTTAATTTTCCTTGTCGTTTAAATTATTATAATCAATCTTAGTATAATTTTCATCTTTTAAGCATTGTATTAAGTATTTCCAGTGTACTCTAAACCTTGTTCATTAATCAAAATCCAAGTTTCAGTTGATTCTCAGTGTATGCAATTTCAACTTTTATTTCAAAATTCTCATTAGCTTAATTGATGTTTCTGTTTAATGATTTGGACTCCTAGGCTCACATAAGCTCCTATATAGCTTATAAAAGCTATTAGTAATCCTTAAAATCAGTTTAGTAATAAAAAATCAAAAATACAAAAGAAGGTCAACAAAAGTCAAAATTCAGAAATTCAGACATGATGATCAAGAGAGTTGGAGCAGGGTAAATCTTGGATGGCCTTGGGGTTCAGAAGCTAATTGGAAGGGTATTTCAGTTGTTCTTTGTTCCTTGTTCTTGGTTTTTAGCTGGATGCAATTTGTAAGCTCAATCCCTCAATATTTGCATTTCATTGTATAAGTTAGTTCTTGCTTAAAATTTTGGTGTTATTATGTTTCTGTGGTAATTGTTAAGTAATATAAAGCTTAAAATTAGTTGCTTGTTCTTTGATTTTGATAGTTGCTAAAATCTCATCAAATCAGTCAATATAGCATTTGGTCCATTTCTGTGTTTCATGCTTAGATCATTGATGTTTTATGCTTCCTTGATCTTGTGTAATGATAATATAAAGGTTGAAATCAGTGTTTTGGTCTAAATCCACTAGTTGCTTTGAAATTCTTGTTTAACTGTCCTGATCAGGGGTGTTTGGATTTGCTGATTTAACATCAGTACCTTGCTTGCTTGTTGTTTTTTGTTGTCATTACATATCATCTAGGGTAATATTAGCTCAGAACAACAATAATATTCAAGTCCTATTTGATAAAAAGTCAAAATTGCCTTTGAACCCTCTTGAATTGTTGTCTGATGTGGTTTTAGGATCCAAGATCATGCTTTTGTGTTAAGAAGTTGTTAAACTTGCTCAATCTAGTCTTATTACACCTTAATACATCATATTCAGTCCATTAGAACCAATCAAAACTAACCAAAGTCAATCCTTGTGTTTTACTGCATAAGTCAAATTATTCAGCAGACTCAGAGTTTTGGTATCTGATCTTTGATCAAATTGGGATTCAATTGGTGTATTTGTGATGGGGCTTTTGTGTTTTTAAGATACTCAGTAGTATAGAGAAGCTTTTGCCCCCCTAAGATTGCATCTCAGTAGCTTATTTCCTAGCTTAATTCACTCTGCAAGTTTGCTAGTTTTCTGCTATTTCTGCATAAGCTTTGCATCTGCCATAGTGCTTATCTAGCTTATTTCTTGTGCTTATCTGTCTGATTTAAGTTGATTTGTGCTTATTATAGTAGATTAGCCTTGTTCTGATCAGTTGGTTAATTTTAGTGCTTATTTGCTTATTTTTGGGCTTATTCCAAACTGCTTATCTGCCCAAATCTGCTTATTTGGCTTAGTCAGCTTTTCATTTTATTTTTCCTAGCTTTTTAATAATATTTTAGATTTATCTGTAAATTTTCATAATTTTCTGAATAGTTTTGATATTTTTAATCTTTTTAATTAGTTTATAAGAGTAATTAAATCATAATAAATAGAAAAATAATCAGAAAAATATAATTCCAATTTTCATAATTTTCTTTTGTTAATTTTTAATCAAGGAAAAATATAATTATATTTTTAGGCCTTAAGAAAATCAAAAATAGAAATAAAGTGATAGATTCTATTTAATAGAATTTATCTTTTTAAATTTTAATTAAGTAATTTTCATTTTTATAATTTTCTTAGCTTTTTCTCATCTTATAATATTTTTAGAAAAAGTTTTAGATTTTTCTTTGTCCATTTAGTATTTTTTATAATTTTAAATAGTTTAATAAGTAATTAAATAATAAATAATTAGTAATAATTAAATAAAAAGTATAAAAAAATATAATTTAAGTTTTTAAATAAGTTTTAAGTCATTTTACATTTTTAGGTTTTAAATTTCATAAATTTCAGTTTTTGTCCCACTTTAGATTTCCTGTTACGCGTTTTCTTAATTTAATTCGCGTTTAATTATCTTGTGTATATTTGTTTTAATTTGTTATTTAGAATTGTTAAATAAAGCAAAATCAAAAGCAATCTAAATCATCAGTCACTCTAATCCTAGCTTTTCACAGTTTTCCATTCACATCTCGTTGGGAAACGATCCGGGTGATCACTTGCCTGGTTTCACACTACACACGAGTATTCGTTCTGAGACTGTTTGCCTTTTATCATTTATTACGGTTGATCATTCACAAGTGGTTGACTTGTGTGATAGAGAAATAAAAGATAACTAGTTTGGGAGGAATCAATAACCAATGAAGATTCCAATATCGCCCTAAGCTTTCAGCTTCCCCAGATCTTCTCTGTCGTTCGTAGGATAACACAAAGCGCGACATGAAGGTAAGAGATATCGGGTTTTCTGTTGTTCACTAATTCATATGGGGTTTTATTGAATCTTGGATGGATTAGGGATCGGTTTTGAGTGAAACAAGCAGTGTAAACAGCATCAACCTATAAGAATAACGGTGCACTAGAATAAATCAGCATTGTGCGAGCAGCTTCCATAAGAGTTTGATTTCTTCTTTCCACTACCCCATTCTGCTGTGGAGTTCTAACTGTTGATGTCTGGTGAGTAATTCCAGTTTCTTCAAAATATGTGCTTAACTCCTGATTAGTGAACCCATGCCATTGTCAGTTCTTACTATCCTAACTGGAGCTTAAAGTAAAACTTGAATTCGATTCAGAAAGGTGATGATGTTTCCTGGTGCTTCATCTTTTGACCTCAAAAACTTTACCAATGTATATCTTGAATAATCATCGACAATCACAAGAATATACCTCTTCCCATTGATACTTTCAACTCTCATTGGGCCACATAAGTCCATATGCAACAAATGTAACTTATCGACCGAACTGGGTACGGTTTTAGGTTTGTATGTTGCCCGTTTGCTTTTGCCTTGCTCACAGGATGGACATAAGTGATCTTTGGTGTATTTAAATTTAGGGAGACCGGTGACGATGTTGTGTTTGGCAAGATTCGTTAAGGTGTCAAAGTTGAGATGGGATAAACGTATGTGCCATAACCAGGACTTAGTTTCGTCAGCTCTTGTCATGAGACAAATTGGTGATGAAGAGCCCATTTGGTTAATGTCGATAGCATAGAGATTGGTTCCACGATTTTCGGCTAAGAGATCATCTCCAATCAAGTTCCTAACGAAGCAAGTATTCCTTCTAAATGCAACCTCTAAATCTGCATAACAAAACTGCCCAACTGAGAACAGATTGTGTCCCAACCCTTCTACATAGTAAACCCGAGTGATTAAGAAATTCCCGAACTGAAGATCTCCATAACCCAGAATAGCTGCTACATGATCATTTCCAAACCGAACTGTTCCCATGAACTTCCATACAAAGTTGATCAGTAGCTTCAGATTCCCGATCATGTGCTTGGAGCAACCCGAGTCGACGATCCAAAGACAAATTTCAATGACCTGCGAAGAACAGATGGTTTTGTATATGGAAACCGTTTAACATTTGGTTCCAGGGGGTTAGAAGTAACAGGTGTATCACACTTAGAGATGGTTTCTATTTGATCTGTTGAAACAATTTCTAATGTGCCATCCTTAGGTGGAAACTTTCTACCCGTTGGTTTCCATGTGCAAAACTTAAGATGGTCTTTAGGTAATAGGTTACTAGATGTGGACTTAGCTTTTGCAATAAGTCTTTTGATATATCTAGACTTAGCACTATTTCCTGAAGGCACATTTTTCTTAGCAGGCATCACATTCACAGATTCAGAAACAATATTATCACAAAAAATTTTGGACAAAGATTTCTCGCACATTAAACAAACAAAGTCATTACATGCACTAGAAACAGTGTTCTTAACATTACATCCAGATGATATATTTTCTTATTAGAAAGTGATAAATTCCTAGGGTGTTCTTCTACTTCTTCCGTTTTATTCTTGCTTTCACTCTTAGATGCAGGCGAGACTCTATTGTTCCTTATGTTGCTCCTAGGCTTTAGTATGCTGCTTCTAGAGGTGCTTTCTACTCCTGTAGAAGGTAAGGCACACGCATTAGGATTTATCTTGTTGTCGTTTGAATCGGTTTTAGCATTCCTAGTCTCTTTTGGATTTTCCTTTAACACTTTTGTCTAACGCCCTATTTGATTGAGATGTAGAGGTAGATGCAATAGTGGTACTAATCCTATAAAGTCCAGGTGCTATCACATTTGGAGTTTCGACAACTGCTTTCTCTTTTCCTTTGACATTATCCTTAGGCAAGGGTGTTGAAATAGACATTTTTAGCCTAATATCTGATGTATTCTTAGATTCTTCACCCTTCCTTTTTAGACTCTCTAGCTGAGACTTCAACTGATCTATTTCATTTTTCAAGCTCTTATAAGAACGCTCATACGACATTTTGTCATACTTGCACTCTTCCTGTTTCCGATCTAATTGTTTAAAATATGTGACATTTTCCTTTTCTAACTTAGCAAGCACATTTTCATATTTTAACACAATTTCAGAAGTCTTAACCCTAAGTGTTTCATCATCTTCTAAAGAATATGTTTGATAAATAATGGACATAATATCGGTCGAGAGAGCTACTTCGAAGAGAATGTCATTATGTTTTTCCAAACGTTTTATGTGTTCAATGTTTTTATTAGCTTTCTTCACCAGGGATTTGTGGTCCTTGACAAAGTCGGTTGTTTCATTCAGAAAAGTTCTTTCAACATTCAGCACTAACGAATAAATTACAGATAGTGGAGGAATTATGTCTTTTTCAAACATCTTTTTCTGCTCTGTATGAAAACTTTGAAACCAATCATTTTGAATACTATTTGTTTTGGATGCCACAGTCAGTTGAAGTGTTTCAACTCTCCTTTTAAGATCATCCAAGTATTGTCTAGCTTCACTTGTGTGACAAGTGTTGTTAGAGAATATTTGTTCGATTTTAGAAAGATGATTTGAAACGATTCTTCTCTTTGCGACAGCCACTGGTTTTTTGAAAAACATTGGTGACTCCTTTTTAACCTCAAGAACCCCAGAAATTGCGTTAAGCTTATTGTAATCAATTGGTCTAATCTCTGGGTTCTTTTGGGTCATTTTAACACGACTCTCTTGGGCGAGCTCAATCGTTTCATAAGAATCCTGAACTTCGGGAGGGTCATGATTATCATTTAGTACATTACCATTATATAACACATTCTGATTCTTCTAAGCTTTCTTGAGATAATAAGGATTTTCACAACCGATAGCCAATTTCTTCATTGTATGTAAAATCGGGTTAGGATCATTAATTAGCAAATTACTTGTTTGTGCAGAATGACCCATTTTTACAAGCAACTCTTCCAACTTTTTAATTGTTTCTTGTTTGTCTAAGATTTCATCAAGAAGTTCATTTTCTCTTTTTGAAACTTTGCACGCAACACTTTCTTTTCTTTTTCAAGATCAGAGCAAGTTGCTTTTTGTTTAGAAAGTTGGGTGGTTAATTCAGAAATTTTCTTGTTTAGAGTTTTAATTTTCATGTTCAACTTGACATCGAGAGTGTCGTATTTGATTTGCAAATTTTTCTCCCTTAACATAGAATCTCTATAATCAGTTTCAAGTTCAGACTGTCGTTTATTATTAAATTCAAAAGCTTGTTCATTAACCTTATATCTCTCAAGCTCAGCGGTCAATTTCTGATATGTGTCTAAGCACACATATATTTTATATTGTTTAACCCCACAAAAACGACCAAAAACACACAAATGACCATATAAATGTTACAAATATCATTGAAATGTGTTTTTATGTGATTCAGGTACAAAAAGATTGAAAACAAGTGAAAAGCATGCAAAGTTCACAAAACTGTCAATTTTAGTCCTTGAAGTATCACCAATTTGCAAAACTAGTCCCTGAAGGTTTAAAATGAATGAAAAGTCAACTTAAGTCCTTGGACAATCTAACTTGTTCAAAATAGTCCCTGGATGAAAGTTTTCTACAAATGGCAACTTTTACCCCTCAAAATCCAAAATTGACATAAAAGGTCCTTAGAAGTTTTAAAAATGGAAATTTACAATTATGGTCCTTGTACTAATGTTAATTGGCAGGTGTGATCCCTGGAATGAAGTTTGGAAGTTTGTCACATCAGGCCCCTCATGTTTCAGAAATTACAACTTTAGTCCTTGGGCTTATCCATTATACAAAACCAACCGGATCCCTTTTATACATAAACCACAAATCCAGTGCAACCCAACCACTAAACCAAGCCCAAAAATAAACCCAGCCCAACCCCCTTTTTATATAATACCGGGTTGACCCTAGTCAAACCCACTTCCTTTCCCCCTTTTCCCTCCTTCTTCCTCACACATCACTGCAACACCAAACCACCATCACTGCTCCATACCAGCCCACAATATTCACTCCACCTCACCCCCCAGCTGTCTCTTACACCAATACATCCCTTCAAAATTCTTTAATTGCAAAAATTACGGCTGCAAGTTATCTTTGAGACTTTTGGCGCCAAAAGTAACTTTGATGGCTAGGATGAGTTTCAGTCAATCAATGGACAAGATTAAAGGTGGGATTTGACCAGAAAACCAAGTGGAACTCAGAATGTTATAAAGGAGAAGAGGAGGCAAGAGAAGAAGGCACCTTGGAATAGCCATGGTCACGTAGTTAATTAAATTTACTGCTTTCTTTAATTTCAATTCATTTTATTGCTTTCAATGTTGTATTACTCCTTAAACAAGTGTAATAAAACATTATTTACAGTTTTATATCAAGTTATCTTTAAATTTCATATTTTCTTATCCATACCTTAAATTTTCATGTCATTTAAATTCAAGTTTGATTAGTGTTGTTTGATGGACTCTTTAAGCTCACTTAAGCTCCTGACAAAAGCTTTCAAGCTTTTAGATACATTAATGCAGTTGTAGTCTTTAAAATTCAGTAATAGATAAAAAAACAAGAAAAACAATGAAAAACCAAAAATAATGAAGTGTTCTTGGTGAAACTGCATGGAGCAAGGTTAATTGTGGATTGCCTTTGGTTTAGAAGCTTTGTGGAAAGCCTTAGGATGTGTTCTGTGGCCTTGGTTCTCAGTTTCAAGCAGGATGCATTTGTAAGCCCCTTTTTACCATTTTTTGCATTTCATAGTTCTAGTCTTTAATATGCTTTGATTTTCATGTTTTCCTGCTTAATTGTTGTTTGTTAATGATTATCTAGCTTAATCTTAGGTTGTTATGTTTTGGATTTGACTGTGGTTGGAAATTGCATCTTGACTGTCTATGAGCATGTTTTTGACATTCCTAGGCTTGAACCTGTGTGACTACTTGTTTATGCTTAAAAGGGTCCATTTTGACACATTGTGACCCCTGGATTTGATGGAATTGGTTTACACAGTCCTATGCTTTGAAAACCTAAGTTTGGTCCAATTTAAGGTTTGTTTGGATTTAATAATGAAACTGTGTTATAGGTTGTGTTTGTGGTTGTTCTTGTTTGATGTACCCCTTATATGACTTAAATGACTCAGAGGAATACTAACCAAAGGGTGTAGCATGTTAGAAAGTCAAATTGACACTTGATGATCTAGATATGAGAACTGTGAGGTTGTTAGATCCTATAATCCTGCATATCTATTTAAATGTTGTTGTATTTGCTTAATTTCATGTCATTACAGCTTAATATAACATAATCAATCATTAGATTAGGTTTTAAATTCACTTTAGTCAACTTTTTAGTTTTTAGTAAAAGTCAAATTTTCATTTTTGTCATTTTTGAATAAACTAGATAATTTTCCCTAGGCTTTGTTTTTAAGTTTCTGTTTAAATGCTTTTAGGGTTTTATAGTTTTGTTGCTCATCTTGCTTAGAGTATTTTTGTTAATCTTCATTTTGAATGTTTAAGTGCTTATTTTACTGCTTTTTCTTGCCTGTTTTTGCCCTGCACCAAGGATTTGCAGTCAAATCCATAAGCTTGCATAAGCTTGTGGATTTGATTCTATCCTGAAGTACTTGGCATATTTGTGTAGCCCATGTGGCTTATTTGTTATGTCTATTCTTGTTTTTCCATTTGTAGCTTAGTTAGATAGCTTATTTCACCCACCTTTTTTGTCCCATTCAACTCACTCCACTGAAGCAAACAGTGGAGTTGGAGTTGATTTTCTTAAGCTCATTAAATAGCTCCTCATTGACCCCTATCTTGTGATAATTGGCTTCATGTGAGACTAACCAATCATACTCAAAGGTTCAGTGCTTGTTGAGCTTTCTTAAGCTTATTTGATAAGTTAAATTAGAGCTTGTTGTTTGCCCCATTTGCTGAGTATACTGAGTAATCAGTGTACTCATACTTATTTCATAAGCTCTTAAAAACCTCATTTGTGGTCATAAGCTTGTGTGGTTTAGTTTTATATGAAGCTTATCCACCCATCCATAAGATCTTGTGCTTAAATTCCCCCTAGCAGCTCATTTACTAGGGCTGCTAGTAGCTTTTTGACTTGTCCATTTTGATAAGTCTGCTGGCTTATCAGTATACCCATAGCATTTTCATAAGCTCACAAAAAGCTCATTACTGGGACTTAGCTTGTGATTTTTGTTTCTTTTAGAAGCTAATCCACTAGATAATAAGTTCCAGTGCTTTAATTCCATGTTCTAGCTTATTTGCTAGGGCTGCTACTAGCTTTTTGTTTGTCCCATGTTCTCAGTGTATACTGAGAATCAGTGGAATCACCCCAACTTCATAAGCTCCTCAAAAGCTCATCTGTGGACCCCACAGGTTGAGCTTGGGCTTTTTGGAAAGCCAACCAACCCAGCTTGCTACCTCAATCTCCTCTTTGTGCTTTAGAGCTTATTTAATAAGCTTATCTTGCCTCTAAAGCTATCAGCAGAATCACTGCACTATCAGCAGGATTGCTAAAGCTAGCAGCAGGTTGATTATCTGGATTTGCTTATTAGCTTATATGAGCTTATTCAGTGAATTCCAGTGCACCATGTTGTATATACTTGTTCATATAACTTGTATACATCTTATTTTACCCTTTGTTTCCTGTATAAAGCTTTTTCCAAGCTTATTTTGAGCTTTAACTCCACTGTTAAGCCAAAAGCTTAACTGTGTGAGTCATAAGCTCATGAATTGCTTATTTCTTGGTTTGTAAAGTTTTGTCTTCATTAAACTTGTTTAATATCAGTATATAAATAGTTCTAGAAAAAGAAAAACCAAAAAGCTCCACCATAAAGCTAAGTGATAGCTTCTATTTAGAAGCTTAATTGCTTATTAGCTTATTTTTCATTAAGCACATATAGTTTTTAGATTTTTCCTAGGTTCCTTTATTTATTTTAGAATTATGTAAAAAGTTTCAGATTTTTCTTTATTCATTTAATACTTTTAATAAATCAATAATAGTTTTTAGTAATTAATAATAAATAGAATAATTGTGTAAAAAATACATTTTCAGTTTCAAAAATTCTTTTATAATATTTTAGATTTTTTAGATTCTTTATTTCATTTATTTAGGTTAATTTTAAATTTTCTTATTATTTAATTCATTATTAAATACATTTAATTCATTTTTAATTTATAATAATTAAGTAAATAGTGTAAAAATTTATTTTAATTTTCTAATAATTTTCTTATCTTTTTAGGATTCCAAAAATATGATTTTCACATTTGTGGGAGTTGTATTGGACTGAATTCACTTTTTATTTTGTTACGTTTACGTAATTGTTACGTAAACGTACGCGTTTTAGGTTTTTACGTTTTCTTAACTTTTATATAAGTTTGTAAATTATAGATAAATATTTTAATTTTGTTTAATTTGCATTTAAGCCCCTAAGGCATACAAATCCCTACTATAGTTATAATCGTTTTGTTTTCGTACGTTTACGTTTACTTGAATTTAAACGTACGCTTGTATATCTTTTACGTTTTTAGGTTTCTGATTGTACGTTTTTAACTATATAGCTGTGACAGAGCTATGACTATTCACATTCCTAGTGTTAGTCAATCAGATTCCTATTTTTATATCATTTCAACACCCACATTCATTGTATTACAGTTTACACACCTCGTTGGGACATAACGACCCGGGGATATACTACTATACTCCCATGGATTTAAATTGCATTTTCTCCCGGCCTGGTTTGACTTTTACTGTTGACCATTCACAAGTTGTTGGCTGATATAAAGATGACTGTTCGGGACCAATCAATTTCTCATTCGCGGCCTTAACATCGCGATTGATCTGTTTGACCTTTTCAATTTCTATACCACAATTATTCAATAATGATTCAAATAAAGCACGTGTTTCCTCTTCATTCTCAGTATGATGTGACTCGAAGCCTCCATTAGGATCCATATCTGGAGTAGCCAAAGTAGTATTGCTACAACTTGGGGAGTCCATATATGTATCGTAAGTGAGATTAGGAGTCGCAGGATGCTGTTCATTCAGAGGTGACATATCAAACATTTCATTATTGTGACATGTAGCATATGGTGGTACCTCAGATATCGCATTGACATCATAAGCAAGAGGTGCATCAGTGTCCGTATCATATTTAACCTCCTGAAGATTGGCCATGAAAATGCAGTTGGCATCGATATCATCCAAGTCTTCCATATCATCCATCAATGCCATAAAGTCATGGTCTTCTGCATTCAACTGAAACCCTGCATTTTGCTTCTGAGCTAAGAGCAATTCTTTCCGAAGATACTCCGGATCTTGCTTCTTTAGCTTGGTGGGACAGTTCCTTGCCATGTAATCAATTCCTTGACAATTAAAACACTTCATATTCCCTTGATTCACATTTCCAACATTCCCAGCAACTGGAGCAGAAACATTCCCAAACTGATTACCAACATTCTGATTCCCAAAATTCTGACCCCTCTGATTTCCAACAGCTCGACCCATCTAATTCCCTGCATACTGACCCACCTGATTCCCTACGTACTGCCCTTGATTACCAATCTGAAACCCTGTAGCATATCCATGCTGATTCCCATAAACTCCAACCATTTGTCCTTGATTACCCATGTTGAAACTCGGCTGTGCAATCTGCCTGTTGTGAGTGTTTGATGAAATCCTTTGGTTGTTGTTGGTAGGTGTGGAATAGCGTCCTTGGAATGTCTTGGATATAAGATTAAAGGCTTGAGTTAAAGCAGCACTGTCATCATTGGCATCATATTCTGGTTCTGGGTATTGTTGGTATTGAGGTTGTGGAATAACTTGTTGATCTTGTGGGAAGAATGGTTGTTGTTGTGGTATGACATTGGTTTGAGGAACGTATTGTTGTTGCATGTAGTTCTGAGTGGGGGTTGATGATGATGGTTGTGTATTCACTGTTGAAGGTGTTGGTGCTTGAGCAATCAAGGCTAAAGGATCATGTTGTTTGGCTAGCTTCTCTTTCCTAACTTCATCTGCCTCTTTCTGGTTTTGTTTAAAGAAGTCATACAGTTGATCATAGTTCACCTCATGAAGATTCTTTGTTTGGTTAACGATTGTGACATATCGTCCCCATTCCTCTGGAAGATTATTGATAAACTTGATGTTTTGAACAATTTGCCTTAGAGCCAATTTGTTCCTGATGAGTTCATTCATGATAGTGCAAAACCTTGTGTAGTAGGATTCAATTGGTTCAGCCGGAGTGGATGTAAACTTCTCCCATTCAGTTAGAAGTTTGTTTTCAATGTCTTGTTGTCCAATTTCCATACCATGACAAAGCCTTCGAACTCGTTCCCACATATCATAAGCTGTTTCACAACTGTCAATAGCATAAAATAGTTCTGGTAGTAAATCAAGTTGAATTAAGTGCATGGCTAAGTCATCAGCTTCAATTTGTTTCCAATCATCTGTTGTGTATTCCTCTTCCTTTAGATCACGAAAGGATGGGGGAAGGGGAGGTACTGAATTTGGATTACCCGGTTCTTGAACCTGACGAGGCTTGAATGGACCTTTCTTGATGGAGTTAATCAAGAGTTTGCCTTGTCCATTAGGTTTGGTTTTCATGTATCGAAGCATACGGCTTGTCCATGGAAGATAACTACCTTTCAAAAGCATTGGAGGACGGTTTTCAGCACCGACTGCATGAATATCTTGTTGAGTTGTCATTGTTGATGTTGTTGAATGATAAGATTGATTGATTCAGGATCGTTGCAAAGAAATAGGTGTTGTGATTGTTGAAGGTTAAACTTTAATGTTGTTGTGAAGCCTTGGTTTGATGATCGTTGAAGTTACAATTTAGATAAACGAGACAAATTAAATAAAGTTACTAAATTTGACTAGACTATAATTTAGACAAAATCAAAAGTTTACAAATTCGACAAAGGTTATGTAAATTACAATTTAGATAAAATGGCAAATTCTATATAAATTTCAATTTTTCCAAAATTTATGCAAATTATGGGAAAATTTTAATTTAGATAGAGTTTATCTAATTTATATAAATTGGTAATTTATATAAAAATCTAACAATCTTATACAAGATAGTAGATATCCGATTGTCGAAGTAGTTTTCACACTTATACAAGTTAGAAACTACCGAGTCCGTAAGCCTTGATGGTGTGGAAATTACAAGAAAAATCAAATTTATAAATTTATTTAAGTTGTAAAAGTTTAGCTCAATTGCGAGGGCCAAAGGGTTGACAATATCGGAAAGTTCACAAAGCTGCTGCAAATGCGAGGGACCAATTCTGACAATTTCCAAAAGTTCTGAGCAATTGCGAAAAGCTGGCTGATTTGCGAAATACTTGCACCAATTGCGAAACCTTTTTGAATTGCGAGAGAGTGCTAATTTGCGAAAGATGGTAACTGCGAAAGGATGCTACAATTTCGAAAGAAAGCAGCAATTGCAAAAGAGAGCAGTGATTCCAAACCTTTATAGCAATTTCGAAAAACCCTCGGCTTTCTGAAATGATTTGCGAAAAACCCTTGCAACTCGCAATCCAATTTCGAGAAACCCTTTTTAATCTCAAATCTTTACAAGATTTGGATTTTTCCACAAGGCGAGAAACTCACTTTTATCAAGTTTCTTATACAAGAAAGTTGATAAAAAAATCAATCTGCAACTAAGTTGATAAAAAAATCAGTCGAACCTTGAACCTTTTTGTAGTACGTTTTCTTGAGCAAAACTTAACAAATATCACGTTAACCACAAAAGTTCACGAATAAACCCAAAAGCCTCAACCTTTACTCTTTAAAACTGTCGTAAAACACAAAAAGCTAGAATCTTTTTCCTCAAGTTCTCGTAAAAAAAAAACCAAAAAGATTCAAACTATTTGCGTAAAACTTATGATATGACGCGTAGGGAATAAAAAGTTACAATATTTTTGATAAAAAAACCCACGTTAATCTTAAGAACAAACACAACTATTACCTATAACTATGTTTGGCGATTGATACCACTTGTAAAGCTATGAAATAATCGAACCAACCTTAACAGTAAACAAACTAAAATCTATATTTAACTACTACTCTAATAACGTGACACTCTTAAATAAGAAGTAAATATGAAGAAGAATGAGATGCATATGAATTAAACCATAGTCAAATGCTTCATTAAACCTTGAGAGAACAATACTAAAGAAAAACACACACACACTCTCACACCTTTACTAGACTTAGAGGCATACATAAAATGGATGAGAGTGTGTGTATTTATAGGAGAGTACTAGACCTTTGTTGCCCTAAAAGGCCTTGAGGTGGGCTTGTGTTGGACTTGGGCTTTTATAATATTTCTTGAACTTTACTTAGCAAAGTCCAACACAAGCCTTTACATATTAGACTTAATCCTACACGACACACTATTTAAGACAAATAGAAATGACCATCACTTTCTATAATATAAATGCTAACAGAGGTACATTGTTCTCTATTTATACTATTGTTACAAAACTGTACAAAGCTAAAACTGCTAACACTATATACTACATACTATTACATTGAAGTAAATATCTTCGGTGCTTTATATAATGTGGTGATGTGTAATTCCTCTGTTCTTGATTATCACATCTGCTATCAATATCTTGAGTTGCTGCATTTGTTACTGTTTCATTAACTGCAGAATTCACTGTTGCATTGACTGTGTTAGGTATACCATTATCCCCCCACAAACTGGCAAGATGTAAGGATCACACAAGCCAAGTTTGGATAGACATTGCCTGAATGGATAAGTAGTGAGAGCCTTTGTGAATATATCAGCAGCTTGAGTTTTGGTGGGTACATAGGATACTTGAATATGATTAGCTTTAATTTTATCCTCCACAAAGTGACAATCCAGTTCAATATGTTTTGTTCTAGCATATTGAACTGGATTTGAGGCAAAAGCAATGGTAGAAATATTGTCACATAGGATGTTCACAGGTTTAGGAACAAGAACTTTGAAATCCTTTAGGAGAGCAGTCAGCCAAGTTATTTCACAACAGCAATATGCTAAGGCCCTGTATTCAGCTTCAGTTGATGATCTAGAGACAACTGGTTGTTTCTTTGAATGCCAGTATATGAGAGTATTGCCCAGAAAGATACCAAAGCCAGTGATTGATCTCCTTGAGTTGGGACAGTTAGCCCAATCACTGTCACAATAAGCATGAAGAGTAGGAGAGTTGTGTCTTGGAAGAAATAGACCATGTCATGGACTGAGCTTGATGTATCTTATGACCCTTTGTAGTACTTGAAGGTGAGATGTGTGAGGTTGTTGAGAAAACTGACTTAGGAGTTGTGCAACAAATGCAAGATTAGGTCTGCTTATGGTAAGATATATGAGCTTACCAACAAGTGTTCGGTAGTAAGAAGGGTCAGTTAATGGTTCACCATCTATGTAAGTAAGTTTGACTCTTGAATCAAGGGGTGTCTTTGCAGGCTTTTTACCTTGAAGATTTGCATACTCAATAAGATCTAAGGCATACTTTCTTTGAGTCATAACCATTCCATTGGCATTTCTGAGAAACTCAATACCCAAGTAGTAATGAAGTGGACCAAGGTCTTTAATGCTAAAGGTATTGTGTAATTGAGTTTTGATGTATGAGATGAGAGTAAGGTTGTTGCCTGCAAGAGTATATCATCCACACAAATGATCAGAATGAGTGTGTCAGTCCCCTTGTAGTAAGTGAAGAGTGATGTGTCTGAGTGACTTTGAGTGAAACCAATAGACAGTAAGAAAGTAGTAAGCTTGATGAACCATTGTCTATTAGCTTGCTTGAGGCCATGTAGAGATTTTTTGAGCTTGCAGACTTTGTTGGGAGGTAGGGATTTTGTGACAAATGGTAATTTTCAACATTATTTTAATAATAAATATTTATTTATTATTATTAAACCGAGCATTTCTGTGCATAACTGAACAATTTTGAACTTAACTGAGCATTTCAGGAAGCCATCCCGTGGACTGTAGCTTCAGAGACTACTGAAACTGCCTATTTTTTCAGTAAACATAAATTATTCTATTTTTGTTAGTTACTGACAAGTCTCGTAATAAACGGAGAAACTTTCTTGCATTTACTGAAAAGCAACCCCAAATGCGTACCGACACTGCAGTAAATATGGTAGAAGTCAAATAAATACATTTCTGAGTAAATAATAATATTTTATTATTATTTTGATAAAAACGTCGATAAAAATGTTATTTTACGTATACGTGTCCAAAAAGGTCAAACCGGGACACCACGGTAACATTTAAGCTCAAACCGACACACGATACATTAACGATGTCCAAAAAAAATTTCCCTCCTCTTCCCCTTTGTCTTTAGCCGCCCACTAACACTAAGGAACAAACAATATCATCTCTTTGTCTTATTATGAGATCATCTAATTTTGTTGGTTACTTAATCCATAACACACATTGTTTCACACACTCATTTTTACCTCTAAAAACTACCAAAACTCTCGCAAACCCTTGCACCATACGAAACACACATAATTCCTAGATCCATAAAATTTTATTGAGTTTCAAGATAATCGGGTTGTACTTTTGAGCTTCTAGGAACGATCAGAACGTATCTTGGGTAATTTGGAAGCAAATTGGTGTGTTTTGGGTACTCCTTGGGCTCGACTTTTTCACAAGATTTGTAAGAATCCTCAAAACTTGTTCAATCTTGTATTTTACATGTTCATTTGATGTTTAAAAATGTTACCAAGTGTTAAATGTGTATGTTTTGCTAAAATGGAAAAGCTAGGGTTTGAGTACAAGTATATATATACACGTACGACTCTACATATATACATAAGTTCTTCATTTTCTTGCTTGTGTCGTAAATCTTGTTACATGTTATGCTAATTTGATAGTACAAGTGTGCTTTGAACTAATTACGCGAGTTTAAGAAACATAAATACTTATTTGAGCTTATGAATAAATCGTTGCACTTTTGAGACAAACAAAAATTGGGGTTTTAGAAAAACATAAAGTTTTGGCTCTAGTGGTGAATTCGTGTAATTTTTAGACTACTGTTTAATTTTATGACTTATCGGAACGGATTAAAACGATATTGATTTATTGACTTGGTTTTGGGTTTAATTTTGGTTCGACAAGGGTTGGGCCGAGCCCAATGGCCTTCGGCCTACTTTGACTTTTGACCCCGTGGATTATTTAAAGTGCTTATTTGGATTATTAGAAACTTAACGTGATATATAATGTAAACTAAATGGTTTAATTGGTTTTGGGCTAAACTTGAACTATTGGTATAATAACCTAAAATCCGTGTGACAAACGGTAATTTTCCCACTAATATTTTAATAATAAATGTTAATTTATTATAATGGTGTATAGATATATGATGATGTTGGTTAGGTACGAAAATAAAAAATCTACTTCACACTAACCAAATTAGTACTCCGTACTTTATTAAAGTTTTATGTGTAAGCCTCGTGCGTAAACATGCATTAAAACTACTTCTTCACTACAAAAGCATGGTTCTAAAAGGCGTGCCATGGCGGTGCCACAGCGCCGCTAAGGCATGAGGCGTGACCTCAATGTTACGAAATAGACCCAGCCATTGACTCTAGGCGTGGCGTGAGATGAGGCAAGAAAAGGCGCGCTAAGGCATGAGGTATGGCGAGTTTTTTTATGCAACTACGATAAAAAAAATTAAAATGGAGAATATAGTTTTTTAACCTTATTCATTATTTATAACGCTTTTTGTAAACTCGATATATATGAAATATGATATAAATATATAAATATTTTCATATTTTGTGAAACCCTTTAAAAAGCAAAAGCTTCGCGCTTTTGACGCTAAACTGCTAAAGGGCCAGCCACGCCACACCTCACTTTCCCTCTAAAAATACCCCAAAATTTCACCAAATCCCCAAATTAAATCAATTTCCCTCTACTTTTCCCCCAAATCAAAACCCGAACCCTAACTTTTCAATCCGAAAAAAAACAACCACAAAAAATCTTTTCACAAAACCCATCTTTTGTTTCCATCAATTTCATCACTTTGTTAAAAAAAAAAAAAAAAAAAAAAAAAAAAAAATTTCATCACTTTGTTAAAAAAAAAAAAAAAAAGGTAGGTGAGATTGATAATATGAGTAGTACTACTTGGGATTTTGGTGGTGAAGAAACCACATCAGTTTTAATTATAGTAAGCTTAATAACTATCAAAGCATATTTAATTAATGATCAAAGTATGGCTTTTTATGTATCCTGTTGTTACTGATTCTATGTTACAGTCAATCGGAGCAGTCAATTGCGCCATCAGGACACCAAATGATGGGACATTATATGGGTGCAACAATAGTGGCTGATACAATTGATCAGATATTGCTTCTTATGAATTTGGCTAAGTCTTATGGTGCTGATCTTGTTGAGATTAGATTGGATAGTTTGAAACATTTTTTAGAGGGGTTTAATGTCAGAGAAAGTATTCAGACCCTTGTTAAATTAAGCCCTTTGCCTACCCTTTTTACTTACAGGTGAGTAGATTCTTTTTTCGATATCTGAAAACCATTTTTTATGTGTTTTTTAGGATGATGAATTGTTTGGGATTACTTATTGGAAAAATTTATCTGATGGGGGGTAATTCCAAATTGCTTATTATGAACTGATATGTTTTTGTAGATTTGATATTACAATTTTTCTGTTATGATGAAGTAAGCTGTTTTTGGTAAGCTGATCATCTGCTTATTAGCTGCGTAAGCTGTTGACCCCTTATTGCACTTTTGTATTGTGGATAAGCAGTTTTGAATGTATGGGCTCTGGACATGATTATATGCTTATTTGGGGTGAAATAAGCTGATTAGGAGATGCTGATTTGTAATCGAGATTAGATAGGATGGTTTGAAACAAGAAAGGTTTACTGATAGATATGATATCAAACCCTTTATAAATTAAGTCCTTTACCTACTTTTTTTACTTTCAGGTGTGGTTTTTTTGGACTGCCTTTCGATATTCAAAACTATTTTCGTGATATGAAATGTGATGTGTTAGTATACTGAATTGTTTGACATAAGATGTGGGGTTTTTGGGATTTTTGCTTATTTACAAAGCTTATTATCTTACCGCTTTTTTTAAGCAGATGATGAAATGTGACTATGCTTATCTACTTAGTTTAGGGCAAATAAGCTCTTTGCAATTAGCAGTTTAAGTTTAGGATGAAATGTGGAGTATATGCAAGTATAATCATATTTAGGGGTGTGTTTAAGAATTGGGAGTTGCTAATGGATAAGTGTTTTCGGATGAAAAAAGGGCTTATGCTTATGATATCGTTAGAACTCTTATGACGTGAATGCAGATTTCTTCTGATTGTATACTGAATCATCAATCGTCTGACATGTGATGGGATTGTTTCAGAATTTGGATTGTTTTTATAATAGATTATCTGCTTATTGTGTTTTTTGAGCAGATGCATAAATTTGACTATGTTTATCTACTTAGTTTAGGGGTGAAATAAGGTCTTTTCAGTAAGACGTTTTAGATTGTTTAGTTTGAACTGGTCATGGTTAGTGGATTCAGTAACCTAAGTTTTACCTTAAGGGCGAAATAAGCTGTTTTGGATAAGTTGATCTTCTGGTTATGAGCATAAGTTGTTTAACTTAGTAATGCCAAACACCCCTTGCTGGGTTTCGATACAGTAAATCAGCAGTAAATAAGTGTTTGGATATGATTATAGGCTGATTATTTTACGTCTTAAATCCCTAATTAGCTGATTGCTGAAAACTTACACAAATGCGATTTCTGATTAGCTGGTTCCGTTATTGTAGAAGCCTGTCTACACACTTCTTGCAGCATTGCCTTCTGTTATAGCAATTGCTTATTTCATGAAAGTATATGCAGTTTTTATAAACATTACCCAACATCCCCTTAATCTAGTCCATATTACATGACGCTGTAACACTTTATCTATCCCGAAAAGGTTTCTGATTCTATATTACTTTCTAGACCAACATGGGAAGGTGGTCAGTACGACGGAGATGAACAAAGTCGATTGGCTGATCTTCGATTAGCAATGGAATTAGGAGCTGATCACATCGATGTTGAGCTTAAGGTTCCTTTCTTCTTGACATTAAATGCGTCTATTCGTGCTCATAGGTTTGTCTAAAGTACTATACTGTTATTCGTAACTCAAATGTCAGGCCATTGATGATTTCAACAACTTAATCCATGGGAACAAGCCTACAAAGTGCAAACTAATAGTTTCTTCCCAGAATTATCAAAATACTCCTTCGATAGAAGAGCTTTGGAACCTTGTTGCCAAAATACAGTCTACAGGAGCTGACATTGTCAAGTTTGCAACAACTGCTGTAGATATAACTGATGTAGCACGATCGTGCTACATTAGTTATATAAGGTGTCACGAAAGCATTTACTCGCATTGCTGAAATTAGAGATGAGGCACAGTTGTTAAGAGGACAATTTGCTACTTTTCATATGAAGAAGGGTCTCTATTCATTGCCAGCAGGTCAACTAGATGCGGTTACAATTGAGGCAATCGACTGGTGGTCTACTTATGGTGCCAAAACATCGGAATTAGGTGAAGTGGCGAAAAAGATATTTTCATAACCTGTAAGTAGTTCTTCGGCTGAAAGGAACTGGAGCACTTATTCTTATATTCATAGTGTGAAGAAGAATCAGCTTAACAACAAAAGGGCGGACAAACTTGTTTATGTTCATTCCAACATCCGCCTTATTTCAAGGTTTTCTGAAGAATATAACGAAGGGCCACACAAGAAGTGGGATATTGAGGCCGAATGTACAAATTTGGAAAGCTCATCAAGGATTGAAGTAGAAGACTTGAAAGATGAAGACAATAATGGCAAGGGAAAAAAACAAAGGGTCGAGTAATTTGGTTTTGAACTTGTTTTATTTTGAAGTATTTGGTTTTGAACTTTTAATCTTGAAGACTTGTAATTTGATATTTGAAGTACTTTGAAATTGGAGTATTTCTAATTTTCTACTATCTAATATGAGTCTATTATTGTATTTTAATATTGGGTTCATTGAACCGGATCGAACCGAAGCGAACCGAAATGAACCTAGCCCCTTCGAACCGGATTTTAGGGACCTAGCGAATTACAAATTCGTACCGCAATTTCGAACCGGAGCGAACCCCGACTCAGGTGACTATGAGCACGAGTCTTTCACATTACTGATAATTCTCAAGTAAGCGGCGTAAGTCATGCATGTAATGAAATTTGTAAATTAGATATATTTTTTTTTGCAATTTTATTAGGTTACGTGGTTATTTAAGTACATTAATTAATCATTTAGGTTCCAATAATAGCAATGGTGATGGGTGAAAAGGGTCTGATGTCTCAAGTACTCTTCCCGAAATTTGGTGGATATCTGACATTTGGCACCCATGAGCATGGAAAGGTATCGGCACCCGGACAACCCACAATTAGGGATCTTTTGGACCTGTTTAATTTCAGACAATTAGGACTTGAAATCTCCATCCAAAATTGTTTTTTTTTTTCATCCCATTCTTTATTCCACCTTTGAGCAAGGATATCAATCCACTCGCCGGACCACATGAGTTGTCCCTAATAATGATTACCAAATTCACCACCGCCTCTGAAATTTTCTTCATCAAAGTTGTTGGTGGCGGATCATCTGTTTTCAAGGGGGATTTTTAAGTAAGCAAAGTCATCATGATTGACTGAATACATCATGTATGTATGTATCTATTCGTTGTCTGAACAAAAAAGGGTGTTTGGGTTAAGAAAAGAAGGGAAGGTGTGTTTGGGTTGCAGATGGTTTGTGTGATATAAAATTATAAAGTATGTGATACTGTGAATGTGTGTATGTTCCGTGTTATTATATATAATGGATAAGGAGGCGGATCAAATAAAAAGGAGAGAATTCTAAAAAATTTAAAAAGTAATCACAACCATTCATTTTAATCTAGATCTCAACCCTTATATTTATTTCTCATACAGCTTTTTTCTCTATTCATCATAAATCTCATCCCTAAAAAAACTCACACTAAAAACAAACACTGATATTCCGGCGAAGAAGGTAGTGACGTTAATCTAATCAAAAACAATGAAGAAGAAGATGATTATGAGGAAGTCGTCGTCGCCGGGATTTCAACCGTCACCGCACCGGTAAGCACAACAACAACCGCTACTATTAACAGATCAGATATTGATCAGTAAACACAACAACAAACTCCACTCCCTCTGTGCCTCTCACGCGATGCCGCCACCTCGTCTCGGCTACCGGATGTTACCCGGTTTTGATCAAGGATGTGAAAACGTAGAGGGGGTGAATATGTTTCCGTTTTAAAATCTTAAAACTTGTTGTATCAAATTTCAAATTTGGCTTGTTCTAATATGAAAGATGTTTGTAGTCGTTTATGACTACCAAGTTGTCACACAAGTAATATCAAATAATCACAATACAAACAATCAAATAGAAGTAAAGAGATAAGTAAAAGAAAGTGCAAACCGAACACGATGATTTATAGTGGTTCGGTCACGGAGCTCCTCTCCGCCCTACTCCACTCCCCGAGTACCCAACTCGAGAGTTACTTCACTAGATCAACAAGCTCCCTTCTCGGCGGAGAAAACCTTACACACGTCGCTTACACTTTTTCCAGTACAAAGCTAAATACCGGGTTCTAGTTTGAGGTAGAACCAACCTAACGTCGCCTATAGAATAACCAACACTAAGCTAGATGTCGAGTTCTTTTACATGGGTACAACCACTCCCGTTGCACTTAACCTTTTTCCGGTACTAAGCTAGATACCGAGTTCTTTACAAGGGTACAACCACTCCCGCTATGTTTTATGGCCCAACATAGAAACCTTGTGTTTTATGGCATAAACACATAAACCATCTAATCTAGTATGTATAGATTGTTTACAATGATGATCCATGACATAAGTGTATCATGGATATGGATGCCTAACCTACACGAACTTCCATTGACGGGAAGTCTTCAATCATTGAGGATGTCAAGTGTCCTTGAATCTTCATATGTTGGAATGCTATGATGGATAATAACTTCAAGATTTCTGACCTTCATGAAGTATGCAATGCTTGTGATGAATAATGACTCATGATCTTGAGCTTGCTTCACAGGATCGTTGACAGAGTATGCTTACAATATAATGAAAGTTAGTAGCATTATGATCATTATGAAATGGGTGATTAATGTGTGTTTCTACATGATTAACTACTGATCTAAATGTATGCAAAGGGTAGAGGGAATGTGTATTCTAAGTGGTGAAACTATGGGTAAACAATGGGCTGCTATTTATAGCCAACAGCAAATGTGCCGAGCGGAATTGGTGGATCCGAAAAATTAGATCCGTCCTTTATACCATTTGGATCTGCGGGGACATGACAGCTAAGATTTTCAAGAATCTTTCCATATCTTTCCATATCAAGTTAAGTCACATCAATATCTTCCAATGTCAACTCTTTAGCTTGAAGATCTATACAAAATATATCACAAATCTTTCAAGATATGCAAGTGATGCATGCCATGATGTCATGTTAAAATATTTCTAATTTAAGAAATAAAGTTTCTAATTTAAGAAATAAAAGTAAAGCATGTAAATGTATATATGTATGTAATGTTATTCCTAGTGAACTTGTTGCATGTATATACTAGCTTAACTAAGATGTATCATGTTAGTTTAATACCTAAAGTGTACTTATCCTATTAAACTTAGGAAACATGATGTACAAGTAAAAATACTTGTATATGCAAAATGTGAAATGAGGTTCTAAGTAGAATGGTTAGTCTTTTTAAAATACTTAATGACCTAGCCGTATTTTAAACATTCTAAATGGTTTGTTAATGGTTTGATCATAACGCCACATAACAAACATGTGCGAACCTGTGTTGTATCATACGAGGACTCGAGAGGTGTTGAATGTATGTTGAGACAAAATAAGATTACAAGTAACTTGTACATTTTATGTTATGTATCAAGTTACATGTTTGTCATCAATCAAAACAAACGAGACTGCTTGCACTAACAATCTCCCTAACGAGACTGTTTGCACTAACAATCTCCCCCTTTTTGATGACGACAAAATATGTAAATGTGATAGAAAGAAAAATGTAGAAAGTTACTTGTGTCTGTACTACCTGTAACATTACCTTCTCCATTTACACCTTTCTCAACTCTTCTAGCCTATTACTTTCTCCGTTTACACCTTTCTCCCCCTTTTGTCGAAGCAAAAAGGGTGTGTCCTTGGAGTTAACTTCATTTCTCCCCGAAATGGTGAGCTTGCATCATCCCTAGTGAAGTTAATTATACTACTTCAATCTCCTATGGTTGTTGCGTCTTCTAGGTTGTAAGCGGATCCATGGATCAAATTAAGACTCTTATCCTACATCAAGGTTAGTAGTGTACAACATAAAAAGAATATATATGAAAAATGCATGATGAATGAAATGCAAAACCTATCTCCTCCTTTTTGTCGAAACACAGAAGTGTGTCAAAGAATGAGAATTCTTAAGAATGCGAGCATGTTCCCCCTTGAATGTAGCTCACCCGTAATCAATACTCCCCGTTGCTAGCGTACCAACTTATATGATGAAAGGATTATGAATGCTACAAAATAAGGTTAGTATGTGATATACAACAATGCGTGTATATGATGCATTCTAAAAATGCTTGACGAAAGCTCCCCCTTGCTCTAGGGCGTCAAGATGAACCTACAAAACAAAAGATTAGTGCACTAGAAGCTATGTCTTAAGTCATATACGACCAAAGTGTATAGACGATGCAATATGAGTGCTAGACTGATAATCCTCCTGGTTTGAGAGCGTTAAGCAGCACCTATAAAAGAAGAAAAATAATCGATGCAAACTTCATCCTAAAATGAGTAAGCTATACATGATCGAGCGTATATGATGATGAACCTATTGTGATTGTCTAATCAAAGAAAAATATGATGCAGCATACCAATTGTGATATCAATCGTGATTATCTAGTAAACCATGTTATAAAGTGTGTAATCTTCTAATAAGAATTACATTTACAAGAATATACTCCTACAAAACAATGCCTATGATGAGGATATGAAATGGAGTTAAAGTTAGTGATGCTAATGTTGGTGTTAGTTTACTAGTGATAACTCAATTTATAACTAAAGGTTGATGCAAGTAGGTTTTTTGCCAATCCATGGGGTTGATGACTAGTGAAAGAGGTGAAAAAAGGCGGTGGTTATAATGAATGCAATGAATTCAGAAACTCTAATGTATAGCAAATGCTATAAGAGTATTTGAAGACGATTACGGTTATGATATTATCATCTACCAAATATGATGAATCGTGCCATAGTAAATGCTCGAATGAAAATAAGAGGAAGTGAAGACAATGATCACTTAGGAATAGAAATTCCATATGCAACAATTAGAAATACAAGATACCTATATACGGATGAAAATGATATCATATGATGAGAGTGTTGGTTGGACCAACGTGTTGAGAATGATGGTTCTGTTCGCACTGACAATGACGTGCTTGATATGTATCAAGAATGAAAAGGATGAGATCCTATGAAGTTGTTCTAGACAATGAAGATGTGAAAATAAATCCTAGACTCGTTGGTTGTGAGAGGCTTGTCTGTTATGATTTGTTAAAACTGAACCAGGTACCCGTGGATTGGGTGGAACCAAATCTTTGGTTCCGTCCGTCTTATCCTAGGGTGTCGTGGGATCGAAATAGATTTGGTCACGTTTTGTCATTTTTGATCAAACGAAGGTTCAAGCTAAGGTCTATTCACTTATAACTAAGGATTTGGTTTCACTAATCCTATTCAAAGTCTAAGGAGATTTAATGTTTCTCATTAAGAGGTTTGTCAAACACATGATGTGTTTTTCACTTAGCGAGGTATTGGTGCAGAACTGTGATGTTGAGCTAATAAGGTTTGAAACACTTTGTGATTTTGTGAACTAATTTAACTAAGTGGTGTGAACCTATGTGTCGGTATGTGTGAGTGTTCTTTAATACAAACAGAAAATTATGTGAATGAATTTCTCTCCCCCTTTATCGGTGGAAATCCATCATAATGTGTGATGTGAAGAAGATGATGCAGGTTAATGAAAGCAATGAGTTTAGTAATGTTTTTGCGGATGTTGGTTAGCATACAAAGAACTTCATCCTTGAAGTCACGTAGCTCTTCTCTATCAATGCGAGATGATCGCATGACGAGGTATGTGGTTTTCTCATGGGAGGTGTGTTGATATGACTAAAAGATGATGGAGATGTTGTTAGGAAAGCGGAAGCAACAATACGATTTGAAGAGAGGTATGTTGAAAGATACCCAAACACAAATTTCAAACCTCTAAAACTTGATCCTATTAGCTTTAAACACTATAAGTGAAAAGATTCCATAAGCATATTACTAATCTAAGTAGCAATAAAGGAACAACAATTATGCAAGATATGCATAACAAAGAGAAATAACAAATAATTTGTTATGACAAAAGATGTAAATATCATAAGATAACATCTTATATAAACAAATAATCGACTACTAGACAAAAATTACCACATAGCATCAAGATAAATAATCATAGCATGACCTTGTTTAAGATACTATATTGTGAAATTGTTTTGATGTTAGGCTTATACACTTAATCATACTAACCCATTAATTAACACAATGATCTATGTGATTAATTAGTAGAATAAACCTATTTCTAAATGTATAACATACCGAAAACATTTTGACAAATTATAGGTGCACACATGGCAAGCAAATAGTTTGAAAAAGTCACAAAAGAAGTTAGACGATAGGTTCATGCAAACAATTCTAACATTTTGTAAGCATGCATCATTTAGGCTATTCTACGGAAAGACTCAATGAATGTGAACTAAAGACAAGAGCTACCTAACACCATGTATTAAAAATGACATATCGTGAGTTAAAAAAATACGTTAATCATGCAAAACAGCATATAACGAAGGAATGAAAATATCACATAAATCATGTTAACACGAAGCATATAATCATGCAGACAAAACCTTTCTAAGGTTTACTCATTTGACTATCAATCAAATAATTATCATGATAACGTCAAGACATTTAAACATATCGAACACATAACATGTAATCAACATATATATATATATATATATATATATATATATATATATATATATATATATATATATAATATATATATATATATATATATATATATATATATATATATATATATAAGTTGTGCAAGTGATTTCACTAAGAAAAATCACATCTACTACTTAAGTAATTATTATTCCAAAGACAAGATAATTCACCAATACATGACTTAATGACACTCAACTATTTCTATTAAAACCTAAGGTGATGAAGACGTCATGATATACACGAAAATTTGACAAATATGTGTCAACATATTTTAATCATTGTGTTTGGAATCTAAGGTTGAATGATCTAAAGGGTGACATCCTTTGAGTTGAGTTTAAGTATGAGTTATGTAATTGATTTGATCATCTAAGATCAAGACATGTGTTTTTGTGTGGTAATGGGATATGTCAAGAACGTTCTGAAGAAAGTTCTTTGGAACAAAAATCTAAATAAAGTTACCAACTTTAATAGGTCTTGTGTATGCTCCAGAGATGTGGATATGCACAAGGTTTGACCAAGGTTTGTTTATGATGTACGCTTAAAGGGAAATAGATACGTAAAGTATCTTTCAAGAAATAGGATTATCTCATGAGATAATGTTATCATGCTTGAGGAAGATGTGCTAGTTCATATAACTTGCAGATGTTTGTTTTGGATCATTTAGCCAATGAGATGTGATAAAATTTCTTGTAACACAACCGTTCATGTTGCAAGGAGAGAATGATGCATAGGATATATGTTATTCTTTTAACAAGATGAAGGCTAAACGCATAATGTTTTTCCGAAACATCATGTTTTCCTAAATGAAGATATGAAGCCTAAGTGTTTGGCTAGTTCTAAATAAACTTGGGGATGACATGAAGAATTCACTTGGGTTTCTTATGTATACTCCTCAAGAGTCATTGTTACTTTGGGTGTGTGAGGTTGTTTTTTTGAGATTTTGCATTTTAACATATGTTGTTAAAATCTTGATTTAAGGTTTAATGAAACTTACGCGGAAGATTAATGACAAAGTATTACCAATACTTTGATAACTTGTGAAAGTGGTACCACTTAAACCTAGTGAAAATTGATAAACAATGAATGTGAGCATCATGCTCATCTGATAGTGAAGGTTCTAATCCTATAGGTGATGAAGTATGGTTGAGTTTGTTTGACGAGTGTATGATTTGGTATGAGTGTTGGACTAAGGAAATTTTAAGCAATACACTCAATGGATTCAAATGATGGTAATGATTGTGGTGTTGAAATGGTTTCATGTATTATGAGAGTACTTAGGTTTCTTGGATGTGGAAGACAACAAGAATGAAGACCAATTCTTATAATCCATTGGTTGGTATAACTAGTGGATGATTTAAAGCTTACGGTCTGAGACATATTATAGGATCCCACGAAAATCCATTATGATAATCCTCATCGATTAAAGATAACCTCGACTTACTGATTAACAAAACCCATTTTTACGGGGAAATTTAAAATTTTTCTTGATATACTATTTTCACTACGTCACGACATCACAACAGTTATCAAATAACGACCCTAATTCACGACGTGTATTACGAAACATACTTATTTCACAACGACTAATAGTTCACAAATCGCCATTTACACAATTACAAATTATAGTTAAAACTAATAAATCTATAACTTAATCACAATTAATACACGCTGATTTCCATTTCCCTTAAATAATTCATTGCAAACCAAACAGGCCAAAACTCCAACCCATCACCATACACGACACTGGCCCAACTTCAAAACCTAGTTTCCTTTTGTGAATTTTAGATGTATTCGACAACTATACACCCTCCAAAATGACTCGCGTTCTCTCGAATATTAAACACAACCCTCGAATGTTTCTGCACCATCTTACTCACCACCCACTAGGCTAATATAGTGTCGAATCTCAATACTAGGTGTCGAGTTTTAATAAGGATTTGAAGGCTAAAGTGTTTGTCCCATTTTAACCCGATTCGACATACGTAACACATCAAAACTTAACCATTTTTAAACCCGATTTTTCCTATATCCCACACGTGATATTTTTAACAATATACAACTCTTAGAACGAGTATAGGGCAGCAGGAAAGGGTGGTGATTTGCTAGTCCATTTTTGGCACTAGTTGGAAAAGAAAACGTATGTATATATATAAAAGCAACAACTAAGATAAGATTTTCTATTCTACCTTATCTAGCATAAAAATCTTGAAATGTCAGAGAAACCACTTAGGTGTCCATTCGGCTACAGTAACAATCAATAATTGGGGAGTCAATAGTCAATAGAAACGTGTGAAAATCTCTCTATATATTCTACCAATCATTTGGTAGTCTACCTACTCATCTCACCCTTCTTTCACTCTCACTAAACACCTTAGAAGTCCAGCCACTCTTGTCTCAACCTAGGAAACAACCAAGCAAAGCAGAAGACATGTAAAAACGTAGTTCGAACTTAGCTAGTAAACTGCTTACTTTGTCCTTGTATCATTTTTTGAACACCACTGTTATTTTACCACCTCTCACCCTCACCTTTATTACACATCCTCAACCCTTGTTGCACCAGTTAGAAAACCTCAAGAAGTTTAGAAGATCAAAACTTAAGCGGATCACAAGTATCAAGGGTATAATCGAATTCCAACAAGTGGGTTGTTCACCCTTGCGTCTATTCGATCTCACACAATTCTCCACCACCTTTTCAAAGGTGTAGTAAGTAGCTATACTCCCTTTTACTTTAAAGTCTCACGTACACAATCATACATGCATCATATAGATATCATGCTCAAACGTATATACTTTGTTACTAGTTCATTCGTATGCATTATTTCGTACAACCTACTCATATGTTTCGAACCTCCATCGTGAGAGGCTTGGAAGTCACAACTCATCACTATCACTTCTAAAAATTAAATTCATGCATGCATTGTTTTACTTGTTTCATTCGAACATATAACTATCACATATTTATTTGCGTATGTTATCCTATAAAGGATGACGAGCTCTTATCATGGAAATCTTAGAAGACCACCTCTCACACTACTCTCACGCTAACAATTTCATTTTATGCATTAACCGAACGTATGAACACATTCATATCACACGTAATAAAATATATGTGAAAGACACTTAGAATTTTTCTAAGTATTTTTTTATAGTGAAACAGTCCCTAATAGCCTCAAAAACGACCTCATAACTCGACCTACGATCCAACGACTACACTTTATTTTCATGCGACCTGTTAGAACAAATGACTAGCTACCATGTTTGTATAAACGACTCACCAAAATATCCAAGCTTCAACCCTCAAAAATGACCCAAGTGAAGCGCATAAATAAAACATGTCACACGTACAAACTCAAGTTGAAAATACCAAAAATTATTCTAAGTGTTTTGCTACTCAGAAAACAGCCCAAGTAGGCTACAAAATAACTTCATATTTCACGAACCAACTTAACGACCCTAATTTATTTTTATACGACCTATTACACAACGTAACTAACTACACTTTTCGTTTAAACACCTTGTAAAAACAAGCGAGTTACAACCCTTTAAAACAGCCTAAGCAAGTCGCATAAAATCAAAATTGAAAACAACTAAGAATAATATTGGGCCTAGAGTTATGGCTCGTTAACAGGCCCATTAATAGGAAAATAAGCTACTGATCGAATAAGCTAGTGAAATAAGCTTCATTAATCTTAAATAAGCCTCATAAAAAGTCGCCTACCTTTTTCCCACCATTTTGACACTTTTGGACTAAAAATGTAACGCGATCTAACTTGAGGGACTGAAACTGCCAAACTGTGAAACTTATGGACTGAAGCTGTGAAAACAGTTTATAGAGGACCTAGATTGACATATCATTGAACTCCAAGCCTTATATGGACATATGGACAAATATTGGACTATTGTGGACTTTGGAACTTAACAAAGGACTAACGACGTAACACAAGCACAGTTAGGGTAAAAAGTATAAAATCTGGAAAGGACAAGGACCAATTAATTTACTTGACATTCTTATTTTATTTTCTATTTTTCACCAATCACTTCATATGCATTTTACATTTTAGTTGTGCATTATTTAATTTTCGTTAGTTATTAGAAATTTAACGATTTCACTTTGCATATCATTTCAGCATATTTTGAGAAAGTAATATTTTGGGTCGATTGATATAAGAATCAAGATAATATTATAAATATATTATTTTAACTTGAGGCATTTTAAGCATATCACACTCATATCACCGATCAAATCGTTATACGATTTCTCATTTCCACATTCGTTATTAGTAGTAAGTTAGACTCTTAAACTTCACTTATATTCAGGTCTCGTATTGAAGAAGTTTTCGTGATTGTTTACTTGATCTTATAATTTCGTCTTGTCAGATACGCTCCAGGTGAGTCGTGGCCCCTACTTTTAACACTTGTTTTTAATAACTCTTTTGGGGGAGATACATGCTTTAACTGTTTTAAGTTACTTATATACTTTGAAAACTCTCATGATTTACTCAAAATCATCCACTATGCTTCACATGTTTGAATCACCCTTGAGAGAAATATATGTTCATTATATGTGCAAATTGCTTGCTTAGCTTAAACACTGAATTTGAAAGATAACATTTTTAAACTACTTGATGTAACATGATACTGAGACTTATTGTATGCATTCATATAACAAATGAATGTACTGTTACTTTACTATGATATTTCTACATTCCAACTGGAAATAATTGCCAAGACCAGAATACGTATATTTTATGAACCCTGAGACCTATATTGCCTAAGTTTACTTTATTGCCATAAAGTCCCTCGATCATGAGCCATTAATCACTGCGGTGAGCGCGAATATAGTGAACAGCTTCGAAACCTGTTAGAGGCTGACGACCTATCCCACTAAATACTTTGACGGAATGCCTTATGGTTAGTCGTATTTAGTCGTGATACACTATATTTGAGAAAAATAGGAATTGACAAATCACCTATTACATGAGGGCTAAAACACCCATCAGTAACCCTGATGGGACACCGCCGTTTTACGGTAAATTGTTAACGTTTTGCGTGTCATGAGGCTTAGGGCAATATAACTTTATGAATATATGAATGTTTCATATATATTAGGATACAGCTGTATTTAGTTAAACACCACTCCACACTGATAAATTTCAGACACTAGATTAATGTCTTCACTATGTGTTAGAATGATGGATTCTGTATTTGAAACTTAATTGTTATCATATGTGACTTAGTTGTGGCTTCTAATAAAGACAGCCCAAATTACTTGACATATCGTTATTTTTGAAAGTTGACCCATCACATCATTTCGAGTGTATAACAACGTAACTCATTTTCATTTAAAACTTGAAACTTATGATCACTTGAGATCTTACATGAATTATTTGTGGATTTTTATTCAACTCAACTTGTTATTTATTTCATGAAGATTTAGTATTTATTTCGACAATCACTGTACACCTCTTCAAATTCATTGGAAGAAAGTTATTTTCTATTAAACTCCACGAACTCACCAACCATTGTGTTGACGTTTTAAGCATGTTTATCTCAGGTAATTAACGGAGCAGGACAAGACACGGAGCGGGCATTTTATACTCTGATAACTAAAATGGTGTAAAAATCAAATATGTCATTCTTTCCAAATCACCATATTTTTGTGGGATTTTCAAATCAGATATTGTTCATTTGTACCAAAACTATTATTTTGAATGACATATAACTTTCAAAACGCCTCTTCCAGGCCGTTTTTTGAAATTTTAACTCGATCCTCACCGTAACATCCTAATTATTTTTCCGCTACCACAAAACAAATTAGGGGGTGTTACACATATCACAAAAGTGAGTGCGATGGGATGATGATGAAAGTACAAGTGTACTTAGGTTTCATGGATGTTAAAAATGACAAGAATGAATAATGATTCTCGTGGTTCACTAGTGGATGAAGTACCTAGGGACTGAATGTGATGGGATGAAGAACAAATGTTCTACATACGATAAGTGTTTTAACATACGTTGTTAAAATACTTGGGAGTTAATTGTTTCGGATATGACTTTTAATGACTACAATCGTAAGTCAAATTTACTTGAATATTTTGGATGAAATACTTAAGTTGTCAATCTTACTTTGTTGAGATAAGACTTGATAATACATCTATAACCTAAGTGTGAGTTATAACTTGATGAAAATCTTAATCGTCTTGAAGAACGACATGTTAACAAAGTAAGGCAACATATGTGGATACTGGACAATATCCACAGTCATGAGTTGGGTTTGTAATCTATGATATATTTGCAAACAGTGAGTCTGGATTAGTTTGAAAGTTGTCAATTTACAAATCAAGTAAAGGACAGGTGGATGTATTGAATTTGTGTAATGAACACAAATACTCTGTGGTTCACTAAAAAGATACTTTGGAGAATATCATGAATTTTGAAACTGTGATTGGATATGATTATCCTATTTGGTGTAAGTGAGATGTCCTAATCCTAATTTGAGTGAACATTAGTGAACATAATTCTAGTGATACAAGTGAGTGATCTTAAGTGAAGGATTTAAACTAAAATTTGAAAAACTAGCTGTTAGTTCTGGCGGATCCAAATCATAATACTGGCGGAACCCTCTTTTTGGTTCCGCGGAATCCGTGAGTTCAGGACTGGCGGATCCAAAGCATACACTAGGCGGATCCAAAATATGGGATCCGTCATATCCGCCATGTGAATAACCTAATTCTTAACAGAGAGTATGCTAAAATACTCGAACCCCGTTCAATACCCGAAAATTGTCCTACAACATATGCAACCACTTATTTGTGATTGATTAAAACCTAAAACACAGGTTCTAACACACGTTTGCACATAGATCAATCAGATGATAATAACTAACCATAAATGGACGTTAAGCCAAACAGTGGCTTAAACACGGAAACTTGATAACATCAAAGTGTTATCGTCCTGCGTGATATGGTTAGTTCATACGATCATTCAAGGATAAGTTTCTATCCTATGACAAGACACATACATTAAACGACATTGTAGAAGTAGATATACCAAACACCTTTTACAATAATACATGAAGAAAGTGACTCAATTTAACGCTTGAACCATTTGGAAATATCATGTGCAAAAGAAAATTTTACAAGTCACTTAACTAATTTTACCTAGTTATCATTCTCAAGTCAATTATGCATATCATTTAAAAGAAATGCTATCTAAAACAATTTATCAACTTATTGCACAAAATCTAGCAAAAGTCCTATTGTGCACAAACATGAAATTGACAAACAAGCAAATGATTATCAAGGCAAGATTGAAACTTATGTATTACAAACAAACAAGTGTAATCACAACATTAAACAAGCAAACAATATGTAAGCAAATAGCTAGAACAAGTAGTCACATAGCATAGCATAAATGAAAAGATATTTTTCGTCACTTTGTGGTTAAACATGACGATGTATACCAAGCTTGATTTGTTTCCTTTATATGAACCAAATTCTTTAGTTTCAAAATAAATCATATCAATGTTCAAAGGATACCAACTTACATTACCCGACTCAAAAGTTTATGTTACTGTGTCACAATGAAACTTAATATTTTGAACAGGTTGTAGTATTTGATTTAATTCACTCATTTTGAAATTAGATTCAGGTTCTAAGAGTATTTTTAAATGAAAGTAGATTTAATTCCCTTCAAAATGATAGGTGGCACGACTTCTACGGACTTACGGTTAATTAGTTATGATTTTTTGAAGTTTGACAAAAACTGCATACTGAACAGACAGATCTGGCGGATCCTTTTTGAGGGATCCGCCCTTTGTAACAAAGGGATCCGTGCGTGTCTATGACAGATTCTCCTAAACTCATATTTTGACATAAAGAAAACGTGTAGGACTTGCTAGACTTAATATTAAACATATATTACAAATATTTAACAACATTTCTTCTTATGTGACTTATCTAAACATTTACGTAAGTGATTTCTCAACTAAATTAATAGCTATTCCAAACGCTCCTTTAAAAACCGTGTTTTTCGTAAATTAGTTTAACGCACACAATTTAACACTCAATCTTTTTAAGAAATCTTTTCTTTTGATTTTTCAAAGATATCTTCAAGCTTGTATACAATGTAGTATTTAACAACAAAATTTCTAAGTATACTTAGCGAAACATTTTTCATATTATATTCCGCTTCAAAGGTAATTTGATACATGGATCGTACTCTATTTTACAAACCATTTGTTTTGAAAACGTAGAGGGGGGTGAATATATTTCCGTTTTAAAATCTTAAAACTTGTTGTATCAAATTTCCAATTTGGCTTGTTCTAATATGAAAGATGTTTGTAGTAGTTTATGACTACCAAATTGTCACACAAGTATTATCAAATAATCACAACACAAACAATCACATAATGCAAACATAAAAGTAAAGAGATAAGTAAAAGAAAGCGCAAACCGAACACGATGATTTATAGTGGTTCGGTCACGGAGCTCCTCTCCGCCCTACTCCACTCCCCAAGTACCCAACTCGAGAGTTACTTCACTAGATCAACAAGCTCCCTTCTCGGCGGAGAAAACCTTACACACGTCGCTTACACTTTTTCTGGTACAAAGCTAAATACCGGGTTCTAGTTCGAGGTAGAACCAACCTAACGTCGCCTATACAATTACCGACACTAAGCTAGATGTCGAGTTCTTTTACATGGGTACAACCACTCCCGTTGCCACTTAACCTTTTTCCGGTACTAAGCTAGATACCGAGTTCTTTACAAGGGTACAACCACTCACGCTATGTTTTATGGCCCAACATAGAAACCTTGTGTTTTATGGCATAAACACATAAACCATCTAATCTAGTATGTATAGATTGTTTACAATGATGATCCATTACATAAGTGTATCATGGATATGGATGCCTAATCTACATGAACTTTCATTGAAGGGAAGTCTTCAATAATTGAGAATGTCAAGTGTCCTTGAATCTTCATATGTTGGAATGCTATGATGAATAATAACTTCAAGATCTTCTGACCTTCATGAAGTATGCTATCCTTGTGATGAATGATGACTCATTATCTTGAGCTTGCTTCACAGGATCATTGACATATTATGCTTACAATATAATGAAAGTTAGTAGCGTTATGATCATTATGAAATGGGTGATTAATGTGTGTTTCTACATGATTAACTACTGATCTAAATGTATGCAAAGGGTAGAGGGAATGGGTATTCTAAGTGGCAAAACTATGGGTAAACAATGGGCTGCTATTTATAGCCAACAACAAATTTGCCCAGCGGATTTGGCGGATCCCAAAAATTGGATCCGTCCTTTATACCATTTGGATTCGCGGGGACATGACAGCTAAGATTTTCAAGAATCTTTCCATATCTTTCCATATCAAGTTAAGTCACATCAAGATCTTTCAATGTCGACTCTTTAGCTTGAAGATCTATACAATATATATCACAAATCTTCCAAGATATGCAAGTGATGCATGCCATGATGTCATGTTAAAATATTTCTAATTTAAGAAATAAAGTTTCTAATTTAAGAAATAAAAGTAAAGCATGTAAATGTATATATGTATGTAATGTTATTACTAGTGAACTTGTAGCATGTATATACTAGCTTAACTAAGATGTATCATGTTAGTTTAATACCTAAAGTGTACTTATCCTATTAAACTTAGGAAACATGATGTACAAGTAAAAATACTTGTATATGCAAAATGTGAAATGAGGTTCTAAGTAGAATGGTTAGTCTTTTTAAAATACTTAATGACCTAGCCGTATTTTAAATATTCTAAATGGTCTGTTAAGGGTTTGATCATAAAGCCACATAACAAACATGTACGAACCTGTGTTGTATCATACGAGGACTCGAGAGGTGTTGAATGTATGTTGAGACAAAATAAGATTACAAGTAACTTGTACATTTTACGTTATGTATCAAGTTACATGTTTGTCATCAATCAAAACAAACGAGACTGCTTGCACTAACAATCTCCCCAACGAGACTGTTTGCACTAACAAAGGAGAAAGATAAACTGGACATGGTAATTAGAAAGTTTTATACGGATCGAATTTTCATCACCAGATTTAAGATATTCAAATCTCTTGTTGAGAAAAAGAAAAATAAGTATGATTTTTTTGGATGATTTATGCGTGTTTTCAAGTTTAGTTTAGAGTAAGAGATAAGTAGTTGAAATATTGGTTTTAGGCTAATTATGCAAATGAAAAGAAAGTCTTTGTACAATATTGAAAATTTAAAATGAAGTGGATCGAGTGAAATGAGTGGACCATTGGATTCATATTATGAAATTATTTAAAATTTTGAAATTATTTGAAGTAAATGTATGTGTACTAGTTTGGGTTATTGTAATAC
The DNA here is from genome assembly GCA_021014915.2 of Artemisia tridentata subsp. tridentata. Taxonomy (NCBI): domain Eukaryota; kingdom Viridiplantae; phylum Streptophyta; class Magnoliopsida; order Asterales; family Asteraceae; genus Artemisia; species Artemisia tridentata. Next base: position 23,614,470 of record CP139505.1, read on the forward strand.
TCGACTAATCTTAATGTAATAATAATATCACCCGGTTCTTAAAACAATTGAACCGGTTGAATCGGTGAATTGATAATAAACAATGTTCATCAGTTTTATAAAAAAAATTATAATATTCATCAGTTTATCTATTTTCTAAAAAAATTATAATGTTCATCAGTTTTCCAAAAAAAAATTATAATGTTCATCAGTTTTCTAAATCATAATGTTCATCAGTTTTCTAAATCATAATGTTCATCAGTTTTCAAAAAAAAATAAAAAAAAAATCGCATTGTTCATTAGTTTTCTAAAAAAAAATACGCAGTTCATCAGTTTTCTAAAAATAAAATCATAATGTTCATCAGTTTATCAACTTTATTTTTAAAAAACATAATGTTCATCAGTTTCTAAAACAAAATCAAAATATTCATGAGTTCATCAGTTTTCTAAAAAAAATTATAATGTTCATTAGTTTTCTAAAAAAAATTATAATGTTCATTAGTTTTCTAAAAAAATTTATAATGTTCATTAGTTTTTTAAAAAAAAAAAATCATAATATTCAACAGTTTTTAAAAAAAAATCATAATGTTCATCAGTTTTTTAATTTTCCAAAAAATACGTTGTTCATCAGTTTTAAAAAAACACGTTTTTTATTAGTTCTTCAATTAAAAAAAAGCGTAATGTTCATTAGTTTCTAAAAAAAATAAAAATGTTCATTAGTTCATCCATTTTCTTAAAAAAAATCATAATTTTCACCAGTTCATCAGTTTTCTAAAAAAATCATAATGTTCGTCAGTTTTCTAAAAGATATCATTAGGTTCATTAGTTTTCGAAAAAAAATCATAATATTCATGAATTAATCAGTCTTCTAAAAAAAATCATAATGTTAATCAGTTAGATCACAATATTAATTAACTAAGAGTGAAAATAGCAAAAACAGAGCTGCTAAAAGTAAAACAATAAAAGAATGGGCTTTAAAGAAAAAAAAAAGACGGACACTTGTTACCCTTCCATTACTTTTTAGACTTTTTGTTTTGAAGTCACTTTCTAACCCTAATGGATAAAGGTTTGGTTTTTGCATTATCGTAGTGATTTATAAAATAACATCATTAATACACAATTGACTTTTTGACCATGAAGATTACACAAATTATCTCTAGGACACTTCCTTCTGTTATAATTCAAAGTCCGGACAAAATAAAAAAACAACAAACGCGTAACTTGAACTAGCAGGGTACCCGTGTGTTGCGGCGACAGGTATCCTGAAATAAAAAATTTCAGTGAATCATGTATTTTAGTTTATTATGTTCTTTTTTACAATAAATTTACGGATATCAAGAATTTCGTTTAGCCCGTGCCCGTTCGGGCTTGAGCCTGTTTGGCCCGCGCCCATTTGGGCTCAAGCCCATTCGGCCCGTTGCCCGTTCGGGCTTGAATATTTGTATAATGTGCTTTGTTATTTGCATTAGTGACATTTAATGCAGGAATTGTGTTTTATTTAGTTGTACAATATACTTGATAATTTGTATTTCTTATGTAATGGGTGTTTTAATAACTGTATTAATTGTATTTATTGACCATTTAATTAATTGACTACATTAAATAGCATTAATGTGGTGTTTTGTTTTTTTAATATGTGCATTAAAGTGGTGTATACTATGATTCTTGTCTTGTAAGTCTGAAAATTGTGTGCATTAAAGTGGTGTACACTATGCTAAATTGTGTGCATTAAAGTGGTGTACACTATGCTTCTTTTCTTTTAAGTCTTAAAATTTAGAGAATGAGTGCTTTGTGTATTATACGTAGTATAGATATGTAACTAACCATCAATATAAGACTTAGTATAATAAGATATCAAGAATGCGATTTTGGATATGTTAGACGTGTTGACTATAAAAAGTTAAGCCAGTCGTGGTTTTATGGGATAACTCGGTTGGTTGATAAAATGAGTTGTGGAGGTTGTGTGTGTGAATTTGGTTTTTGTAAGGTATATTTGTGTTTAAGTGAGATATGTTTGAGTTGGTTTTTATGGGGTAAGTTGGTTGTCATGTTGGTGATTGGGTGAAAAAGTGTTGTGTCACTGAGTTAGCGATGGTAATGTTGGTCACCACTACAACTAACCTAAACTAAACTGAAAGCCACAAGAGCATTGTAGAAGTTTGTAATAATTATGTAACATTCACTAGATAATAACGAAATGATCAAGGATTTCGTTCTGGTCAAATAACTGGAATTTGTTGAAATAAAACATCAACATAAACTCAAAATCACAAGAGCACAATATCTTGAAATGATATTTTCTTGGCTAATAATCATTTCATCATATCACTAAATGTGCAGTTAATTACAGTAAAACATTGACTAAAAAGTCCTATTTTCATTTAGTCAAAACAAGAACATGTGAAAAAATACAACATGTGAATAAGTTTAATAATTAATTGTTGATAAGTATTACTAGTATAAAATTGGCCAATTATTTAAGGAATATATTCATTATTAGATGCTAACAACTATAACAACGTATGAACAACTTTAATAATGACTTGTTGCTCAATATAATAAAATTGGCAATTATCAATTGAAATATATTCATTATGTGTCATTAGATGCTAACGGTTTTGTATCTTGTGTAAAGTTCTCCAACAATTCTATTGTCATTTAGGAAGTGATGACAATGAAATTTCTTTTTTATTTATAATGACAAAGACACCTAACAAACCCAGACTTAAATAATAAGGAAATTTGAAGACATTACTCCGTATTATACATAAATATGTTCGGTTTGTGTTTGAATAGATTGACGTGGATAAGTATGTATGGTTCCTTGTTATTTTAATGGATGGAGGTCGAGTTTTTGTAGACAATTGACTTTTTTTCATAAGAAACGTCCCTTTCATTGAATAATTCAAAGTTTGAATATAAGAAATAACAAAACAACAAACATCACTACGATGTGCATCTTCTCAACAACTACGGACAATAATATAATATGAAACATAACTTTGAAAAATCATTTATGTTAAACATGTCATTAAGGGTTGCTAGTGCCTAGTGGTCTTGTTTAAGAGAATGTACAAAAGTTTGACAATCATAAGGGTTGAGAATTTGATTCCAATTGCATCTTATGGTCGAGTGGTGGTCACTTGTACTATGCGTAAGCATTGAATATATACTTTACATATGCATTTTAACCATTTTCGTAGTGACTGTTAGATAAAAAATAATAATAATAATAACATAACATACAAATTTCATCATTAATAATCACTTGAACAACCTCAAACAAACAAACCTCAATTCCAAAATTAACATAAATCTATTCGAGGTTTAAACACGATAATCATTCCAAAACAGCAACTCAAGAGCAGATGATACATAAAGTGATAGAGTAACATGTTTCGTCAAGCGATCCAAAACACGTGGCTTCCAATTTTTAGAACAATTTCAGTGACACATTTGATCAAACAAGTTACATGCATGTTTATTTACATGTATTGATGACAATGAATCCTTATCACTTGCCAAAACATTAATTAATTAACAAACACAAGCCATTTATTGACGATTAGTGATGATCAAGGATTTCTTTTTGGACAAATATCTAGAATTGGTTGAAATGAAACATAACGTAAATTGAAAACCACAACTCCACAAGAGCACAAAATCATGAAGTTATATTTTTTTTTTGTTAATCTCTAGTTGATTTACAATAGAACACCGGCTAAAAAGTCTTCTTTCCATTTAGACGAATGCAAGAGCATTTGAAGATATTCATTCATTAGTTGCAATAAAACATATTCATTGACTTGAAATTTGTATGTTATGTGAACAAGTTCTGTAATCATGTGTCATTTGCTACCTGTTTTTGTATCTTTCATAAAGTTCCTAGCAGCAGGTAGTGGTTGACCAGCAATAACATTATAGCGACGTCGGCAGTGTGTGGGGTGATCAAGAAAAGAGCCAACTTGAGTTGATAAGTTACAGTTTTTTTTCACATTTTGAACCTTCTGCACGTGATACACCAATCCATATTTTCTTTTTCACCTTAAGTCAGATACTCCCCAGAGCATAAACTAGTTAATATATTTGATTTAGTTACCTGATTTTTTTTTTTTTTTTACAACTGTATAGAACTATAATAAATTCTTGGTAGTTAAAGTTTGAGCAAATTCTATTTGTCTTGTTTCAAAAAAATATACAAAAATAACACTGATTTCTTAAATGTTCATGTGCGAATGTGCGATTCTATTGAATGTACGACAAATGTCTATTTTTTTAATAATAAAGTACATTGGTAGGTGGATGTTTTCCCAAATATTCTTTTTCTGTTATTAAAAAATTACTTATTTACCATTATCTCTATATGAGTCAATTAAATGTGCGACTGTACTACCCCTTAAATGTGCGAATGTGCGACTTCACATTATTTCCAGATTCCGGCAATACTCATATAACGGATTTATTTTTTGACAAAGAATGGATAATGATCTTCTAAATACGGAGGATGTTAATGCTTCAAATAAATCTTGAAATATGAACATGATTGAAAAAGTTTTTGTTTGTTCCATTTTTAAATAGAAAGAAAAAGTAATAGGGAGTGTGAAGTTAGACATAGCCTAATGCTATAAATTACCTTTAAGTAGTTATTTTGTACAATTCTTCCAGTCCTGGTATCAAATGCCTGCTTACATATTCTATTATATTGTATTTCGAAAGGAAAATAGTCGCATGTCAAATGTCATACGCTTTAATACAAATTTGTCACAAGTAAGACTTGAAATTATAATCTTTTTTGATATTTGGCAATTTTGATTTCTATAGGTCCAATGCCTGCTTACATATTTTATTAAATTGTATTTTAATTAGAAAGGAAAATAGTCGCATGCCATTTTCATTTCTGTATGTCTGTATGAACAATTTGGTGGTGAGTACATTAATTCAGCAAACTAGCTAGTTCGTAAAACGAGTACACTATACCAATAGGTTACAGATCTTTCACTTCACGTATTTAAAGCTTAGTAAAGTTGCTTATGACTTTATGAGATAAATTCAAAAGAAATACATGATCGAACATGTCATGATGTGAGCAAATTTTGTAAACAATTAGTACTCTTTTTATTTATTAAATTTTATCGTACAAACAAATAGACTATGTAAAATTGTAAAGTGTAATGTGTTTTTTGATTGATAATCAAATGGTTCGTTAAAATATATACACTAAGAAACGCATGGGCTTGGCCCAATATACACAAACTATTATCTACTAACAGCGCCCCCCCCCCCCCCCCCCCCCCCCCGCGCAGTTTGAGCGGGAGGACGCCGAATGCTCAAACTGGACCTGAATTCGTCAAATAAAGCAAATAGATGACCTTTGGTGAAGATATCGGCATACTGATAAGGAGAAGGAACATGTAACACACGAATGTGACCTGCTGCAACACGATCTCTAACAAAATGTATGTCAATCTCGATATGCTTCGTGCGCTGATGATGCACGGGATTATAAGACAAGTATACTGCACTGACATTATCACAATAAACTATAGTAGTTGAATGTAAAGGAGAATGAAGCTCACGAAGAAGATTCCGCAACCAGGAAGTCTCAGCCACCGCATTGGCAACACCACGGTACTCAGCCTCGGCACTAGAGCGCGACAAAGTGTACTGCCTCTTGGAAGACGAAGACAGTAGATTGTTGCCAAGAAAAACACAATATCCGGAAGTAGAACGCCTAGTGGTCGGGCAACCTGCCCAATCAGCATCTGAATAAGCAACCATCGAAGAAGTCGAGGAAGAATACAGCTGAAGACCATAATCCAAAGTACCGCAAACATGTCGTAAAATCCTCTTAAGAGCAGCAAGGTGAGGCTCCCGAGGATCATGCATATAGAGACAAACCTGCTAAACTGCATAACACAAATCAGGTCTAGTAAAGGTGAGATATTGTAAAGCCCCGGCAAGGCTCCTGTAAAGGGTGGGATCAGAAATTGGAGTACCATCAGCTCCCAATTTGGAATCCGTATCAACAGGGGTCCGACATGAATGACAATTGCGCATACCCGCGCACTCAAGAATCTCCGTTGCATACTGTTTCTGGCTAAAAAACATCCCCTTGGTGGAACGTGTGACAGAGATGCCCAGAAAATAGTTTAGCGGACCAAGATCAGTCATAGAAAACTCCTGGTGTAAGGAAGTGATAATCCTCTGTAAAAATGTTGTAGAAGAAGCCGTCAACAAAATATCATCCACATAAAGTAATAAGTAAGCAACATCAGATCCTTGTTTATAGATGAACAAGGATGAATCGCATCTGCTATGACCAAAACCAACACGAATAGCATAACTCGCAAACCACTGAAACCATGCACGTGGTGCCTGCTTAAGGCCATATAACGATCGCTGTAAGAGACAAACATGTTTGGGACACTGACGATCCCGAAAACAAGGAGGTTGATGCATGTAAACAGTCTCAGATAAGGTACCATGTAGAAATGCATTCTTGACATCAAGCTGATGAACAAGCCAATGTCGAGATGCAGCTAGACTGAGCATCGTGCGAATTGTGACTGGTTTAACAACTGGACTAAATGTCTCATCATAGTCAACGCCAAGTTGTTGACTGTTCCCATTAGCTACAAGCCTTGCTTTGTACCTGCTTAAAGATCCATCTGCAAAATGCTTGTGCTTAAACAACCACATGGAACGAACAATGTTCGCGTCCGATGGTCGTGGCACAAGAACCCAAGTATTATTTTTAATTAAAGCATTATATTCGTCAAGCATAGCTCGTTGCCAGTTAGGATCTGTAGTACTCGATCTTTACTTTGAATGATGAACCGAGCACCTCACTTTATCACACAAGTCGACAAGAACAAGAATGATGCTTCACAAACACATATAAAGAACAAGAGAGATGTGGATCATAGGTTAAATTTCTAGTCAAATGATTATAAGCTTGAGAGAAAATAATACAAATGACTAAGGGGTAAAACACACATACACACTCTTTCTATTGTGAGGCACACTAACTAATGAGAAGAGTGGGTGTGTTTATACGACTGCCATCAAAACCAAATGGGTTTGGATGGGCTTTGACTTAAGCTATGAGTGGACTAGTAAGAGTATTACACTTATACTTTTGGACTACATAATAAACTAATACTATTAGCCCACTTCTTTGACTACTTATTACATTACACACTTAAGTTCTACAAACTAATGACCATCACTTTTGCAATTCATAAATTAATTGCTAACAATCTCCCCATAAGGGATGGTCATTCAAATGATGATCCCATGATTGTTCTTTTGTCTTCAATGACTTGAACTTTGTGTGTCAATGCAAAATAGTCTTCATTCAATGTTCCTTCATGCACTGTGATCTTCAAAGAATCGTCTCTTGGTCGTTCTTGCCTTGATCTACTCCTTCATTCCAGATGCTTCTTCATTAGTAGATGATGATGGTGGATGGACTTCCATCGGTACCTGCATAAGACAGTTAGCAATAAATCGTCCAGCTGCCATCATGTCGTGAGGCAAGATCCTTGGATCTCATTATGACTCATACAACTTGTATCCTTTTGATGAACACAAGTGTATTGCATAGGAAGTGTTCCTAAGAGATCTTTGATGAATCTCATGTCTCTAGACTCAATAATGTGCGTTTTGGTTTTAGTCGTCGGAGGCATGGAGCAAAGTGCCACCTTTTCAATATCAACACATCTCGGAGTGAGAGGTCGATAGATTATGTAGTGTTCTCCGTGAGAAATGAAACAAATATCTTTTAAGAGATATCTGAGCGGATAGGAGGGGTGGTGCAAGTGCGTCACTGGGTCCATGACGTCTTGTCTTCAATATCAGTATCACCTTAGTGAGTACCGATAGCAGATGTATTGACCGGTTTCTGACCTAAGTTTTCATGGAGGGCTATTTCTTTTCACCCTTACAAAAACTTTTCTTTTTCATTCTTCAACCCCTTCTTTCTCCTTTCTCATTATACTCCTTTTTTCAATCTTTCCTAAGGACTTCTAATGCTAAGCTATTGGAATTGTCCTTGGGTAGATCCCTCCGGTTCTGGCGGATCATTGGACATAACCTAACCATAATCACCTTATTACTCCATGATTATCCTAGATTATTTGTCACATGCCATTAAACCTTGTGAAAATCTCTCAACGTGTTTATGAGAAAACACATTTTGTTCACATTGAGAGTTTTGCATTTTTGAAACACTCCCCCTTCACATGTGCTCATGCATTTTTGAAATAAACTGCACATGTTGGGTAGAGTTCGCACATTTGAAATGATCGAATTTCAATGAACATGACCTTCGCGAGACACGCTTACATCACTAGTTAGACTAGCTTGAAATTATTACCCGTCCCGGTCATATTCAATGATCATCTCTCGAATTGGTACATTCTACTCAGACAAGTCCTTTGCGAGACACGCTTGCATCACTGGTAAACCAGCTTGAAATTATTACCCGTCCAGGACATGTCTTTTCGAGAACGGACATTTAGTTTCGTCAATTCGAGGGTTATCACTGAGTCTTGAGATTCAAACCGCAAAAACTTTTAGATCACATTTTTAATCACGTCCTCTCCCCCTTATATTTAATAAACACTTAATCTCCCCCTCAAAAATAGCATGAAGTGGTATTTTTGAAAATAGTTGATTAAAATGAAACTTTTTGTGGAGAGACGGACTGATTTTAGCATGAAATTGAAACATTTTTCTTTTTCTACTCCCCCTTAATCAGAGCAAATGGTTAAACTTTTGAGTTTAAAAGCATTTAGGGGTCTTTGAGGGAGTTGTTGTGAGCACAAAATTTATAAAAAGACTTTGAAAAATCTTTTGAAACAATTTTGATTAAGTGCTCATGGGTTTTAGCTTTTTGCCATTAACATTGCGAGTCCTGATCGGAAATAATCAGAAGTCATTCAATGTAGCGCGGGTTTCGTACTGAAATGCACGAAAGCCGTTATGAAGAAATTTGAGAAACGACATGTTTTAGAAAAACATAAAAAATAACTCTCGCTCAAGCATCTGTACATGCCCGTATCATTGTTGAATGACATTTCTAGATACGTACAGAATATCGATTATACGAGAGACATGTCGTGAGAAGAATATTTTTGGTTTTTTTTTTTTTTTTTTTTTTTTTTTTTTTTAGTTTTTTTTTTATGGCTTTTTGAAAATTTTCTATATTTACAGTATAGATTTTTAACAAGTATATATTTACAAAGACATTTACATGCGAAGCTTGTTGATATAAATCAAGAAGATTCGAGAAGACTTTCTAACTTTTCGAGAGTTAGGATTCGCATTCCAATTCGACGAACTAAGTTTTCAAACCGCTCTTTTGGGAGGGCTTTAGTAAATAGATCTGCGAGTTGGTATTCAGTCTTCACGAAAAATAATTCAACAGTACCCTCTTCGACGTGTTCCTTTATGAAGTGGTAGCGGACTCTAATATGTTTGGTCTTCGAGTGTTGCACTGGATTGCACGAGATGGCTATGGCACTTTTCGAGTCACAATACAGAGGTATGCGGTCGAAAAAGAAACCATAATCTGTGAGTTGTGTTCTCATCCAAAGAACTTGAGCACAACACGCAGATAGAGACACATACTCGGCTTCTGCTATTGATAAAGCAGTGCAGTCTTGTTTCCTTGAGGACCAGCCTACTAGCTTTTCTCCCAAAAATTGTGCTCCGCCTGATGTACTTTTTGCTGTAACTTGGCATCCAGCATGATCGGCATCTGAAAAGGCTATTAGTGTAAACTCCGAATCCTTTGGATACCAAAGTCCCATGTTAATGGTTCTTCGTAGGTATCTAAAGATCCGTTTAACCTCTTGGAGGTGAAGTTCGGTAGGCCTTGCCTGAAACCGTGGAAGTGTATATCTGGTCGGCTAGCAGTTAAGTACATTAGAGACCCAATCATGCTCCGATATTTCTTCGGATCCATGGGTTTCCCATATACATCAGCGCCTATTTTGGGTGAAGTGACCATTGGAGTACCAACAGAGTCACAATTTTCCATTCCATGTTTTTTCAAAATCTCAATTGTATATTTAGCCTGATTAAGAAAAATACCACGCGGGGATTGATGAATTTGTAAACCCAAAAAGAATTTTAATTCTCCCATCATGGACATTTCAAATTTGCTTTTCATGAGATTTTCAAAATGTTTTGAATGTTGCGGATTAGTGGACCCAAAAATTATGTCGTCCACATAAATCTGAACAATCAAAATGTCATTTTTGTATTTTCTTGTAAACAAGGTTGGATCAATTGTTCCTTTGGTGAAATTATTTTGAAGTAGGAAAGATGATAACTCGTCATACCACGCCCGTGGGGCTTGTTTCAAACCATAGATTGCTTTCTTTAGCTTGTAGACGTATTCCGGATGATCTTTATCAACGAAACCGTCTGGCTGACTCACGTACACTTCTTCTTTCAGAGTTCCATTCAAGAAAGCTGTCTTGATGTCCATCTGATATACCGTGATGTTCTTGTGAGCCGCATAAGCTAAGAAAATCCTGACTGCTTCAAGCCTTGCAACTGGTGCGAATGACTCTTCAAAATCTATCCCCTCTTCCTGTCTGTATCCATTAGCCACTAGACGAGCCTTGTTGCAAATTACAATCATCTCTTCATCCTTTTTGTTCTTCCATAACCACTTAAGATCAATGACGAGTTTGTCAATTGGTCTTGGAACTAAATCCCATGTGTCATGCAATTGAAATTGGAGAAGTTCTTCCTGCATCGCTTCAATCCAGGCATTTTTTGCCATTGCTTCCCGAATGTTCTTAGGTTCTATGAGACTGACTGAGCAGACATAGATGCACAAGTCGCAATCGGTGTTAAGCTGTTTTCTCGTCTGAATGGGCCTTGAGGGTTCACCAATAACGTGTTCTATTGGATGGTCTTTAGTCCACTGTAACGTTGAAGGGTACCTCGGTCTTGAATGTGTGCTAGATGGTTCATGTAACCCAGAAGATGATTCAGCCGAATCTGTTGCAAATGGGTTTTCAAAGACTTCTTCTTCTAACACAGCATTTACTTGTTCTTCCTCATCAATTCTCGGTAACACAATCTCAAAGTATGGAGTTTGAGGAGTAGATATAGATGATGTTGAAGGAGATGGTGCGTCAGCTTTGAATGTTGTGGATGCATCTTGATTTGGTGGTGGTGGTGTTTGAGGTTGAACGGGTGCAGCGGAATGTTGTTCAGATGCATTCTTCGAAGGGCCACCAAAGTACTCATCATACATGAACTCGAAAAAGTTCTCCAGTTCTTGAGGTGTTGGTTTATCCGATGGAATTGATTGAGGTCCTTGAGGTATGAGTCCTGAACTGATATGTCCAAAAGTTTGACTTTGAGGTGCGGGTCCTAATCCGGTATGATTAGAAGCCATTGGGTTAAGCGCGGGTTCTAGAGCGAGTCTCTTAGAAGCCATTTGTGAAATTTCATCAAACTTCACATTCATCGTCTCCATAACCTTTTTCGTTCTCCTGTTATACACCCTGAATGCCCTCGAGTTTCCGAATAACCAATGAAGATTCCAATATCACCCTTAGCTTTCAACTTTCCCAGATCTTCTCTATCATTTGTTGGATAACACAAAGCACCAAATACATGAAGGTAAGAGATATCGGGTTTTCTTTTATTGACAAGTTCATATGGGGTTTTATTGAATCTTGGATGGATTAGGGATCGGTTTTGAGTGAAACAAGCAGTAGAAACAGCATCAGCCATAAGAATAACGGTGCACTGGAATAAATCAGCATTGTGCGAGCAGCTTCCACAAGAGTTCTATTTCTTCTTTCCACTACCCCATTCTGCTGTGGAGTTCTAACAGCTGATGTCTGGTGTGTAATACCAGTTTCTTCAAAGAATGTTCTTAACTCTTGATTTGTGAATTCTATGCCATTGTCTGTTCTTACAATCCTAACTGGAGCTTGAAGTAGAACTTGAATACGCTTCAGAAAGGTGATGATGGTTCCTGGTGCTTCGTCTTTTGACCTCTAAAACTTTACCCATGTATATCTTGAATAGTCGTCAAAAATTACAAGAATATACTTCTTCCCATTTATGCTTTGAACTCTCATTGGGCCACACAAGTCCATATGCAACAAATGTAACCTATCAACCGAACTTGGTACGGGTTTAGGTTTATATGTTGCCCTTTTGCTCTTTCCTTGCTCACAGGATGGACATAAGTGTTCTTTGGTGTATTTGAACTTTGGGAGACCTGAGACGATGTTGTCTTTGGCAAGCTTGTTGATCGTGTCAAAGTTCAGATGGGACAAACGTCTGTGCCACAATCAGGATTTTGTTTCACCTGCCCTGGTCATGAGACAAATTGGTGATGAAGAGGCCATTTGGTTTATGACTATTGCATAGAGATTGGTGCCACGATTCCCAATTAAGAGATCATTCCCCACCAAATTCCTAACAAAGCAAGTGTTCCTCCTAAATGCAACCTCTAAATCTGCATCACAGAACTGCCCTACTGAGAACAGATTGTGTCCCAACCCTTCGACATAGTAAACCCGAGTGATCAAGTAGTTTCCAAACCGAAGATCACCATAACCCATAATAGCTGCAACATGATCATTCCCAAACCGTACAGTCCCCATGAACTGCCATACAAAGTTGATCAGCAGCTTTAGTAGACCTCTTCATAGATGCAAGAACATCATCCTTAACATTCCACCTCTTTACTAGCATCTTTACAAGTGGATTTCATTCCATCATTCTGTAAATTATTTTTAGCTTGATATGCAAATTTAGAAACAGGGTTGACTTTCACATTACCCAACTTAACAGGCTGGGTGTCTTGGGTTTATAGTTCAGTTTCTTCTCCACCCCTCCCATACCTCAAGTTTTCCTACCTTTCACTTCCACAAATCCCTCATCACTACTACTTTTATTTTTCGACTTCATTAATTGTTCTAAAATTCAACCTGCCAGAGTTATCTTTCTTAGTAGTTTCCTCAACTCTGATCACATTTTTTCCTCAACTCTACCGCCATAGGCTGCCACCTCCACTCGCCAGAAAATCTTGTGGTAGTGATGGTGGCCGCCATCGGATCAGTGTGGATCTAAACACAACCATGGTCAACGGATCAAAACCCACCACAACAACCTAGCCACCGTCATCATCTTCTTCAATAGAAGCCCACTTTTACCCTTCAATCGAAACCAGGTATATAATACTCACTTTACCCTTAAAAATCTCACATACATTAAAAACAATTCATCCTTTTGGTATTGTTTCCTTCGTTTGATTCTTGTTCAAACACACAAGGTCTATATAGATCCGAAATAATTGATGGTGTTCTTGAACAAATCTGAGATTAATATTTTCTTTTGTAGCCTTGTTTGGTTTAAGATTAGGCGAGAGTTGATGGAGTGAAGGTGAGGGTTATTGGTTGTGTCTAGGTCTTAGGATTTGGTTGATATTGGTTTTGAATCTAGATGTCTTCTTTTCGTTTTACAGTACCAGATCTATGATGTAAACTAGTTCACAAACGAAAATCCAAAACGGATAGTTAAATATGTATTGTAGATTTGTTGTTTGACAGGGGATAATAAATATGAAGATGAACATGAATCTGGATTTGTTGATTTGTTGTTTGACTATGGTGTTATTTGTTTATTAGTGGTTGCGAGTAAGAGAGAGATGAAGATGAATTAGTAGGTAAGAGAGAGGATAATAAAGATATGAATTGACAAAATTGCCCATTTAAATCCAATACATAACGAGCGTTAGTGGATGTTTGTGGGGCCAGTTGGATGGAGGGACTAACGGTGCATAACGTTTCTGAATTAAGGACCACTGGCGCAATTTTTTTGGTCAAAGCACCACTGGCGCCAGTCAACGCAAACCACAAGGACCAACGGTGTAATTTACTTTTATTATTATTATTATTATTATTATTATTATTATTATTATTATTATTATTATTATTATTATTATTATTATTATTATTATTATTATATTTTATTCATTTATCACCTAAAACACCACTCCACCATTCTGCATAAATCGAAATAAAATTCCGGCAAACAACACCTCCATCAAAACTAACTCTAGATGCCTTTAAATTATGGCCACCATAAAAAACATACCTATTTTTTTTTAAATCCTTCAACATAAAAAACACCCAAATCACAAACTCAAAACATCCCTTTTTAAACAAACACAAATACAAATATCACCACTAACATTGTTTTCACATGAACCTTGAGAATGGAAGTAGATCGGGAAGATAATGCTATCGAAAAAATCAAACCACAAAAAAGTTTGAGGTTCCATCTTGCATTGCTAGTTGATTGAATATGTCACTTTTTGCATAATTAAAAAAAAAAAAAAAAAAAAAAAAAAAAAAAAAAAAAAAAAACACTTCATATTCTTTCGACACCAACCTTCGTAAGCAAACCCACTACCAAACCCTACCCCTACCCCCACCCACCCACCACGAATCTAACACCATCATGAAACCACCACCACCACCACCAAACATCAACCTTCATAAGCAGTTAACTCTGAAAAATATATGTACAGAATCACAAACAAAACCGGTTATCATAAAAAACACATCTCACCTTGAATCACTTTAATCGAGGTATTGGGTAAACCAATCAAAAAATTACCTTTAATTATCGTCCACTATATCGTACTATTGCTTGAGTCAAAAGACCCAAGTAATTCGTATAATTACCACAAAAGTGCTGCTTGGAATTAAGGTCAATTCACCCTTAAGATGTTTTTTACAATAAATAGTCTTAGGTAACTCTAATTTGACGCACAAAGAAGTGGAGAAGCAAGTCAGCGCGAAGCTTATTAAAAACTTTCTTCTTTAGATTGCCAATTTAATGACAATCACCCTTATACATCTCTTATAATTTGTCAAATTGGATGAGCTTTTCTAACTATTGGTACAATCAAACATCAATCGACTAAAAGTTTAAGATTTAACTCTTAAAACAAATCAAATTACACCATTATTTAGTCCGGTTTAATTTTCTATTCTAAAATTACCCTTTGCTTACAACTTCTCAAACAATAATATAAACAAATAGCTGATAATAAAAAATTAACAAACTACAACAATAAACATGCTAAATAAATCAACTAACATGTATACCTTTAATTAAGGCTCCCACTTGTTTTTTATCGATGTACAAGTGGACCACATGCATCAATAAATCGATTGCATAACCTCTACGTTAATTATATTCAATAACACACAGAGTTGATAAAATAAAACGATACATATGGGTCTTCCTCAATTTTAGGTTCCCTAATCATATAATTAATTAACCTATTATTAGTGAATTAAACATGTCCTACAATTTTAATTACTAATAAAACTAATTAATTAACATATTATTAGTGAATTAAACATGTCCTACAATTTTAATTACTAATAAACCTAATTAATTAATAACATATCGCATAATTAGCATGTAAACATCAACACGTAACAATTACTACATACAAATTCATTGGTCCATGATAAAACATACATGTTTTAATCATGAATCCACATAAGCAATTATTATCAAATAATAAAATCCCAAGATACGCATTCAATTAATGACATATAACAAGTATTCATTAATTAATCACATAAAAAATTACATGCAATCCTAGGGTTTCTACAAGTTTAACAAAAAAACTAAAACTAATTATTCTAATTAAAGGGTAATCGACCCAATTAAAAAAATTAGGGATTTCAAATTTTTTAACCCTAGAAACCATAGACATGTAATAATCAATCAAGATTCAATTTTTATGTGTTTCGGTAATTAGTTTTACAATATTAACGGCTCGTGATGCCACTGTTAGAATTTATATATCATAACCATCATATAATAATCATATAATCATCAAAAGCACGCAGCGGAAGTATAAGAATTAGTACATGTAATTTGTTAACCGAATATAAAAGAAACGCATACCTTTTAGCAAATCCAAGCAATCAAAGATTCAAGAAACCAAAACCCTAATCGTTTAAGGTTTATGTAATCGACTTCTTACTTAGTTGATTGGGAATGATCACAAACACAAGGGGTGTTTATCCTGCGTTCTTGTACACACGTATTATTAACGATTCAATGCGAATAGCTAGTTTCTTGAATCACAATAACTAACCAAAACACTTTGGTTTCTCTCAAAAATTGACCCAAGCCAATGAAGGGTTGTAGTTAGTCGATCCAAGGAGAAAGAGGGAAAAGAAGAAGAAGTTAGGGTTAGCCAATGTGACACAAGTTATGAGAAAAATAAATCACAAGCCTTTGTATTTATACCCCTCAAAACTTAGAGTCCAAGTTAAGGAAGGATTGCCCTTCCTTCCCTTGGATCGGCCGAATATAGCCCAAGAGAGGGTTTCTAGAACCTTCTCTTGGCTACTTTCCTTTTCTTCGTATTCTTTCATTATTTAACGACCATTAGTCAATTCCGTTAAGTACTAACGCCCGTTAAGTGTGTATTGTGAAATATTAATTAAATATAACTATTTATATATAAATTAATAAACATCGATTCTCATACATAAGGTATACAATCCCATAGTCTCGTGTTCGAATCCGGTAATACGTACATTAATTATATCCATAAACCTTTCAGGTAGTATTTAGGTGAGCCCATCAAAGAGAAGGTAGTGGGCTCGTGTTTCGTTGTAAACATCTGCGAGATATGTGATTTAGGTGTATGAAAAATCATCTATCTAAAAAAAGGTTATTTGTTTAGTTGTGATTTGGAGGATTAATTTAATCGAGATAGAAAGTTGGCTAAAGGAAGATCATCATCATGTATATGTATAAAGCCAACCTCCTCGTTTTGGTTGCTCTCTTTTCCCTAATCCTAACTGTATAATTTATTACATTCTCTCTTAATAGTTGCATAAACAAGCAAAATTTCCCTCATTAGTTGTAAAAATGCAGATGATTTTTGGTCTTTTACACGACCATAAAATCTATATGAGGTCTTCTTTTTTAATAAAAAATATATTCCGTGCATTTTCATATCAAATCGTAAACCATCATTGTTATTGTTAACGGAATTATCAAGATTGTATATGTTACACATATGTCAATAAGAAATAGAGAGTATTTATAGGGAAAATTGCACAAAAGTGTATCCAACTTATGCTCAATTTCAATTTAAGGTACTCCACATTTTTTTTTCAATTTAGTGTACTCAACTTATTTTTGATTGCAATGTAGACATATAACGGGTTTTTCAGTTATTTTATAATAAAAAAATTACATGTTTCTCCCTTATGGTTTATCCCAAATAATGCTCGTGGTCCCTATTTCATTTTAATTACGTCAGACATATGTTTTACATTGCAAACATGGAATTTTTTCATTTTAAATAACTGGGAAACCTATTATATGTCTTACATTGCAATTAAAAATAAGACGAGTACGCTAAATTATATTGAAGAAAAAAAAGTAAAGTAGTCTCTTAAATTGAAATTGAGCATAAGTTGAATACACTTTGTGCAATTTGCCCATATTTATAAGACTTGAAGATATCTCTTTGTTTTCATAAATTATCTACTAGAAGAATCATCATACTATCATATAAAAGGGAACCACTCTCTCTTAAAATTTCAACATTTCATAAAATAAGTTTAAAACAATAATCCTACTTAATTTTATGCATATAATACAACCCTAAGAACATCCACCATTTATATTCCTTCCGACATTTGTGCAACCATTTTTACACAATCTCTTTTTAATATATATAAATTTTCAGAATTAATATTTTTTTTTTTCAAATGTTTGAGAATCATTTATCTTTGTAAAAAAAAAATTTAGGATTTAAAAAGCACATCTAAAAAGTAAACAATATTTTTCATACATTAAAAAGTCCTTTTTATTAGTGAAAACTTACTCATAGTCAAATTGCATCCTTATAATTTTTTTACGCGTAATATTAATAAGCTTGATGGAATGGATTCTCGTCATCCGTAAAACTATTGTTATAAATAATGTACAATCAAAATTATTACTCGCCAACACTTTTAGTTACATGGTTTCCACCGCCGCAACGCGCGGGTACCATGCTAGTTTTAATTAATTTTGGGGGAAGATAACAACACTTAAAAGACTTCAACATGTGGGTTTGGTAACACGTTGTCTACTTGCAAACTGAGTTGGAAATAATGATACAGTAACTACAGCATGATCAACCATGATATATGGTAATAAAAGTCTACGATGTCAAATTAAAATAAAAAGACCATTAAACAAGATTAACATTAATATATATAACGATTCAAGTCATCCATTGAAAACAATAGCATGTTAACTTATTTTATTTACTATTTATATTTACTACAATATATAAAATGATATGTATTTACCATTTATTATGAAGCAAATCTCACGTAAACCTTTATTGAATACGATAAAATCTATGTGAATATTTTAGGTTAAGGAAATGACCCCATATATATGGATTGATGCTTTACAGTTTTCCTTTTTATAGTATTAGGCAAATACCCGTACATAGCGACTGAAACTTAAAGCGCCAAATAATTATAGTTGCGAAATTATGGTTAAGTATTTCGTGTATGAAACAGAGGATTATTGCTTATTGAGCCAAACTTTCAACACTAAGTGATCATGGAAGAAATTTATATGGATGTAAAGCATAAAATTAGAAGGAATAAGGAGTAGGGGTAGATTAGTAATTTAACAGTTCTCACTTTAAGAGTTTTAAAGTAAATGGGTTTTCTCTTTATATATAGTAGAGATATGACTGTATCAAACACCATATTATCATAATTAATCGTTGTGGTTATCAATGTTGTGCGACTAGGGTGGAAAGATCAATCATCCTACTAAACGTGAATAACATAGTTACATACATGTATTGTTAGATGATGAGGTAGATGATGCTGACACCATTCATTGTTTTACATGATATAAGTCTAGTATAAAAGTTATAATAAATTATTAGGACGTGTTTAGTTATTAAGACACGTTATTGCAAGTTGATTTCAATCACCAATTTTGTAGGAGTTGGATTTAAGAGTGAAATATTTGAATGAAAATTGTAAGTTGGCACATTATTATACAAAAATAACCATAAACAATCGTATGTTTTTTCAAATAAAATTGTATGTTCACACACAAATTTAGCCGACTTTGTTTTTTATTTAGTAATCCCAGTGGTTATCTATACGAGTGAATAGCCGATTATAATATGCTTTAAAACTTGAATCATACCAATTTGTCATCAAATAATAGGTTTTTTGAAAGAGTCTTTGATTCTTTTTTTTACTAACAAGAAAAAATCAAGCCGAAAGCAAACCTGAGGCTTCACTAACCCTGCAAACCTTTAGAACTGAACCATTAGTATTACTCGAGAAAATGGATTTTTTTCGATCGAGATGGTCGCCCTAGGAGGTTGAAGCGTGATTTGAACCCATAATATCTCATGATTAATTACAACATGCCACTCATAAGATTAAAGTTGTCTAGTGTAATTGTACAATTTTTATAATTATTGCATGTAACTAATCCAAATATGAAGGATTTCTTTTTGGGCAAAAAACTAAACTTGGTTTAAAACTTGAAATAAAACATCAACACGAACTGAATCCCATAAGACTATGTACAAGATCTCAAAGTGAGATTTGGCTTTAAATCTTTCATTTTCATGAATTACTAGACCTGCACTTAATTACAACATAAAATTGGATAAAAAGTCTTATGTTCAATGGGTTGCTTATGATTGTAAGAAAGAGAAAAAGTCAGACAAGTTTCTTTAATCAATTGTTAATAACTTAATTAATATTAGAATATTCACGAGCTAGCTATACAATATTTATATAAAATAGTCATCAAATGTGTCAATAATTAGATGTGATTTTTATTTTATTTATTTATTTATGTATTTTATTTTTATTTTTTGTCATTTGTAAAGTTCATAATAGTTATTTAGTGATTTATGAATGGATAAATAATTAGAATACTGAGATGCTTTGTATCTTAAGAACTTTGTGAAAAATAATAAGTTCAGCACTAGTAAGCCTCTTTAGAAATCATTCGATCAACCCCATAATTTATCCAAAATTTTCAATTTATTACCTAAATTTACAAGAAAATCAAGTTCTTCCTAGACATGTTGAAAGTTTCAACGTTGTATTTAATTTCTCGTAGACTTGTTTATAAAACTAGACGAGTACCCGTGCATAGCAACGGGATTTTATAGCGACACATAGTTTATTGATAAAAAAAGTTTATAGGTTATAAATGAAAAATAATAAAAGTTTGAAGATTTGGGAACTAAACATAATGTTATGAAACCCGGTTCGACCCGGGTGGTTCAACCGGTTGAACCGTTCCGGTTGAAAATTTGGTCGATTTAAACCGGGTCAACTTGCTAGGTTGGGTCGAAAATGGGTCAAATTAAACCGGTTCAACCCGTCGGGTTTGAAGCGTCCCGGGTCAACCCGGTTTGTGATTTGTATTAATTGTTTTAATTGGTTATAAATGAAAAATAATAAAAGTTTGAAGATTTGGTAATTAAACATAATGTTTTGAAACCCGGTTCGACCCGGGTGGTTCAACCGGTTGAACCGTTCCGGTCGAAAATTTGGTCGATTTAAACCGGGTCAGCTTGCTAGGTTGGGTCGAAAACGGGTCAAATTAAACCGGTTCAACCCGTCGGGTTTGAAGCGTCCCGGGTCAACCCGGTTTGGGATTTTATAGCGACACATAGTTTATTGATAAAAAAAGTTTATAGGTTATAAATGAAAAATAATAAAAGTTTGAAGATTTGGGAATTAAACATAATGTTATGAAACCCGGTTCGACCCGGGTGGTTCAACCGGTTGAACCGTTCCGGTTGAAAATTTGGTCGATTTAAACCGGGTCAACTTGCTAGGTTGGGTCGAAAACGGGTCAAATTAAACCGGTTCAACCCGTCGGGTTTGAAGCGTCCCGGGTCAACCCGGTTTGTGATTTGTATTAATTGTTTTAATTGGTTGTACATTGTGTATAAATCATTGTACTTTTAAGTAATGGGGTGTTTTAATAAGAGTATTAATTACATTTCATAATTTCCTTTAATAAAATTTTTCAACATTTCACATTCCTTGACTTTTCACTTTTCCACTTTTCCACTTTGACCATTTTTCCTTTATAGGTAGTATAGATTAAGCGCTTATCATGATTTTACTAAAAAATACATCAAAGTCGTCAGTGCATAGATCATCCCACAATTTATTCATAATCAAAAATTTCATAGATGGTTGTCATGATAAAACATGACATTTAAAATTCTTTGTTTCTTCTATACTAAAAGAGTTTACTTTTTCTAAGAAACGCATTGAAAGAGTTTACTAAACTCTTCTTGCGTACTCAACTAAAGATCTATCGCAACATTGAACTTGTCTCTTTACACTCACTTTGACCCGAAACGCTATAGGCTTGACCATAATTAGATTATTATGATTACATGGCTGATATAATGAATTAAATGTGAAAAAGGACAACATACAGTTGATTGATTGCAAGACTTGCAACCAACTTTAAGTTATGTATAAGGGGTTAAAGAACGAAATACGTAACCAGCTATATCTATTACTAATATCGCTAAAATACTTTAGATTTTGAACAATGTACGTAATATTGACTGGTATCTGACATGTTTGACTGTTTATCACTAAGAAAAGTTACAGTAATGGTCCATGTGATTTGCGTTGACTTTTACCGGTCGTCCTTTGACTTTTTTTCACTTAGAAAAGTTACAGTAATGGTCCTTGTGGTATGCGTTGACTTTCACCTTTAGTCCTTGACAATTTTTTCACTTTTTTTTTCATTATTCATACACTATTTTTTTTTTACACTTATTATACTTCTTTTTACCACTTATTCATACACTAATTTTTTTTCACATATTACACATTCTTTTACACTTATTCACACGCTATTTTTTTTACACTTATCACACTTATTATACTTCTTTTTACCACTTATTCATACACTATTTTTTTTTACAATTATTACACTTATTTACACACTATTTTTTTTACACTTATTACACTTGCTTTTACCACTAATTCATACACAAATTTTTTTACACTGATTACAATTTTTTTACACTTTTGTTTTTTACACTTATCACACTTCATTTACACTATTCTTTTTCCTACATTTTTCATTTATTTATACACTAATTTTTTTTACACTATTGTACTTATACTTTAACGCAATGTTTTAAAAAAATCCCTTTTACTTTTTTTTTTCAGAAAATTCGTTTAGAAATAAATTGGTTTTGTAAGGTGATAATTTTGTTTCTTCACTTTTACACTTATTATACTTATACTTTAATGCAATATTTAGAAAAAAAATAATTCTTTTTAAGAAATATTAGTCAAATGAGGGGGTTGTAAAGTATATGTATAAAAATAACAAAACTTTTAGAAATTTTTTCCTAAAAAGATTTTTTTTCTGAAGTTGGGTTAAAGTATAAGTATAATAAATTAAAAAAAAAATTAGTGTCATTTTTCTAAGTGGTAAAAAAAAATTAGTGTTTTAATAAATGAAAAACAAATTAGTGTAAAAAAAAAGTGTGATAAGTGCAAAAAAATAGTTTGTGAATAAGTGTAAAAAAACTAGTTTAAAAAAAGTGTAATAAGTGTAAAAAAAGTAGTGCATGAATAAGTGGTAAAAAGAAGTATAATCAGTCTAAAAAAATAGTGTGTGATAAGTGTAAAAAAAGTGTAATAAGTGTAAAAAAAATTAGTGTATGAATAAGCGGTAAAAAGAAGTATAATAAGTGTAAAAAAAATAGGGTGTGAATAAGTGTAAAAAAAAGTGTAATAAGTGTAAAAAAAATTAGTGCATGAATAATTGGTAAAAAGAAGTATAATAAGTGTCCAAAAAAAAAATTAGTGTATGAATAAATAAAAAAAAAAAGTAAAAAAGAAAGTGAAAAAAAGTCAAGGGACTAAAGATGAAAGTCAAAGTGAATCACATGGACCAGTTCTCCTAACCTTGATTAAACTATAAACACTATAAAAAAAAGTCTGCATTATCACTACACTTGATGCTCGTTTTTATAACAAAGAAGGCCATTTTCTTAAATGTGTTTTAAGTCCACAGAACAATTATAACGACCAACAAGTCTCAAGGGTCTCATTAACATGACCAATTTACAACACTGTTAGCGCAAACATTATATCAAACAGTTGGTGTGCAACTCAATTTTTGTAAAAGTAGAAGGGCCTAACTTGTACATATTAGATAGTAGAGGGTAGTCTAATGTAAATATGATAGATAGTCTGTTTGTCTCTTCTTTTAAAGGTCTGTAAACACCTCATTGGAGGAAACACTTCAATAACAAATTCTCTCATTTTTCCACCATTGTTAAACTTTACATGGTATCAGAGCATTACAATGGTGACTCTGTTAACCGTAAGTCACCACTAAACCACCGTATTCTCACCGTAAAATCACCGTAAAACTGTGTTCTTGATCAATTGATTGTGTTCTTGATCAATTGATTGTGTTCTTGATTGTTAAAACTGTGTTCTTGACTCTCAATTTGTGTTAATTGAGACTCAGTGTTCTGTTCTTCAAATTAGGTCAAAATTTGGGGATAATTGGTGAATCTGTTAATTCCGCTGCGTTTGATGATGGATTCAAGCAATCCGTTGTACGTGCATCCTTCTGATGGTCTAGGGTCGTTACCAATTCAAGAAAAGTTGGTAGGGGCTCAGAACAATCGATCTTGGAGGAGATCTATGGAGATTGGACTGTCCACTAAGAGGAAATTAGGGTTTATGAAAGGATCACTTCCTAGACCACCTAATATTCCTGTACCACCTGCTACTGCTGCTGAAAATGCTGTTAACATTGAAATGTGGGAAACTTGCAATAATCTTGTGATAAGTTGGATTATGAGTTCTGTTAGTGAATCAATTGCTAAGTCTGTAATGTTCATTGGAAGTGCTAGTGAGATATGGTCTCAGTTGGAAACAAGGTTTTCTTTAAGCAATGGATCAAGAAAGTATAAGCTCTCTAAAGATACTTTTGAAATTAGTCAACAAGGCAGTTATGTGAGTGAATACTACACTAGAATGAAGTTTGTTTGGGAGGAGCTTGATTCAATGAATAATCTGCCAAGATTGGTCACAATTACTCCTGAGATGTCTGTGTTTTTGAGTGCTGTGGAGAAACAAAAGGAAGAGCAAAGGTTGTTTCAATTCTTGAATGGGCTTGATGAAGGTTATATTGCACAAAGAAGCCAGTTATTGTTAATGAATCCTTTGCCTACTGTTGAAAGTGCTTGTGCAGTCATTCAACAAGAAGAGTCTCAAAAGGATTTGTTTCATGGAAGTAGTGTAATTGAGTCAACAGCCTTGTATAGCAAGAATGGTGGCAAAGACAAGTGTTCAATTTGTGGATTCAAATGGCATCCCCCTGAGAAGTGTTGGGAGAAGGTTGGGTATCCAGTTTGGCACCACAAGTACAAACCACCAGGCAAACAAAATCAGTCAAGAACCAAAGATGTGGACAAGAACAAGGGAAATGGCAATTACAGAAGGGCTGCAGCCAATGTGACTAGTGGTTCAGGCAGTTATACTTTCACCTCTGAGCAATTTGAGAATTTACTGATGATGATCTTGAATTTGTTGCAGGTATGATTTGCCTAAATGCTGCAACAAATAATGCATTATTTTACTGGATACTTGACACTGGTGCTACAGATCATATGACACCATTTTGTAGAGATATGATTAATGCAAAGATTTTGGAAATTCTGCCTAAAATAACTCTACCAAATGGTGATTCATCAGATATAACAAAGATAGGTCAAGTGAGGTTGAAAAATGGCATTCTTCTCAAAAATGTCTTGTGTGTACCATCTTTCAAGTTTAGTTTGCTCTCTGTGCCAAAATTGACAAAGGATAACAACTGTGTTGCTATTTTTTTTCCAAATTATTGTGTGATTCAGGACTTGAACACAAGGAAGGTGCAGGGTCTGGGTAAGAAGATTGGAGGTTTATATCATCTTCTCAATGTTCCCATGGATTGTGTGGATTCTAAGCTGAGGTCTGAAGTTGAGAAGAGTGTAAATAGTGGTTTGTTTTCATGTTCTGCTGGTGTATACAATAAGACTGATAGCCCAAGTTTGTTTAGCTTCTAGCATCACAGGTTAGGTCACATTTATATGTCAAAATTGAAGCATATCTCTTGTTCTGATATTCCTACTGTTAATGAATCTACTACTACTTGTCTCACTTGTCCAATGGCCAAATTGACCAAATTGCCTTTTGCATATAGCGAGTCTAGTAGTAATTCTGCATTTTCCTTGGTTCATATGGATACTTGGGGTCCTTATAAAGTGGTCACTAATGGGAAATTCAAGTATTTCTTAACTCTAGTAGATGATTACAGCAGGGCTACTTATAAACCTTATAAACCTAATCTAAAAGAAGTACACAATGGAGATGTTACAAGAGGCTGGAGTCATTAACAATAAACCTTATAAACTGCCTATGGAACCTAATCTAAAGCTACAAGTTGATGTTGGAACTCCATTGCAGGATCCAGAAGTTTATAGAAAGTACATTGGCAAGCTGATATATCTAACCATCACAAGGCCTGACATTTGTTACACTATTCAATTGCTTAGTCAGTTTATGCAGAGCCCCAATTCTGTCCACATGCAGGCTGTTAAGCACTTGCTTAGATATCTTCTTAATTCACCAAGTCAAAGAATTCTTCTTACTCATCATTCAAAAGCTCATCTTACTGCCTATTGTGACTCTGATTGGGCCAGCTGTCCTATGACTAGAAGGTCCACAACAGGGTATTGTATTTTACTTGGTGATTCTCCTATTTCCTGGAAGTCAAAGAAACAAGGAGTAGTGTCCAGAAGCTCAGCAGAGGCAGAATACAGAGCAATGGCCTTAACTTGTTGTGAAATCACTTGGTTACTCAGCTTACTTAAAGATCTAGGACTGAAAGATATGTATCCTGTTACTTTACACTGTGATAATCAAGCAGCAATCCACATTGCTGCCAATCCTGTCTTTCATGCCAGGACAAAACATATAGAGGTTGACTGTCATTATGTCAGAGATAAAGTCAAAGAAGGTGTGGTCAAGCCCTCTTATCTTCATACCTCTAAACAATTGGCAGATGTGTTCACCAAAGTTCTTACCACTGATCAGCATCATAAGCTTCTTCACAAGTTGGGAGTATCTACATTAGATACTGCTCAACTTGAGGGGGAGTGTAAAAGTAGAAGGGCCTAACTTGTACATATTAGATAGTAGAGGGTAGTCTAATGTAAATATGATAGATAGTCTGTTAGTCTCTTCTTTTAAAGGTCTGTAAACACCTCATTGGAGGCAACACTTCAATAACAAATTCTCTCATTTTTCCCCCATTGTTAAACTTTACAATTTTATTACAGGACTTCTTTCAACAAACAATAAATGATTTCATTCAACAAGTCTCAAGGCACCAAGAAATATTCTAGCTTCGAGAGGAAGTTGACTTCGCGCGAATGAAATATTTTAACTATTAGATATGCCCTTTTGGTGTTTTGAAAATCATTTCCATGGTAATTGGCTAAATTCTGGTTTTATATTCTAGGGATCAAAACTTGACTCAAGAGATAATGTAACTTATAAGTTTTCTAACGTAACCATAAGATATAAAAAATATCTGAATAAATGAAGCTCTAGTATCATATTATTAACCAAAAGTGTGGTAGTTGTATTATAATTGTAGTAGGCTAAACGTCCCATTTATTGAATAATTCAAAGTTTGAAAATAATAACTAACAATACAACAAACATCAATATGATGTGCACCTTGCCTAGTGGTTTTATTTAATCCATATACAAAAAATTGACAATGATAAGGGTTGAGAATCTGGCTTCCAATTTTTAAAACAATTTTGAGTGACGCATTTTATCAAACAGGCCATATGCTTATGTATTACATGTAGTGACGATAATGAGGGTGCGTTTGTTTTATGAGTATCGGAATGAGGGATGGGTATCAATCCTTTCAAAATTGCTTGCCTAGAAGGTTTGAATTTTAAAACTGGCAATCATACCCATGAATACAGGTATACTTCATACCCATTATAAAGGATGGGTTTTCTCTCTCTTGAATCATACCCATTCCCATGCCCATACTAATACCCACATCCAAACCAAACGCCCCCTCAATCCTTATCAGTTGCCAAAACATGAATTAATTAACAAACACAAGCCATGTATTAATGACTACCGATGATCAAAGACTTCTTTTTGGACAAATATCTAGAATTGGCTAAAATGAAACATAACATAAATCGAAAACCACAACTCCGCAAGAGCACAAAATCATGAAGTGATATTTTATTGTTAATCTACGGCAGTAGAACATTAGCTAAAAAGTCTTCTTTTCATTTTAGACAAATACAAGAGCATGTGAACAAGTTTTATAATCAATTGTTCATTAAATTGGCCAACTAGCAATGTAATATATTCATTGATTCGTCATCGAATGTGTCATTTGCTAATCGGTTTTTGTATATTTCGTAAAGTTCCTAGTAGCAAGACGTGGTTGACCAGTTATGACATCATAGCAACGCCGGCAAAGTGTGGGGTGATCAAGAAAAGAGCCAACTTGAGTTGTGAAGTTCCAGCATCCTTCACCTGTTGAACCTTCACGTTAAACACCAATCCATGTAACATCTACAAATAGACAGGATCTCAACCTACAGTATCGCCAAAGAACTTAAAACAAATACCCACGAAATATAACATATAAATGCGAGCAAAAGCTAATGGCTGACCCGAAACATTTTTACTCCAATTTTTTAATAAATAGTAAGTGTCTCTAATAGTATTGCATAAAATATATATCATTTTATGTGGCTTGGGAAATTTTCGGCACTAAAAATACACTATGGGTGACCTTTGACCCGTTTGATCTCTCCTTTAAGGCAATTTTTTTTATTTTACCTTTGACCCGTTTTTTGAACCGGAATACCCATATATAAGTAAATAAGTCGGATTGCCACACTAGTATACGGTGCTGAACACGCCCATTTTGCCACATCGACACAATAATTATTGGGAATACCTAAGATGTTATGAATATGATATTCAGTGAGAAAGCATCAAGTTTAGCTTCACACATATTCCTTAATCTCACAGAAAGGTTATCACACAGGAATGGAAGTCCACCTTTGCCTACAAACTGGAACCAATGAGTTTGCAGTGCAAGCAGTCTCCAAAGCTTTATATATTCTGAATCCGGCCATTTTACCCAAAAATTTACTCATTTTAAAGCCCTAACATCAAGCACAAATACATGGGTAGCCATACTTTTCAATAAAAAACTTTGAAACCAACCCCGATGTTGATCGGTACCTTCAATATATAATCTGCAGGATAATTGAGGCCATCTCTACTTTCTAAAACAGCAGCCCATGAAGATCATGCAATTTATGTTGTTGTTGTTGTATTCATATTTAACATGTAACTAAATAATAGACCTGAGTTTAACCAAACATCCATCGTATCAGTCCCATTCACATAAACTGATGCTTTATCACGATACAATTCGTCTACTGACATGTATCACTGCCCTTTTGGGAAATGATTGCCCTCATACTTGGGCACTTGGCACATTGACCAAAAGTACTAAACATAAATGAAAATTATATTCTAAATTGCAACATATATAATGGCCATTAAGTTTGATCCATCAGTAATTTAAACTATAGAAATAAAAAGGCAATGGCAAGCATGTATAGAAACAAAATCTGTAGCCATCATTAAGTTAGATTCTCTCTGTTCATATCCTGTTTGGTTTTTTAGACTGTTCCGACGTGGTTAATGCAAAGGGAGTTAAAACTATATGAACTTTGGAAGTGAGATTTTGATTTCAGAATACCTGAGATTGAGACCAAACAAGTTGACCAATCACATTTATTGCAGCCTCTCTGAATGTTTCAACAGAAGCAAACCATTGTCCAGCTGCCCAAAATATCATAGGCTTTTTTGTTCACTAATCATATGGATACTTCTGCTCTAAATATAGAAAATGATGACATTTAATTTAGGTGAATTATGTGGTAACAAAGGGTCTCATTAACATGATCAATTTACAGCAGACATTAACAGTTGGTGTGCAACTCAATTTATTACATAATCACTTGCAAAACCCACAGCCAAACACCATGACACTATCACGTAATTTCATCGAATAATATGATGCACACATATCAACTAATGACACAGTTCATCTCTTTGTTCCTTCTCTTGTTTAGGATGGTGCAAAACATGTTTATGCTGTGAAAGCATCTGAAATGGCTGACTATGCTCAAAAGCTTATTTGCTAGCATGTGAATCCTCTCTTATCACAAAGAATTACGGTCAGTGCCATTACTAAGCTACTTAATATTGGATGTCTTATCCCTTGGGATATTCTTCGCATCAAAATGCAGGTTATCAAAGGCAACAGAACTATTGTTACAATGGTTTGATTTGGCAGCTTTACGTGGAACTGCATTTCATGGATATTTTTAACAGGTTGGTCTAGGTTGCATACATAACAAAATAAGTGTTGTGACTAGAAATCACTCTTTATCACACATATGATGAACACGTTATGCACTAGAGATGGGACAAGGGATGTATGGGTCGAATAGATATAAAAGATAGATAGATGTTAAAGCTTATTTCACATTAAACACACACATACACCTCTGTGAACCACTTTGCAAATGAAGTGATAAAGTACTTTATATAGTACTTGCACTTTGCCCTAAAGGCTTTTAATGTGGGCTTGTGTGGGCTCTTGGGCTTTAGCTCTTGGATTGAGCTTTTACAATTGATATTTAATCTAATACAAGCCCACTAAATACAAAGTTCTAATAATAGTGAATGACCATCACTTTAATACTAAAATTAAAGCTAACAATCTCCCCCTAAGGGATGGTCATTCAAAACATGCACCACGTGCTTAGATCTTTAGACTTCTGGGTCTTGAACTTTGTAATTCTTTGTTCCTTCATGCATTGTGATCTTCATCGTATTGCCTTTTGGATTGATCTTTGCCTTGATCAACATCTTCATGTATTTACAGCGTCTTTTCTTCCAATGTAGATGTTGAGACATACGATGATCGATGGACTTTCTTCAGTACCTGCATAAAACAGTTAGCAATAAATAGTCCAGCTCTTCCAGGTTCAGATCTCATTATGACACTTACAACTTATGTTCTTTTTGGTGAACACAAGTGTATTGAAAGTGTTCCTAAGAGATCTTTGATGAATCTCATGGCTCTAGACTCAATTATGTGCGTTTTGGTTTTAGTCGTCGGAGGCATGGAGCAGAGTGCCACCTTTTCAATATCAACTCATCTCGGAGTGAGAGGTCGATAGATTATGCATTGATCTCCGTGAGAAATGAAACAAATATCTTTTAAGAGATATCTGAGTGGCTAGGAGGGGTTTGTGCACCGCGTCACTGGGTCCATGACGTCTTGTCTTCAATATCAGTATCACCTTAGTGAGTACCGATAGCATATGTATTGACCCGGTTTCTTTCCTAAGTTTTCATGGAGGGCTATTTCTTTTCACCCTTACAAAAACTTTTTCTTTTTCATTCTTCAACCCCTTCTTTCTCCTTTCTCATTTTGCTCCTTTTTTCAATCATACCTAAGGACTTCTAATTCTAAACTATTGGATTTGTCCTTGGATAGATCCCTCCGGTTCTGGCGGATCATTAGACATTACCTAACCATAATCACCTTATTACACCATGATTATCCTAGATTTGTTGATCGCATGCCATAAAACCTTTTGTGAAAATCTCTCAAAGCGTTTATGTATAAAACACATTTTTGGTTAACACTTCAAGAGTTTTGAATTTTATGACATACTCCCCCTTCACATGTGCTCATGCATTTTGAAATAAATTGCACATGATGGGTAGAGTTCGCACATTTGATATGATCAATTTTCAATGAACATGACCTTCGCGAGACACGCTTATATCACTAGTTAGACTAGCTTGAAATTATTACCCGTCCCGGTCATATTCAAAGATCATCTCTCGAATTGGTACATTCTACTCAGACAAGTCCTTTGCGAGACACGCTTGCATCACTGGTAAACCAGCTTGAAATTATTACCCGTCCCGGACATGTCTTTTCGATAACTGACATTTAGTTTCGTCAATTCGAGGGTTGTTCTGAGTCTTTCTGATGAGCTCCTTTGAGATTCGAACCATGATCACATTTTAATCACATTTCTCCCCCTCAAAAATAGCATTTCGATGGTATTTTTGATACCGTTTGATTAAAATCATTGTTTTTTGAAAGCTAATAGGGAGAAACTGATATGCATGAACTTTTTGGAACAAAATTTGTTTTTGGAATACTCCCCCTCAAAACTTGCATTGGTTGTGACATTTTTGTAAACTTTGAAGCAAGTGGGGAGTAACGATTTGAAAAATTTTGCTTAAGATTAAGAAGTTTAGATTTGAAAAACTTTGCATGAAAACTTCTTTTCTTTTAGGATTGTTGCAATAAAGTGTACAACAGGGTCCTTTCTTTGAAAAACGGGTTATGCACTGTTATGTGTGCATAAGCCAAAACGTTGAAGCTCGGGTTGTAAGCTGAAATACTTACAAGCCATTGATTTTTAGGATAAGTGCTCGAAATTTTTTGATGAAGCACTTTCCTTTCTTTGAAGCCCGGGTTTCGTACTGAAATATACGAAAGCCATTTAATGAAGCGCGGGTTTTGAACTGAATTGAACAAAAGCCATTTTGACCAGATTAGACAACAACTTTTGGAACCCATTTGAGCACTGCGCCAACGGGTTTAGCAAATTTTGAAAACCATTTGTAAGTTGTGTCAATCTGAGTCAAAGAAGTTGAATTCCAACGAGGACTGAAAACCGGTGTTTCATTTGGAAATAACACTCGTGGAATCAACGGTGATTTAAAACTCTTTTTCTTTTGAAATTGGTTTGAGAAACTCGTTGTTTCTTTTGGAGTTTTAAAACTTGAAGCAGAGTCATTCTTGTTTTGCAGCGGAAGTATTTCAGAGTTTGAATGACTTTGCTTTGGTTTCCACACTTGCTTTACCCGTGTAAAGTGAGATTGTGGAGTTTGAAATCTTGGAGTCTCTTCATGAGACATGTGTGACCTTGAATGCATTTGAGGAGTAGGTGTTTCAGAAAATCTTGGTTTCTTTGTAAACTTCCTCCCTTTTTGCAAAGAATAGGTAGTAAACTGGGAAACCTTTTTCGAAAATGGTTTTGAAGATTCACCCGTGTAAGTCTTCTTTGAAACACTACCCTCTTTGGGAAACTTGTTTGAAACAGGAGATTTTCCTTTTGACCGGTTAAGATCATCAAACTTTGTTTTTAAGACATTGTATGATGATCGCAAATCACTGTATTCTTTTTGAAGAAGATCTTGAGATGCCAATTTAGATTCCAAAGAAGCAATTTGTTTCAAAAAATGATCTTTTTCAGCTTTTGAATCATCCATTTTTCGTGCCAATTTTCGTTCGAAAACAATATTTTCTTTTTCAAGTCTTTCAAAATATGTTTCGAATTTGTTCGTTTTGTTGAAAAGATCAGTTTTGGCATCCTCAAGATCGTTTGTTCGTTGAGCTAAAAGAGTTTCAAGCTCAAGTACTTTTGTTTGAAGCACATGATTTGCATTTTCTGTTTCAAACTCGGGAGAATCAGAATCAAACAGGGGATTTGGATATGAAACATTTGTGAATTGAGACTCAGTCTTTTTCTTCTTCATTGATTCAATCTTTTGCAAAACCTTTTCAAACTTTTTATCAGCGAATTCAGACAATTGAGACTTCAAAATTTCAGTCTCTTTTGGTTTTGAGATTGATTTTTGAGTCTGAACTCGTGAACGCTTGATTGAATTAAACAAGTTTGTGTAAGTATGTTTCAAATGCTCATTTTCTTTTTGTAATGATGCCACAGCGTGTTCCAATTCAATATTTTTTGTATCAAGTTTGTCCAAATTAAACTTGATTTTGGCATCATCACAATTTTCTTGAAAAATCTTTTCCTTTTCTTTGAGCACTGTTGTCAAAGGGTTTTTAGAAGAATCAATTCTTTTGGATAATTCTTCTTTGACTTCAGCTACTTCTTTTGAAAGTTCGATGATTTTCCTTTTGAAACAAAGATTCTCAGATTTCAAAAAATATGTATGATCAGAATCCACATTCTCATGCTCAAGGCTGACAGACACCGATTTGAATGACTCAATTTGATTTGTGAAAAATTCTTTTTGAATATCAAGATTTAAGCATTTTGCATCAAATTCATCTTCAAGAGAATGGATGTACTTTAAATCTTCTTTCATTTCAGTGACAAGAAATTTTTCAAAGTGTTCAAAGCTTAAGTTGATATCTGTCACAAGAGGTTCAATCTCATCTTTTAAGTACTTACAGACTTCCCTTTTTAGCCAAGCGTCTGATGACATGAGACGATTGTAGTCACTGTTGGTGTATTGTTGTTTCGACCAAATGACCTTTAACGTGTGCTCAATGTTATATTTAAGATTACAAAACTGTTTCCTTGCTTTATTTTGCCATAAATTAGCATCATAAGTAGCAAGTTGAACTTCTTTAAAAAATCTTTTCACATTTGTGTCTTTTCTTTTTAAAGGTGGTTTTGGTATTTCTGACAATTGTATACAACCATACACAAAGCCTTGGTACGAGAGTGGATTTTTTGTTTTTTTGACTTTTAAGCGTTTTTCCTCTGCCAATTTTTCATCTTCTTCTGATATGAACAGAGCATCAGGCGGCAAAAACTTATGTTCCACCTGATCTGTATTTTCAAAACCAATTCCTGATTTTCCCTTATGAACTTTCTCAGCTTTAGGAATCATCATTTGAAGAGTTTGAGCACTTTGGTCTGTTTTTCGAAGTTTTTCTTCAAGATTGTTTGCACGTTTTAAAACCTCTTGATTTTCATTCTCAAGTTGTGTATTAACAATCTTAAAGTTTGAAGTGCTTTCCTGAAGCATTGAATATCTCATTTTTAATTCAACGTTCTCTTTTAAAAGCTCTTGGACCTTTCTGTTGGCGGGGCCCAAATTTTCATCCAGTTGTTGAATGGAACGTTTTTCACGTGAACGAGCTTTGCTTAACTCAACTTCAAGTTCTTTGTTTTGTTTTAGAATTGGCTTCTGAGCATGGGATTTAAGGTTTGAGATTTGAGTTTCTTTGCTTTTTGTTAATTTTTCAAGCTCTTTGGACAATAAGATGTTTGTTTGCTTAGTTTTGCGATTGTCCTCTTTGCACTTTTCAAGTTCATGTTTGAAATTATGGATTAAAGAAGCAAATATGGCATGATCTTGATCATGAGAAGATCCATCCTGGGCAGGCTTCCCTCCATTAGGATCCATATCTGGGGTTGTGGGAGTGATATTACTATCAAACCTTTGCTCCACATATGTGTCACTGATGGACTCAGGATGCGCAGGATGTGTCTTGTCATAAGCAAACACATTATCGAACAAATCAACATTATCATGATCGTTTGAATGTTGTACCGTAGCCCCTATTGCAATGTCGGATGAAAGTCTGATGTGGTCAGCTTCAGTATCCCAAACAGCTTCATTCCTGTGCGAACTGTCAGCATCCGAATCGTATCTTGGAGTACTGCTTTCAACCTGCAGTTCTGACGATGTGTCACTTCCCGTTAACACCAAGCTATCATCAGATGTTGTACCCTCATCGACCTTTTCTTCTTTGTTTGCCTCTTTCTCATTTCCCACTAATTCATTTAAGAGCCGTTCTCTTTCAATTTGCTCCCTTTCCCGTTTCTGCTTTTCAGTCTGACTCTGCTCAACTTCTTCTTCAGCAAGTGATTTTTCGAGTTCACTCATGTAATCGACGCATTGGGTTTGGAAGTCTTTGAAGTCTAACCGATATTTCCGAGAAAATGCATTGAGAAACCCTAACAGGCTTAATATCCCAGGTTGCAGGATAACTTGAAGTTGAGATTTGATCACTTCAAGAGCTTCCCTGCAGTTGTGTGTATACAGTTCTTCTTCATTCAGTATCGTCTCATATTGATTCAGGCTTCGTTGAAGTGGAGGGGTGAAGTAATGAAATTGGCATCTTAAGTAGTATTCAAATGCCTGATCGAAACTTGAGTCATATCCTGAAGAAATGATGACATTCTCAATATGAGTCTTGAGCACAGTAAACGCTTTCCTTGATTTTCTCTCTTTCATTTTCATTTCTTTTTCCATTTAGCTCCAATGTGTGATAAATTTGATTCAGGATCTTTGCAAAGAAATAGGAGATGTTGTTGTTGAAGGTTAAGAATGGTTGTTGTAGTGAAGCAAGTTGTTACGGTGGAATTTTGGTCTGAAAACTTAGAAACTCAATAACTTCCTTCTGGAGCGTTTTTAGGCCTCGAAACTTGGGTTGAATGAATAAATTGATTCAACGTGTCCTTCTCCTTTGTCTCACGGTCGTTTTGACAGGTGTTTCGCTGAAAACGGAGTTACGGTTCAAAAGTTATGACCGTTTGAAGTTTCACAGAAATACGAGGGCCAAAACTGCCAAATCTGAAAGTTCCCAAAGGCTGCTGGAAAGTACAGGGACTGAAATTGCAAATTCTGAAAACTGCTGAAAATCCTTTGTTGTCCGATATCGCAGAACCCTTCTTCGTCCGATATCGCAATTGGACAAAATATCTCGGACAAAAACTCTGAAATGCGATAACACTTATGAAATGCGATAAGTCTCTGAAATGCGATAAGACTTATGAAATGCGATAGCCTCTGAAATGCGATAAGACTTATGAAATGCGATAGCCTCTGAAATGCGATAAGACTTATGAAATGCGATAACCTCTGAAATGCGATAAATCGTTGAATTTTCCCAATTGCGATAAAACGCAGTTTTTCTGGGAATTGCGATAGATGACGCTGATTGAGGCCAAGTGCGATATTTTCCACTTTTGTTGACTTTTGAGTACACTCCCACGTGATATCTGACCACTTTTCAACCACTTGCAAGTATCCCTGACCACTTTTACCCACTTGGACCAATAATGTACTAAACTAATAATATTCCAAGTAAAGTATTCCAAAAACACAATCTTTTACAAGATTGTTTAATTACCTTCGATCTATGGGCCAAGAACACCTGCTGAATTAATGAATAATACTCCCTTTGTTCTTCAAACTTGCGTACAGCAGCCACAAAATAACACAAGATTGCTGCGTTTAACAGTTAACAACAACACAAAATGTATTTTTTCTTTTAACAAGAATCCGAATACAAGTAACCTCCTACCTCGAAGCTAGGCTTTGATACCACTTGTTGTAGCGTATAATCACTCTTTATCACACATAAGATGGATATGTTAAGCACTAGAGATGGGACAAGGGATGTATGGATCGAATAGATATAAAAGATAAATAGATGTTAAAGCTTATTTCACATTAAACACACACATACACCTCTGTGAACCACACCTTTACAAATGAAGTGATAAAGTACTTTATATAGTACTTGCACTTTTCCCTAAAGGCTTTTAATGTGGGCTTGTGTGGGCTCTTGGGCTTTAGCTCTTGGATTGAGCTTTTACAATTGATATTTAATCTAATACAAGCCCACTAAATACAAAGTTCTAATAATAGTGAATGACCATCACTTTAATACTAAAATTAAAGCTAACAATAAGCCAACACATTTGCCATTGATGTTAACACGGGGTAGTATTTTTAATCTTTTATGTTCAATGGTCACATTCTTGAACAGTATGCTTGTACTTTCCATCTCTTTACTTTGTCCCTAATTATACAATGGAATACGTTATTCAGGTAAAACTCATATGATCCGAATGCATCTCATTATGAAATTATCCTGACAGTTTGATCTTTTTCTTATGGCAACTAACTCACACACGCATGTCCCTAGTATTGTCGGTGAGATGATAGGGGCGCCTCACATAACAGCTAGGCTATAAGTTTGTTAGTGACATTTTTTATGCTTACATCGGGTTATCCTCGTGTACTATCATGTTATAAATGAATTGACCAAGTATATACCTTTGGCTTCTTTCTTGGCAGCCATCACAAGTCCACAAGACCTTCGTGTTGACTGAGTACATACAGAAGGCACTTCTAGGATTCATAAAGAAATATGTAAGATGAAGAGCGACGAGAGATCAATGGAGATGCAGCTTCGAAAATCAATGATGCTAAAAGAAGATGATTTTGTCAATGATGAGCAACTTTTCAGTGACATAACCTGAACAGTTTTTGTAGGATAAGATCAGTGAATACTATAAACATAAGAACCCAACAAGCAAATGATATATAAAACTCTAACTTTCAATAATTCGAACAGAGATTTGATTAACCATATTGGGATGATAACTATAATGGTGTACAGTAACATTCCAAGAGCTGATAACAAGATTGTTAAAGAGATGCCCAAAACACCAATCAAAACACATACACTCGACGTAAAAATGACCATTTTACACTTTCTCCAGCTAAAAATAGTTAAAATACAACCAAACACTTGCCATAAATCCCAACTCTTATAAAGCCAATAAACACATATAAACCTTAAAGTCCATAACCATTAAAGAATTACCAACTTTTTAATCACTACTAATCTCATAAATGATAAACGTTTTACAAAAATCCCATTTCATAGCACAAATCCTACTAATTTATTCGAATCTGTTTCATAAAAACAATTCTAACCAACAAATAATCAAATGGGTCACATTAACATAACAAATTCACACCATTTTTCAGTCACACATTTCATCAAATACTTGGTGTGCAGCACAACTAAAATTAATTAAAAATCACTAAACCCAATTTGAAAAATCCAACAATATGAAACGTTTCTTATTACTGAAGGGGAAAAGCACACATCTTAGGTATTCTAAACAAAAATATCACTGAAGAGGGAACTAAACTATCCTACAATTGGTACGATGAAATGAAAAGGATCGGCATTGATATATCACGGATGTCTAAACTCTTACAATACCTTTGCCAACCCAAATATTAGCTGTCACATAAACATACATATATAAAGTGATTTTAAACATAGATGAGATGAACCTTAGCTTCAAACATAATTTTTATGATTATCCGGAGCAACAAATAGACTGAATATGGCAGATGCTTCTTTTACAGTGGCCTAAACTCGAGGCCACATACAGTGAGGCCAGACATAGTTCCTTCATGGCTTGTAAATTTCATATTCATAGAAAGAGAGTCATCCTTGAATTCATGAGTTGAGTTAAACTTCCACACTTGAATCTCCATCCATCCGTCTTCCCTTTGTTTTGGAACCCGAGTGATACCATTTATGTTCAATGGGCTTGGGGTTATAAAATAAACAAATTCAGCCTCATTGTTTTCTTTGTGGAGTATGTCTCGTACTTCTACTGGACAATGCAGCCCCTCGCATTTTTCTGAAAGCTTGAATACAAGGTAACACACGTATTTTGTATTTGGTGACAACATTTGACTTTTGATTGTGCAATTGAGATGAAATACTTGTTGTGGTAAAAGCTCAATCACCTCTTGAAATCTGCATGTAGGATGGATTAAGGACGAAGTAATACATATAGACAGGAAACTAAATCTAAGAAGTAAAACTTTTGTCCGCCATTTATTCACGAATCTTTAATTGTTAACCAAAAAACAAAAAACATTGAGCTAGAAATCTAGTTTTTTGTGTGACATCTAAATATTTGGATGTACAATCGAAAAAAGTTTAGCAGTTAAAGGTAGGGCTGGCAATCCATGTGGGGTTCGGGTTGGTGGGTCAGGATACCCCAACCCGAACATGGCCTGTTTAAATAATTGGGTCAGACTTGTAACTTCTTTAAATATATTTTCTAAACACGATTCATTTAATCTGCTTATCTAACTCGGTTGGCGGATTAGCGAGTTACACGGGTTAAATAGGTTAAATGTGTTGGCAAGTCGACCCGTTTATCCCACCCAACCCGAACATGGCCCGAAACTTGTTTACACCCAACCCTAACCCGTTTATTTCCGTATCGGTCTCGGGTCGTGTTTCATGTAGCGTCAGGAATTGCCGCCCCTAGTTAAAGGAAACTGTAAAAAAATTAGCTATAATATAAGAAACGAACCTGGACTGAGCTGATGGTTTTGAAGTAAAAAGATCCACATTAGAGAATTTGTATAAAGCTGCCTTTGCCGAAAGCACAAGAAGTTTCTTTTCGTCGACTTCGCCCAACCAGAACAACTCGTCGTAGTTTTTGCATATCTTGAATATTTCTTCAAAGTTAGTTGGAAGTTGCTGCACCTGATCCACATTGAAGTTTGATTTCAAGACTTGTTGGACTTCCTTCAATTTTCCGATTTCTTCATGTTTCACCTGTGTGCAAACCATGTTAAATATGCAACATATAACATGGGTTTAGTTTAATTTTTTGGCATGCATCCGACCTCTTTGTATAATATAAACAAAAGAGTATGTAATGGAACTAGGTGATATAATTTCAAACTTACTTTGTCAATTGCTCGAAATTCAATGCCTTCAACATAAACCACACTTTCTCCACAATAGTGTGATGAAAAGCTCTCAAGTAGAAACTCAAAAACAACATCTTCGTTCTTATTCAAGAATTGGTACAACTCAATCATCATCCAGTCCTTGTCTCTCCATGTTGTGAAATATGCATGTAGACTTTCGAGTCCCTTTCTATACTTTAGGTTAACACACATCGGTTTACTAGAAAATATCCTTGAATCACAAAGTCTGAAGACTAAGAAGGCCCCATAAACAACATCTGGAGATAAAAATTGAGCGTCTATCTTAATTTCGATGTTCAAATTGGAAATATCTGACATCTCCACCACTGTCCCAAACCTGCACAAGTTATAAATATTCAAGTGTAAGTCAGTCATATCCTTTATTCCCATACACTTCTACTTTTGAATTTCGTAATTTTTGGAACAAGAGTTTAATTTCTATATTTGAATTTATTGTACCAGACAAATCCCTATTTAAATAAAGGAAGGAATATTATAAAAAGCACTATCAAGATGCTAGCAAAATTTATAATTCACGGTGCATGAGAACAGAGGACCCAAATCAGGGGCGAACCTCAACTACCTTACTAGAATGTTTATAAAATTATAGTTCCCAATCATATAGTGAGTATTAAAATCTATTTTGTCATGTACAACATCAGTTCTCATTGTTGATATGTATGTATGCTGGACTCATCTTGTTATTAACCGGATGAGAAGAGGTCTGAAATGTAAAAGAGCTAAAGATGAAGCCCTATTCCTTTGTTGATTAGTGCCTGAGATTAGCAGTTCTAGTAGAATAGAGTCCAAATAATTCAAATATGTTTTGTATAAGCACTATTACAGGGGCAATATGTGAACTTAGTCAAAGGGGTTCTTAAGTTTGATCCTATTTGATCATAATTATAATTATATAATTAATAATTAATAATATTATGCTACTATAAACAACTTGCCATCCATTAAACGGTAAAGAGAATAACCTTATACTTTAAACATTAAAAAGCATAACATACATCTACCAATAATGCATATGTTTGCTTATCACTTAAAACTGACAAATTAAGGTGGAGAGGTAGAGAGAATAACCTTGATTCTGGAAGAGATTTCCACTCATGTGGACAACTGTTTATGTAGGAAAACATTGTGGCTGAAACCATTTCATTTCTTTCTCCAGTACCAATGAACGACAACAACTGTTACACAAACGAATTGCAATCAGACTCGGTGTGTATGATGTATAAATGCATGTGTGATTTTGAATTATCTCTCAATAAGGAGAAGATATATAGAAACGGGAAATACCCAATAAAGGAGATATGAAAATGAACTGCTTACCACTTTGTCCTGTTGAAGGAGGATTCCCTTACAAAAAATGTTGTAAAGTTCCTCTTTCTTTTTGGTAGAATAGATTTCTGGGCACTTTGACATATGGATTA
Organism: Artemisia tridentata subsp. tridentata; assembly: GCA_021014915.2. Taxonomy (NCBI): domain Eukaryota; kingdom Viridiplantae; phylum Streptophyta; class Magnoliopsida; order Asterales; family Asteraceae; genus Artemisia; species Artemisia tridentata. The sequence goes on from CP139505.1 coordinate 23,655,493, forward strand.
TTTCTTTATAGTCTTTAGGCAATTTGTGCTCCCATTTCTCATAATCCTCCTGTATATACATTAATCAATTAATAAACTCATGTTTCATACGGTTACTTTCTTACAGTTTATAAAACAGTTAAAGGCCATAGTTTAGATATATATGAATCAAAAGTTAGCCAATTTTGTCAAACTATAGAAACTTACCTGAAATGCCAATGCTTTCTTCAGTTGTATGACCACTTCATGAGCTGTTGGTCGTCTTTCTCTCCTGTGATGTAAGCATTTAAGGGCAATCCTTGTAAAGGTAATATATGACTGTGGCACAATTTGTTCTTTGATACCCTCGAACACTAACTTATCAAGTTTTTCAACATAATAATGGTGTTTAGCCAAAAAGGGTAAATAAAGATACTCATCATCTAGCTTTTCGGATGATAGTTTCCCACACAATATGTCAAATAAGACCGCACCCAATGAGAATATATCAGACTCTTTGGTTAAGAAGCCAGTTTTTGAATACAGTGGGTCACGATAGCCAATTGTGCCTGTAACATTGTCGATGACATAGTCTACATCCTGATTTGTTGGACATACTAAGGAAAGCCCAAAATCACTAATTTTTGCTTTCCAATCATCAAGCAGTAGAATGTTGCTGCTGCTGATGTCCCTATGTATTACCATTTCTGGACTTGAAACAGTTCCATGAAGAAACTCCAACCCGATTGCAATATCGATGCATATTTTAAGCCGCATCACCCACGTAAGACTATCATCGCTCAAGTACTTATCAAGACTTCTTCTTGACGCATACTCATAGACAATAATTTTCTCATCCTCTTCATCACAATAGCCTACAAGACCAATTACATTTTCATGTTTGTACTGCATAAGGATTTCAAGTTCTGCCATAAATTCAGCTTCTCCTTCAGCAGATTTCCTACCCAACCGCTTTGCAGCAATGAAGTTATGCCCATGAGTGTGACCCTTGTACACATTCCCAAAATCACCATGTCCAATGAGATTGTCTTGATTGAAAGTTTTGGTGGCCAACTTTATTTCTTGAAGTGACAGTTTGAGGCTGTCCTTGTGGTTCTCCTGCGAATCATCAAACAATCAGTCGATTTGATAAGTAAAAATAACTGAATAATTTGGCATGTAAAACAATATGTCACAAAAGCTTCCCTCCGCCCCTGAATCAGGGTTACGGTTGTAAATCAATCTTGGTAAAGTTTAAGATAACAATATGTCACAAAAGTTAAGGACTAAAAAAGTTAAATGGTAAGATCGTTAATTCAGTAAAAGTTTGAGAATTAAAATATTAGTTGCACAAAGTAAAATGTATAAAATGTCACATACTACTATGAAGAATATATGAGGAGATTCTAAAGTTATTCAAAAAAAATTGCGCACCTGACAGTATAGCGCTTCTTTAAGTTTCTTGATGACAACATCTATTGATGGACGTTCGACTTGAGTTACTGCTAGACACTGAAATGCAATTTTTGAAAATACGTCCAAAGACTCTTTATTGGGTCCTTTGCTAAGAGAAAAGACATGTTCATCGGTTTCTTCCTTTATCTTGTGATCAACAATTTCCATGAGTGTCCCCTTCTCAAAATGATGTCGTGCAATGGGTGCAATCCCCTTCCCATCAACGTCAGTGAAAATACGATCATAGGCCAACTTCCCAGTCAAGATCTCAAATAATACCACTCCAAAAGAGTAAATGTCTGATTTCTTATTTAGTTTACCATCCTTCTGATATTCTGGATCCAAATAAAAATATGTACCTGCAATCATATAGGTATAGATAGTGCTGGCCGTTTGATCTGCTAGGTGGAATTTTGAGAGCCCAAAATCTGCAATCTTTGCCTTCCAACTATCTCCCAATAGAATATTATCGCTCTTGATGTCTCGGTGTATCATCTTTTGTTTGCCATGATCTATGTTGTTGTGAATGTAATTCAAACCATGTGCAATATCAAGACATATATTTAGACGTTGTAACCAATTAAGATTAGCCATTTTATCGCTGCTTCCCAAATAGTTTTCAAGACTTCCTTTCGAAGCATGCTCATAAACCAGGATCATTGAACCGTTACCTTCATAACAAAAACCAAGAAGAGAGATTATATTCTCATGCTTACAACTAGTTAGAGTTTCAATTTCTGCAATGAACCCTTGTTGTCCTTCTTGATTGTTAATGCGCTTTATGGCTACCGTGCTTCGTTTTCTGGGTAAATCGCATTTATCCACACCTTCTATCGACAAAGAATTACTGCTATCAAAATGTTCAATATCTGCTTTGTACACTTTACCGAATCCGCCTGACCCGATGCAATATGTATCGTCAAAATTCTTGGTAGCCTCGTTTATAAGATCTAGTCCAATCTTCAAGTGTTCCAAATTCTCCTGTACAGCACCACATTAATTAATGCTAGTAAGGATTGGAGTGATATAATAGAAGAGAAGTTTTTATAATCTAGCGATAGTTATAAAATGGTAAGTGGTTTTATCCCTAAATTTGAGTCCCTTTGAAAACTAGTATTTTGAGGAAATATATAGGCAACTCTCTCAAATTTAAAGGGTTTAACCAAATGGTTATAAAACCTTCCCTAAAACTAACGCCTAAAAATATATCTGACAAAAAGATCAACATATGTGACAAGATTGAGAATGTAGATTAAGAAGATAATACATATGCATTGATTCAAATGATTATTATCAACATAGAGTTGGAACTTAGCCGATGGACGAGTGGACCAGTGTGAAGCTTTAGTTTCGTTGCCAAAGTGGGAATTAGTTGAAGAATATTAGTTATATCTCATTATCATTACTGTACTTTATAATTTTAAGCTATTACTCTTTCCGTTTTAAATTAATTGTCACGAGAAAAAAAAAATACACTTTATGAAATGTGGAAACATTACACTTTTCAACCAATCAAATATCATTTCTATCCATTAAGATCATTTTCAATTGGTTAAAATGATAAGTGAATAATTATTTTGGGACATCCTAAAAGAGAATTAGACTATAATTTTGAAACGGAAAAAGTAATTTTTATTGAATATGCTTTCATTGTAGGTTCTATAAATGTATGAAACGGAATCAAGGGTGTGTTTGATTGGTCCTGAATGAGATGCGTCAGCGCTGATTATTATTACCTAATCGGTCAGCATGTTTGATGTTGACAAAAACTACCACTTGATGATTAATATGGCACTGAGCAATTTATCGAAGTAGGGGCCACTAAACGATTCAGTGGACTTGATATTCTCCTAATTATCCCTATTCCATATCTCTCTCTCCTATCCTAATCATTTACAGTAACATAAAAATCCAAAAATCCAATATGGTATGACGAAACCGAGGCATAAATAATTTATTATTTGTTTGTTTTGTTTTATTTAATTTTCATTCTTTATACTATAGGCTATCATTACTGTTATTATTTAATATTCTACATGCATACACATCGTCTATATTGGTTTATGGGCACAAGTAATGGTTACCTTTTTATTTATTAACGTAAATGGTTACCCTTTTGGTGCTAACGTCTTTGTTTTATTTATGTAACATTCCAATTACACTTGTGATAATAGTTTTATACATTCATTTTCTTTTAAATATATTAATAAACATGATATAAACATACACAATATGGAAAATGATTATCTAAGTGATACGTTACAAGTACAATATGGAAAATGATTATCTAAGTGATACGGTGTAAATAACTGAAAATAGTATTAAATCAAGTATTATAGTATTAGGGTTAAAATAGTAATTTTCAAATATTCAGAATGCACATTCAGAAGCAATCATTTTTGTTCAGAAACATGTTAATTGAGCACCTTTGATTCGTTCAGTGCTAAATTATGCAGTTTTATCAAACAGCTCCCAAGTTTGCGTATGTAATTTTTATTGTTTTTGTTTAGTTAGCTGACTTAATTATATAATAGGGGGAGGACAAATTTTGCTTTTAGTTAAAAAGTTTTGTTAATATGTGCTCACTATACACATGTTAAAGTGTATTCAATGAACACATGTTTTCCTTTAAAAAAATGCATTTGAAGAAATCTGGTTAGGCTATTATGTTAAGGGTTTCTTACTTTATTTACCATATTTCTACTAACCTTTAGATGACAAACTCTCAAGTTGTGTTTAATTAAAGACTTTTGGATTTAAGTAATGAAATAAAAGAAAAGATAGATGTTTGGAATAAGGGGAAGGGGGTGATGGTGGTTGAATTTAAGAATACAATTCATTACTAAAAGTACATGTTTCGGAAACTCCTCATCCCAAGTAGCTTTTGGTATTTAAGTTAGAAAAAGTATATCGGAATCACAAGCGTAGCCACGACGACGCGTTGTCACGCGCCGGAACAGGCCACTGGACTAAAAAATAGCATTTGTTAATTGTTTTACTTATAACTCTCAAACCACTAAGAGTTAGCTGATGTCGTTAGCGGTCATGGATTCATAATTAAATTAGGAAGAAAATGCTATCGGAATCGCCGCCTCCACCAGCCCAAGCCTGCTTGTGGGCTTTGGGTCCGTTAGGGGTTCTAAGATTTTATTGTAGTCACACTGTAAGGGTTAATATAAAAATATTTTATTTCAATAAAATGAGCATAAGCTAGGTACTGAACTTTTTTTTTTGTTCACTTAGTTTCTTGAACTTATGAAGCATGACATTTTAAGGTTACTAGACTTATAAAAGTATACGTAAACGTCATTGAACTTGTAAAAACACGACATTTATGTTATCTAACTTATCCAAAAATATACGTTTAACACTGAAATTATAGAACATTATGCTTCCTATAAATTCAGTAATCCAACTGAATAAAATGAAAGTTCAGTACCCTAGACGAACATTTTTTTTAGAGTTAATATAAAAAATGGTCCCTAAACGCGTTCGGGTTTAACACTTTTAGTCCCTGAATGAAATTTTTACCGGATCTGCTCCCTATAGTTGCGACCCATCACGGGTTTAGTCCCTTGAACGTTGGCCTGGGTTAAGTTAATAAAGATTGAGGGGTAATTAGGACTTTTCACCATCCCACCATCACCATAGCAGCTACATTTCCAGACCTTGCTTATCTTATCTTCTTCAACCCAAAAATTTTCTCACAAAGAAAAAACATTCAATATCATCCCCATTCAAAACACTGTTGTGATATCCTACATTCAATATCATTCAATATCATCCCCATTCAAAACACTTATGAAACTAATTCAAAACCAATAAGCTTATGAAACTTGCTTATCTCCTACATTCAATATCATCCCCACAAAGAAAAAACAAAAAATCAAACCCCATCTTATGTTCATCTCCATCTTCATAATCACTTCCACACAAACTCATGAAATAAAAAATAAACTACCTGTTTAATCTTCAAAGATTCAACCACTGTTGTGATTTTGGTTTGTGTTTTTTTGTTTATCACTTGAAAGATTCAACCAAAACTCACTTTAATCTTCAATCACAAACCATAAAAATAAAAAATAAACTAACTGAACCTGAACCAACCATACACACCTCCCCACTACCCGAATCCCAGAACCTGAATAACCGTAACCCGGCACCGACCATAACCCTCGCCGAAAAACCTCGCCCGAGAATATACATTTATAAGTTATTACCTTACTGTTTTGAATTAGTTGAATTACATCTTTTGAATTAGTTTCATAAGCTTTTTGAACTGAAAAAGATGCGAATTGATTTGAAAATTGGGAATTACCGTTTTGAAACCCTAATGTGAATTGGGCTTTATCTAGTTTTAAGAAATTGGGGGTTTTTGTTGGGTCAAAATGGATCGGATGGGGATGGGGATTATGATTTTTGAGTGGGTGGTTATGGAGTTATTTTGATAGTGGTGTTGATGGATGGTGTTGGATTCGATAGTGGTGTTGATTGTAGTGTTGGTGGTGGTGTTGATATGAAAATGAAAAAGATGAAGAAAAAAAACCTGGATCTAGTAGAGGTGTTTGGATTATGTTTTCTGTTTTTGTTTTTAAATAATAATAATAATAATAATAATAATAATAATAATAATAATAATAATAATAAGAGGGTAATTTGGTCATTTCATCCATTTAACCGGTCAAACTGACCCAGGTCAACGGTCAAGGGACTAAACCCGTGATGGGTCGCAACTATAGGGACTAGATCCGGTAAAAATTTCATTCAGAGACTAAAAGTGTTAAACCCGAATGCGTTTAGGGACCATTTTTGATATTAACTCTTTTTTTTATAAAGATTAATGATATCTTTGTTTATTAACCATGGAATATAAATACATAACCGACAAAATTTATTAAGTACGGGGAATTTTATAATCCAACATCTTCTACTTCGTGCACAACCCATTTTCATATATTCTATTCAGTTTTTTTATAATGTCTTCAATTGTATTTAGTAGTCCAATCCCATTGCTTTTCATTTGACGTTATATATATATATATATATATATATATATATATATATATATATATATATATATATATATAGGGAGAATTTCTTACGAGAACCATCTTATCTGCGAGAACTGACAGAACCACCAAAAACATATATGCATGCCTTTTAAAATAAAATAAAAATACATGCAAATCATCAATAATCGTAAGTATCCACCTATGTTCTTCAATATCATCATGAACTCATCATCTTTTTTCACAAAAACCTTACACACGGTCGCAATATTGTCATTGCACGCCTTATAAGAACATACATGCACACCTTCAAAGAAAAATTTTGTATTTCCAATTTCTTATCAAATTCTTTAGAACAACCAAGTTTTTAAAAAAAAACATATATGTTGTTTTTAGAACATATGTGCAAAAATACAATTATTGAAGGCGTGCATGTATGTTTTTGGTGGTTCTGTCAGTTCTCGCAGATAAGATGGTTCTCGCAAGAAAGTCTCAGTATGTATATATATATATATATATATATATATATATATATATATATATATATATATGTATATATATATATATATATATATATATATATATATATATTTATTTATTTATTTATTTATTTATTTGAAAGAGTACTAAAATGCCATCATGTTTAAATCTTAATTTATAATATACAACTTTATATAAGTATCACTAAGGTTGGTGTGTTTAGAAAAAACGCAGCTTTAAGACACGATTATTTCAAGTCCTTAAACCAACTAAATTGTATCACATCCATACATAATTTTTTTGCGCACACACGGTCCAAGTATAAGTAACTTTTACTTAAGATATTACGTATGAGAATTTGATATGTTTGTGCATTTTTATGAATATTTTTAACAAATAATGATATTTCTATTTATATAGTTTTCAAAACTGTATATGCACGGGTTGTTAATATAGTGTTAGTCAATAGGAGTTTGTGTTTTAGATTAAAATTACTCTATAAATGATAACTACAAAAATAATATAGTTTTTTTTTTTTCCTAAAACAATGCTAAAGGTTATGGTTTAATAGAGAATCTTTTTTTACAATTAGAAGTAAGAAAATACACCGTCCAATAAAAAATAAGTGTTTATTGTGCATCTACGTTTTTTGAGATGGTTTCTGTTTTATCGGGATTTTCATCTAATAAGAATTTTTATATGTGACACTATGATAGATTCATTTATTATTAGCAAAATCCTTTTTATTAAAATATAAAGTCTGGTGAGTATTTGAAAATTTTATGAATTTATCAAAAAAATATCAAAATAGAAAATTTTACACTTAAATCAACTAAATTCATTTTAAACAGATTCTTTTATAAAATTTTGTACTTAAATGTAAATTTTGTTAACTGGTCATAACATAATTTTTTTTTACATTTAAGTCCAAAAGTAAAAAAAAAAAAAAAATGTTCCCAAGGTTATGCATATTTTTATTTTCTATATAAAAATTAAACTGCTTCACGTTTCATTAAATTGAGGCTCAATTTTGACTTTTATTAGCTAATAATAGAGCGCAATTAATCTTACCATGTGGCAAAATGCAAACCTTTTATTGATATAATTTGGGTTTTCTAACCGTATTTCTTTTGCACAAAACTTATTTATATTATTATATAAAAGATTTTTCTCCTCACTTCAACCCCCCCCCCCCCTTCAATTAACGCTAATATGATTGCCTCTTATAGTATTTTCAGAAAATAACTAATGTTTTAAAATTTGGGTTGATCTGGCCGGTTCATCGGTTGAACCGTGAACGGTTAGTAACCGTAAGCCTATTTTGAGACAAAAGTCCGGTTGAACCATGAATCGATAGCCAGAACGGATCAATTAAAAAACAGAATTTTAAAATATTGAAAATAACTATAGTAATAACTTTCAAATATTTTTAATTGTTTATCTATTAATTCAATTTATTTATAAAACAGAACACAGTTATTATATCATTACTTATTATCACTGAAAAAATCTCTTGAATGCGTTCAAAATGAACCCACAATTAATGTTTTAATATAAGTAAATTTATTTCATATACACATTGTATTATATGAGTTGAGATCAATATAGATCTTATATTTGTCATAGATTCAATAAATCAATCTTAACAATCTATATTTTTTTTTATCAAAATTAATAAAAAATCATTTTCTATCTTTTTTTTTTTAAAACAACATATCTTGCAAACTGTAAATCTTCAAGCTACAAAAAATACACCATCGCGACGAGAATTAAATTATCTTTCTATAGATATTCACTTCTCTATACTTTCGACGAACTTTTTTTCTTCCAAAAATTCCGACCAAAAAATCACATGTGATTTGTAAAAATCAAATCACATGTGATTTTTACAAATCACATGTGATTTTTACAAATCATGTGTGATTTTTCTGAGCGGAAATTTTGAAAAAAAAAAATCGTTGAAAGTATATAGAAGTGCATATCTATAGAAAAATAATTTAATTCTCGTCGCGATGGTATGATTTTTTTCACGTAACGATTAACGGTTTGCGAGATATTTCATTTTTAAACAAAGGTGAAAGTTTTTTTTTTTTTTTTACCAGGATTGGTTCATTGGGTCTATAACAAATATGAGATCTATATTGAACTTTTCTCTATATTATATTAGCTTTTTAATTTAACTATAAACTTTTCAAATTATAATATGTTTGTCCACATAAATATAAAACTTAACCTAACACAAAATGTTCTGTTAGTTTTAGATGAAAGAAAATATTTTTCAATGAAAGACTATCAGTCTCAAATAAGTAAAAATTGGGCCACGTCTGACCCAATCTCCTAACCGGTTTTGGTTCAATCGGTTGAATCGGCCAGATCGACCCGGGTTTTAAAACATTAGTTTCATGCTTAATGTCATCAGTTCAAATCTCTTTAACATAATTTTAACTTCAAACTTTTGATCGGACCAAGTTTTACCTTTTTTTGTCTTTTTTATACTCTTTTACAATTTAATTGAATAGTTTATGACTTTATGTTTTTATAAATTATAACTATTAGACAACATAAAGTAAATGAGATGTATGTGTAAATTTTGTATACTTTTATATGAGTTTCTTAGTTTATTTGTTGTTTCCTTTATATAACATTCTGACCGTTCTTTGAAAATATTAATATTAACTTACTTACGATATTTACAAGTACATCTTGAGAAATATAGTCTCTTTGAAAGGTTTTTATCATATTAACTTTTTTTCTTCATGTTATTAACTTATACAAAACTATTATCTATAAATATGAAGCTATTAAGTCATATCAATAACTAATTAAACTAATTATTCGTTTAATAAAACAAAGATCATGCCATCGTGGTTAACATTTGTTGAGATAGTCAATTATTATTTTTATATATTGAAAATGTACGTAGTACATATTTTTATTACATGCTTAGCTCAAATAATATATTTTCTCACTCCCACTTACTTTAATAACACTCGTTCACCCCATTTATCATAAAAATCTTAGTTTTATGTAATAACTTTTAGTTCTATGATATTATATTATAAGAAATATAAAATACAATGTTAAAAGATTATAATTATGACCAAAGAGCTTGTGTCACAACAATAACCCGTGTTGTGTGAGAAGTTCAAACTGAATAGTTGTGAGTTCAAATATTGTGCTTAAGACATTGGGAAAATATTATGAGATATTAAAATTGCCTTTAAAAAAAAGATTATAATAATGTAAAATCAAATCACATAACTTTTAAGTAAGGTAATAGTTTTTTAATACTTTACAAGAACTTTTAAATAAGGTAATAGTTTTTTAATACTTTCCAAGAAACGTACATGTTAGCATTTAATTTATAAATGCAAAGTGATGGTCATTTGTAACATTGTATCATGTGTGTTGTATGGTTAAATTAGTTTAACAAAATGGGCTTTTGCCTTTTGGTAGTTAAATATGTTAGACTTTATGTACTAGTATATGTCTAGTCCTAAACAAAAGCCCACTCCAAGCCCAAAAAAGCCCCTAGGGCGTCTCATTTGTGATATAAATCACACACTCTCACCTCATTATTAGTGGCTGTTTTTAGAGGTTCTCTATAGGCAGTCTTAGAGAGAGATAGCAAAGGTGAGAGTGTGTGTCCTTAATGTTTGTGTTTGTTTCTTTCATTCGATGCTAATAAACCATAAGTTATATTTCATACGATCCACACTCTTCATCTCATTCTTGCTTTTGTTTGAGTACCATCGATCTATAGTTAGTTGGTATGATAAAGGTAGATTTCTAGTCATAACAGTACAATTGTCTTATTTGTAGCGAGCATAGACAGTGGATTAGTGGTTATATGGTTAAACAAGATGATAACGTATTGTTGGTAACATTCGATCTTTTTATTAATAAGGATCATCAGCCTTAAATTAAAAGTTAAAGTAAATTAGTTGCGTACCTTCAATTGAATGGATGATGTACGTTTAACTGGATTCTCATTGTTCCGCTGGAGTTCCAAAGCTTTCTCAAGTCTTCTGACAATCTGATCAATATATGGACGATCTGCTCTTTCCTCTTTTATGCACCAATATGCTGTATCTGAGAAGATTCTGAATGCTTCTGGGTCCATCTGTTTTCGTAAATGTGGATCGATCATATCATCCAAATGAGATTTAGCTAGTTGACTTAATAGCCCCTCTCCCAACTCGTCATCGCTTTCATCTTTATCTTCATCCTCGTCTTCATTTCCGTTTTTGTCTTCGTCTTCATCGTCTGCACTCCTTCCGCACAAGACTTCGTCGTCCATCTGTTTTCGTAAATGTGGATCGATCATATCCTCCAAATGAGATTTAGCTAGTTGACTTAATAACCCCTCTCCCAACTCGCCTTCACTTTCATCTTCGTCTCCATCTCCGGTTTCGTCTTCGTCTTCATCTTCATCGTCTGCCCTCCTTCCGCACAAGACTTCGAATAATACAACACCGAATGAATACACATCTGACTTGTGGGTCACACCGCCAGTCTTTTTATATTTTGGGTCCAGATGTGCATTCATATCAATATCACGAGTAAGAAGAAGACGGTGCCTCCGAGCTACTGTATTTTTCAACGAAAGTTCGAAACCAGATAACTTGGGTTCCCATTTGTCATCTAGTAAAATATTCGAGCTCATGATGTTGCAATGTATGACACTAAAATCCCGTCCAGCATCATAATGGATGTAACTCAATGCCTTCGCAACACCAACGCATATCTTCAACCTTTGCATCCATGTGAGAGTCTGGTCACTTAGATATTTGTTGAGACTTCCGTTGGCCTCCTTCTTGTATACGATAATCTTATTCTCCTCATTATCATAAAACCCAATAAAAGACACAAGATTCTTATGTTTGAGACTAGAAAGCATCGAAACTTCCGTCCAAAACCTTTTGCTCTCATCTTTTACAAATGGTACATAAAACTTTTTTACAATAATATCGATGAATTGTTCAGAATGTAAGAGACGGCCTTTAAGAATATTTCCAGACCAAAATGTTTTGATGAAATTTTCATGAGCAAAATCGTTGGTTGCTGATTTTATATCTTCCAAACTTAGTTTTAAGTGAGAAAGATCTTTGAGGAAAGACTTTGTCTCTTTGCTGACATGGGACTCAACACGTGTAGATATGGAGGGCAACGATCCCTATATGTACCAAGCAAGACAACATTACCAAAAAATGATACGTGGATCGGAGTTAAGTTATCTAAAATCCAGTGACTTGCAACAATAGTAATAAAAGTAAATAATTACCTTTTCATGATTGGATGATGTATCTTCAACTTTGGCCGCAACTATTGATTGTTCCTTTAATATCGTAAATACAGTAATAAGTAAATAATTTAATTTGTGTTAATATTATAAATAAATATAGATTATTTATAGAAGAAAGATATTAAAAAAAAACGGCTTACAACATTTTGACGTTCCATTTGAAGTTTCAATGCGTTCTCAAGTCTTGTGACAACCTCACTTATATCCGGGCGTCCAGATCTTTCTTCATTCAAGCAGTCATATGCTGTCTTCGCGAAAACGTTGAATGATTGCGGATCCATTTGTTTCCATAGAACCGGATCAATTATTTCATCGAGTATTTTCTTTTTATAATGGAAAATGGCCATTGGAGCCAAATACTTATTATCTTGGTGGTCACTTATTGATTCCCTACCACACAATAGTTCAAACAATACTATCCCAAAGGAATAGATATCTGACTTGTGGTTCACACTTTTAGTCTCAATATATGTTGGGTCTCCATACCCAATTGTATATTGAGGTTTAATATTATGAAATGAATGGTGCCTTAGAGAAGCTTTAATCTTTATGGAATCTCCAAAACAAGTTAACTTGGGTTCCCAGTCATCATTTAATAGAACTGCATTGATGTGTATCCTCCGGTGTATTACGCTGAAATCACGTGGCTCGTCATAATGAATGTAGCTCAATGCATGCGCAACACTGACAGATATCTCCAATCTTTGCACCCATGTCAACAACATCGGGTCACTTAGATAGTAGTAGAGACTTCCCCTGGTCTCACGCTTGAGAATGATGATCTTCTCATCATTCTCATCACAAAACCCAACAAGAGAAACCAAATTTTTATGCTTGAGAGTAGAAAGCATTGAAATCTCAATCCAAAACTCTTGTTCTGCTTGCTTCCTTTCTTTATTCAACCTCCGAGCATCGATTTCAATCAACTCACCGGACCACAAGAGCTGTCCCTTGTATATCTCATCAAACTCACTTTTTCCCAATGAATTTCCGAAGTAGTTGGTGGCAGAAAGGATATTTTCAAGGGGGACTCTGAGGTGAGAAAATTCATTCATTATCTGTAAAATAGTATAGTTAAAATGTGAGTTAGAAAAATGGAGTATAATAATGCCTACAAAGTGTTCGATAAAATTCCTGAGCCGTGTCTAGACATGTTAGGTCTAATTCTGCATAATATATTTTAGTTTATAGTACTAGTTATTATGAATCAAGGATAAAGTAATTAAACACCACCGAGATCAATTAGATGGGCGAATGATGAAGTTATTAGTGATAAAGCCGTAGCACCACACTAAGAACAATCAAACAATCGACTCCTATTTTGAGTGAAAGACTCAGAAAAGCTTCATAAGCTGTTATGTGTTTAAAACTGAAGATGATTTACAGCTTGGAAGCCCTAATATATAGGCTGGATATTGGAAGAGTTCCCAGACCAAACATTTAAAACTTGCTTGGGTAGATACAACAATACTTGAAAATGAAAGAAATACATTAATAGATAATAAAGACTCATTAATGGGGTTCATTGACTATGGACTTGTATGGGTTGTGGCCTAGCTTAGAGCCTGTTGGGTTGCCATGAGATCAGGTTCTTCCCATAAGAAAATTAAACTCAAATATTGCCCCAATATCAAAACCTGGCCCGTTGTAAGTCTGGGTCATTATTTGAACCTGATATGCACCCGCATCACTTCAAGTGACATGTTTTCATATCTGTTGCAAGATACTTTATTTGACAATAGTGGAATTGAAGGATTTTCCAGGATATTGAAAGGAATGGAGAAATATTATTAAATGTTGAAACTTTAAAAGCCAAGTTGCTGATTTTGAAAGGGAAGAACTCTCCTGCTGTGGAAAGAAAAACTAGCAGTAAGATGCTGGTATTTGGTAATCTGAAATTGAGTCTATACGAATTTGGAGAGCAGTAAGATGCTGAATTGAGTGTATATTCAAGGGTTGACAAATCAAGATGAGTGTATATGAAATTGGAGTGCAATGAGACACATGAATATGCTGGAAGTATAATTCTATTCCAGGTTGATGATGTTCATCTCACACTTTGAGATTTGTTCATCCCATTTAACTGTATATACTTACGTTCAGTGTGTGTCAGGCTAGGTTGATTTAAAAAGGATTTAGAAAGTTTTATTCACTAAAATTACACTGTGGGTGACTATTAAGTCTTAACCAGCGACCTAATAGATCTTTTTTCTTATCAGTTATTAGTTTTTTGTATCCCCACATAGAGACAAAACATAACCTGGACAGACAAATTTACAAGTAAATGAGTCGAACCGTATAACATTGCTTTTTACAAGTTTTTAAAGGCTTTAAAAGCTGTTTAGACAGGTTTTTATGGTGTTTTAAATCTTTTATTACTTTCCTATATAAACTATCATAAGTTGTTATATTTAGCTGAGTATGATTAATACAAATTTTCTTTTTCTTTTTTCTTATATGCTAGGTGTAGGTGACTTTGGTTCACGTTAAGACTCTCGCTAATCGTTTTTCTTCACGTACCCATTTGGTAGGAAGCTAGAATGAAAACTACCCAAAAACAATTTGTCGTTGCTTTAACTGATACTTGTGTTGGCCTAGCAAGTTGCTAAGCCAGTTGTTTATGTAAAATGGGTAATTAACAAATAAGCTTTGGTGTGGGTGGCGGGTCAAATAATATGGGTTTGGGTTACGTTAACCGTCCATATTCATATTCTCTTTCTTATTCTTCATTACTTAATTACAATTACTTACCATATATTTTGTATTTTTTAACCATATATTTTTGTATTTTTATTTATAATTATAAATAATTCATAATGGTCATCTACGTCAATAACTATTTTTATTCATACAATATAAAATGATAATTACACGAAAATTTATATAATAATTCAGTAATAGAATACGACTAATTATTAATATTTTAAATTCATATGAAAACATTTTCACTATTAAGTTAACTGCTATGATTATATATATTTAATTACAAGAAAAACACATTTACAAAAAGTCTTAGAAAGTGGTAAATAAAAGAAATTCATAAAATTTGTCACTAAAACTCACATAGTGTATAACCATACTTATTAGCCAATTTGCACTCAAAGAAACATATAGTAGTACTTATTATGATAGAAAGATGGAAGAGGAAAAACCATCTTACCTCATACGGATGCTCGAGTTGAAGTTCCAACGCTTTCTCAAGTCTTGTGACAATCTCATCAATATTTGGACGCTGAGATTGTTCTTCGTTCAAGCAGGAATACGCCGTTTCAGCGAAAACGTTGAGTGACTGTGGATCAATTTGTTTCTGTAGATCCCAATAAATTATCTCATTTAGTTTTTCCTCTCTATAATGGAGAATGACTGATGGAGCCAAATACTTATTACCCTCGTCGGTGATTATTGATTTCCTACCACACAGTAGTTCAAACATTACTATCCCAAAGGAGTAAATATCTGACTTGTGGCTTACATTGTTAGTCTCTATATATGCCGGGTCTGTATACCCCTCCCTATCCCAAACTTTATCAACATGGAATGAATGACGCCTCTGAGATGCTTCGATCTTCATGGAAAGTCTAAATTCAGATAACTTGGGTTCAAAGTTATCATTTATTAGAACTGTCTCACTGTCGATGTTTCTATGTATAACGCTAAAATCACGGTGCTCGTCATAATGAATGTAGCTCAATGCATGCGCAAGGCCGATACATATCTCCAATCTTCGCACCCATGTCAACATCATTGTATAGTCTAAATAGTTAACAAGACTAAACATGATCTCAAGCTTGATAATGATGATTTTCTCATCATTCTCATCACAAAACCCAACAAGAGAAACCAGATTTTTATGCTTGAGACTAGAAAGCATGGAAATCTCCATCCAAAACTGTTCTTCTTTTTCATCCCATTCTTTATTCCACCTCTGAGCATGGATTTTAATCAACTCACCGGACCACAAGAGCTGTCCCTCATAATGATTACCAAATCCAACTCCGCCTCTGAAATTTTCTTTAGCAAAGTTATTGGTGGCGGATCGTATGTTTTCAAGGGGGATTTTTAAGTGAGCAAAGTCGTCATGATTGACCGAAGACATTTTTATGTATCTGTTTGTTTATCTGAACAAAAAAAATGGTGTGTGGGTTGTTACAAAAAGAAGCAAAAGAGTGTTTGTGTGATATACATAATCTGTTCGGGTTTGTGTTTGTATATATAGAAGATGTGAATAAGTGTGTGGGGTCCTTGTTATCTTTAATGATGGAGACTTTTTGACTTAACGGTGAGTAAAGTCATCGGGTGAAAACATCATGTTTCTGTATTCATGAATAGTCATTACTAAAAAACGCGTTTGGGTTACAAAATCGAAGAACAAAGTTACAGACAAAAGGAGTGGAGGTAGGTTGGTGGGGATCACGTGTTTGCTGTGCGTTTTGTATATATATAGAAGATGTGAATAAGTGTGTGGGTCCTTGTTATCTTTAATGATGGAGGTTTATTTTTTTGCATTATTGTAAAGACAATGGACTTTTTGACTTAGGTGCTGTTTGTTTATTCAGACATTTTATGTCTGAATCTGAATTAGTGGTCCAAAAGTCTGAATCTGAATTATTTTAGTCTGTTTGTTTTTATAAAGTGTCTGAATAAACAAAAAACAATCCTTTCGCTATAAGACAAACCAAAAGACCCTCCTTTCATGATTATTAATAAAAAATCAAGACCAAGATGAGGAGATAAGGATTGAAAAGAAGTAGGTGTAAAGTTTAAGCTTTTCAGATGTAATCAGACATATTCAAATGTCTGAATGAATCAGACCCTATTCAGATGTATTCAGACTTCAGATGTCTGAATAAACAAACAGTCTGAATCTGAGAATGTCTGACCGAATCAGACTTCAGACGTATTCAGATCTGAATGAGCCGAAACAAACACAACCTTAATGGTGAACAAAGTCATCTGTGAAAACATCACGATGTTTCTGTATTCATGAATAGTCATTTCTAGAAAGGGCGTTTGGGTTGAAAAATGATTCGAAGGAATAATTTTCACGAGATCTAGAAGAACAAATATACGGAGAGGAGTGAAGTAGGTTGGTGATGATCATATAAATGTGTTTACTGTGCGTTTCGTATATGTGGCGCTGTGTAAGTTTTTGCATTATTATTATATAAATATTAAAAGACTATCGACTTATGCAAGGAAACTTCCATCTCTGTCTACACAAACGGTAAAAAGAAATTTGGTAACTTTGCGTACCAGCGTATGTATTGCTTTTTAAATGAAACATCACTAATATTACTAAGGGGGTGCTTGGTGAGATGTTTTAAAAGGTAAGGAATGACAAAGGCAATGAAAAATTATGGTTGGTTGCATATAATGTAATCAATCATTGCTTGAAAGTGGGTAATAACCCATTACCCAACAAATTGGAGGGTATTGGAAATTCATTACCTTGTTTCACTCACATCCAAGTCCCACTCTCCTATTCCCCTATTTGAACCAAACAACAACAATGTAATGGAATGCTTCATTATATTCCTTAGTATATCATTTGCTTTTCCCTTTTCTATTCCCCTATTTGAATCAAGCGCACCCTGAGTATCAACATCTGGACATTGTAATGAAAGATGCTTATAGGGGTTTTTTTTTTTTTTTTTTTTTTTTTTTTTTTAAGAAAGTGAGAAATATATTACCACAACAAAAACAATACAAACAAAAGCATCCAATTTTCGCTTTTTTTTTTGAACGGTGGTTTTCATTAAACTAGCAAGGAGCTAGAAAAGAACAATTACAAAAGGGAAAATGAATTACATGGATTACATAGCCACTCTAACCAACTAGGAGACACTTTCTTATTCCTGCTAGAGATCCAAGTGAAGGCCGAAACCTTGATGTCGTTAAATATGAGATCTTTTCTAGGACACTTTTGAGAAAAGGACACCTTGTTTCTGAAACTCCATAGGTGCCAAACTGTAGTGCGAACCACCACATCAAAGTATTGATGAAATTTGGTTTCAAGAGGGACACGATCAGCCAAGGATAAAACGACATCAAGGGATGTGATGGTGATACCTGGGATGTGCCACCAAAGAAGAACATCCCTCCAAGTATCCACTGCAATGCAACATTTGGCGAAGATATGGTCTTCTGATTCCAAATCATCATCACATACGGGACAACGAACGGTATCGAGATCAATGCCACGCCTGTCTAGGTTCATTCTGGTTGGAATCCTTCTGTTCATTACTCTCCAAAGAAGGATGTTTACCTTAGAAGGTAGCATTTTGTTCCAGTGTGTAGGTTGGGATGGCAGAAAAGAGGTCGAGAGGGCGATGTGGTTGCGAATGGCCTTTACAGAAAACATTCTTGATGGATCTATGATAAACTCCCATGAGTCGTGTTCATCAGATAGGTGAAGGTGTGATAGGAGGCTCGTTAACTCAGCGAGCTCACACTTTAACTCAGCGAGCTCACACGACTCATTGCTAGAACGAATTGGCCTCGACCAGGACCAATTCATGATTGGCCCATTAAGCCTAGATCGCCTCTCAAAAGAAGGCCCTTGAACAGGGGTAGGGTCAGAAGGCCCGTCTGATGGGACCCGGGGGGCAGAGGCGCTCCTATCAGAAACCAAGCAATGAGGATTCAAGTCTAGATGATACAATCTTGTAGTCAAGAAAATAAAAAACCCACTAGGGCTTACAACAAAACATATCCAAAATAAAACTGAAAGATAAATGAAAAAATTGAACTACAATATTCCTTTATATATTGCATATAAACAAACTCGAACACAATAAAAAAATATGCATATATGAGATATGTGGTATGAACTATGAAAGAGGGTAGTGTGTTTTAGACAAAAGAGACTCGCTTTGCAAGTATAGTTGACCATTGGTAGGCTGTCTCTTTAACTTTCAAGTAAAGAGAGTAATAGTTCATGATTCTTATGCTTAATTTTTTGGGGTGCAACATGAAAAAAATGGCATTTTACACATAAATGTGAAACCTACCTATATGATTGTACATTATTACTCGATAACAAGTTGAGTTCATGAATAATAAACAATTTTGTGGATTAAATAGGAAGATCCAATGGATGTCAAGCGCGTTAGATGCAAGTAGATAGATTTTACAAGACCAAACACAAGATAACATATTGATATTAAGTGTTAAAGTGTTGGTTTGAAATATGAGAGCAAAGCATGAATACGCATAAACGAGGTAAAGAGGTAACATGTACATCCCAAAAAAGTGATATATAATACAAATTTCATTTGAACAAGTGAGGATGTCCATCAGTATCTATAATGTTACTTTTCGACGTTGGTTTGGATTTTATTTGACCATGTTCCTATTAGATGATAGACGGTCTAATCTCGTTTGTGGGTTTAGGGTCCGTTAGTGTTTCCATTATGTCTCTTGCATTCTTTATATATTGGGCTGGAATAATACATCATACCTACGGGTTTCAATGTATCAATCTAACAGTTCCAACATTCTTAGCCGTTGATTGGATTGTGATCAATTTAACATTTAACACTCACAAATTGTTTCATTCTCGACATGACCATTCCTTATATTTTTTCTATTTTTAGACACCTAGATCCATAAATGTTATTTTTAAAAAAGTTAGTTTTGCAATCTAATAAGGGCTAACGGTGAAGTTTGTTGCTCGTTTGACATCTATCACTATGTAAATCCATTTTAATACCAATAAAATATAAATGGTTAAATCAAATAATTAAAAATAATAAATAATAAAAAAATAATAAAAAACAGACGACTTTACTTGAACGTTTGAAGCTTGAAATTTTAAAACTTAAAAATTTTAAAAATGGTAACAATATTAAGTTGATGAATAAAAATAGTTCCAGTTGAACAATTCTTGGTATGTAAATTACAATGAATTTTTTACAAAAAGAAAAAAACTCGGTCGCTTTGAATTTTGAGTGAATGATTGACATTTGTCGCTATCGTATTTTCTTATTTTAAAGAACAAAATAATATACATTTACAAATTTTGAGATAAGAAACATGTTATGGAACAAAAATATATACATTAGACTTCAAAAAAGATAAATCATTCTTAGGACATGTAGAAGAATGCTTAGAAAAAGTAAGCATGTTATTCCCATAAGACCAAGTAGTTATGCTCATAGTTATTCGAAACATTTTTATCCAACTCACCACCAACCTCTTTCTTATTTGTGAGTTTTATATTCAACCTGATTCATTACATAAAAAGGATATGTTGGCGCACAAGTTTATAAGAATTTGTGATAACTTAGGACTAATTCTTTTCTACGAATTAATTAAATTCTTCACGATAGGTTTTATTACAATAAAATTGTAAACTCCTGAAAACCAAAGTTTATTTTACCACAAGCACGAGTTCTTGTACATTATTATATACGTGCTTGGCCGCAGGGTCATCTTTTTATTTTACCATAAGCACGAGTTCTTATACATTATTATACGTGCTTGCCCGCAGGGCCAACTCTTTGTAGAGTCACTATGTAGAATTCAGTTTAATAACAAAAAATTAAAGTTAAAATTTGAAATACTCATTTAATAATTTAAATATTGTTTAATATTTAAATTCTCAAACTTTTATAATTTTTCATTTATAAACGATAGTAAATGGTTCAAAATATACCCACCACTATTAAGAGTTTTTCCAACAATATAAATGTGTTTAGCGTGCTTTGTATACGTGGTAGTGGATGAACGTGTGTGTCCAGAGTTATCTTTAATGGATCGACATCTAGTTTTTGCTTTATTGTAAAGACTATTCACCTTTTGACCATTAAGATTCCAAACATTACTACGAAACTACTCTTATTTTTTTGTTAGAGTAAAGTCCAAAATACATCCCTGTGGTTTGTCATGTGTCTCGCTTTACATCCCCGTGGTTTTTTTGTGGCACAAAACCATCCCTCCGTTAGTAAAGTCAGTCAATGAGGACTAACGGTGCAAATTATTTCTCCGTTATCTCCTAACGGAAGAGAGAATATTTGCATCGTCTGTCCCAAGGACTAACAGTGTAATTTATTTTCGGAAAATAAATTAAAAGGTGGCCAACAAGGCTCGAACTCGGGTATGGAGGCCCCAAAATGAACGCCCCAACCACTGGACTAAGTGTCCAGTGGTGTTATTATACCAAATCAAATTATATTTAACCACCCACCACCAATCACAACCACCACCGCCACCTCCACCACCACCATGCATCGCCACCACCTCCACCACCACCCACCTCCACTGCCGCCACCCACCACAACCACCACCGCCACCTCCACCCACCACCATCATCATCGCCACCCACCACCACCCAACGCCACCACCTGTCACACCCCATCAATGGGGGAAACACGAGATGTAACGAAGAAGGCACATTGCATAACATTATAGTTCACACCATACATTAACTTCGATAATAGTTTACATCATTACAAAATAATTCTTGTATAACTCTTGAAAGTAAATATATGTTCATATTGAAATCTTATTGTCTTGAAAACATGGTAGTAAGGTACCAACTAGTCTGACTCCAATAAACGTGCCCTCAAATACTTTAACAATGGTCACCTGAAAATGGTACTAGAAAACGTCAACATAATGTTGGTGAGCTCGTAGGTTTGAAAGTTAAACCACGAAGCTATGAATTAGATAATGTAGGGCAATAGTGAGTGAGATATACAACTACAGCACGTAATAAAAGGAATAGTTTTGGTTGCGCTAACTGAACCTACCATGATTGTCACACACAAATAAATAACTGCGGGGAGCTACCCCGGATAGTACTATCAAATGCTTCGGCTCCAAACGGAGTTAAACAGTTGCGCATGCTTGCTCACATAAATTAAAGTTATACCACATAGCACATAATTGCAATCAAACGCACACAATTGTCCAAAAACCAAGAAAACAGTGTATCACAGCATAAAAGCATTTGAAAAGCATTGAGTGTCATTTCCACCCCAAGGTAAAACATATTAAAAAGTGGGGCTACGAGAACTCACCTTAGTATGTAGCAACGTCAAAATTATGGTTGGTGGGGATCACGTGTTTACTGTGCATTTTGTATATGTGGCTGTGCTTGTGCTGTGTAAGTTTTTGCATTATTACTATTAGTAATATTAAAATACTATTCACTTATGTAAGCCTGCAAGGAAACTTTCATCTCTTGCTGTACAAACGGTAAAAACAAAGAAATTTGGTAACTTGTGTATTGCCTTTTAATTGAAACATCACTAATATTAGCGAGTATCAACATCTTGACAAAAATTTATGAAAGTCAGCAATATATTATCACAAGAAAAGAGAAACAATACAAACAAAGTCATCCAACTTTCATATTCGACATGATTAAAGAAAACAGGACCAAGGAAAAAAAAATGCGAGTGCTTACAACAAAACATATACAAAATAAAACTGAAAGATTAAAAAAAAAAAAAAAAAAAAAAAAACAACCTACAATATTCCTTTAAATAATGCATATGAACAACCTCGAACACAACAAATATTATAACAACCGAGACTATTATCACGTCCGAGAATATTTACTTAAACCTATAGAGCGCAAATATTATAACAACCGAACTCATTCATAATATCACAATATGGAATGAAGTTTATTATTATATAGAATCAACCATCATTAACATGACTTGCATGAACATCATGTGTGATCACTGTTCTCGTTATTACGATATAGAGTGTGATTTACTGTTGTATAGAATCAAGCATCATTACCATTCAATTATTATCACTACTTTCGTGAACATCTTGTGTGATCACGGTTTTCGTTACTAGCTAATTAATCACCGTCATGTATTATTAAAGATCACACATTCATTATCGCTTAAAGTATATTGTAAAGGACTCATTACATTTCAGTGATTTCATGCATTGAGAAAGCGTTCAAACTATATCTGATACAAATAAAAAGCTAAGTATAATTCAAAAACGTCATCTTAATAAACAAGTGTTATCACATCCGATACTATTTAAGTTTAACATGTTAAGCAACTGTCTATTATATCCCCATTTTCATTAACCCGACTTACTTGATCATAAGGTAAAATCCCGGTTATCATCTACCACTCAATTACCGTTAGATATTATGAAAGATCACATGTATAATCTCGTAGTACTTATATCGTTCCCTATACCGTACATATAATATGATTATTGTTAACACGACTTACATGACTTGCATTATTTTATAACAAACATGACGAATACAAGTTAAACTTGTTATTAAGTTTTCAACGATCTAATCCTAGAAAAATATTAATAAAATTTAATAAATAAATAAATTTTAGTTTTGCGTATACCAAAAATGCCTTTTTTATTTAAAAATATATATAGCAACTAATTATATTTCATTTTAAGTATTAGTTGGAATATATTATTTTATATTAAACCTTTAGCCATGATGTGTCATCAATAAAGGTCGAGTGAATGAACATTTTCTAGCCAAATTTTTTGAGGCAATTTTATTTTTGCCAAAAGTATTATATTTTTACTTTTAGCGACGGTTTTGTCGCCGATAAAGATAATTTAAATTTTTTAATATTTTTTGGCCATTAACTAATTAAAAATAAAATAATATTTTTTTTTACTTATGGCTAAAGATTTTAACATTTTTAATTTATTTCCTCTCTCAGTCACCATAATTAAATAACGATTTTATACTTTTAGCGAAGACTGTCTTTTCATGATTGTAGTGTTTGAGTGGGCACGGACATTCCTGTCCATACTTACAGGTCAATTTGCCACATGTCTATCGAAGGGGGATTTCTGTAACACCCCCTAATTTGTTATGTGGCAGCGGAAAAGTAATTAGGGTGTTACGGGAGGATCGAAGTCAAAATTTCAGAAAACGGCTTGGAAAAGACGTTTTGAAAGTTATATGTCATTCAAAATAGTAATTTTGGTACAAAAGTGAAATATCCGATTTGAAAATCCTACAAAAGTGTGGTGATTTGGAAAGAATGACATATTTGATTTTCACACCATTTAAGTTATCAGAGTATATAATGCCCGCTCCGTGTCTTGTCCTGCTCCGTTGATTACCTGAGATAAACATGCTTAAAACGTCAACACAATGGTTGATGAGTTCGTGGAGTTTGATAGAAAATAACTTTCTTTCAATGAATTCAAGAGGTGTACAATGATAATAAATACTAGTACTTTCTGAAGTAAATAGCAAGTTTGCAATTGGGTAAAAATCCATGAGTAAATCATTTATGAACTCCGATGATCAGAGGTTTTAAGTTTAAATGAAAATGAGCTACGTTGTTATATGCTCGAAATGAAATGATGGTTCAACTTTTAAAAGTAACGATATACCAAGTATTGAGTTGTCTCTATTAGAAAACACAACTAAGTCACATATGATTATAATTAAGTTCCAAGTACATGATACATAATCCAAACACATAGTTAAAACAATAGTATAAAGTTTGATGTCTATCAGTGTGGAGTGGTGGTTTACTAAATACAGCTGTATCCAAATATATATGAAGACATATATATTCATAAGGTTATATTTCCCTAAGCCTCATGACACTCAACGTTTAACTGGCATCAAGAATGATGTAAAATATTAGTGGCCCTCAGGATAGGTATTTGCCAATAACCTATAAGTTGGTTTAAATAAAGTGCGTTTGGTGGCCCATCCTGGCAAGACCAAACAGGGATTGTCAGTCCCAAATAGATCTATTCACAATTATTTACGTTCACTCGCAAGTGATTAAGGTTCATGATCGAGGGACTTTATGGCAATATGGTAAACTTAGGCAATATAGGTTTCAGGGGTTCAGGGAATATGCGTACATTAGTCTTGGAAATTATTTCTTGTTGAAATGTAGAAATATCATAGTAAGGTTAACAGTATATTCAGTTGTTATATGAATGCATATAATGAGTCTCAGTATCGTATTACAACAAGTAGTTTGAAGATGTTATCTTTCAATACGGTGTTTAAGCTAAGCAAGCAATTTGCAAGTATAACGAGTATATATCCCTTCCAAAGGGTGATTCAAAACATGTAAAGGATAGTTGATGATTTTGTGTAAATCATGAGGTTTTTCAAAGTATAAGAGTAACTTAAAACAGTTGAAGCATGTATCTCCCCCAAAAGAGTTATTAAAACAATTATTAAAAGAGTAGGGGCCACGACTCACCTTGAGTGTATATGACTGGGTGGAATTATGAGATCTATGGAAACGATCACGGAAAACGTCCTCACTACGAGACCTGGATATGAGAGAAGTCTAAGATTCTGACTTACTACTAACAATGAGTGTGGAAGTGAGAAATCGTATAACGATTGGATGATGCGAGTGTGTGATATGCTTAAATGCCTCAAGTTAAGAAAATATAATATCATATATGATATTATCTTGATTCTTATGTCAATTGACTCAAAATATTACCTCCTCAAAATATGATAAAATGATATGCAAAGTGAAGTAGTTAGATTTCTAATAACGAAAATTAAATAATGCATAACTAAAATGTATAAAATGCATATGAAGTGATAGATGAGAAATGGAAAATAAAATAAGAATGTCAAGTAAAATTAATTAGTCCTTGTCCTTTTTCCATATTTTACACTTTTTACCCTAACTGTGATTTTTGTTACACCGTTAGTCCTTCGTTAAGTCCAATGTCCAATAATAGTCCAAAACTTGTCCATATGTCCATATAAGGTTTGAAGTTAATTCAATGGTCAATTTAAGTCCTCTATAAACTGTTTTCACAGCTTCAGTCCACAAGTTTCACAGTTTGGCAATTTCAGTCCTTCCAGTTAGATCGCGTTACATTTTTAGTCCAAAGTGTAAATAATGGTGGGAAAAAGGTGGCGAGTTGTTCTATTGCTTATTTAAGTCCAATGTAACTTATTTTAACCGCTTATTTGATCGTTAGCTTATTTTTCATCTAAATGGGCCTTAACGAGCCATATATATAAGCCCATTAGTTGTTTTTAGTTATTTTCAAGTATAGTTTATGTGATTTACTTGGGCTGTTTTATAGGGTCGAAACATGATCATTTTTAAATGATGTTCATACGAAAAATGTAGCTAGTCGTGATGTTTAACAGGTCGTATAAAAATAGGATATGGTCGTTCAGTTAGATTGCGAGTTATGGTGTCATTTTATAGGCTACTTGGGACTGTTTTATATGTGCAAATTTTCTTAAATAATTCTAAGTGTTTTTCTCATATATTTATACGTGTGATATGAAGTTTTATATACGTTCGAAGGATGCATGTAACTGAAAATAAACGTGACGAGATTGTGGTTAGTAACTCTTAAGCCTCCCATGTCGGAGGTTCGTCACCTTGGTGGATTAAACCAATTTAGAATGTTCGTAAAATATATAGTATAGATTATACGTTTAGAGTGAAACATGCAACTAAAGTTTTAAACGTGAAAGTGAAGTGGGTTGTGACTTCCCAACCTTCCATAGTGGAGATATGCCACAACCTTGTGGGTTTCATGCAATCTACTCAAATAAAAGAATGTATAACGACCTATGCAAAATAAATGATACGTTCGAGTGCAAATATGAAACATGCATGGAAATGTAAAGTCGTGCAATATGAATTAGAGAGGATAAAAGGAGACTTACAACACCTTTGAAAGGTGGTGAAGAATGTTGTGGGTGTCGAATGGAGAGCAAAGGACCAAAACAGTTTACTTGATAGAACTCGAAATACGTTTTTACGTATGGTTTTCTTTTATCCGACTGCTTCTCAAAGAGAGATGGGAACTTCTGAGTCTCTAAGGTGATTAGTGAAAGTGAAAGAAGTGTAAGAGGAGTGGTGTAGGCTACCAAATGTATGGTAGTATATATAGAGATAAATTTACACACGTTTCATTGACTTTCGACTCAAATCATTGATGCTACTGTAGAGAGGAGGACACCTAAGTTGTTTACTGACAATATGAAACAATGGGGATGTATGGAAGAGTTGGTAGAACTTGTCTTTTGTTGTTGGAATGTATATATACACACGTTTTGTATATTAACGTGTGTAAAAATGGGACTAGTGAGCCTCACCATGTTCTTGCTGTCTAATCCTTCTTCCAAACATTACCTTATGTTAAAAATATCATTAGAATACCTTAGGGAAAAGTCGTGGTTCGAAATGGTTGGGTTTTGGGATTTTTACTTATGCGTTTTGGGTTAATATGGGGCAAATAAATGGGTCTTGAGAATTATAGTAAAACGTGACCTTTAAATCTGGAACTTGGCTCGTGTATAGTCTAGTGGGTGGTGATCATGGTGATGTAAAAATATGGGCATGTCGTGTTTAAGAATAATAAGAACGAGTCGCGTTTTTGAAGGGGTGTGGAGGTCCAGTTCACAAAATAACAAGAGAAGGGGTGGGCTCAACGTTGGGCCTGGAATGTGTAATGGGCTGGAAAAATAACTTCACTCCATTTGGTTTATAGTTAGTGAAATGAATTGTGATTAGTGAAAATGTAATTAAGTTATAGATCTATTAGTTTTAACTATAATTTGTAATTTGTGTAAATGGCGATTTGTGAACTATTAGTCGTTGTTAAATAAGTATATTCCGTAATACGCGTTGCGAACTGGTGTCGTTATTTAGTAAATGTCGTGATGACGTAACGCGATAATAATAATAATAAGAGAACAATTTTAATTTCCCCGTAAAAATGGGATTTATTGGACAGAAATCTGAGGTTATCATTAATCAATGAGGATTATTAAGATGGATTTTTGCGGTATCTTACAGTATCCACCCCTCAATTTTGAACTTCGTCCTGAAGTTCGGTCTATGATGGGTGTTGAAAATGTGGTGTTACGAGGTGAGAGTTTATGGAAAAATATTGTCGAGAGATTTTTATTTGGATATCGAGGAAACGAGATCCAATTAGATTCATTCGTACTAGACGAAATGAATTTGAATGTTTGGTCAACTAATGAATTCATAGGCTGTGAATATTGAAAATAACGGTCGAGAGTAGGAAGTATTTAACGCTAAATGTTCAGTGTTCTTGCGGTCGAGACTAGTGGATTTTTAATGGTAATGATTTGTAACTTAATGGTCGTGAATAGTAAAATAACGGCTAGTTTTTCCCTATAAATACCCTATTTACTTTCCCCTTTTTCTTTCCCACTTTACCTTTTTACTTCATCTCTCCCAAAAAAAAATCATGCCGCCGTTCTCCATTCTTTTCGCAACTATGTTCATCGTCTTCGCCGCCGCTTGTTTAACTCTCCTCCCCGGCGAAGATTCCGACCACTTGATCGGGATCTTGTTGGTTTTCGTACCCCTCACAATCCTAGCCGTTGTTGTGGATAAGTTTTGGGGGTAATAGTTTTTAAGCTAGTGTTGTTTGTAATGGGTCATTGTTGTGTTTCTATGTAACCTTTAATAAGTGTGGAATAAAACTCATTTACCTTTATGTTTACGAATTAGTTTCGTTGTGGCTTTTAATATTTTGTTGCATTTACGACGCAGAATAATCAAGGTGATTCATCCTGTGGTGGCTCTTGCTATCGCTGGGTTGGTGATGGTTTTTGTTGCTATGGTGGGCCAACCTATTGAAGATTCTATGCCTTTTATTGTGTTCATTGTATTATTAGCACTTCCGATGTTAATCGTCTCGCTATGTATTAATTTTCGTGGTTTTTAATGAAATTTATGTTATTTGTGTTTGCCACATATTGTTGTGAATTCTTATAGTTTCCATGTTTGTATTCTTCTCAGTTTCCTAGAATAGAGGTGATGGGAATTAGGTGTGGATATTTACTGGGGCTTGCCAAAAGTGATGTTCATGAACCGTTTATTTTATCCCAAAATCTTACTTTGGAATGAAAATTGTTATTAAAGACTTTGAAAAGATAACTGTTCCATTTATAACATGATTCTTCCTAAATTATACATAGGTAGCTAGGCTATGTATAATTGAGGACCAAATGATGTGATGCTTGGTTCAGTTATTATGATGTTTATGTTTCTTCAAGGAATCTTATATGGTTCAATTATAATGGCTCCGTCACAAAGTCGGACACCCTTTGATTATTTCTAAAAGGATTAGAAAGTTTTTGTTCATATTCCGAGGATAAATCAGGAATTTCTAAAGTGATACTAGGATATCATTGGTGTAAACTTAGGTTTTAGATGAAGGTTCCTTACAATGTGGCATTAGTCTATTGTTTGATCAGATGTGGTGTTTAGTCAAATTCCTAAGGTGATATCAAGGTATTGTTACATATCAACTATGAATAGGGAAAGTGGAATAGAAATGGAAATAGACATAGATTACAACGATTACTGAAATATTACAAGGTAGAGATTCATACGGTAGAACGATAGTTGTTGCACTTAGGTTACATCCATCAAACCTAAGGCAAGGTACATAAGGAAATACGACTTAGAAAATCTTAAACTAGGGTTTATTTTTAGTACAGCAGGAATCCATTCATCTGCTTAACATAGAGGTCCTTCTTTGACACAGTTGAGATTCTTTGACGGGTTCTTATTCCCTTGTACAAATCTTGGGCCCCCAATGGGCTTTGTAGTTCGGGCAATGACTCTTGTAATGCCTTATTCCACCACATTCATGGCATTTTATGGGTGATGGTTGCTCATTTCCTTCCATGGTTTTGCAATCTCTTGTCTTGTGGCCTGTTTTCCTGCACCTTTCGCATTTAGCAATGCAATGTCCGGTGTGATGCATCTTACATCTTTGGCACAGAGGTTGCTTTCCATAGTAGTTGTCTCTTTTAGTAGGGGTGGTGACGCAGTTTCTTCCCACTTCTGGTTTGGACCTTTGCTGGCGAAGATAGTCAATGCGGTCTTGTAGATGATTGCGGATGCAAACATCATTGTGGAACTCACATTCCTTGAGAATAAGGAATCCTCTCTTCTCAAGTTTGTGCTTTTGGTTATTTTTTTTAAGTGCAATATCTTGCCTAATTCTTTGTGCACATGTGCGGATAGGTTTTGTCATCCTCCTTGAATTCTTTAGGTAATCTGGCTTACACCCCATGAAACTTTCATGGTTGTGTCTACAAGGTATAGCCATCCTTCTTTCTTTCTTGGCTATGTCGTTGTCTCTCGGATGAACTATTGTAGTCACTTCGTGCATCACTGTAACGATATTGTTTTCAAGTTCCCCGATGGTTTTAGGAATCATGGTTGTGGTAAGTGCTGAGGGGGTATGGGTGTTGCTCATGTTGGCCATCTTCAATGACTACAACAAGAAACACTGATTTAGTATTCACTTTATCATTAGAATAATTTCAAATAATAAAGTATTTGCATATTATTGCTAACAATGTGATCTTAATACAAAATCAAAACCAATTGAGGATCATAGAAATATGATGTGTCTGGGTAGCATTATAAAATAATAATCATCTCTTGATATGGGATTGTTAAGGAACAAATGATTCATCTACAAAAGCTGAAGTTTAACAACTTTCTCTTCATTCATCGAGTTTTCTTTTGAAAATTTGTTCTTGGAATTCTATGGTTTATTGTTTAGTTGTGGTATATTTGATGTATAATCACCGATACAATCATCAATATCGACATAACTCTAATAATTTGTTTGATTGATTTTTGCAAAACAACCAACACAAGGTCTTTTATTAATGTCTCATTGATTCACGTGAAGTTATTTGTTTACCTAAGAGAGTAACAAATGGTGAGGTTTTGCATGGCTCTTTGTACTTATAGCATTATAATAGAGCTTGGTGGGAGGAATTTGTTTTCAATAGAAGGATATAATGGAAAAAGACTGTCATAGATTAAAAGTCGATTACAAGTTCTGAGAGTTACAGAATTATTGAGAAATACATGGAATACTAACCAAAACTATTTGGTTTATTGAGTACAACAACGATACTTAAGATCAGTTACGTCTCTGATGTAGACGTCTAACTTCTGCCTCAAGATCCAGTTGTGCAGCTTCCATGGCTGAGAAACGTTCCTGGCACGCATTCATCTGATTAGCTAACATGTTTTCCAAGGCTGCAATCTTTTGGCTTTGGATTCTTGTTGTGTCTCTAGCCAACCATAATGCTCTTTCAATGTCTTCAATCCTAATGTGTGTTTGAGTATGGCCTCTACCCAAATAGCGGGTTCTGGCATCCAAGTTTCTAAGTTCCTGCTCGTAATTGTCCTTCATGTTACCAACATTTACTCTTAAACCAAATACTTCTCGTCTCTCAGCATCTGTCCTCTTGAACAGGGTGTCAATGTTACGATCATACCATTCAAATCGTAATGGGTGTAACTCTTTTAGTTGTTCAGAGTGAGCGTCTAGTATGCTAGTGTATTGGTAAAGACGAGTCCATATGGAGTCACGGGTGTCTACATTGTAGTCAGGAGAATTGGGTGAGGATACATTGTTTGGGATATCTGGCATGGAGAAATCTGAGGTATTGGGTAGGGGAGAATTTAGCTCGATCTTCTTCCAAGTCATTTCTTGTTGTGAACTCTGTCCATATACAAATGTTGGTTGACCACCAATCAAATCTTCATCTGAATATGATTCGGTTGCTCTCCTAAGTTTCTGACGTGGAGGTGAGTGAGTAGGTGATGACGGAGGTGATTTCTGAGTGAGTTCTATGTCGGGCTGAGGTTGTGACATTTGTACATAAGGATCTTCAGTATCTGGTGCAATTTGGTAGGTAGGTGACGCATGTGTAGTAGGAGGGACAGTCTTTGTGATATCGTCTAGTTTGGAAGACATGGTACTGTAGCAATCGAAAATAGTAATTATGAATATTCATACGTTTAAGGTGTAACATTGAGTGTGAAATAATACGGTGTGTAATGTGTGAAGAGAGACATCAAGCATGTAAAGATTAGTACAAAACAATCTTAATAGGTAATATATTGAGCACGGCAGTCTGCAGACACGGATGGCGTAAAATGATATGGTGTAAAATCATTTATTTTAAAAGTGTAGTTATAGTTCAATGTTTGAAAACATTTGATTCTCTATAACCTGTGGCTCTGATGCCAATCTGTAACACCCCCTAATTTGTTATGTGGCAGCGGAAAAGTAATTAGGGTGTTACGGGAGGATCGAAGTCAAAATTTCAGAAAACGGCTTGGAAAAGGCGTTTTGAAAGTTATATGTCATTCAAAATAGTAATTTTGGTACAAAAGTGAAATATCCAATTTGAAAATCCTACAAAAGTGTGGTAATTTAGAAAGAATGACATATTTGATTTTCACACCATTTAAGTTATCAGAGTATATAATGCCCGCTCCGTGTCTTGTCCTGCTCCGTTGATTACCTGAGATAAACATGCTTAAAACGTCAACACAATGGTTGGTGAGTTCGTGGAGTTTGATAGAAAATAACTTTCTTTCAATGAATTCAAGAGGTGTACAATGATAATAAATACTAGTACTTTCTGAAGTAAATAGCAAGTTTGCAATTGGGTAAAAATCCACGAGTAAATCATTTATGAACTCCGATGATCAGAGGTTTCAAGTTTAAATGAAAATGAGCTACGTTGTTATATGCTCGAAATGAAATGATGGTTCAACTTTTAAAAGTAACGATATACCAAGTATTGAGTTGTCTCTAATAGAAAACGCAACTAAGTCACATATGATTATAATTAAGTTCCAAGTACATGATACATAATCCAAACACATAGTGAAAACAATAGTATAAAGTCTGATGTCTATCAGTGTGGAGTGGTGGTTTACTAAATACAGCTGTATCCAAATATATATGCAGACATATATATTCATAAGGTTATATTTCCCTAAGCCTCATGACACTCAACGTTTAACTGGCATCAAGAATGATGTAAAATATTAGTGGCCCTCAGGATAGGTATTTGCCAATAACCTATAAGTTGGTTTAAATAAAGTGCGTTTGGTGGCCCATCCTGGCAAGACCAAACGGGGATTGTCAGTCCCAAATAGATCTATTCACAATTATTTACGTTCACTCGCAAGTGATTAAGGTTCATGATCGAGGGACTTTATGGCAATATGGTAAACTTAGGCAATATAGGTTTCAGGGTTCAGGGAATATGCGTACATTAGTCTTGGCAATTATTTCTTGTTGAAATGTAGAAATATCATAGTAAGGTTAACAGTACATTCAGTTGTTATATGAATGCATATAATGAGTCTCAGTATCGTATTACAACAAGTAGTTTGAAGATGTTATCTTTCAATATGGTGTTTAAGCTAAGCAAGCAATTTGCAAGTATAACGAGTATATATCCCTTCCAAAGGGTGATTCAAAACATGTAAAGCATAGTTGATGATTTTGTGTAAATCATGAGGGTTTTCAAAGTATAAGAGTAACTTAAAACAGTTGAAGCATGTATCTCCCCCAAAAGAGTTATTAAAACAATTATTAAAAGAGTAGGGGCCACGACTCACCTTGAGTGTATATGACTGGGTGGAATTATGAGATCTATGGAAACGATCACGGAAAACGTCCTCACTACGAGACCTGGATATGAGAGAAGTCTAAGATTCTGACTTACTACTAACAATGAGTGTGGAAGTGAGAAATCGTATAATGATTGGATGATGCGAGTGCGTGATATGCTTAAATGCCTCAAGTTAAGAAAATATAATATCATATATGATATTATCTTGATTCTTATGTCAATTGACTCAAAATATTACCTCCTCAAAATATGATAAAATGATATGCAAAGTGGAGTCGCTAAATTTCTAATAGCGAAACTTAAATAATGCATAACTAAAATGTATAAAATGCATATGAAATGATGGATGAGAAATGGAAAATAAAATAAGAATGTCAAGTAAGATTAATTAGTCCTTGTCCTTTTTCCAGATTTTACACTTTTTACCCTAACTGTGATTTCGTCACATCGTTAGTCATTTGTTAAGTCCAAAGTCCAATAATAGTCCAAAACTTGTCCATATGTCCATATAAGGCTTGAAGTTAATTCAATGGTCAATTTAAGTCCACTATAAACTGTTTTCACAGCTTCAGTCCACAAGTTTCACAGTTTGGCAATTTCAGTCCTTCCAGTTAGATCGCGTTACATTTTTAGTCCAAAGTGTAAATAATGGTGGAAAAAAGGTTGTTAGGAACACACTTTGTAATATTTCAAGTCTTGTTCAAATGCGATAAAATGTTGCTTTCATGGACTTTATGTTTGTAATTATAGCCCGGTCCATTAGAAGTCCATGGGCCGGCTAATGAAGAGTAAAATGTAATTAGTTTCTAGAAAGTCACCCCATGTGCTTAACCCTAGACCGTTGCCTATAAATAGAAGGCATGGGGTGCCTCATTTTATGTTGGTTATTCATGTATTATGCGCAAGCCTTGTTCCTTAATCATTCGAATAGTGAAAGCCTTCCATTCTCTCTTATTCTCTTTAGCTTATTTGCTTATCTACTTATCTCCTTTAGCGTAGCTTATTAAAGTAATAGTAGTACGAGTTTTACTTTAGATTACGTGTGTGTGTTTGAGATATTAGTGACCTACAAGTGGTATCAATCGCCAAGGGATAGTTAGGATCGTGTTTTTGAGTCATTAGTATCGTTAATTACGTTGGTTTTATAGATTTCGTAAGGTTTTAGTTCAAATCTTAACGTTAAACTCTTGTTTTTGTTGAAAAGTAGCTTTGATCTCATTGAAATTTCACAATTCTTCATCGAATTTCATTTTTTATACGTTAACGAGCTTAATCTTCATCAAATCTTGTGATTACTAATCGTTTAAAGTAAAAAACAATCGGGTTTATTGGTTATTTGGACGATTTGGTGTAATCCGTGTTATTAGCGAATTGGAAAAGTTGATGAAAAGTGAGATTTTTGGTTTCTGAGTGAACTTCGACAACTAAGGGTTTATCGCATTTTGAATCAAGATAAGTTAGGGTTTCATCGCAGTTCGAATCAAGATAAGTTAGGGTTTCATCGCAGTTCGAATCAAGATAAGTTAGGGTTTCATCGCATTTGGCAGATCTTCAGTTATCGGCATTGGGACTCAGTATTGTACTTTCTTGTATAAGAAAGTGAAAATACTTCGACTTGGTTGCTTTTCTTCTCTTGTACAAGAGTTGAGAATTATCGAACTTGGAATTGAGATAAAACTATCGCTATTGCCATAAATTATCGCAGTTTGCTATCTTATCTTATCGCAGTTTGATATTTTATCGCATTTCGCTATAACTTATTGTTAGGATCTCTGAGAAATAAGGAATTTCTCATTGCTGCCGATAGTGAAGCTGGTTCCTGCCGATAGTTATTCATTGCTGCTGCGGTTGGTTCCTGCCGATAGTTTAAGTTTGTTTCTGCCGATAGTGTTTATTGCTGCGGATATTATTGTTTGTTATCCGTATGTTTAGTAAGGTTGTTAGATTTATTTTTAGAAGAGATCATCTTTATCTCTTCACACGTTTTCTTGTAAGACGGGTTAGGGTTAGGGTTTCTTATCATTATAAAAGAAACATCCCGTCCATGAGTTTAATGTACCTTTATCAATTACAATATTCAATAACATAATTCTTAGTTCATAGTCTGATCCATAGAGGATCATTGTCTTTTAATATTCTTGTTGTTTAGTTTCCGCATAAACACAAGTCTTACACCTAGAGGTTCTCGTTTAACCAAGCTCAATCAAGCTCGAAGTACTCGATCCTACAAGTGGTATCAGAGCCTGGTGAGGATCTCTGATAAAGAAGAATTGTTTGGAGCAGATCTGATAGGGTTTATTGTCGACTGCAGAAAATTGTGAAAATTATTGAGGTAAACGTATTTTATTTTGAAGATCAGTAGCGACAAGCATTTTATTAATCGAATTGTGATATATTAATTGAAGATTGGAATAAAGGGTTTGTCGTTTATCGGTTGTGAATATATAAACCTCATACTGTATTAGGCAATCGTGGGTCCGGTTGTTACGTTGATCAGTGGGGTTATTTTCATTTAATTGGTCGGTCAATTAAATATAACGTGGGTCCGTTGTGATTGGTAGACTGCTGCTCTTGTCGCTTGTGGTTTTAATTGATCAAGTTGTTTGTCGGTTGTTGATTTAATTTTGGGGTACTGTTCGAAGGTTATTGGTCATTTGGGTTTCATCAGTGAGTGGTGAATTATTGTTGGTCAGTGTGAAATTGATTCTGGTCTTTGAGCAGTTTTGCTGTTAGTATCAAACAATAAACCTTTTTCATACCATTCTCTTAAACCATAATAAAATGACTTCATCCGGAACTGATGAATATGAGAAATGGGCTAAGAAGATGGAACAATGGATCTCCAACAGAGATCATAACCTCTGGAATGTTATTCTTAATGGGAACAGCAAGAAGAGTATTAGGAGAGATCAGGAGGGGAAAATAATCATACTTCCACCTGTATCAGCTGAGGAGCAGGTTGCTGTGCAAAGGGAGACCAAAGCAAGAACTCTTTTGCTTCAGGCTCTCCCAGCAGACCACATGAGTGATTTTAAACACCTGGATGATGCTAGGAAGATCTGGTGTGCTGTAAAAACCAGATTTTTAGGGAATGATGAGTTCAAGAAGTCCATGCTCAAGCAGGAGGTCCAGGAGTCCAAGATATCAGTGGCTGGAGACTTTGCTTTGATGGGTTTTCCATCTCAGGTACCAAAGTGTCATTTTGGTTGTCATGATTTATATGCTTTGCTTAAGAAAGATTTTGATGAAATGAAGCCTAAATATAATGAATTGTTTGTTGAAGTCAAAGCGTATAAAAATGCTGTTAATACATTAGAAAAACAAAAAGTTTGGTACCAAAATAATCAGTTAGCTTATGAGGAAAAGATAAGGGTTTTAGAGAGGGACTTGAAAAACACCACTAATGAGCTTAAATATTCTGAGTCTCAAAAAGCTAAGGTGGTGTTAGAGAAACAGGATTTGCAGACTAAGCTAGACAACACCTTGGGTAGGTTTGATAAATGGAAAGAAACATCTAAAAACCTAAACAAGTTAATTGATAGTTCTATGTCTGTCAGAACCAAACGTGGTTTAGGGTTTGGAGACTATATAGGGCCAGATCAAGTTTATGACCCTAATGAGTATAGTGTTTTTGACCCTGAACCTGTAGACTATCAAATTCCTGTTAAGTTTGTCAAGGAAGGAGAATTGCATGCTGTTCCTCCTCCCATAAGAGGAGTGTTTAAACCTGTCCCTATTCACTCAGACCTTGACATTGACTTAGATGAGTCACACATGACATATGGCAAAAAGTCAAAAGACTTATCTGATTCTGAGTGTAAAACTGATGACTTTGTCTCTTGTTCTACAAGTGACAAGTCCTATGAATCTAAGTCCACAGACTATGTCTCATGTGATTCAAGTGATAAGTCTGTCACACCCAAGTCTCATGACTTCTCCACAAAAGTAGCTGATGATAAACCCATTTCTAATCAAACAGCCTCTTTCGACAATAGTTCTCTTAATACTGTTAAAATTAGTTCTCCTTCAAGTAATGGTAGTGAGACTTTTGTGTGTAATAAAACAAGACATGGAAAGAACAAAAAGATTAAAAAGAAATCTTGTTTTGTTTGTAGAAGTTATTCTCATTTAATTAAGGATTGTGATTTTTATGAGAATAAATCGGGTATGTGTGCTGAGCAATCTAGACCTTTATGGAAAAATGTAGAGAATATTCCCCCATTTATCCCTAGAGCAAATGCATTTCCTGCTGGTAATGCAAAACGACCAGCACCTGTTCATGCTGGTATGCCTTTTAGACCCGCAGCTGTTCCTACTGGTAAGCCAGTTCCAGCTGGTAATACCAAATCTGCTGGTTGGAGAAGGAATGTTGCTAGACCATTCTACAGACCTACAAGCTCTTATTTTCAAAATGATTATAGGTTTATGTATTATGACCCAATGTATGTGGGAGGGGAAAGATGGGATAATAATGTTCAGTACACAGGAGGTTGGTCGTGGAGACCCAATGGCTGGGATTGAGGGGAGGTATAAGCCTAAGGGGAGGCTTATTGTTGTATATTTTGTGCTAACTAATTTTTTTTAGTTTGTTTTGTATTCACTAACTAAAATAATGCAGCTGTTGTATTTGTTGCTTTCTATTATTGAGTGAGTGGTTACTGCTGTTGCATTTATTGGTCTATTACTGATCTTTGTGGGAACTGATTGGGTTATATTATTTCAACCTCGATCTGATTGGCTGTCATTCTCATGCAATATTGATAGCTGTTATCAATCACATATGGACATTAATGGCTAGTCATGTGACCTCATACTAGTTGGCTTTTATTTTATTTGTGTGGTCAGACGTGGGTGATCGATGAAGTGAAGCAAACTGGATTTGGTCAACTGGAATTATTTGATTTGGGGTCAAGGTATTAACATGTGCTATTGACTGAATTAATGGGATGAATTGGTGTCTGACGTGGAGTTAGTTTGAGGGGTCAGCGAAGTAATCAGTGCTTGTCACTTATGGGACTACATTGTTCGCTATATCTAGTTAAAGATATTATTGGTTGGATTGTGGAAGATTAATAAAATTAACCTCGTACAGTTACGGTGGTCTATTAATTGGTGTTTGGATGTTTCTGCTGCTAAGGATTTATTGGTCGATTGTTTAATTGGTGTGTCCATGGGTCAGTAGAGCATAGTGATTTAATTATTCTTGTACTGAGTTGATATCAGTTATTGGTTCGTATGACTGCTGCTACTATTGATTCATTTTAATTAAGTGAAGTGGTGATTGGTGGACTCATTGTATGATATTACCGCTGCTATTGATTAAATCTACCTCGTACTGTCATGGGGTGAATTGACTCGATGGTGTTTTTATTGGCGTTAATGTCATATCACGTGGAGCAGATATGTTAGTTGTCATTGATGCATTATTATTGGTCAAGATTATATGGAGTATATTTTATTATGGTCAATGAATTGTTTGGTGGGCTCAAGTGATGGGCTTGCTATTTTATTCTGCTGCTGAGATTTCTTGATACTGCTGCTACGCTATTCGGTTCCTGCTGACAGTGTACCAGTTCCTGCTGGTAACATAATTCCTGCTGCTCGGTTCCTGCTGTTCAGATTCTGCTGCTCGTGTTAAAAAAAAAAGCTCACCATGAGGGTACGGCTCTGGTGTGATAATCAAATCCGTTGATAGCTGTAATAGCTTGCTCAAAGCTATAGGGTACTTCAACTCACCCATGATTCAGTTCTGAGAGTTGAAAATGGTTCTCAATTCACCATGGATGTAACCCTTTATGGGATCCAAAGAATTGGCTAGTCCACAAAAGTATGGTTTGTGGTAAAGACACTTGGTATCCATATTTGGTATTCAATTCACCAAGGTTTGCTGTAACCCAAGAATTGACTAGTCCTGAGCAAACGGCTACAGGTAAAGACAAGTCAAATCCGTTTATAGTTGCTGATTTGCTAATAAATCAGATGGTTATCAATATACCATGGTCTAACACACCTAAACATTGGCTACTCCAGTAGTGATGGCTATTGGTAAAGAGACATCAAATCCATTAATTTTCAATGATTCACCTCTCACAGGAGTTCACACACCTGGATGTGATGAGAATAGTCTGAAACTTAAGTGATTTGATGTACATATTGTCATAATAGCAGCCAAGCTCAAGTGAATGTCATGGTGACCAGTTTACATGTTTTGCAGAAGATTTCCTATTGCTGATGAACTATTGAAGTTGCTGCTGGATGTTATAGATGTTGGAATCTTGCAGATTATATTTGTTGCTGCTGGTTACTAATTATTGCTGCTGCTAAATCGCAATCCTCAAGCCTGAGAAGTTAAAGCTCTATCACGTTGGAATCTTGCAGGTTAACCTAGTCAACCTCAAGATTAGGGGAGGATTGTTAGGATCTCTGAGAAATAAGGAATTTCTCATTGCTGCCGATAGTGAAGCTGGTTCCTGCCGATAGTTATTCATTGCTGCTGCGGTTAGTTCCTGCCGATTGTTTAAGTTTGTTTCTGCCGATAGTGTTTATTGCTACGGATATTATTGTTTGTTTTCCGTATGTTTAGTAAGGTTGTTAGATTTATTTTTAGAAGAGATCATGTTTATCTCTTCACACGTTTTCTTGTAAGACGGGTTAGGGTTAGGGTTTCTTATCGTTATAAAAGAAACATCCCATCCATGAGTTTGATATATCTTTATCAATTACAATATTCAATAACATAATTCTTAGTTCATAGTCTGATCCATAGAGGATCATTGTCTTTTCTTCTTTAATATTCTTGTTGTTTAGTTTCCCGCATAAACACAAGTCTTACACCTAGAGGTTCTCGTTTAAACCAAGCTCAATCAAGCTCGAAGTACTCGATCCTACACTTATCGCACTTTAAGATAACATATTCAAATTGTCATTGTTTATCGCACTTTCTAGTTTTATCGCATTTTCTACTATCGATATCGCTATTGAAGCTTATCACACTTGGTGAACTGTACTTATCGCACTTGGTGAACTGTACTTATCGCACTTCAGTGAACAACACTTATCGCAATTGGACAAAATCTTCTGATTTCCAAACCAACTTAACATAACTCATCAACACATATCTTAAATTATCTTTAAGATCCAAAAATGTCTCAACCACCTCACTTCAATTACTACTATCAGCTACAGCAATATCCTCAACAACAGCAATTTCATCCTCAGTATCAACAACAACAAGCATTCGTACAACAGGATCAATTTCTCTCTCCACCACAAGTATCCCCACAACAAATCATGCAACAGAATCAAATGCTGAACAATCCATCCTACTCCAGAGAGCCACATTGGTTTAACAAGATGTGTGAGGCAATCAGCAGTCAGCAATCTCGACATGAAGCTGGGAATCAGGACACTCCACCTATGCTGACACCTGGTAACTATGTGCAGTGGGCTAGTAGATTTCTCAGATTCATTGAACTCCGTAAACCCCATGGGAAATATCTTAAGCAAGCCATTGAAGAAGGACCCTTTCCTGTTCCAGTAACTGTTGTTCAAGGAACTTCAGACAGAGAAGAAACATCAACTCCCATTGCTGTCGCTAACTACACAACTGAACAAACACTGCAACAAGAGGCAAATCAATTGGCAATGTCTTACATACTTCAGGGAATTCCCAATCCCATTTATCGAAGTATTGATGCTCAAAAGACTGCCAAAGACATGTGGGAACATGTGCATCTTCTAATGGAAGGAACTGAGTTAAATCAAGAGGACCTTGAGTCAAAGCTTTACATGGAATACAATAATTTCATCATGGAACCAGGGGAGACAATTGAATCATACTACCACCGTTTCACAAATGTTGTAAATGACCTCGATCGTCATGACATCAAGTTACCTAAGATTGCTATCAATTCAAAATTTCTGGGTTGCCTTGGACCAGAATGGCAGAAATATGCAACGTTTGTCAGGCAAACTAAGAAGATTGGTGAAGTCAAGTATGGACTAATGTATGACTTTCTGAAACAACATCAATCTGAGGTAGATAAGGAAGTTGCAGCATGAGGCGGTTTCATACCAGCACCAACACCTAACTCACTTGCTCTCGTTGCTCAATCCAACTTTCCACTACCAAACCAGGAATTTGGTCAATCATCTTTCCAACCGAGTTTTCAACCACAACCTTCTAACCAAATCATCCCATATGAAGCACCATCACAATACTCTGACAACCAAATGGTTCCATATAACAACTCAGATTCTATGTTGTACTCAAACGCTGATTATGATGAAGAGGAGGATGCATTCAACTCTCTTAATGAAGCATTTGGATTAATTGCTAAGGCATTTGGCAAGTTCACTAAATCCAACAATCGTCTTCGTTCATCTTCCAACACCAGGAATCAAGCTGTTATTAACGATGGCAGAGTGGAAATTCAGAATCGGTCTTCAGGCAGATATGGTTCAGGAAACAGTGGAAACTATGGGTCTCAGAGGTTTCAGTCAGGAGGGAATAGGTTTAATTCTGCAGGGGGTAACAGGAACAGTGTAGGAACTACATAGAGCAGAAATCAGATGGCTGGGAATGCACAGAAAGGCATTGCAAATACTTCAATCACATGCTACAACTGTGGTGGGAATGGTCACATGGCAAATGCGTGTCCAAAGCCTCGTACTATGGGCAGTGCATATCACAAGGAAGCTCTTCTAATGGCTCTCAAAGATGAAAAAGCAGCAGGAATGATAACTCAGAATGAACAAAGCTTCATGGCTAATGCTGCATCTGATGATGAGATGGAAGATCTTGAAGCAAATGCTGCAGTAATGCTCATGGCAAACATGCAAGAGATGAACATGTCCGAGACAGGCCCGGTCTATGACATCGATGGTCTATCTCAGGTACCTGATCCACAATGTCTTATACATGAAATTGCTTCACCATCTGCATCTTCATCTACAAATGACAATTTTGTTCAACATGATTCATCATTCTCATCTCCATCAGATGATCCAATAAACACTGTTGTATCATTTGATGATGATAAAACCGTCGTTTCATTTGATGATACTGTTGAAGATGAAAATTTGGATCCTCTTGAACAAAATGATCCTTTGACTGATCAAGATTCAGAGATTCAGGCCTTGTTAATGACCACCCAATCACAAATTGAAAAATGCAATGAAATCAATAAAAATCTGAAAGAGAAAATTGCATTGTTAACGAAGGACAATGAGTGCTATAAACTACAACTTTCAGGATATCAAAAACAAGAAAAACGTGAAAAAGGTTTTGAGATTGCTTTCCAAAAAGAGTACGTCAAAGTTCAAAATTTAGAAAGTCAAGTTCGTGAGCTAACCGTTTCTAAGGCAGAGCTTCTCTCTCAAAAAGAAAAGGATCAATTTGAATTCAAAAAACAAATTAATTCTTTAAATTCTGAGCTGTTAAAAACTCAATCTGAGCTTTCAATATCTCAGAATAATCTTCTTGAAGAAAAGCAAGCCTCAAGTAAACGTGTCGACTCATATCTTGAAGAAATTGTCACTTTGGAATCCAAACTTAAAGAGTTTCAAACTATTGTCTACAAAAATGGTGAATCCATAACTCAAATTCAAAGGCTATCGGTAAAACTAGTTCCGAAAGGAGTTGGATTTGCTATTGGCAGTGACCAACCACGTTTTCTTTCAAAAGTACTCAACAAAAATCCCAAGTTATACAGTGCCGAATTATTACTTGATGATACCTTTCAAAGAGTTGTTGTGCTTGGTAATGATGAAGAACTTGAAATTCTTGAACGTCAAAAAGAACTTGAGAGTCGACCAAAAACTGAAAAAGATTTTTCCAGAGTTCATCATGATTATAATGCAAGACTTCAAATCAAATTTGTCCCCTCAAAGGACGAAACAGAACAAACGTTTGTTAACACAAACATACATGCTTCACCTACAATACTTCCTGTTTCCAAAAATGTTGCACATATCAAGGATTCTTTGACTGAGGATGATGATGTTGATCCAAAATTACCAGAAAGTAAATTATTTCGATATTTTGATATAATTATGGAAGACATATTTTTCTTGGAAAATGAAATTGAGTTTAATTCTCAAATCGAAGTCTCTACTTTTCTTTCCCTAGTCGCGAAAGAAAAGCGAGACATTCTTCAAAAGAAAATTCTGCCTCATGTCAAACATCTAAAGAAATATGCAACACAATGGGAACAAGAATTATTCGCGGAAGTTGTATCTATGAAGGGCATTTTCAAAGAACAAGACGAAAAAATTCAAAGACAAAA
Source organism: Artemisia tridentata subsp. tridentata (assembly GCA_021014915.2). Lineage (NCBI taxonomy): Eukaryota > Viridiplantae > Streptophyta > Magnoliopsida > Asterales > Asteraceae > Artemisia > Artemisia tridentata. The sequence continues at coordinate 23,699,416 of CP139505.1, forward strand.
ACTTAAAAAGACAACTTTGACAAACGAAAATGATCGACTCTTAGAAAAAGTTCTGTGTTATGACGTTGTTTCTGTGATTATGAATTCGCTTTATGAGTCATGCAATGAATTACTTGTGAATGATCATGCTGTAAATATTGAGATGTTGCAAATGGAGATAGAAAATTTGGTCAAAGAGAATGAGGATCTTCGACAAATCAACAATGATGTGGAAAACAAAGTTTTTAATCTTCAAAAAAGGCTTGATTGGTGTCAAAATCAAAGTGCTGAATTTGAACTAAAATTTCAAAATCTCATAGGATCTTTATCATTTCAAAACAGTCATATTCCTGAAAATCACAAGGAAACAAAGGCTTTCTTAAGACTTAAACTGTTTGAAAATGAAAAGGAACTGGATGAAATTCTTCAAAACAGAAATGACACAGTCCGCCTCAACAGAAAATTAGATTCACAAAATCAAGAATTCCAACACATCATTGTTCCAAAACATCATTGTTGATCTGAAGAAGAAAATCAGAGTTTTAGACAAAGGCAAAGCAAATGTTCATAAGATTGCCCCAGGGATGTATGTAGTAGACAAAGCAATTACCCAAGCATCAGACTCAACCACTAATGCAAACACTTCTACTTCCACAGGACTAGATACTATCTCTAAGGCTAGCAGTTCCAAGACTCCCAAGAAACAACAGAAGAGTAGAGTCAGGAAGTCTAGGAATGGATCATCTAAGTCTTCAGAAGTTAAAGAAAGTAGTTTGAATAACACAGATGTAATGTCAGGAATAGAATCGACCTTAGCTAAATCCAATTATAGGAATGATGTAACAAATGTTGAATCTATGAATGATAATGTTGATGTTATGATTGATGCTAGTTGTATTGTTTGTCATACTAGTATATTATCAGGTGATCATCAAAACTGCATTGCGAAAACTCTGTTAAAACGGAAAAAGAAACGAACTAGTGGCTCTTCCTCTAGGCTCAAAACTGTTGCCAAGTCCATTTTAGGGAAACCACCACTAGTTGTTTCTGAGCAAACCGTTGAAACACCCATAGCCAAACCTAAGACAACCACATCACCCAGTGCATTCATTAGGAAAAAGGCTGAGACTAGTTGGACATGGCAACGTTGGTTTCAAAACACTGCATGTTTTAAATGGGTTCCTAAGATAATTAAATCTTGTGTTACTAACCCAACGGGTCCAACCGTTACCAATTCTCCACCTGTTTCCAATGTTTGTGATGCAGGTGATCCAAATTGTCCTATGGATTGTTGATAGCGGGTGTTCCCGACACATGACCGGCAACCTCAAGCTTCTCACAAACTTTATCGCAAAGTTCATCGGAACGGTCAGGTTCGGGAATGATCACTTCGCAGCAATAATGGGCTATGGAGATTATGTTAATGGGAACATCGAGATCAGTCGTGTATACTATGTTGAAGGCCTTGGTCATAATTTATTCTCAGTGGGACAATTCTGTGACGGAGATTTAGAAGTAGCATTTAGGAAGAAGACTTGCTTCATTCGTGATCTTCAAGGAAATGATTTGATGAAAGGAAGACGCAAAACCAGTCTATACACCATATCCTTTGAAGGCATGACAGCTTCATCTCCTATCTGTTTACTCTCCAAAGCTAATCCCACAAAGGCTTGGTTATGGCATAAAAGATTGTCTCATCTCAATTTCAAAACCATGACTGACCTTGCAAGACATAAATTGGTTGATGGATTACCCAAATTCAGATATGCCAAAGATCATTTGTGTTCTGCATGTGAACAAGGGAAAAGTCACCGTGCTCACTTTCCTCCCAAAACAGAACACAACACAGATCATGTCCTCCAGCTGCTACATATGGATTTGTGTGGTCCAATGCGGGTTCAAACTATAAACGGGAAAAGGTACATTTTGGTGATAGTAGATGACTACTCACGATGGACATGGGTCTACTTTCTTTGGACAAAAGATCAAGTTCCTTCAATGGTCATCACGTTTCTCACAAAGATTCAAGTTCAAGTCCGTAACACCGTCAGGATTATTCGAACAGACAACGGCACTAAATTTAAGAATCAAACCCTTCGGGAATACACTGAGAAGCATGGGATTGTTCATCAATATTCAATTGCTCGCACTCCCGAACAGAATGGTGTAGTTGAAAGACGAAACCGTATGCTTGTGGAAGCAGCTAGAACAATGTTGATCAATGCTCAATTGCCAGATTACCTTTGGGTTGAAGCTGTTAATACTGCATGTTATACTCAGAACCGCGACATGATCAATAGACGACACAACAAAACTCCATATGAGCTTATTCAAGGCAGAAAACCAAACATCAACTACTTTCATGTTTTTGGAGCACTGTGTTACCCGAAAAATGATAGAGATGATCTTGGTAAATTAAAGGCCAAAGCAGACATCGGGATATTCGTTGGCTACTGTGAGAATTCTAAGGGATATAGAATTTGGAATCGTTGGACCGGGGAAATTCAAGAGACTATACACGCCAATTTTGATGAACTCACGAATATGGCTTCTGAGCAAGACCGCTTAGAACCCGAACATAACCGTCTAAACTTCCCTGAATCTTCGGCTGCACCTTTACCCTTTAACAGGAAGGATCTGGAAGATTTGTTTGCACCAATGTTTGATGAAGTTTGTGTTCGTCGTGCATCAGATGCTTCCACCAGTTCCGCTGCTCAACAAGTTCCAAATCAAGCACCTGATCAATCTGCAACTACTTCTACAGCAGTTGATAACGATGCACCTCAACCTGAACCCTCATCACCCATGGTTCAAACACCTCCACCTGCAGTTGAAGATTCTTCCCCCACTTCTAACCAAGTTCCCACACCTTCTGATTATGACGGGAATGCATTTTTCAATCCATTTGCTCCACCACCAACCATTCCAGAAATAGGAGAATCATCCTCGAGCAACATGGACCCGTCATCTCACCAAAACAACATTCAACATTTTCCTTCCACCCACAAATGGACAAGAGATCATCCTTTGGTAAATATAATTGGAAATCCTAACAATCCAGTCATCACAAGACAAAAACTTCACTCAGATAGTGAACACTGCATGTATGCACTCACTGTCTGTCAATCTGAACCTAAAAACATCAAAGAAGCCCTTACATATGACAACTGGATTGAATACATGCAAGAAGAGCTGGAACAATTCAAACGTTTGGAAGTTTGGGAATTAGTTGAACGACCAGATGGAGTTTATGTTGTTGGATTGAAATGGATTTGGAAGAACAAGCTGGATGCAGATGGTACAGTGATTCGTAACAAGTCCCGACTGGTAGCAAAAGGGTATAGCCAAGAAGAGGGTATTGACTTCGAGGAATTGTTTGCTCCAGTGGCTCGGATTGAGGCAGTTCGAATGTTTCTGGCATATGCAGCCCACAAGAACATCACAGTCTATCAGATGGATGTGAAAACGGCATTTCTCAATGGACAACTCCGCGAAGAGGTGTACGTGTCACAACCAGAAGGCTTCGTGGACCCAGATCATCCTAACCATGTATATCGGCTTAAGAAAGCCCTATACGGCCTTAAACAAGCCCCGAGGGCGTGGTACGATAAACTGTCTGCATTTCTCCTTGCTAATCATTTTACCATTGGAACTGTTGACCCGACTTTATTTATACAAACACACGGGGAAGACATTCTCATTGTTCAAATTTATGTGGATGATATTATTTTTGGTTCAACCAATAAAAAATATTCAAACGCTTTTTCTAAACTGATGAAACAACACTTTGAGATGTCTATGATGGGTGAACTTAAATTTTTTCTAGGATTGCAAGTTCATCAGTCTCCCCGTGGTATATTTCTAAGTCAGTCAAAATATGCTCAGAAAATCCTGAAAAAGCATGGTATAACCAGCTGTGACACCTATAATACCCCAATGTCCTCTTCATCCCCAAAGCTAGATGCTGACATACATGGGACACCCATTGATCCTACGAAGTATCGTAGTATGATTGGCTCGATCATGTATCTCACGACTAGCAGACCGGATGTTGTATTTGCCACATATCTTTGCTCCCGATATCAGTCTAGACCGACTGAACGGCATTTGTCAGCCGTTAAAAGAATCCTTAGATACATAAAGGGAACCATTAATTTGGGAATCTGGTATCCAAAGGATTCTGGGTTTGAACTTGTTGCATTTTCAGACGCTGACCATGCAGGATGCTTAGACACATGCAAGAGTACATCAGGGGGAGTTCAATTCTTGGGTGACAAGCTCGTCTCTTGGCAATCAAAGAAACAAGACTGCACCTCACTGTCTTCAACAGAATCTGAATATGTAGCCATGTCTGCCTGTTGTGCTCAAGTCATCTGGATGAGATCACAACTGATGGACTACGGATACATATTCAACAAGATTCCTATGTACTGTGATTCCAAGAGTGCCATCGCTATTTCATGCAACACCGTGCAGCATTCCAAATCAAAGCATATTGATCTCCGGTACCATTTCATCAAGGAACACGTGGAAAAGGGTACTGTTGAATTATATTTTGTGGGAACTGAACACCAACTGGCGGATCTGTTCACAAAAGCCTTGCCTCATGCAAGATTTGTGGATCTGGTTCACCGGATTGGTATGAGATGTTTGACGCCAAATGATTTGGAAAAGTTTCTTAAAAACAATTAACAAAGTCAAACATCTCCAAACAATCTTTGTAAATATATATATATTAAAAAAAAATGCAAGTACAAGCCCTTATCCAACACGTTGTTTATTTTTAAAACATTACAAATTATTTTTGAACACGTGTTGAGGGGGAGACATAATTTTTTACCACAATTTTTTAAAAATTGTACTTGCATACTTTCAAAAATTTGTTGCTTCACGAAGTTATGGTGATAAGATCTCAAGATGAAAAGTTATGTGCCTTAAATGTAAAAAAGTGAGACTTAGAGTTAGTATGATGGTGGTTTAGGACTTAGCATTCAAAGTCATCAAAGTTAGGGGACTAAAGTTGTCAAGATTGCAAAGTTAATTAATAGATATTTAAGTCAAAAATTAACCGCAGTTATTACAACTGACATTTCACCTACCGAATTTAATACCACCCACCCACCATCATCAACGGCCGTCATTCATTCTGCATATCCGATCAAGATCTTTGAATTTTGTGAGTGTTTTTGTGCTTAATATATCATTATTAAAGATGGTTTTGAACAGAATCATGATCCAACGGCTAGAACGATCAGAATTGTGATGTTTAGTTCTAGGGTTTTGCGTAAAATTAGGGATTTATGATTAAGAGTGTTTGTGTTGTAAATAATTGTACGATAATGCTTATATATTGTTTATGATCCTATATTGCATGCTTAATTTCTCCCAGTAACTACAAATTGGTCTAATTGGATTTTAGGGTTTAAGCGTCAATTTGGGGAAAACTTTGTTTATGCGTTATTGTGTAATTTGTTTATTGGAATGTTGTTATTTGATGTTTAATTGAACAATGGCATGCTTGGATTGTACCCAGAAACACATTAAGTGAATTTATTAAGTTTAAGGGTTTATGAAGAACACGAACTCGAGCAGTTTGATTCTTGCGTTTTTGTGGTTCGTTTGTGTTATAACTTAGCCAGAATGCTCAAAATAGTCATAAAAGTTGTTTGTGATAATCTGTGGTTACAAATCATAAGTTATAATGAATCACGATAAGATCTGAGTGACTGTTCATCGTCAATGTTATCGTAAACTCTTGTACAAGAGTTTATCGAAGTTGCCCAAATTATCGCAGTTGGGATGATTATCGCAGTTGGGATAATTATCGCAGTTGGGATACTTATCTTGATTGGGATACTTATCTTAATTGGTTTAATTATCTTGATTGACATAATTATCGCAGTTGGGATGATTATCGCAGTTGGATAATTATCGCAGTTGGGATACTTATCTTGATTGGGATACTTATCTTGATTGGATAATTATCGCAGTTGACATAATTATCGCAGTTGACATAATTATCGCAGTTGTGATCTGATATAGAATTTGATCAATTTCCTTAGTTATATCCTTTTATACTTATTGAAATTGATCAAATTTTATAGAATTTGGCTAACTCTTGATAAATTCTTTGACCAAGCATGAAACAACCAATCATAAATGCAATAGGGTACCATGTGTTGCTTCTAAAGCTAACAATTTCTAACAAACATGTATTCTGTATATTCGTATATGATTGTTGATTCAGAAACACATCAATGGCGACTTCACAACAACAACCTCTTCCTGCTCTCACCAAAAATGAAGTCTTTCCTCACGGGTATTCTCTGGAAATTGGAAAGAACAATTCACGTGTTGAACTGGACAAGATCAAGTGCTCTGATTCAAGTTGCCAGATTGCAGTGGAGATTCTCAAAGTTCATAAGTGCAGGGATCTTCTTGATAGCTCGGACACCATTCCAGAACTATACATTCATCAACTCTGGGATACCTTCACAAGAAGCAATGATGACAAGTATTTTACTTGTACACTAGATCGTAAAAAAATCAGAGTCACACCTGCCACACTCCGTAAAGCCTTAAAACTTCCAGATGCACCTGAAACTTCTAACCAATTCCACCCGACACCTTCAGAATCTGAAATCATGCAATTCCTGGTAGACATTGGTTATGATGTTCAACCAGATACACCATTAACCACAATCTCCAAAGTCAATGCTAAAAACATTCCTCAACCCTGGAGAACTATCTTCTTCATTATAACCCATTCTATATCTGGAAGAGATAGTGGGTTTGAGCACCCAAGACTTTCTCATCTTCAAGTCTTATGGGGATTTGTGAACCAGGAACCAATTGACTTTGCTGCTCTCATTTGGGAAGACATAATGTACCTAATGCGAAAAACCTTCAAGAAAATTCCATTTGTACGATACACCAAGGTTCTCATTAGCTATCTACTCGATCAACATCAAGACCTTGATAAGCGTCCTACTGATCAAGAGACTCATGAATACAGAATGGATAAAACCTTAAGCAAAGTCTACTTTCCAAAAGAAAGCACGCACAAACAAGGTGCACGATTGCCAGAATTTCTGATGACTAATGAGGTAAAAGAAACTAAAGCATATCTTGATTACGACAAGGCATTTCGTGAACGTCGTGTGGGTCTTGCTAAGTTGGTTGAAGGATCAGGATCTTCTAAGACTCGTTCTCGAAGCAAGTCTAAGACGGGTAGTGCATCAAGTGTCTCCGAACCAAAGAAACCACATCCTCGAACTACTGTCATCAAGAGGAGAGTACCAAGCAAACCCCAACCAAAACCTGAACCGAGTGGAATCATTGATGAAGATACTGACTCTGAATCATCTGAATCTGAAGAAGAACCTGTCTTTATGACTGTTGAAGAGGCAGAATTTCATAATAAGATCACTGAGGAAAATGCACAAAAGCAGAGTCTCAAGTCATTAAAGGAAGATGAAGAGCGAAGGGCAAGGAAAACATTGGAGCAACAGATGGAGTATGAGAGAACACATGGAGTTGGAGGATCCGAAACTGTTCATGAAGCTGCTTCGACCCAAGTTAATCCGGTTAATCAACCCGGAGGATCTGGAGCTGCAACAACCAAGGTTCAGTCCGATACGATTAATCAACTCGATAAGGCTGAATCGGTCTCTTCTCAGCAACCAAGCTCGGTTAATCAACCCGACTTGGGAGCACAGACTCAGGAAGAGAAGGAAAAGGATCTGGAAAGCAAAATTGTTTTATCTGACAAGGAAATCTCTGATTCTATGTTTGATGACAATCAAGGGGAACAACCACGTAACGATGATACAGAAGATTGGAACATGGAAGAAGAAAGGGACATTCTGGGAGATAAAACAACTAAAGCTGCAATGGAACTTTAGGAAATGGCAAGACAAGAGGAAGTAGAAAGGAAACGTAAGGAGGATGCTCAAGTTGACTTGGAAGCAGATAGCTACATACGTTCTCCATCAATTCCTCCAACCGAACTTGCTATGGTTGTTAGTAACCCTCAACAGGATCAGGAACAACCACCAGTTCAACCCTCACCTGTTTCATCACCTAAAACACCTCCTGGGTCACCTCCTGAGAATCCTACACCTCCACCCTCACCTCATAAGGACTCAACAACTAAATCTGATGAACCAATTCCTTCACTAACTCCATCATCTTCAAGATCTTCATCACCCAAATCAAAAGCAGATATTTCTGAGAAAATTCAAAAGGCTTACAAAGGAAAGAATAAAAGAAGAATTGTCCATGTCACAAAAGTAGAAGTTGTGTCTCCTGCCGCAAAGAAACTTAAACAAGCAGTAAAGAGAGCACAAGCACAAAGAGACAAACAAGCAACAACAAAATTGGATGAAATGGAAAGTTTAGTCAAGAACTTGTCTCAGCAAGTGGAGGAGATGCAGGAAAGTAAGAAGAAGATAGATGAATTCCTTGGTTTTAATATCAAAGATCATATCACACGTAAGACAAGGCATTTTGTCAAGCAATATTTTCCTGATCTTCAGAAAAATATAAATGAGCACATTGATTCACAACTTGAAGACAAAATCAAAGAAGTCGTCGCGTCTTCTTCCCAAACCAAACCAATTCAAGATCTCACCACTGAAGAAATCGAGCTTGTGCTTCTCGACAGACTCTTTGCTATCACCTCTCCTTCTCAAGAAGAAATCAACCTGATCGCAGCTCTTCAAGCACACATTGAGAAGGAACCGTGCAAGGTAGCTGCTGACAAAGGGAAACGCATTCGAGAGGATGACGAGGAAGATCAAGACCCAAACCCCGAACATAAGAAACACAAAAGCGGGTCTGGGATTCATATTCAGGAGCCAACTGGAAAAACAACGTCATCTCTACCTCCAAAACATCAATCATCTGGTCCTACTGCAACCGAACATCAATATGAGCATTTCACGGCTAAAGATGTGGAATTTCAGCCTCAAGACGATCAACCGCATTCACCACCGTCACCACCAAAACCAAAGCCCTCCAAATCCAAGTCATCACGCAGCAAGAAGTCATCTAATGAACCATCTGTTGTCACCTGGCTTGATAATGATAAGGATGAGCTAGGGAATGAATGGTTTGATCATCTGGCAAGTGCTCAGGTTCCAACTGACGAAGCTTCCCGAGTTGAAGATAGCACGTTTGCTGTTACTCAAGAGATCAAAAGAAGTCTTAACGTAAAGAAGATGACCAAACGGGAACTTTGACAGATCAAGAACGATGCCTTCATTCTTCTGAAAGATAAATCCAACAGTGCAGCCGAACTTGAATATCATCTTGAAAACATTGCACGCGCAATGTCAAGTGACTTCGACTGGGCTAATCCAGACGTAGTCAGGGGAGTTGGCAAGAACCGTCCTTACATCACTGATTGGACTAAGCCGCTTCCCATGATACGAAGATCTCACCACTTAGAAATTCCCTTCCAATTTTTCTTCAACAACGATCTGGAACTTCTCAAGAATGGAGCACAAAGGAAGACAAAGTATGCTACGTCAATTACTTTCACACCAGCTGCTCACTATACACAGTCAGCTATTGAGGAAGAAGCTATTAACAGACATATGTTTGTTAAAGAGCTCGTGAAATATGATCGTGATGCAGAGTTGGGGATTCATCACTGGTATCCGAAACGACAAAGCTGGTACAAGTACAAACTTGCTCTCCAGAAATCACGTGAACCAGTTTACAGTGATCACAAAATAGTGGCCGTTATCAGTGTGAGCGGATCCAGAAGGTGTGATTATATATTTCTCGAAGAGATCACGGTAAAAAGAATTGACAACAATCTCTACACATTCTCTGAGGCTGATCTTCCTGATTTGAACCTGAATGATATCGAAGACATGTACCTGATGAAAGTCCAAGGCAAACTGCAACATTTGACAAACGAGCTTCGATATGCACTCAGTACCTCTCTATGTCACTACATCAGGAGAACAATCATCAAAGAACGAGTAGAGGATCTCCAGCTAGGTGTCGAAAGTTATCAGACGAAGCTAAACCTTGTTGAACCGCAATTCGGGTTCGAGATTCAGCGTAAGGAAAATCAAGAAGATGGAATTCTAAGGAGGTGCGACAAGTTAAGGAGTTTGTTCGGAAGATTGAAGAAAGGTTATATCATCGTGATCAGATAAGGAGGTTAGAAAGTTATGTTGGGGGTCGTCCACCCTTCGCTATCAGACTATTTCAGAGGACAGACCCAGTATTCTCAACTTTTGGCAGAGGCGGTTGATGTAAGAATCTATTCTCATATTACATAATTCTTATTTCATTATTCTTATATCATTATTCTTTCCATATTGGCCTGTGCATTACGGTTTGTGCACACATAACAGTGTACAACCCGGACATCAAAGAAAGGACCCTGAGGTACGCTTCAGTGCCTCAATCCTGAAAAACGAGCGAAAGCTTCTTACTTATGAGCAGAATTAAAACCAGAATGTTTTCTAAAGTTTTTTCAAACATTCTGCTCATAAGGACAAATATTCCCTTGTTAAGGGGGAGTATTTGAAAATATAATCTTTGTTCAGAAAAATATAAATGTTCTTGAAATTCTTCCCTAAAACTCAAAAACAGCATATTTTAATCATAAACGTTTTCCAAAAACATCATGAGCATGTTATTTTTTAGGGGGAGAAGTAAAAGATGATTAAAATATGGTGTCTCATTTGCTAGAATCTCTTGTGCTCAAACTCAGAATTGACCCTCGAATTGACGATAGGAAAAGTCAGTAGTCGAAAGGACATGTCCCGGACGGGTAATAATTTCAAGCCAGTTTATCTGGTGATGTAAGCGTGTCTCACAAAGGACGTGTCTGAGTAGAATGTACCGATTTCGAGCGATAATCTTTGAATCTAATCTGGACGGGTAATAATTTCAAGCCAGTTTAAGTGGTGATCTAAGCGTGTCTCGCGACGATCAGGTTCATTGAAAGTCAATCAATTCAAAAGTGCCAACTCTTTCCGGCATGTGCAAATTTCAAATTTATTACTTATGCGCACATGTTAAGGGGGAGTCTTTCTGAAAATCATCAAACTCTCAAGGTGTCAACAAAATGTCTTTACAAATTATCGACACTTTGAGAGATTTTCAATGTTTTTGGTTTTATGGCATCATTAGGATAATCATGGAGTTATAAGGTGACTAAGGTTAGGGAAAACCGTCCTATGATCCGCCAGAGCCGGAGGGATCTACCCAAGGACAATACCAATAGTTTAGAACTAGTAAGTCCTAGATATGATATTAAAAAGGAGAAAATGAATGAAAGGAGAAAGAAGGGGTTGAAGAATTAAAAAGAAAAGCAAAGAAAATGGTGAAAAGAAATAGCCCTCCATTTGTTCAACCTTAGGGCAGACACCGGGTTCAATTCATAATCTACTGGTTGATGAGCATCACCAGTATTGAAGACTAAAGACGTCATGGACCCAGTGACGCACTAATAAACCTTCTAAGCCACTCAAGTGTCTCTCAAAAGACATTTGTTTCATTCACACGGAGAACCCTTCATAATCTATTGACCTCTCATTACGAGAGTGTTGATATTGAAAAAGGAGGCAATCTGCTCCACGCCTTCGACGACCAAACAAATGTGAACTAATTGAGTCTAGAGCCATGAGATTCATAAAAGATCTCTTAGGTACACTTAGTATTACTCTGTTGTTCTACATCATGGGCAGCAGATGTAAAATTAAGAAAGTGTCCTTCACAGATCTTAGCAATCTGCCAAGAACATTCATGAGAGAAGTCACAATTGTGATTATCAATGATTGAATGGAAATCCTGCCAGAGCAACATCAAACAACTCTGACAGCAGGTCACTTCGGTAACTCCTTGTGGGTTACGCTTATTGTTTGCTCCAAACGGTCTACAGTCGTGGGGTGATCTCCAGCGACTCACTGAATCGTGGGTGTACTTCGATGTGTCCGTGTTATCCCTTTCGGGGGAATCCGGTTCAGAACAGTTTGGGTTAGGATTTGAGAAAGTCTTCACACTATGCTGTTGACGATCTCAAGTCTGAGCCTGTAAGTACCGGTTGGTTCGTGCTGATGCTGCTGCTGCTGCTGAGGAGCTGGAGTTCGACCATCAAGACTCCATCATGTTCATATCTTGAAGAAATGTTCTCTCAAAGACTCAGTAACATCAAAAGTTCAACATATGATATAGTAAAGTCAAAAGTTCAAACATCTCAACCTTTCTCAAGTTAAAGATTGAAAAGTGAGAACATGTTGCAGAAAACAAGTCAAAGACATATGAGCATGATGGAGAAGACAAGAAGACGTTGGAGACTGGCAGATCGAGACAACATCATATCATCTTAGAACAAGAACAAAGAAACAAAGATTATAAAGACGTCGGAAGCCTAAGAAGCAAAGAAGACGTCGAGCAACATTGATGAACAAGACTTAGGGGGAGATTGTTAGGAACACACTTTGTAATATTTCAAGTCTTGTTCAAATGCGATAAAATGTTGCTTTCATGGACTTTATGTTTGTAATTATAGCCCGGTCCATTAGAAGTCCATGGGCCGGCTAATGAAGAGTAAAATGTAATTAGTTTCTAGAAGGTCACCCCATGTGCTTAACCCTAGATCGTTGCCTATAAATAGAAGGCATGGGGTGCCTCATTTCATGTTGGTTATTCATGTAAGTGGCGCAAGCCTTGTTCCTTAATCATTCGAATAGTGAAAGCCTTCCATTCTCTCTTATTCTCTCTTATTCTCTTTAGCTTATTTGCTTATTTACTTATCTCCTTTAGCGTAGCTTATTAGAGTAATAGTAGTACGAGTTTTACTTTAGATTACGTGTGTGTGTTTGAGATATTAGTGACCAACAAAGGTGGCGAGTTGTTCTATTGCTTATTTAAGTCCAATGCAACTTATTTTAACCGCTTATTTGATCGTTAGCTTATTTTTCATCTAAATGGGCCTCAACGAGCCCTATATATAACCCATTAGTTGTTTTTAGTTATTTTCAAGTATAGTTTATGTGATTTACTTGGGCTGTTTTATAGGGTCGAAACATGATCATTTTTAAATGATGTTCATACGAAAAATGTAGCTAGTCGTGATGTTTAACAGGTCGTATAAAAATAGGATATGGTCGTTCAGTTAGATTGCGAGTTATGGTGTCATTTTATAGGCTACTTGGGACTGTTTTATATGTGCAAAACTTCTTAAATAATTCTAAGTGTTTTTCTCATATATTTATACGTGTGATATGAAGTTTTATATACGTTCGAAGGATGCATGTGACTGAAAATAAACGTGACGAGATTGTGGTTAGTGACTCTTAAGCCTCCCATGTCGGAGGTTCGTCACCTTGGTGGATTAAACCAATTTAGAATGTTCGTAAAATATATAGTAAAGATTATACGTTTAGAGTGAAACATGCAACTAAAGTTTTAAACGTGAAAGTGAAGTGGGTTGTGACTTCCCAACCTTCCACAGTGGAGATATGCCACAACCTTGTGGGTTTCATGCAATCTACTCAAATAAAAGAATGTATAACGACCTATGCAAAATAAATGATACGTTCGAGTGCAAATATGAAACATGCATGGAAATGTAAAGACGTGCAATATGAATTAGAGAGGATAAAAGGAGACTTACAACACCTTTGAAAGGTGGTGAAGAATGATGTGGGTGTCGAATGGAGAGCAAAGGACCAAAACAGTTTACTTGATAGAACTCGAAATACGTTTTTACGTATGGTTTTCTTTTATCCGACTGCTTCTCAAAGAGAGATGGGAACTTCTGAGTCTCCAAGGTGATTAGTGAAAATGAAAGAAGTGTAAGAGGAGTGGTGTAGGCTACCAAATGTATGGTAGTATATATAGAGATACATTTACACACGTTTCATTGACTTTCGACTCAAATCATTGATGCTACTGTAGAGAGGAGGACACCTAAGTTGTTTACTGACAATATGAAATAATGGGGAGGTATGGAAGAGTTGGTAGAACTTGTCTCTTTTTGTTGGAATGTATATATACACACGTTTTGTATATTAACGTGTGTAAAAATGGGACTAGTGAGCCTCACCATGTTCTTGCTGTCTAATCCTTCTTCCAAACATTACCTTTTGTTAAAAATATCATTAGAATACCTTAGGGAAAAGTCGTGGTTCGAAATGGTTGGGTTTTGGGATTTTTACTTATGCGTTTTGGGTTAATATGGGGCAAACAAATGGGTCTTGAGAATTATAGTAAAACGTGACCTTTAAATCTGGAACTTGGCTCGTGTATAGTCTAGTGGGTGGTGATCATGGTGATGTAAAAATATGGGCACGTCGTGTTTAAGAATAATAAGAACGAGTCGCGTTTTTGAAGGGGTGTGGAGGTCTAGTTCACAAAATAACAAGAGAAGGGGTGGGCTCAACGTTGGGCCTGGAACGTCAGTCCATTTGGTTTATAGTTAGTGAAATGAATTGTGATTAGTGAAAATGTAATTAAGTTATAGATCTATTAGTTTTAACTATAATTTGTAATTTGTGTAAATGGCGATTTGTGAACTATTAGTCGTTGTGAAATAAGTATATTCTGTAATACGCGTTGCGAACTGGTGTCGTTATTTAGTAAATGTCGTGATGACGTAACGCGATAATAATAATAATAATAAGAGAAAATTTTTAATTTCCCCGTAAAAATGGGATTTATTGGACAGAAATCTGAGGTTATCATTAATCAATGAGGATTATTACAATGAATTTTTGCGGTATCTTACAATTTCCTAGCCTATCTCAGTATATTTTATCGAAATAAGGAAGAAGAATATAATGATTTCCCTAATTCAGTGAGAAAGAAAAACCAGTTTGTTAGAGTTGGGGCAAAGAAGCAATCAACAGAATGGGTCCCTGTTGTTCACAAGTGAAGGCACTCAACGAATCAAGATCTCGTAAATTCATTGTCTTTCTTGATTTAAATCAGAAAGAACTGCTTTCGCTATTGAAACCATGTTGGAGCTGTCAACTTATTAGCATCTCTCTTCTGCATTAGGAATTGCCCGAAAAGGTTTGATTGAATCACATGCTTTCATGGTCCTTATCTCATCCGACACTGGCCGACACGTAGGTATATTTTGCGATTTCCTAGGTGCGCATCCCCATCTACTAAAAGTAACGGTGGTTTCCATAAATAGACTCGGTCATTCGTAACCAGAGCAATATCCGATGCTACAACATAAACTAAAGTTATACATGGCGGCCCCTAAAGGCCTAACTAATATGTTTTGTTTTATCTGCCCGTCCGAGTCATTTCGTACTCCAAAAAAAGCATAGGTGAGGTCTGGAGAGTGGGACGGATCTACCTGGCCAAGGTGCTAATGTCAAGGGGTTATCCGAAGTGTTGGAATATGCTCTACCTACGGTACCTAACTAGTCTTTCTTTTCGGTAAGTAAGAATATGTTGACCGATGGAGGAATAAGAAACCAAGAGGGATAAAAGAAGAGCGAGGTATAGTGAGAAAGCTCACCCGTGCCTTTAGACAATAAAGCCTTCTTTTACATCCCATCCCCTAGACAAATGAATAGGAAATGCTACAAGCCATTGTTGTTCTTTTGACGATGAACCACTCCGATAAAGCTAAAGTGACTTCTACGCTTCGTCCTCGATGCGTAGGGCCGAGAAAGTTCCACTTCATTTTTTTTACCAAATATTTGAGTTGAAAGTCATAGTCAAAGTTTGAAAAAGTTTTAGCGACGATATTGTCGTCGTTAAAAGTGGTTCCCAGAGTCGAACATTAAAAATTGTTTATTTTGTCGTTTAGTAGACTTTTATCCACGACTTTGGTCGTGGCTAAATGTGTTTCTTAGTAGTAATATTACTTTCTTTTGCAAGGCAATAAAAACATATTGATAACAAAGGACATGAGACCAAACTTGAACCATTTTTTTAGTAGTAAAGAAAAAGGCATTTCTTATAAAGTGATAAAGCAAACATCACTAAAAAAGCAACTGACCTATCACGAAAAGCAAAAGAAACATTAAAACATAATTTACGAATCAAAGCGGACCCAATAAGATAACCACTAATTTCATATTCACACGGCTTTTAATTGCCACAAAATGGGTGCATTATTTAAAGGGAACTTCTGAGCGACGACTTTGTCTAGTAAAATGCTTAAGTTATAGTGAAACTTACCTATATGATTGTACATTATTACTCGATAACAAGTTGAGTTCATGAATAAAAAACAATGTTAGTTGTGACTTATGGATTAAATTGGAAGGTTTCAATGGATATCAAGCGCGTTAAATGCAAGTTGATTTTACAAGACCAAACACAAAATAACACATTGATATTAAGTGTTAAAGTGTTGGTTTGAATTTTGAGAGCAAAGTATGAATACGCATAAATGAGGTAAAGAGGTGTACACCCAAAAAAATGATATATTATACAAATTCCATTTGAACAAGTGAGGATCTCGATCAATATCTAGTAATGTTACTTTTCAACGTTGGTTTGGATTTAACTTGGCAACTTTAAGTAAATTTACAAATCAGTGTCAATGTGTCATTGTCATTACGCGTTTCAATCAGTGTCATTGTCATGGTTACTTTAAGTAAATTTACTTGAAAACGTTGGTTTCGATAGGTGTCAATGTGTCATTGTCATTACGCCTTTTTTTAAGTAAATTAACAAATCAAAATCAATTATTAGAAAAATCGTTTAAAAATGTAAGTGTATCTATTTACATGTCAAACGTCATCACATCAAGGGCAACTTTGTACTTCTATACATATGACACTTTGCAATAACAGATAAGGGTACTGGCAGCCACAGCGGTTTGGCCATCGGTTTGCCCCAAACCGCCGGGGAACACCGCCGCCACCCCAGCGGTTTGGGTGGGCGGTTTGCTTCAACGGGAAAAAACACAGCCGCGGTTTGGGTTATTATTCGAACGTTTGAAATGGAACGTTGGAGAAACAACCAAAAAAAGAGACGTTGGAGCTGTGGAACAAAAAAAAAAAAAAAAAATTCCTATAAATACTACACACAATACAAATAAATTACACTTATTCAAATACCACACACAATACAAATCACTACTAAATCCTTTACATTTCACACAATGTTGTCATCATCTTCTTCATCCGATGAGTTATATTCCCCCCCCCCCCCCCCCGACTTTCGAACAAAATCATTCAACGGGTAGTACTCTATCTACCTTTTTAGCCATGTACGATTCGATTGAGGACACGGCAACCTCTACCGAACCACAAGCGTCTGTGACCCGTTTTCGTGAAAAAGCTTTACAAAATCTAAAGGATGACTATTTCGTTGAACAACCAAAGTTTGCCCACCATATTTTTCGAGATAGGTTTCGTATGAATAAAAGGTTGTTTTTAAGAATTGTTGGTGATATTGAAGCGAGATTCGAATGGTTTCAAGAGGGCTATGATGGGAGGGGGACAAAAAGTTTCACGGCATTACATAAATGCACATCGGCCATTCAGCAACTCGCAACGGGTGAACCTCCGGATAGATTTGATGACTATTTAAACATGGCACGAAGAACGTCAGGTTATCATTCTCATTTTTTTTATTTAATGTTGTCGTTATATTTTTTTTATTTAATGTTGTCGTTATTTTTTTTTTTAATGTTGTCGTTATATTTTTTTTTATTAATGTTGTCGTTATATTTTGGTCGTTTTAAGGCAAAATGGATGATTCTCAGTCGTCCTCTCCGTCCTATGACGGTCGAAAAGATTCGACAAATCGTTAATACTTGTATCATATTGTGCAATATGATTTTAAAAGACGACGAGGTGGCAATATCACCGGTTCATATAATGGATCCGCCGGTCGCGCCAGTATATGACGATAGTGTACTACCGGAGTTACTCGACGAACAAATCCATTATCGTCTCCAATATGATCTTACGGAGCACGTTGAGGCTCAAAACTTAGCATACCTCGATGACTAGTTATTTCTTTTCTTTTTTTTACGTATTATGTAATTTTCTATTAATTATGTTTTTTTTTTCCAAGTATTATGTATTTTTATTTTAATTATTAATGAAATATTATGTTTTTATTAAATTATTTATTTATGAAAATAAAAAATAAAAAAATAAAAAGTTGGTGGTTTGGGAGGTATGAAAAAAGTGACCATTGCCACTAAAAAAGGGTTGGGAGGTATGGAAAAAGTGTGAGTGAGGTGGGATGATATTATTGGTGGGTTGGGAGGTATGAGTTTTTTTGGGAGGTATGGTTGCCACCACCCTAAGTATTCAACACATTTCTTTAGTTTCACAATGTCTGGTAAAGCTCCATCTTTTTCAGCTACCGTGAGGCCTGGCTCTTCTTCTACTTCCTCCAATGTTAATACTCGTAACAATAAACCCGTATCGATGCAGTATAAGCTAAGCGACGGGCCTCCAAATATTTCAGATGTTGATCGACGTGCAAAGAATTCGAACGTTGACCCGACTAAAGAAGCTGAACCCCTGGATGATAAGTGTTGACGTATGTGTCCGAACGGCCTGTCTCGACCGGCCGTCCAGACGACATCGAGCCGTCCGGACATACCGGAAGGCACACGACTCATCCGGCCAATATCACTGTGAGTAATAGGACAGGTGGCGTTTACCTTTTGACAGATGGCAGCTGCAGACACCGCCGCCGCCGCCCCAGGATTTACGGGATTATGTCGGGGACATGTCTCCTGGAAATCCGGCGCCGCCATTCCAGGTATCGAGGTCGAGTACTATAAATACTCGACTCATTTACTGCTCTCAACTAACATCTTTACCTGCATTAATTCCTCACCACAGTTAATAGCCCTTTCGGAATATAAGATACTTACTCTCACACCGGAGGTGGGTCCTGGGATAACACCCGGGGCGAGCCTAACGTGTGCTGTTGTGTGCAGATACCCGGAAGACCCCAGATAGCCGAGGGGATCAGCACCCAAGCCTACCGGAAGAACCCTAGCTGAGTTCAACCGGCAGGCCATCTTTATTTGTCTGAAGTGATTGCAAGAAATTGCTTCAACAAATTGGCGCCATCCGTGGGACCTTCCGCTCGATCTACCTGAGGTTCGGAATGACAGGCCCCCCACCAACGTTTGAAGCATTCGAAACGACAAATACAACACCCTTCACCCCTGTCCAAAATACAAGTGAGCCCGGAGGATCCGGAGGAAACCAAGAGCCCCCAGATGCCCAAGCCCTAATCGCAAGCCATCTTTCGGCGTTGAAAGAACTGTTCAAACAACCGGGCAATCGCAACCTGATAAGCCCCAGAATGCTGAGGCTCGACGGTGAGTCTGAAAATTCAGAGGAAGAAGATGTCGGAGGGTCGCCCTTCGGGAAAGGAAAAAAGGCGGATGACAATTCGAGCTACGGAAAAGGAAAAAAGGCAGATGACGATTTGAGTAAACCATTCAAGGAAATGATCAAGTGCCCGTTCACAAAAAGAATCATAGAATTCTCGTCTCCCAAACACAAGATCCCAACAAACTTGAAACTATACCAAGGGACCACTGATCCGGATGACCACATTAATCGTTTCACCGGAGCAGGAAACCATGAAGAATGGCCCATGCCCGTGTGGTGTCGAATGTTCCAGCAAACCTTGGACGGGAAAGCCAGAGGATGGTTTGATAAGCTCCCTACGGGAAGCATTGATAGTTGGGACGAGCTCCAGAAAAGGTTTTTGAACAGGTTTAGTATGTTAAGAATAAGCACCAAGGACCTAACAGAGATCAACAAGATTCACCGAAAGGCGAACGAAAGCCTTCCGGATTTTAAGGAAAGATGGATATGCGAGGCCAACCACTTCCCGGATGCCCCGAAAATCATGCAAATCGGATCATTTCTGAATGGTCACCACTGCCCGGAGTTAGCCAAGAAATTTTCGGATAAGATCCCTAAAACCGTTGACGAGATGTTGGAAAGGATCGATGATTTTGTTCGTTCCGAGGAGGCATTCCGAGCAACAGAACTGCCAAAGGGAGAGAGATCGGAGTCTCGGCCTAACCCATACCACAACAGGAACGACTACCAGCCAAAGTCTCCTGTTGGAGATTACCGCCGGAATAACCCTAGGGTCGGGTTCAAAGGGCGAAGGAACGATTACTACGCACCTTATGTCGCCCCAAGGTACGGCAACGCTGGGAGACCCGACCACCGCCGAAATGACATCCGTCGAAACGAGACAAAGCCGATAGATTTGGACATCCTTACGAAGACACCTAAGGAAATATTGGCAACGGAGCATCAGCTAAGGTTACCTCAACCTCCTCCAACAAAGGGAAAGCCACAGAAGGATTGTGAGGACAGATACTGTGACTATCATGGGGAGAAAGGACATTTTACTGATGATTGCTGGGTACTCAGGGAGGAGTTAAAAACCGCGTTGAATACAGGGAAGCTGGATCACTTGGTAAAAGACCTCAGGAGAGGAAAAAAAACTAATCAAGGAGGTAACTACCAAGGGAATAAGGGGAAAGTAATCAACATGATCCAAAGCCTTATAACCTCCCGGAAATCGGAAGAAGTGGGAAAGGATGAGTGGATGAACGCTCCAATAAGCTTTCCGTCCATTCCTCTGGAGAAGATGTCGGACGAACCGCTGATAATCAAGGTTGAAACTGAAGGAAGAGAAATCCACGGGGTCTATGTTGACCCTGGTGCGTCAATGGAAGTAATGTATGGACATCAATTTGAGCGCTTGGATCATGCGGTTAAAGCACGGTTGAAAAGGGTTGACACAACCTTGACAGGATTCGCCGGGAAACCCATTAGGCCGAGGGGGTGATTGACTTGGAGGTCCGCTTCGGAAGTCAGGATATGTCTCGAAAAATCAGTTTGGAATTCGCCGTGATCGACTCACCTTCCCCCTACGATGCCATACTGGGACGCATCGGTTTAAGGAAGTTGCGGGCCGTACCCTCAACCATTCATTCGACGGTTAAGTTTCCAACACCGGGCGGCATAGCGACATTGGTCACTCAACCAAAGACGCAAGAGCATCACGGTGCGAGGGAGGAGCCCATCGCAGAAACGAAAGAAGCCAAGGAAAGAAGTCATCCGTTGGGAGGAATAAGATGGGACAAGCCGTATGAACAAAAGAACGGACCCAGGATCGGAAGAAAGGATGGGAGAAAGCTGAATCGACATGATGGCCAAGGAAGCCCCAACATACCGGCCAAGAGACAAGTAATGGCTCAGGTAATCGTCGATACGAAATAACCACTGGAATGTCTTGCTATTTTATTCTATTATTGTAACAATATGCGAACTAACGGAAGGAATGCAAATACCTTCATACGTTAAGACAGGTAATTTTACATGTCGGGAAAGCAAGGCCTATGGGAACGCGGTCCGACAGAAGCATTGGAAGCCTGCCAAATGGGAAAACACAAGTCGAGCAGGGATAGGCGGGAGGACGCCACAAGCATGGCGGGCAATTGATTGTAAAAAAAAAAAAAAAACGTCCATGTAAATGGGGCTTAACATATCCTATGTAACACCCGAAAGGGTTTGATGTTAACGATTTAATGAAACATAGTTACCCTACCGTGAAAGGGGGCAATTTTCTCACAATATGTCTTTGAAATGTTTGTGATATCCCAAAAAAGCTCGATGTTGACTATTTTTAATGACAAATGCAGTTACCCCACCATTGGAGGGAGGCAAGGTCCCTGCGGAACATCACCTGAATACTTATGTCAGGTCCCACATGTGTAGCGATTACAAAGTAGCCCGAACATAAGTTTAAGGTGACTCGTCCGGATGACTCGCGACATCCGGGCGTAGTCAGTGTTCGAGTTTGGTATTTGGAACACAAGTTTAAAGTGACTCGTTCGGATGACTCGCGACATCCGGGCGTAGTCAGTGTTCAAGGTTGATTTTCTGGACATAATTAGAAAATGGCCCCCCCGAGAGGTTCACGCCCTCCGTGGAGTGTGTGGTCAATGTCCAAAGATGGTTGATACCCAGGGAGGGGTTGCCATAATCCTGGCGGAAAGGCTGAACCACCTGTAAAATCTCGAACATAAGTAGAAAGTGATCCCTCCGAGAGGTTCGTGCCCTCCGGGGATTAGTGATCAATGTTCATTGTTTTCTGGACATAATTAGAAAGTGCCCCCCCCCCCCCCGAGGTTCGCGCCCTCCGGGGAGTTTGTGGTCAATGTCCAAAGATGGTTGATACCCAAAAAAGGAAGGGGTTGCCATAATCCTGGCGGAAAGGCTGAGTCATTTGTCACATTTGGAACATAAGTGAAAAACGATCCCTCCGGGAGGCTGGCCCCCTCCGGAGACTTTCGTGGTCAATATTCATAAGGGTACCATACAACCACACAAAATGTATAAACTTACACTACCGGAGCTATACAAACAGTAAAAATAATAAAAAGCGAATATCACACGTTCGTAACCAAAAGAATGTGACGCTGATACAAATGTACTTTTGGTACCGTGCGAGTGGCAGAGATAATAACAAACAAAGCGATACAACTCATAGCACCGATGAATACCGAAGAGCAACAACTGTTCGGCAGCATCCCATTCGAAGACCCAAATTGTCCCACTCCACTCCACACATGCAGTTCCACGCATAAATAAAAAAAAAAAGATTTTGAGTGAGGAAGGGAAAAAGGGGGAGGAAGGATAAGGCAAGCGTTAATAAATCACAAGTTAGTAGAATCCGGCAGGATCGTTCAAGGGTCCAATAGAGCATCCCATCATATCAACCGAAAGGCCAATTCCAACAAACCTAAAATGAGAAAATCACTCCGAAAATAAGCAAAAACAATAGCGCGAAACATAAAACATGGAGCATGCGGAATACAGAACGGTCATAAATATATACAAATGAATAAATCACACGAATTATTTAAAATTATTACAGTCATCCGGGCATATATAAAAAATAAAAAAAAAGGAAAAGAGAAATTGTTCTTGGCTCGAAGGCCTTACAACACCAAGGTAAACCGAATCATTCGAAGACTTAGGGAGCCGACTCGTTCCCTCCAGCAGTTGAACTCTCGACGTTGGTAGCCCCGGAAGTTGATCCCTTTGCGGCATTGGCAGTCTGAACCCGGGGAGAAGAAGCCGGGTCGGGATCGGGGAAGATTTTCAGGATTTCATCAAGAGACTTAAGATAAGAGCCGCTGATCTTCTTGATATAAGGATACTCTGCGGTAAACAACCCATCAAATGCCGGGTCGAGTTTCTTCGCAGCATCCACATCCAGGTCTTCCATCTTGGCCAAAATGGCGGCCACTTCTTCCGGCTCGCGGCCCTGAACCACGCCCTCCATAAACCCGGACTGCGAGGACAAGCTGAAGGGCCCAGCTAGATGGTTCTTGTACTCATAGCTGCCCAACAAACGACGAACAACCTCCGGGAGGACCTCTTTAACAACCCTGAACCTTTCCCCTTCGGTGCGGCCCACCCGGGCAATTAGATCTTTCTTTTCTTCCCGAAGGCCCAAGTTGTCCTTCACCTCCTCACTCAGGTTAACCTTAGCTTTTTCCAAATCAGCTTCCAAGGCGCTGATTCGTTCCGCTGCGGCCAACCTCTCATCCTCCACCAGCTTCTCCAACTCTTTCACTTGCCCCATCAACTCCGACTCTCTCACTAGGCAAGCGGAATGCTCAATTTTCAGTTGTTTGAGCTCTCCCCCATTCTTTCCGGGGTTTCCACAATGCTGGTGGATTTGGTAAAGCTCGCTGTGATCCTGAAGAAGCTTCTCGAACCGAAGCAGCAAGTCCGACTGAGCAACGGACCCCATACCTAAAAATTTCCAGGCTCTCTGAACAGCCTCGGCATCCCCCAAACTTTCCAAAAATGACTCTTCTTTCGGAGTCGGTAAGTGCAACAACAGTTCTCGGCAGACCTTCCAGTTATCCAAACGGTCATCCTTGCTCACCTTCCATGTCGTCACATGCAAAGAGGCCGACTCACTTTCACCGGCTTCTTTATCCTTTCCACGGTTAGGAGCAGCAGCGGAAGAACCCCCTACATTTTCGGAAAAAGAAGAAAAATAAATCAATAAGTCAAGTAACAATTGCGGAACAAATGCAAAGTTCGGGGGTCAACATCTCATAAAATAAAAGAAAGAAAAGACTTGCCAGCACCAGTGGCCTCCGACGTAAAGCCCACGCCGATACCTCCTTGGGTATCCGGCTGTTTTCTTCCGGTCGAAGCATCGGGCCCCTCCGGCTGTTTTCTTCCGGCCGAGGCATCGGGCCCCTCCGGCTGTTTTCTTCCGCCCGACGCACTCTCGCTTTCATTTGGCCCTCGGAAAGTACCCCCGCCGGACGCATCACGATGAAGGCGAACTCTGGTCCCCTGTGTTTGGGACTGAGATATGGGCCGGACGACATCCTGGTCCGGTTTCCTCTTTCTGGAGCCCGAAGCCTTTGGGTCAGACTTTTCGACTCTGGTCATTTCAACCGTCTGCTCAGGGATAGCAGCTTGAGGAGCGACGGCAGCATGCGTTCCATGAGATTGACTCTCTAGATGTTTATCCCCCTGGGTCACCGGCACATCCTTTCTAACTTTGGGCTTCTTCAAGTATTGAGACATTATGATAGCTGCAAAAAACGAGTGCATATAATGGTCAGAGCGTTGCACAGACACGACGGCCGAAACACAACTAAAGTAACAAAAGGAGACAGACAAAGGCTGTAAGGGCGAAACCCCCCCCCCAATCCCCTAAAAGCCGCACGACTAGTTGGGATACCCCCAATCGGACGAGAGTCCTATGGCATATGGGAAACTCAAGCGACGCGAGGTCTATCGCATCCTAGGCCGTCCTATCGGCGTCCGGAGTAAGAGAACCGCAGGGTTCATATGCAAGCTACGATGATAAACCTCGAAACAGGTTACATGGTGCCTGCCTTTTACTAGTTATACTTCTCTACGACATTTCGCAATCCCTGATAATCCCATGCACAGCCCTTTCACCCCATCGAAAGGCACGCTTCTCTACGACAAACTTTGGGAGGAATCATTGGACCCCTGGAAAATTTTCACAAGTACGTCAGGTTATCATTCTCATTTTTTTTATTTAATGTTGTCGTTATATTTTTTTTATTTAATGTTGTCGTTATTTTTTTTTTAATGTTGTCGTTATATTTTTTTTTATTAATGTTGTCGTTATATTTTTTTTAAGGCAAAATGGATGATTCTCAGTCGTCCTCTCCGTCCTATGACGGTCGAAAAGATTCGACAAATCGTTAATACTTGTATCATATTGTGCAATATGATTTTAAAAGACGACGAGGTGGCAATATCACCGGTTCATATAATGGATCCGCCGGTCGCGCCAGTATATGACGATAGTGTACTACCGGAGTTACTCGACGAACAAATCCATTATCGTCTCCAATATGATCTTACGGAGCACGTTGAGGCTCAAAACTTAGCATACCTCGATGACTAGTTATTTCTTTTCTTTTTTTTACGTATTATGTAATTTTCTATTAATTATGTTTTTTTTTTCCAAGTATTATGTATTTTTATTTTAATTATTAATGAAATATTATGTTTTTATTAAATTATTTATTTATGAAAATAAAAAATAAAAAAATAAAAAGTTGGTGGTTTGGGAGGTATGAAAAAAGTGACCATTGCCACTAAAAAAGGGTTGGGAGGTATGGAAAAAGTGTGAGTGAGGTGGGATGATATTATTGGTGGGTTGGGAGGTATGAGTTTTTTTGGGAGGTATGGTTGCCACCACCTTAAGTATTCAACACATTTCTTTAGTTTCACAATGTCTGGTAAAGCTCCATCTTTTTCAGCTACCATGAGGCCTGGCTCTTCTTCTACTTCCTCCAATGTTAATACTCGTAACAATAAACCCGTATCGATGCAGTATAAGCTAAGCGACGGGCCTCCAAATATTTCAGATGTTGATCGACGTGCAAAGAATTCGAACGTTGACCCGACTAAAGAAGCTGAACCCCTGGATGATAAGTGTTGACGTATATAGGAACTTTTGGTCGTGGTGACAGTAGCTGATGTTGTATCTTTCTAAGACTTGATAGTTATTATTTTGTTGTTGTGTTTTCATCTTCTATATATGACGGTTTCTATTGCAAGGTTATGATGTTTAAATACGATTAGATCGATATTCATGGCTATCATTTAAGTTGACTTTAACATAACACATTAAATTATACTTCACCCGATCAGGTTGACTGGTTTTTCATATATGCTTGCCTGTTTTTACCCAAATTTTCTTTAGCAAAGTTATTGGTGGCGGATCGTATGTTTTCAAGAGGGATTTTTAAGTGAGCAAAGTCGTCATGATTGACTGAAGACATCATGTATATATGTATCTGTCTGTTTATCTGAAAAAAAAAAAGGTGTGTAGGTTGTTCAAAAAGAAGCGAAGGAGTGTGTGTTTGGTATATAGAAGATGTCGATAAGCGTGTGGGTTCCTTGTTATCTTTAATGATGGAGGTCTACTTTTTGCATTATTCTAAAGACAATTATTGACTTTTTGACTTAATGGTGAGCAAAGTCATCAGGTGATAAGCGTGTGGGGTTCCTTGGGTTGCAAAATGATACGGAGTACTTTTCACGAGATCTAGAAGAACAAAGATACAGAGAGAAGGAGTGGAGGTAGGTTGGTGGTGATCATATAAACGTGTTTACTATGCGTTTTCTTTATGTGATTGTGCTGTGTAAGTTTTTGCATTATTATATTATAATATTAAAAGACTATTGACTTATGCAAGGAAACTTCCATCTCTCGCTAGCTGTACAAACGGTAAAAAGAAATTCGGTAACTTGTGTATGTATTGCTTTCTAATTGAAACATCACTAATATTAGCGAATATCAACATCTTGACAAAAATTTATTAAAGATGCTTATAGTATTTTTTTTTTTTTTTTTTTTTTTTTTTTTTTTTTTTTTTAAGTCAACAACATATTATCACAACAACACAAAAACAATACAAACAAAGGCATCCAAAAATTTCATAATTGAGACGTAACGAAAGGGACTAAAAATAAAGACCACAATTTACAACAGAAACTACAAAATAAACTGAAAGATAAATGACAAAAAAACTACACTAATCCCTTAAATAATGCATATGAACAATCTTGAACGCAACAAAAAAATAGACATAAATGAGATATGTGGTATGAACTATGAGAGGGGACAGCGTGTGTTTTAGAAAAAAGAGACCGCAAAGCGGGTATAGTGGACCATAAAAGATAATGGTAGGCCGTCTCTTCAACTTTCAAGTAAAGAGAGTAATAGTCCATGATTATTGGTTGCTGATGTCTAATTACTTGAGGCTGCAACATGAAAAAAAAATGCATTTTAAAGATAAATATAGATAAATAATTCAAAGTTCAAGAGGGTAAAACTTGCGAGAAAATTAGTATTGAAAATACGAAGCATTTTACATATAAATGTATATAAATATCCAAAGTTCCAGAAGATAAGAAAAAACACTTGGAAAAAGTTGGTATTGAAAATATGAATATGATTTTATGAAGAAATGTTACTTTCATGTGAATTTTGCAAAAACATTTTAACAAAATAATGTGGCATGATAAATTTAACTTTGAACATTACCTCTCTTCTTTTAATTGCCCAATATATGTAATAGTTACAATGACACATCAGTTAGCCAAAGTACATACTTAAGGCGTGTTTGATACTTTGGCATAGGGGAATGATTATTGGAATGATAAGAACGTCTGGTACATTGACATGGGAATCAAATAGCGGTATAAAATCCCAATATATTGGTTTTTTAAAACCAAGCTAGGGATGTGGTTTTGGACCCATTCCTAGTCTTTTTTACTCCTCTCCATTTCCTTTTCCCTAAAAAACAGAACGTACTACAATAATCAGGCCTTTTAGACACAACCCAAAGTCATGGCTAAAAGCCAAAAAGTCGTGGCTATACATATTTATCGCAATATAGTGTATAGTGTAGAATCAATTCAAGTGTTGATCATTCGAGACAATTCAAGTAACCCCGACCTTTCACGGTGTCTTTCTATTCAATCGATTGTATTGACAACCCATATACAAGGTGACATCTGAAGACTATACTTGAGGCCAACTGAAAAAGTAGGTATACACATCAAATAAATCTTGACCTGTCATTTATTCAATTTGGTCGATCTAATACTTGGTTAATTCTTTTATCTTTATGTTCTTATTGATACCTGATTGAACAAATATTCGTCAACCAAGCCTTCGATGGTGATCAAAGGAATAATGGGGTGTTGAGATTGAGCCAAGCTTGTTCTTAACCTGAAAATAAGAAATACAAAGACACTACGTTAAGTGATTGCGCAGGGGTTGGACCCTGCGAACCACCTCCGGCGTGAGAGTAAGTATGTGTAATGGTAATGTAGGTCGTAAATTGAGAGAGTGAGGTTAACTTGAAAATTTACTTACTTTGTTCTTGGCCCGACTATGCTATTTATAGGTGAGAAATAGGACATAGTGGGCGGTTGCACATAGTTCGGAGATCATGGGGGCGTCCCATGGAAAGTGGTAACCGCTAGGGCTTTGTAGCCCACGATCTCTGTTTTGGCGGGAAGCCAAAGGATAGAGGAGACGTGGGTTTGACCAGGTCTGGATGATCCTTCGTGTTAGTCCCTTCGTCAGGAATACCCCGAAGGGCTTAGGGCTTCGATTGGCGGATTCCCACATGGTAACCATTCGCAGGCGAATGGTTTTACGCCAATGAAACGTGTTAAGGAGATTAACCTGGGCCTCCGAAGAGAGGGCTTTCTACAGGCTCGAAGGGGAGTCCTTCGACCCGTTAGGAGGGTACATCATCAAGCCCCCCAGTCGAAGGCGATATATACGTACGAGTATAAATTGCTTTCGACTCAAAAAATCTTATACACTCTATCCCATTTATCACAAATTCGGACGAAATGAAGATAAGTGCTTTAAATAAATTCAAATGCAAGAAGCAGTACTCTATCCTTAAAAAATAAAAAGGAATACGTCTAACTGAATTCCGCATTAAATGCAAACCATCATTATCCGGCCACTTGCAAACCCTTAATTGCTACTTCTTTGGTAATCGCAAAACGTCATTTCAAATTTAGCATCCATTTGAAATCCGTTTAGATAGTAAAGAAAGTGTACACGTGTTCGGTTATGATCAAAGATTTCATGAGTATTTAATCTTCGACATGTTAAACCCTAGAATACTTTTACCTCCGCCCAAAATATACACAACTCTGTGTCATTGTGCTTCCATTGGAATCTAAAAGGTAAAATTCAGCCATTTTCTTTGCTCTCCTTACTTTATTTATGAGTATGGCTGCAAAACGAATAATTAAAGAACAAACTTGTACCTTGTCGAAACAAGCATTGTCTGATTTTCTGAATGATTATCCCATACCCTTGGAATATAAAATCATGCTTCCCAGTAAAAAGCAAAGTATTTTTGATGCTCCAAAAGGATTTGTAGGCTTATATGTGCATGCGTTTACGCAATCAAACTTTAGGATTCCCATCCACCCTCTTATTTTGGAGTTTTTGCAATATTACAAGGTGCACATTTCAAGGTTTAATCCATTTGGTTTAGCCAAGTTGACAACTTATATTGTGATGTGCAAAGCGTATGGTTTTGAGCCTTCATTGACTGTGTTTAGAGGCTTTGCCAATCTCTACCCTGGTGGAGATTGGGTAACTATTGCAAAAAGGAGTGAGTATGATGTCCCACACCTATTGACTAAACCTTTTTCGAATATTCGAAATTGGAAAGGTCAATTTTTCTATATTGAGAGTACCATCATACCCCCCGAATATCCTGAGCTGTTGGCCGAAGGGAATAGGTTTGATGAAAAACGATACAATGACCCATTACCTTATGAGGTGAGAAGTGAACCTTTGTATCAACGTCTTGCACGTCATCCAGTGGACGTACAAACGTTTCCTGAGCCCATCTTATTCATGGCTGGCATTGCTAGGAGTTGGGAAGGGTCTCCATTGCTTCCTGAAATTATTTGTGAAGGAGAAAGTATGTATAATTTCTTATTTCATAAATAAATAACTTACCTGCTGATATTCATCTCTTTTCCTTTGTCTTGTGCAGAAATGGCTTTTCGAAACTTTGTCGTGGCTGGAGGTGCCAAAGAAGTTAGCTTTATGCCAAGGGACCCTCAAAATACAAGTTACGGAGCGGGATCTCCTTCCATTTCTGTTAATAACAATGATGTTGATATCCCTCCACCCAAGCCCCTTGCTGTGCTTCCCCCCGTCAAAGCAGTTGGTACTGAGGAAGCCCCCCAGGTAGTGGAGGACATTGGTGATTCTGATGATACCCCTTCCGGAGGTGATCAGCTCAGGATTGTTGGGTCCTCCGGCATCGCTGATAGAGTTCGGACTAGAAAGGGTACTAGTGCCAAGGCTGCAAAGGCTGTCCCCAAGAGAAAATTGAACATTCCTACCCCGACTTCCCGAACCACCAAGCAAAAAACAGAGAAGTCTCGTGGGAAGACCATCATGTATGCTCCGGAAGGACTGGCCGATGAAGATGACATATCTGGTAAGTGGAAATTCTTCCAGCCTCCTTTTTTTTTTTTTTCGTAATATTGCGTGTTTGGCTTATATTGCTTTTGTATTTAAGGTTTGCCAGATACGAAGGAATTGCCCAACTCTCTCTCCTGCCGCTTGCTTGTTGAGAATGTTACTCCTGCCTCATGGAGGAAGAAAATGAATGAAATGTCCATTGAAGAACTATGTGATCTCAACGACAAGAGTTATATCCGACAAGCAATGCTGGATAGTCATCTGAGCTTTCGCACCAGGGGATTGCTTAATAGGGTCCAGGAAGCGAAGGAGGAGGTTGCTGCTGTTGTTGCCAGAGAAAAGGAGAGGGAGAAAAATTATGCTGAATTGGAGAAGAGATGCGATGAAGCCATGGAGAACTTTGAGAAACATCCAAGGTATGAGGCTCTTCAAGACAGGATTGATAGTCTTGAAAAACAGCTTAAGGAGTCACAGGCAGAATGCGGTAGGTTAATTCTTGAGGAGGCTAAAGTTGTAGGCTATGAGAACCAGGTGAGTGCCCTGGAATCCAAGTGTACTGGGTTGGAGGCTGAGAGAACTAGACTAGTGGAGCAGGATGCTAAACGTTGTCAGGAGGTTGATAGGTTGAAGGTTGAATGCCAAAGGTTGAGAAAAGATAGGGCTGAGGTCGTATCGAAGGTTGTTCCCTATATTGCTATGGAATTATATCATAGCGATGAGGTGGGAGTGGTTGTGGGTAAACTGGTGAATGCAGCCATATTTCATGGCAAATGCACAACTTTGGAAGAGATTGCCGAAACTAAGAAACCCGTTGTGCTTTCAGATGTGCCCTATTATCGCCCAAATTCCGTTCAGGAGTATGATGAAGCTGGTAATGCCTTCACCACTGCAGTTTACCCCTTTCTTGCCGAAGCAACCAAAGATCCTTCAGCCTCCATCGAAGATCTCCTTTCTGAAAAAACCGAAAAGTATACAGCCTCCGTCTCCAACTAAAAGAACCTTGTCCGAGAAACCCAAGTCTGCGACTCATCAAGAAGACCCAAACTCTTCCATCAACAAATGAAGGCTGCCATGTTGGCAGTAATTTAGTCTGTAAGGGTGGCGTGTACCCTTTGAAACAATTTGTTTGTGCTTAAAGGCTGATGCCTTTCTTTAAGACAATTTAGTGTGCTTTTGTCAGGCTAGTGCCTGTTTGAATGGTTTGTCTGGGCTTCGTCCCATAACTTTGAACAACTGTCCTTCTTTGAAAATGGCTTCGCCTGTGCGTAGCCTTTATGACTCTTAATTTGGAGGAATATCCTCCTTTTTTTTTTAATGCCATGCTTATCTTCTCTTACGCTCATTATTAGAACGTACACATACAACCTAAGGTTATAACCTTATTGTGTGTATTTTGGACCAAGATTTTATGCAATCGTATAATTTGACTGCGACAGAGGGTCGCGACCCACTCCGTCTTTATCCTTAAGTTACAGAGGGCTTCAAATACCCTAAGACTTCATAGGAAAGCTAATGTGAATTGTAATGGATGTTAATGTTATACAAGACATGTGTCTTGCTTCATCCTTCGACATTGAAACTTGTAAAGTACTTGGCTGGATAAATCTATGTTGTATAAAACGAAACAAGAGATTTTGAGGGAAACATGTTATATCATTAAGTGGGTAGGAAGGATTACATCATTTGAGAAAATGAACACTAGACATCTACCATTAATGCTTTTTCCCATGTGAGAAGATTACGTTACATGAAATTGAAAACAACTAAATGTTTTTAGAGGGAGGTAAGTTCTTATATGTAAGACTTACGAGAGCTTGTATCATGTCCAAACTTGTTCACGACATCTTTTGTTTTCCACCTTTCGAGCTTCCACGTCTTTGTTGTCACCGTAATTCTTCTTTGACGATGGGCTCTTTCATTTTGGCTTTGTTTGCTTTTACTCGAAGGACAACTTCCTATATGCCCTCAAGGCTTTGGGAAGTTTGTCTGCCCATTTATGCTGATATTGCCCTAACTTCGCCTCAATTTCGGTGACAATATCCTTGTCAACACAAATGAATCTTTGCTTCACGTTCAGGCTTTTGCAGAAAGAAGGGAACACTCCTTCGGCAAAGTGTGGTCCTTCGTAAGAGGTGATAACTTGTGGAATTCCAAATCTGAATATTATGTGTTCCCATATGAACTCTTCCACATCTTTTCCTTTTGTTGATGCCAACGGCTTGGCCTCGACCCACTTGGTGAAATGGTCGATGGCTATGACCAAGAATTGTACCCCTCCGGGAGTTAATGGTAAGGGTCCAATTATGCTGACTCCCCACTGATCGAAGGGTCTTATAATCATGCTAGCTGTCGCATCGTACTCTAGCGGTTTATGGGCTTTGGAGTGTGTCTGACATACCGTGCATGTTCTGATTGCTTCCCTTGCATCTTCTAGCACGGTTGGCCAGTAATAACCCCATTTTGTTACCTTCGCGGCGATGGCTCTAGGGCTTGTGTGTCTTCCACAGAATTCTTCATGAGCATCGCAGAGGATGATCGAATCCTGTTTTAACTCGATACAGCGGAGCCAAGGAGATGAAAGACGCCTTTTGTAGAGATTATCGCCTATGAGCCTGTACTGTGGACTTTTGGCTTTGATTTTTCGTGCCGATTTTGACTTATCGGGCAAAACGCCGCTTATCAAATACATTTTGATTGGTTCTATCCAGCTGGAGCCTTCATCAAATGTTTCACTTCTTGCAATTGACCTGGTGGCCAATTTTTCCACTAAAACCTCACGGGGCAAATGGGCGAAAGCAGTCGATGCTAATTTGATTAGGGCCTCCGCCTTCTTATTTTGGCTTCTGTGGATGTTTGTCACCTTGTATCTTTCGAAACCCCGAAGGACTTTTTTAACCTCGTTCAAGTACTCTTTGATTATTGGCTGCCTTGCTCTGCGAGAACCCTTGATTTGACCAGCGACTAAAAGCGAGCCTACGAAAATGGAGAGGTCCTGAACCTCAATACCCTTTGCAAGTCGAAGGCCAGCCAGCAAGGCTTCGTACTCTGCTTCATCTTTCGTTGCCTTGAATTCAAAACGTAGCGCGTAACTGTACTCCTTTCCCTCCGGACTTATTAGGATTAACCCTGTTCCGAAACCATTGAAGCTTGAGGCTCCGTCGGTAAATAACTTCCATTCTTTCGCCGCTGTTGGGAGAGTTTCTCCATTTGGGCTGTGCCCGGAAGGTGTTTCGTTGAGGACTTCTGCGAAAGTCGGCCTCTTGGTGGAGCTTGGATTATCACGTTTTTTCGATGATCCTGGAGCCGGCAGGTCAATAGCTGCTTTGAATTTCGAAGGATCGATTTTGACTTCTTGCTTTGTCGACTTAGTGGGCTTGAAACCCTTGAGTCGATACCCCTTGCCATAGAGCTTGTCATCAGTTCTCGGTGTCGGAGGAGTTCTGACGCTCCTAGGACGTATCCCCTCAAAGATCTTCCCTTCGGCTTTGTGTGGCTTCTCCAATTCTGCTGTGGAACTGTTTGGATATTGCTTTTTGCTTATCACTCTTCGTTCTGCACGACGCTTTTTTGTGACAATATCTTCTTCCCTATCCGTACTTCCAATAACATCATTCGGAGGCTTTTTATAGCCTTCTATCTTTTTCTTGCCGTCCTTCGGGCTGTGCTCAGAGAATATCGTCCCTATTCCGTTGGGTGTGTGAAACTTTACTGCTGCATGTATAGTGGAGACTACTATACCCATCTTTTGCATGGCGGTCCTCCCTATCAATAAGTTGTAAGGAGAGTTGGACCCTACGATAGTAAACATGAGGGTTTCTGTCCTTGCGATCCTGCCTTCTCCGATTGTTATTTCCAGCGGAACTTCCCCTAGGGGCCACGAGCGTTCGCCAGAAAACCCTACTAAAGGCCTCTTCGAATCGACCCTTTGAGACCTGACTGCCGACGAGAGCTTTCGAAAGCAATGTTCATATATGACTTCGCAAGGGCTTCCGCAGTCCATGTAGGCTCCCCTTATTTCTTGGCTAAAAATTAGGACTTTGATGACCACTGGATCGTTCGAAGGGATCCTGCCTGAGATAGGGGAAAACGTTACATCCCTTATCTTGTTTGCTTCCGACTCCGGTACCTTCCTTTTTGAAGTGGTTTCGTCCCTGCGTATCATTAGTATGGGGGCTTCGGTAGGGTTAGTATCCTTGGCCATTTGAGTGTCAGTCATCTTTTCTTTGCCTTTCTTGATTCCTTTTACCAGGTGTGCCAATTGCCCAGATCTTACGGCTTCTTCAATTTGTTTCTTTAATTCCCTGCAACTGTTCGTATCGTGACCATTGTCTTCGTGGAAGTGACAGTACTTGCTGGTATCCCTGTTTTTACCCTTACTCGTCATGCGTGGAGGTGCTTCGAAAGCTTTGGCCGCCCTCTCTGTAGCAAGTATTTCTTTTGGAGACTTCGTTAGATTGCTCAACAAACCATGGTTGGGGCCTTTGTTGTACGGAGAGAACCTATCTCTGTTCTTGTTCTTGTTCTTGGACCCTTCCCACGTGGAATGCTTCGAAAACTTGTTATTGCTATCCTTATCTATCGGAGCCCCATTAGTGGATACCTCTTTGGCTTCGATCCAAGTGTACGTCTTCTCGGTCAGGCCCTTGTAAGTTGTTGGAAGGTCGGTGGATAAGAATTCCACCAAACTCCGATTCCGAAGGCCATGTACGAAACCAGAAATACGCTGATCTTCATGAAGACCCAAAATTTGCAAAGTCTCATCGGTGTACCTAGTGACGAAGGCCCTGGTGCTTTCATTTTCTTTTTGTTTGATGTTGTGCACCGTTAAATGAGTCCTTGTGAATTTCTTTTGCTGACTGAAGTGTGACCGGAACTTAGCCTTGAGATCATCAAGATTGACAATGCTGCCGGGTTTTTGCCCATTCCACCAAATACGAGCAGAATCCCGAAGGGTGTATGTAAACATGTGACAGGCCACCGGCATAACCCACTTTTGCATTTTGATAGCCCCTTCGAACAAGTGTAAGAAATTGTCCGGATCCCCTTTCCCATCATAAGTCCCGACATGTGAAGGCATTTTCAAACCATCAGGCAGTGGGTAATCTTCTATCCACCTAACGAAGGGTGTAGCTGAACCCATGGGGTCTGAATATAGACAATTATAAGGTGGTGCGTACATGGGGACTGTATTGTATGGATTGCTGTTTGGGGGCATTCCCATAGGAGTTTGGCCTGGGTAGGACTGATAAGGTGTGCTCATGGCGAACGGGTAACTGTTTCCCATGGCGTATGGAGGGTACGCCATAGGGTGGCCGAAGGGCATGCTCCCATAGTTTTGAGGGAAGCTTGGGTTATTGGGCTGTCCATTTATAGGAGGATATAAATTTTGAGGATAAGACTGAGTTTGGAACGAGGGGTACATACCATTAGGAGGAAGATTTCCTCCCATATTGATTGTAGACGGATTGCCTTCTACGCCTGACGCGTGAGAAGGCTGCAACGGAACCCCGGCTTCAGTTCTTCCAAGATGAGCGGCTAGCAATGGAGGTAAAGTCACCCCCCTTTCTTCCCTAAGCTGACTCCTACCGTTGGAGCCTTCGGCAACCGCCCCTTCTCGTCTTGTCGGAGCCCTCTCGGGGACCCCTTCGAAACCAACAGACCTTTTGCTTAGCCTTCGGCCAACCGGAGAACCAATCCTTAAGGCAG
This sequence comes from Artemisia tridentata subsp. tridentata, assembly GCA_021014915.2. Classification (NCBI taxonomy): domain Eukaryota; kingdom Viridiplantae; phylum Streptophyta; class Magnoliopsida; order Asterales; family Asteraceae; genus Artemisia; species Artemisia tridentata. The sequence continues at coordinate 23,735,617 of CP139505.1, forward strand.
ATAGGGTTGGTCCTTGGGTCGGAGGCCTAGGTTCCATCTCCATTTCCTCATCATACTCTTCACTCGAGTATTCCAACTCCTTTCGTACCTCAGCATTCCTGACTTGCCTGTTGCGAGCCCTTAAAAGGGTTTCTAACACTTCATGGTTGGCTTCGACAAAGGCTGGGCTAATGACAGGTTCCGGGTTGGCTGATGTCGAAGCATGATTGTTGGTTGTGATTTCTGGGTGAGAACGTGTTGTGAAAGTGGAGGCGGTTATTGGGGGAAGGTTGTTAGGGTCGTCGACTGGTATCGGTGTTAAGGTAGAGAAGCCTGGTGGGGGAGTATCTTCTCTCCCTTGATCCATGCCGGAATAATAGTGAAATTGGTTGGTAGGTTAAAAGCTCGGAAATAACGAGACCAATTGTAGCGGTCCCACGGATGGCGCCACTGATTGAACAAATATTCGTCAACCAAGCCTTCGATGGTGATCAAAGGAATAATGGGGTGTTGAGATTGAGCCAAGCTTGTTCTTAACCTGAAAATAAGAAATACAAAGACACTACGTTAAGTGATTGCGCAGGGGTTGGACCCTGCGAACCACCTCCGGCGTGAGAGTAAGTATGTGTAATGGTAATGTAGGTCGTAAATTGAGAGAGTGAGGTTAACTTGAAAATTTACTTACTTTGTTCTTGGCCCGACTATGCTATTTATAGGTGAGAAATAGGACATAGTGGGCGGTTGCACATAGTTCGGAGATCATGGGGGCGTCCCATGGAAAGTGGTAACCGCTAGGGCTTTGTAGCCCACGATCTCTGTTTTGGCGGGAAGCCAAAGGATAGAGGAGACGTGGGTTTGACCAGGTCTGGATGATCCTTCGTGTTAGTCCCTTCGTCAGGAATACCCCGAAGGGCTTAGGGCTTCGATTGGCGGATTCCCACATGGTAACCATTCGCAGGCGAATGGTTTTACGCCAATGAAACGTGTTAAGGAGATTAACCTGGGCCTCCGAAGAGAGGGCTTTCTACAGGCTCGAAGGGGAGTCCTTCGACCCGTTAGGAGGGTACATCATCAATACCTAATCAATAACGAACCGGAATGGCTTTTTTAGGCCCAATTCCATCTATTTTTGTTGAGGCAATTCTAACTCGTTCATTGGTAATTGATCTAGCTCTTGAAATATATGACATTCTTGATCCCTCCTTTTACTAGTCTTCTCGGCTGGAATGAAAAAAGATTCTCCGCTCTGCTCCTACTCCTTCTTCTCCTTTAGGATAGGGTCGTCGTTGGTCCTTTTTTGCACTAAAAAACTAGTCAAAGCAACTAATTGTTTACGTACAAAATTTATAGAACATGAATAAGAAACCAAGCGGGATAAAAGAAGAGCGAGGTATAGTGAGAAAGCTCACCCCTGCCTTTAGACGATAAAGCTTTGTTTTACATCACAAATCAATAGAAAATGCTTCAAGGCATTGTTGTTCTTTTGACGATGAACCACTCCGGTACAAGCTAAAGTGACTTCTACGCTTTGTCCCCGATGCGTAGGGCCGAGAAAGTTTCACTTCATTTTTTTGACCAAATATTTGAGTTGAAAGTCATAGTCAAAGTTTGAAAAAGTTTTAGCGACGATATTGTCATCGTTAAAAGTGGTTCCCATAGTCAAACGTTGAAAATTGTTTATTTTGTTGTTTAGTAGACTTTTAACCACGACTTTAGTCGTGGCTAAATGTGTTTCTCGAATAACATCCCGATCCTAGTAGTAATATTACATTTTTGTTTTTGCACGGCAATAAAATATATTGATAGCAAACGACATCAAACCAAACTTAAACCATATTTTTTTCTAGTAGTACCTACCATTCTACCAATGTGATAATTGCATAAGCTCATAGCAATCCAAACACTTGAAGATGTATTTTTCACTTTTAACAACACAATATGCATTCCCAAACACACTCTAATGAAATCTAACTTTATATCAACTCTAAAAAGTAAAATTTCTTTAAATTTAAGTATCTTAGCCCTAATATATCAAAACCTCAATACCAAATTTACATTTTTAAAGACTACTAACTATTCCAACTTCGACAGCACTTCGAAACACCCTCTATAGTATTAACATGCAATTCTGAAACAATTACTGCTTTATAGTTAGTAATGATAATTATGTAATTTTACATCTACTCTATAAAGTCATTTTCCTCCTTTAGACGCATGACAACTGAGATAAAACCAAAATTCTCTGCTCAAATTTTTGTTAATTTGTTTCAAGCATCAACCTTAATTCACTTCAACTCGCCTCTAATCAGTCAATATCTACACAAATTAACATCTAATTTCTTATTAATTCAACTATTAATAAGCACATAATCAGCTGTAAACAACATAACTGCTAATAAGCACATAAAATTTTCTTACTAATTCAACTATTAATAAGCACACACAACACAAAGCTGTAAATAACATAACAATCTAATCAGCAGAAAATTCAAAATAATATGCAAAAAACACATAATCAGTTGTATTATACCTAACTTGATAACGGCGACGACGATTGAAGACGGTTACGGTGACGATGGTGCCGGAGTTAGGGTTTCGGTGGTGGTCGATAATGACGGTGGAGATGATTAGGTTGACGAAGGAGTTAGGGTTTACCATTATTGAAAACTATACTTTCGATCTTTGTCGGGTTTTATGATAAAAGAGATTTTGAAATAAGACTAAGTTTAGATGATTTTTATAAAACTTTGACATGACCCATCGGTTTATATCACGTTCCCAAGTTATCGTGATTTTAAATAAACCAAGTTGTAATTACAATATTTATAGGCTTTATGTTTCATTATTATTCGCGTAATTATTAGTTTTTGGTTTATTGAATATTTTGTGTATGTTCCGTGTCTAATATATTAAATTCATTTCAAGTCTAATAAATTATACTGTCTCAAGTCGCAAAATGTTCAATAAGTCCAAACCGTAATATCGTAAATCCAATAACGATCCAATTGTCCAAATAGTATCAAGTCACAATCCCACATTTTAGTCTGTTATCTGTTTTGTATATTTAATCCATGTTGTTTGTATGTGCCATTTCCAATTTAATAACTCCAAATGCCGAAACTTCCCAATGAGTACATACGTCAAAACAATAAATATGTTAGTCCGATATTTCGATATCGGCAAAGTATTTAAACATATCACTAAAAAAAAACAAATCCAAACACATATATATAAACCAAATTTGTAACACATAAGTCAAATGGGCTTCGGCCCAAGACTTAACCAAACGCACCCTAAAGAAGCTCATGGGCTTATTAGCCCACTAAACTCACCCACACTTATATGTACACTACACAAAATCTGTTTACCCTTTCCATTCGTATAAGCAGAAGAGTTTCCAATAGGCAGCATACCACCAACAATTCAATATAAGTTATTATAATAAGCAGCTACGAAATAAGCAGGATAAGCAGTTTAAGCAGTTTTAAAAAAAAAAATGAGTTTAACCAAATAACTCATCCAAAACCAGTTATAAACTTATAAATTAAGCTAAAATGAAAAGCCAATAAACACACCCCTCGTGTGTTTCTCGTTAACTCAACTCGACAATAAAACAGCACCCTACGTGGGTGGTTCTTCTCGACCGAGGATAGCAAGACACGACCACTCTTGTGGTTGGTCTCGTTAAACCCAAACACGCCCAAGACAACAACCCCCAATCGGTTTTGAATTATAACTGAAACACAACTCAACATAATATGATATATCCAAATCAAATCATACCTAATCCGTATCTCCAACGAGTAGATAAACAAACCCGTAGACCCAAAGAAGTATATCAAAATAAAATAACCAAACACCACTTTTACTAGATTTTACCACACGATTCATGTTTGAAAATAAACGTTTTTAATCCGGTTTTATCCACGAAAATATAACAACTCGTCTCATAAACGGTTTTGTAAACAAAGAAGTAATAAAATGGACTTGGGTTTCGACATACTCACGGAAAAACGAGAGAGAAAGAATGGAGACGAGAGGGAGGAGATGACCACGATCAAGACCCTTGCTTACACCCCGTACGACCCACAAAAGCATGAACTAAACCCACAATAACCCTCTTTAATCTTCGATCTACGTGTTTCTTGTATCAAGGAGTGGATGAGATGGCGACTTGAGTGTCAGGCGGCAGCTAGGTCATGGAGAAGATAGGTGGTGGTGGCTAGGTTAGATAAGAGAGAGAGTGGAAGTGTGTAAATGAAACCCGAGCATCTTTTATTTGTGTATTTCGAAAATTAGAAAAAAATATGAAATGATTGTCTAAATATAGATGGGCGGACGACAAGGGGCAACAAGAGGGGTCGATCTTGTAATTTTTGTAAACTTTCACGATCTAGAGGTTCGGGACTCTTTTAGGCTTGATAACGATCGATTGAAAACTCGAAATTTACACCGTTTCGTTTAGAATAATCTTTCCACGTAAAATAAGTATTTATATGACCAGTATCACATAATTGATATAAAAATCACATTAAAACGCTTATTGTGTTATAGTTGTGCCGGTACGCGTCATGCGACGGTTTTCACGTTTCACGAGAAACCTCTCGTTTTCAAATCAAATGAAGTATAAAAAGCTCGAAAATGTATAATAGGTAATAATAAATATATTTTATTATTAAAATGAGTTTGGAAAATCATCGTTTGTCACAAATGGTTTTGAGTTTTATAAAAAAGTATTGCCCAAAAATGCCGGTTGCTACAGTGAACAACTTGATAGATTTGAGAATTTAGATGGATTGTTATGTCTTTTAACATCCACCAAATAAACATACATTTTTATAAAAGAAAACTTATAAAATACTAATCAAATAAATTCAATCGTTGAATCATTTTGTAGCATTTGTAGTTGTAGCTAAGGTCGAGGCAACTATGACAACCTAAAAGTCCAATACTAGAAGAAGTTGAAACAACGAATGCTTTAAATTTCATAGGGATTATTTCAAAGTTTTGAGTTTTCAAATTTAAGAACTTGTGAACCAAAAATCCATCTATATCTATATCTATATCTAAATATACTAAATATAAAGGGTTTATCCAAATTCTTGAATGTTGAAAATCTTAAAAACTTACAACCCATATACGGAAACACACAATTCAAATGGCAATTAAAAAGGACATGTTGAAACTTATGTGAAAGAAAGCATGGCTCACGATTTGTCAACTATATTAAATGGAAAGAAAGAATTTGTATCTATGTGTAGAAAATATATATGAAGGATGTTGGGATTCAGAACTAAATGTGTATGTCTCAATTGTTGGAAACATTTTACAAGTAACATTCCCATATATACAGGCATTTATGTGTATATTTGATTGTATGTATGCAACTCGGTTTGTTTGGTACTAGACGAGTATCGTGCATAACAATGAGATTTTATAGCGGCATATAGTTGTAATGATATTTTGGTTAAGTGTTTTGTGTAACCATAATATCACTATAACTACTACTGTTATAAAATTTCGTTGCTATGGACATTATATCTCATTTCTTGAAAATTTAAGAATATTGATAACTTAAAACTAGTTAAGGAAACTTAGTTAATTAAAAATAGAGTTAACTACATTTTTGGTCCTTGTGGTTTACCGGGTGTAACGATTTTGGTCCAATAGTTTAAAAAGTAACGGATCCTGTCCAGAATCCCTGACCCGTAACGGTTTTGGTACAAATTTACTAACACCATTAAGTTGACTTATATTGACTGGAAACAATTACACGTTTGGTCCTTGTGGTTTGCTCAGATTTCATGTTTAGTCCTTAAGTCGTTTTAATTACACCAGAGATACCTATTTTTGAAACCTTGCACTCATTTAGTCCCTATTTTGGATGGGCCGTTAGTTTGACCTTTAAGTGTTTAATATTATTTGCCCGTTAGTCCCTCCGTTAATATTTTTTGCACCGTTAGTCCTCATTTTCTAAAATGAATTAAAAATGGCATCATGGCTCGAACTCAGGTCTTGTTGCCCAAAAACCAACACCCCAACCACTGGACTAAGCGTCCAGTGGTGTAACTATATCAAAATAGATTTTATTCAACCTTTTTTTGCTCAGACTCGTTTTTATCCGTTTTCGTTTGTTTTTATACGTGCTCGTCCGTTTTTTTACGTTTTCGTCTGTTTTTTTACGTTTTTTACGTTCTCCTCCGTTTTTTTACGTTTTCGACCGTTTTTATCCTTTTTTACGTTTTTATTCGTTTTCGTCTGTTTTTTTTTTACGTATTTGTCCATTTTTTACGTTCTTGACCCTTTTTTTACATTTTCGTCCGTTTTTTTACATTTTCAACCATTTTTATCTGTTCTCGTACTTTTTTTTACGTTTTTATCAATTTTTTACGTTTTCATCCTTTTTTTACGCTTTCGTCCGTTTTGGTATGTTTTTAAACATTTTCGTCTGTTTTAAAATGTAAAAAACGGACGAGGACATAAAAAACGGACAAAAACATAAAAAAAAAATAGACAAAAACGTAAAACAAAATGGACGAGAACGTAAAAAAGGGACAAATATATAAAAAAAGGAGTAAACTGCAAAATACATCCCTGTGGTTTACACCTTTTGGCACTTTACATCCCTGTCAGAAACTATTGGCAATATACATCCCCCGTTAGGCAAACGTTTGCCACATTACATCCCTGAGTTGGATGGGCGTTATCTTTCTCCGTTAAGTGTTTGCATCGTTAGTCCTTCTGTTAAAATGTTTGCACCGTTAGTCCTATGGGTTAAGTCTATTTGCACCGTTAGTCCTTCGTTACATTTTCGTCTAGTTTTTTACGTTTTCGTCCGATTTTTAACGTTTTCGTCCGATTTTTTACGTTTTCGTCTGTTTTTTACGTTTTCGTCCGATTTTTTACGTTTTCGTCCGTTTTTTAAGTTTTCGTCTGTTTTTTTTACGTTTTCGTCCGATTTTTTACGTTTTAGTCCCATTTTTTACGTTTTCGTCCGATTTTTTACCTTTTCGTCTGTTTTTTTACGTTTTCATCCATTTTTTTTACTTTTCGTCTGTTTTTTTATGTTTTCGTCCGATTTTTTACATTTTCGTCTGTTATTTAAAGTTTTCATCCATATTTTTTACGTTTTCGTCTGTTTTTTTTTTTTACGTTTTTGTCTTTTTTTTACGTTTTTCGTCTGTTTTTTTACGTTTTCGTCTGTTTTTTTACGTTTTCATCCATTTTTTTACGTTTTCGTCTGTTTTTTTTACGTTTTCGTCCGAGTTTTTACATTTTCGTCTGTTTTTTAAAGTTTTCATCCATATTTTTATGTTTTCGTCTGTTATTTTACGTTTTCGTCCGATTTTTTACGATTTCGTCTACTTTTTTAAGTTTTTGTCTGATTTTTTTTCGTTTTCGTCCGATTTTTTTTGTTTTCGTCTGATTTTTTTTACGTTTTAGTCTGTTTTTTTACGTTTTCGTCTGATTTTTTTACGTTTTCATCCATTTTTTTACGTTTTTGTCCATTTTTTTTCGTTTTGTCCCTTTTTTTTTACGTTTTCGTCGGATTTTTTACGTTTTCGTCTGTTTTTTTACGTTTTCGTCCGATTTTTTACATTTTTGTCTTTTTTTTAAAGTTTTCATCCATATTTTTAAGTTTTCGTCTGTTTTTTTACATTTTCGTCCGATTTTTTACGATTTCGTCTATATTTTTAAGTTTTTGTCCGATTTTTTTCGTTTTCGTCTGATTTTTTTACGTTTTCGTCTGTTTTTTTCGTTTTTTGTCTGATTTTTTACGTTTTCATCCATTTTTTTTACGTTTTTGTCCATTTTTTTTTCGTTTTTGTCCTTTTTTTTTTCTTTTTTCGTTTGGATTTTTTCGTTTTCGTCTGTTTTTTTCCGTTTTCGTCCGATTTTTTACATTTTCGTTTGTTTTTTAAAGTTTTCATCCATATTTTTACGTTTTCATCTGTTTTTTTACGTTTTCGTCCGATTTTTTACGATTTTTTCTATTTTTTAAGTTTTTGTCCGATTTTTTACGTTTTCGTCCGATTTTTTTCGTTTTCGTCTGATTTTTTTACGTTTTTGTCTGTTTTTTAAGTTTTCGTCTGATTTTTTACGTTTTCGTTCGATTTTTTACATTTTCGTCTGTTATTTTAAGTTTTCGTTTGTTTTTTTAAGTTTTCATCCATTTTTTTACGTTTTCGTCTGTTTTTTAACATTTCCGTCCATTTTTTTACGTTTTGTTCTTTTTTTTACGTTTTCGTCTGATTTTCTTCATAAAAAAATAGACGAAAAGTAAAAAAACTGATGAAAACGAAAAAAAATCGACGAAAACGTAAAAAAAACAGAACAAAACGTAAAAAAAATGGACAAAAACGTAAAAAAACAGACCGAAAACGTAAAAAAAACAGAAGAAAAAACGTAAAAAAATGGGACAAAAATGAAAAAAATTGACGAAAACGTAAAAAAACAGACGAAAACTTTAAAAAAATCGACGAAAACGTAAAAACGTAAAAAAAAGACGAAAACGTAAAAAAAATGGACGAAAACGAAAAAAAAATGGATGAAAACGTAAAAAAACAGACAAAAATGTAAAAAATCGGACGAAAACGTAAAAAAACAGACGAAAACTTAAAAAATATAGACAAAACGTAAAAAATCAGACGAAAACGTAAAAAAAAAAGACGAAAACGTAAAAAAAAGAAAAAACGAAAAAAAAGTACAAAACGTAAAAAAAGGGAAAAAAGTAAAAAAATGGACAAAACGTAAAAAAAGAAAACGTAAAAAACAGACAAAACGTAAAAAAAAACAAAAAATCGACAAAACTTAAAAAATAGACAAATCGTAAAAAATCGGACGAAAACGTAAAAAAACAGACGAAAACGTAAAAATATGGATGAAAACTTTAAAAAACAACGAAAATGTAAAAAATCGGACGAAAACGTAAAAAAAACAGACGAAAACGTAAAAAAATCGACGAAAACGTAAAAAAAAGACGAAAAGTAAAAAAACGGACGAAAACGTAAAAAAAATGGACAAAAACGTAAAAAAAAGAGAAAACGTAAAAAAAAGACGAAAACGTAAAACAAAAGCGTAAAAAAAATCGACGAAAAACTTAAAAAAATAGACAAATCGTAAAAAATCGGACGAAAACGTAAAAAATAGACAAAACGAAACGTAAAAATAGGATGAAAACTTTAAAAAAAAAAACAAAATATGTAAAAAATCGGACGAAAACGTAAAAAAACAGACGAAAACGTAAAAAAATGGATGAAAACGTAAAAAAACAGACGAAAAGTTAAAAAATCGGACGAAAACGTAAAAAATTGGACTAAAACGTAAAAAATCAGACGAAAACGTAAAAAAAAAACAGACGAAAACGTTAAAAATCTGACGAAAACGTTAAAAATCGGACGAAAACGTAAAAAACCGGACGAAAACGTAAAAAACTAGACGAAAACGTAACGAAGGACTAACGGTGCAAATAGACTTAACCCATAGGACTAACGGTGCAAACATTTTAACAGAAGGACTAACGATGCAAACACTTAACGGAGAAAGATAACGCCCATCCAACTCAGGGATGTAATGTGGCAAACGTTTGCCTAACGGGGGATGTATATTGCCAATAGTTTCTGACAGGGATGTAAAGTGCCAAAAGGTGTAAACCACAGGGATGTATTTTGCAGTTTACTCTAAAAAAAAGGGACGAAAACGTATAAAAACACACGAAAACGTAAAAAAACAGACGAGAACGTAAAAAAATTGACAAAAAAGTAAAAAAATTGACGAAAACGTAAAAAAACGGACGAGAACCTAAAGAACGGACCAAAAATGTAAAAAAAATGACGAAAACGTATAAAAATATACGAAAACGGATAAAAACGAGTTTGAACTAAAAAAGGTTAAATATAATTTATTTTGATATAATTACACCACTGGACGCTTAGTCCAGTGGTTGGGGTGTTGGTTTTTGGGCAACAAGACCCGAGTTCGAGCCATGCTGCCCTTTTTAATTCATTTTAGAAAATGAGGACTAACGGTGCAAAAAATATTAATGAAGGGACTAACGGGCAAATATTATTTAAACACTTAACGGTCAAACTAACGGCCCATCCAAAATAGGGACTAAATGAGTGCAAGGTTTAAAAAATAGGTATCTATGGTGTAATTAAAACGACTAAGGGACTAAACATGAAATCTGAGCAAACCATAGAGACCAAATGTAACACCCCCAAATTACCGCAGCGGAACAGTAGAGTCAAGGGGGTATTACTTCATAATATAGATCAAGGTATGGAAAACGACCTCTAAATGAGACGTTTTGAAATGCTACCATTCGAATTATTTTAATCAGAGTTAAACATGAAATCCAAAGTGTAAAGTTACATAGATATTTCGAATGGTAAAAGATAATGATATGAGTCTCCAAGTGTGCAATTGACTCTAGAATATATGCATCCACTATCGCCTTATAAACCTGAGATAAACATGTTAAAAGTGTCAACCAACGGTTGGTGAGTTCATAGAGTTTAGTTTGACTATAAAGCATTTGAATAAAGATTTCCCAGCAAAGACATTGTAAATCCACTCAGTCCCAAGCCCCGCCCATACAAGACTTGCAACCTGTGTGTTTACAACCCACCGCTAACATAATATGAATAGTACAGTACAGATGTTTATAGAAATACGTATCAATGTATGAATAGGACAAGTACAGTTAGGACAGATGAGTATAGAAATACGTATCAATGTCATAAGTGCATTCTACTGCAAAATGTATCTTGCAACCCATGCAAAATGTATCTTACAAATCAATGCGAACAGTCTTAGAATAACAATGCATAATGTATAAGAGAACAGATATGTATATAAATACGAATCATGTCATAGTATTTTGTTAACGAGTAAAGTAACTTAAACATGTTAATGACGTATAATGTATCTTGACTACTACTGCAAGATGTATTAAAGTACTTGTATAAGTAAATAAATATAGTTGAGCATGTATCTCCCCCAAAGAGTTATTAAACAATTTAATGATAGAAACGGTGGGGCTATGACTCACCTTAGCTGCAAGGTCAAAGTAATGTGATGTTATGTCAATAGTATCACGGGAACGGCTCCAACACACGACCTGAATAATAGTGAAGTCTGAGATTTCGATGGTTTAAGATTGATTTGATGCGAATAATGATTGTGAAAGAATATCGGATAACGAATCAGATCGTGATGAAAATGATATGTCATGTTTAAAATGATTAAAGTTCAAAAATAATATTATACATAATATTATCATGTTTTTATGTTCATTGATTCAACAATATCGTTTCTTCGAAAGTTGGTGGATGATAAGTTATGCTTTATTCGTTAAAATTACGTTAAGTAAATATAAACGTAACGTTAGTGAAATAAAGTGTACGAACTTGTAAAAGTGCCTTTTAAGAAAACAAATGTATAAATCACTTTATGAATTTGTGTATTGAATTAAATTACTGTTTGGTCCTTATAGTTTCATGGAATTTACACATTTAACCTTAACGGTGAAATATTTGCACTGTTAGTCCTTAGTTAGAAAATAATTACATTTTATGTCCAAAAGGGTCAAATATGAAATTTTAAGACTTATAGTTATTGTTTTTACCTTTTCTACCCATATTTTACAGAAATGACAATTTAGAACTCAATTTTCTAAAAGTTACACTTTTGGCCCCTAATAGTAAAATGCTTTTGCATTTTTAGTCCAAAATGTACAAAAGTTAGATTTTAAATTTTTCGAAAATCCTTACAGCTTTATAAAGCTTATTTGAGCTTATAGAAACTGCTTATTTTATAAAAGTGCTTATTTTATAAAAGTGCATCATTGGGCTTTAATTCGAATTTACCAAAGCCCATTAAGAGATTTAGAACCGAGGACTTTCAAACAAGTTTGGGCCTGAAATTAGGCTATTTTTATTAGTCTAAAAATGATTTCCAAGTGCTTATATCTCAGCTTTTCCAAGTGCTTATATCTCAGCTTATTCACAAGTGCTTATTGGGCTTTTAAATCCCAATCGCTATGTATATAATAAAAACTGGTTCGAAAGTCATATACTTGGTCGATCAAAAAGGTGGTATATGAGCTTATTAGAAAGGATTATTGCTACTGCTTATTTGGTGAGTATATGGAGAATTAGTATGAGTAATAAAAATTATATGTTGTGTACATGATATGGATTTTATGGAACCTTTTCTAGTCGATAAAATGAATAAGTACGAAATTGAAATATGACATATATGTGTTGGATGAATAATGCGATTTGACAAATGATTAAAATGAGGTTCAAAAAGCTATAAGATGAATAAGTAAGTGTCGAACAAGTATGAAATCCGTATTTCTAGCCATCCATGAAGGAGGTCAATGTATGTAACGTAAAAATAAATAACAAGGAATTGAAATAATGCACAAAAATTAATATACGATCGAGTAACAATGTATAACGATGCATGAGTTATTGTAAACCATAAGTATGAGTATACATGGGTCGAGTAGCCTTACCACACCAAAAGTGGTGGTGAAATCACGTCGAAAAGGACTAGAGGTCGATGTTTAAGGCATGAACTTGGTAGAACTCACACAAAAGAATCGAGATCGACTCTTATCCTTTGGAAAGTGGACTCGGAAGACTAGAATATGGCTTGCTTTCCTTCGAATGGAGTTACCAGGAGGAGAAGACTTAGGAAATAATTAAGAGTGTGTGAATGAAAGAAAAGAGTGCAAGGTCATACGTATATATGTGTATACGAAATGCATGAATGTAGAATTGAGTATATAGTATAAAATTCAACAAGTGGTTCCTTATATTCAATTGGCAGTAGATAGGAGGGGGACAAGGGGAATATTACTAAGCAAGTTGGAAATTAAGATAATTAGAAGAAGATGATTGTTTGTGTTTCGGTTGGACCAAGTGGGGTGTCGAATGGTATATATGTAATGTATTCGACATATTAAAATGTCCAAAGCAACATTCTACGTGACCAAAGATATGGAGAGGGTGAGAAACATTCCTATGAACCCATATACAATCACAGAAAAATGAAAAGACTGATGCGTTCCACCAGGTTTTAAATTTATAAACAAGAATTACCGGTTAACTAGGAACACATACGAGCAAGTATACTCGTCCGTGTGTAGTAAGAGGATGGTAAGTCAAGGTCGTCCCAAGAGATTTGAGTGTTTTCGAAATGAAGAATCTAATGTAACAAGCATGTGCTAAAAGTATATTGGTTGCCACGGTCCAAAATACTATGAGGCGTCTAAACATATAAGTAGCAAATAACACGAAGATGATAATGATGTAAATTCAATAATATAAGAGACAACACTTGTTTGGATTAGTTTAGGATATTTGGATTGCTTAATATGAGGATGGTTTGACAAGTTGATTACAAATATTATAATATGATGGTGACAAATTCCAATCTATGATTTAAAGTATATAACCCCCGCGAAAGATCATAAAATAATAAAATCAAGCATAAAGCATAATCAACCAATTCGGGACTTAGTTTATTTAACAAATTTGATCCGCGGTAGTTTCACAAACTTATCAACAATTGTATTCAAGTTTCTTTGCAAAATCAAGTTACTAATGAAATGGTCAATACAATAGATAATCATCCATAGACAAACGATTATAACTAGTTGGTTGATAATAACCCTTTCGACCTATGAAATCACCAACAACTAATCAAACTTGATAGGAAAATGTCACAAAAGCTAAGCACACTTGGTTCTTTAACCAAGCATGAAATTGATCAAAACCATAATTTAACACAAGCAATCCTCATATCAATAACATCATCCAAACAAGTGTATAAAGGAATTACTCCATATTGTTTTCAACAAAATCCAATATAGCAATAATCATGAAACCAACAAACATCTTGAAATATAAAAGTAAATTACCAAAGTGAGATTACAATTGGTAATGGAAGGAATTATAGCAATCCTTGGGCCTCCAATCAACTACAAGCTTCTAACCAACCGAAAAATTATGTCCAAACACTTTCTCTAGCACTTGAGCACTTCTTCTTGAATTGGTAGAGGTTCCTTGGTCTTTTGGGATTTATAATATTGAAGAGATATCTTGTCCTTATGATGGAAGGGAGGATAAATGGTGAGTGGTGATGTTATGTTGTGAATTCCTCTTTCAAAACTGTAATACCCGAAATTTTAAAATATGTCAAATGACCAAATTACCCTTGGATTTAAAAGTTCTATGTATTAATTAATTTAAAATACCGAATAAATCCCAAACGCTTGTGAACAAGTACCAAATGAAGTAAAATAATTTTTACTTGAACATTTTAGTATTTTACATGATATAAAAATTATTGTAATATTTATATATGGCCGGTTCTATATTTTATTATTTACTTAATTAAAACTAAAGTAATTATAAGATAAATACTATAAATTGTACAAGATAATTAGGAAATAGATTTTAGGCCTTATCAAAAGTTTCTTGGACCCAAAGTTATTCCCCCTCCTCTCTTATATCCGGCCCTATATATTTTTCCTATTAAAAATATTTTGTCGACACAAATAAACCACAAAAACATCCCTAAAAATCCCTTCGATCACCACAAACTTTCTGGAGCTGATCTATCAATTTTCCTGGGTACTACTAAGTCTAAAGAAGATTAGAAAAATAGAGATTCGAATTTAGAAAGCTTGGTTCGTGCGCTTTTGATTTTTCTTACTCGCTAAACCCTACCGAGAGGTATAAAATTTTTACAGCTTATTCGATTGTTTTTAATTCCTTCTGATATTTTTCTAAGCTTGTTCATGTCCTATATAATCAGTAAAAATTAGCCAAAACATCCCATGCAAGCTAGGTTGGTCGCTAGGAATTATTCGAACCATAAGAACCCTAATCGAACATAATTACTTAAATCGACTTGCAAATTTTCTGGGCAGCAAACTATAATTTTTATGGGTCTTATATGAGTCTAACAACACAAGAAAAATACAACTTGGATTTATAGAAGCTTAAATCATCCATGGTCGAATTGTCTATAAATCGGATTTTAGAAAATAAAAAGGAAAAATAGGAAGAACCCTAGAACCGATTAGGGTTAGGGTTTAGGTTAGGAAATCTGAGTTAATAATGATGTTTAATGAGTATGTCATGATTAGATGATGATTACACAATTAGGGTTAGGTTTTTCTTAATTTTGCTATTTACCGATTGTAAAATAATATAAGAAGGGGGGTGTTTTGTAAATTATTAAATGTGTGGGATATTTTTGTAACATGTATTAGACTAGGGGCTGTTCGTATAAAATATAAAATAAGGGTCTTAAGTGTAAAAATTGGAAATTTGAAGGTTTAAATTGTAATATACTTAATTAACAATACATTTTGTAAAATAAATAAATAGAGGGACTAGTTTTGTAATTTATGGAAAATAAAGGGTGATTTGTATAACCTTTAAGTGAGGGGTCTAAAATGTAACTTTGAATAATAAATGGCTTGATGTATAAATATGCATATTACAAGGGTTAGAATTGTATTTTAAATAAACTATAGGTTTAAATTGTAATTAAATTATATTAAGGGTCTAATTTGTAAATTGTTAACATTAAGGGAC
Source organism: Artemisia tridentata subsp. tridentata (assembly GCA_021014915.2). NCBI lineage: Eukaryota > Viridiplantae > Streptophyta > Magnoliopsida > Asterales > Asteraceae > Artemisia > Artemisia tridentata. Next base: position 23,751,216 of record CP139505.1, read on the forward strand.
TAGGTTTGTAATTATGGGTAACTTGTGGGGTTAAAAGTATAACTTATGATATTTTCACTTTAAAACTTTATCTTTTATATATTTACATAATTAACCCTAAAGTATGGAAGTTGTCATAATAAACCCTAAAATATTATAAGATGATAAAAGAAACCCTAATTCTATAATAATCTTAAAGTAATGATTTAACCTAAAGTTATGATACTTAAAAGATGGAAAGATAACTGAAACCCTTGTAATTTTGTCCTCTACTCCTTAGGTTCGAGGAAGGAGTAATCTGATCTCTATCAGTTCTTGTCTTTGTTCTTGCGTGCTAATAAGGTACAGATATTCTGCCCTTCTTGTAAGGAGCCTTCGTTCTCTTGATCTCTTGTTTTGATTCGTTTAGGATTCCCCAAGCCATTGCTATGTTTCCCTTGTTTTGTGAACCTTAGATTTGAACCTTTGCTTTGAACTCTTGTCTTGATCATTTGTTCTGAACCTTGCCTTGAACCCTGCTATGTTTCTTTTGATACTTGACATGACCTGTTCATCACCTGGTAACCTGAATGATTAAGACCCTTGGATACTTGAAGGTTCATAGGATTTTATAACTGTTTTTCTTAGTTACATATGAAGAGGTTTTGAACATTTCTTTTAAAGACTTTTATTATGAAAACTGTTTTAACGATCGCTTTTATTAAAACCATTTTAAAAAGATTTCTTTTAACGAATTGTTATGAACCTTCTGGTATTTGACTTTTCTGATATTGACCTCCTGATAGTGAACCCCTGCATTGATCTCCTGCTATGAACCTTGATATGAACCTTGCCATGAACTTTGACTTGAACCTCGATTTACTTGATATGATAATTGATAAGAAAACCTTTTTGATTACATCAAAATGTTTTAAAGAGACCATTCCTATGAAAACTATTTTGAAAGATCATTTTAACTAGAACTATGATTAAAGGATTTCTTCTAATTAAACTTTTGAATTGAACCTTTACTATAAACCTTTGCTATGACCTCTTGTCTTGAATCTTGTCTTGAACCTTGATATACGACTTGACTTGAACCCATTGATAAAACTTGAAACTTGAACTTGACTTGTACACTTGGCCTTGACCTTGACCCACAGTTTGAGATTACGAGCCATACTAGGCATGAGGGTTTCATGTCCTTGTCATTGATGCACCAATGACTTGACTTTTGGGTAGGAAAGTGATTACCTATCCCGTCCCTGCCATGACTTGATACTTGACTTGCGCGTAGATGAAGACATTGTGGCAGCCTACAGGGGCGCATGGATGCATCCTAGATTTGTATTGTACATGACTTGATTTACTTGTATTGTTAGTGACATGATGGGTGTGTGCGATACACGTCATTCACTCTTGGGAGCTTGCAACTCCAACCATTGGAGGTATCCCCTCATATTGTACTTGGTACCGAGGTCACCCCTCCGTACACCTTGTTTGACTTGATTGGTTTTGATCTGGGCTCGTAATGGATTTCTGTTTCTGTTACCCTATAACCTATGCTCGATTTGACACTTGACTTGACTTGAATTGAACATTGGGCTGGTGGTGGGTTATGGTTTCTTTTACACTTAGACCTTGTAACCAATTCTTGATAACCTTTCTCATTTCTTTCTTAATCATGTTACACTTTGTATTATTTCCTTTACCTCACTATCCTTTTACTACTGCTTTGTATCGTTATATCTGTTCACTGAGCTTTCGTAGCTCAGCCGCATTTCTTTTCCTGCGGCAGGTTTTAGTTGGAAGCTGGGTATGAGTGGAGAGTTACTTGGGATTTTAGAAGACCCTACTAGCTATGGAAGATTATTAGAAGAATTTATATTTAGATTTAGAATTATGGTATTGTAACCCTGTAGTTTCAGATTTTCCTTTGTAACCCTTGAATTTCTATTGTATTATTTATGTCTAATGCTTATGTTTGTTATGATATGTAACCATTGTTGTGACATCTCTGCCCTTGTCGGGTCGGGGTGTTACAATTTATGGTATCAGAGAAACGGGCTGACGACTTGTAATACATTTACCCTGTCCTGTGAGTTTAAGACCATTAGGCTTCCACTGTAAGAACATAGGAGAACACCTTGAAGACTTGCTTTAGGATTTCTTATATGAACTTAAGTTTTGACCGGTGAGGAATGGATAGACTATAAGGCACTTAGGTATCATCGTTTCCGCATCACTCTGATTCGTGCCTTGTTATGACATTTGATCTTGTTGACCTCCGAGACTATAGAAATACTAGGTGGATTAAGATAGATTGTTCTGCTTACGACTCGAGATAAAGTATGATCATCATGAAGGCATATTTATGTGGTGCTGGTATTATGAACGTGATAATACTTACACCATATAACGTGCCCTCATTGTGGCCATAGGATATCTTGGGAAGTACCTAACAACTTTAGCAGTTGATCTCCGTTGGATTATCCGTGATTAGTAAGACTTTAGGTTCATTCTGCCTATGCGTATACCTTGCCTTCGTTCATTAGATACCTGGATAAGTTTGGACTCTAGTTTTGCGTTCTGTTGATTTCAGTTATAAATCTTGAACTCTTGTAGAGCTCTTTACTGTTGACACAGTTAAATTGATTTGAAATCTTGTTCGCATTCCGTATGAGTTTTCGTTCTCTTTTCTTCCTGCAAATTTCGAGGACGAAAATTTTTTTTAGGGGGGAAGAAGTTGTAATACCCGAAATTTTAAAATATGCCAAATGACCAAATTACCCTTGGATTTAAAAATTCTACGTATTAATTAATTTAAAATACCAAATAAATCCCAAACGCTTGTGAACAAGTACCAAATGAAGTAAAATAATTTTTACTTGAACATTTTAGTATTTTACATGATATAAAAATTATTGTAATATTTATATATGGCCGGTTCTATATTTTATTATTTACTTAATTAAAACTAAAGTAATTATAAGATAAATACTATAAATTGTACAAGATAATTAGGAAATAGATTTTAGGCCTTATCAAAAGTTTCTTGGACCCAAAGTTATTCCCCCTCCTCTCTTATATCCGGCCCTATATATTTTTCCTATTAAAAATATTTTGTCGACACAAATAAACCACAAAAACATCCCTAAAAATCCCTTCGATCACCACAAACTTTCTGGAGCTGATCTATCAATTTTCCTGGGTTCTACTGAGTCTAAAGAAGATTAGAAAAATAGAGATTCGAATTTAGAAAGCTTGGTTCGTGCGCTTTTGATTTTTCTTACTCGCTAAACCCTACCGAGAGGTATAAAATTTTTACAGCTTATTCGATTGTTTTTAATTCCTTCTGATATTTTTCTAAGCTTGTTCATGTCCTATATAATCAGTAAAAATTAGCCAAAACATCCCATGCAAGCTAGGTTGGTCGCTAGGAATTATTCGAACCATAAGAACCCTAATCGAACATAATTACTTAAATCGACTTGCAAATTTTCTGGGCAGCAAACTATAATTTTTATGGGTCTTATATGAGTCTAACAACACAAGAAAAATACAACTTGGATTTATAGAAGCTTAAATCATCCATGGTCGAATTGTCTATAAATCGGATTTTAGAAAATAAAAAGGAAAAATAGGAAGAACCCTAGAACCGATTAGGGTTAGGGTTTAGGTTAGGAAATCTGAGTTAATAATGATGTTTAATGAGTATGTCATGATTAGATGATGATTACACAATTAGGGTTAGGTTTTTCTTAATTTTGCTATTTATCGATTGTAAAATAATATAAGAAGGGGGTGTTTTGTAAATTATTAAATGTGTGGGATATTTTTGTAACATGTATTAGACTAGGGGCTGTTCGTATAAAATATAAAATAAGTTTCTTAAGTGTAAAAATTGGAAATTTGAAGGTTTAAATTGTAATATACTTAATTAACAATACGTTTTGTAAAATAAATAAATAGAGGGACTAGTTTTGTAATTTCTGGAAAATAAAGGGTGATTTGTATCACTTTTAAGTGAGGGGTCTAAAATGTAACTTTGAATAATAAATGGCTTGATGTATAAATATGCATATTACAAGGGTTAGAATTGTATTTTAAATAAACTATAGGTTTAAATTGTAATTAAATTATATTAAGGGTCTAATTTGTAAATTGTTAACATTAAGGGACTAGGTTTGTAATTATGGGTAACTTGTGGGGTTAAAAGTATAACTTATGATATTTTCACTTTAAAACTTTATCTTTTATATATTTACATAATTAACCCTAAAGTATGGAAGTTGTCATAATAAACCCTAAAATATTATAAGATGATAAAAGAAACCCTAATTCTATAATAATCTTAAAGTAATGATTTAACCTAAAGTTATGATACTTAAAAGATGGAAAGATAACTGAAACCCTTGTAATTTTGTCCTCTACTCCTTAGGTTCGAGGAAGGAGTAATCTGATCTCTATCAGTTCTTGTCTTTGTTCTTGCGTGCTAATAAGGTACAGATATTCTGCCCTTCTTGTAAGGAGCCTTCGTTCTCTTGATCTCTTGTTTTGATTCGTTTAGGATTCCCCAAGCCATTGCTATGTTTTTCTTGTTTTGTGAACCTTAGATTTGAACCTTTGCTTTGAACTCTTGTCTTGATCATTTGTTCTGAACCTTGCCTTGAACCCTGCTATGTTTCTTTTGATACTTGACATGACATGTTCATCACCTGGTAACCTGAATGATTAAGACCCTTGGATACTTGAAGGTTCATAGGATTTTATAACTGTTTTTCTTAGTTACATATGAAGAGGTTTTGAACATTTCTTTTAAAGACTTTTATTATGAAAACTGTTTTAACGATCGCTTTTATTAAAACATTTTTAAAAAGATTTCTTTTAACGAATTGTTATGAACCTTCTGGTATTTGACTTTTCTGATATTGACCTCCTGATAGTGAACCCCTGCATTGATCTCCTGCTATGAACCTTGATATGAACCTTGCCATGAACTTTGACTTGAACCTCGATTTACTTGATATGATAATTGATAAGAAAACCTTTTTGATTACATCAAAATGTTTTAAAGAGACCATTCCTATGAAAACTATTTTGAAAGATCATTTTAACTAGAACTATGATTAAAGGATTTCTTCTAATTAAACTTTTGAATTGAACCTTTACTATAAACCTTTGCTATGACCTCTTGTCTTGAATCTTGTCTTGAACCTTGATATACGACTTGACTTGAACCCATTGATAAAACTTGAAACTTGAACTTGACTTGTACACTTGGCCTTGACCTTGACCCACAGTTTGAGATTACGAGCCATACTAGGCATGAGGGTTTCATGTCCTTGTCATTGATGCACCAATGACTTGACTTTTGGGTAGGAAAGTGATTACCTATCCCGTCCCTGCCATGACTTGATACTTGACTTGCGCGTAGATGAAGACATTGTGGCAGCCTACAGGGGCGCATGGATGCATCCTAGATTTGTATTGTACATGACTTGATTTACTTGTATTGTTAGTGACATGATGGGTGTGTGCGATACACGTCATTCACTCTTGGGAGCTTGCAACTCCAACCATTGGAGGTATCCCCTCATATTGTACTTGGTACCGAGGTCACCCCTCCGTACACCTTGTTTGACTTGATTGGTTTTGATCTGGGCTCGTAATGGATTTCTGTTTCTGTTACCCTATAACCTATGCTCGATTTGACACTTGACTTGACTTGAATTGAACATTGGGCTGGTGGTGGGTTATGGTTTCCTTTACACTTAGACCTTGTAACCAATTCTTGATAACCTTTCTCATTTCTTTCTTAATCATGTTACACTTTGTATTATTTCCTTTACTTCACTATCCTTTTACTACTGCTTTGTATCGTTATATCTGTTCACTAAGCTCTCGTAGCTCAGCCGCATTTCTTTTCCTGCGGCAGGTTTTAGTTGGAAGCTGGGTATGAGTGGAGAGTTACTTGGGATTTTAGAAGACCCTACTAGCTATGGAAGATTATTAGAAGAATTTATATTTAGATTTAGAATTATGGTATTGTAACCCTGTAGTTTCAGATTTTCCTTTGTAACCCTTGAATTTCTATTGTATTATTTATGTCTAATGCTTATGTTTGTTATGATATGTAACCATTGTTGTGACATCTCTGCCCTTGTCGGGTCGGGGTGTTACAAAAACTCTTGCACAAGGGTTGTATATATGCTTGTGGGTGAGAGGGATGTAAACTTGGCCTCCAAGTGTCATAAAAATGTGGTAAAAATGATTAATGAAGAGTATATGATCGGCCATGGTGTTAATGGTACTTAATTCTTCACTTAAATGCAACTTTGGAAGAATATAAATGCATGAACCTGCAGTTCAGATTTGAACCTTGGCGGTTGGGACACTCTGACCACTTCAGCCCACGGTTTGGACCTTGAACCTGCGGTTTGGGATGACTGCTGAACCTCAGGTTGAGCTTTGAACCTTCGGTATGGAATTGACTGCTCAACCTCAGGTTGAGGTATGAACCTTGGGTTTGAATTTCAGCTTCAACCTTGGGTTGAGAAGTATTTTGCACATGTATTTCACCCTTGAGTTAGCATATAACTTCATCTTTTAACACACTTTTTGGCACTTAATCTTGACTCCATTTTCACATCTTTCTCTTGAACATCGGAATTAATCATAGCACGATTCAATATCTTTGAAGACGATCTTTTCTTGAATATTTACTTGATTTCATAGCTTTTCTTCGTCTTTTTCTTTATTTCCTTCGACATAGTTGTACCTGAACCTGAATACATCTTTTATACCTTTTAAGCGTAAAATGTTCACAAATACAACCAAATAACATGCACAAACATACAAATAACGCTACTAAAATATGTACAAAATGAGCGTTATCATATACCCCCACACTTAAACTTTGCTTGCCCTCAAGCAAATCTAGCAATTAAGAAAAATATATCCCACATGGTGTATGAAAAGTGATTATCAAAAATATGATGCAAATCTACCAAGTACAAGTACTAGATACGATTCATCGTTTTAAGCTTTAGTGGTGAAAAACCGAGATGTTTGACAATACCCTATGGATTCTCTTGCTTGATAACATGGCTAAGCACCTCACGAAAAGGAATGAAAGTATAATTCACTCAACACTCATATATTTTTGGTGGTGGAGTATATAAGAAAATCACACTCATTTTGCTCAGTCATGATCCGTTTATTACCATAGGCTTGTACAAGAAACAAAACTCCACCGACGTGGCGTAAGCACCAAGTGTAAACATCTAAAGAGGACTTTTATTCGGGTAGTAACGTTTAGGCTTAAGGGTTATTTTAGACTTATGTGCAACTATCTTGTGCAAAACATAATAGCTCGCTAACAACGAATTCTTGCATCACCAAATAACGGATGGTCACTAAGGATAACCTTAGATCGCTAACAACGCTACCTAATTCCTCAAGAAATCGGATGGTCACTACATGTCAATACACTTGATAAATTCACAAAGCCAAAAAGGTAAGGATAAGGCATGGGAGTATTTATGAAATTGGTTTCAAAAGAAAAATAAAGTCAAGTCTAATACCCATGTTGCTTGTTACCGAACAAACCACAAACCCGTAAATGATTATAGTTACAATCTTCTCCTTTTCACATATCGATCACCAAATATATATGTATATCACGTCTTAGCACATTGGCTAATCGATAATTGTCATCATATATATATATATATATATATATATATATATATATATATATATATATATATATATATATATATATATATATATATATATTCTTTTTTTTTCTTGATGACTTATTCATTTTTTTTTTCACAATTTTTTTTCAACACCTTTCTCCTTCATACATCACATCTCCCCCACACTTTGCATAAGCACACCACAAAAATACAAAACATAAAGGTGATCAATCTTCATCTTTGTCGGAATGGCACACACAAATGACAAAGTGTGGCTAACTAATAATCATCAAAAACTATCCAACAACGAAGCAACTAGCAACCAACCATTTAGACTTTTGACAAGGGGAAGGCTATGGTTTAAAGTGTAAAATATTTTTGTATTTTTCTGGTTGTAACAAAATGAAAAGAATGGCTCGGAGGGTGTACTAAGGGTATCTAGCGCTAAAAATGAGCGCTAACAAATGGGTCCATATGGGAGGTTAACTAACCGATGTGGCTATCTAATATATCAATATATGTAAAATGAAGGCCATTTGGTTAAAATCCTAAGGGTGCCTCTTTGTCACACGAATACACTTATATCACACGAGGTGATCTCACTGCGGTCTGGTAATGATTTGCATGCACAAGTTCAAGAATAAATAAAATCACCGGCACACTCATAGCAAAAAGATCAAGCATAAAAGATGCATGCTATATGAAATAGGCTCAAATCCACACATATTTAGTGGTAATGGGCTATAAATGCGCTAGCAAAATGTTATCGATCCTAAAATGGATTGCAATGTCAATCGGGACACATCTCGAATTTTTCAAAATTTTACTGATTTCACCAGTGGGATGATCTAGTTATTCTAATATATTAACCTATATGTGCGAAAACAACTAGAAGATAAGGGCAAACAAGTATACAAAATTTTAAAAATTGGCCCAAAAATATGAAAATTTAAAACTAGTTTCATTTTTCCTATTTTAGTTTCCCCCCCCACTTAAGTTCGAAAACTCAAAGCATGAAAAATAGGGAAATTAATACAAGTAAACACTAGAAAACTCACGAAAAAGAGGGAAAAAACGAAAACGAAACTTCACGGGCTCAAGCAATCGCGATCGAATCTCCATATGATAAGATGTTAAGTAAGTGAGATCAATCGATTTCTCTTCCAAGCATCCCATCTCCATCACCTGCTGCAATTATTCAAACAAAACAAAACAAACAAAATGCAAGCAATAATATAATAATCATTATTAGCACGTAACACCCCCATACTTATGATTTTTCAAGTTTGAAAGTATTTTTGTAAAGGGTTTACATGTTTATTTAAAACAAGAATAAAAAACATGAAAACAATTAAAAGCTCGGGTTGCCTCCCGAGAAGCGCTTAATTTATTTCTGAGTCATTAGCTAGACACTTCCCCGCTCTAGGATTCTTTGATAATTCGTTCCCAGTAAGGAGTCTTTATTGCAGGGTGCCAAATGTATTGATAATTGTGATCGGCTCGAAGAACCAATTTTCCATTCTCATTCCAATCTAGGTCGGGAACCTTTGACACTCCTTTTTCATCCTTTCTAATCTCTTTCTTTTTCAAAACTCCATTTCCAACAGCTCCAATCGCATCCAATTCCTCGTTACCAACATGAGTCGGTAATTCATCGTGTACACACATCTTCTCTTTCGCTGAACGTTCAGTGGTAGTGATATGCATGGTGCAATCCTTGAGAAAATGTGGTTCAGTTGGTGAATTAGTCATGCTTGGGTTCGGAATGGTTGGGATATGATTTTCCTCAATAAATTCAACATCACCCTTATCATGTTCATTTCGGATCAAGGGTGATTCGGAGACAAATTCATGTCTTAAATTGAAATCTGTGGTATGAGGAAGAGATTTGGTATGGTTGGTTTCTTTGTCTAGAGACTCAAACTGCCTCTCCAAGTCTTGGATTAAGGCTTGGTGGTTCCTTAAACCTTGATCAATTTTGCACTCCAATTCAACCATCTGGTTCATCATCATCTCATTTACTTCCATCTGGTTAACCATCCATTCTCTCATCATCTCCTCCATTGAGGTTTCGGTATCTTTGTGTCTAGAATATTGTGATGGGGATGGAGAAAAATATTGATGATAGCCATGGGTTGGGTTATGGTTTGGATAGGAGTATGAACTTGTGGGATTTCGGTAAGGATATCCTTCTTGTTGGGCATAATTTGCTTCAATGTGATCACACATCGGCGTGTCATCACTCACGTAGATTTGTGAAGCATGCTTTCTTTCATCGTCTCTACGAATGTCTCGCATCTCTTTCCTTATGCTCTGGAATTCAGAATCGATTTTCGTAGCGAGAGCTTCGATTTTTTCCATCAAGATTCCATGAACGGAATTAATGTTGTCTCCACCGGCGGAAACAATGGTTTTTGGTTTGGGCACGATCAGAGATTCTTTCGAGAAATCAAGTTTAAGTCGGACCTTGTCCTCGAGGATTTTGTAAGCTTCGTTCGGAGTTCTATAGAGGAAAATTCCTCCGGCGTCGAGAATTCCTTGAGTTGGATCGTCTAATCCATGATAGAATGTTTGGACTATTGCTCCTTTGGTTAGACCGTGTCCATGACAAGTACGAAGCATATCTTTAATACGGAGCCAAGCATCAATGAGACTTTCATGATCGAGTTGGTGAAAACTATGAATTTCGTTTAGGAGATGTTTGAACTTTGCGGGAGAAAAGTATCTGCTTATGAAAGCTTCTCTCATTTCATCCCACGTAGTGATTGTCCCTTCATCTAATTCGTTCAACCAAATCTTAGCTTCACCGGATAATGAGAAAGGAAAAGTCCTCAACTTAACCGTTTCCTCTTGATTTTCACCATATTGGAATAGGTTAGTAATCTCAAGAAAATCGGATATGTTTCGGTGAGGATCGGACCGGATTTTCCCATCAAATTGATTCTCCCGAATCATACTCATGTGGGTACCCTTGATAACGAAATTGTTCTCAAGGGGAAGTTGGATAATAGCGGAACTAGGTGTTGGTGCAACGGTCCTAGTGCTTAACCACATAGGTTGGTCATCGGGATCAACGACGATAACGGGTGGGGAATCGGGTGGAGTTTCAACTTTCTCCTCAAATATGTTGAGTTTCGTTACAACGACAAGTTCCTCGATGAACGGTTGTTTGGTGTAAGGTTCGGGTGACTTGATTTCGATAAAAGGTTCAAATGAATCGATCTCGGTAAAAGGCTCGGATGACTTGATCTCGGGGGGTACATTTGGTGTATTATCAGGTTTACGAGTCTTCTTTTTGAACTTACGTTTAAGTTCGTGAAGTGGACCAACAAGTTGTTTACCCCAAGAACGTGGGTTTATACAAACCCGGAGCGATTTGCAAAAAGTCATTAATAATAAAAAGTGAAAAATTAAATAGAAGTAAACTATTTTTGAAAATGTGTATACAAGATAAGAACGATCTAATCGAAAAAGATTAAAAGCTAAAAGAAAAATTAAAATATATATTTTTTTATTTTATTTTATAATTATTTTATTTTCTATTTTAACTTTTTTTTATTATTATTTCTGCTAAAGTAACTAGAAAAAAATTTTTTTGACGAAAAAGATTTTTTTTTTTTTTTTTTTTTTTTTATTTAAAATTTTTTACGCAAAAGCAAAAAAAATTTTCTAATTTTTTTTATTATTATTTTTTTTATTAATTTTGCTACAGTAATGGCGGTTCAAGTGTGAACCGTCGGTTTGGATGGTTCAAAATTTACCGAGGGGTTCAACCGGGCGGTTCGGATTTTGAACCGTCAGTTGAGATTTGGAGGGTTAACAGAAGGTTTGAACCGGGGCGGTTCATATTTGAACCGTCGGTTCGGATTGTCAAAAAGTTTTACCGAGAGTTGAACCGGTCCGGTTCAATTTTAAACAGGCGGTTCGCAATTTTTATTTTATTTTATTTTTTTTATTTTTTTAATTAACATTAGTACAATCAACTGATCGACTTTCTTTGTTTAGCGCCAAATAGAATAAGAAAACTTTTATTTTTTTATTGATTAAACAATCAAATCAATCCTACCAAGTTTTTTTTTTTTTTTTTTTTTTTTTTTTATATTTTTTTTTTTTATTTATTTATTTATAAACAAGTTTAAACTTTAAACTTATATTAAACATTTAAAAATAAAGTTAAACACAAAAGAACAAATGAAAATTAAGACAAACACAATAGGTTTTTTTTTTTTTTTTTTTTTTTTTTTTTTTTTTTTTTTTTTTTTTTTTTTCGCAAGTAATTTGAGAATAACTTATAAAATGATGAAAACAAATATTCAAAACAAATAAAAACACAAACAAATCCCCGGCAACGGCGCCAAAAACTTGATGCGTTCCACCAGGTTTTAAATTTATAATCAAGAATTACCGGTTAACTAGGAACACATACGAGCAAGTATACTCGTCCGTGTGTAGTAAGAGGATGGTAAGTCAAGGTCGTCCCAAGAGATTTGAGTGTTTTCGAGATGAAGAATCTAATGTAACAAGCATGTGCTAAAAGTATATTGGTTGTCACGGTCTAAAATACTATGAGACGTCTAAACATATAAGTAGCAAATAACACGGAGATGATAATGACGTAAATTCAATAATATAAGAGACAACACTTGTTTGGATTAGTTTAGGATATTTGGATTGCTTAATATGAGGATGGTTTGACAAGTTGATTACAAATATTATAATATGATGGTGACAAATTCCAATCTATGATTTAAAGTATATAACCCTCGCGAAAGATCATAAAACAATAAAATCAAGCATAAAGCATAATCAACCAATTCGGGACTTAGTTTATTTAACAAATTTGATCTGCGGTAGTTTCACAAACTTATCAACAATTGTATTCAAGTTTCTTTGCAAAATCAAGTTACTAATGAAATGGTCAATACAATAGATAATCATCCATAGACAAACGATTATAACTAGTTGGTTGATAATAACCCTTTCGACCTATGAAATCACCAACAACTAATCAAACTTGATAGGAAAATGACACAAAAGCTAAGCACACTTGATTCTTTAACCAAGCATGAAATTGATCAAAACCATAATTTAACACAAGCAATCCTCATATCAATAACATCATCCAAACAAGTGTATAAAGGAATTACTCCATATTGTTTTCAACAAAATCCAATGTAGCAATAATCATGAAACCAACAAACATCTTGAAATATAAAAGTGAATTACCAAAGTGAGATTACAATTGGCAATGGAAGGAATTATAGCAATCCTTGGGCCTCCAATCAACTACAAGCTTCTAACCAACCGGAAAATTATGTCCAAACACTTTCTCTAGCACTTGAGCACTTCTTCTTGAATTGGTAGAGGTTCCTTGGTCTTTTGGGATTTATAATATTGAAGAGATATCCTGTCCTTATGATGGAAGGGAGGATAAATGGTGAGTGGTGATGTTATGTTGCGAATTCCTCTTTCAAAACTCTTGCACAAGGGTTGTATATATGCTTGTGGGTGAGAGGGATGTAAACTTGGCCTCCAAGTGTCATAAAAATGTGGTAAAAATGATTAATGAAGAGTATATGATCGGCCATGGTGTTAATGGTAATTAATTCTTCACTTAAATGCAACTTTGGAAGAATATAAATGCATGAACCTGCGGTTCAGATTTGAACCTTGGCGGTTGGGACACTCTGACCACTTCAACCCACGGTTTGGACCTTGAACCTGCGGTTTGGGATGTCTGCTGAATCTCAGGTTGAGCTTTGAACCTTCGGTTTGGAATTGACTGCTCAACCTCAGGTTGAGGTATGAACCTTGGGTTTGAATTTCAGCTTCAACCTTGGGTTGAGAAGTATTTTGCACATGTATTTCACCCTTGAGTTAGCATATAACTTCATCTTTTAACACACTTTTTGGCACTTAATCTTGACTTCATTTTCACATGTTTCTCTTGAACATCGGAATTAATCGTAGCACGATTCAATATCTTTGAAGACGATCTTTTCTTGAATATTTACTTGATTTCATAGCTTTTCTTTGTCATTTTCTTTATTTCCTTCGACATAGTTGTACCTGAACCTGAATACATCTTTTGTACCTTTTAAGCGTAAAATGTTCACAAATACAACCAAATAACATGCAAAAACATACGAATAAAGCTAATAAAATATGTACAAAATGAGCGTTATCAAAGACATAGTTGAAATCATGTTTAGTCGAGTTTGGTTATGTTGAATGGGTTAGTACATATGGTCGAATGGCAATAACTTTAGGTCTCGTTCATTGATCAAACGTTCAAAATAAAATATGAGATTTATCATTCCTGATTCTTTGTAGTATAGAGATTCGAGACATGTAATATAATGTGTTGATTGTATGTCGAATTTAGAATTAAAACAGGCCAAGTAAATGAGTCTTGGTCGAATTGTATAAAAGAAAGAAAAATGAAATTGGGCTGAAATTGTGTTGGGCCATGAATAGTAATAAGCCAAAGGTAAAATTAAGGGTCCGTTTGGTGATTATTGAGTATGTTTGATCCATCGTGGTCCGCGTGTGAGCTCGTTCCAACGTATCGTATATCACGTAACAATGTTTGAATAGAAATGTAATAAATAAAAATTTCAAATTTGCTCTTAAAATGGTTAAGTGAACATTAACGATGGATTAATACTAGATTAGCGTTCACTAATGACTAGGGAATTTTACGAGTTGTTACACCAAACGTTTAATTTTTTCCATTGATTGTTAAATGTGAGGGCATGTTTGTCTTTTCATCCAAATAAGTGAGTCGCATCCAAATAAGTGAGTCACATCCACACCTAAAACCCACTCACTTATCAAAAAATAAATAAATAAATTAATTAAAAAAAAATACACACACTTTTATCTTACACTTCAAGCACATAAAACACACACTCTTAATCCTCTCTATCCAACTCCGGCCACCATCACGGTTGGCCACCACCACCACGACATCACCACCAACCCACAACCACCCATTCACCAAACCACTACCGACTCAACAAACCACCACGACATCACCACTAACCCCACCGAACCACCAACCCATCACCACCAACACCCCCTTCCACAAAATTACCACCAAACATCATCACGACACCACCACCTAACCTCCACCAAAACCACCTAACAGTCGGCTAAACACCCATCAAACACAAAAGTCTTCAATAAATTCCTTCAATTCAAACAAAAACTCAAAATCCCTAAAATTTACAAAGATTAAAAGCCCTAACCCTAATTTAGGGTGGTGGCTGTTTCACTAGTGATTGTTCCAGCGGTTTGGGGCGGTTATCACAATTATGTTGCGACGCTATAAGGTGGTTAGATGGAACGATTACTTTAAGAAAAAAAATGAAAATGGGGTAGGGATTTCGTTGGGTTTATGCTTAAGTTTCGCGTTCTTGTTTAGTGGTGGTGGCAGTTTCGCGTAGGTGATGAAGGGTTTCGTGGTATTGATTTCAAGATCCAAAAAATGTCAAATTTGTGGATTTGTTTATATATATAGATCTAAAAATTGTTACTTGTGATTGATTCGTGATGGTGTCAGATTCGTGGTGGGTGGGTGGGGTATGTTTGAAGAATATGAAGGTTTTTTGTGTGTTTGATTATGTATGTGACGTATTTATGTTTAAAGTGGGATCTATTGATTTAGTGGTTTTTGTTAGAATTAGTCTTTGTGGCTTTATATTTGTATATGTATAAAACTTTGATTTGGATGTTTTTTACGTTAGAAGAAATTTAGAAATATAGATGTTGTGGTAGCCGGAATTTAAGGGAGGTGGCCGGAAGTAGTGTTGAAGGAGATGGTGTTTATTTGGTAAAGATGAATATATGATAAAAATGAGGAAATAATAATAATAATAATAATAATAATATTAATAATAATAATAATAATAATAATAATAATAATAATAATAATAATAATAATAAAGGAAAGGCCATTTTAGTCATTGTACATCATCATTCGAGGGTATTTTAGTCACTTCACATTTTTTTAACTAGTCAAACTAATAGTCAACGAAAAATAGACCAAAAGTGTTACGGGTCAGCAGATTCTGGACAGTATCTATTACTTTTTAAACTATTGGACCAAAATCATTACACCTGGTAAACCACAAGGACCAAAAATGTAGTTAACTCTTAAAATTATGTAGTAAATGACGAATAATTGTACTCCGTATGTGTGTATGATATATTTGACTTATTATGTTTGTACAGTTGTACATGTATGTATGAGTGTACGTTTGTAAAATTTCTTGAAATGAAATTAGTACATAGTTTTATAAAAAATTAGACGAGTACCCGTACATAACAACGGGATTTTATAATGGCATATAGTTTTTAAATTGATAAGTAGCTTTCTCTCCTACTATTTTTTTTCAATTGAAACTCAAATTCAAATCTTATTTCAACCCAACTTATAAACCAAGTAAACTACTACTCCCTCCGTCCCAAATTTATAGTCCCTCTTTCTATTTTGGGTTGTCCTAAAATTATTGTCCCCTTCCAAATATAGTTGTGAATAATGTAGCAAGTTTACCATATTGCACATAATAATACTAAAAATTACAAATATCATTCAAAGATTTAATTAATTGCATAAGTGATGAGTGTGTAAATACTCATCATTTTATACCCATATATGACACAAAAATGACTGAAAACACCCAGATATACTGCAGATATCCTTGGCTTGTGTTTTATGTGTTTCAGGTACTCAAGGATTGAAAACGGAGCAAATACGAGCATTTTTTGATCGACTTGGCAGCAATTGTGCATTTGATCAAGTGAAGACAAAAGTCAAAGTCAGCCCCCAAAAATCCTAAAATGACACAAATGGTCCTTGGAAGCAAATTCTAGTTTTGGCAGCCTTAGTCCCTTGGATTCTCAGACTTTACAACTTTGGTCCCTTAAATCAAAACTAAAATCCAAAACTAATCCTAACTAAAATAAAACCCAGCCTTACATCTACCCAATCTAATCCCTTTTATAAACCCAACAATCCACTCCCCCAGCCCAATCCCATACATACACAGCCCACTCCCACCCCTTTTTAATTAAACCCAAAACCCAGGTTTGACTTTAAGTCAAACCCTTATCTCCTTCTTCCTAAACCGTCAAAACCAAAACCACCTCTGCCATACCCACGGTTTCTCTAACATCACCTCACCCCTCCTTCCTCTACACTCCACCTTACCTAACAGCCAAGAAGCATTTATTGCTTCTTCCCCATCAGTACAGAGCCATGTGCAAGTTTTCCCACTCACATTATTTTTGGCGCCAAAATGAGAACCAACAGCTGAGATCACTTCAAGACCATCCAAGGGTGCAGAAATGATTAGAGAAGAAGATTAGACCTATCCCACTTCATTTTAGTATAAATAGGACCTTGTGTAAGCCTTAATGGCTAAGTAGTTAATTTTATTAAATCGTTTTTATTTTCCAGTCTTTACTTATTGTAATTTTCAATTCCAGTTATTAATACAAGTCATTTACAGTCATTTTGTTCTAATTTCAATACATCTTGCATTAAATTTCAGTTATTATAAATTTCAAAGTTTACTGTAATTCATATTAAGTAATAGAAGTTGTTAAAAGCTAATCAAAAGCCTTAAAACCCTTCCTATAAGCTTATGAAAGCTTTTCATAGCTTTCTGTAAGCTTATACTCAGCTTAACAGTATTAATATGGAAAAGTCAATGAAAGTCAAAGGGAGCTCATAATAAGCACTTCTGGGGTATAAGCTATTCAGGAAGGCTTTTTCTGGTTTCTAGCTTGTTGTAAACAAGCTAGGGTTATTTCTGATCTAGTTCCTCTGTTCCATAAGCTATCTCAGTTGTAAGCCTTTTCATAATTTTTCCTTCATTTTCTAGTCTACTGTACCAATAGCTTATTTCTAGCTTATTATTGTTATTTCAAGCTTATTACTAGTTCTTAAATATATTTCATTCATTTTACCAGTTTTGAATATCTTTACTTAATTTTTGCTTAAAAACTCATAAAAAGCTCAAAAATAGCCTTATATAGTATAACTTATTAAACTGCTTATTTCTATTTTCAAAGTTGTTAATTATAGTCATAATAAGTTAGTTAATCAGTTAATATCAGAAATTATAAGTTAAAAAAATCTGTGCTAGTTAAAAACCAACACAGACCCCTATTAAGGGCTGTTTGGTTTAAAAGGTCAAACTGGTCAAAACAAGCTGTTACTGTACATTTACCTTTAGTCCAACTTTGAACTAGCTTATCTTGGCCATATTTAACTGTTCCCAAGTCCTAATTAGCCAATTAGATTAATATTATAGTTTTGAGTGTCCTGTGGTAATTTCAGACTATAAAAGTCCATGTAAGCCATAATAAGCCACAAGCTTATTTGGCCCTTATTTTTGGCTTCTCTATAGTCCTTTAGATCATATTAGTGAGTACTCAAAAGCCTAGTAACTCTCCATATCTCTGCACACACTCTCACCACCACAGTCATAGCAAACTGCATATTTTCGTATTTTCCAATCTGCATCAAATTTCTTTTATTTTTCATTTCTTCATCTTAAGTCCAATTCATCTGAAATTTGGTACACGTAGAGATGGTTTGCTTGTGTACTTGGTCATATTTTTATTTTATTTTTAATATTTTTTCTTAGCAGCTTTTTAGGGGCTTGAAAACTGCACTTTCTCCCCTGCACCACAAAGATAACAGCAGACCCCTAGGATAGTTTTTGCTTATTTGAGCTTATCAGCTTATAGCCTTAGTTTTTTCCAGACTCTATAGCTTATTTACTGTCATCTCAGTCCAAAATAGCTTATTCTAATTCAATTATAGCTTATATATAGCTTATAGCTTATTTCTTAAAATCCTAGTTCTTAAAACCCTTAAAACCTAGACTGTTAAGCTATTAGAGCTTATTAGAAGCTTATTCAGTGAGATTAAAAATAAGTTCCTTTTTAAAAGTTGTTTATATAAAGCTTAATATTAAGTAGCAAAAAGAAAAATTAAAAAAAAAAAAGTTTACAAAAACTGAGGCCAAGGGATTCGAACCCTGGACCTCAGCATAGCTAAGCCCCAGAACACCACACCAACACCAACTCGCCCTTGGGTCTTTACTGGTATTAGTTTGCCACATTTATTACTTAACCTTGTATTTTCCATTTTGCTTATTCGAACCATTTTAGCTTATTACAGCTTATTAGAATAAGCTGGTACCTTCTTTTTATTTTTCCTAGGATTTTCATATCATAAAGTAATTACATAAAAATTTTCAGATTTTTTTTTTTATAAATTGGTTTAGTATTTTTAGTCATTTAATTAGATTAATTTAGTTTTTAAATCATAATAAAAAATATAAAAGTCAGAAAAATATAAATCTTTTTTCTAAAATTTTCTTTTATCATTTAGGATTTAAGAAAAATAAAATTGCACTTGTAGGATTAGTTTTCTAATATTTCAGTTTTTATCCCATTTTTAGATTTCCCATTTCGCATTTTTTATATAATTTGTTAATATTAATTTTCTTGTGAGAATTTGTTTCTCATTTATCAATTAGAATTAAACAAGCAAAATTTCATATCATCAGTCACTCTAATCCAATCCTTTAACGGTTGTCCATTCACTCCTCGTTGGGAAACGAACCGGGTAATCACTTACCTGGTATCACACACACAACGTGAGTTTTTGCAAGTTAGCCTTTTCCTAAAGGTTGATTTGTCTTTATTCACGCGTATCCGTCGTCTGCATATTATTTATATACACTATTTAGCACGGATCAAATTTTGGCGCCGCTGCCGGGGAGGTTGTGTTGCGACAATATCGTTGAGATTTTTAGCGATTAGTGACTTGAGATCCTTCTTTCAGAAGTTTCCACTTTCATAAACCTTATAAAATACAAAAATATTTTTTCTTTTCTTTTATATATATAATATCATATAAAAAACCCAAAAACATTTTCTGTTTTATTGTAAAATAAAAGATAAAAGCAAAATTAATATAATATTCCTCAACTTGGGTATTATCATAAAAAGTTCCCAAACCAAAGATTAAAACTTGCCTTTGTGTCGCTTGCGAATTCGGCTCACCTTTGATTGATAAACAAACTATAACGGAGGTTTAAGGAGGGTTTGACATTAAATTGTCGAACCGAAAGAAGCGGGTTTTTAAGGAGCATTTATTGCCCACCTTTGCTTCTCCGCCACTCTGTGCGTTTTTCAGTTAGAGAGCTACCGTACGCTTGTTGATTTAAGGATTTAAGTTCCTTGTGTTTTGCTTCGATCTTTATTTAATTGAAATATTTTATTTAGTGCATGCGCACTCGTTCTTCTACGTCGACAAGTCCTTTACGTGAACTCGTAGATATTCCGAGAAGACGTAATCGTAGACGTGCTGCCCGAATAGTCGAACCCGAGATTCGTGCTGTTCCCATTGATAATATGGCAGACGATCGAACAATGGCGGAGATGCTCTAAGCACCCACCGAGGGTTACGGAGATGCCATCATTTTACCACCCATCGATTCTGATCATTTTGAATTGAAAACACATTTGATTCAACTCGTGTCTACAAACCAATTCCACGGGTTTGAACGAGAAGATCCGTATGCACACATTCGTTGGTTCAACAAGTTGACCTCTACAATCAATTACAAGAATGTGCCGCAAACAGTTATCAAATTGATGCTATTTCCATTTTCACTCGAAGGGGCAGCCCGAATTTGGCTGGATAAAGAACCCCCTCGATCCATTGAAACTTGGGAAGATCTCGTAAAGAAATTTGTCAATTATTTCTTCCCTCCATCAAAGACGACTAATCTGAAAAATTAAATTTCTGGATTTCGTCAAGGTTTCGATGAAAACTTCGGAGAGGCATGGGACCGATTTAAAGATCTCCTAAGAAAATGCCCGCATCATGATTTCACGGAGTTACAACAGATCAATACGTTTTATAATGGGTTGAATGGAAACGATCAAGATTCACTTAACGCAGCCGCCGGTGGCAATATCTTGAATCGTCGACCTAAAGATGTGACTGAAATTTGTGAAAATAAATCAAAAGTTCCTATTTCTCGAAACAAAGTGAATGTTCCTATCACTCCTGCTTCTTCCTCCGGTAACTCATCAGAGTTAGCCGCTCTAACGGACGCAATTCGTTACATGATGAAGGAAATGAAAGAAATTAAGACTGATATTCATAAACCGGAACAAATCAAAGCCATAAACAAAGTGTGTGAAACTTGTGGTGGCCCGCATGCATATTACGATTGTCAAGCAACCGATGCTTCTGTTTACCCAGCTCCCGTAGCTGCAGTAAACCACAATCAATACCGACCGCATGCTGAAACTCATTACCGAGCACCAAATGCTATGGTACCACCTGGTTTTCCACCCGTGCCAAATCAAAATAATCAAAATCGCTTTGTTCAAAATCAAGGACAAAATTTCAACAATTCCCAAAATTTCAATCAGAACCGTAACAATTTCAACCAGCCTTACCAAGCTCCGAATCAACATGTTTATCAACAACCTCCTCAAGCTCCTTTGACTAATGATTTCATGAAAATTACTGAGTCCAGCATGCGTTCAATGCAGAATCAACTCAATAACATGAAAGTCGAGTTGCGAAAGGAAATTGATACTACGATGTCTCGTCAAACAAATGAGTTGAAGAATATGATGGGCAGTTTCATGAATATGAACCAGTCTTCTTCATCTTTCGGACGACTTCCGAGCAATACCATTCCTAATCCTAATGCTGAGTTGAAAGCCGTCACCACTCGTAGTGGTAAGACGCATAATGGACCCTCGACTCCTATGCCCCCTCCACCGGGGGAAGAGAATCGAGAGACCGAGGTGACAAAGGACAAAGTGCAAATTACTAGCCCACAAAGTACCGCACATGTCCAACCTCCGGTCGTCCAATCTCCAATTCCGGAACCCGATGTTCCGATGACAAATCCTAAGCCCTCGATTCCTTATCCGTCGAGGCTTAATGATCAGAAGCTCCGTGACAAAACTAATAGTCAAATGATGAAGTTTCTTGAAATCTTTCAAAAGTTACACTTCGATATTAGTTTTGCGGATGCTCTTCTCTACATGCCAAAGTTTGCTTCAACATTCAAGAGTCTCCTTAGCAATAAGGAAAAATTGTTGGAATTGGCAAAGACTCCAATGAATGAGAATTGTTCAGCGGTGATCCTTAAAAAGTTGCCTGAAAAACTAGGGGACCCCGGCAAATTTCTCATCCCTTGTGATTTTCAAAAGCTAGATGAATGCTTTGCCTTGGCCGATCTTGGCGCAAGCATCAATCTAATGCCTCTTTCAGTTTGGGAAAATCTTTCTCTTCCGGAGCTTACTGATACACGAATGACACTAGAGCTTGCAAATCGATCGGTTACTATTCTGAAAGGTATTGCCGAAGATGTCTTCGTGAAGGTTGGCAAGTTCCATTTTCCTGCTGACTTCGTAGTGGTCGATTTTGATGCCGATCCTCGTGTCCCCCTTATTTTGGGAAGACCATTCTTGAAAACGGCTTGTGCATTAATTGATGTCTATGAAGGTGAGATGATTTTTAGGGTCGGAGATGAAAAACTGGTCATTAATATTGAAAGCACTTCAAAAGATCTTCTCAAGCATAAAAGCGAGTCAATTAATCAAATTGATATCCTTGATTCTACATGCGAGGAATACTTTCAAGAAGTGCTAAGTGGCAATCCCACTTCATCTAATCCTACAATTGCTCTCTCTTCCCCCTCTCTCACTCCGTTTGAAGGAGGTGACTTCATCTTGGAAGAGATTGAGGCTTGTTTATCAAATGATTCAATTTATTCTGGAATTGATGATGGTGTATTTGACATGGAGGGAGATATTCTTCTCATTGAGAAGTTGCTTAATGCTGACCCACCATCTTCCCCTCCGAAAGAACTTCATAATGAGGAAATCAAATATGTTGATGATCCTCCTGAGGTCGAACTTAAGGACTTACCGCCTCATCTCGAATATGCATTTTTGGAGGGTACCGATAAATTACCCGTCATAATTGCTAAAGATTTAAATGATGAGGAGAAGACCGCTCTCATAAAGGTTTTAAAGTCACACAAGCGAGCCATCGCTTGGAAACTTTCCGACATTAAGGGTATTAACCCGGAATTTTGTACACACAAGATTTTAATGGAAGATGACTTTAAACCAGCGGTTCAACATCAAAGAAGGGTTAATCCCAAAATTCACGAGGTTATCAAAAAGGAAGTTCTTAAACTCCTTGATGCCGGATTGATTTACCCTATCTCGGATAGTCCTTGGGTGAGCCCCGTTCATTGCGTACCTAAAAAGGGTGGCATTACCGTTATTGAAAATGATGAAAACGAGTTGATTCCTACTCGATTGGTAACGGGATGACGTGTATGCATTGACTACCGAAAGTTAAATGACGCCACCCGTAAAGACCACTTTCCTTTACCCTTCATGGACCAAATGCTCGAAAGACTAGCGGGAAACGAATACTATTGTTTCCTTGACGGTTTCTCGGGTTACTTCCAAATTCCCATTGATCCGCAAGATCAAGAAAAGACCACTTTCACGTGCCCTTATGGAACGTTTGCCTACCGACGCATGCCTTTTGGCTTATGTAATGCTCCGGGCACGTTCCAAAGGTGTATGATGGCCATTTTTCATGACATGATCGAAAAGACTATGAAGGTCTTTATGGATGATTTCTCGGTCTTTGGGGATTCTTTCACCACATGTCTCTCCCATTTGGACAATATGCTTAAACGGTGTGAAGACACTAATCTTTGTCTAAATTGGGAGAAAAGTCATTTCATGGTCAAAGAGGGCATCGTCCTCGGCCATAAGATTTCAAAGAACGGGATTGAGGTGGATAGAGCTAAAGTTGATGTTATTGCTAAGCTACCTCATCCCACAACCGTTAAAGGCATTCGGAGTTTTCTTGGTCACGCCGGTTTCTATCGTAGATTCATTCAAGATTTTTCAAAAATCGCCCGGCCGATGACCCGTCTCCTTGAAAAGGAAACTCCGTTTATTTTCTCCAAAGAGTGCATTGAAGCTTTTCAAACTCTTAAGAAAAAGCTTACTGAAGCACCAATCTTAGTTGCCCCCGATTGGGACCTACCTTTTGAACTTATGTGCGATGCAAGTGATTTTTCCATAGGTGCGGTCTTGGGGCAACGGAAAACAAAACACTTTTAGCCTATACACTATGCTAGCAAAACTATGACCGAGGCTCAAGCTCATTACACCACAACGGAAAAGGAATTATTAGCCGTGGTGTATGCTTTCGAAAAGTTTCGGCCATACTTGATCTTGTCAAAAAGCATAGTGTATACGGACCACTCGGCTCTCAAATATCTCTTTGCAAAACAAGATGCAAAGCCGAGATTGCTCCATTGGGTTCTCCTCATGCAAGAATTTGATATCATCATCCGTGATAAAAAAGGAGCGGAGAACCTTACTGCTGATCATTTATCCCGATTAGAGAATCCTCACCAAAGTGTGCTCAAGAGAGAGGAAATAAATGAAACATTTCCTCTCGAGACACTTAACGTGGTATCTTTTCGTGGTGATTCTACTACCCCATGGTTTGCCCATTTTGTAAATTACCATGCAGGGAACTTTGTTGTGAAAGGGATGTCGTCCCAACAAAAGAACAAATTCTTCAAAGATGTGAAGCATTACTTTTGGGACGACCCCTACTTGTTTAAAGTTTGTGCGGATCAAGTCATCCGGCGGTGTGTTCACGGCCAAGAAGCTGTTGAAATTCTTAAGGCTTGCCACAATGGACCCACAAGGGGACATCATGGTGCCAATTACACCGCCAAGAAGGTGTTTGATTTTGGTTTCTATTGGCCCACAATCTACCGTGATGCCCATGACTTAGTCAAATCTTGTGACTCTTGTCAACGTCATGGGAAGATCTCTCAAAAAGATGAAATGCCACAAAATGTCGTTCAAGTTTGTGAAATCTTTGACGTTTGGGGCATTGACTTTATGGGCCCGTTCCCGTCTTCACGAGGGAACAAATATATACTCATGGTTGTCGATTATTTGTCTAAATGGGTCGAAGCGAAAGCTCTCCCCACCAAAGACGCCCAAGTAGTGTGTAAATTTCTGAAATCACTCTTTTCTCGGTTTGGAACTCCCCGTGCTATTATTAGTGATCGCGGTACGCACTTTTGCAATGAACAATTTGCAAAAGTCATGCTTAAATACAGTATTACTCACCGTCTTTCTACCGCGTATCACCCACAAACAAGTGGACAAGTGGAGGTTTCAAACCGTGGTATTAAAAGAATCTTGGAAAGGACCGTAGGTGAAAACCGTGCAATTTGGTCGGATAAACTAGATGATGCACTTTGGGCCTTCCGTACAGCTTACAAGACACCCATCGGGTGTACTCCTTATAAGCTCGTGTACGAAAATGCGTGCCATCTGCCGATCGAGCTCGAGCACAAAGCTTATTCGGCCTTAAAACATGCCAACTTCGACCTAAACTCCACGGGTGATCACCGTAAAGTTCAACTCAATGAATTAAATGAACTTCGTGATCAAGCCTACGAGAACTCTTTGATCTACAAAGAAAAGACAAAGAAGATCCATGACTCAAAAATCAAGAACTGCGTTTTTAACGTTGGTGATCGAGTCCTTCTTTTTAACTCTAGATTGAAGATATTCTCGGGTAAACTTAAAACCCGTTGGACTGGACCATTCACCGTTGCCAAAGTTTTTCCTTATGGCACCATCGAGTTATCTCAAACCGATGGACCAAACTTCAAGGTGAACGGTCATAGGTTGAAGCATTACTTTGGAGGGGACATACCACCCATGGTTGTCCCGGATCTCCAAACTTTCCCCATGGACCAATGAATTCGGGGTCGAGTCAAGCTAGTGACTCGGTTAACAAAAACATTAGCATTGCATGGGTAAACGCCCATGTTTCTGTCTTCTCTCTTATTTCTAACACTAAGTGTGGGGGAATCCCACTGTGTTGTGCTCTTTTGTGTTGTTTGCTCTGATTTTCAGGTTTCCCTTGGATTGTGATGATTGTCGCGCCTGTTTTCAATCCAGCCGCCCAATATCCTATCCTTTTGCTAACGATTATCTAGGGATATCTTTTTAATCCTGTTTGTGAAAATAGAGATTTCTTTCACACACTTGGCTATTAGTATTACCTTTTTACGTTCTAAGTGTCGGCATAATAGCCGGTACTTTGAATATTGAGGGCAATATTCAATTCTAAGTGTGGGGGGGAATTCTCTCGAATTTTGTCACATATGTACCTTCTAGTGTCCTAGTACCCCCGTTTTGCCCAAAATTTTAAAATTTTTTTCGTTTTTAAAATAAGAAATTGCAATAAAAAAGAAGAAGTGTTTAGTTTTGATTAGGTTAGAACAAAGGGAATCCTGACTCTGCCAGAGTATTGATCTGGCTGCTTCCTTAACGATTAGACTAAGGTTTTACGATATGTGAAAATGAAAATGCTAAGCGTAGAATAATGGTTTTCTTTAGAGCTTATATAAGTAATCTATGGCTTTTCCTCCCAGAAGATAACTAATCTGATTAAATACGTGCTGTTTTCAAACGTTTGAACGTTAAAATCATGTTGTTATGCAAATAATTTTTATACAATTTTGATATAGAGCCCGAGTTCAACTTCTTGTTTTAATTCTAGAGAAAGCATATATGTAAATATATATTAAGTTAAAAAAAAAAGAAAAAAAAATGATGATGAAAAATGAAAAAGAAAAAAAAATGAAAAAATGAAAAAATGAAAAAAATGAAAAATAAGAAAATGGAATGATATTGCAAAATGCAATAAGTTTTGATGTTGCAAAAATAAAGATGTATATGTTGTTTATATGAATAAATGTAGGAAAATTGCTTTCTCTTAAATTTAAATCGGAACTTGAACTTGGATTCGTCAATTTTGTATAAAAGTTAAACGGTAATTTAGTAGATTGTTGACTTCAAAGATCCTGAAAGCTCCGGTTTTATTCTCTGTGAGGTGTCAAAAGCCTGGTCACCTAAAACCAACTGGTTTGGGATGTGCCGAGAAGAAAACCGTTACATGGAGTGATCTCATCTTTGAGTCTCTAATATCTAAATGATCGTTCGTTGTTATTTAGTTAAGTATTTAATACTAGCTTAGTGGGAATATCTTAAATCATTGAAATCGAAATTCCGCTGATTCCGGTACTATTCTCTGTAAGGTGTCAAAAGCCTGGCCACCTAAAACCAACTGGTTTGGGATGTGCCGAGAAGAAAGCCGCTACACGAAAAAGGCCCTTTTGATCCTTAGATTTTCGAGGTTCCCGGTAAATTAGTATTTGACTTAAACAAATAACAACCATAATAAACGTCTATTTTTGCGGTCAAACTTTTGAAAATGAGCACAGTCACCTAAACTTGATAAATGTGGGAGTTAAAAGTTAAGTTTCGGCTTACATAGATTATTGATATAAGTAGTGTTAGCATTTTTACAAAAGCATTTGCGCATTGAGTTTAAGCTTAGTTAGGAGTATCAAAAAGAGGATGACGATTACAATTCCCTGGAGACACCCAGTTTGTGTGAATCCTGTTCCGTGATACCATTTTTGGAAATCAAGCGTGTTATATATTTTGTTCTAAGTTTAAATTTCTCGCATTGTATAAAAAATCAAAACGGGGTATACTTGGTATTCTTTTGATCCTGTCATTACTTCATATGATCGAATTGCTAGGGACTAGCAATAGCATAGTGTGGGGGATTGATGAGTGTGTAAATACGCATCATTTTATACCCATATATGACACAAAAATGACTGAAAACACCCAGATATACTGCAGATATCCTTGGTTTGTGTTTTATGTGTTTCAGGTACTCAAGGATTGAAAACGGAGCAAATACGAGCATTTTTTGATCGACTTGGCAACATTTGTGCATTTGATCAAGTGAAGACAAAAGTCAAAGATAAAGTCAAAGTCAACCCCCAAAAATCCCAAAATGACACAAAAGGTCCTTGGAAGCAAATTCTAGTTTTGGCAGCCTTAGTCCCTTGGATTCTCAGATTTTACAACTTTGGTCCCTTAAATCAAAACTAAAATCCAAAACTAATCCTAACTAAAATAAAACCCAGCCTTACATCTACCTAATCTAATCCCTTTTATAAACCCAACAATCCACTCCCCCAGCCCAATCCCACAAATACACAGCCCACTCCCTCCCCTTTTTAATTAAACCCAAAACCCAGGTTTGACTTTAAGTCAAACCCTTATCTCCTTCTTCCTAAACCGCCAAAACCAAAACCACCTATGCCATACCCACGGTTTCTCTAACATCACCTCACCCCTCCTTCCTCTACACTCCACCTTACCTAACAGCCAAGAAGCATTTATTGCTTCTTCCCCATCAGTACAGAGCCATGTGCAAGTTTTCCCACTCACACTCTTTTTGGCGCCAAAACTACTTTGAAGGGCTGAGATTGATTCAAGACCATCCAAGGGTGCAGAAATGATCAGAGAAGAAGATTAGACCTATCCCACTTCATTTTAGTATAAATAGGACCTTGTGTAAGCCTTAATGGCTAAGTAGTTAATTTTATTAAATCGTTTTTATTTTCCAGTCTTTACTTATTGTAATTTTCAATTCCAGTTATTAATACAAGTCATTTACAGTCATTTTGTTCTAATTTCAATACATCTTGCATTAAATTTCAGTTATTATAAATTTCAAAGTTTACTGTAATTCATATTAAGTAATAGAAGTTGTTAAAAGCTAATCAAAAGCCTTAAAACCCTTCCTATAAGCTTATGAAAGCTTTTCATAGCTTTCTGTAAGCTTATACTCAGCTTAACAGTATTAATTTAGAAAAGTCAATGAAAGTCAAAGGGAGCTCATAATAAGCACTTCTGGGGGTATAAGCTATTCAGGAAGGCTTTTTCTGGGTTTCTAGCTTGTTGTAAACAAGCTAGGGTTATTTCTGATCTAGTTCCTCTGTTCCATAAGCTATCCCAGTTGTAAGCCTTTTCATAATTTTTCCTTCATTTTCTAGTCTACTGTACCAATAGCTTATTTCTAGCTTATTATTGTTATTTCAAGCTTATTACTAGTTCTTAAGTGTATTTCATTCATTTTACCAGTTTTGAATATCTTTACTTAATTTTTTGTTAAAAACTCATAAAAAGCTCAAAAATAGCCTTATATAGTATAACTTATTAAACTGCTTATTTCTATTTTCAAAGTTGTTAATTATAGTCATAATAAGTTAGTTAATCAGTTAATATCAGAAATTATAAGTTAAAAAAATCTGTGCTAGTTAAAAACCAACACAGACCCCTATTAAGGGCTGTTTGGTTTAAAAGGTCAAACTGGTCAAAACAAGCTATTACTGTACATTTACCTTTAGTCCAACTTTGAACTAGCTTATCTTTGCCATATTTAGCTGTTCCCAAGTCCTAATTAGCCAATTAGATTAATATTATAGTTTTGAGTGTCCTGTGGTAATTTCAGACTATAAAAGTCCATATAAGCCATAATAAGCCACAAGCTTATTTGGCCCTTATTTTTGGCTTCTCTATAGTCCTTTAGATCATATAAGTGAGTAATCAAAAGCCTAGTAACTCTCCATATCTCTGCACACACTCTCACCACTGATCACACAGTCATAGCAAACTGCATATTTTCGTATTTTTCCAATATGCATCAAATTTCTTTTATTTTTCATTTCTTCATCTTAAGTCCAATTCATCTGAAATTTGGTACGCATAGAGATGGCTTGCTTGTGTACTTGTTCATATTTTTAGTTTGTTTTTAATATTTTTTCTTAGCAGCTTTTTAGGGGCTTGAAAACTGCACTTTCTCCCCTGCACCACAAAGATAACAGCAGACCCCTAGGATAGTTTTTGCTTATTTGAGCTTATCAGCTTATAGCCTTAGTTTTTTCCAGACTCTATAGCTTATTTACTGTCATCTCAGTCCAAAATAGCTTATTCTAATTCAATTATAGCTTATATATAGCTTATAGCTTATTTCTTAAAATCCTAGTTCTTAAAACCTTAAAACCTTAAAACCTAGACTGTTAAGCTATTAGAGCTTATTAGAAGCTTATTCAGTGAGATTAAAAATAAGTTCCTTTTTAAAAGTTGTTTATATAAAGCTTAATATTAAGTAGCAAAAAGAAAAAATTTTAAAAAAAAATAAGTTTACAAAAACTGAGGCCAAGGGATTCGAACCCTGGACCTCAGCATAGCTAAGCCCCAGAACACCACACCAACACCAACTCGCCCTTGGGTCTTTACTGGTATTAGTTTGCCACATTTATTACTTAACCTTGTATTTTCCATTTTGCTTATTCGAACCATTTTAGCTTATTACAGCTTATTAGAATAAGCTGGTACCTTCTTTTTATTTTTCCTAGGATTTTCATATCATAAAGTAATTACATAAAAAATTTCAGATTTTTTTTATAAATTGGTTTAGTATTTTTAGTCATTTAATTAGATTAATTTAGTTTTTAAATCATAATAAAAAATATAAAAGTCAGAAAAATATAAATCTTTTTTCTAAAATTTTCTTTTATCATTTAGGATTTAAGAAAAATAAAATTGCACTTGTAGGATTAGTTTTCTAATATTTCAGTTTTTATCCTGTTTTTAGATTTTCCGTTTCGCGTTTTTTATATAATTTGTTAATATTAATTTTCTTGTGAGAATTTGTTTCTCATTTATCAATTAGAATTAAACAAGCAAAATTTCATATCATCAGTCACTCTAATCCAATCCTTTAACGGTGTTCCATTCACTCCTCGTTGGGAAACGACTCGGGTAATCACTTACCTGGTATCACACACACAACGTGAGTTTTTACAAGTTAGCCTTTTCCTAAGGGTTGATTTGTCTTTATTCACGCGTATTCGTCGTCTGCATATTATTTATATACACTATTTAGCACGGATCAATAAGTGTAAAACTGTCATTTTGCAAAAAAATAAGAGAGAGAATGCAGTAATCATTATGTTTTCTAAAACTGTGTATTTTTTGTCGGGTGACAATTATTTTGGGACGGAGGGAGTATTTTTTGTCGGGTGACAATTAAGTGTGGGGGGGGGGGGGGAATTCTCGCGATTTTTGTCACATTTGTACCTTCTAGTGCCCTAGTACCCCCGTTTTGGCCAAAAATTTAAAAAAAAATTTCGTTTTTAGATAAGAAATTGAAATAAAAAAAAGAAGTGTTTAGTCTTGATTAGGTTAGAACAAGGGGAATCCCGACTCTGCCAGAGTATTGATCTGGCTGCTTCCTTAACGATTAGACTAAGGTTTTACGATTTGTGCAAATGAAAATGCTAAGCGTAGAATAGTTGGTTTTCTTTAGAGCTCATATAAGTAATCTATGGCTTTTCCTCCCAGGAGATAACTAATCTAACTTAATAAGTGCTTATTTTCAAACATTTGAACACACAAAATCATTTTTCTATACGATTTTGAAAAATACTAGTTCAAGGCTTTATTTAAACTTCGGAACAAGCATATGTCAGAATAATGCAAAATGAAAGTGAGACGTTGCTTGAAAGTTGCAAAAAGTTAAGTAATAAATAAATGTGCTAAAAAGCTAAGGTTCAAGATCGGCCCTTGGATCCTTATTTCCGGAAGGCGTTTAGGTCTTGGCTACCCTCTTACACCGGCCCTTGGACCCTTAATTCTGAAAGGCGTTAAGGTCTTGGAACTCTCCGTTGTAACGGCCCTTGGATCCTTTATTCCAGGAAGGTGTAAGGTCTTGGTTCCCGTGAAACTCTGTTAGTTTATGTTGCACAAATTAAAAAAAAAAAAAAAAAAAAAAAAAAATGATGAAAAAATGGAAAGAAAAAAAAATAAAATGGAATGATATTGCAAAATGCAATAAAGTTTTGAAACTTGCTTGTTGTGAATTTTAAATCTATCTTTTAACTAGTATTAGTCAAAATTTTATATAAACGTCGATTTTTGTGATCAAAATTTTGAAAATCAAGCACATTCACCTAACTTAAATAAATATGAGAGTGAAAAGTTAAGTCTCGGCTTACATAGATTATTAGTATAAGTAGTGTTAGCATTTTACAAAAACATTTGCACATTGAATTTAAGCTTGGTTGGGAGTATAAAAAAGAGGATGACGATTTCAATTCCCTGGAGACACCCAGTTTGTGTGAATCCCGTTCCATGATACCATTTTTGAAAATCAAGTATGTTATCTATTTTTTTCGAGTTTAAATTTCTCGCATTGAATAAAAAGTCGAAACGGGGTATACTTGGTATTCTTTTGATCCTTTCATTACTTCATATGATCGAATTGCTAGGGACTAGCAATAGTTTAGTGTGGGGGATTGATGAGTGTGTAAATACTCATCATTTTTATACCCATTTAGACTAGAAAACGACCAAAAACACCCAAATTATATTGCAGATATCCTTGGTTTGTGTTTTTATGTGTTTCAGGTACAAAGGATTGAAAACGGAGCGAAAACGGACATTTTTGGATCTTCTCGACCATATTGGTGCATTTGATCATGTGAAGACGGAGTCAAAGTCAAACCCCCAAAAATACCAAAATGACACAAATGGTCCTTGGAATTAATTTTCAAAATTGGCAGCCTTAGTCCTTGGAATTTTCAGAATTTACATGAATGGTCCCTCAAAGTTTAAACAAATTCCTAAACCAATCCTAAACCACTAAACTATTCCCTTTTTACCCAACCATTACACCCAGCCACAAACCCACCAGCCACTATCCCTTAACCTAACCCAACCAAACCAAATCCCAAAGCCCAAAATAAACATAAACCCAAACCCGGCTTATTTTTGTTTTAGCTAAATACCAGTCTGACTAAGTCAAACCACCCATCCCAATACCATTGCCGCCTAAATACCACAAAACCACCATCTCTGACAAAACCTCCTTCCTCACCATACCTCTTTTTCTGTCACACTCAACCTAGCCATCATCCTCGTACCCTAATCACATGTCTTCCCCCCCCCCCATTACCCTTCACGAGATACCATTGCCACGCTGGCAATCCTCAACCATTTGGGCGCCAAAATGATATTTAAGGGTTGTGATCATTCTACTTTAATCCAAGGGTGGGAATTGCTCCAAAGAAGCACAAGTGAGTCCCCAAGGCAGTTTTCTCTCACAAAAGAAGCACACATGTTTGAAGACCCTTAGTCCTTAGCTTAGTATAAATAGACTAGATTGTATCAGTTGTAGGACAGGTTTTATTTTAGCTTTAATTTAGGTATTTTTCCTTTTCTTATTGTTATTTAGCTTTTATTTCCAACAATGTAATTTAATTTCAGTTGATTTAAATTTAAGTTTCTTGTTTTTTATCTTGGTCAACGTTAGTCAAACCTAGCTTATTGCTTAATCTCAGTATCTTATTTCAGTTTATTTTCACTTATGTGTGCTTACTCATGTTAGTTTAACATTTTAGCTCCTTAAGCTCAGCTTATATTGGGTTTTCCTTGTTCAAATTTAAAGCAGTTTTAAGATAAAAAGGATGTTTGGTTTAGTGTAAAAACGGGTTAAAATGGTGACCACTGTTCATTTGCACTTGGAGTTAGTTTGATCTTGGTTATTTTAGTTTACATAAATTGTTTGTAGTTTGTATCAAGAGATTTTCTAGGTTGTTATAGGTTTGAGTAATTTACTCTAAAACTAGGGTGTGAACTGACCACAATTGCTTATCATATAGATAAGCAGTTGAGGTTCCATTTTTTTTGCTATCCATATAGTCCATTTAGCCTTAATTCATTAGTGATAAAATCCCTTAAGGTCTCAGTTTAGAAATAGCTCATTCAGTCCACTTAGCCTTAATTAGACTGCATGTGCACAAAGTTGCTGATCTCAGCTTTTTCCTTGCTTCAAAAGTGCTTATCCCTTTGTGCTTATTCCCTGGTAATTGGTGTTCTCATAGCTTATAGTAACAGCTTTTAGGTTCTGTGCTTGGATTCCCCTTGGTAGCTTATTTAATAGCTTAAAACAGGTCTGCAATAAGCCCTCTAGGCCTGTGCAGACCTGCATCAGATTTTTGGTGTTTATGAGCATCCGATCTTGGTCCAAATTAGATAAGCAATTGGTTTTAAAAATTAGGCATTTTTGGTTTATAAGTAGTTTGTTGTATCAGCTTTCATAATCTGCTTTTGGATTTTCCCAATAAGCTCTTTCCTAGCTTCTAGAACAGCTGGAAGTAGGCTGATAAGCCTTTTTGCTTCTGTCTTATCTTTGCATCTGCACAACTGCTTATTGGCTTATTCCTTATGCTTATTTGTGCTTATTTAGTTGTTTTAAGCTTTAATTAGTGTGTCTATCTGTTTTCTAGCTTTTGGTAATTTTTGGAGCTGTTTGGCTTATTTTAGTGCTTATATCAAACTGCTTATTGGCCCATTCTGCTTATTTATGTTGAAAAAAGTTCTTATTTCATTTTTCCTAGATTCCTAGTTGAATTTTAGATTTACCTGCAATTTTTCAGATTTTTCCCTTTTCATTTAGTATTTTTAATGTATTTTTCTTTTTAAATTAGTTTTTAATTCATATTAAATAAAATATAATTCAGAAAAATGTAATTCTTTTTTGTAAAATTTTCTTTTGTCATTTAGGATGTAGGAAAAATAATTTGGTATTCCTAGGATTAATATTTCTTAGATTGCACGTTTTAGTCTCGCGTTTTCCCGTTTTTAATTACGTTTTCAGTTTTCTTTACGTTTTTAATTGCGCGTTCTTTAGATTATAGTTTTCCTTGCCTTTTAAGTCGTTTTTAATTTATGTTCACTTATCTTAGCACAAAAACCCAAAACCTCTTTATTTTCACCATTCAAACTCGTTCCACGATTCGAGATCATGAATTCCATTCAAACCTTCGTTGGGGATAACGACCTGGGTTACACATACTTCACTTGTGTTTCCTTGGAGAGAAATATACGTGTTGATTCCATCGGATCAGACAACGTAAATAATTTTCTTGATACTTACTCATCTACAGATTTCGCGGGGTTCAGGTTGACTTTTGATCTATTTTTGTTAAAGCCAGCGCTTCAGTTTCTAGGGGTTATCCATCAAACCAACATACTTTCACGTTTGTGCAGTGTTACTTTTTTTTTTTTTTTTTTTTTTTTTTTTTTTTTGTACATAAACGTGTCTTATAATGGATAATTTTTGACAGTTGGTTTTTGTGCTACCGAATGCCAAAACAGTCTACTGAGCGATCTTGTAGTGAGTCGAATGTTATAAAAAAGTAGAATGGCTATAGGGCACAAATGTGAAAGTACATTAATAATTTATGGAAAAAACCCGTTTTTCTACTTATTGAGATTAGAAAAATGTATCATTTTTTGATGCAGTTGTACCATTCCTCATAAAGAATCTTTAGTTCAATGTTGTGATGAGGTTGATCCGGTTGCAAAGGTAAATTTCAGTGTCATAAAAAGATTTACTATCAAACAATATGCAGACAACGATAAAAGTATGGCGTTTAATGTATTGTGTTATTGATTGTATGTTACAGTCAATAGGAGCAGTCAATTGCACCATCAGGAGACCAAATGATGGGACGTTATATGGTTGCAATACAGACTATGTAGGCACTATTTCTGCTATCGAGGATAGTCTACGAGGTTTCTTTCTATACTTTCTAAAAGAAGTGATAATATTGGCGGATGGGTCAAAACAGTGCCTTTTGTTCACTTATAAAAGTTTCATATGATTTCACATGTTACTTTCTGCCCGTTCGTCCCATTTGACCCATTTGAGATTCACTTAAAGCACAAATTCTTGCAATTGTCTGCAGGTTCAAGTGTTCAAAATGGTGCAACAGGATCACCCTTGGCTGGTAGACTATTTGTGGTTATTGGTGCTGGCGGTGCTGGAAAAGCTCTTGCTTATGGTGCAAGAATTGTGATAGCCATTCGGACTTACGGTTAGATTCAACTATCGTTCACCTTACCATTCCTAGTGCTCGTACTTGTTTGCAAATAAAACATTATACTAATTTTATTGCATTCTTATCAGTTTAGTATGGGTGAAAGTCAACTGTATGGTTCTCGTCATATTTAGAGGATGTTTGGATTTTAGTGGTTTATCAAAACATCAAAAATTGATTATAGCGACTTCAAGTCAGAGTAACCATATGATCAGTTGCAAAATTGAAATCCAAACACCCTCTATGCATAGTTAATACACCAACTAAAGTTTTCTCTTACTGATACTGCACAGATCGTGCTAGAGAACTTGCTGACATAATTGGTGGAGAGGCTATATCTCTTGCTGATTTAAGCACTTACAGCCCAGAAGGTGGCATGATACTCGGAAACACTATATCAATTGGTATGCAGCCAAATATAGACGATACTCCTATTTCTAAGGTACGGCTATCTACCTTTCTTCGGTCATATGTTTTAGTAATAATGGTTTGAAGTTAGAAAGTTAATATGAGGTGACTCTGCATGGGATAAATTTTCTAAATATATATATATATATATATATATATATATATATATATATATATATATATATATATATATATATATATATATATATATATATATATATATATATATATATATATATATTTATTTATTTATTTATTTATTTATTTGTTTATTTATTTTTATTTTCTGGCAGGAAGCTTTGAAGTCGTATGCACTGGTACTTGATAGGTAAGCATCTTTTTGGTTATCCCAACTTCCTTTATCTTGTATTTTGAGTTTATGGGTACCGTGGAACAATAAACTAAAGCAAAATAGTTGTAATGTTATGGCCATCAATACCTTTTCCAATCATATGAAGTTATGAAAAAACAAAAAGATTTGACTGTCACATACTCGAATTCTTATGCTTATCTCTGACACATTGTTAATCTTCATCGGAATACCTTAGATTACTCCATTGTTTATTTGGCATGATCAAATTGACCACTTGTGTTCTGTAACTCGTTTAATCCTAAAAATAGGTATAATGCTTCTAGAGTGTCTGTCCGAGATAGGCGTGGGTTAAGTAATGAGTCAACCTTCCTCTGTTGTGGGGATTTTTTTTTTGGTATCATTGGTTCTCTTCTCACAAAAAAACCCGCTTTTATCTGATCACTTGGCTTAACATAATAATCTAATTATTGCTAAACAAAACGATTTAGGATTTTGACACACTTTGGGTGACTTGCATCTAGTCAAATTATTAAACTTTACCCATTTGACCCATTAGGGATAGGATATTACCCAAATCAGCCCAACTTCTAAGTAAATGGGTCAAAATTTCTACTGCTGCAGACTTCGACTTTGGATCAAAATTTCTATAAAATTACGTAAAGCTGAAGTTTTTGTTACTTTGTAAACAGAAGCAGGAGGCTCGAGAGTAACATGTGTTGTGCAAAATGGTACACACAGGAAGCACGTAGGAGGTGATTATAGTTCTTGTTTCTCCATCATTTGTTAATGCATCATTAGTATTTTTGTTCGGACATAATATGGAATTTTATATTTGATAGCCATTGTATTTTCAGTTTTGTGATACTAAAATTAAATTTATTTTTATAAATGCTACGCGCATGAAGTACTCATGAATCGTAGAAAACAAATGTTGTCATATTTATTTGGATGAATTTTGACTTGTAAGTTTTTCTACTAATAGTAAATTCTTGTGACATGTAAGCTGATGTTCTCAACAATTTCTGATATAGATGCACTGTAGTTTAATCTTTCAATAGTAAATACATATGTTTTTGTATGCAATCTTTCTATAAGATCAAACATTAAATTTATAGTAATTATTACGATTATTATATTTAAATCGGGCTTTATAGATAGCATAAAACATTGACAAGTAGCACTAAGGCTGGTTGTAGGGGGCATTGTTACTCAAGCGTGAGACGTAAAGTCACGCGCCACCACCACTACACATCAAACTAGTCACACGTAAGAAGCCCATAAAGCATCTCATTGGCTTACCGGCATGACTCAAATAAAGAATACTTTATACGATAAAATAATTTTATCAAAGAAGTGTAGGTTTTTCTTAATACTGTAATAAGGTTACATTCTCAAAAAATATCAATAATTTTATACCATACTTTTATGCAACCTACGAGACCCAATTTGTCATGCGACCGATCGTACAACTGGTCACTTTGTCATGTAAACCTAGTAAAACAAACATTTCATAAACAACACAAAAAAATCACACGATCACGTAACCACCGTGTATGTGTCATTTCAGTCATTCAGTCGTGGGACCTCGTAAACTGGGTCTAGTAAAATTTTATTTTACACTAGTAGAACTTAAATTGAGGCTTGTACGTTACACAAAACTATAGTACGAAATCATCGATTTTTTTAAAATATTCAAGAAATGTGAACTTTTTTTTTCCTTTTTTTTTTAAATAATAAAAACCCCGTTAAAGTGATTAAAAAAAATAAAAATAAAATAAAAAAATAAATAAAATATAAACGCATAAAACTACCCCCACCCCAACACTTCATTTAAAAGTAAAAATGGAAATCAAAAGTTGTTTTCTTCTTTTAGTGGGGGATCCTTCGTCTCACTAATATGATCAATTTAAAGGCAAACATTTTTTTATTTTTTATTTATTTTTTATTTTTTATTATTTTATTTTTTTATTTTTTGACGGCATTATTTTATTATTTATTTTTTTATTTTTTGACGGCAATTGTGGCTACATAGCCCCTAGCCCAGAAGGCGTAGCGAGGCCACACAACCAGGTTAGGTCTAGCCCAGAAGGCAATGACACCCTTCCCCTTTACGCACGCGGGAGGAAACCCCTATCGCCGTAGACATGACTCGAACTTGAGACCTTGCCTAGGAGGGTAAAACCTCCATACCGCTAGACCAGAGGCCCGTTGGTTACAGGCAGACATTTTATCAAGCAATTATTCTGCAAATCATTCAATTAACAACTGATTATACATTTTTTATCAGCACATAATCTCTAATAAAACCCACAACCAAATAATCAAACGCTATCACGTACTCACATTGTGATGTCACATGTAACTATGTAAGGACTAATAACACAATTCATCTCCACAAATATAAGGCCATTGGCATACGTAGAACAATTCTAAACAACAAGTACTCTCAATGGTCTCACAATTTGAAACAACAAGTAGTCTCAAAGGTCTCGCTAATTAACATGACCAATTTACAGCACTTTTTTTTTTTTTTTGAACTGCACCACACTTGAAATCCGACCTCCGAGTTAAACCATTCAAACGGACGGGCAGGTCCCGGGACCCGAATCACTAGGAGAGACCCGCGAAGGGAAACCCCTAGAACTCACGGCTTCACACTAGGAGGAAAATCCGGATTTTTTATTTTTCTTTGTCACTTGCGAGAATCGAACCCGGGTAAAACCTCCCCCAAGCTACAACACTATTGAAACATACATTTTATCAAACGGGTGGTGTGCAACCCTATTTTTATTTTTATTTTTTTACTATTATTATTATTTTTAATCAAAATATAGTTTATGCTTCTAGCTACATGTTTTAACCTCTGTTTCTAGGAATACTTTATTCATATTGTTACTTTGACGTAATATACATTTGTTTTCATGTTAAAACATGCAATCGAGTTAAATATACTCTAGTAACTACCAAGTTAATCCATGTTAGCTCGAACGTTAAGCGGTCCTTCCCCAAGTCCAAAGGATGATAATTGTTTGTGAAATAATTAGAGGTGGCAATATGGGTGGATGGTGCGTGCTTCATAATGAGTAGAAAAGGGTTAAGGTCATAATGGATAACTTTGTGGCACATGCCGAGAGTTTGGTCGGGGCGCATGCCGAGAGTTGATCTTGTTGATTTTACACGTTTGACTCGTTAGAGATAAAACCCGATCCGAATAAATGTCAATTGCCTACCTTTTAGAAATGATAATCACTTTATTTGGTAGGTTGACTGTTTTTGTTCAAATTACAGGATTTACAACTTTCTTCTCTGGATGAAGGTTTGGATTTCATTCAACAACAATTAAATGATTCTGGTGTCCAGATCCATTAGCCTCTCTATGACGAAATGCATTTGATGTACACAAACGATCAAAGCTTCTTGAAAACGTGATCCAAGAAATGTCAGGTTGTCGTGGTTGACTGATTTATTTCTATGTTTGCATTACTATGTTTAAAAACGTTGACTAATAATCAAATTTTAGCTTCGAGTGGAAATTGACTTTTGTGCCAATGAATTATTTTAACCATTGGATGTGCCCTTTTGGTGTTTTGAAAATCATTTCCAGGGTGATTGACTAAATTATTGGCTGCTTAAAGGCCTTGTGAATGAGGTCTCGTGAAAAAGAACCGGACCATCAGTTATTGCCAGTACTAGCATGGGCGGAGCTATGTACAAGCCGCTACCCTGAACTTTTACCCGGTAGTGGAATTTTTGGCCATTTTTTACGTTTTTTGGCTATTTTTGGCGATTTCGTTACCCCTGAAACAAATTTTCGCTACCCCTAAACAAATTTTCGTATTGCGCTACCCCTGAACTTGGCTCCTAGTTCCGCCAGTACTAGTACCAAGCTTTCTTGAGACCAGTGGTGATCGGCTAGCTTGGGTTGTTGCTAGCACCAATCCATGCCATCAACGGCTAGTTGTTCTTCGTATTACAAACTTGTATCACGGTAGAGATACCTATCACTAGTCATTCAATTCAATCGGTAGATAATGACAATCCCTATCAGGAATGTAAAGAACTTTACAGTTTTAGAGAAACTATCATATCTAGTTCTATTTGTTTTTCAATACGATATAAACTGTATCATTCTGTCGAACATATCCAAAATATCACAGTGCAAAGTGAATGTTGCGACCATAATTTATATCAGTTAATGCATGTGCCATGTTTAAATCACGACTAGCATATGGAGGGCCATCATGAAGAATAAAACGTACCTATCAAAAGCAGAAATGATGTCAAATAAGAGTGGAGACAGGAATTTTGTAGCACAAAAGATGAACTCGAGTAAGCTTCAAAACTCACCCCGTTATTCGTTTCAGCAACTTCTTAAAAACCTATTTTCATCCCATAATTTCTGGATTTCAGGTTCCCTTGATGCATAATTTGCTCTCATACCAAAGGTTGTCTTAGCAAGGTCAACAGCATGCTTGTATTGTCCATCTTGTACGTTGCTTTGTTCCTAAACAACTGAATACATCAACCAGTCAAAGGTCAGTTTATCGAAAGAAAATATAAGACGAATATAAAAGGATGCCTTCAGATTCTACTTCTTATCCCTGTATAAGTAAGTTTGCGCAATATATCACTCCAACCATCCATCCCCCAATGTTTATTAAACCATAAAACTCTGAAAAAAAAAAGTTTGCATTATATCAAATCTCCACTAAATAAAAAAGGCTATTTACTTAAATGTGATTTAAGACCAAAAAACAATTCTAATCAGCCTTGCGAACATGACCAATTTACAACACCATTGAAGCAGAAATTATATCAAACATTTGATGTGCAACTCAATCTAGCCATTACCACTTAGCATTGAATAGCCTGCCAAAACTGGCGTCTATATCTCACTAAGATGAAGTTCACCATATAAAGCATGTGTCTTGTACAAAATTTTTGATAAGCTACAAATAAGTTGTGGCTGTTTGGCACGTGAGGTGCACACGAATGAGTTGACTCAGAAGTGTGAGTTGCACGTGACACTCTCCAACAGCCATTAACTAACTTTGGCGCCAAGTTCCTTTTAACTACTTTGTTGCATTTCATTGTTAGATAGCTTTGTGATTAATACAATTTCCTTCCTCTTTTATCATTCTCTCAATAACTGTCATAACAATTAACTTTCCACAATTGATAATACAATCAATGATTCGGTGATCTTTTTCTTATTTTTGATTACCCTACTTGTTGTAATCCTTTAACGGATCTTAAGTGATCCCTATTGGTGTGTATC
This sequence comes from Artemisia tridentata subsp. tridentata, assembly GCA_021014915.2. Classification (NCBI taxonomy): domain Eukaryota; kingdom Viridiplantae; phylum Streptophyta; class Magnoliopsida; order Asterales; family Asteraceae; genus Artemisia; species Artemisia tridentata. The sequence goes on from CP139505.1 coordinate 23,792,817, forward strand.
AAGTGGTATCCAGAGCTCTTTTCTGGCATCACATTATTTTCAAGATTGTTACACTGACATTCTTGATTTTCCGGTTATCTTCTCCGGTGACATTCCGACCAAAACAGAGAATTTCTGGCAAGAAGTTAGTCACCCATAACTTCACTGTTCTTTTTACATCAGATCAGTGTCAACCAACTGTACGGTCACAAGAATAGCCCATTAGTGGTTAAATTCTCTATTCTTGAACAAGCTGATCAGCAGCAGTTGGGTTGAGTGATCAAGAACAGGATTGATAGCCATTATTCCACGAGTTGATGAGTAATAGTGGTATCAATATGGTGGTGAGCACAAGAAACAACAATACAGTGGTTCCTCCAACCATGGATTCATTACAGTTGGCAGTTAATGAACTCCGAAATGCAGTTCTTGAAATCAAAGACGGAATGACTGGTTACTTGGTGAGTCAGAATGCCATTAACCAAGAAATTAATAGGTTAAAGAATGGGGAAGGAACAAGTAATAGTGGAGGCAGTCAAAACCATGGTGGTGGTGGTAAGGGGAATGCAAGAAATGGTGGGGGGACGAGGATATGGTAGAATGTCAAAGATTGAATTTCCCAAATTCAATGGAGAAGATGTGAAAGGATGGCTTTACAGATGTAGGCAATTCTTTAAGATTGATGGTGTGGAGGATGGAGACAAGATTGAGTTGGTGTCCATGCATGTTTATGATAAGGCCTTGATATGGCATCAACAATTTTGTAGAAGGTTTGGTGAAGACTGTCCATGGGAAGTGTATGAAAGGGAGGTCTTGAAAAGGTTCAATACTGTACTTGAAGATCCTTTAATGGAGTTGAAGAAATTGAAACAAGTTGGATCTGTGAAGGAGTATCAAGAAAGGTTTGAAACATTGTTGAACATGGTGGATTTGGATGAAAAACACTCAATCAGTCTGTTCTTGGGTGGTTTGAAAGAGGAAATCAGCATGCAGATAAGGATGTTTACTCTTACCACTTTGACTGATGTGTTCTATATGGCAAAAATGCAAGAACAGACCTTAGTTGCTTTGAAATCAAGGTATACTTCTTTATTACCTACTCCTGTGTCAAGATTTAATGATAAGTCTGTTCAGGGGTTTAGAAATGGTAACATGAATGCAAAACCAACCACTACTTTGTCTCTACCAAACACTGGTACTGGGGGATATGTTAAGCAAAACATTCCACAGGGTAGGAGACAATTGACTCAAAAAGAGTATGCTGAGAAAAGGGCACAAAATCAATGTTTCTATTGTGACCAAAAATATACCCCTGGCCATAAATGTGCAGGGCAATTATTTTCCCTAGAAGTATTGCCTGATGATGAGGGTTTGGTGTTAGAAGAATGGGATGAAACAGAGGAAAACAGGGGAGACAATAATGAGGAAGAAGTACAACCCCAAATCTCACTACATGCTTTGACTGGAACAAGTAATTTTCAAACAATGAGGGTGTTGGGTAATGTGGGGAAGCATGTGGTTCATATTTTGGTTGACTGTGGCTCAACACATAATTTCTTAGACAAAAAATTGCTCAGAAACTTGGTTGTCCAATTAGGCCAACTGGTCCTCTAGTAGTCATTGTTGCCAATGGGAACAAATTAATGACCACTTCTGAATGTAAGAATTTCAGTTGGAAGTTTGGAAATACTACTTTTGATACTGATGTTATGCTATTGCCTTTGGGGGGTTGTGACATGGTGTTGGGAATTCAGTGGTTAGCTACATTGGGAGATATGAAGTGTAATTTCAAGGATTTGAGAATGGAGTTTAAGTGGGAAGGAAAGAAGGTATCCTTAAGAGGAACCTACAGACCAACCTTGGAATGGTTGAATGACAAAAACACTGAAAAGGCTGCTAAACAAGTGGTGCAAGCAGAGTTTCACTCAATGGCTTTGTGTGTGTATCCTGCAAGTGCAGCCTCTTGTATGAAGTTAGAAGGAGTTCCAAAGTCAGTGACAAGTGAAATACAGGTTGTGCTAGATGATTATGCAGATGTATTTGACATACCTACTGAGCTACCACCCCACAGATGACATGACCATAAAATTCCCTTGGTAGAAGGTGCTTTACCAGTGAACATAAGACCATACAGGCACCCTCCTACCCAAAAAGATGCAATAGAAAACATGGTGAAGGAGTTGTTGGAAGCTGGTGTTATTAAGAAAAGTCAGAGCCCATTTGCATCTCCTATTGTTATGGTGAAGAAGAAAGATAACACTTGGAGGATGTGTGTTGATTATAGACAGTTGAATAAGAACACAATCAAAGACAAATTTCCTATTCCAGTCATAGAGGAGCTTATAGATGAACTTCATGGGGCAAAATTGTTCACTAAATTGGATCTCAGATCTGGTTACCATCAGATAAGGATGGATGAAAAGGATGTGGCTAAAACTGCTTTCAAGACTCATGAGGGCCATTATGAGTTTTTGGTTATGCCTTTTGGCTTGACAAATGCACCTTCAACTTTTCAGTCATTGATGAATGAGGTATTCAAATCCTTCCTTAGAAAATTCACATTGGTATTTTTTGATGACATTCTCATTTATAGCAAGTGTTTGGAGGAGCATGTGATTCATCTTAAGAAGGTACTTGAAACCATGAGAACTCACAAACTATATGCCAAGCTTAGTAAATGTGTGTTTGGTACTGAGCAAGTTGAATATTTGGGTCATGTTATATCTGAGAAGGGGGTTGCCACAGATTCAGCTAAGATCCAAGCTATGGCTAATTGGCCTATTCCTAGTAATATCAAGCAATTGAGGGGTTTTTTGGGTTTAACAGGATATTATAGGAGGTTTATAAGGGGTTATGCAATTGTGAGTAAGCCTTTAACTCAACTATTGAAAAAGGGTGCTTTTGCTTGGTCTGATGATGCACAAATAGCCTTTGAAGCTCTCAAAAAAGCTATGATTAGTGCACCAGTACTGAGATTGCCTGACTTTAACAAGGAATTCACTATTGAAACTGATGCTTCTGGTGTGGGAATTGGAGCAGTACTACTTCAGGAAGGTCACCCTATAGCTTTCTTAAGTAAAACACTGTCTGCTAGACATCAGCTCATGTCCACATATGAAAAAGAATTTCTTGCAGTGGTGCAGGCATTGGATAAATGGAGGGGATACCTATTAGATAGGCATTTCAAGATCAAAACAGACCATTTTAGCTTGAAATACCTATTGGATCAAAGAATGACCACACCAGCTCAACTTAAGTGGTTACCAAAAACTCATAGGATTTGACTATGAAATTGTGTATAAGAAGGGAGCTGATAACATTACTGCTGATGCTTTGTCAAGAATACAAAATCCTGCTGAACTCCTAAGTATTGTTTGTACTTCAACTATTTCAACTGAGTTGTACCAAAGAGTGGTGGATAGTTGGAATCAAGATGACTCACTCAAAGTTCTGATTGCTAAGTTGCAAGCTAATTCAAATGTTCAGGGTCACTATACTTGGAGTAATCAACAATTGAGGAGGAAAGATAAGCTGATGGTGGGTAAGAATGAGGAACTTAGAAATGAAATCATCAAATTGGTGCATGAAGGATCAGTTGGGGGTCATTCAGGAGTAAAAGTGACTACTCATAAGTTGTGTTCAATGTTTTACTGGAAGAAGATGAGAAAAGATGTTAAACAGTTTGTTAGGGATTGTGATGTATGCCAAAGATTCAAGCCAAATTTGGAAGCCTATGCAGGATTGTTACAGCCTTTATCTATTCCAACCAGTACCTGGACAAGTATCTCTATGGATTTCATTGAAGGCCTTCCCAAGTCACAAGGTAAAGATGTTATCTTTGTGGTGGTTGATAGGCTAAGTAAGTATGCCCATTTTATGGCCTTATCACACCCCTTTACTGCATCACAAGTGGCACAATTATTCTTAGATAATATCTACAAACTGCATGGGTTACCTGAAAACATCATCTCAGACAGAGACAAAGTGTTTGTGAGCCTGTTTTGGAGGGAATTATTCAATTTGTTGAAGGTGGAGTTGAGAATGTCCACTTCTTATCACCCTCAAACTGATGGGCAAACTGAAGTGGTAAATAGGAGTTTGGAGTGTTATTTGAGATGTATGACTGGTGAACAGCCAAAGCAATGGTGTAAGTGGTTGGCTATGGCTGAATGGTGGTATAATACTAACTTCCATACTGCAATTAACACTACTCCATTTGAAGCAGTTTATGGGAAGCCTCCACCCATTCATATTCCATACATTGGGGGAGAAAGTAGGGTGGAATTGGTGGACAAGACATTAAGAGAAAGGGAAACAGCTATTGAAACATTAAAGTTCCACATCAAGAGAGCTCAGAACAGGATGAAATCACATGCTGATAAGCATAGAACTGATAAGGTGTTTGAGTGTGGAGATTGGGTGTATTTGAAATTGCAGCCCTATAGGCAAGTCTCCATAAGGCAAGGGAAACAGAACAAGTTCTCTCCTAAGTTCTTTGGACCATTTAAAATCATACAGAAGGTGGGACAAGTAGCTTATAAGCTGGAGTTACCCAGTGATTCTCAGATACACAATGTTTTTCATGTGTCTCAACTGAAGAAATGCAGGCACCCTAGTCCAAACCAACAAAGTGGAAGCTTACCTCCTTGTGACATTACTGGATCATTCATGGTTGAGCCTGTTGCCATCCTAGATAGAAGATTGGCAAGGAAAGGAAATGTGGCTGAAGTGTATGTACTAGTACAATGGGCTAATGGAACAGTGGATGATGCTACATGGGAATCCATCACTGAGCTGCAAAATAGGTTTCCAGAATTTGACTATACAACTTGAGGACAAGTTGTTTTTCTAAGGGGAATGGAATGATAAGCTACAAATAAGTTGTGGCTGTTTGGCACGTGAGGTGCACACGAATGAGTTGACTCAGAAGTGTGAGTTGCACGTGACACTCTCCAACAGCCATTAACTAACTTTGGCGCCAAGTTCCTTTTAAATACTTTGTTGCATTTCATTGTTAGATAGCTTTGTGATTAATACAATTTCCTTCCTCTTTTATCATTCTCTCAATAACTGTCATAACAACTTTCCACAATTGATAATACAATCAATGATTCGGTGATCTTTTTCTTATTTCTTGATTACCCTACTTGTTGTAATCCTTTAACGGATCTTAAGTGATCCCTATTGGCGCCAAAGTTGGTTAATGGCTGTTGGAGAGTGTCACGTGCAACTCACACTTCTGAGTCAACTCATTCGTGTGCACCTCACGTGCCAAACAGCCACAACTTATTTGTAGCTTATCAAATTTACATTAATAAACTAGTAAGTTTAAACAAATTACGTTATATTCTCCAGGTGATTGAAACTCAAAGTAAAAACGAGTTTTAATAAGTACACGAAGAAATCTTTTACATTGGTCGAAACTCGAGACCACATACAATGAGGCCAGACATGATTCCTTCATGACTTGTAAATTTCATATTCATAGAAAGAGAGTCATCCTTGAATTCATGAGTCGAGTTAAACTTCCACAGTTGAATCTCCATCCATCCATCTTCCCTTTGTTTTGGAACCCGAGTAATATCATTTATGTTCCATGGGCTTGGGGTAATAAAATAGAAAAAATCGGCCTCATTGTTTTCTTGATGGAGTAAATCTCGTACTTTCACCGGACAATGAAGTCCCTGGCATTGTTCTGAAAGCTTGAACATAAGGTAACACACATATTCTGTGTCCGGTGACAACATTTGACTTTTAATCTTGCAATTGATATGAAATACTTGTTGTGGTAAAAGCTCAATCACCACTTGAAATCTGCATGTACGATATATTTTATGATTACATTTATACTTCTCAAGAACAAAGTATATTTAAAGAGAACTAAATCCAACACGTGAAGCTTTTGTCGACCATCTAGTCACGAATCTTTAATATGTTACTAGAAAACAGCAAATATTTGGACCTTGAATTATCAAATATATTTTTTCACGAAGCGCCTTTGGGTAAGCACATATGAGAACATAGCGAATGTACAATTAGAATAAGTTATTAGCGGTTAAAGGAAGATGTAACAAAGTTAGTTCAAAAAAAAGAAAAGAAGCAAACCTGGACAGAGCTGATGGTTTTATTGTAAAGAGATCAACATTCGAGTATTTGTATAAAGTTGCCTTTGCGGAAAGCACGAGTAGTTTTTTTTCACCAATTTTGCCCAACCAGAAGAACTCATCATAGTTTCTGCATATCTTGAATATTTCTTCAAAGTTTGTTGGCAAATGTTGCACCTGATCCACATTGAAGTTTGATTTCAAGACTTGTTGGACTTCCTTCAATTTTCCGAGTTCTTCATGTTTCACCTGTGTACAAACCATGAAAAATTATGCAGCATAGAATATGGTTTATTTTTATTTTTATATTTTGGCATGCATCCAATCCCTTTATATAATATAAACAAAAGAATATATATAAAATAGAATCAAGGGATATAATTTCAAACTTACTTTGTCAATTGCTCGAAATTCAATGCCTTCAACATAAACTGCACTTTCTCCACAATAGTATGATGAAAAGCTCTCAAGTAGAAACTCAAAAACGAGATCTTCATTCTGATTTAAGAACTGGCACAACTCAATCATCATCCAGTCCTTGTCTCTCCATGTTGCGAAATATGCATGTAGACTTTCGAGTCCCTTTCTATACTTTAGGTTAACACACATCGGTTTACTAGAAAATATTCTTGAATCACAAAGTCTGAAGACTAAGAAGGCCCCATAAACAACATCTGGAGATAAAAATTGAGCGTCTATCTTAATTTCGATGTTCAAATTGGAAATATCTGACATCTCCACCACTGTCCCAAACCTGCACGAGTTATAAACATTAAGTGTAAGTCACTCATATCCTTTATTCCCATACACTTCTTCTTTTGAATTTCGTAATTTTTGGAACAAGAGTTTAATTTCTATATTTGAATTTATTGTACCAGACAAATCCCTATTTAATTAAAGGAAAGAATATTATAAAAAACACTATCAAGATGCTAGCAAAATTTATAATTCACGGTCATGAGAACAGAGGACCCAAACAGGGGCGAACCTCAACTACCTTATTAGAAGGTTTATAAAATTATAGTTCCCGGCCAATCATATAGTGCGTATTAAAATCTATTTTGTCATGTATAACATCAGTTCTCATTGTTGATATGTATGTATGCTGGACTCATCTTGTTATTAACCGGATGAGAAGAGGATGAGAAGAGGTCTGAAATGTAAAAGAGCTAAAGATGAAGCCCTATTCCTTTGTTGATTAGTGCCTGAGGTTAGCATTCTAGTAGAATAGAGTCCAAACGATTCAAATATGTTTTGTATAAGCACTATTACAGGGGAAATATGTGAACTTAGTCAAAGGGGTTCTTTAGTTTGATCCTATTTGATCATAATTATAATTATATAAGTAATAATAATATTATGCTACTATAAACAACTTGCCATCCATTAAACGGTAAAGAGAATAACCTTATACTTTAAACATTAAAAAGCATAACATACATCTACCAGTAATGCATATGTTTGCTTATAACTTAAAACTGACAAATTAAGGTGGAGAGGTAGAGAGAATAACCTTGATTCTGGAAGAGATTTCCACTCATGTGGACAACTGTTTATGTAGGAAAACATTGTGGCTGAAACTGTTTCATTTCTTTCTCCAGTACCAATGAACGACAACAACTGTTATACAAACGAATTGCAATCAGACTCGGTGTGTATGATGTATAAATGCATGTGTGATTTTGAATTATCTCTCAATACGGAGAAGATACATAGAAAATGGGAAACACCAAATAAACGAGCTACAAGAATGAACTGATTACCACTTTGTCCTGTTGAAGGAGGATTCCCTTCGAAAAAATGTTGTAAAGATCCTCTTTTTTGATGGTAGAATAATCATCAGGGCACTTTGACATCTGGATTATTTCTTTATAGTCTTTAGGCAATTTGTGCTCCCATTTCTCATAATCCTCCTGTATATACATTAATCAGTTAATAAACTCATGTTTCATACGGTTACTTTCTTACAGTTTATAAAACAGTTAAAGGCCATAGTTTAGATATATATGAATCAAAAGTTAGCCAATTTTGTCAAACTATAGAAACTTACCTGAAATTCCAATGCTTTCTTGAGTTGTATGACCACTTCATGAGCCGTTGGTCGTCTTTCTCTCCTGTGATGTAAGCATTTAAGGGCAATCCTTGTAAAGGTAATATATGACTCTCGCACAATTTGTTCTTTGATACCCTCGAACACCAATTTATCAAGTTTTTCTACATAATAGTGGTGTTTAGCCAAAAAGGGTAAATAAAGATACTCATCATCTAGCTTTTCGGATGATAGTTTCCCACACAATATGTCAAATAAAACCGCACCCAGCGAGAATATATCAGATTCTTTGGTTAAAAAACCTGTTTCCGAGTAGAGTGGGTCACGATAGCCGATTGTGCCTATAACATCGTCAATGACAAAGCCTACATCCTGATTTGTTGGGCATACTAAGGAAAGCCCAAAACCAGTAATTTTTGCTTTCCAGTCATCAAATAGTAGAATGTTGCTGCTGCTGATGTCCCTATGTATTACCATTTCTGGACTTGAAACAGTTCCATGAAGAAACTCCAACCCAATTGCAATATCGATGCATATTTTAAGCCGCATCACCCACGTAAGACTATCATCGCTCAAGTACTTATCAAGACTACCTTTGGATGCATACTCATATACAATAACTTTTTCATCCTTTTCATCACAGTAGCCTACAAGACGAATGACATTTAAATGTTTATAGTCCATAAGGATTTGCAGCTCTGCCATAAATTTAGCTGCTGCCAGCTCTGTCAAAACTTCAGCATCTCCTTGACCCGACTTCTTATCCAACCGCTTCGCAGCAATGATGTTATCTCCATGAGTACTGTGAGTAGCTCCCTTGTATACATTCCCAGAATCTCCACGTCCAATGATATTGTCTTGACTGAAGCCATTCGTAGCCAACTTTATGTCCTCAAGTGACAGTTTGAGGCTGTCCTTGTGGTTCTCCTGAGAATTATTTGACAGTCAGTTGATTTTCCAAGTTAAAAACACAAAGAAACTACTTTCCATCTAGAATTTGTTCGAATTTTTATTTTGCATTTTAGGTTCTCAGTCTCCGAGTTCATACATGGAAGAGAAGAGTCAGGAGGTTTACTGGCGAATCAGTAGCACGTCATAAAGTTAAATTAATAAGTTAGATAAAGTTTAAGATCAAAACAAATAAACCGCAAAACTTAAGTACAAAGAAAAAACTTAAACAGTAAGGTCGTATATTGAGTAAAAGTTTGGGAAAATTATTGGAATTATAAGTCCAAATGCTCTTAGTATAAATTGTACTTATTATGTATTCATTTGCAGACAGATATTATCAACCAATAAGGTTGAATGTGTAGGATCAATGACCTGTCAAATATGGCAGTTATTCTAGTTAAGGTAGTCACAAACTCGTTTATGACAGTTAGGATTGAAAAGGTGTAACTGTTGGACCAAAAGGAACCATTGCAACTTTTCAATCATACCTGTACATAATCTATAAATACCTTTGTATTTGATAGTTATAATAAATCTATCAATCAATCATTAACAGTTATTCTTGTTATACTTTCCCTCCATATTTCGTATACAAGTTTCTTTCATTCACTGCATAAACATTTCACTCACCCTTTCACATATTCACTGTAACAATGGTTAATACCAATTACTACATTGAAAACAAATGGTCCACACCTTATCAGAGATCTGTTGGCACTTCTAATAAAAATGTTGTTTACACAAAGTATAATGTATGAAATGTCACATATTACTATCAAGAATTTGAAGAAATTAAAAAGTTTTATTTTAAAATATTGACTAACCTGAGAGTCTAATGCTTTTTTGAGTTCGTTGATGACAACTTCTATTGTTGGACGTTGCGCTTGAGTTTCAGCCACACATCGAAATGTGATTTCTAAAAATATGTCCAAAGACTCTTTATTGAGTCCTTTACTTAAAGAAAAGACATGTTCATCGGTCTCCTCCTTTATCTTGTAATCAACAATTTCCATTACTGTTCCCTTTTCAAAATGATCTCTTGCAATGGGTGCAATTCCCTTCTCATTCACCTTGGTGTATGCATAATCATAGGCCAACCTCCCAGTCAAGATCTCAAGCAACACTACTCCAAACGAGTAAATGTCTGATTTCTTCTTTAATTTACCATCCTTCTCATATTCTGGATCCAAATACACATATGTACCTGCAACCGTATTGGTATAGATAGTGCTGGCCGTTTGATCTGCTGGGTGGAATTTTGAGAGCCCAAAATCCGCAATCTTTGCCTTCCAACTATCTCCCAATAGAATATTATCGCTCTTGATGTCTCGGTGTATCATCTTTTGTTTGCCATGATCTGTGTTGTTGTGAATGTAATTCAAACCATGTGCAACATCAAGACATATATTTAGACGTTGCAACCAATTAAGATTAGCCATTTTGTCGCTGCTTCCCAAATAGTTTTGAAGACTTCCTTTCGAAGCATGCTCATAAACCAGGATCATTGAACCGTTACCTTCATAACAAAAACCAAGAAGAGAGATTATATTCTCATGCTTACAACTACTTAGAGTTTCAATTTCTGCAATGAACCCTTGTTCTCCTTCTGGAGTGTTAATGCGCTTTATGGCTACCGTGCTTCGTTTTCTGGGTAAATCGCATTTATCCACCCCTTCTTTAGATGAGTAATTACTGCTATCAAAATGTTCAAGATCTGCTTTGTATACTTTACCGTATCCGCCAGACCCGATGTTGTATGCGTCATCAAAATTATTGGTAGCCTCGATTATATCATTTAGTCCAATCTTCAAGTGATCCAAGTTCTTCCCCTGTAACATTATGAAGTTGTGCAACACCACATTAACATTAATGCTAGTAAGGATTGGAATGATATTAAGTAAAGAGAATTGAAGTTTATATAATTGAGTGATATTTATAAAATGGTATATAATATTGGTTTTATCCCTAAACTTTGAGTTGGTTTAATCACTTCAATATATATTTTTTTGAAAATGTTTAAGTCTTTAACTTTGTCTATCCCTAACTCAAACCAATTTAGTTTCATGCCGGTTTTGAGCCTTGTTTTGTATCATGTCTAGAATTGCCACCCATATATACCATTTTCTGATTAAGCAGACTAGTTCGGTTCTTTCAGGCGCGGTTTTTTATTTAATACACGCATATTCATGACCTAGTACTCTTTATTCGAAAATTTAGTAAAAAAAAAAAAAAAAAAAAAAAAAAAAAAAAAAAAAAAACAAAAACTTGCCAATAAATAGTTAAGGATTTATTAAATTGTCACATAAATTAAAAAACAAATGAACATTCAAACGTACGAGTATTAAATAAAAAACATGTAAAGTTAATGAACAAAATGTTGCAAGAAAACTTTATAGGGTTTGAGGCAAAAGTTCTTTATAGATCCAACTTTTACCATAGAACCCATCAAGCAATCTTAGCCACTCATTTTTCTTATCAAAATAAAAAAATTAATTTCCACCCTTTTTTTAAAACTTAAATATCTTTCTATAGACATGCATTGTTATATATTTTCGACGAACTTTTTTTTCGATGAACTTTTTTTTTTCTCCAAAATTTCCGTCCAGAAAAATCATATATGATTCGTAAGAATCATATATGATTCGATTTTAACAAATCATATATGATTCCGTACGAATCATATATGATTCTTACGAATCATATATGATTCGTAAAAATCGAATCATATATGATTCGTACGGAATCATATATGATTTTTACGAATCATATATGATTCTTTCTGGGCGGAAATTAAAAAAAAAAAGTTCGTCGAAAAAAAAAAGGTCGTCGAAAGTATATAACAATGCATATCTATAGAAAGATCATTTAATTCTCGTCGCGATGGTATTTTTTTGTAGCTTGAAGATTTACCGTTTGCAAGATATGTTGTTTTAAAAAAAAGATGGAAAATAAAAATGGGTGGCTATGATTGGTACATTGGTTCTATGGCAAATATGAGATCTATATTGATCTCATCTCGTTTAACCAATTAACTATTTTGGGCATTGTTTTTGTTTTTGACTTTGATTGACCATTTGATCAAACCCTAGAGATGAGATCAATATAGATATCATATTTGCCATAGAACCAATGGACCAATCATAGCCACCCATTTTTATTTTCCATCTTTTTTTTAAAACAACATATCTTGCAAACGGTAAATTTTCAAGCTACAAAAAAAATACCATCGCGACGAGAATTAAATGATCTTTCTATAGATATGCATTGTTATATACTTTCGACAACTTTTTTTTTTCGACGAACTTTTTTTTTTTTTTAATTTCCGCCCAGAAAGAATCATATATGATTCGTAAAAATCATATATGATTCCGTACGAATCATATATGATTCGATTTTTACGAATCATATATGATTCGTAAGAATCATATATGATTCGTAAAAATCATATATGATTCGACGAATCATATATGATTTTTCTGGACGGAAATTTGGGAAAAAAAAAGTTCATCGAAAAAAAAGTTTGTCGAAAATATATAACAATGCATGTCTATAGAAAGATAATTTAATTCTCGTCGCGATGGTATTTTTTTTGTAGCTTGACGATTTACGGTTTGCGAGATATTTAAGTTTTAAAAAAAGGGTGAAAATTAATTTTTTTATTTTGATAAGAAAAATGAATGGCTAAGATTGCTTGATGGGTTCTATGGTAAAAGTTGGATCTATAAAGAACTTTTGCCTTGCCTCTTATAGTATTTTTAAATAATAGAGTTATCATTAAATGAGAACGAATCTTAAAATATAATTGATAAGATATAATTATAACCACATATTGAAGATGTGTCATTTGAATCAAATGAATCTCTTTTCATTTGGATGTCTATATCCTAAAGAGTTAATTTCATAAATGGTCCCTGTTGTCTGTTGGGTTTAACGGATTTAATTAGTCCCTTTACTTTTTTTTAACGGGTCCAGTCCCTGTTATGAGTCGCAACCACAGGGACTGGATCCGTTAAAAAAAAGTAAATGGACTAAATTCGTTAAACTCGACAGACCACAGGGACCATTTATGAAATTAACTCTATCCTAAATTTAACATCTTAACCGACTTTATGTACCACAAGTTATGCATATTTTTGTTTGTTACACGTAGCCTTTAGTGCTATGTTTAGCAAAATCATTAAAATTTTAATAAAATAAAATCATTCCATATGTCCATATTCACCACATTTATCGTAAAAGTTATAATTTTATATAATACTCTTTAGTTTTATGATATTATATTTTAAGAAATATAAAATAAAATGTTAAATAATTATAATAATGTAAAATCAGAGTCACATACACGTTTTAGTGAGGATAGATAGTGGATTAGTGGTTATATGGTTAAACCAGACGATACAGTTAATAACACTCTTGTTTATTACTGATAATCGGCCTTAAATGAAATGTTAACGTAAATTAGTTGCGTACCTTCAATTGAATGGATGATGTACGTTTAACTGGATTCTCATGTTTCCACTGAAGTTCCAAAGCTTTCTCAAGTCTTTTGACAACCTGATCGATATATGGACGATCTGCTCTATCCTCTTTTATGCACCAATATGCTGTATCTGAGAAGATTCTGAATGCTTCTGGGTCCATCTGTTTTCGTAAATGTGGATCGATCATATCATCCAAAGGAGATTTAGTTAGTTGACTTAATAACCCCTCTCCCAACTCGTCATCGCTTTCATCTTTATCTTCATCCTCGTCTTCATTTCCGTTTTCGTCTTCGTCTTCGTCTTCATCTTCATCGTCTGCACTCCTTCCGCACAAGACTTCAAATAATACAACACCGAACGAATACACATCCGACTTGTGGGTCACACCGCCAGTCTTTTTATATTTTGGGTCTTGGTATGCATTCTTATTGATATCACGAGTAAGAAGAAGACAGAGCCTCCGAGCTACTGTATTTTTCAATGAAAGTTCAAAACCAAATAACTTGGGTTCCCATTCGTCATCTAGTAAAATATTCGAGCTCATGATGTTGCAATGTATGACACTAAAATCTCGTCCAGCATCATAATGGATGTAACTCAATGCATTTGCAACACCCAGACATAACTTCAACCTTTGCATCCATGTGAGGGTCTTGTCACTTAGATATTTTTTTAGACTTCCGTTGGCCTCTCTCTTGTATATGATAGCCTTCCTCACCTCCCCTTCATAAAACCCAATAAGAGACACTAGATTCTTATGTTTGAGACTAGAAAGCATCGAAACTTCCGTCCAAAACCTTTTGCTCTCATCTTTTGCATGTACCGGAAAGAACCGCTTTACAATAATATCGATGAATCGTTCAGAATGTAAGAGACGGCCTTTGTAAATTTCTCCAAGCTTAAATTTTTCGATAATATTCTCATCAGCAATATTGTTGGTTGCTGATGCTATATCTTCCCAGCTGAGTTTTAAGTGAGAAAGATCTTTGAGGAAAGACTTTGTCTTTTGGCTGACATGGGACTCAACACGTGTAGATATGGAGGTCAATGGTCCCTATATGTACCAAACAAGACAAGATTACCAAGTGTTCCAAAATGACACGTGTAGATATGGAGTTCATGAGTTATCTAAAATCCAGTGACTTGCAACAACAGTAATAAGTAAATAATTACCTTGTCATGATTGGATGATGTATCTTCAACTTTGGCAGCAACTATTGAATGTTCCTTTAATATTATATAAATACAGTAATAATTAAATAATTTTAATTGTGTCAATATTATAAATAAATATAGATTATTTATAAAAGAAAGATGAAAGAAAGAAAAAAAAAAAAAACGTCTTACAACATTTTGACGTTGCATTTGAAGTTTCAAAGCATTCTCAAGTCTTGTGACAACCTCACTTATATCCGGGCGTTGAGATCTTTCTTCATTCAAGCAGTCATATGCTGTCTTCGCAAAAACGTTGAATGATTGCGGATCCATTTGTTCCAATAGAACCGGATCAATTATTGCATCTAGTATTTTCTTTTTATAATGAAAAATGGCCATTGGACCCAAATATTTATTATCTGGGTGCTTACTTGTTGATTCCCTACCACACAGTAGTTCAAACATTACTATCCCAAAAGAGTACATGTCTGACTTGTGGTTCACACTTTTTGTCTCAATATATGTTGGGTCTCCATACCCTTCCACATACCAAAGTCTATTAGTATGAAATGAATAGTTCCTTCGAGAAGCTTTAATCTTCATGGAACGTTCAAAATCACATAACTTGGGTTCCCAGTCATCATTCAATAGAACACTGCCACTTTTGATATTCCGGTGTATCACACTGAAATCGCGTGGCTCGTCATAATGAATGTAGCTCAATGCATGCGCCACACCGACAGATATCTCCAATCTTCGCACCCATGTCAACATCGGGTCACTTAGATAGTTGCTGAGACTTAATCTGGTCTCAAGCTTGATAATTATGATCTTCTCATCATTCTCATCACAAAACCCAACGAGAGAAACAAGATTCTTATGCTTGAGAGTAGAAAGCATGGAAATCTCTGTCCAAAACGCCTGTTCTCCACGGAAACAAAGTTTCTTAAACCTCCGAGCAGTGATATCAATCAACTCACCGGACCACAAGAGCTGTCCCTTGTATCTCTTTTCAAGGCTATTTTCTCCGAGGACATTTTGTTGAGCGAAGTTGTTGGTGGCAGATAGGATATTTTGAAGGGGGACTTTGAGGTGAGCAAGCGAAGGCATTATCTGTAAAAGAGTCAAGTTAAAATGTGAGTTAGAAAAAAGGGAGTTTATTGAAGTGCATAATAATGCCTACAAAGTGTTCGATGAAATTCCTGAACCTTTTTCTAAGACATGTTAGCTATACATTTTGCCTTCAATGTTATACTGATCTAATATCGACTCTAAAACTGTATATATCATGTACTTTAAAGTATATATAGACTTTGACTCAAACCCAAAGATTCAAGGGTACTGTTCTTTGTGCAAGAGTGAACTTAATTCTTATAGACATTTTTATAAGAAGATTAATTCTAGCTGCTGGAGTATACAAGATGTATACTGCAGGAAAAGCTTGAGATGTATGCAATGGTTGACAAGTTGAATATCAAGATGACTGTCCAACCTGTGAATGAAATTGCAAAGAACTGAGACATGCGCGTGAGTATGTATGCAATGGGAAAATACTTGGAGATTAGAGTCCCTATCAAAATCTCGGTTGGGTGGTCATAGTTCACAAATGATTGCAGACATCAACAAGTACTTTTACTATACCACTTTTCTTTTTTACAATGTTTTGAAACCCGGTTTGACCCCGCTGTATCGACCGGTCGAACCGGTTGCGGCTTAGATAACGGGTCAAAAGAAACCCGGTTTTTAAGAATTCAAAACCCAGTGTGACCCGCCGGGTTTTACCCGTTTCTATAATTCCGGCTGGGTTTGTCATTAAATCTTTTATATGTGTTCCACATTGCTTTTTACAAATTTTTAAAGGCTTTAAAAGCTGTTTAGACAGGTTTTTATGGTGTTTTAAACACTTTCTATATGCTATTTGGACAGCAAAAAGATGGGCTGTTTGGACAGACTTATATGCTTGTTTTAACAGCTTTTATATGTTGTTTGGACATAGCCTTTACATGGCTGTTTGGAAACAAGTTTTTGCAGCAAATACATGCTCTTTTTTTTAAAAAGCAATTACATGTTTGTATGTTGTTTTTTAGCAGCAATTACAGCTTTTATATGCTGTTCTGACACAGTTTTTTACAGCAACCATGTTGTTTTGTGCAGCAATTACATGTTTTATATATATATACCTCTTATCTTGCTTAATATATATATATATATATATATATATATACCTCTTATTTATTTAAATTTATGTTTTACCAAAATGATTCAGAATGGTTAAACTCAAATTTCACCACTAATTTCATTTATATTATATATAAAAGAGTGGTTTGTTGGGTGTAACATTTTTGGTCCATTAGTTTGAAAAGTTCCGGATCTTCTCTTGAAATGAAACACCAGTAACGGGTTTGATCCATTTTTCCGTCAGTTTGACCAGTTATAAAATATGAAGAGACCAATATACCCTCATCTTAGTAAAGAAAATGCCTAAAATACCCTTCTCTTAATTATTTCTTTATCTATATCTATTATTATTATTATTATTATTATTATTAACATTTTATTCAATTCTTCCCTCTCAAATACGTAACTCAAACCACCCCCTTATTTTCAGTCAACAAAAACCCAAGTTTTTTTTCTTCAAACTCACTCTAAAAACAAAAAAAGAAATATATATATATATATATACACTTTAACCAAAAAAACCCAATTATGTTGGGTATGGTGTTTGTTCCTGAAAAATAATATGAAGAGACAAAAATACCCTTCTAATTAACAGTCAAACATAGTCAAACTAACGGTGACTTTAAAAACGGACAAAACCCGTTATGGGTGTTTCATTTCAGGAGATGATCCGTGACTTTTGAAACTAATGAAATAAAATTGTTACACCCGGCAAACCAATAGAACAAAAATGTAATTAACTCTATATAAAATATGTCAAAATTAGTTTAATTCTTGCCACCTTATAATTTCTAACTAAATTTGGTTAAAAGTGATATCAATATATAAAGATAAATAAAAACAAATAGATATTATATGATAGAAGGATAAAAGGGGGAAAAAAAGGAGGTCTTACAAGCTTATTTACACGTGCCATTTCCAATGCTCTCTCAAGTCTCGTGACAATCTCATCAATATTTGGGCGCTGCGATCGTTCTTCGTTCAAGCAGTCATACGCTGTTTCCGCGAAAATGTCGAATGATTGTGAGTCAATTTGACCCCATAGACCCCAATCAATTATTTCATCGAGTCTTTTCTCTCTATAATGGGTAATGGCCAGTGGAGCCAAATACTTGTTATCTCGGTCGTAGTCGATTACTGCTTTCCTACCACAGAGTAGTTCAAACAATACAATCCCAAAGGAGTACATGTCTGACTTGTGGTCTCCATACCCTCCCACACCCACAAGTTTATTGGTGTGAAATGAATGGTTCCTTCGAGAAGCTTTAATCTTCATGGAACAATCAAAACCACATAACTTGGGTTCCCAGTCATCATTTAATAGAACAGTGCCACTGCATATGCGGCGGTGTATTACGCTGAAATCGCGTGGCTCGTCATAATGAATGTAGCTCAATGCATGCGCAACACCGACAGATATCTCCAATCTTCGCACCCATGTCAACAACATCGGGTCACTTAGATAGTTGCTGAGACTTAATCTGGTCTCAAGCTTGATAATTATGATCTTCTCATCATTCTCATCACAAAAGCCAACAAGGGAAACAAGATTTTTATGCTTGAGAGTAGAAAGCATGGAAATCTCTGTCCAAAACATCTGTTCTGCTTGCTTACTTTCTTTATTAAACCTCCGAGCATCGATATCAATCAACTCACCGGACCAAAAGAGCTGTCCCTTGTAGCTCTTATCAAACCCACTTTCTCCGATGAGATTTTCTTCATCAAAGTTGTTGGTGGCAGATAGGATATTTTCAAGGGGGACTCTGAGGTGAGCAAATTCATTCATTATCTGTAAAATAGTCAAGTTAAAATGTGAGTTAGAAAAAGGGAGTATAATAATGCCTACAAAGTGTTTGATAAAATTCCAGAACCATGTCTAAGACATTTTAGGTCTAATTCTGCATATATCTTGTAGTTTATAGTTATTATGATTGTGGATAGTAATTAAAATAACATCCTTTAGGAAGTGAATGCTCCTAAGGTGTTTTTAAAGCCTTTGGTCGGTGCAAGTATGGACTACATGGGCGATACATGGATTGGAATTGTCTTGTTTGGTTCCCTCATTACATTAAAAGACATGTTTTTGTTTTGTGGATAACAATTAAGGACAGGTTGACTACATAAGATAAGTTCATAAAGTGGTATTCTGAAAAAACTAGCATGTGCTTTGTGTAACAGTAAATTGTTTAGTTTTGATATTTAGTCATCTGAAGTTAATTTGAAGTTGTTTCCAGTGACATGTTTTCGTAGCTGTCGCAGGATACTTTATTTGAAAGGGAAGAACTCTCCTGCTGTGGAAAGAAAAACTAGCAGTAAGATGCTGGTATTTGGTAATCTGAAATTGAGTGTATATTCAAGGGTTGACAAGTTTAATATCAAGATGAGTGTATATGAAATTGAAGAGCAGTGAGATACATGAATATGTTGGAGTACAAGGTATTAAGACTGCTGGCACAAAAGAGTTCTGAATTTGAGAAATTGCTAAAAGATTGCATAAGATTCAAGGGTAGAAAGTGATAAAGTAGATTGGAACACTCAAGATAAGTTGATAAAGTGGTATCCAGGAAAAACTATGGTATCCAACCTGTGAATGAAATTGCAGACACATGAGTATGCTGGAAAGATTTGATCTAGGATAGGACTACTTCGTCTTGGTTATGACAAAGGCAATTACGGAAATTAAAAGTACAAAACATGTTCCTAAGGTATTATAGTCATTTTTATCCCTTTTACTTGTAACAGGCGCAAGTAAGTATTCTACGAATCTGACACGATATTACATTCGTATCCACACTAGCGGTATTTGAATTGGTATAAAAAAAACTGTTTATTTGAACTGGTTGATTCTGCTTAAGTTCTTTGAAACTGCTTGAATCTAGATGTATAGAAATGTGATGATTGTGCTAGTTGCTGATTGCTGAATGATTATAGATGATTAGAGTTGTGCTGATTCAGTCAACTAGGTAAATAAAATTGCCTGATTTCGCTTATTTCTGAAAGCTGATTGACTATATTAGATTGATTACAGTTGTGATGATTTAATGGATTAGGTTACCAAGCATCAAATGAAGCTCTGGAACCGTAATAGTAATCTAAACTACTCCAACTAACTAAAGATTAGAGAGGTGAAAGTGTAGTGCATAATATAACAGATTATACTAGAGTGTTCAATGACACTATATATATGGTAAACTTACACATAATCTTATGTGATCTCATATGGAAAGCCTTGAAAAGTGGCAAGGTAATACATTAAGGGAAGTAGCTTCTCTTCCCGTCATTGCGTTTAAGTCTGTTAATATTTGTGGTTTTCTTTCGTAGATAATTTTAAAATGGGAAAATACTTGGAGATTAGAGTCCCTAAAAGTTTAAGTTTTGAGTTTAAAGACACAAACAAAAAGGGGATGGACAACTCATATGTAGCTTACATGTAATTTTGGAGAAAATTAGTTTTGATCTACACAAACAAAAATGGGAAAATACCAGCCCCAGTTTCATATAAGGGTTTGCAGGACGTCCTATCAAAATCTCGGTTGGGTGGTCATAATTCACAAATGTTTGAAGACATCAACAAGTACTTTTACTATACCACTTTTTTTTCCCAATGTTTTGAAACCCGGTACGACGGTCGAACTGGTTCCGGCTTAGATAACGGGTCAAAAGAAACCGGTTTTAAGAATTCAAAACCTAGTGTGACCCGCCGGGTTTTAAACTCTATGGGTTGTTTGGTAAATTTGCTAATTTGTATGACTTATCCTACAAGTTTGGTTAGAATTAGAAAACTATCTTATGACGGTTAGTTTAGCCTATAAATAAGGATTGATAGCTTTAGAATTCTTTGTATCTTTGAATTAGAATTTTGTAGTCGGTGCCTATGAAATTGGTTTTGTATTTGGTTTGGTAATTTGAATAAAGCTTCCGCTGTGTTTGTCGATTTTGTTTGTTTGTTTCGTCTTTTGAATACCAACAAGTAGAAAAAAAGTTCTTTTAGGGTTCATTTGGATTGAAGAATCGTTGTTGAGAAAATAGATAGATTGGCTTTGATTTTTGTAATTGAATTTTGGTTTGAATATTTTAGATTTGAGTTGATTGGGACAGATTGTTTAGATCGTGTTTGGAGGGATTCGAATTGGGAAAAATAAGCTAGTGGATGTATTTGCGTATTTGGAGTTTGTACCTTTTGTCTTGAAGTTGGGCTTTAGGGATTAGTCTTGGGCCAATACTGTATATTTGGTATTTGTTATGTGGTCTGGTCTGGTCTCGTCAGGTGTTTGTATTTTGTTTGGTATTAGAATTTGATTTGTTGTAATTTTTATTATATTAGTGGGTCATTATAATTATTATTCGAATTAATATTTAGGACGTTTGAGTTATTAGAGTCTGTTCGTCAAATTATTTATTATCTTGAATTTGTTTGATACTTGGTAAATAAGCTTGAAGTTGTACCGTATACTTATCAAATAAACGGGTAGTTAGAAATTGAATTTGATATTTGAAATTTGAAGATTGATATAGTGTTGGAAGACTTAATTTTTATTATGTCATTTAAAATTTGTTCGAGTGACGGAAAACTCGTCACAAAATAATCACGACACAATCTTCGTCACTTTTTAACTTTGTGACGGAGCTATAGTGATGACAAGTGCCGACCTTGATTTTCGTGACTAAATCGGTTTAGTGATGAATTTTTCACTCTTAGTGACGATTTTGCAGCTGTCACTAAAGCCTATTTTTCTTGTAGTAATTTCGGTCTGTTAATTTTTTTTCTTAGTTTTTAGAGTTTATTACTATAATAAGTTGTTAGTTTTAGTTGCAGTTCAAAAAAAAAAAAGTTGTTAGTTTTAGTTGAATTTGATTGATACGAATATCAAATACCTTCTCATTTCTACGTGGGATGAGAGCTAATAACCATGATTGTGGATTAAATGATGAATTAACAACTCAAGAAAAGAAAGTAAAGTAGGTTTCTTTTGTTTAATAAGTAAGACATGTGGGTCCGTACTAGTTTAGGCTCGTTAATTTTTTTGTTTATTTGTTAGGTTTCTTTTTTTCATTTTAATAAAGTAAAGTAGGTTTCTTTTTTTCTTCGCATACTCATTTGGTTGGAATGCTTGAATGAAAACTAACCAAAAACAATTTGTTGTTGCTTTAACTGATACTTGTGTTGGCCTAGCAAGTTGCTAAGCCAGCTTTTTTTTTTTTTTTAATGTAAAATGGTTGATTAGCAAATAAGCTTTGGTGTGGGTGGCGGGTCGAATAATATGGGTTTGATTACGTTAACCATCCATATTCATGTTATCATTCTTATTCTTCACATGCTAGTTTTAAACTTTCATGCATGCACACAGTTGTGACATAAGTCACACTAAAGGGGTGTAACTTTATATTTGCGTATTTTTATTTATAATTATAAGTAATTCATAATGGTCATCTTAATCAATAACTATTTTTATTCATACAATATAAAATAATAATTAAACAAAAATTTAAATAATAATTTGGTAATAGAATACGACTAATTATTATTATTTTAAATTCATATGAAAAACTTGCCACTATTAAGTTACATAATATAACTGTGTTCAATAAAAGAAATTCCTAAAACTTGTCAACCATACTTATTAGCCAATTTGCAATAAAATATTTTCACCCATCGCTCATCGTCTTCGACAAAAAAAGGTTACAGGTAGCACTTTTAAAAAATATATATATATAAATAAATTTGGAAGGCGACTTTCATTTTTTGGATTGGAGTCGCACCCGCCATATCGGCAGACCCTCATCCACCACGTACCCAGACTATGTTGTCTGAACTGGGCCCACGCTGGCGTAGTGGGGATTTTTAACGGCTTCCGCCCGGAAACCGTACCGCCTCCACACGAGTTTTCTCGCTGGAGTCACGGTCGGATGAAAACCGGGGTCGGCTCGGATTCGAACCTGCGCAACATTGGCTCACAGGCTCTCCTCTTCATTGCCCAATATCAACAGAGATTTGTGTCCCTCGTGTGAAGACTTCCCGACAGGTCACCCAAACCGGTACTACTCTCACAAGAGCACGCTTAACCGACAAAGCGATTACCGCTAGACCACAAAGCCGTTGATATATATATATATATATACCTCTTATTTAAATTTATGTTTTACCAAAATGATTAAGAATGGTTAAACTCAAATTTCACCACTAATTTCATTTATATTATATATAAAAGAGTGTGGTTTGTTGGGTGTAATATTTTTTGTCCATTAGTTTGAAAAGTTCCGGATCTTCTCTTGAAATGAAACACCAGTAACGGGTTTGATCCATTTTTCTGTCAGTTTGACCAGTTATAAAATATGAAGAGACCAATATACCCTCATCTTAGTAAAGAAAATGCCTAAAATACCCTTCACTTAATTATTTCTTTATCTATATCTATTATTATTATTATTATTATTATTATTATTATTATTATTATTATTATTAACATTTTATTCAATTCTTCCCTCTCAAATACGTAACTCAAACCACCCCCTTATTTTCAGTCAACAAAAACCCAAGTTTTTTTTCTTCAAACTCACTCTAAAAACAAAAAAAGAAATATATATATATATATATATATATATATATATATATATATATATATATATATATATATATATATACACACTTTAACCAAAAAAACCCAATTATGTTGGGTATGGTGTTTGTTCCTGATAAATAATATGAAGAGACAAAAATACCCTTCTAATTAACAGTCAAACATAGTCAAACTAACGGTGACTTTAAAAACGGATAAAACCCGTTATGGGTGTTTCATTTCAGGAGAGGATCCGTGACTTTTGAAACTAATGAAATAAAATTGTTACACCCGGCAAACCAATAGAACAAAAATGTAATTAACTCTATATAAAATATGTCAAAATTAGTTTAATTCTTGCCACCTTATAATTTCTAACTAAATTTGGTTAAAAGTGATATCAATATATAAAGATAAATAAAAACAAATAGATATTATATGATAGAAGGATAAAAGGGGGGAAAAAAAGGAGGTCTTACATGCTTATTTACACGTGCCATTTCCAATGCTCTCTCAAGTCTCGTGACAATCTCATCAATATTTGGGCGCTGCGATCGTTCTTCGTTCAAGCAGTCATACGCTGTTTCCGCGAAAATGTCGAATGATTGTGAGTCAATTTGACCCCATAGACCCCAATCAATTATTTCATCGAGTCTTTTCTCTCTATAATGGGTAATGGCGAGTGGAGCCAAATACTTGTTATCTCGGTCGTAGTCGATTACTGCTTTCCTACCACAGAGTAGTTCAAACAATACAATACCAAAGGAGTACATGTCTGACTTGTGGTTCGCACTTTTTGTCTCAATATATGTTGGGTCTCCATACCCTTCCACCCGAATAGCAGTATTAGTATGAAATGAATGGTGCCTTTCAGATGCTTTAATCTTCATGGAACATTCAAACAAAGATAACTTGGGTTCCCATTCATCATTTAATAGAACAGTGGAACTGCTAATTTTCCGGTGTATCACGCTAAAATCCCGCCTCTCATCATAATGAATGTAGCTCAATGCACGCGCAACACCGACAGATATCTCCAATCTTCGCACCCATGTCAACAACATCGGGTCACTTAGATAGTTGCTGAGACTTAATCTGGTCTCAAGCTTGATAATTATGATCTTCTCATCATTCTCATTAAAAAACCCAACAAGAGAAACAAGATTTTTATGCTTGAGATTAGAAAGCATGGAAATCTCTGTCCAAAACATCTGTTCTGCTTGCTTACTTTCTTTATTAAACCTCCGAGCATCGATATCAATCAACTCACCGGACCAAAAGAGCTGTCCCTTGTAGCTCTTATCAAACCCACTTTGTCCGATGAGATTTTCTTCATCAAAGTTGTTGGTGGCAGATAGGATATTTTCAAGGGGGACTCTGAGGTGAGCAAATTCCTTCATTATCTGTAAAATAGTCAAGTTAAAATGTGAGTTAGAAAAAAGGGAGTATAATAATGCCTACAAAGTGTTTGATAAAATTCCAGAACCATGTCTAAGACATTTTAGGTCTTATTCTGCATATATCTTGTAGTTTATAGTTATTATGATTGTGGATAGTAATTAAAATAACATCCTTTAGGAAGTGAATGCTCCTAAGGTGTTTTTAAAGCCTTTGGTCGGTGCAAGTATGGACTACATGGGCGATACATGGATTGGAATTGTCTTGTTTGGTTCCCTCGTTAATTAACTAATTAATATAGCGACAAATTTAATCATTTGATATATGCTAAGTTAATTAACTAGCTAGGATTGGTAAGGTCGACGACTTAGGAGAGTGGGTGACGAGTTAAGAGTCTTAAGGTTTAGTTATGTATAATCAGTTTTATAGGGTCTAGCTAAACTGTAAACTGATAGAGTGAAGGTGTATACACTCAAACAAATAGACAATAGTACTTATTATTATAGAAAGATGGAAGAGGAAAAACCGTCTTACCTCATTTTGATGTTCGAGTTGAAGTTCCAACGCTCTCTCAAGTCTCGTGACAATCTCATCAATATTTGGGCGCTGCGATCGTTCTTCGTTCAAGCACTCATACGCTGTTTCCGCGAAAATGTCGAATGATTGTGAGTCAATTTGACCCCATAGACCCCAATCAATTATTTCATCGAGTCTTTTCTCTCTATAATGGTAATGGCCAGTGGAGCCAAGTACTTGTTATCTCGGTCGTCATCGATTACTGCTTCCCTACCACAGAGTAGTTCAAACAATACAATCCCAAAGGAGTACATGTCTGACTTGTGGTTCACACTTTTTGTCTCAATATATGTTGGGTCTCCATACCCTTCCACACCCACAAGTTTATTGGTGTGAAATGAATGGTTCCTTCGAGAAGCTTTAATCTTCATGGAACAATCAAAATCACATAACTTGGGTTCCCAGTCATCATTTAATAGAACAGTGGCACTGCATATGTGGCGGTGTATTACGCTGAAATCGCGTGGCTCGTCATAATGAATGTAGCTCAATGCATGCGCAACACCGACAGATATCTCCAATCTTCGCACCCATGTCAACAACATCGCGTCACTTAGATAGTTGCTGAGACTTAATCTGGTCTCAAGCTTGATAATTATGATC
Source organism: Artemisia tridentata subsp. tridentata (assembly GCA_021014915.2). Lineage (NCBI taxonomy): Eukaryota > Viridiplantae > Streptophyta > Magnoliopsida > Asterales > Asteraceae > Artemisia > Artemisia tridentata. Next base: position 23,818,849 of record CP139505.1, read on the forward strand.
TTCTCATCATTCTCATCACAAAATCCAACAAGGGAAACAAGATTTTTATGCTTGAGAGTAGAAAGCATGGAAATCTCTGTCCAAAACATCTGTTCTGCTTGCTTAATTTCTTTCTTAAACCTCCGAGCATCGATATCAATCAACTCACCAGACCACAAGAGCTGTCCCTTGTATCTCTGTTCAAACCCATCTTCTCCCCATAAATTTTCTTCATCAAAGTTATTGGTGGCAGATAGGATATTTTCAAGGGGGACTCTGAGGTGAGCAAATTCCTTCATTATCTGTAAAATAGTCAAGTTAAAATGTGAGTTAGAAAAAAGGGAGTATAATAATGCTTGCAAAGTGTTTGATAAAATTCCAGAACCATGTCTAAGACATTTTAGGTCTAATTCTGCATATATCTTGTAGTTTATAGTTATTATGATTGTGGATAGTAATTAAAATAACATCCTTTAGGAAGTGAATGCTCCTAAGGTGTTTTTAAAGCCTTTGGTCGGTGCAAGTATGGACTACATGGGCGATACATGGATTGGAATTGTCTTGTTTGGTTCCCTCATTACATTAAAAGACATGTTTTTGTTTTGTGGATAACAATTAAGGACAGGTTGACTACATAAGATAAGTTCATAAAGTGGTATTCTGAAAAAACTATGGCATGTGCTTTGTGTAACAGTAAATTGTTTAGTTTTGATATTTAGTCATCTGAAGTTAATTTGAAGTTGTTTCCAGTGACATGTTTTCGTAGCTGTCGCAGGATACTTTATTTGAAAGGGAAGAACTCTCCTGCTGTGGAAAGAAAAACTAGCAGTAAGATGCTGGTATTTGGTAATCTGAAATTGAGTGTATATTCAAGGGTTGACAAGTTTAATATCAAGATGAGTGTATATGAAATTGAAGAGCAGTGAGATACATGAATATGTTGGAGTACAAGGTATTAAGACTGCTGGCACAAAAGAGTTCTGAATTTGAGAAATTGCTAAAAGATTGCATAAGATTCAAGGGTAGAAGGTGATAAAGTAGATTGGAACACTCAAGATAAGTTGATAAAGTGGTATCCAGGAAAAACTATGGTATCCAACCTGTGAATGAAATTGCAGACACATGAGTATGCTGGAAAGATTTGATCTAGGATGGGACTACTTCGTCTTGGTTATGACAAAGCCAATTACGGAAATTAAAAGTACAAAACATGTTCCTAAGGTATTATAGTCATTTTTATCCCTTTTACTAGTAACAGGCGCAAGTAAGTATTCTACGAATCTGACACGATATTACATTCGTATCCACACTAGCGGTATTTGAATTGGTATAAAAAAAACTGTTTATTTGAACTGTTTGATTCTGCTTAAGTTCTTTGAAACTGCTTGAATCTAGATGTATAGAAATGTGATGATTGTGCTAGTTGCTGATTGCTGAATGATTATAGATGATTAGAGTTGTGCTGATTCAGTCAACTAGGTAAATAAAATTGCTTGATTTCGCTTATTTCTGAAAGCTGATTGACTATATTAGATTGATTACAGTTGTGATGATTTAATGGATTAGGTTACCAAGCATCAAATGAAGCTCTGGAACCGTAATAGTAATCTAAACTACTCCAACTAACTAAAGATTAGAGAGGTGAAAGTGTAGTGCATAATATAACAGATTATACTAGAGTGTTCAATGACGCTATATATATGGTAAACTTACACATAATCTTATGTGATCTCATATGGAAAGCCTTGAAAAGTGGCAAGGTAATACATTAAGGGAAGTAGCTTCTCTTCCCGTCATTGCGTTTAAGTCTGTTAATATTTGTGGTTTTCTTTCGTAGATAATTTTAAAATGGGAAAATACTTGGAGATTAGAGTCCCTAAAAGTTTAAGTTTTGAGTTTAAAGACACAAACAAAAAGGGGATGGACAACTCATATGTAGCTTACATGTAATTTTGGAGAAAATTAGTTTTGATCTACACAAACAAAAATGGGAAAATACCAGGGACACTCCCCCAGTTTCATATAAAGGTTTGCAGGACGTCCTATCAAAATCTCGGTTGGGTGGTCATAATTCTTTCAACTAATAAATTTTAATTACATTACATTACTTTTTTTTTCCTTCTTTTATAACAAATTTTAATTACATTCGTAATATCAAAAAAAATTACAAATTTTAATTAATAACAATTTTTTTTTCTTTTCCTTCTTTTATAAATAATAACAAATTTTAATTACATTACATTTTTTTTTCTTTTCCTTCTTTTATAAAACACTTTACAAATAATATCAAAAAAAAAGAAAAAAAAAAAGGCAGCTTCATCTTCAACTTCTTAAACACACATTAAACACACACACATTCATAATATAAAAAAAAAGCTTCATGCCTCGGGTATATTTCAAAAAGAAAGAAAAAAAAAACAAGTGCATCTCATTCGATCGCAAATCCGACCTTCATCCAATTATTTTGTACCAATCAATCGATCGTGTGTATTTGTTGCAACAAGGACGATTGGATCGATCGACTCAATTGATCGATCGATCTACTCTACTGCAGGCAGCCTAAGTCACACTAAAGGGGTGTAACTTTATATTTGCGTATTTTTATTTATAATTATAAGTAATTCATAATGGTCATCTTAATCAATAACTATTTTTATTCATACAATATAAAATAATAATTACACAAAAATTTAAATAATAATTCGGTAATAGAATACGACTAATTATTGTTATTTTAAATTCATATGAAAAACTTGTCACTATTAAGTTACATAATATAACTGTGTTCAATAAAAGAAATTCCTAAAACTTGTCACTAACTTACATAGTATAACCATACTTATTAGCCAATTTGCAATAAAATATTTTCACCCATCGCTCATCGTCTTCGACAAAAAAAGGTTACAGGTAGCACTTTCAAAAAAAAATATTTAGTCAACTAATTAATATAGCGACAAATTTAATCATTTGATATATGCTAAGTTAATTAACTAGCTAGGATTGGTAAGGTCGACGACTTAGGAGAGTGGGTGACGAGTTAAGAGTCTTAAGGTTTAGTTATGTATAATCAGTTTTATAGGGTCTAGCTAAACTGTAAACTGATAGAGTGAAGGTGTATACACTCAAACAAATAGACAATAGTACTTATTATTATAGAAAGATGGAAGAGGAAAAACCGTCTTACCTCATTTTGATGTTCGAGTTGAAGTTCCAACGCTCTCTCAAGTCTCGTGACAATCTCATCAATATTTGGGCGCTGCGATCGTTCTTCGTTCAAGCAATCATACGCTGTTTCCGCGAAAATGTCGAATGATTGTGAGTCAATTTGACCCCATAGACCCCAATCAATTATTTCATCGAGTCTTTTCTCTCTATAATGGGTAATGGCCAGTGGAGCCAAGTACTTATTCTCTTGGTCGTCATCGATTACTGCTTTCCTACCACACAGTAGTTCAAACAATACAATCCCAAAGGAGTACATGTCTGACTTGTGGTTCACACTTTTTGTCTCTATATATGTTGGGTCTGTATACCCATCCGTACTCCATACTTCATCAGTATAGAAAGAATTGTGCCTTTCGGATGCTTTGATCTTCATGGAACGTATAAAATCACCTAACTTGGGTTCCCAGTCATCATTTAAATAAATCAATCCACTGTCGATGTTGCGGTGTATTACGCTAAAATCACGCGACTCGTCATAATGAATGTAGCTCAATGCTTGCGCAATACCGACAGATATCTCCAATCTTCGCACCCATGTCAGCAACATTGGGTCACTTAGATAGCCGATGAGACTTCTTCTGGTCTCACGCTTGTAAATGATGACCTTCTCGTCCTTATCATCACAAAACCCAACAAATGAAACCAGATTCTTGTGCTTGAGACTAGAAAGAATAGAAACCTCCATCCAAAACTGTTGGTCTCCATCAAACCATTCTTTATTTAACCTCCCAGCTAAGATATTAATTAACTCACCAGACCACAAGAGCTGTCCTTTGTAAAACTTTTCATATGCATCTTTTCCGACGATATTTTTGTCAGAAAAGTTGTTGGTGGCGGTTTGTATAATTTCAAGGGGGATTTTTAAGTGAGCAAAGTCGTCATGATTGACTGAAGACATCATGTATGTATGTATGTATCTGTTTGTTTATCTGAAAAAAGGGTGTGTGGGTTGTTACAAAAAGAAGCAAAAGAGTGTTTGAGTGATATACATAAATCTGTTGGGTTTGTGTTTGTATATATAGAAGATGTGAATAAGTGAGTGGGGTCCTTGTTATCTTTAATGGATTTGCATTATTGTAAAGACAAATGACTTTTTGACTTAATGGTGAGTAAAGTCATCGGGTGAAAACATCATGTTTCTGTATTCATGAATAGTCATTACTAAGGGTGGTGGCAATGGTCACTAAAAAAAAAACCCATATCTGCCAACCCACCAATAATATCATTTCACCTCACTCATATTTTTTTCATACATCCCAACCCTTTTTTAGTGGCAATGGTCATTTTTTCATACCTCCCAACCCTTTTTTGTTTTTTACCTCCAACGTTCACTAGAATTAAATGGCTAACATTCAAACCGCGGAAGTGATTTTCACCGCTAGACCAAACCTCCGAAGCAAACGTATGGGGTGGCGGCGGTGTTCCTCGAAGGTTTGGGCCAAACCGCTGGCCAAACCGCTCCCATTGCCACCACCCTAAGGGAGGAAGGAGTGGCAGCGGGCTGGGCTCACGGGCATGGGCGGGCTTGCGGGCTCAGCGATGCCGCCTCTGCGGGCTTACCTTGTGGGTTGGGCTTGCGAGTATTATACGATTTGAACGAAACAAACGGTCATTTGACCGTTGAAGGGACCAAATTGAAAAAAAAAAAAAAAAAAAAACGAACGTTGTGAGGAGCTGGCAAAAAAAAAAAAAAAAAAACACTTTTAACCCTTTATTTGTGCCTATATAAATCCGAACAAAACACCATTTTTTCACAACCAAAAAATTAAACAAACCACAAAACACATTCTTAAAAATATGGATCAAAGAAATAAGAAAATTGGCGCAACATCTTCGTCGAGGGGTCGGGGCACTCGATCTAAACCCGGTCGACCTATACAAACACAATCGGCTCCTCGACCCACACAACCATTTTTGGCTCCTCGTCAACAACCACATTCGACGTCGCAACAATACTATTATCGTCCCCAACCATCGAGTCCTCCACGACAAAACTTCAACTACCCACCAATGAATCCAAACGATTACCACGTATACGAAACGGCTAACTTTAACCCGTTCGATACTTACCGAGAACAACCGGAGGCGAGCTATTCCGAAGACGAGTTTCTCGAGGTACCCGAAACGCAAATGAATTTCGGTATGTTTTTTAACTTTGTTTATTATATATTTTTATACGTTTTAATTATTTATACGTTTTAATTTTTTATACGTTTTTATTATTTGTACGTTTTTATTATTTGTACGTTTTAATTATTTGTACGTTTTAATTTTTTATACGTTTTAATTATTTATACGTTTTAATTATTTGTAGACGATAACGATGATGTTCAAGAAGTTCAAGAACAAGACGTTCCAAAAAAGAAATTTCCGAAAAGTGCCGAAAAAAAAGGTTGGACATCGGAGGAGGAGGAGGCTTTGACGAAAGCTTGGGTTCACATCTCAACATGTAGAACGGTCGGGATGGAACAAGGAAGATATTCTTTTTGGAAGCGAATTTTGGCGCATTTCGCCACGAATGTGAAAGACACTACTCGAAGTCATCATTCACTAACCACAAAGTGGAGGGAAATGAACGGGCTAATAAGTGTGTTCAACGGTTTATACCACCAATCGGTAAATTATATACGTTTTTTTTTAATTTTATATATATATATATATATATATATATATATATATATATATATATATATATATATATATATATATATATATATATATATATATATATATATATATATATATATATATATATATATACGTTTTAATTATATTATATATAAATATACATTATATTGTATTTGTAGAGACGTCTTTGGGAGAGTGGTTGTAGCGAAATTGATATCCTCAAGAATGCCATGGAAAGTTTTAAGAAAAAATAAGGCAAACCATTTACTCATCTACGAGCTTGGGAAATTGTCAAAGGCGAAGCTAAATGGTTGGAACAAAAGTGTGTCCAAGATGAGGAAACCTCTCATTCCGATAAGCGAAGAAAGTCCTCGGAATCGGGTCAATATGAGTCGGCTAGTAACGAATTTGATACCGTTTTGCCAAATCTCAATGAAGACCCAGCGCCACCCCTAGATAACCGTGCAAGAAAAGGAAAAAAGGTTGCTAGTGAAGCCTCGTCGAAGGTTAGTGTTGCCGAGTTTGTCAAAGATTACACGTCGAAGAAAGCGAGTTTGTTGGAGGAGAACGCAAGGAAACAACAAGAACTCTTGGACAAACATCTCCAAGAGAAGGAACAAAAGGCCCAATATCTTGCGCAAAAGGCCTTATTTCAAGATCACAAGTTCTACAACAAATCGCACCACCACATCACCGATCCAGGAATGCTAAAGTGGACACTTGATAAGAAGCGTGAGATAGCTGAGAAATATAACTGGCCTTGGACTTGGGGCGATTTGTAGTTTTTTATTTGTATGATTTGTAGTTTTTTTTTTTATTATTTGTACTTTTTAATTTTTAGGAATTGTACTTTTTAATTTTTAGGAATTGTATTTTTATTTTAAATCAAGTGTTGTTTTTTTATATATATAATTGTTTAGTATTAGAAGGGTTAATGTTGCAAATTTATAATTTTGAAGGACAAATTATGAATATTTAAAAAAAGATTTGGGAGGGTTGAGAGTGATGGGCGCCAGTAAAAAAAGTTAGATTGAGGGTTGGAGGGTTGAAATGAGGTGGAGGGATTTGATTGGTTAAAGTTTGGGAGGGTTGGAGGGTTGGAGAGCATGACTCCCTCCACCCTAAGGGAGGAAGGAGTAGCTGCGGGCTGGGCTCACGGGCATGGGCGGGCTTGCGGGCTCAGTGATGCCGCCTCTGCGGGCTTACCTTGCGGGCTGGGCTTGCGAGTATTATACTCGCTGCGATTTGAACGAAACAAACGGTCATTTGACCGTTGAAGGGACCAAATTGAAAAAAAAAAAACGAACGTTGTGAGGAGCGGGCAAAAAAAAAAAAAAAACTTTTAACCCTTTATTTGTGCCTATATAAATCCGAACAAAACACCATTTTTTCACAACCAAAAAATTAAACAAACCACAAAATACATTCTTAAAAATATGGATCAAAGAAATAAGAAAATTGGCGCAACATCTTCGTCGAGGGGTCGGGGCACTCGATCTAAACCCGGTCGACCTATACAAACACAATCGGCTCCTCGACCCACACAACCATTTTCGGCTCCTCGTCAACAACCACATTCGACGTCGCAACAATACTATTATCGTCCCCAACCACCGAGTCCTCCACGACAAAACTTCAACTACCCACCAATGAATCCAAACGATTACCACGTATACGAAACGGCTAACTTTAACCTGTTCGATACTTACCGAGAACAACCGGAGGCGAGCTATTCCGAAGACGAGTTTCTCGAGGTACCCGAAACGCAAATGAATTTCGGTATGTTTTTTAACTTTGTTTATTATATATTTTTATACGTTTTAATTATTTATACGTTTTAATTTTTTATACGTTTTTATTATTTGTACGTTTTTATTATTTGTACGTTTTAATTATTTATACGTTTTAATTATTTGTAGACGATGACGATAACGATGATGTTCAAGAAGTTCAAGAACAAGACGTTCCAAAAAAGAAATTTCCGAAAAGGGCCGAAAAAAAAGGTTGGACATCGGAGGAGGAGGAGGCTTTGGCGAAAGCTTGGGTTCACATCTCAACATGTAGAACGGTCGGGATGGAACAAGGAAGAGATTCTTTTTGGAAGCGAATTTTGGCGCATTTCGCCACGAATGTGAAAGACACTACTCGAAGTCATCATTCACTAACCACAAAGTGGAGGGAAATGAACGGGCTAATAAGTGGAGGGAATTGTGCTTTTTAATTTTTAGGAATTGTATTTTTATTTTTAATCAAGTGTTGTTTTTTTATATAATTGTTTAGTATTAGAAGGGTTAATGTTGCAAATTTATAATTTTGAAGGACAAATTATGAATATTTAAAAAAAGATTTGGGAGGGTTGAGAGTGATGGGCGCCAGTAAAAAAGGTTGGATTGAGGGTTGGAGGGTTGAAATGAGGTGGAGGGATTTGATTGGTTAAAGTTTGGGAGGGTTGGAGGGTTGGAGAGCATGACTCCCTCCACCCTAAAAAACGCGTTTGGGTTACAAAATCGAAGAACAAAGATACAGACAAAAGGAGTGGAGGTAGGTTGGTGGGGATCACGTGTTTACTGTGCGTTTTTTATATATAGAAGGGCGTGTGTTATCCTAACACCTCTAAATATACAAATGACGCACCCCTTAGTGGGGTACATGGTCCTTTTGTACTTTTTTTTTCTTTTAATATTTTTTAAAGTATGTATTTGTTTTATTTATTTTGTGTAATGTTTATTTTAGTGTTTATTTGTTATGTTTTTTATGTTATGTTATTTGTATTCGTCTAATGTGTTTCTATTTAATTAAACAACAATAATAACACGTTAACGTTAACACATTAAACAACTACAAAAACAACTGTTATTATTCAATTTAACAAAAATATTAACACGTTATTTAAAAACAACAACACCTACTACATGTGAAGATTATTTATGTCATCTAAAAGCTCATGGAACATTGCACCCCACTGACATGCATGATACTCAGGATTCCTTGCCAATTCCAGTGATGCCTCAAGAGTCTTTATTCTTGTCATCAACATCTTGTTTTGAGACACTAACATCTTGTTTCTTGTTTCAAGCTTGTCAATCTTATTATCTTGCTTGTCAATTTTATTATCTTTAGCTACGCAGTTTGAGCACTGCGTTGAAGAAGAGGCTTGACTAAAGTACTTGTTTTGAAAAGCATCCTTCCACATAAAGTACCCACACCCAAAGTCATATGTTCCTGGCTATTACATGTTAAGAAAATTATAAGAAATGTATTCTTAACAAACAAAATAATTTACATAACTAAGCAAACGTATAATTATTTACCACTGAAAAATGACATGCATAATACGGTTGACCATAACTAGTGTCTCTACGGGATGTCCTTTCTATAATCAATCCTCTCCGACAGCGACACAAGAAAGGATTATTTTGTTCCACCTGGCCAAAGAATTTGTATAATAATTTACAACATAAATCAGTAATGTATTGTTAATTTAAATGATACAAACAGTTATTTACAACATATTGACAGTAATCGTTCACTATGTTTTGTCGGTATAATTATTTACAACATAAATCAGTAATCATTTACAATGTTTTGTCGGTATAATTATTTACAACATAAATCAGTAATCATTTACAATGTTTTGTCTGTATAATTATTTACAACATAAATCAGTAATCATTTACTATGTTTGTCTTTGTCTAATCTCAGTATACAGGTGTAGTCGATCGTAATATAAAGTTGCCCATTCGGATGCATCGGCAACTCTGTACGCCCTCCATTGTGGGATTTTCGTCAAGCGTCAGATGAATGAAGTGAGCACCTTCGTCTTCTCCCACACGGGCAATCACAAGGGGGCCAGCTCCTTGTGATAAATTTGGACCGGAAAAAAGCGAAAAACAAGTATGACTTTGTCGCTCGGATATAAATACAACAGGCCGGTTAACCACTGAAGCAATAACCAACCCCGTGTTTGGCATACTCATCCAGTAGTCTCGCGGTGCAAATCCATTATGTAACCAGTCTACTGATCTCCGAAGATGGTCATAGTCATTTTGCCACCACATACTTATGTAAAAGTCACGATTAATGTCTAACTCTTGCAATAACCACATTCGAACCTCGAGCCACCTTTCTTCTGGTTGACCAATACCGTGGGCAACGCACAGAAACCCACAATTTCCATCACCTTGCACATTATAAATACTTATGATGTATCGACAGAAAAGCTCGAGTCACGGTTTGTATACTTTCAAGGGGGATTTTTAAGTGAGCAAAGTCGTCATGATTGACTGAAGACATCATATATGTATGTATCTGTTTGTTTGTCTGAACAAAAAAGGGTGTGTGGCTTGTTAAAAAAAGAAGCGAATGAGTGTTTGGGTGAAATACATAAATCTGTGCGGTATGTGTTTGAATATATGGAAGATGTGGATGGGTGTGTCGGTGTGTGAGTTGGGTGTCTGGTAGTTGCATTATTGTAGTAGACTATTGACTTTTTTACGTAAAGAAAACGTCCCTTTTTATTTAATAATTCAAAGTTTGATAGTAATAATAAATAACAAAACAACCGACATCAATATGTTAGGCAGGTCATTAAAGGCTACAAGTGCCTAGTGGCAAAAGAATGCGGAATTGGCATTATGGGCAAAGTATCGACTCAGATGAAAGATTTACATGGTCTTACACTGGATGAGCGTCTTGTGGCGATGTCCGTGATTGGTAGCAGTGAGCCACTTCCATCTATGGCTGTACAAACAGTAAAAAGAAATTTGGTAACTTGCGTATGTATTGCTTTTTAAATGAAACATCACTAATATTAGCGAGTATCAACATCTTGACAAAAGTTTATGAAAGATGTTTATAGTATTCTTTTTTAGAAAGTAAGCAATATATTACCATAACAAAAAAGAAATAATACAAACAAAAACATCCAACTTTCATAATCGAGACGATTAAAAAAATAGGACCCAAGAAAATAAAAAACCCACGAGGGCTTACAACAAAATAAAAATGAAAGAATAATGAGAAAAAAAACTACAGTATTCCTTTAAATAATGCATATGAACAATCTCAAACACAACAAAAAATGGGTTGAGTTATATAAACGGGCCCTATATTTTTATATGAACGGTGGCTATTTTGACTATTTGTACTTTTTGTACTTGTGTGTCAGTTTTTGTCGTTTTCCTTTTTTTTTTTTTTTTTTTTTTTTTTTTTTTTTTTTTTTTAATTTTAAATAGAAATATATAATAATGTATTGTAATGTATAATGTTTTGTATATTTGTGTTTAATAATGTTTTGTATATGTATAATGTTTTGTATAATTATTTTTTTGTATAATAGCACGTTAAATATTGCTACATTAAATAACTACAACAACAACTGTTATTATTAAATTGAACGACAACGTCAACACATTATTTAAAAACAACAACATCTACGACATATGAAGATTATTCATTTCATTTAAAAGATCATGAAGCCTTGCACTCGACTGACAAGCGTGATCCTCAGGATTCCTTGCCAATTCTAACTCCATCTCCAGCGTCTTTATTCTTGCCAATTAATTTTTTAAAAAAAAAAAAAAAATTCGAAAAAAAAATTAATTTTTTTCGAAATTAATTTTTTTTCGAAATCTAAATTTTTTTGAAAAATTATTTTTTTTTTCGAAATTAATTTTTTTTTTCGAAATTAATTTTTTTTTAAATTAATTTTTTTTTCGAAATTAAATTTGTTTTTGAAATTAATTTTTTTCGAAATTAATTTTTTTTCGAAATCTAAATTTTTTTAGAAAAAAAATTTTTTTTTTCGAAATTAATTTTTTTAGAATTTTTTTTTTCGAATTTAATTTCTTTATAAAAAATTATTTTTTTTCGAAATAATTTTTTTTTAAATAATTTTTCTTTTTGTCGAAAAAAAGAGGTACATGACAAAAATTAAATGCAAAAGTAAATATTTACTTTTTCTAACCCATGAGAATTAAATGCTTTGGTACAAAAAAAAAAAAAAAAAAAAAAAAAAAAAAAAAAAAAAAAAAAAAGTAGCAGCAGTAAAAAGGTGGCAGAGCAGCAGCAGAAAAAGTAGCAGCTATTTGGACGGGGTCAAACTAGACCCCGTTTATATAGTGTGTCCCCAAAAAATATGAATAAATGAGATGGGATCTACTATACCCACGGGGGACAAGGGTGGCAGGCACTTTGTCTCCCCATTTTGTCCTCCTTTTTTTCCTGTACAGCACAGTTTTTGTCAGTTTCTGTTCCGTATTTTTGACAGTTTTAAGCGTTTGACATATTAAATTTTATATTTTCTGTTCCGCACTTTCAGGTTTATAGTTTTTTGATAAAAAAAAAAAAAAAAAAAAAAAAAAAAAAAAAAACCTACAAAATAGGCCCCGTATATATAACCAAATAGGCCCCGTGGTTATAACCTATGACTAAATGAGATATGTGGTATGAATTATGAAAAGGGATAGCGTGTGTTTTACACAAAAGAAACTGGTAAAGCCAGTATAGTTGACTATAAAAGATAATGCGATAATGGTAGATTGTCTCTTCAAATTTCAAGTACGGATATGAGTAGTCTATCATTATTGGTTGCTTATATCTAATTTTTTGGAGCTCCAACATGAAGAAAAAAAATTGGCATTTTACAGAAAAAATGTAGATAAACAAGTTTGCTACGGGTTCTATCTTTTGTATAAGTTAAAATTATAAATTTTTTCAGTTTATTTCCAAGCTATTGTTGTTGACTTCTTGTTGTGCTACCTTGCTATCTATGTATTTAGCATTTTAGCTATATTTAACAAATATAATATATCACATAATTCAGATTATCACTACAATAAATTTGTTATTTTCATACTTTTTTTTTTTTTTTTTTTTCGCATTTTATGAATAGTGAACTTTTTTTAAAGATATTCACACTTAAGAGTGTGAATAATTGTTTTAAAATCCTCACACTTAAAAAATGTGAATAATTTCAATCTCACATTTAAAAGTGTGAATAATTATTTCATAATCAAAATCTATCATACTTAAACTTAAAAATGTGAAAAATATTTATAAATCTTCACATATAAAAGGGTGTGTGGGTTGTTGTTACAAAAAGAAGCAAATGAGTGAGTGTTTGGGTGATATACAGAAGATGTGGGTAAGTGTGTGAGTTAGGTGTTATCTTAAATGTATGGAGGTCAGGTAGTTGCATTATTATTGTACTAGACTATTGAATTTTTGACGTACTATTAAGTTCACACAGATTGTCTATAGCGTACAGGAAACTTTCTTTTATTGAGTTGGGTGCTATCTTTAATGTATGGACGTTTAGTAGTTGCATTATTAGGCTATGTGTAATGATAAAGCCCCACCATGGGGCGTTTTGCGGCATGTGGCAGCCCAGTCAGCAAAGGGGCTTGAAAAAAATAGGTGTGTAATGGTGAGTGGGGCTTTATGTGACACGTGACATTTTATTTTATTTTATTTTTTTCTTTTTAGTAACATGTTGTTCCAAAAAAAAAAAAAATACGGAGTAACATACATCAATATCTCTTGGGTGGGGCTTACTTTTCCACCATTTATTACTCCTTTATTGACCAAAAAAAAAAAAAAAAAAAAAAAAAAACTAGTACCATCTTCTCCATGGAAACACACACTTTTCTGCACACACACAAACTCAAACCCAAAAATGCAGACCAACACACACACTACACACACACACAAATTTAAACCCACAAACGCAAACCACCCATTTTAATTGCAAACGTTCGGATTTTTCTTGGAACAAGCAAGGGCCAGGGCGTGAGCAGGCTGGCGCCGGATCGTTTTTTTTCCCATTTTGGCGCCCCTATGTAATGGGAAGGGGCCCTAAAGGGGCGCTAAAAGGGCAGAAAATGGGTGGGTAACACCCCATTACACATAGCCTTATTGTAGTTGCGTTAATGGATAGTAGAGTATTGACTTTTTGACGTACTATTATGTTCACACAAATTGTCTATAGCGTATAGGAAACTTCCCTTTTATTAAATAATTCAATTTTGATATAAACGAGGAGTGAGGTAGCTGGTGGTTAGGGGTGTTATCGGGTCGGGTTATCGGGTTAGTCGGGTCGGGTTGAGTCGGGTTTGGATTTTTTAAAAACTCACCCGACACCCGACCCGATAAGGATTCGGGTTATCGGGTTCGGGTGGTAGTCGGGTCGGGTTATGTCGGGTCGGGTGATTCGGGTTATCGGGTGACCCGATTAAGTGGAGGAGATACAGATCAGGCATGGGTTTAACTATATGGTGTTTGAGTGTACTGTGATTTATATTTGATAAAAAAAAGACAAGTAAGTAATCAAGCTGCAACAAACTCTCAAAGAATCTAGAATTCATGATGTAAAAGGAATATGAATGATTTAATTCTTAATAGATTGGTAGCTAGTTAAGTAAGTAATCAATTGTAATTTTAGTTTAGGATAGTTTAAATTTTGACTTTCAGTTTATATAACAATAGTTGGAAAACTAATCTATCTTCCTATCACTACTAATCTATCTTACTATACTACTAATCAAAAGATTTCATGTAGAATTCCTCATCAAACGCATTCTTTTTTCGACAACCAGCAAACATTCAACTTGCAGCCTACTGTGAATGTGATAGTAGCAAACATTGACTTTCAGTTTATATAACAATAGTAGCAGTTTACTACTTGAGTATTAGATATGATATTCGCCGGCCTAAAAAGTACTAATAATTAAAAAAGCAAAGGGTTGTCGGGTCTTATCGGGTTGACCCGATAACCCGATAACAATTTTTATTTAACCCGAAACCCGACCCGATAACGCTATCGGGTTATCGGGTCGGGTCAATTTGACCCGATTAAATTTTTTGACCCGATTAGACCCGACCCGATTAGACCCGACCCGATCGGGTTCGGGTTCGGGTCAGGTTGACCCGATCCGACAGACACCCCTACTGGTGGTGATATAAATGTCGGGGACCCATTAACCAAAACCGACATTGAAGATGATTATGTAATAGCGTATAGGAAACTTCCCTTTTATTGAATAGTTCACACAAGGAGTACTTTTATTGAATAAATTTGTTATTTTCATTTGTTTGTTTGTCTGAACAAAAAAGAGTGTGTGGCTTGTTAAAAAAAGATGCGAATGAGTGTTTGGGTGATTTACATAAATCTGGAGTTGAGATCAATATATATCACATATTCTTCATAGATTCAATTAACTAATCATAGCCATTCATTTTTCATCAAAATTAATAAAAAACTATTTTCACCCTTTTTTTAAAAATAAAATATCTCGCAAACGGTAAATCGTTAAGCGACGAAAAATACACCATCGCGACGAGAATTTTTTTTATCTTTCAGTAGACGGGTACTTCGATATACTTTTGACGAACTTTTTTTTTTCGAGTTTTGTTTTGGTGTTAAAATTTGCGTCTTGAAAAATCACATATGATTTGTATGTTAGGAATCACGTGCGATTTCACAAATCACATGTGATTTCATAAAATCACATATGATTTGAAAATAGCAAATCACATGTGATTTCTCCAGACGTAAATTACAACACTTACAATAAAATATCGAAAAAAAAGTTCGTTGAAAGTATATAGAAGTGCCCCTCTATAGATAGATGATCTAATTCTCGTCGTGAATGTATGATTCTTTTCGCGTAACGATTAACAGTTTGCGAGATATTTAATTTTTAAAACAAAAGGTGAAAGTTTATTTTTTTTTGTTTTGATCAAAAAATAAATGATCAGAATTGATTCATTGGATCTTTAGAGAATATTGGATTTACATTGAACTTTTCTCTATAAATCTGTGCGGTATGTGTTTGTATATATACAAGATGCAGATAAGCGTGTGGGTTCCTTGTTATCTTTAATGTATGGACTATGGAGGTCTGGTAGTTGCATTATTATTGTAGTAGACGATTGACTTAAAAATGTGAAAAATATTTATAAATCTTCACACATAAAAGAGTGTGTGGGTTGTTGTTACAAAAAGAAGCGAATGAGCGAGTGTTTGGGTGATATACAGAAGATGTGGGTAAGTGTGTGAGTTAGGTGTTATCTTAAATGTATGGAGGTCTGGTAGTTGCATTATTATTGTACTAGACTATTGAATTTTTGACGTACTATTAATTTCACGCAAATTGTCTTTAGCGTACAGGAAACTTCCCTTTTATTGAGTCGGGTGTTAATGCATGGACCTCTAGTAGTTGAATTATTATTGTAGTTGCATTAATGGATAGTAGACTATTGACTTTTTGACCATTACACAAATTGATTCTAGCGTATAGAAAACTTCTTTTTCAAAGTTTTAAAATAATAAAGGGAAATAACAAAACAACAAACACTGAAAGTAAGGTGTTGTTTGTTTATTCAGAGGCCCTGAATCTGAATCTGAATCGCACATCTGAATCTGAATCTGAGGCGTAAATGACTGAATCTGAATCGAAAATCTTGTTACTAATTTTTGTTTTGTCATTTGCTTGCTTGTACTAATTTTTTTTTTTTTTTTTTTTTTTTTTTTTTTTTTTTTGTTATTGTGTGTCAACAAGAGGCATTAAGACACCCCTCTCAAGTCTAGACCATTAAGATCTAACTGCCTCTGACTGCGTCTGAACGGGAAAAAAAAACAAACGGTCTGAACGCCCAAAACGTCTGACCGATTAAGAGGTTTGGCTCGTTAAGAGGCATTAAGAGGCTGTTAAAACATTAAAAAAAAAACAAACACCACCTAACTAATTTGAATTTGTAACTGCTCCGCTTTTTATTTGATTAAAGTGAAAACTAAATGGAAGTATAGAAAGTGATAGGGAGAGAAAAAGAAATATTGTTAAAAATTTGTTAATTTTTTTGAATTGTATAAGAAAATAGAGTAAAGTGATAAAAAAATGGTATTTGACAATTATGTCTTTAATCATATACTCTAATTGAGGCTTAAATTAAAGTAAATAAGGACAATTTCGTCATAATAAATGTATCATTTTTTATTCCTCTCAAACTTGCCCTCCCCCCTTTGACACTTTCATTTTACTTTTATTCCTAAAAAAAACTTAAGAACACATCCATATTTTAGTTTTATTTACTTTATTTCACTTTCCACCCAAATTTAAAACTTAAGAACACACTCATATTTTAGTTTTATTCACTTCCTTTCACTTTCCACTCAAATTTAAAACTTAATAACACACTCATATTTTAGTTTTATTCACTTCCTTTCACTTTCCAACCAAATTTAAAACTTAAAAACACACTCATATTTTAGTTTTATTCACTTCTTAGCAACTAGTATGAAATGTCAATAAATAATATGAAACATGACTTTCAAAAATTCGAATAGAGATTATATGAACAAACCAATGAATATTAATGTTGGTGATTTGAAAAAAAATGCACACTGAGATATTGAGATGATATGATCATAAAGATAATTACATGAAAAGGCTTTCGTGAGATTTTCTTAATCACGATTAATCTTACTATCTTATAATGCACAAAGGCCTACTAAAATTAAAAACTCTTAAAATTCAGCATTGCTTATTATAGTAAGATTCAATAGTTTGCACATAATTAAAACACAATTAATGTGGTCAAGATATTTAATGTAGTCAATTAATTAACTGGTCAATAAATACAATTAATGCAGTTATTAAAACACCCCTTGCATAAGAAATACAAATTATGAAGCATATTGTACAACCAACTCAAACACAATTATTAAATGTCACTAATACAAATAATAAAGCACATTATACAAATTTTCAAGTCCGAACGGGCAATGGGCCAAAAGGGCTCGAGCCCGAACGGGCACGGGATAAACGAAATTCTTGATATCTAAATTTAAATTGTCAAAAAGCATATAATAAACTAAAATTCATGATTCACCGGAAAATTTTATTTCAGGGTACCCGCCGCTGCAACGCGCGGGTACCCTGCTAGTATGTAATAAAGGGAATGAAACAATGTAAGCGTATGACCTCATATATATCAGTTATAAAATAAACAGTTGGCATACAACCCAATTCTCATCACGCAATAAACACTTTGGAACCTTATACTCTATGAGTATAAGGACACGTTTGGTACAGAGAATTTCAGAGATTAGAAATGAAGTGGAGAATAGAATTCAGAGAATTGGAAATGAAGGAGAATTTTTAGTGATTTCTTGTGTTTGGTAACAACAGAGAAATTGACCTCGGAAATGGGAAATAAACCATTTCTTCTGTTTGGTAGAAACAGAGAAATGAAAAAATATTTCTAACTTTGTTATATTCCTTCATTTAATTATTTTATAATCAAAACTGAAAAATTAAAAATAAGTAAACTAATCTATATGTAAAAATGAGTCAACAGCTCACAACCAAAAGTTTACTTGTACGTTCTTTCAAAGATAAATACTATTAAAAACAAAAATCAAATACGTAACAAGGCAGTCCCAAGACCATCTATGAGTTGCATTGCTGCCAAGGGACCTCGAAAAAGATTGTACAAGATGAGCCAAAACTAATAAGCCAAAAGAGTATGTACATTAGACGATTAACACACTAGCAAACGACATCAACGAGCATATGTGTTCCATCCTACGAACAACAATACCAAAACACATTCAAGAGTCATACCAAGTCACTGCACTAATTAGACCGAAGACAAAAAATTAACCATTCAACTGAAAATCAGTTGCCATGTGTTATGTTCCACTCATTGAACATGTCGTTAGCAAGATTATCTCTACGATCACTCCATCCTTGTGAAGTCTCAACGGTGTTGATAACATTATCATGTTCGTTTCCATCTTGTGTGTGATCCATTAAAACTTCATTATCAAGCGGGTCTTGACTCATTTCTGTACGTATGAAATTGTGCATCAAACAACAAGCAATAATGATACGCGACATTGACTCAATTGGATGGTAGCAATTATCGCGCAAGATGGCCCATCTAGCCTTAATCAAACCAAAGCATCTTTCAATAACATTTCTTGCCGATGAATGCTTCATATTATACAACTCCTTAGCCGTGGTGGGCGGATGGGACCAATCATTCAGATGGTATCGCTGGCCACGATAAGGAGTTAGAAAACCATCACCATTTGTATAACCAGCGTCACAAAGATAATATGATCCTAGTAATACCAGATATGTGACTACAATAAGTATGTATGTGTTTCGATATGTTTATGTACTTGTACTGAAATGTATAATATAACATACCACGAGTTATTTTTAGACCGTTTGGTCTACTAATAGCATCTCGAAGCACTCTACTGTCTGCTGCTGAACCTTCCCATCCCGCCAAGACATAGCTAAACATAAGGTCTCTTGTACATACTCCAAGAACATTGGTGGCAATTTCACCCTTTCGTGTCCGATAAGGTTTACGATCACATGTAGGAACTCTAACTTTAATATATGTACCATCTAACGCTCCGAGGCAACCCTACGAAAACAAATAATTGTTAAACATCATACCTGTTATTTTAATCAGAATATAAAAAAACATAACTTACTTTAAACCATTTCCACCTCTCATCGGTTTCATTATCTGGAACTTGCACGGGTGTCTTGTAGAACTCTTTGTGAAGTCGGCATACGGCATCTAAAACTAATTTGAAGTAGCGGCTTATAGTTTCACCAGACCTTTGGAATCTGTTTACTAAGATTCTATTTTTTTCATTATGGGCAAGCGTATGCAAGAACATTGCAACTTGCTCATCAACGAGCATGTTTCTGCTATTTTGTAGCCCTCCCCTTGTTTCAAGCAATTTACAAAGTTTTGAAAATGCAAGTATACTCATTCGAATATTAACCACACTCGTAATATCACTTTGGTACACCATGCTCCACATATTGTCACGTCTACTGTTAAAACCCATCATGTATTTTGTACGAAGCGTTTTAGACTCAATCAAATGAGTGATGATCAAATAACCCAACATAAACCAACGAACCATAGTTGTTATTATATTAAAATCTCCCGTGGCCGCTATCATAGCGGCTCGCATCCTCCGTTTTCTTTGTTGGGCCAAGGGTGATCTTGCCATCTACACATATAATACATGATAATGAATGATAAGTAAAGTGTTTGTAAATGCAATCAGTACTAATAGGAGTATAAAAAGTAGCAAAGTGTATATTGAAAAAAGCATGAACACAATCAAGTAAATCAGAATGTTCAAACACTACACATTAACTGAACTTGCCGACGAAATGGTATGCACTTGCAGACAACCAAAAATGCAGACCAGACATTACAGTCACACTTGAAACTGCACTCTAACATAAACTGTGACAGAAAGACTACTGTAACCGACTGTTTATAGGATCCCTAAACCAATGTTGTTAATCTATATCGTGTCCGATAAGGTTTACGATCACATGTAGGAACTCTAACTTTAATATATGTACCATCTAACGCTCCGAGGCAACCCTACGAAAACAAATAATTACAAGGAGAAGCAGAGAACAAATGTTTCGTGCCTTGAAGCTGCATAAGATCAGACATTGAACAAAAGAGTGTCAACATACGTGCAATAGTCATCCATAAGAATTTTAAAAATCGCGTTGACACAACTGATTAAAGAACAAATGTTAATGTGATTTTATAACAAATTATAACAGATAAACAACAAAATCAGAAATCCATAGACTAGATTATGCAATAACGAAAGCATATTATAGCAATATACAAATGATTAAAGGACAATGTTGATTCAGTCACACAGTGACAAAGACACCATACAGAAACCAAATAGATCAATTCAAAAGTCATTATCATTAACCCCTATCTCAACAAAAATCATTATCAATTCAAAAGTCATTATCATTAACCTACATCACAATAAATCTATTGGAGTGTTCAAAAGTCATTATCATTAACCCCCATCTCAACAAAAATCGTAGGGCTCACAAAAAGGGTTTTGATATAATAATTAGAATTAAGAATGAGGAACCTTAAACCGTCAAGATGATCTGGCAGAAGAGCAATAGAGATCGAAGAGCAGTTCGTGGAGAAGGGATCGATGGTGGAAGAGCAGAAAACGGCGGAGGAGGGGCCGGCCAAGGAGAAGGAGATGATGGAAGGAGGATCGCCGGTCCAAGTTATTTTGACAAATGTGACTTGCACGTGATTTGGGAATATATACCTTTTTTTTATGGCTAGCTCAAATTCTCTATTGAAAAAACACGGAGACTTGGTTGTGCCCAAAATTGATTTCTTTTGATTTCCATACCAAAAGTAAGGTAAATCAAAATACAAAGGGGCCTTTTCTCGAGAGTTCTCAATTCTCCGTATTTGTTTTTCTCCAAGCTACCAAACATGGGAATTTGAATCATTTCCATTTCTTTGGCTTGAACTCCCAGTACCAAACATGCCCTAAGGTTATTTGGCCATCTTGATTACTACTAATGTTGATTAAAATATAAACACTATGTAAAATATTTTGCATGATCATGACATTTGATGCTCCTTTCTTTAATAAAGAGGTTTAAGGGGGCGCTAGTTTATCCGGTATCACTTAACTAAAAACCGAATCTCCACAAAAAAGTGCCATTTTCTTATAGGAACAATTCTAACCAACAAAATGCATCTGAGATCTCAATATCTCATTAATAATATAATTTACAGCACTATTGAAGCAAAGATTTTTACCAAACAGTTGATGTGCAACTCAATCAATTAACAAAAACCCGTCTAGTCTTGATGATTCGTTTAACCCGTGATATAAATTTTTCGCTGACTTTTTTCTATATTTTATTTTTAAAAACTTGTCAACATTTTTACCGTAAGAGAAGGGACATGCAAAATTACACTACTCAAAGTCACAAGCATATGCAACATATATCGAATGAACAGATTATCAAGGGAGGACGGTTACCTAATTGCTAGCCCTTTATCAATATATTCTTATGACTTTTTGATATTGATTCTCATTCTAGGCGTTCCTCTTTTATCTATACTACATATAACGTAGGGATGAATCTCTCTCCTCTTAGTCTTAAAATTAAGACTTACAAGCTATAATGCTTATTGTACAATACACAAAGCACTATTAATGATCATTCTCATCCATCTTAATTTTAAAACTTACAAGTCTTAAAGCTTAATGTACAAAATACAAAGCACTATTAATTTGGTCAAGATATTTAATATAGTTATTAATTAACTGGTCAATAAATACAATTAATGTAGTTATTAAAACACGCCTTACATAAGAAATACAAATTATCAAGCATACTGTACAACCAACTGAAACACGATTCCTGCATTAAATATTACTAATACAAATAATAAAGCATATTATACAAATATTCAAGCACGAACGGGCAACGGGCCAAATGGGCTCGAGCCTGAACGGGCACGGGCTAGAGCCTGGACAGGCACGGGCTAAACGGGCACTGGCCAAACGGGCCGAACAGGCACGGGCTAAAAAAGACCCAAAAAGACGACATAAATTCTTTAGTTAAGGAATTTAAATACATCACATGAAATTCTTGATATCCGTTAATTTATTATCAAAAAGAACATAATAAACTAACATGATTCACCGAAAAATATTATTTCAGGGTACCCGCCGCCGCAACGCTGCGGCGGCGGGTACCCTGCTAGTTTGTTAAAATGTGGGGCACGGGTGCTAACTGCTAAGCAAGAAGCCTGCGAAGCAAGAAGCGGTGGTAGTAAGTATAATTACTAAGGGTATGTTTGGCACAAGTAGGAGCTGGAGCGGGTTGCTGGAGCTGGTTGCTGGAGCAGGTGGCTGGAGCTTTTTTTTTACATGCTAGTACAACTAGCATTTCATTTAGTAGCTTATTTTTTTAACAAGCTCCTTCAAGCCGTGTCAGCCAAACGAGACTTATTTTCAATGGTAGCTTATTTTTCTAAAAAAATAAGTTCATGCTACGATAAGCTCTGATAAGCTCGTGCGCCAAACATTTAGATGCTATTAAATGCTACTAGCTAGAAGCATCATTTTGATTTGGCCCGTTTAAAAAATACAAACGTTGGTTGCTTATAAACGCTTGATGTCAAACAACTATTGTTTACAAAACGCTAAATTGTCATAAAAAATTTTGTTTTGTTTCTTAAAAAAAGAAAGTCAAAATTAGGATATTAAGGAGACTTAATCTCAATGCACCTCTTGGTTAATGTATCCGAGTTCAACTTAAATAGTCTCGGTCTTCATATTCTTTATCTTTGATGTGTGCGGTCCTCAATCGTCGGACAGATGCATGCCTCCATGGCTCCATCCCCTTGTTTCACGTGTGTTCCCTTTTGATCATTTTTCGGCTAGCCCTTTGTGTTTTATGGCATGGCTATATGTGCCTTTTGGATTAAATGGCATTTCAACCGCTGGTCTTTTTTCATCCTTCCATGCAAATTCTGAACTCATGCTTCCACCTCCAGCTAGCACTTCTATCAATCAATTCTTGTTCAAGATTTGAATTTGACAGCCAAACGCAACGAGTGAAGTATAAGTAAGGAATCAGAAGAAAGCAAGCAATAAAAAACGAAAGATTTTACTACGATATCAATTTCATGAAAGAAATTAAATTCTGAAATAATAAAGAACTCTCTCATTTTAAGAAAGAAGGAAGATATTCCATCAATTATTGTCAAATCTTAAATTCAATAATAGAAATAGATTCATATTTTATAAGAAAAATATTTTTTACTTTGTCAATTAGATTTAGACTCGTATGTACACAGCAATTTTACAAAGTTTTTTATATTATTGATTAGTCTGGTGTTTACTTCAATATGTAATTAAGAGTGTACATTGTGTCGATATTTTATAAGGAAAATCTTAATATGAAGAAAATGATTGTAAAGCTACATATATCCATACCATCAGTGACATTATGTACATATTACTTTTAAGCTTATAAGTGAACTTAGGTACATTAGAGCTGGAATATTGTATAATAGAATGAGATGGATGCCACCCGCGCGTTGCGGCGAGGTTTTTTGCTTTTAGTTTTTGTGCTGCATGTGTTTATTCATTCTTATGTAAGACTCTGTTTGTTTTTTAAGAGCTTTTACTCTTCATTTGCAAACCATGTCTGTAGAAGAAGAGGTACATCTGAAGCTCTTCATCTGCAAGAAGAAGACCGTTTGTTTTTTGTGCTATTAAAATACTTTTTTCCTTTTTCTTCATTTTTTTCTTTTTCACTAGTATTTTTTTTTGTGCTACTGAAGTACTTTTTATTTTATTTTATTTATTATTTTTTTTGTGCTATTGAAGTACCTTTTATTTGTGCTATTGATTTTTTTTTTTTTTTTTTTTTTTTTTTTTTTTTTTTTGCACATCTAAAGTCTTCATCTGCATGGTAGAAGACTGTTTGTTTTTTTGTGCTATTGAAGTACTTTTTTCATAAGAAAACAGATGAAAATGTAAAAAACAGACAAAAACATAAAAAAAAAAAAAACGGTCGAAAACGTAAAAAAACAGACGAAAACGAGAAAAACGTTAAAAAAGACGAAAACGTAAAAAAATGGTCGAAAACATAAAAACCGGATGAAAACGTTAAAAAAAAGTCAAAAACGTGAAAATACGAACGAAAACGTGAAAAAAAATGACAGAAACGTAAAAAACGGACGAAAACGTAAAAAAAACAGACGAAAACGTAAAAGAATGGTCGAAAACATAAAAAACGGTCGAAAAGGTAAAAAAAGGACAAAAACGTAAAAAACGAACGAAAACGAAAAAAACGTAAGGAAACGAACGAAAACGTAAAAAAATTGACGTAAACGTAAGAAAACGGACTAAAATGTAAAAAACGGACGAAAACGTAAAAAAATAGACGAAAACGTAAAAAAAACGATCGAAAATGTATAAAACCGTACGAAAACGTAAAAAAGCATATGAAAACGTAAAAAACTGACGGAAACGTATAAAAATGGATATTAAGAAAGAGATGTAAGATTTGTGAATGAAGAGGTAATAAGTGAAAGATAATGTCTGAAATTTAGAAGAGGAAAGAAGTGAAAAGAAGCACTTATGTCTGAAAAAAAACAAACATAAACCTCTGCCCCATCCCCCAGACAAAAGAAGTGAAAAGAAGGAAAAAATGCTTATTAGAAGAAAAAAAAACGACACCTAAATGTTTGTAGTTTTTTTTAGCACCTTGTATACTTTTTTTTTTTCCTTTTTTTTTTAATATTTGTGCATGCGGTAGCATTGCTTGTGTCTACATATTTGGGTTATATTTTTAGTGGGCCGGCTATATTTTTCTTTGGTTTTTGTTCTCAAGGCAACATTATCTAACCTACTTATTTGCAGCAACATTTTGTAACTCACTTATTTGCAACCCATGTTTAAACTCAATGGCGCCCGCGTGTTGCAGCGGGACTTTTTGGCTTTGATTTGTGTATTTTTTGTGTGTCAGAATTTTCTAGAATTATAAAAGAAGTTATTGTATGCATTGTTCAAAATATGCAAAATGGAGATGTACGTGTATATAAGAAACGTACAAGGAGATTATATGCATTGTTCGGATGTGCTTAACGTCTAATATTTATTAATTTTTTTTGCAACTTAAAGTCAACTTCATTTCTACCACATGTTGGCAAAATGGTAAGAAATTACTCGTATATAAGCCTTGACCAAATCATAACAGCACTTGCACTGGTAAATTTATATATAAAGAATATCTGAAATTGTGTAAGGATATGGGTTCCATTTTTTAAACCCCTAATTGGGACGTTCCTACAAGATCGAATTCGACTTATAAGATGTTTAGATGTGGTTTACGGCAAAGAAATACTTTACAAGTTTTTCATGAAGAACTTTGCCAAAGGCGTCCGAATATGACACCATTTTCGGTCAAAAATTGGCTTATTTTTCAACAAATAAACGATTTACTCGAAGTTTTTAAAAACACAACAATTTTATTATCGAGTGTTTATTATTCCACGAGTCATTTGGTACTCAACCAAATTTATATGATGTGCTCAAAATTAGGCGAATACGAATATAATGGTCCACTATTTGCAACTATGGTTCAACCCATGAAAGAAAAACTTAGAAAATATTTCAAAGAAATTCCACCGGTAATTACTTGTGCCGCCGCATGGAACTCATGCTTTGACATTAGCGGGGTGTGTAGCAACTGGCATTTTCAGGGCAATACTTGCTCATAAAAACTCGAAACTATTTGTGACAACCGGTATTTTTCCGGACTTATTTTAATAATAAATTATGTATATTATTACTTATATTTCAATTTCGAGCGTTTCCGAACCCATTTGATTTGAAAACGAGAAGATATCTCGCAAAACATGAAAACCGCACACAACGCGTATAGGCAAAGTCGTCATGATTCACTGAAGACATCATGTATGTATCTGTTTGTTTGTCTGAACAAAAAAGAGTGTGTGGCTTGTTAAAAAAAGAAGCGAATGAGTGTTTGGGTGATTTACATAAATCTGGAGTTGAGATCAATATATATCACATATTCTTCATAGATTCAATTAACCAATCATAGCCATTCATTTTTCATCAAAATTAATAAAAAACTATTTTTCACCATTTTTTTAAAAATAAAATATCTTGCAAACGGTAAATCGTTAAGCGACGAAAAATACACCATCGCGACAAGAATTTTTTTATCTTTCAGTAGACGGGTACTTCGATATACTTTTGACGAACTTTTTTTTTCGAGTTTTGTTTTGGTGTTAAAATTTGCGTCTTGAAAAATCACATATGATTTGTATGTTAGGAATCACGTGCGATTTCACAAATCACATGTGATTTCATAAAATCACATATGATTTGAAAATAGCAAATCACATGTGATTTCTCCAGACGTAAATTACAACACTTACAATAAAATGTCGAAAAAAAAGTTCGTTGAAAGTATATAGAAGTGCCCCTCTATAGATAGATGATTTAATTCTCGTCGTGAAGGTATGATTCTTTTCGCGTAACGATTAACAGTTTGCGAGATATTTAATTTTTTTTAAAAAAGATGAAAGTTTATTTTTTTTGTTTTGATCAAAAAATGTATGATCAGAATTGGTTCATTGGATCTTTAGAGAATATTGGATCTACATTGAACTTTTCTCAATAAATCTGTGCGGTATGTGTTTGTATATATACAAGATGCAGATAAGCGTGTGGGTTCCTTGTTATCTTTAATGTATGGACTATGGAGGTCTGGTAGTTGCATTATTATTGTAGTAGACTATTGACTTAAAAATGTGAAAAATATTTATAAATCTTCACACATAAAAGAGTGTGTGGGTTGTTGTTACAAAAAGAAGCGAATGAGCGAGTGTTTGGGTGATATACAGAAGATGTGGGTAAGTGTGTGAGTTAGGTGTTATCTTAAATGTATGGAGGTCTGGTAGTTGCATTATTATTGTACTAGACTATTGAATTTTTGACGTAGTATTAATTTCACGCAAATTGTCTTTAGCGTACAGGAAACTTCCCTTTTATTGAGTTGGGTGTTAATGTATGGACCTCTAGTAGTTGAATTATTATTGTAGTTGCATTAATGGATAGTAGACTATTGACTTTTTGACCATTACACAAATTGATTCTAGCGTATAGAAAACTTCCTTTTCAAAGTTTTAAAATAATAAAGGGAAATAACAAAACAACAAACACTGAAAGTAAGGTGTTGTTTGTTTATTCAGAGGCTCTGAATCTGAATCTGAATCGCACATCTGAATCTGAATCTGAGGCGCAAATGACTGAATCTGAATCGAAAATCTTGTTACTAATTTTTGTTGTGTCATTTGCTTGCTCGTACTAATTTTTTTTTGGTTATTTTGTGTCAACAAGAGGCATTAAGACACCCCTCTCAAGTCTAGACCATTAAGATCTAACTGTCTCTGACTGCGTCTGAACGGGAAAAAAAAAAACAAATGGTCTGAACGCCCAAAACGTCTGACCGATGAAGAGGTTTGGCTCGTTAAGAGGCATTATGAGGCTGTTAAAACATTAAAAAAAAAACAAACACCACCTAACTAATTTGAATTTGTAATATGAAACATGACTTTCAAAAATTCGAATAGAGATTATATGAACAAACCAATGAATATTAATGTTGGTGATTTGAAAAAAAATGCACACTGAGATATTGAGATAATATGATCATAAAGATAATTACATGAAAAGGCTTTCGTGAGATTTTCTTAATCACGATTAATCTTAATATCTTATAATGCACAAAGGCCTACTAAAATTAGAAACTCTTAAAATTCAGCATTGCTTATTATAGTAAGATTCAATAGTTTGCACATAATTAAAACACAATTAATGTGGTCAAGATATTTAATGTAGTCAATTAATTAACTGGTCAATAAATACAATTAATGCAGTTATTAAAACACCCTTTGCATAAGAAATATAAATTATGAAGCATATTGTACAACCAACTCAAACACAATTCTTGATATCTAAATTTAAATTGTCAAAAAGCATATAATAAACTAAAATTCATGATTCATCGAAAATTTTTATTTCAGGGTACCCGCCGCTGCAACACGCGGGTACCCTGCTAGTATGTAATAAAGGGAATGAAACAATGTCAGCGTATGACCTCAGACCTCATATATATCAGTTATAAAATAAACAGTTGGCATACAACCCAATTCTCATCACGCAATAAACACTTTGGAACCTTATACTCTATGAGTATTCAGTTATTTGGCCATCTTGATTACTACTAATGTTGATTAAAATATAAACACTATGTAAAATATTTTGCATGATCATGACATTTGATGCTCCTTTCTTTAATAAAGAGGTTTAAGGGGGCGCTAGTTTATCCGGTATCACTTAACTAAAAACCGAATCTCCACAAAAAAGTGCCATTTTCTTATAGGAACAATTCTAACCAACAAAATGCATCTGAGATATCAATATCTCATTAATAATATAATTTACAGAACTATTGAAGCAAACATTTTTACCAAACAGTTGATGTGCAACTCAATCAATTAACAAAAACCCGTCTAGTCTTGATGATTCGTTTAACCCGTGATATAAATTTTTCGCTGACTTTTTTCTATATTTTCTTTTAAAAACTTGTCAACATTTTTACCGTAAGAGAAGGGACATGCAAAATTACACTACTCAAAGTCACAAGCATATGCAACATATATCGAATGAACAGATTATCAAGGGAGGACGGTTACCTAATTGGCCCTTTATCAATATATTCTTATGACTATTTGATATTGATTCTCATTCTAGGCGTTCCTCTTTTATCTATACTACATATAACGTAGGGATGAATCTCTCTCATCTTAGTCTTAAAATTAAGACTTATAAGCTATAATGCTTATTGTACAATACACAAAGCACTATTAATGATCATTCTCATCCATCTTAATTTTAAGACTTACAAGTCTTAAAGCTTAATGTACAAAATACAAAGCACTATTAATTTGGTCAAGATATTTAATATGAGAAAAGTTCATTTAAGGACTAAACTTTTGTTGCATACTGAGGGACAAATCTCCATCATTCATCTAATTTGAACTAATGGTGGGGATTAACCTAAGATTTAATAAGGAAACCTAAGTCCATGTCATTTTTTTTTTTTTTCCAATTTCTTTGTCTTTTTGTCTTTCTTATTTATTCACTTTTTTTGTCTTTTTTTTTAATTAACGTTTTTTTTAAATCAAGTTTTGCTTTTTTTATTATTATTTTTTTTAATTAACGTTTTTTTTAAATCAAGTTTTTTTTTTCTTTTTAATTCACGTTTTTTTAATCATTTTTTTTTTTTTACTTTTTTTTTTTTTTTTTTTTGTGCGTTTTCATACATATTCGTCCATTTTCTTTTTCGTCAGTTTTTATACGTTTTCGTCCGTTTGTATTCGTTTTCATACGTTTTCATCTGTTTTCATCCGTTTTCAGACGTTTTCGTCCGTTTTTATACGTTTTCGTCCGTTTTTATACGTTTTCGTCCGTTTTCATACGTTTTCATCTGCTTTTGTCCGTTTTCAACCGTTTTCGTCCGTTTTCTAACGTTTTCGTTCGTTTTCATACCTTTTCGTCCGTTTTTATACATCTTTGTCCGTTTTCAGACGTTGTCGTCCGTTTTCCTACATATTCGTCCACTTTCATACGTTTTCATCAGTTTTTATACGTTTTCGTCCGTTTTTATACGTTTTCATCTGTTTTCGTCCGTTTTCATACGTTTTCGTCCGTTTTCTTACGTTTTCGTCCGATTTCATAGGTTTTCGTCCGATTTTATACGTTTTTGTCTATTTTTATACGTTTTCGCCCGTTTTCATACGTTTTCATCTGTTTTTGTCCGTTTTCATATGTTTTCGTCCGTTTTCTTACGTTTTTGTCCGTTTTCATACGTTTTCGCCCATTTTTTATACATTTTTGTCCGTTTTCAGATGTTTTCGTCCGTTTTCCTACATATTCGTCCGTTTTCTTACGTTTTCGTCCATTTTTTAAATATTTTCAGCCATTTTCAGACGTTTTCATACATTTCTGAATATCACAAGCGATATTCTATGATACTCAGGATATCACAAATGATGATACTTAGAATATCACAAGTGATGATACTCAGAATATCAAAATTGATGTTACTCAGAATATCACAAGTGATTTTCACGTTTTTTAATTCGCGTTTCTGAATACTTGTCCGTTTTCTTACGTTTTCGTCTGTTTTCCTACATATTCGTCCGTTTTCATACGTTTTTTAATATACACGTTTTCTTCCGTTTTCCTACATATTCGTCCGTTTTCTTACGTTTTCGTCCATTTTTAAATGTTTTCAGCCATTTTCAGACGTTTTCATATGTTCCTGAATATCACAAGTGATATTATGTGATACTCAGAATATCACAAGTGATGATACTCGGAATATCACAATTGATGATATTCTGAATATCACAAGTGATATTCTGTGATACTCAGAATATCAAAAGTGATTTATGTGATATTCAAAATATCACTTGTGATATTAAGAATATCAATTGTGATATTCAGAAACGTATGAAAACGGACGAAAACGTATGAAAACGAACGAAAACGGACGAAAACGTAAGAAAGTGATAAAGAAAACGTGAATTAAAAAAACGTGAAAATCACTTGTGATATTCAGAATATCACTTGTAATATTCTGAATATCACAAGTGATTTTCATGTTACAAAACATTAGTTGAAAATCACTTGTGATATTCAGGATATCACTTTTGATATTCAGAGTATCATCACTTGTGATATTCTGAGTATCACAGAATATCACTTGTGATATTCTGAGTATCACTTGTGATATTCTGAGTATCATCAATTGTGATATTCCGAGTATCATCACTTGTGATATTCTGAGTATCACAGAATATCACTTGTGATATTCAGGAACGTATGAAAACGTCTGAGTATCATCTATTGTGATATTCTGAGTATCATCACTTGTGATATTCTGAGTATCACAGAATATCACTTGTGATATTCAGAATATCACTTGTGATATTCTGAGTATCATCAATTGTGATATTCCGAGTATCATCACTTGTGATATTCTGAGTATCACAGAATATCACTTGTGATATTCAGGAACGTATAAAAACGTCTGAAAATGGCCGAAAACATTTTAAAACGGACGAAAACAAATGAAAATGGACGAAAACGTAAGAAAACGGACGAATATGTAGGAAAACGGACGAAAACGTGAATTAAAAAACGTAAGAAAATGGACGAATATGTAGGAAAACAGACGAAAACGTAAGAAAATGGACGAATATTTCAGAAACGTGAATTAGAAAAAAGGTGAAAATCACTTGTGATATTCAGAATATCACTTGTGATATTCTGAGTATCATCAATTGTGATATTCTGAGTATCATCACTTGTAATATCCTGAGTATCACAGAATATCAGTTGTGATATTCAGAAACGTATGAAAATGTCTGAAAATGGTTGAAAACATTTAAAAATGGACGAAAACATATGAAAATGGACGAAAACGTAAGAAAACGGACGAATATGTAGGAAAATGGACGAAAATGTCTGAAAACGAACAAAAATGTATAAAAAAGGACGAAAACGTATGAAAACGGACAAAAACGTAAGAAAACGGACGAAAACATATGAAAACGGACAAAAAGAGATGAAAACGTATGAGAACGGACGAAAACGTATAAAAACAGAAAAAACGTATAATATCGGACGAA
Organism: Artemisia tridentata subsp. tridentata; assembly: GCA_021014915.2. NCBI lineage: Eukaryota > Viridiplantae > Streptophyta > Magnoliopsida > Asterales > Asteraceae > Artemisia > Artemisia tridentata. The sequence goes on from CP139505.1 coordinate 23,850,829, forward strand.
AACGTATGAAAACGTAAGAAAACGGACGAAAACATATGAAAACGGACGAAAATAGATGAAAACGTATAAAAACGGACGAAAACTGACGAAAACGTATGAAAATGGATGAATATGTAGGAAAACGGACGACAACGTCTGAAAACGGACAAAGATGTATAAAAACGGACGAAAACGTAAGAAAACGGACGAAAATGTATGAAAACGGACAAAAGCAGATGAAAACGTATGAAAACGGACGAAAACGTATAAAAACGGATGGAAACGTATAAAAACGGACAAAAACGGACGAAAACGTCTGAAAACGGATGAAAACAGATGAAAACGTATGAAAACGGAAGAAAACGTATAAGAACTGACGAAAAAGAAAATGGACGAATATGTATGAAAACGGACGAATATGTATGAAAACGTACGAAAAAGAAAAAAAACGTAAAAGAAAAAAATTCAAAAAAACGTGAATTAAAAAAAAGACGAAAAAAAAGATTTAAAAAAGACGTGAATTAAAAAAAAGACAAAAAATAAATAAATAAATAAATAAGAAAGACAAAAAGACAAAGTAAAAGGAAAAAAAGACATGGACTTAGGTTCCCTATTAAATCTTAGGTTAATCTCCATTAGATCAAAATAGATGAATGGTGGGGATTGATCCCTTGGTATGTGAACAAAGTTTTGTCCTCAAATGATCTTAAATCATTTAATATAGTTATTAATTAACTGGTCAATAAATACAATTAATGTAGTTATTAAAACACGCCTTACATAAGAAATACAAATTATCAAGCATATTGTACAACCAACTTAAACACGATTCCTGCATTAAATATTACTAATACAAATAATAAAGCATATTATACAAATATTCAAGCACGAACGGGCAACGGGCCAAATGGGCTCGAGCCTGAACGGGCACGGACTAGAGCCCGAACAGGCACGGGCTAAACAGGCACTGGCCAAACGGGCTCATGTTATACGAATGATTTTAAAAAAGACCCAAAAAGACGACATAAATTCCTTAGTTAAGGAGTTTAAATACGTCACATGAAATTCTTGATATCCGTTAATTTATTATCGAAAAGAACATAATAAACTAACATGATTCACCGAAAAATATTATTTCAGGGTACCCTCCGTCGCAACGCACGGGTACCCTGCTAGTTTGTTAAAATGTGGGGCACGGGTACTAACTGCTAAGCAAGAAGCGGTGGTAGTAAGTATAATTGTAAATGTTAGATGCTATTAAACGAGTGTTGCGACGACCCGCCGCGTTGCGGCGGGGCGTTGTATTTGACGAATAATTGTCGGACCTGTTTTTATTTGCCAATAATGTGTTAGAAATGTAGTTTGCTAATTTTTTTTGAATAAATATGTTATGGTAAAGTGTTATTGGGCCTCGTTTATGTATAATACGTTTTACAAAGAAAGCTGGGCTACTAACGTTGGACAAACAGGCTAACGCTTGCAATGGGCTAACTCGAGTGGGCCTCGCGTTACTGTTTTTGATACGACGTCGTTTTGAATGGCTTTTAATATATATAGTAATGCTAATAGCTAGAAGCATCATTTTGATTTGGCCCGTTTAAAAAATACAAACGTTGGTTGCTTATAAACGCTTGATGTCAAACAACCATTGTTTACAAAACGCTAAATTTTCATAAAAAATTTTGTTTTGTTTCTTAAAAAAATAAAGTCAAAATTAGGATATTAAGGAGACTTAATCTCAATGCACCTCTTGGTTAATGTATCCGAGTTCAACTTAAATAGTCTCGGTCTTCATATTCTTTATCTTTGATGTGTGCGGTCCTCAATCGTCGGACAGATGCATGCCTCCATGGCTCCATCCCCTTGTTTCACGTGTGTTCCCTTTTGATCATTTTTCGGCTAGCCCTTTGTGTTTTATGGCATGGCTATATGTGCCTTTTGGATTAAATGGCATTTCAACCGCTGGTCTTTTTCATCCTTCCATGCAAATTCTGAACTCATGCTTCCACCTCCAGCTAGCACTTCTATCAATCAATTCTTGTTCAAGATTTGAATTTGACAGCCAAACACAACGAGTGAAGTATACGTAAGGAGTACTCAGAAGAAAGCAAGCAATAAAAAACGAAAGATTTTACTACGATATCAATTTCATGAAAGAAATTAAATTCTGAAATAATAAAGAACTCTCTCATTTCAAGAAAGAAGGAAGATATTCCATCAATTATTGTCAAATCTTAAATTCAATAATAGAAATAGATTCATATTTTATAAGAAAAATCTTTTTTACTTTGTCAATTAGATTTAGACTCGTATGTACACAGCAATTTAACAACGTTTTTTATATTATTGATTAGTCTGGTGTTTACTTCAATATGTAATTAAGAGTGTACATTGTGTCGATATTTTATAAGGAAAATCTTAATATGAAGAAAATGATTGTAAAGCTACATATATCCATACCATCAGTGACATTATGTACATATTACTTTTAAGCTTATAAGTGAACTTAGGTACATTAGAGCTGGAATATTGTATAATAGAATGAGATGGATGCCACCTGCGCGTTGCGGCGATGTTTTTTGCTTTTAGTTTTTGTGTTGCATGTGTTTATTCATTCTTATGTAAGAATCTGTTTGTTTTTTAAGAGCTTTTACTCTTCATTTGCAAACCATGTCTGTAGAAGAAGAGGTACATCTGAAGCTCTTCATCTGCAAGAAGAAGACCGTTTGTTTTTTGTGCTATTGAAATACTTTTTTCCTTTTTCTTCATTTTTTTCTTTTTCACTAGCATTTTTTTTTGTGCTACTGAAGTACTTTTTATTTTATTTTATTTATTATTTTTTTTTGTGCTATTGAAGTACCTTTTATTTGTGCTATTGATTTTATTTATTTATTATTATTTTTTTTTGCGCTATTGAAGTACTATTTTTTTTTGCACATCTAAAGTCTTCATCTGCATGGTAGAAGACTGTTTGTTTTTTTGTGCTATTGAAGTACTTTTTTCATAAGAAAACATATGAAAATGTAAAAAATAGACAAAAACATTAAAAAAATAAAATAAAATAAAATAAACGGTCGAAAACGTAAAAAAACAGACGAAAATGAGAAAAACGTTAAAAAAGACGAAAACGTAAAAAACGGACGAAAACGTAAAAAACGTAAAAAACGGACGAAAACGTAAAAAAAACAGACGAAAACGTAAAAGAATGGTCGAAAACATAAAAAACGGTCGAAAAGGTAAAAAAAAGGACAAAAACGTAAAAAACGAACGAAAACGGAAAAAACGTAAGGAAACGAACGAAAACGTAAAAAAATTGACGTAAACGTAAGAAAACGGACTAAAATGTAAAAAACGGACGAAAACGTAAAAAAATAGACGAAAACGTAAAAAAAACGATCGAAAATGTATAAAACCGTACGAAAACGTAAAAAAGCATATGAAAACGTATAAAAACTGACGGAAACGTATAAAAATGGATATTAAGAAAGAGATGTAAGATTTGTGAAAGAAGAGGTAATAAGTGAAAGATAATGTCTGAAATTTAGAAGAGGAAAGAAGTGAAAAGAAGCACTTATGTCTGCAAAAAAACAAACATAAACCTCTGCCCCCCCCCCCCAAAACGTAAGGAAACGAACGAAAACGTAAAAAAATTGACGTAAACGTAAGAAAACGGACTAAAATGTAAAAAACGGACGAAAACGTAAAAAAATAGACGAAAACGTAAAAAAACGATCGAAAATGTATAAAACCGTACGAAAACGTAAAAAAGCATATGAAAACGTATAAAAACTGACGGAAACGTATAAAAATGGATATTAAGAAAGAGATGTAAGATTTGTGAAAGAAGAGGTAATAAGTGAAAGATAATGTCTGAAATTTAGAAGAGGAAAGAAGTGAAAAGAAGCACTTATGTCTGCAAAAAAACAAACATAAACCTCTGCCCCCCCCCCCCCCCCCCCCCCCCCCGGCACAGACAAAAGAAGTGAAAAGAAGGAAAAAGTGCTTATTAGGAAAAAACAAACGACACCTAAATGTTTGTAGTTTTTTTTAGCACCTTGTATACTTTTTTTTTTTTCCTTTTTTTTTAATATTTGTGCATGCTGTAGCATTGCTTGTGTCTACATATTTGGGTTATATTTTTAGTGGGCCGGCTATATTTTTCTTTGGTTTTTGTTCTCAAGGCAACATTATCTAACCTACTTATTTGCAGCAACATTTTGTAACTCACTTATTTGCAACCCATGTTTAAACTCAATGGCGCCCGCGTGTTCAGCGGGACTTTTTGGCTTTGATTTGTGTATTTTTTGTGTGTCAGAATTTTCTAGAATTATAAAAGAAGTTATTGTATGAATTGTTCAAAATATGCGAAATGGAGATGTACGTGTATATAAGAAACGTACAAGGAGATTATATGCATTGTTCGGATGTACTTAACGTCTAATATTTATTAATTTTTTTTGCAACTTAAAGTCAACTTCATTTCTACCACATGTTGGCAAAATGGTATGAAATTACTCGTATATAAGCCTTGACCAAATCATAACAGCACTTGCACTGGTAACTTAGGGTTAAAGTTTAACACACTGCCACGTCAGCTTTAACATTTTCACCTTTAACTAAAAAAAAACACCCGCAATTATAACGCTCCCTTAACTCACCTTTAACTCAACTATTTTCAAAATCAACCCCTAAACTATAATTAATACTTCATTTAACAACTAACACGAATTTTAAACACGAATTACATTACTAATTAAAGTCAAAACACAAATTACATTAAACATTAAAGTTAAAACACAATACATGGTACGATTAATAGAAACTAAAACTACAAATTAATAAAATGAATCATCTGAAACATAACCCTCCTCACTAGAGGAGGACCTAAACTCTCCATCATAAAACTTTTCTTCCATAATATAGTTTACAGCCTATAGAACTGCTTTATTAGAGCAAACTGAGTAGTTTGTTTAGAACGCTTTATTAGGTGTGTGAGCCCTACCGAACCCATCTCATTTCACCCTTCCTATAAAGTTACCCATTTTAGCCCGTTGTCTGACCCACCCCCTTTACCAAGGCAATTATGAAATTGATCAGAAAGGCTGAAGGATGACATAAAACAGGGAATATACCTGACCAAGTCTCAACCGGTGGCTCACGGTAATGGAAGAACCAGTAAAGGGCTGCAAAACCAAGCAGTTTTTTGTGGAATGTCCTGCTGATCACTTTTCTTCTCAACTAGAAGATACATCTGCCAGTCGGGATCAGTACATCAACGGGATTGCTACCTGATACAGAAACAGTTGAAATGGAGAATTTAGCTCTAATATATGCAGATAATCATGCAAAACCACATAATATTTATTTATTTATCGAGAGCAGCTGAATGTTACCATCAACAAGGAGAAGGACAAATGCTACCAATCAACAGTAAAGAAGACTCATAGATTCGCCCTCGACGCAGACAACCTAATAATAACAGATAGGATTGAGCAACTGCATCTCAACATATTAAAACGCGATACATGCAAATAAAACACGACTTTTCAATAAACACTAAAGACCTCTATTATTTACCCTGCAAAACGTGAATCAGAAATGGTGGTAAACATGACATGACCTTTCATGTAAATGGTAAGTGTAACACAACACCTCAAGCTCATCAGCTTTTGAATCCTTTAACCCCTTGCTCTTCACAGATGACTGAAGTATTTTCCCATCTGAAATCATAGATCTGTACATCGACAAGCATCAAAAATCAGCCAAGATATCAAAATAAAAAGGGTGATAGGAATCAAATTAATGAACCCACGGAGACACTTTACATACTTGATATACTGATTTTCTGTGGAAAACGTTTTGAGGAAGTCATCTTTTGTCTCGGCAAGATTATCTGCAAAAATATTCTGCAGAAGAAAATGAGATGGTCATCAGCATTGCGCTACTACACACAAATAACAACCAACATGCAAAAGATGTGTAAGATGATCAACTGAAGAGAAGTTTTAAGATCCGTGACTCCTTTCCCAGCCTTTACCAGTGACATACAATATCAACCATTGAAAAGACACGAAGTCAAATTATGTACAGAAATCAGTCTTTAAAGAATGGAAACACGATTCAAAAAAATATAGTACACAATGTGTACTTACATCAGATGTGCTCTCAAAAGAAATATCAGCATATGCTTTAAATGATATGCTGCTGATCCAGACATTGATCTGCATTAATTTTGTACACATTAATACTAAAAACCAAAACACAATTTCTTTGCACGATAGAAAGATTATGAACAATGACGATCCATGAGCTTTGACTATGCATCCACTAACATAGCAAATATAATTTATTGAGTAATGCATAACAATAACACTTTATTTATTTTTTTATTATTACTATTTTTTATTTATTTTTTAGAGTAAATTGCAAAAATCGTCCTTGTGGTTTGGCCAAATTTCACGTTTGGTCCCTGTGGTTCATTAATTGCAAAAAACGTCCGGATTTATCACTGTTACATTCAGTTTTGGTCCCCCACCCATAACGCCGTGATTTTCCGGCCGTTACCTTTTGCACGTGATTGGCACAAGGGGGTAATTTGGTCTTTATACATTATATCAATTAAATAACCCCACCCATCCCAATTAAATACCCCACCCCACCCTTTTGATCTGCTATCAAGCATCATACCCAGAAATTCATAACACAAACACAAACATAATTTAAACCATAAATTCAGCTACAAGAAATCTGAACACTCAGCTACAACTAACATAACACAAACATGATCCATCTTTACCCAGAAATTCATCATACCATATCAAACAACTCCAAATCCATTTCTAAACCTATTCCATAATTTAAACCCTAGTGATTATTCAATCCAACTCCAAATCTCTAAACAACTAACAATATTCAACCTGCTAACATCATACAAAGTTTCTTAAACAACTAACAATATTCACCCTTGTGGTTCCGGATACCCTTTGGGTCTACACTCTCACACTCAATCATACCCTTGAATAATCACAACCCTATTTAGTCTCACTTAAACAAACCCTAATCTCACACCTCACACAATCCGCCTACCATAATCTAATATCCTCACCTTTTTCACTCGTTTTCCAGATCCATATAACTCATCTCATAATCTAATCAAGATAACTCGTTTTCCAGATCCAGATACACTGATTTCATCACACAACCCATCAGCAACTCTTCTCAATCTCATCTCTATCAAACAACCTCATCTCCAATATAACATCTTAAATCTGAATCAAACACAAACGCAGGATAACCTCACCGTTAGCTTGATGTAAGTTTCAACGCAAGTCGAATCAAGAAAGCAAGTTAAGGTTTCAAGATCCTTTGGAGGGTCACGGTAGGTTCTACTTGAAGTGTTGTTACGTTTTTGTTTGTTTGTTGTAGAACGAACCCAAGGAAAGAAGAAAATATGGTTTTTTTATTTCTTATCTTTTTGGTTCGGATATTAATTGTAGCGGAGTGTTCAACAATTTGATCTGTGAATACCACGAATTAATGAGCTGAGATCGTTTGATTTTTTTTTTCATTTACGTGAGTCTTGAGGTGTAGAGGTTGGTTAGATATGTGATAGGTAGTCATGGATTTGGTTTTGTTTTGGGACTTGATGTGGTATGGCAGTGGTTGCTTCGTCTTAATCTAAGTCTTTTTTTTTTTTTTTTTTTTTTTTTTTTCCTTTTCGTTTTTGTTTCGGTTTGGCAAGGATTTGACTGTTGATAGAATAAAACTGAAGTCAACGAGTGTTATGGTATTTTGGTTGATGGTCTTGGTCAAACTGGTCTCTTCTTCTTCTTCTTCATGTTTTTTGGTCAAACTGCTAACATCATACCCTTGAATAATCACTAGGGTTTAAATTATGGAATAGGTTTAGAAATGGATTTGGAGTTGTTTGATATGGTATGATGAATTTCTGGGTAAAGATGGATCATGTTTATGTTTGTGTTATGAATTTCTGGGTTTGATGTTTGATAGCAGATCAAAAGGGTGGGGTGGGGTATTTAATTGGGATGGATGGGGTTATTTAATTGATATAATGTATAAAGACCAAATTACCCCCTTGTGCCAATCACGTGCAAAAGGTAACGGCTGGAAAATCACGGCGTTATGGGTGGGGGACCAAAACTGAATGTAACAGTGACAAATCCGGACGTTTTTTGCAATTAATGAACCACAGGGACCAAACGTGCAATTTGGCCAAACCACAAGGACGATTTTTGCAATTTACTCTATTTTTTATTTATTTATTTATTTATTTTGACATTTATACAAGTGCAAAGACCCCAAATAATATATGAGTAGCATATGCCAGAAACCACATATTAAATAACTTAAATATCGATAAGTTGGATAATAATGATATATACCTTTAAGCCTTGGTAGCCGTATAATTTTCCATCTTCTTCAAAAAAGATACTTAGGTCAACAGGTCCAATGGGGAAGCTTTCTGGAGATCCCACTTCCTCTTCTTTAGAAACTGAAATTTAATATACGAAGACATCATCAGGGCTAAGACAAGCTCAGACAGAGTTACAAACTACGAAATCCACTTAAAAACAAGATAAACAAAAAGATACAAAGAATAAACACATCTTTAGCCACTAAGCAACTAGCCAAACATACCAATAGTCATTTATACCTCTATACGTATATACATCCTGATAAACAAACTTCCAATATTTGAGAACAGCAACTCCAATTAAAACCTTGAACATCAAAAAAGTGTATCAATGCGCAAATCCAAATTGATAATTGCCACAAAATTATACTAGAAGGGGTGGTTGTGGATTGCAAATTTTCAGCTTACGCTCTATAAGCACTTCAAAATAAGCACCTACCATTCTACCAATGTGATAATTGCATAAGCTCAAGCAGTCCAAACACTTGAAGATGTATTTTTCACTTTTAACAACACAATATGCATTCCCAAACACCCTCTAATCAAATCTAACTTTATATCAACTCTAAAAAGTAAAATTTCTTTAAATTTAAGTATCTTAGCCCTAATATTTATATATCAAAACCTCAATAGCAAATTTACATTTTGAAAGACTACTAACTATTCCAACTTCGACAGCACATCCAAACACCTTCTATAGTATTAACATGCAATTCTGAAACAATTACTGCTTTATAGTTAGTAATGATAATTATGTAATTTTACATCTACTCTATAAAGTCATTTTCCTCCTTTAGACGCATGACAACTGAGATAAAACCAAAATTCTACGCGTTAATTTGTTTCAAGCATCAACCTTAATTCACTTCAACTCGCCTCTAATCAGTCAATATCTACACAAATTAACATCTAATCAGTCAATATCTAATTTCAGCACATAATCAGTTGTAAACAACATAACTGCTAATAAGCACACACAGAGCTGTAAATAACATAACTATCTAATCAGCAGAAAATTCAAAATAATATGCAAACAACACATAATCAGTTGTATTATACCTAACTTGATAACGGCGACGACGATTGAAGAAGATGGTGCCGGAGTTAGGGTTTCGGTGGTGGTCGATAATGACGGTGGAGATGATTAGGTTGACGACGGAGTTAGGGTTTCGACGGTGGTGGTGGTGGTGGTCGATAACGATTAGATGAGTGGATCGGCCGTTTGGTTCATATTGCGAGCGATTAGTTTGAAGAGGTTTTGCTCTTTATTTGAGTGTGGGTGCCATCTCATATTTTTTCTCAGTGGAAAAATAAGTATAATTGCATTGTTTTATTAAAATATTAATTAATCTCATATTTTTTCTCAATGGAAAAATAAGTGGTTGTTTGTCCTTTGGTATGTAAATGATGTCTTCTCATCATCTTATTTATCTTTTTTACTTGATAAGAAGAATAAATCTAAGGGTATCAAGATGGTTTATAAGAAAAGTTTATAAAAAGATGAAGAGGTTGGTAATATTTTTAACCATAGTGGACATCTATTTAGTGCTTACATGACATGAAAATGTCCAATATCTTAAAGTTGTTCATAATTTGAGTTATTTGATATATTTATAAAGCTTTAACAAGTTTATCTATAGTAAAAATATGTTTATGCATCTAAAAGGTTTATGTATTTGTGATGTGGCATAATCATAAACCTTTGTAAAGGTTTATCATAGTTGATGGCTTGATGCTCTAAGGATATCTGTTAAATTATGAACTTATCAAAATTTATTAAAACTAATCTATCAGGTATTTCTAATATGTCCAACTCAATTTTCCTCAAAACATTTTTTCCTTTTTTCTAAATGCTCTTGAAATAACATTTTACTATATATAATAGAATATTCTTTTAGACCATAAGTCACCAAACACTATTTACTACTTATTTTACCGTTACTTACTACTTATAAGCAATCCCAAAATCTCATATTTGTCATATATCTAATGAACCAATCTTAGCCATTCATTTTTCATCAAAATTAATAAAAAAACTATTTTTCACTTTTAAAAAAAAAAACATATCTTACAAATGGTAAATCTTCAAGCTATGAAAAATACACCATCGTGATAAGAATTAAATTATCTTTCTATAGATATACACTTCTATATACTTTCGACGAATTTTTATTTTTCAAAATTTCCGACGAGAAAAATCACATGTGATTTGAAAAAATCACATGTGATTCATTTTAAAAATCACATGTGATTTTTCCGAATCACATATGATTTTTTTTTGCGAAAATTTTGAAAAAAAAAAATAGTCGAAAGTATATAGAAGTGCATATCTATAGAAAGATAATTTAATTCTCGTCGCGATAAAATGATTTTTTTTTGCCTAACGATTAACGGTTTGCAAGATATTTAATTTTTTTTAAAATGGTGAAAGTTTATTTATTATTATTTTTTATTTTTTATTTTGATCAAAAAATCAATGGACATGATTGGTTTATTGGATCTATGACAAATATGGGATCTATATTGATCTCAACTCCTATACTAATGGAAATTAAGAATTTGTATCTATGTGTAGAAAATATATATGAAGGATGTTGGGATTCAGAACTAAATGTGTATGCCTCAATTGTTGGAAACATTTTACAAGTATCTTTCCTATATATACAGGCATGTAGGTGTATATCCGATTGTATGCATGCAACTCGATTTGTTTGGTACTAGACGAGTACCGTGTATAGCAACGAGATTTTATAGCGGCATATAGTTGCAATGATATTTTGGTTATGTGTTTTGTGTAACCATAATATCACTATAACTACTACCGTTATAAAATCTCGTTGCTATGGATGGTGTATCTCATTTCTTGAAAATTTAAGAATTTTGATAACTTTAAACTAGTTAAGGAAACTTAATTAATTAAAATTATTTATGTTAATACAAATATCGTCCCAAAAACGTTATTTATATTTTACGATCTTTACTTAGTTTTGTTAATGACAAATACAAGGTTTATTTTTTAGCAAATCATAAATACAAGCTAAAGTCTTTTTAGAACAAATTTATATTTCACAAGATCACTAGAATTTACATTTTATACATTTACATGTTTATTTCTTAAAATGGAAACTTTATTTTTCAAAAGTTAGGATGACATCATGGCATGCATCATGTACACAATCTTGGTAAGATTTTGTGATATTTTGTTTAGATCTTCAAGCCAAAGAGTTGACATTTGAAGATATGGAAAGATATGGCAAGATTTGAAGATCTCGTAGCTGGCCTGACACGGCGGATCCAAATGGATACAAAGACGGATCCAAGTTTTGGGATCCGCCGGATCCGCCGCCTGTTGCTCAGCTTTGCCTATAAATAGCAAGCTGATCATTTGGCCATTCTTATCACTCATATAGCTTAAATACATACTCATTCATTTATTAACCCATATCATTCATTCATTCATTTGATCTTTCCTTTTGTAGCAAAGGGATCAAGCATACAAGGATGAACGTTCTGTCGTTATCCGTTTAGCTTAGCCACTGTGTGATCTTGTACTAGTTTACATATCATTGTTTGTATCATTTATATCAGTAGAGTGAGGTTAGTGTTTTAGTACTTAAAACACAAAGAGTGTTGGGAGTGGTTGTACCCTTGTAAAGAACCAAACGGGAGTGGTTGTACCCTTGTGAAAGAACCAACGGGAGTGGTTGTACCCTTGTAAAGAACCCGGTGTTTAGCTTAGTACCGGATAAAGATTAAGCGACGTGTAAAGGTTTTCTCCGCCTAGAAGGGAGCTTGTTTCTTAGTGAAGAAAAACTCTCGAGTTAGAGGCTCGAGGAGTGGAGTAGGGCAAGGAAGAGAGTCCTTGTAGCCGAACCACTATAAACAACTGTGTTGTGTGGTTTGATCTTTCCTCTCTTTACTTATTTACTTATATTACTTGTTTGTGTGATTGATTGTTTACTTTACTTTGAAATCACGATAAGTCACAAAGAGAATTAATTTTAAACGATAAAACTATTCAACCCCCCTTCTAGTTTTCCACAATTGGTACCAGAGCGGCGTTACTCAAGATTTTCAAAATATATTGTATTTTAAAAACTTGAAACGATCAATGGATTTTGAAAACTTTAAAGAAGGGCAATCTATGCAAAGACCACCTCTATTTGAACCAAATTGTTTCATATATTGGAAAAATCGCTTTGAGATATATGTGAAGTCAAAGGACATAGATCTGTGGTATATTATTGTAGAGGGTGACTATAAGCCCATTAGTAATGATATTTCAGGTGGTCGGGATATAGGTACTTCTTTTATTCGTCACAGTGATGAGCAAAAGAAGTTGATTGCCAAAAATAATGAAGCCAAAATGATGCTTTACAATTCTTTACCTAAGAAAGAATATGAAAGAGTTTTTATGTGTAAAACGGCTAAAGATATTTGGCAATCACTAGTTATCACTCATCAAGGGAACTCACAAGTCAAAGATAACAAAATTGATCTTCTTGTTCAACAATATGAACAATTTGTTATCTCTGAAGATGAGACCATTGATAGTGCGTTTGCTAGGTTTAATACTATTATTACATCTCTTAAAGCACTTGATGAATCTTTTTCTAGTAAGAATTTTGTCAGGAAATTTCTAAGAGCACTCCACCAGAAGTGGAGAGCAAAGGTGACAACTATTGAAGAATCTAAGGAACTTTCAAGTATGACACTGGACGAGCTCATAGGAAACCTCAAATTTCACGAAATGGTGATGGAAAAAGACTCAGAAATAGTTAAAGGCCAGAAGGAGAAAATGAAGTTCATTGCCTTGAAAGCTAGAGTTGAGTCAAGTGATGAAGAGTCTTGTTCTAGTAGCGAAGACGAAGAATATGCCATGGCTGTAAGAGATTTCAAGAAATTCTTCAGGAGACGAGGAAAATTCGTCAGACCACCTCGTGAAGAAAAGAAATCCGTCCGAAAAGACCGTGATGATAGAAAAGGAAAAGTAGATAGGAAGTGTTATAGGTGTGGAGACTCTAGTCACTTAATAGGTGAATGTCCAAAGCCTCCAAAGAACAAGTCTCAAAGAGCCTTCGTCAGTGGAGCTTGGAGTGATAGTGAAGGAGATGATGACGAGCCTAAGAACGACGAAGTTGCTCTCATGGCTCATGACACAGAAGAGGTGTGCTTAAAAGTTGAATTAGAACCTGATGAGTGGATCAAAGATAGTGGGTGCTCAAGGCACATGACGGGAAACAAAATCCTTTTTCTCAACCTACCAAGTGTACGACGGAGGTAATGTCACATTCGGTAGCAAACTTAAAAGTAAAATCATCGGAAAAGGTACGATCTCTCATGACTCTCTCTCTATTGATGATGTTGCTCATGTAGATAATTTAGGTTTTAACTTGCTTAGTATAAGTCAATTGTGCCGCAAAAAGTATAACGTCCTTTTCAGTGAAAATAGAAGTAAAATACTTAAAGACGGCATAACTGTAGGAAAAGGTGTTTTGAAGAATAACGTTTACGTTATGAAACTCGACAAAACACCTAAAGACAAGCTTTATCTCACTTCTTTAGACGATAACTCAACTCTATGGCATCGACGCTTAGGTCACGCCAATATGAGGTTAATTCAATCCTTATCATCTAAGGAACTCGTTAGGAACCTGCCCAAGTTGAAATATGACCAACACTTTTGTGATGCTTGCAAAATAGGAAAACAAGTTCATAATAGCCATAAGGCTAAAAACATGGTGTCAACATCTAGGTGTCTAGAATTATTACATATGGATTTGTTTGGTCCATCCGCTATACAAAGTTACGGAGGAAACTTCTATACTTTGGTAATAGTAGATGATTACTCTAGGTATACATGGACTAAGTTTTTGAAAACTAAAAATGAAGCATTTGATAAATTTGAAATCTTAAGTAAGAAAATTCAAAATCAAATAGGAAGTAACATAGTATCAATTAGAACTGACCATGGTCGTGAATTCGACAACGAAATTCAATTCGGAGCTTTTTGTGATGCCAATGGCATAACTCATAATTTCTCGGCTCCTCGAACCCCTCAATCTAACGGTGTGGTAGAACGCAAAAATAGGACAATTCAAGAAATGAGTAGAACCATGTTAAATGAACAAAACATACCTCAAAAGTTTTGGTGTCACGCTGTAGATACATCTACATATATTCTAAATCAAGTTCTAATTAGACCATTCTTGACAAAGACTCCATATGAGTTATACAGAGGCAAAAAGCCTACTTTAGGATATTTTAGAGTGTTTGGAAGCAAGTGCTTCATTTTAAACACAAAGGATTATCTCACCAAGTTCGACCCAAAGTCGTATGAAGGTGTATTTCTTAGATACTCACAAACTAGTAAAGCATATATAGTTTTGAACAAAGAAACCTCAAGAGTCGAGGAATCGTTGAACATAACATTCGACGAAAGTCCACCTCCCTCTAAGACATCACCTTTGGTAGATGATGACTTTGTTGAAAGTCAAATGGTTGAAAATATAGAAAATGTTGAAAATGTTAAAGAAGATGAACCAGTAAAAAGTAATTTAGTCAACATCAAAGAAACAAAAAGTCATCCATTAGAAAACGTCATAGGAAAACTTAATGAAAGAACATTAAGATCTAAAGCTCAAAATGAAAGTAATTTCTTTTGTTTTGTTTCAACAATTGAGCCTAAAAATATAAATGAGGCTATAAAAGATGAATCATGGGTTATTGCTATGCAAGAGGAATTAAATCAATTTGTTAGAAATGACGTTTGGACACTAGTTCCACAACCTAAAAATCAAACCATAATCGGTACAAAATGGGTGTTTAGAAATAAAATTGATGAAAATGGCATAGTATCTAGAAACAAAGCTAGGCTAGTAGCACCAAAAGCTTGGTATGATCGACTTAAGACCTTCCTAGTTGACCATAAGTATACCATGGGCCTAGTAGACAATACTCTCTTCACCAAGAAAAAGGGATCACATATTATCATCGTCCAGATATATGTGGATGACATTATATTCGGCTCAACTTGTCAAGAGTTATGCGACGATTTCTCAAAAATCATGCATGACGAGTTTGAAATGAGTATGATGGGGGAACTAAACTTTTTCTTAGGTCTCCAAATAAAACAATTAGAAGATGGGATATTCTTCAACCAATCAAAGTATATCAAAGATATGCTTAAGAAATTTGGTCTTGAAGACTCAAAACCTATGAAAACACCCATGTCCTCAGAAACCAAACTCACAAAGGATGAAGAAAACAAATCCGTAGATAGCACTAAATACAGAGGAATGATTGGTAGTTTGCTCTATCTTACGACTAGTAGGCCGGACATTATGTTTAGTGTTTGTCTATGTGCACGTTTTCAAGAAGATCCCAAAATATCTCATCTTGAAACCGTTAAACGGATATTTAGATACATTAAAGGCACTACACATTTAGGATTATGGTATCCCAAAGGGACAGGTGTAGAAACCATAGTGTATGCCGACTCAGACCATGCCGGTGACTATGTTGATAGGAAAAGTACTAGTGGTATTTGTACTTTTGTAGGACATTGTCTCACCGCATGGTTTGCTAAGAAACAAACAGCCCTCGCCATATCAACAACTGAAGCCGAGTACATGTCAGCAGGAAAAGCTTGCCAACAAGCACTATGGATGAAACAAGCTCTCGTAGACTATGGAATTATACTCAACGACATTCCCATTCTTTGTGACAACAAAGGAGCTATCGATCTTAGCAAAAACCCAGTCCAACATGCTAGAACCAAACACATAGAAATACGTCACCACTTCCTTCGTGACAATGTTCAGAAGGGAAACATCTCAATTGAGAAAGTTTCCTCAAAGGACAACATTGCCGATATCCTCACAAAACCTCTCAAGAGAGAACCTTTCAACTATCTTAGACTTGGTTTAGGATTAATGGAACCTAATGAATAGATTAAACGTTAGCTCAAACCTTAGATTAACCAAACACGGCAAAAACCCAACCTGAGTTCTGATCCTGCGGATCTAAACGACAAAAAGGGTGGAACCCTTGTTTGGGATCCGCCGGATCCGTCATCTGCTGAGGCAGTCTATATATATCAAACAAATACCCTGTACTATTCATCACTCTCTCCAAAATATATCACCCACTAGAATACGACCCATAATTCACCAAACTCAAAAATTAGGCCATCTTTCTCAACCAAATTGAGCTCTAAACATCACTGTAAGTATCCTTATCATGTTTACATTCCTGATTTGCGTCTAGGATTTCTATTTCATGCACAAAACCAAAACTTGGGGTTATGCATAATTCTTGAAAAATCATGAAGCATATTTGCTAAATTGCATAACAAATCATGTTTTTCATAGTTAGGAATTGCATCTTGTAGTACATTGTCATTATTCATCAAAAACCCCATGAGAAATTTTTTGCTAAAATCTTCTCACGACTAGGAAAAACGGTTTTTGAACATTGTTCATACAAATACAAAAACGTTATGTTTTAAGCATCACTTGCATAATGTCTCTTGAATGCTAATGGGAATACATAATTAATATGTATTTTCGGGTACATTCAATCATAGCTACATTGAAGTAGGAGCGTTTGGGTTATCTCTCGTTTTATCATAAAACTTGCATAAACATAATTTTCATGCATCAAAAGGAGTCGAGATAACCGCACCTCCACATTGTCCCCATGTAGGCACACACTAGACATATATACGTATTTTTGATAATTTCAACTAAACTATATATTTTTCGTGTCCAGGATAACTATGCCTCCCGCAACCAATTACGATCACAAAAAGACCATCGATTACCTTCCCAAACACCACAAAAGCAAGGGTCTCACCGAAGCCCAAGTCAATATATTCAAAGCCTTAGAAAAATGATACGTCCATGAGGGTAGGGTTGTAGACTCCTCATTCTATAAAGATACCAATCTTCGCGAGCAATTGGCCGCGATTCATTTCGATTGTCTTTTAGACATTGATAAGCCTATCATTCCTAGGTTCATTCTTGAGTTCTATGCAACCATAGGTCTTAGTTCAAGTGATAATGGTCTTATGAGCATTCACTTTATTTTCAATGGAACCTTCTTCAATATTCCTTTAGATCAATTTGGTGATGTCTTAGGAGTTCCAAATTATGGAACATGTGTCTACTCCGATAAATGGTCTTTGACAATTTTAGAATCCAACTTTGGTAGAACGGCACCTTATGCCACACCTTTGACCGACAAAGAAACCATTAGGGAGCATCTCTTCTTACCTAGGAACAACCAAACGAGGTTGCATCGAGGTCGTCAAGTAGCTAGAGATCCTTTTGCCATGGAACTCAATGAGCTAAGGCCCGAGTTTAGGAAGTTAGAAGATGTTTTGAGAGCTAATGTCATTAGCACGGTAGGGAATCGAGATCATATCAACGCATGTCTTTGTTATATGATGTATTGTGTGTCAACCCATCAACCGTTCAATCTTGCATACTATATCGCCAAGCGAATGGCTGATATTCCATTTCAAACTACCACCGCAATGCCCTACGAGATGCTCTTGACCCGTCTCTATAGAGCCTTTGAACCCATTCCTAGAAATGCCTTAGGTTTTGTTCCCAACTACGAAGAGATTCCACACACCTTTTTTGCTCTAAGTGATTATAGGGTAGCGGTTGACAAAGGCAAACGTCCTCATCCTCAAACATCACCATCATCATCATCATCATCAATGAGTGACGATGATGGCTTGCCAAACTCTAGGAGCGCTCCACCGGAGTACTTGAGTCAACTTCCACCGATCACGAATGAATCAGCGGAATTCAAGCAAACCAAAGGAATGGTGAAGAATTTGGGGCATTGGATCATGAAACTTCACAAGGGTATGAAGAAATTGAGCAAGAAGTTCAAGTGAGAGGAGTGTTTGGAATTAGACGTTATTAGACAATGATGTGTTAAACATGTATGCTTCTTAACTTATTATGGTAGTACTTGACTTGTATATGAACTAACTCAGATTTGCAGGTCGATAACACTTAGTGTTATCAATTTTTCGAGAATAAGCCAATGTTTGGCTTAACTCCATTTAAGGTAAGATATGATGATCGGATTAAACTATGTGCAAACGTATGTTAGTATTCATGTTTTTAGCTTTATTCCACTTCATATTAGCTATTACATACGTTATAGGAGAATTTTCGGGTTTTGGTCGAAAAATGCGAAATTTAACATGTTCTCTGTTTGTTTTAGCACATTCGGATGACGGATCTGGCGGATCCCAGATTTTGGATCCGCCTAGTATACTCTTTGGCTCCGCCAATCCTGAACCTGCAGATCTGGCGGATCCAAAAATTTGGATCCGTCTTTGTTATCGATTGGATCCGCGGGCTTCAACAGTAACTTTTCCAAAAAATTCCCGACACTTAGATTTTGTTTTGTAGCTCTTTTAGATTATATTCACTGATCATTAATCTCTCTAGAATAATTTAGGAACTCTTAGAACCCTAAGAACTCAATTTCCCACCAAAATTTGAATTTTCAAATTTTACATGTGAGTTACCTTTCTAATACAAGCAAGGAACCTGTTAGCTTTAAAACCTCAGACTGAACGAAGTAATGAAGTCACGAATCAGGAGTTAAGAACATTCTTTGAAGAAACTGGTATCACTCACCAGACATCAGCTGTTAGAACTCTACAGCAGAATGGGGTAGTTGAAAGAAGAAACAGAACTCTTGTGGAAGCTGCTCGCACAATGCTGATTTATTCCAGTGCTCCGTTATTCTTATGGGCTGATGCTGTCTCTACTACTTGTTTTACTCAAAACCGATCCCTAATCCATCCAAGATTCAATAAAACCCCATATGAACTTGTCAACAACCGAAAACCCGATATCTCTTACCTACATGTATTTGGTGCTTTGTGTTATCCAACAAATGACAGAGAAGATCTGGGGAAGTTGAAAGCTAAGGGCGATATTGGAATCTTCATTGGTTATTCGGAAAACTCGAGGGCATTTAGGGTGTATAACAGGAGAACGAAAAAGATCATGGAGACGATGAATGTGAAGTTTGATGAAATTTCATAAATGGCTTCAGAGAGACTCGCTTAGAACCCGCGCTTAACCCGATGACTTCCGAACATATCAGTTCGGGACTCGCACCTCAAGGAGCTCAATCAATTCATAACGAACAACCCACAAATCAGGAACTGGATAATTTCTTTGAGTTTATGTATGATGAATACTATGGTGGCGCTTCAAAAAATGCATCTAACCAACATTCCGCTGCACCCACTCAAAATCAACAACCACAACCACCACCACCACCACCAAATCAAGATGCATCTACAACATTCGAAGCTGGCGTACCAACCCCCTCAACATCAACATCATCTACATTTACTCCACCATCTCCAGTAATTGAAATTGTTCTACCAAGAATTGATGAGCAAGAACAAAATAATGTTGTGTTAGACGAAAAAGTCTTTGAAAACCCGTTTGGAACGGAATCTGCTGAATCATCTTCCAGATTACATGAACCGTCTAACACGCATTCATTCAGTCCAAGGTACCCTTCAACATTACAGTGGACAAAAGACCATCCAATTGAACAGGTTATTGGTGAACCCTCAAGACCAATTCAGACGAGAAAACAACTAAACACCGATTATGACATGTGCATCTATGTCTGCTCAGTGAGTCTCATAGAACCTAAGAACATTCGGGAAGCAATGGCAGATAATGCCTGGATTGAAGCGATGCAGGAAGAACTTCTTCAATTTCAAATCCATTACACCTGGGATTTAGTTCCAAGACCAATTGACAAACTAGTCATTAATCTTAAATGGTTATGGAAAAACAAAAAGGATGAAGAAATGGCAGTAATTCGCAACAAAGCTCGTCATGTGGCAAAGGGATACAGACAAGAAGAAGGGATAGATTTTGAAGAGTCATTCGCACCAGTTGCAAGGCTTGAAGCAGTCAGGATTTTCTTAGTTTATGCGGCTCACAAGAACATCACGGTTTATCAGATGGACATCAATACGGCGTTCTTGAATGGTACCCTGAAAGAAGAAGTGTACGTGAGTCAGCCAGATGGATTCGTTGATAAAGATCATCCGGAATACGTCTACAAGCTAAAGAAAGCAATCTATGGTTTGAAACAAGCCCCACGGGCGTGGTATGACGAGTTATCATCTTTCTTGATGTCAAATAATTTCTCCAAAGGAACAATTGATCCGACCTTGTTTACAAGAAAATACAAAAATGATATTTTGATTGTTCAGATTTATGTGGACGACATAATTTTTGGGTCCACTAATTCGACACATTCAAAACATTTTGAAAATCTCATGAAAAGCAAATTTGAAATGTCCATGATGGGTGAATTAAAATTCTTTTTAGGCTTACAAATTCATCAATCCCCACGTGGTATTTTTCTAAATCAGGCTAAATATACAATTGAGATTTTGAAAAAACATGGAATGGATAATTGTGACTCTGTTGGAACTCCAATGGTCACTTCACCCAAAATAGGCGCTGACCTATATGGGAAACCCATGGATCCAAAGAAATATCGGAGCATGATTGGGTCTCTCATGTACTTAACTGCTAGCCGACCAGATATTCATTTTGCTGTTTGCTTACTTGCACGATTTCAGGAAAGGCCTACCGAACTTCACCTCCAAGAGGTTAAACGGATCTTTCGGTACCTACGAAGAACCATTAACATGGGACTTTGGTATCCGAAGGATTCGGAGTTTACACTAATAGCATTTTCAGATGCAGACCATGCCGGTTGCCAAGTTACAGCAAAGAGTACATTAGGCGGAGCACAATTTTTAAGAGAAAAGCTAGTAGCCTGGTCATCAAGGAAACAAGATTGCACTGCTTTATCAACAGCAGAAGCCGAGTATGTGTCTCTATCTGCGTGTTGTGCCCAAGTTCTATGGATGAGGACACAACTAACAGATTATGGTTTCTCTTTCGACCGCATACCTTTGTATTGCGACTCGAAAAGTGCCATAGCCATCTCGTGCAATCCAGTGCAACACTCGAAGACCAAGCATATTAGAGTCCGCTACCACTTCATAAAGGAACACGTTGAAGAGTGTACTGTTGAATTGTTTTTCGTGAAGACTGAATATCAACTCGCCGATCTATTTACTAAGGCCCTCCCAAAAGAGCGGTTTGAAAACTTAGTTCGTCGAATTGGAATGCGAAGCCTAACTCCCGAAGAGTTAGAAAGTCTTCTCGAATCTTCTTGATTTATATCAACAAGCTTCGCATGTAAATATTTTTGTAAATATATACTTTTTCAAAAACAAAAATATAAAAATAGAAAATTTCAAAAAGACATAAAAAATATAAAACTCAAAAACCAAAAATATTCTTCTCACAACATGTCTCTCGTATAATTGATATTCTGTACGTATCTAGAAATGTCATTCAACAATGATACGGGCATGTACAGATGCTTGAGCGAGAGTTCTTTTTTATGTTTTTCTAAAACATGTCGTTTCTCAAATTTTTCTTCATAACGGCTTTCGTGCATTTCAGTACGAAACCTGCGCTACATTGAATGACTTCTGATTATTTCCGATCAGGACTCGCAATGTTAATGGCAAAAAGCTAAACCCGTGAGCACTTAATCAAAATTGTTTCAAAAAGATTTTTCAAAATCTTTCTATAAATTTTGTGCTCACATCAACTCCCTCTAAGACCCTTAAATGCTTTTAAACTCAAACGTTTAATTATATGCTTTGTTTAAGGGGGAGTATAAAAAGAAAAATGTTCCGTTTTCATGCTAAAATCAGTCCGTCTCTCCTCAAAAAGTTTCATTTTAATCAACTGTTTTCAAAAATACCACCTCATGCTATTTTTGAGGGGGAGATTAAATGTTTATTAGATATAAGAGGGAGAGGACGTGATTAAAATGTGATAAAAAAGTTTCATGGTTTGAATCTCAAGACACAGTTATAACCCTCGAATTGACAAAACTAAATGTCCGTTATCGAAAAGACTTGTCCTGGACGGGTAATAATTTCAAGCTGGTTTTCCAGTGATGTAAGCGTGTCTCGCAAAGGACTTGTCTGAGTAGAATGTACCAATTCGAGAGATGATCTTTGAATATGACCGGGACGGGTAATAATTTCAAGCTAGTCTAACTAGTGATGTAAGCGTGTCTCGCGAAGGTCATGTTCATTGAAAATCGATCATTTCAAATGTGCGAACTCTACCCAACATGTGCAATTTATTTCAAAAATGCATGAGCACATGTGAAGGGGGAGTGTTTCAAAAATGCAAAACTCTTGTTGGTCCACAAATTGTAAGTGGATCTCTAAGTAGTCTTGAATACCTAGTAGATGGTTAGGATAAATTCGAACCAATCTAAGTGAGAAACCCTAGGTGATTGTTGTTGTTAATGCGGAATCTTAACAAGAACAATGAAGAACACACACAGAGATATCTCTAACTCCGTATATTGATTTTAATCACAATAGTGAACTCGTACAACTCACACACTAAACTAACAATCTTTAGGGATCCTTTTATAACACAAGGAAACCCTAATACTAACCGACTCAGAAGATATTCACAAATCTTCTATAAAGATACTTACACGTTTTGTATCTTTTCCTAACTTATCTCTAACAGACTTTCCTAACTTCACGACCAGACTTAACATTATAAGTCAACCAGACTTAAACATACTACCAGACTTAACTTTGCATTACCAGACCTAATTACAAAGACAGACCTAACTCTGACATACTACCAGACCTAAGTTGTCTTCTCTTGATTCGTATCATAATTCCCAACAATCCTCCCCTAACTTGATCTTCATGCTCCATGAACTTCAAGTTCTTCTGATTAAGCCTTCTGAGGATTGAATCTTGAACACTTTGAATTGTATTTAGGTCTTGATCCTTTCTAGCAGCTTGAATCTTGATAAGCTCTTCTGATATGGTCTTTGCAGCAACATTGACTATATGTACATCAAATTCATTTAAGTTCCAGACTATTCTCATCACTTCCAAATGTGTTACCATCTGTGAGAGGTGAATCATTGAAAATGTAATGGATTTGAAATCTCTTTACCAATAGCCATTACCACTGGAGTAGCCAATGTTTTGGTGTGTAAGACCATGGTACATTAATAACCATATGATTTTTAGCAAATCATCAGCTTATCAACGGATTTGTTAAGTCTTTACCAAAAGCCGTTTGCTTCTGGACTAGTCAATTCTTTAATGGAAAATCATCTCATCATGGTGAATTGATTACCATTTATGGTTTTCCTCAGCCTTTACCACAAGCCATAACCTTGTGGGCTAGCCAACTCTTCACTTATCTTAGATATGGTGAGTTGAATACCATACAATTTTTGGCAAATTGTCAGCCATAAACGGATTTGAGTAATCTTTACCTGTTAGCCGTTTGCTCAGGATTAGCCAGTCCTTGTGTTGATGAGACAAGGTGGACTGATAACCTTTTGATGTGTTAGTGCAAAGCACCTCCACCAAGTGAGAAGTTCCAATAGTCTCACTTAACAACTTGTGAAAATTCTTTCAAACACTCTTAAGCTACATCCTTCAAAGACTGCCTCTTAATTAAATCCAATAACATCTCATATCCTTCATCCTTTTTACCAGTATACAACTTTTTGCTCATCATTTCCTTGCAAACACTTGATGATAAAGGATATTCCACTTCTGCAAGCATATAAATATCAACATTCTTTAATGAAACACAATGTACCTTGCAGGTATGAAAGTATCTCCAGCTGACAATGTTTTGCTCTTCAGGAAGTTTCCACACTATATCTGACTCAGTAGGTGGCTCAAACATCACCTTCAAATTACCCCAAAAGACTCTTTCAAATTCATCTTCAGGTGGATGATCTCCATATTTAATGTTTACCAACTGATAAAGTTCCTGAAGATCCTCCCTATTCACATCATTTAGAATTCCAGCAAAATTCATATAAACAATGTCAGAATTATTCTCCCTTATTATTTGATATGCAGCTCTTTCACCAGTCATGATTAATTGATACTTGACAACCTTAGTTGGTTCCTTTGTGCTTTCAATAGTCCCCATGGTGGCTCCTTCAGATGAAGGTTCTTCCTCTAATTCCTCTTCAACAACCACTTTCTTGGATTTACTTTTTCTTTCCAAACCTTTTCTTCTTTGAAACACAATAGGCTTTATTACTTTAGCTTGCACTTCTTCTGTTGACTTTCCAGCTTCAGGTTGTATATCAATCATTTTATCAGGTTCAATGATCAGTTCAGTCTCTTTAGCCTTTCTACCCTGAAAACAATATTTCTGCACATCATCATAATCAATAGCTTTGTATCCTTGATCTCTTTCAAATGCCTTGAGATATGCTACTTGAATTTCCTCATATGACTTCCCTTTCATCTGTTCCAAAGATAGATGCATTTGATTCTTAAGATACATCTTCATATCATGTTTCTTTTCTGCCATAGACATCTTCTTGGGAATCTTTGATTTCTTCTGAAGCTTGAACTTTTCTAAGAATCCACCCAATGTATCATCATTATTTCTTGCATTTATGAAGTCAGCTAACTGTTTGGCTCGTTCATCAGTAGTTAAACCTTCAATAGTTAGAAGCTCCTCATACTTTGCTCTCACTTCATCATCAACATTGAGCAGCTTTGTAAATTCATCAGATTCTTCAGCCAATTGTCTTGCATAAACTGCATCTAGCTTCTTTTGTCTTTCTTCTTCAGCAATATCTTGTGCCTTAATCCTCTCAATTGCAGCCTCAGATGCTAGTTCTTCTCTTGTTTTTCTCTTAGACTTCTTTGGCTTTGAAGTTTCATCCACAACCTGCTTTCCCTTTCTTAGTGCAGATTGTTGCTCTTCATTACCAGAACTAAGTTCATTAACAGACTTTTCTTCACCAGACTTTTCATCAGATATTGTCCCAAACTTTTCAATCTCTTCCTCAACAGACAAAATTAACCTTCTTCTTTTCCTATCCTGTTTAATTTTGCCCATTGATTGAGCCAAAGTCTCTGCTACTTCCAGTGTCTTTGGACTGATGGTGGTGACATTATCTTGAACTAGAGGTTCTTGAACTGGTGTTTGAAGAATATTTTCTTGTTCTTGCTCCAAATTCCTCCCCTGTTTGGAAGAATTTTCAGCTTCACCTTCCTCATCATCAAAAGAAACACCCTTTTTCTTCATTGCCACTCCCATTTTCTTTACTTTCTGCACCAAAGTCACATAAGCTTTTCTGAGTGCCTCATTAGACTTTTCCAAAATGGCAATCTTCTTTTGCAGTTGAGGAACTATGATAAGAAGATTTTCCACATTTATGGGTGCAGGTTCCTCCTCCCTTGCAGGACTTGGAACATTTGGTTGTGAAGGTGAAGATTGTTGGATAGGTGAAGGTAATCTTGCAGCAGATGGTGAGGGATCTGGTTGAGATGATGGAGTTGGGGTAGATGTAGGTGTAGCAGACCTAGATGATGCTTGGTCTTGTTCCTCATCAGGGTGCACTTGTGCAGCTCCAGAAGTACCTGCATTGTTAGTACCAAGCATAGCAGCAAGCAAAGGTCTGTGTGTCCCTTGAAAACCCCTTTTTATATTTGCAAAAACTTGTAAAACTTGTACATTTTGCCTCCCCTTAAATGTACATTACCTCCCCTTAAGTGTAAATCCCCTTTTTTTTTTCTTTTTTTTTTCTTTTATTTTAAACAAAGATACTTAACCAAAATAAGAACTGTGGTCAACTTTCCAAAAATACAATTAATAACTCTTTGCCTGCAAGTATTAACCCATACACCAACCGAGCATTAAATGACATTAAACCTTGATTTTCCCTATAAAACCACCCATTGTTTTATCACAAAACCATCACAAACCAAAAGAAAAACCTTATAAACATAATGGATCCTTCCAACTCAGAAATCATAGAGATTTCATCCGAGTCTTCTTGGGATCCAAATGGCTCATCTTCTGATACATCATCAGGAGGATGGGGTGGATACTTCCCACTAGGGTATTCTTCAATCACAAGAAACAAGACATTAAGAGAATCAACTCTGAAGCAATGGCTAGCTGCTTATGATCTTACTGAAAAGGAACCAGATGATGAAGCACCAAAGACTTCAAAACCAATTCCCCCTTTTGATGTAGATGATAGAAGTGCTGAAGAAGAAGATCCCTCAAATGATGATGAAGTGACTTTTCCTTCGAAGGTTGTGCCATCCCTGAGAAGTGGTTCTATTCCACGTCCACCACCAAGCAGCCTGATTCTTGGACTCCCATGCCCAAAAGCGTGGAATCAGTTTGGTGGCAGAGGAGCCAAGAAGACCATTCCTGACTTCATGAGAAAAGGGAAACAGAAAATGTAGGTGGTGATGTTTGGCTGGATTTTGTTAAAGCTTTTGTCTTATGATGCATTGTAAATTGCATCCTTGAATGCAATTACTTGTTAATAAATAAAAAGCTCTATGGTTCTGTTGTTTTAATATTCCACAAATGAATCACTTGCAATAGAGAAGAGTTAACAACTGCAAAACAAAGTTAAGCACAATATACCAAAAACAAATATACTATGGAAAGTAGAAAACAAATTAACTACTGAAAATAAGAGTAACCAAGAAGAATAGCAAGATTAAAAACAAACAAATATACAAACTATACAAAGTTAAGAAAGAAAATCAGTTTTTCTTAACAACCCAGGCCTGAGTGGGCTTGAGTTCTTTCTGTGGAGCAACATACTTATAGATTTTGTATGAACTTGCTCCAGTAAAACCATGTTTGGACTTATAGGTAAATTCATTTTTAAATGGATTCCATGCCCAGCAATCAGAGATGTTATCAGCAGAACCCCCATTTGAATTTGTTTGTCTCCTTACAGGTGAATGAGTTTTATAAAAATTATTTCTTTGAAAATTTGCATTCACCTGAGGTTTTTGAAAAGGTTGTTTGGGTCTCACATAGCCAGTGTTCACATTAGGCCTCACAGAATTAACATTTTGCCTATTCATATTAAAGTTCCTGTAGCCAGACCTAAGATTTTGTCTACCAGAATTAACATAAGAGTTAGGTCTGGTAGAGTTATTGAGTTGGACAGGTCTGGGAACAAACTGGTTGGCATGATTAATTCTACTAGCATTATTCCAAACTGGTTTATTTGAACCATGTCCCATATTAACATTCATTCTCTTTTGCTCAGCCTCTCTTTTCATTCTCTTTTCATGGAAGTCACAATCTCTTATTAAATGACTCAAACTTCCACACACAAAGCATCTTTTAGGAGCATAAGTATAACTACTCCTACTTTCTCTGTGAATACTATTGCTTCTAGGTGACTCACTCATTTTAACAGATTCCCTAGGAGTTTTTATGTGATTAACACAACTAGGTTTGATTGTCTTAGCCTTTGGTTCAGTCACTACAGGTTTAGTAACAACAGGTTCACACTTCTTAACAGCCTTAGGTTCAGGATTCTCTTTTACCTAACTTTTTGACTCAGACTTAGAGTTATCAGAGGAACCATCAATAGATCCTTCAGAGTCATTGGATTGACAAGAAGAATACCTACTGGATTTGTCCTCTGAGGTGGTTGGTTCAGGCACTTGAGGACCTTTCTTACCATACACAAAGAGTGAATCATCCAACTCTTCTTTTTCAAGAGGAGTATAGTCATCACTCAAAGGTGGTGGTACTCCCTTAAAGTCACCAGTCTTAACAAACCTATTATACAAAGGCTTATCAGTATAGTCCTCTTCTTTATTCTTAAATATAGCCTTATTCTCATTTTCCTCATATCCTAAGCCACATTTTTTATTTGACTTAATTTGAGAATCCCAACACTTAAATAAGTTATTATTTGAATTGTTCCACTGATCTACCCTTTTTCTCAACTCATCCCTCTCCTTCTGAATTTTAAGGCCCAATTGTCTATACCTTTTAAGTTTTTCATCTTGTTCATATATTTTATTAGCTTGAAAGTATAGTTTTTCATTTAAAGCAGCATGTTGGTTTTGAAGGGTGACCTTTTGTGCCTCTAATGTTTTTACAGCATTTTTATGTGCTAATAGATTTACTTCTAGGTCACCTATTTGTTCTAGCTGCTCATCACACAAAGCCTTAACATGATTATATGAATCAGTGCATAATTTAGAGCATAATGATACCTCATTACCAATGGCCATGAGAGCATGATCAGACTCCTCATTTACTCTTGGATGCTCACCCCAGTTGACTCCTCCAGCTTCCATTGTCAGCAGACTCATCTGATTCTTTTCCATCTTCCCATCATCATCTCTTTTCCCATCAGCAGGCTTCTTCTCTGGACAATCTCTTGAAAAATGTCCATGCTTGTGACAGTTATAGCATTCAACTGTCCTTTTTGTGTATCCCACTGGTGATTTGTTGTTGAAGTTGATGGTCCTTCCATATTGCTTCTGAAATCGTTTGACCCTTAAAGCAACCATGGCAATGTGCCATTTTATGTCCATCTCCTCAACTTCAGCATCATTAATCTGTTCTAGGTCTTCACTAATAAAGCTTTCATCTTCCGTTTGGTTGGCAAAGAAAGAATGTATCACCTCATCAGTAAAACTTGAAGCAGACCTTTCACTTGAAGGAGTTTCATAGATACCAGACCTAACACCACCAGATTTAACCTTGTAAGTATTGCTTTTGTTTTGTGACACAAAAGCAACATTTGATGAACTGGTTGAAGCCTGAGTGTTGTTACTGATGTCCCTTTCAAACATCCTGAGATTATTGTATAGATCATCAGGTGTCATTGAATCTACTTCCTCCTTAATCCTCATCGCCACAGATACATTGCCCCATTCTGATGGTAAAGATCTAAGGAACTTGTGTTTTGCATCCTCATTTGAAACTGCTGCACCATGAACTTCCAGTTGTGTCAACAGATGTTGAAATCTGTCATAGCCCTTCTCCAAACCTTCAGTCTTTGAAACACTGAATGTCTCAAATTACTGTTTAAGAACAGCCTTTTGCATCTTCTTGGAGTTTGCATTGCCTCCAAATTGTTTCTTGATAGCCTCCCACATCTCCTTAGCATCAAGGATGCCATGAAACCTTTGTAGATGCTCCTTAGGAATAGCCATAAGAAGCAAGGTTCTGGCCTTCTTTTCCTTCTCCACAGCCCTAATCTCTTCAGCAGATACTGGTGGCATTATTCTGATCTACCCATCATTCCCTTGTGAAATTCTTTTCTTAGAATTTCCCTTTTGAATAACCTTCCATACATCACTATCAATGTACTCCAGATAATGTTCCATCTCCATGGCCCATATATCATACTCTTCTCTTTTCAGTAATGGAAGTTTTATGTTTGAGATTGTGGTTGTGGAAGGGATGGGTTGTTGTTGTGTTTGGGAGTTACTGGTTTCGGTTTTTCCTTCATCTTCATGGTTTGACTTCTCATCCTCACTGTTATGGATTGAGAAAGTTTCAGGCTTATCGAATTCAGACATTGTGTAGGGTGATTTGAGTGAGAATTAGGTTTTTGAGATTTAGTGTTCTTCGAATTCAGAGTCTCTCGCCTTGCTCTGATACCACTTGTTGGTCCACAAATTGTAAGTGGATCTCTAAGTAGTCTTGAATACCTAGTAGATGGTTAGGATAAATCCGAACCAATCTAAGTGAGAAACCCTAGGTGATTGTTGTTGTTAATGCGGAATCTTAACAAGAACAATGAAGAACACACACAGAGATATCTCTAACTTCGTATATTGATTTTAATCACAATAGTGAACTCGTACAACTCACACACTAAACTAACAATCTTTAGGGATCCTTTTATAACACAAGGAAACCCTAATACTAACCGACTCAGAAGATATTCACAAATCTTCTATAAAGATACATACACGTTTTGTATCTTTTCCTAACTTATCTCTAACAGACTTTCCTAACTTCACGACCAGACTTAACATTATAAGTCAACCAGACTTAAACATACTACCAGACTTAACTTTGCATTACCAGACCTAATTACAAAGACAGACCTAACTCTGACATACTACCAGACCTAAGTTGTCTTCTCTTGATTCGTATCATAATTCCCAACAACTCTCAATGTGTTAGCAAAATGTGTTTTCTCATAAACACGTTGAGAGATTTTCACAAGGTTTAATGGCATGTGACAAATAATCTAGGATAATCATGGAGTAATAAGGTGATTATGGTTAGGTTATGTCCAATGATCCGCCAGAGCCGTAGGGATCTACCCAAGGACAATTCCAATAGTTTAAAATTAGAAGTCCTTAGGTAAGATTGAAAAAAGGAGTATAATGAGAAAGGAGAAAGAAGGGGTTGAAGAATGAAAAAGAAAAGTTTAATGAAAGGGTGAAAAGAAATAGCCCTCCATGAAAACTTAGGTCAGAAACCGGGTCAATACATCTACTATCGGTACTCACTAAAGTGATACTGATATTGAAGACAAGACATCATGGACCCAGTGACGCATTGCACTACCCCTCCTAGCCACTCAGATATCTCTTAAAAGCAGTGTTGCAAAAATCGGCCGAATTGGCCGATTAATCGGTGATTAATCGTTAATCGGCCCTGGAACTTGGAGAGAGTTCCAAGGTAATCGGCCAATTAATCGGCCGAGTTAAGAAAATCGGCCGATTAATCGATAAAAAATCGCTAATCGGCCACGGACCGCCTCAGTACCGATTCACGATTTTTGCAACATTGCTTAAAAGACATTTGTTTCATTTCTCACGGAGAACACTGCATAATCTATCGACCTCTCACTCCGAGATGTGTTAATATTGAAAAGGTGGCACTCTGCTCCATGCCTCCGACGACTAAAACCAAAACGCACATAATTGAGTCTAGAGACATGAGATTCATCAAAGATCTCTTAGGAACACTTCCTATGCAATACACTTGTGTTCACTCAAAAGGATACAAGTTGTATGAGTCTTAATGAGATCTAAGGATCTTGCCTCACGACATGATGGCCGCTGGACGATTTATTGCTAACTGTCTTATGCAGGTACCGACAAAAGTCCATCCACCATCATCATCTACAACGACGACGCATCTGGACAGAAGATGTAGATCATGGCAAGAAAGACCAAAAGACGATTCTTTGAAGATCACAGTGCATAAAGGAACATTGATTGAAGACTATTATACATTGACACACAAAGTTCAAGTCATTGAAGGCAAAAGAACAATCACGGGAGCATCACTGAAATGACCATCCCTTAGGGGGAGATTGTTAGCAATTAATTTAGTTAATTGTAAAAGTGATGGTCATTTGTTTTAGGAACTTAAGTGTCTAATGTAATAAGTAGTCAAGGTAGTGGGCTAGTGGTATTAGTTTCAAGTGTAAGTAAATGTATAAGTGTAATACTTACACTAGCCCACACATAGTCCATTTAAAAGCCCATCAAACCCATTTGGTTTGTGGCCTGTACGTATAAACACACACACTCTCCATTCTCTTGGTTGGTGATGCCTCAAACTGTGAAAGAGAGTGTGTGTGTGTTTTCTCCTTAGTCCTTTGTATTATTTTCTTTCACAAAAGCTAATATACATTCGACTAGATTTTATACCATACGATCCACCACTTCTCTTGTTCTCTAAATGTGTTTGTTAGTCATCATAGTCTTGTCGTGTGCTTTGTATGATAAAGGAAGTGGTTCGGTTCATCTTCATAGGGAAAGTCGACCTCTACAAGTTGAAATTGATTTTCGATAAAACCTCAGACATGAATTGCGATAAGTTCCAGTTTTGAATTTCAAAAACTTCACGGGCTGATATGATTCCTGAAGAAGTTCTTCCAATTTTGATTAGGTATATCGACATCTTCTCACGGGCTGATATGATTTGTGATAAAGGGCTTCCAGTTTGTATTTCACGTACACATCAGTATGCTGATTCTGATAAATCGTAACCAGCATGGGAGAGAAAGGTACGGGCTGATCTCTCATGGGAAAAAATAACTGGGATGTATTTGGTGAGATAAAGATGTTGATACTATATTCCCCCGAACAGATTCAGAGCACTCAGGGCACTCATTAAATGAGGTTGTCAGTTTGGGGGAGAGCACTAATTAGGGGAGAGCACTCAGGGCACGCTGTATTAAACCCTAATTAGATTTGCTCACATGGTTCATCTGCAAGTAAAGAAATGAAAGCTGAGAAGATTCTACAAACTGAACGAAGTAATGAAGTTAGAAGACTATTCTCTGTGCTTATGGTTTATATTTTACTTGTAGGGAACATTGTAAGCAATTCCCATATGACATCACTTTGGGGAGAGATTGTTAGCTTTAAAGTTTTGTCATATGTAGGAATTGCACTTCTTTCTTTGTACAAGGACTAGTTTAGGCATTAGTGCTAAGTTAGACTTTGTATTCTTGTAATAAATACCTTCCTAGTCACAACTAGGAAGGTGGGGATTCACTTGTTACTTTGGAGGTGTGTGTGTTTTTTAGACTTTCTCTCTCTAGAAAACATACACACCTCCCCCAATCAATAAAGTTCTACCATGTTTAATCTTTAGATCGTGTTCCTCCAACCTCTAGAACATGAATCTTGGTCTTTATAATTGGTATCAAGAGCTAACCGGGGGCGAATCTTGGTGTCTTTGAGGTAAACAATGTGATTTATGGTGTGTTTTAGCTTGTTACTATTCATCAGTCGAGTTTTTGAAGTTTTTGTGTTCGGTTTTTGTTCCAATAATACCTACTGTCGCGTTTTTGTTCTTCTAAAAACGTGGCTGCTTGTGTCTTACTTGGAATCGTATGCAAAAACCAAGGTTCAAGGTTGTGTTTGTTAGTCCTAACGAGTTGGGTTGTGAAGATTTGATTGTTCTTCACTAAGAACCTTGTGATCAAAGGCCGGATTTTTTGTTGTTCTATGTACTTAGATCGACAATAATTCAAAAGGGTTGGATAAGATTTGTTTTTGGATATTGTTTGATTAATGTGTGGCGTATAAGTCTTTCCAAAAAGAATTATTGATGGAAGTTGGTCAAAGTGGTTGGATATGACAAGCATGGGGAAGACAGTGGGCAAGTGACTAAAGGACAAGGAGTTGGTGAACTGCCTTTTATCGAAATTCAGAAGGTTTGCTGTCTATCGCAATTCGTCATAAGTTATCGCAATCTTGTATAAGATTGCGATAAGTATCGAAATTGGTTTTTGACAATTCTGTCGAAATTGAAAAGCAGGACTTTATCGCATTTCAGAAACAGAATTTTATCGAAAATCAAATTTCGACAATTTTATCGAAATTAAAATTTCGACAAAATTATCGAAATTGGCTTTGGTCGCTTTTATCGCAATTCATGTAAGAGATGCTTATCGCAAATGTCATCCGAGAACCTTATCGCAATTGTGTCCGAGAACTCTATCGCAATTATATTCGAACATCTTATCGCAATTCCAAAAAAAAAAAAATTGGCGGGAAAATTTGAGTAAAATTTAATTCGGAGGAGTGACTTAACGGTAAATTTTTACGCGAGATTCAAATTCTGGTACAAGAGTGAAAATTTTGAACCAAAATTCAATTTTTTTGGCCAAAATTTGAATTTTTCGGGGAATATTTGGCGTAAAATTTCTTAAACTCAAAATTTTCCATCATCAATAGAATGTCATTTTATGGCATATTTCATACCAAAATCACAAATGATATTATCGGACCACACCTAAAAAATCACCACGTATAGCCAAAAAGATCCTGGTCAAGATTCACAATCAAATGACAATGGCTACAAAATTGATTATTATCAACCGTGACTACAAGGATGATGATTCATTATTACCTATTTGAAGTTGAAGTAGAATATCTAGGGTACGTGTACTTAGTATCTTGAAGATATCAGGGTTGGTTGGATGCATGATCTGACCCTTTCGCAATTGGTTGAACTCTTTTCCAATTGGTTGAACTCTTTCACAATTGGTCCCTTTCGCAATTGGTTGGATGCATGATTCTTCGAGATCCTTGCTCGATCTTAAACAGCTCTCAGAGCATTCGATGATTAAGTCTTGGGTTATCTAGTTTTCATAGGTCAAGGGGTGGATGGACGAAGACCTAGTTAACTATCATTTAAAGGAGCTACGTTGTAGTACTCAGTGTCACACAAAGATGTGGATAATTCAAGAGATGTTCATATACTATTAAGGAAGGTTGGATGGGTATATGAAACGACCTATTCTTTAAGGAGTTACGTTGTAGTGCTCAGTATAGGTACTTAGTCATACAACAGTGCAAGTTTAAGTCACAAGTTTGGGTTATTTCGCTTCAGTCTCAAGTTCGGTATAGTGGGTTTTCTCTATCAGTAGTCACTACATGAAGCCGTTGTTTTTGATACAGGAGGTAGATTAGGTATATCGACATCTTCTTACGGGCTGATATGATTCCTGATAAAGGGCTTCCAGTTTGTATTTCACGTACACATCAGTATGCTGATTCCGATAAATCGTAACCAGCAGGGGAGAGAAATGTACAGGCTGATCTCTCATGGGAAAAATAACTGGGATGCATTTGGTGAGATAAAGATGTTGATACTATATTCCCCCGAACAAATTCAGAGCACTCAGGGCACTCATTAAATGAGGTTGTCAGTTTGGGGGAGAGCACTAATTAGGGGAGAGCACTCAGGGCACGCTGTATTAAACCCTAATTAGATTTGCTCACATGGTTCATCTGCAAGTAAAGAAATGAAAGCTGAGAAGATTCTACAAACTGAACGAAGTAATGAAGTTTGAAGACTATTCTCTGTGCTTATGGTTTATATTTTACTTGTAGGGAACATTGTAAGCAATTCCCATATGACATCACTTTGGGGAGAGATTGTTAGCTTTAAAGTTTTGTCATATGTAGGAATTGCACTTCTTTCTTTGTACAAGGACTAGTTTAGGCATTAGTGCTAAGTTAGACTTTGTATTTTTGTAATAAATACCTTCCTAGTCACAACTAGGAAAGTGGGGATTCACTTGTTACTTTGGAGGTGTGTGTGTTTTCTAGACTTTCTCTCTCTAGAAAACATAAACACCTCCCCCAATCAATAAAGTTCTACCATGTTTAATCTTTAGATCGTGTTCCCCCAACCTCTAGAACGTGAATCTTGGTCTTTATAGAACCCTTTTGAGGGATCCGTCAAATCCGTGGAAATATCAAATCAACAGATTTTCCACTATCTCCTTGCATTTACTGCAAATCCCCCTCATATCACTCAACTCCATTTCAATGGATTGACCTTAGGATGTGACAAGCTTAATTTTTTGTTCCAAATCATTAGGAACCAACATTCTCCATTGGATTTACATCCAATACAAACACACAGACCAACAAACCTTCTGTCTATAAATTAGTCCCTTAGGATCATCACAAAACTCACTCACTCATCTTTTTCTCTACATACAACCTGCACTTCTTAGCTACCTTACTTCACCATGACTAAATCCAACACCTCTTCCACCTCTAGACCTCCAAAACGAACTGCCCGCATTAGTGTTAAGCCATGTTGTTTCATAAACATAGCAAACTCATCATCAGAGGAATCATCTCCTCTAAATATCTCATCACCTATTGCAAGTGAGAATTTCCTCACACTCTCCACTCCAACACCACCAAATGTAGTCATTCATACTCCACCACCAACAATTACTCTAATAGCTACCACTCCACCACCCGCTCCATCACAACCTGTTAGATCACCATCACCCCCAAAATCACCAAAACTCCAACCAATGGAGCTATTTAGGACTCCACCTTCATCACCACACCCATACCTTGATGACTTGGAAGACCTTCCACCAAGGTCAACCAATCCTCCACCCATGACCTTTGAAGGTCAACAACCCATGCTTTTTCATCCGGTTTACCCGGATATCCATGGTCCTTTATACCATGATGCACCACCACCACAACCACAACAACTCTCACCAAGATCCACTCTCCATTCCATTGATGAAGAGTTTTGGATTAATCAACCCAACACCCAAGCCGAGATCAACAAGGAACTAAACCGCCTCTATGCATTCTCAAACATGGTTGACTCCCATCTCCACGAGGCTATGGACTTACAATCTACCTTGTTAGCCTCCATTACGGGTCCAACAACCATTCCACCACCACCTCCATCCAATAATCCACCACCACCATCAACCAACAACCAACCACCACCACCACCACAAAACCATGAGACTACTCTTTCTCCTGATTTTTCAAGCCATGATTGCTCTCATTGCGAGAGAACCGCTCATTTGGCCCAAAGGACCAACATTTTGGTCCATGAGCTCCAAAATGAAATGAGGTTCATATTGAACCACATTCTCGAGCGTCTCAATGCAATCTCTCATCCTCCTCAATATGAGCTTTTTAGTTCCCTATTATAGGAACTTTTTAGGATGTTGTTTTAGAAGTTGTCTTTTTAGAATTTATTTTCCTTGTTTGAATGTAACATCATTTTTTCCAAGTAATGAATGTTATGTTTTTATGCTTGTGGGTGATCAACATTAAGCATATTATCTCATTTTAGACTACTAACATCATAGTATGGTTGTTTTAACTTCACATATTGCTTTGATCAAATGTACATTAGGTACTAAATTTTGATCAAACACTTCATTTTGACTTTTAAAAGTCAAATGGACTGAAACTTATTGTTTGGTTGATTATTACATATGCATTTTACTTCCATGAAGTAACTAACCTTTCTTTTTTAGCATCTCCTATCCTTGAAATATATACGTTGGTACTCTAGCAATGGGGAGTATACATCGAGGGGGAGCATATCATAGTCTAACCATTTGTTTTGTAGGATCATACATCATCATACATCATATCCTTGTTACTCCATTTAGGGGGAGTATAAATCAAGGGGGAGCTTTAAAGTTCTCAAAATCGCATTCCGCTACGCATATCTTCTTTTGGTTTCGACAAAAAGGGGGATAAAGGATTAAGCTTGCATCACTGTGAAACATCACAGTACATATATTTATACTTGAATTTGTTTTCAAAACTTGAATAAAACAAACTTAATCTATATTTTTAAAAAGACTCATACTTCATTTATTCATTTGCTTAAAAATACACCTTATGTTTTGTCATCAACAAAAAGGGGGAGATTGTTAATACAAATATCGTCCCAAAAACGTTATTTATATTTTACGATCTTTACTTAGTTTTGTTAATGACAAATACAAGATTTATCTTTTAGCAAATCATAAATACAAGCTAAAGTCTTTTTAGAACACATTTACATTTCACAAGATCACTAGAATTTACATTTTATACATTTACATGTTTATTTCCTAAAATGGAAACTTTATTTTTCAAAAGTTAGGATGACATCATGGCATGCATCATGTACACAATCTTGGTAAGATTTTGTGATATTTTGTTTAGATCTTCAAGCCAAAGAATTTGACATTTGAAGATATGGAAAGATATGACAAGATTTGGAAAGATTTGAATATCTCTTAGCTGGCCTGACACGGCGGATCCAAATGGATACAAAGACGGATCCAAGTTTTAGGATCCGCCGCCTGTTGCTCAGCTTTGCCTATAAATAGCAAGCTGATCATTTGGCCATTCTTATCACTCATATAGCTTAAATACATACTCATTCATTTACTAACCCATATCATTCATTCATTCATTTGATCTTTCCTTTTGTAGCAAAGGGATCAAGCATACAAGGATCAACGTTCTGTCGTTATCCGTTTAGCTTAGCCACTGTGTGATCTTGTACTAGTTTACATATCATTGTTTGTATCATTTATATCAGTAGAGTGAGGTTAGTGTTTTTAGTCCTTAAAACACAAAGAGTGTTGGGAGTGGTTGTACCCTTGTAAAGAACCAAACGGGAGTGGTTGTACCCTTGTGAAAGAACCAACGGGAGTGGTTGTACCCTTGTAAAGAACCCGGTGTTTAGCTTAGTACCGGATAAAGATTAAGCGACGTGTAAAGGTTTTCTCCGCCTAGAAGGGAGCTTGTTTCTTAGTGAAGAAAAACTCTCGAGTTAGAGGCTCGAGGAGTGGAGTAGGGCAAGGAAAAGAGTCCTTGTAGCGGAACCACTATAAACAACGGTGTTGTGTGGTTTGATCTTTCCTCTCTTTACTTATTTACTTATATTACTTGTTTGTGTGATTGATTGTTTACTTTACTTTGAAATCACGATAAGTCACAAAGCGAATTAATTTTAAACGATAAAACTATTCAACCCCCATTCTAGTTTTCCACCATGTAGTAAATGATGAATAATTGTACTCCGTATGTGTATATGATATAGTTGACTAATAATGTTTGTACAGTTGTACATGTATGCATGATTGTACGTTTGTAAAATTTCTTGAAATGAAATTAGTACATAGTTTTGTTATTGCAAATATTACGATATTTAAACTAAACGGTTTCTTTGGTTTTAATAATAACAAACATGTAACTTGTAATGCATAACGTAAAACGCGCAAGTTACTTGTAAACATAAATCATCAATGCATACTGACATCAACATCTCTCGACGTCTCAAGTATGCTTCAACAAAGTCGTAGATTTTCATCCCGACGTAAATCACTCAAGGTATGAACAAACAAATCTACAACTTGACTAATGATCAAAGGAATATATTTTTCTCTAAGCTTCACATTTTTAATGTGACAAAGTATTCTTTCAAAAATACATTTTACACATTATTTTTGAATTAAAAAGAAATGTTTTAATTTGGAAAATAAGTTTTAAAACACCAACAGCTATTTTTCCCCCCTAATCAGCTCCAAACTTCCCCAAATAAACTTTCACCACAAAAAACAAAATTTGGAGCGTCCCTGTCTGGGACGGTACCACGGTACCACTAAATTTAGTGGTATCGTCGGGTATTTAGTGGTGCCGTCCCAATGTAACGGCTAGATTTTTCTTGCCTATAAATATCATCCCACTTCACAGTTTTTGGGCATCCTTTTTCACACACAATTTTCTGAGTTCAAATCTCCTAACACATATACTCTCCTTTGATCATGTAGTTAGTTTATCTTTGTTTAAAAGTGATCTAATCATCCATTCAAGTGATCACCTTCATTCCTCTACTAGTGCAAGAAAAGAACACATCGTATCAAGAAGATACAAAGTGTTGTAGTGTTAGTGTAGTGCACTCGTAACATTCGTTACGTACTTGTTGTATCTTGATATACATCAAGTAGTCTATCATCTTGTTTAGTTAGTTTATGTGGATCATTGTGATCTTGTAGAGATCGGGGAGATCTTGTGTAGCTTGTATTGTTATCGGGTAAATTGAGTAGATCGTGAGTAGATCGGGTAGATCATGTGGATCTTGTAGCTTGTGTGATTTGTGATGATCGGGTAGATCGTGAGTGAGATTGGTACTAGCTAGATTAGTACTCGACATTTAGCTTAATATCGGAAAATAATGTAAGCGACGCGGTTTATGTGTTTAGGCCTCAAAACACAAGGTTTGTTATGTTGGGCCATAAAACATAATGGGTTTAGTTGCACCCGAAGAAGAACTCGACATCTAGCTTAGTGTCGGAAAATATTGTAAGCGACGTTGTATGGTTTTCTCCACCAAGAAGGGAGCTTGTTGATTAGTGAAGTAACTCTCGAGTTGGGTACTCGGGGAGTGGAGTAGGGCGAAGAGGAGCTTCGTGACCGAACCACTATAAATCACCGTGTACGGTTTGCGCTTTCTTTACTTATCTCTTTATATTTATTTTTGCATTTACCGCTTTACATTTATATTTTGCAGCATTTATATTTGTGTGGTTTATTGCTTATATTGTGGTAGTTGTGTTTGTGTCATGACATGTTATTTATAATATGTCTAAACTTGTGTTATTGAGACATGCCTTATTTGTTGCTTTATAATATCTCTAGTTCTTGTAAGATTAGAGTTGACACTTTTCATATTAAGTTACACTTGATCGGGTGTTTGATACAAAAGATTCAAGTTTTTAAACGGGAACGTATTCACCCCCCCCCCCCCCCCCGTCTACGTTTTCCACAAGTTTTATAAAAAAAACTAGACGAGTACCCGTGCATAATAACGAGATTTTATAATATCATATAGTTTTTAAATTGATATGTAACTTTCTCTCCTATTTTTTTCAAATCAAACTCAAATACAAATCTTATTTCAGCCCCAACTATAAACCAAAAAACTATTCAATATTTGCAATGCAACTTTAGTAAAAATGAATAGTACAATTTTTCCTAAAACACGGTTAATATTCAACAATTAACCTTACTTGCCCAAAGAGACCAATCCCTCTCACTACTTACAAAAAAAAAAAAAAAAAAAAAAAATAAAAAATTCAATTAAATCCCCCAAAATTTCATAAAATCCCAAAACCAATTCAATTTCCCTCCACTTTTCCCCCAAATCAAAACCCTAACTTTTCAATCCCACAAAATTCAACCTTGGATTCACAAAAAGTTCACATTTTTTATGTAATATCTCCACTTTTTACACAAAACCCATCTTTTAATTTCATCAATTTGTTAATGTAAAGAATTTTCTTACAGTCAATGTTTTTTTTTTTTTTTTAATAATCCAGTTGATTTGTTTAGGAAAGTTGGTGATTTGAGGATCTGTGTTTTGTAACTACGAAATGGGGATTGCGTGTGTTTTTGCTGAGTCAACAATGATGACGTATTATTTTTCCTAGACTTTGGCGTTTTTAGAGTAAATTATATAAATCGTCCCTGTGGTTGTAGCAATTGGGTTGACCGGTCCTTTGACCTTTTTTTCCATCCAATTGAAAGTTAACAGCGGGGGCAATTCGTCGCTTCACATACACCCTTATTTTTTTTGTTCCTTTCCCTATCACCTAGACAACACAATTTCCAGCAACCTTCTCCAAATTCCGATCACCTCAAAAGCACATCCAAGGCACTCTGCCAATTTCTGGCAATCTCTAACCAAAATCGAACACCAAAAAGATAAATCTTGACAATACCATTTTAAAGAAAATTACAAAAACTATCAAATATACATGTTTGAATACCAAGAGATTCTAGCAGTCATATATATATATATATATATATATATATATATATATATATATATCAATCCAAACACAAAATATCCAATTAAATCCAAATCCAAACACACTATTCTTAAAAATTGAAAAAATTAATTCAAACCTCATTTAATCACAATATGGAAATGAGTTAACAAGAATCTCATTCACGTTATCACCCACAACTAAAATCAACGCTCCATAACCCATCACAAGCATAGAAACAAATCCGGACCGTTTGAATGATAAACGAATAGTCAAACATATATATATAAGCTCAGAGCAAGGAAGCAAACATTACCACTACAACTACAACCTAAACAACCATGGCACATATTAGCAACATGCCTGAAATCGACACAAAAAGCTTATAGAATCTCATGTAATTTTCTTGTTCCATCTAATTTTCTTTGTTTTGTATTTTCATATATTTGGATCTATTAATTGGTTTTGGTCCTTTTAGATTAAAGCGTTAATTTCAACCTAGAGATGGTTTGATAATTAATGAAAATGATGTGCTGGTGTGATTGGACAGATGGTGGTTCGATGATGATGAAAAGATGATGGTTGCGGTACAGGCAGGATATGAGGTGGGTGACGGTGTGGGTGGTTTGATAGAGGTGGTTGGCCGGAATGTAAGTAGCGGTGAGAGATCCTTGTCGGCGGCGAGGAGAGTGGCGGCGACGTGAAATGATGAGATGAACAATACCCGTTTTTTAGATTTTTGAAATATGGTGTAAAAATGAGTTTTTGATCAAATTGTGAAAAATCTTGAAATGGGTAAATAGAGCTTATAGGATTTAATTTGTATGGGTTTTGAATGAAATTATGAAATGAACAATACCCAGTTTTTGGATTTTTGAAAAATGGTGAAAATTTTGAGTTTTTGATGAAACTGTGCAAAATCTTGGAAAGATGAGTATATATATTGTTAATATGAAACTAGGGGTTAATGGAAATGGGTTTTGTGTGAAATGATGAGATGAACAAGAACCATGTGTTTAGGCGGTGTTTGTTTTTTCAACTTCTTAACATCCTTTTAATTTGACTCATTCAGACGCGGTCAGGCATTTGGTTCATTAAGTGCGTTTGTTTTTTTTTCATGTCAGAGGCAGTAAAGGCAATTAGTGTTAAGAGCGTTTGTTTTTTTTATGACCGTTAAGAGGCAGAAAAAAACATAAACCTCTTATTAAACTAGATGTGGAGGGGATGTCTTAACACCTCTTAAATTTTTTTTTTTTTTTTTTTTTAT
Source organism: Artemisia tridentata subsp. tridentata (assembly GCA_021014915.2). Classification (NCBI taxonomy): domain Eukaryota; kingdom Viridiplantae; phylum Streptophyta; class Magnoliopsida; order Asterales; family Asteraceae; genus Artemisia; species Artemisia tridentata. Next base: position 23,893,518 of record CP139505.1, read on the forward strand.
TTTTTTTTTTCTTACTTATGTTATGCTTTTACTTTTTTTTCTTTTCTTATGATTTTTCTATTTGAGTGTTTTTTTTTTCTCTTTTTTTGTTTTTGTTTTTGTCTTATTTCAACTTTGTATTTCAAATTAAAAGTACGTTTAAATAGAATAATTACATATATTTTGTTAGATTAAGAATGTAAAACATGATAATAGTTATCTGACAATTCTTATTTTGTTCAAATTAGAGGGTTCGGGGTTAGCAGACTTATAAATCTCAACTCTAACTCAACTCATTTAGTTAATCGTTTTGAAAAGTTCAATCTAAACCTCTTCACATTTACTTTTGTCAAATAAACATAAGATTGAATGTTTTGTCTAAAATGCTTCTAAATTTAATTGACTATATTATGAAATTTGTTTTTTTATGTTTAATAAAGTTTATTTCTCGCGTGAATGCAGTTGTTTATATTTTAAGTGTAAAAACTGATAGTTTAACACATTCAGACATTTTACAAAAACAAACAGGTTTATTGGATTCAGATTCTGATTCTCAACCACTTATTCAGATTAAAATGAAATCAAATTCATACTTTTCAATCATATATTCAGATTCAGATGTGTGAATCATATTAAGACTCATAGCCTATTAATAAACAAACAACGCCTTAGATTTTGTTAAAAACGAGGTGGTAAACCCGCGCTTCGCTGCGGGTCGTTTGGCTAAAAATTCATTGAATTTCAAATACGTAATAAACTTATTGCCAAAAGCCTTTGTACAACCTCTCTCAACAACATACATGACCATAAAAGAAAGAGCTACTAACCAAGGTAAAAGCCTAATTCGACTTGTGCACAATCTATAACTTAAATACAATAAAGGCAACTTAATTGCTCTATTCGTGAACATTTTGCAGCAAGTCAGACTTTTATTACATTTACATAAGTCGGATACATATAGCTGATAACGTAAGTACATGGTTTTCAGCAAGGTTTTTTTCTTACAAAAGAAGCGCCGTAGTGGTAGAAAGTAACCTGACTACATAATTTACAGTAATTTTTTTTTTTTTTTTTTTTTTTCCGTTACAAAAGATATCACGTACTGGTAAGTGGTTTGTGAACAAAAGCATGATAGTGTGAATAGATATTTGGAAGTTTTTTCTCTGCGGTTCCTTCATCCTGGAAAAGTGGTCGACGGCTTCTCCTGATGATGCAACTTTTGCAGAAGATTCATTTGCAGTGTAGATTGTTGGTGATGGTGTGTCATCTGTTACAGGTAAGTAATGTGCGCTTAAGATTCTATTTTTTTGCACAGTGCTACTACAAAGTGGAGGTTGAATGAACTCATGTTACCTGCCGTTATATTGTTGGTTAAGTTTCTACATCTGGTTCATCTAGTGGTAGCTGGTTTGATGATTCATGTTCTGTGCGGGCTGCATGAAAAATGAGAAACATTTAGTCTTCACTTTATATTTCTACGTTATCACCGCTACTGTCTCAAAACATTGAAGCCATTTATACCGCTATTAGTGGGTTGGCTAAGAAGAGAGCTACTAGTGCTGTTGATATGATGCGTCTTCTTCCCCAGCTAGGAGACTCGCAGAGTGAGCTTCTCTTGCTTCGATCTTGCATGGGTATTGCTAAACTTTTTTTTGGCTTGAGGACGTGTCAACCCGTATATGTGGAGGAGGCTGCTCTGCTTTTTGACAAAGGATTGTGCGAGGCGATTGAGGATATGGTGGTTTGTGGAGGTCCCTTCTTTGGGGATATCCAGTGGCGACTTGCTTCTTTACCTATTAGGTTTGGTGGTTTGGGGCTATATTCGGCGGTAGATGCTTCATCGTATGCCTTTGTGGCCTCGAGGGCCCAATCTTGGGTGCTTCAGGACCACATCTTACGCAGCAGTGGCGTATGTGATATGGATTATGATTATGATTGTGCTTTGACTTGTCTTCGTGATATGATTCCAAGCTTTGACTTTGGCGGTTTCACTAAAAAGGACACCGCCCCCACTAAAGCCCAACACACATTGGCGAGTGCTCTTTTTAGCAAGATTGTCCAGGACATGGAAGTTCACTTTGAGATGACTGTTAGACAAACAGCTGTTTTTGAGTGTCTGCGTGCACCACATGCTCAAGAATTTCTTCTTGCCATCCCTATAGACGGTCTCGGTCAACATATGTCGCCGATTGAGTATCGCACTATCCTTAAATATCGCCTCATGATCCCTATTTTTCCGGTTGATGAAATTTGCCCGGTTTGTCACAAAGCTTGTTTGGACTCATTCGGAGAGCATGCAGTTCATTGTAGAGAGCTTCCGGGGTTCAAATACCGACACGATTTGGTTAGGGATGTTCTTTTTGACATATTCAGGCGTGCTGGGATTTCAGTTAAGAAAGAAGCACCTGTGAATTTCTTGACCGACCCGATGGAAGGAAGATCGACACTTAGACCAGCTGACATTTTGGTCTTTGGATGGATAGGAGGGAAACATGCTTGTGTAGATCTAACGGGGGTTTCTCCACTGGTGGGATTGGGGAATCATGCTTTTACGGCGGGTCAGGCTGCTTTGAAAGCCGCTTCATGCAAAGTAACCAAATACGAGAAAGCGTGCCTTGATAACCAACACGCGTTTATACCTTTTGCATTTGATACTTTTGGGTTCCTTGCACCTGAGGCTGTGAAGCTGCTCAAAAGAGTCCAACGGATTATGCATGCCAATGTTACGACCCCAAGGTCTTTGAATGTAGTTTTTAAAAGACTAAGTTTTGCTATTCAAAAAGGGCTAGCGGCGCAGCTTGTTGCCCGCTTGCCTGTCGTTTCAGTGTAAAACCCTTTCTCTAAATTAAATCAGATACTCGTATTACATTTTCACTCTATAATTTGGAACCATTTCCCTTATTTAGAAATCAGGCATCAACCGCAAGCTGTGACCCACATTTCCAATCTCCGCAATTAATTGTTCCATATCCTCGAGATTAAAACTAAGATGCTTTATTCCTTGCTTATTAAACTTTAAACAATTGTTATGTGAGATCAAGTTCAATAATTAATAAAAACGAACCAATTTAATTAGTTTTAAACATACTGATATGTCCCATTTGAATTAGATTTGCCATGTAAAGCGTAAACTAAACCAACTTTAATATATATGTCATATGCTCTTTGCTTCCTAGCCACTTAATTGAAAAAATTCATACCTCACTTAAATCACAAAATATATCATTAAACCATGATTTCAACAGTGAGTTTACAAACAAATTGGGAAAGTGAACACATCAAGAAGACAAGAATATCTGCATAAACAAACAATCGTAAATCATTTAAGCCATGATTTCGAAAGGTGACTTTCCTGTATTCATTGGTGATAGACGAACTTGTTATTATTAATGGTTGTATTCGTCTTCCAAAATAGCAACTCCAAATACAGAGGTGTAAGTTTGTGGACTTACTTGTAGGTATGCATTTCCCTCAGCAAAGAGCTCATCGCCATATCTGGGTTAGCCGATTGATTCTTTTAGTTTTCACTGCCATCAAACACCTTGGTTCAATTTTCATGAATTAGGGGTTTTTTTTTAAAAAGATTTGTGATCCGCTTGATTGTTTAGGTTTTCCATAAATCCGCACCAATCTTAAAAAAAAAAAATAAAAAATCCAGTTGATTTGCTTAGGAAAGTTGGTGATTTGAGGATCTGTGTTTTGAAACTATGAAATGGGGGATGGCGTGTGTATTCATCGTGTTTTTGCTGAGTCAACAATGATGACGTATTATTTTTGCTGACTTGGCTTTTTTATGGTGAGTTGGCTAATTATGAGGTTTCATGGTATTGCATTGGCTAATTGCTAAGGCCATCCACAATGCAATGATGTGGCAAAGTGCAATTGAATAATTAGACGCCACCTCAACGTGTTATACCATTGTAGGATTCCATGGTACAATGGGAGTTTGTTTCTGCACAAACGGTTTATGCACGCTAGTGGTAGACCCTATTCTCTACAAATTTATTTTCTAAAGAAAAATATGTATATAAGTATATACTAACTCCTACTTTTTGAAACTGGTGGTAGAAAAAAATTATATTAACTTGAATTAATAAATATGATTATGAACTTTATATGATACTACTTTCAATTTCTGTCTATAAGTTTTTATAGAATTTCACATTAAGCGTCATTTTGTAAAATATATTATAACTGAATTTCTATTGTTTATATACATTATACAAATAAAATTTACAAATATAAAATGTTGACGTGGAAATTCATTAAACTTTTTAAAGTTCAATGCATTGTGAGCGTCGTGCATTGAACTCAAATTGATTTAATGAATTGAAGATGCTATAATATATATATGGGGATACTAGCTATAAGAAAACAAAATTGCTTGTTTAATAAAGTTTGTTTTCAGATGGATATGCTCAGAGGGGAGCCGGTGGAAGTTTCATGAATGGTAGGAAAAAAAAAAGGATTAACCAGAGTTAGAACCCTTTTTCTTAATTTTAAGTTTTACAACTTTAATAACTTATTGTATAATTACAACACTAAAATTATACAAACACTCTTTTTTTAATTTTAAGTGAGCAATTAATGCGGTAAATAAAAACAGAAAATGATTGACACACCTAAAAGTTATGCTTAATTTTGTGCCTAAATATGTGCGGCAACAATTCATTGGTTGTATCAACCGGGCCCACTTCTTTACAATCCAATGAGGTAATAACACATAAGTTAGGCACAAAATTAGTCATGTCTTTTAGGTCTTCCAATCTTTTTTCAATAAAAACAATTAATGAAGTTATTAAAACACCCGTTACATAAGAAATACATATTATCAAGCATATTGTATAACCAACTTAAACACGATTTCTACATTAAATGTCACTAAAATACTTAAAACTAAGAATTCAATAATACAAATAATAAAGCATATTATACAAATTATTCAAACACACAAACTACAATTTAAGAAATACAAATAATAAAGCTATAAAACTAACCTTTATATAAATCAAATACATATTTTGAACTACGAAAAAACATTGCTCAATAAAATATTTATTATCATAATCGTATAATGAAAAACACTGTCATTAGTTAAAGAGTTGAAATACGTCACATGTAATTCTTGATATCCGTAAATTTATTGTCAAACAAAAAATAATAAATTATAATACATGATTCACCGGAAAATTTTATTTCAGAGTACCCGCCGCCGCAACGCGCGGGTACCCTGCTAGTTATATTTTAATTTACTAATTTTGTCAACCACACGTTCTTTTTTCAATTTTTGTTTTTCTACGTTTTTACTGTTAAGAAATTTTGAAACTCCCATAGTATACATTTTTTATATTTAGGTCGATACGTTGTATCCTCATTTAGAAATACAACGTATCAACTAATACGTCGTGTCCCCATTTTGGGATACGTCAAATCGACTGCATGTGCAGAACAGCCTGTAGATTTTTTTGCAGTTTTCTGCAAAAAAAAAATTTCCGCAAACCAAAAACTAAAAAGCTTAGTACCAAAGCATTTTCGTAACACAACAAACTGAAATTGATATGTACAACACATTTGGACCCATATAAAGTCAAAATGGGTCAATACAGGCATAAATGGCATAAAGCCAAACACCCCTTTTACAAAACATACACTTATAAGCACTAGTTATTAAGATTTGCAAATCTGCGTTTTCACATAAAACGACATTAAAAGTTACTAGGGTGTTAAGTAGTATTTAGAAAGGGTTTGAGACTTTCTCTACATGAACGAGCACCATCGGTTGCTAACCCGCCATATTCTTGCCCTTTAACTTTGCATCACATGTCTCACCTATAAGAAAACACAAACGAAGCAACATAAGCAAATTTGCTTAGTGAGATAACGTATATAAACTGAAATAATAATATGGCAAACGTGCATTAAATTTGCTTCGTAAGATATCACCGCTTTTATGACTATAGTGCTAGTTAGCACTTTAATCCCCACACAGGAGTGTATCTTTATAACTTTCCTCACTAGGGGACTAAACACTTCAACGTATTGCATACGGGTAGTATAGGCTCCATGTACCCACTAGTCGTCCACATAGAACGTCAAGGTTCCGTAATCGGAAAATAAATGTTTTAGTATTCTAATCGTCCACTTAGGACGTCTAGTCCCATTTTCGTGACGTAGTTATATCATGATGCGCCAGTCATCCACATACTACAAGAAAAGGAAGAACGGGCGACAAAGACAACGCCGACGACATAATGTCGTCGGTATAAAACACTAAACGACAAAAAACAAGCTTGACCAAGCCAAGGTTGCGTTGAATTTTTATGCTAATGAAATACCGACGACACGTCGTCGGTATAATTATGCCAATGTTTGACTTTCCAAAACTTGGTTGGGAGTTTGACCCGCCAATATTATGTCGACAACATGTCGTCGGCAGTATATATATAAAAAAAATTATTGTAATTAGCGTGGGATTAGCGATTGAGTAATAATTATTTTGCCGTTAGTGTTATTGTACCGACGACATGTCGTCGGTACTGATTTAGTTCAAAATTTTCACTTTTCCCGCGTGTGAATAATAGCGAATAATTAGGCGGGGTTTTTTCCCGCCTTTATTACGCCGACGACATGTCGACGGTAATATTTCCCCCCAAATTTTCCATTCACCCCACCAATTTTTTACTTATATATATTGTATAATGAGATTATCACAAAACACGTAAATTCTCACAAAAAACACGCATAACAATGGATGGTTTAACGCCGGAACAGGAATGGTCAAAGGATTTATCACACGAGCTCCTGTATAATGAAATTATACTTCATTGGGGCTGGGAAATTTTTGATGAATATGGTTCTTATGAGAACTGTGCACCGTGGCAGAGAGACAAGATTCTGGAATGGTTGAGGAGAAAGCCGTACTATAGAGAGTATTTGGAAGAGCTAGATGCTGCTGAAGCTCAACGTGCTGCTGAAGCTCAAGCTGCTGCTGTTGGAGGTGACGATGAAGCTGAAAGCACGTTGGACCTCGACACCGAATTTGGTAATCTGGAAAATAGAGTAACAAATCTAGAAGCTACGTTTGCACGTATCAAGGAAATGAGAGCAAGGAAGGGAAAAGATGGTGCGAGTTCCAGCAAAGTGGGAAGTAGCCGCAAAAAAAAAATAAACGGGTTGTTTCATTTGATCTGTTTCGTTTGGTTGTCGAGTTGTTTAGTTTGAGTTGTTTCGTTTGGTTGTCGAGTTGTTTAGTTTGATCTGTTTCGTTTGCTTGTCGAGTTATTTCGTTTGATTCTGTATGAAATGTATGTGGTTGAGAACTCTTGTGTGTTTTAAATAAACAGTTTGCCTTCGTGTTTGTTAGTTGTGATATTGGTCCTTCAGTTCTATCATTTTATAGCTAGAACAAGATAAGCTGGAACTTTGTTGTTGAGCACGAGTTACATAATTGCTCGGATCATTCGTTTAACATCTCGCGTACAACCATATCATCTCGGATCATTCGTTTAACATCTCGCGTACAACCATATCATCTCGGATCATTCGTTTAACATCTCGTGTACAACCATATCAAACGAAATAACTCGACAAGAAAACGAAACAACTCGGCAAGCAAATGAAACAACTCGACAAGCAAATGAAACAACTCGGCTCATTAGTTAGGAATTGCATCTTTCAAACTAGAACAAGATAAGCTGGAACTTTGTTGTTGAGCACGAGTTTTATAATTGCTCGGATCATTCGTTTAACAACTCGCGTAGAACCATATCATCTCGGATAATTCGTTTAACATCTCATGTAGAACCATATCAAACGAAACAACTCGACAAGCAAACGAAACAACTCGGCAAGCAAATGAAACAACTCGACAAGCAAATGAAACAACTCGGCTCATTAGTTAGGAATTGCATCTTTCAAACTCGAACAAGATAAGCTGGAACTTTGTTGTTGAGCACGAGTTCTATAATTGCTCGGATCATTCGTTTAACATCTCGCGTAGAACCATATCATATCGGATCAATCGTTTAACATCTCGTGTAGAACCATATCAAACGAAACAACTCGACAAGCAAACGAAACAACTCGGCAAGCAAATGAAATAACTCGGCAAGCAAATGAAACAACTCGGCTCATTAGTTAGGAATTGCATCTTTCAAACTAGAACAAGATAAGCTGGAACTTTGTTGTTGAGCACGAGTTACATAATTGCTCGGATCATTCGTTTAACATCTCGCGTACAACCATATCATCTCGGATCATTCGTTTAACATCTCGCGTACAACCATATCATCTCGGATCATTCGTTTAACATCTCGTGTAGAACCATATCAAACTAAACAACTCGACAAGCAAACGAAACAACTCGGCAAGCAAATGAAACAACTCGGCAAGCAAATGAAACAACTCGGCTCATTAGTTAGGAATTGCATCTTTCAAACTAGAACAAGATAAGCTGGAACTTTGTTGTTGAGCACGAGTTCTATAATTGCTCGGATCATTCGTTTAACATCTCGCGTAGAACCATATCATCTCGGATAATTCGTTTAACATCTCGTGTAGAACCATAACAAACGAAACAACTCGACAAGCAAACGAAACAACTCGGCAAGCAAATCAAACAACTCGACAAGCAAATGAAACAACTCGGCTCATTAGTTAGGAATTGCATCTTTCAAACTAGAACAAGATAAGCTGGAACTTTGTTGTTGAGCACGAGTTCTATAATTGCTCGGATCATTCGTTTAACATCTCGCGTAGAACCATATCATCTCGGATCATTCGTTTAACATCTCGTGTAGAACCATATCAAATGAAACAAATCGACAAGCAAACGAAACAACTCGGCAAGCAAATGAAACAACTCGGCTCATTAGTTAGGAATTGCATCTTTCAAACTAGAACAAGATAAGCTGGAACTTTGTTGTTGAGCACGAGTTACATAATTGCTCGGATCATTCGTTTAACATCTCGCGTACAACCATATCATCTCGGATCATTCGTTTAACATCTCGCGTACAACCATCTCATCTCGGATCATTCGTTTAACATCTCGTGTACAACCATATCAAACGAAACAACTCCACAAGCAAACGAAACAACTCGGCAAGCAAATGAAACAACTCGACAAGCAAATGAAACAACTCGGCTCATTAGTTAGGAATTGCATCTTTCAAACTAGAACAAGATAAGCTGGAACTTTGTTGTTGAGCACGAGTTACATAATTGCTCGGATCATTCGTTTAACATCTCGCGTACAACCATATCATCTCGGATCATTCGTTTAACATCTCGTGTACAACCATATCAAACGAAACAACTCGACAAGCAAACGAAACAACTCGGCAAGCAAATGAAACAACTCGACAAGCAAATGAAACAACTCGGCTCATTAGTTAGGAATTGCATCTTTCAAACTAGAACAAGATAAGCTGGAACTTTGTTGTTGAGCACGAGTTCTATAATTGCTCGGATCATTCGTTTAACATCTCGCGTAGAACCATATCATCTCGGATAATTCGTTTAACATCTCGTGTAGAACCATATCAAACGAAACAACTCGACAAGCAAACGAAACAACTCGGCAAGCAAATGAAACAACTCGGCTCATTAGTTAGGAATTGCATCTTTCAAACTAGAACAAGATAAGCTGGAACTTTGTTGTTGAGCACGAGTTCTATAATTGCTCGGATCATTCGTTTAACATCTCGCGTAGAACCATATCATCTCGGATCATTCGTTTAACATCTCGTGTAGAACCATATCAAACGAAACAACTCGACAAGCAAACGAAACAACTCGGCAAGCAAATGAAACAACTCGGCTCATTAGTTAGGAATTGCATCTTTCAAACTAGAACAAGATAAGCTGGAACTTTGTTGTTGAGCACGAGTTACATAATTGCTCGGATCATTCGTTTAACATCTCGTGTACAACCATATCATCTCGGATCATTCGTTTAACATCTCGTGTAAAACCATATCATCTCGGATCATTCGTTTAACATCTCGTGTAGAACCATACCATCTCGGCTCATTAGTTTAACATCTCGTGTAGAACCATACCATCTCGGCTCATTAGTTAACATCTCGTGAATTGTTATGGCATATATATAGTACACATTCATAAGAAGGTGAGGGCCTCATATTTATCTCAATGTTGAAAGCAACCCTAGAACCAATCACATGGACTATAAAATATATATTTTTTATTTTATAAAAGTATTTAATTTTAAATCAAGTATTTAATTTTAAATAGAAAGTTTTTAATTTTAATTATATATTAAATAAAAGTATTTATAAGAAATAAGCGTTTTTATATATCGAACTCATACCGACGACACGTCGTCGGTATTGTTGTGTTAAAACCGCCCAAAATAATTCATTTATCCCGCCAAGGCACAAGACGACAAAGTTTTCTTTTATTACCGACGACATGTCGTCGGCATAATTGAAAGATATACATAAAGTAGATCTGGTCAAACACTTAGACGCATTCGCTAAAACTTTTTCCTCCTCCTCAATTATTGCTCCTCCACGCCGGCGAAATATTGCTCCACCACCACCACAGTCACCACCACAACCACCACAGTCTCCACCACCACCACAGTCTCCTCCACTGCAGTCTCCACCACCACCACTCTCTCTACACCATTACACCACCACTGCCACCATTGCAAACCACCACTTCTCCTCCACCACATTCTCTTGTTTAATTCTCTCCTCAACTCCCTTGTCTTGTTTAATTCTTCCTCTTCTTCCCCACTTTTTCTTACATACGAAGGTATTTTTAATTTTTGTTATTTTTATTAATCTATGTAATGTAAATGTTAAATTATGTTGCAATTGTTAATTTTTTGATGTTGTTTTCTGTCATTTTTTTTTTATACTGCCGAAACAGTAGCCACAACCGAGAGCGAGAGCCAAGAGCCAAGAGCCGAGAGCTGAGACAGCCGAGACATAGGTAATGTTGTCTCTTTTTTATTTTTTTTTAAACTTTTGGTATCCCGACGACATGTCGCCGTTAACAGTTTTACCTATTTAATTTGAAGCAACCTATATATTAATGTGCTCTCTTTTTATATAGCCCGAGCCTGAGACCACAGCCCGAGACCACGTACAGCCCAAGAGCGAGACAGTATGTGACTGATTATGCGTTTGGTTACATACCCGTATTGTTTTTTCATTTTTATGCTTTGTTGTATTATTTTTTTTATATATGTTTGTGAAATGTGACTGATTATGCGTTTGGTTAGTTAGATTTGTGATAAATGCTGCTGAGACGTTTAGTTAGATAGCCTTGGTTGAAAACTTGAGATTAAATGGCAACTAGAGTCCTATATAAACACATAGGTTAGATTGCTGTTTAATGTATTAATATGCTGCTGAGATTAAATGGCAACTAGATTAAACGTTTAGTTAGATTGCTGCTGAGATGTATTAATTTATGACTTGTAAGGAATGTGTGGCTGTAACCGAGATACCATGATAGGTGAGATTGCTGTTTAATGTTGCGTTGTAATTATTTAAATGGAGCTTGTTTCGTTGTAATTTTTGGATTAGGTTTATATATTAGAATGAAGATGTACTTATTGGTTTGGTATGTTTTCTGTTTGGATATGATGCTACTAGGAGTGCTCAAGTGATTAAAACTTGCTTAGGGTAACTTAGAGGTCTTAGTTCAAATTCTTTGCTTATGTACTAAATTTCATCTAGCCTCTCTTTTAGATTCTTTTTTCACGACTATATTGGCTATTTTCTATATGATCCTGGCGTGTCTGTTCTGGTAATATTTGGTTAATATTTGAATGGCATTTGATTGTTATACTTTTGTGAATGTTTTAGGATTTTAGTGATTAATTTCGGAAAGTCCCCGTCCGAAGTTAATCATCCTATAGAAAACCCGTCCGGAATTAATTTATTAGAAATTAATTTCGGAAAGTCCTCTGTTTGGCAGCTTCTGATAATGAAGTCGCAAACAATTCTGATGATGAAGTTGAAGTTGCGACTAATGTTGTTTATGATAGTGATTGTGATTGTGCATATTGATCTTAAAATGTAACTTGTAAAACGACACTTATTTTAATGAAATTGTTATGGATTGTTTAAAAGTGTATATTTATTTTGAATGTGTATGTATTTGAATGTGTGCATGCTTATGTTAATTTGTTCCCGAATTTCTATATGTTATTCAACTTGTACTTTTACAGATGGCAGCAGCAGTTGCGCGCAGTCATGGTGGTGGCGGTGCCGATGAGCCACCACCTTCCCCTACCCGTCAGATTGAGAGCGGGTGCCGTGATGATGGTAAGAATTTATAGATTACATATATATAGGGTAAAGTTAAAATAAAAAGACAAATATCCGTACACTACGTAAAAAGAATTTTTTTTCAAAAAAAGTTAGCGAAAAAATCAAAAAAAATTCCACAAGATCGGGTATGTTGGTGCATAAAACTTTTGTGAAAGAAGTTTTTCTGATTTTGAGTTTTTATACTTTTTTTTTAATGCACAAAAAACGAATTTTGATGCGCAAAAAAATTTTGATGCACAAAATTTTCAACTTATTTTAGTTAGATGCGCAATGTTATTTTGATTAAAAAAGTCAATAGAACTTGGGTGCAAAAACGAATTTTTGATGCACAAAAAAATGATTTAATGCACAAACGTATTTTTTCATAATTTTTTTTTTGGGAAAAAATATTCACTTTTAGAAAAACTTCCTTCACAACTTTTTCATGCACCAACATACCTGATCTTGTGGAATTTTTTGGGAATTTTTAGAGAAAATTTTTTTTAAAAAAAATCTTTTTACGTAATGTACGGATATTTGTCTTTTTATTTGATCTTTATCCTATATATATATATATATATATATATATATATATATATATATATATATATATATATATATATATATATATATATATATATATATATATATATAGGGTGAAGTTAAAATAAAAAGACAAATATCCGTACACTACGTAAAAAGATTTTTTTTTTTTCAAAAAAGTTCGCGAAAAAATCCATAAAAATTCCCCAAGATCGGGAATGTTGGTGCATAAAACTTTTGTGAAAGAAGTTTTTCTAATTTTGCGTTTTTATACGTTTTTTTCAATGCACAAAAAATGAATTTTGATGCGCAAAAAAATTTTGATGCACAAAAATTTCAACTTGTTTTAGTTAGATGCGCAATGTTATTTTAATGAAAAAAAGTCAAAAGAAGTTGGGTGCAAAAATGAATTTTTGATGCACAAAAAAACGATTTACTGTACAAACGTAATTTTTCAATTTTTTTTTTCGGAAAAAGTATCCACTTTTAGAAAAACTTCCTTCACAACTTTTTCATGCACGAACATTCCCGATCTTGTGGAATTTTTTTGGATTTTTTCGCGAACTTTTTTGAAAAAAAAATCTTTTTACGTAGTGTACGGTTATTTGTCTTTTTATTTGATCTTTATCATATATATATATATATATATATATATATATATATATATATATATATATATATATATATGTGTGTGTGTGTGTGTGTGTGTGTGTGTGTGTGTGTGTGTGTGTGTGTGTGTGTGTGTATACATATATGTGTATATATATCTATATATGTATACATATACGCATATATATATGTATATATATATATATATACACACACACACACATATATCTTCAAGTGTGCTAAATCTCTTTTCGAAGCTATTGTTGCCCAAAGATTCACCTCTCATAGCAGGTAATACAGCTAGAAGTGATGAGGGTAATTCTTCACAAACTAAATTGACGGCTTTATGTACCAAGTTAGTAGCCCAGGTTGACAATTTGGAGAAGGAGCTAAAGCAAACCAAGGAAGATTTTAAAGCTCACAAGGAAACTTTTGCCAAAGTCTATACAAAGCTAACAAAAAGGGTGAAGACACTTGAAGAACAGTTGAAAAAGAAAAGAGCAAGAGTGGTATTTGATGAAGATTCTGATGATGATGATTCAGATGGTTCGGACGGGGATGATGAAAATTCTTCCAAACAGGGGATGAAGTTTGGTAAAGAAAGGAAATTTGTAGATAGATCAGGATCTCAGGGGAGGTATGAAGAAGGTAAAGAACAAGAAAAAGGTTATGATAAAGGTTCAGGTTTTGGTAATATTCATGAAGTTTCAGCTGAAGCAGTTCCATATGAAGAAACAGTTCAAACTGCTGAGACAGAGCAAGAGACAGAGCAAGTAACAGTTCAAACTGCTGAGTCAGAACAACAAGCAGTTCTAACTGAAGAAACTTCTGCTGAACAAGAATATGAAAGGAGAAGAGCAGATAAAGGAAAGAAACCTATGAAATCTGAAGAAGTGGTTGCTGTTCAAGAACTTGAAAGGCTTAAAAGGTTGAAACCAAAAACTCAAGAACAGATTGCTCATGATGCAGAGGTTGCAAGGCAAATGTTAGAGGAAGATTTGGCTGATAAGGAAGCTGAAAAGGAAGCTAAACAAACCCAGATGGATCATGATGAAGAATTTGCAAGGAAATTAGATGCTGATGATATAAGGAATATAGCTGAATTCATGGGAAGGAAAAGATCAAATGAAGTAGATGAAGAAGAATTCAATGATCAGTTGCAATATTTTCTAGATTCTGATGTGATGGTAAGAGCACAAGCTTCTATGGTTCTTAGAGATCAAGAGTTAAATGAAGATGAGAAGACAGAGGAGCTTAAGGAATTTATTCTCAAGAAGAATGGAGTTACAAAATGGGATGATCTGATTCATAGAATAAGAGAAAGTCAGAAGTCAGGGTACAAGACTAAGTTACCAACTAAGAGGGAACTTGTTGAGGATATGAAGCATTATTTGAAGAACTCAGCAAATTACTCTATGAAAGATTTCAAGGGAAAGTCTTATGCTATTATTGAAAAAGAATTCTGTGAAACTTATGCTATTTTGAATTCTCCAAAAAGAAGTGTCAAAACAGGTAAGAAGAGGGAAGCAGAATCTATAGAATCAGAAGTTGCTAAGAAACAAAAGTGTGATGAAGAAGGATTAACTGATGAGAGGATTAAAAGCATGATGGTGATTATTCCAGAGTATTCTTACATTAAACCTTTGCAGGTCAAACATCCAATAATTGACTGGGAAGTGTTTACTGATGGTAGAATGAAGGGATGGAAGATTATCAGGTGAGGAGATATTTCTAAAAGATATAAGTTGTTTGAAGATTTGCTTAAAGGCTTTGACAGAGAAGATCTAAATCAACTTTGGAGTTTAGTGAAAGAGAAGTTCAGAGATATTGATCCAGTTGAAGATAAAGACAAAGAACTATGGGTTCAATTGAAGAGACTGTATGAACCAGATGGTGGAGAATCGATTTGGAGATTTCAAGCTCAAGTCAAGGATATATATTGGAAGTTATTTGGTACATGTGGAGTACACAGAGTATCTACAAAGGATGGAGTAGAGATATATATGCTGGTTGAAAAGAATTATCCACTCAGACCAGGTGTTTTGACTATGATGGTATTTACTAAACTAGAAGCTAATGAAGAGTCTGAGATGGCTAATATGCTGGTAACGAAGATATTCAACCTTGCACAAGAAGTAAAAGCTAGATCTAAGTGATTTGCTTGATGGGTATTTGAAAGAATTTTCAGCATTAAGAAGAAGAAGCTTAATTTGAAGAAACTTAATGATTGGGAAGAAATCATAAGTTTAGGGGAGGATTGTTAGGAATTAAGCTTAAGCAGTTAAGACTGTTGGAGGTAACAGTTAGAACTGTTGAAGGAAGAAGTTAAGACTGCTGAAGGAGTATTGAAGACAAGAGCAGTTAAGACTGCTGAGTATAGAAGTTCAGACGGTTTATGATTTATTGTAAAGTAGATAATTATGGAAAATATATTGTGTATATCGTATAAGAATAGATTGATAGTTATCTTGTACAGGAATCCTTAGTCTATAAAAGGATTGCCTAGGTTAAGGTTTATATATACGATACAGAGAGAGTTATATACGTATTATTAAGATTCAAGGTTGTAAACCCTAGTGATAGGAAGATCACTCGTATTATTTGCTAATAATATTGAATCGTTGGAAGTTATTTATTCTGTGTTCTTTGTTTATTCAATTCATACAAAACATATAAGATCTTCTAAGTACTAGCTAGTAAATTCCGCGTGCTAGACTAAGTATAATTCTTCGTATCACATCTAACACAAGGAGTGTGTGTAGATCCGGTCAGTTACTTTATGAGGTTTTCACTCACTCCAATTGCAGGATCAGTGCGACCCCACCGAGGAGGTAGGGCGAGGGGGGGAGGCAGGGGTAGGGGAGGTCGGGATGGCGGCATGCCGCGCCGACGCCAAGAAAATAAGAATGTGGCGCTCAAGAAAGCCGTGAAAAATAGCGGCCCACAGTCGATTGACTTTGAGATTGGTGATCAGGGGACTTACTGTCATGTTGGCAAGAACCAAAAGTGGTTTGGCAATTACGTCGGCGAGCTCATTCGGCAGCTGCCGCTAAACTACGACTCCTGGCACGATATAGAACCGGAGAAGAAGGCTAACTTCCTTTCACAGCTCGGGGTCAGTTATTTCATTTTCCTTTTATATTGTTATGTTATCGTGTTTATTTATTTAAATGTGCATATTTATTTAAATTTGTTTATTTATTTATATCTCTATATTTAATTATTTGAATGTGTAGATTTATTAAAATTTGTTTATTTATTTATATCTTTATATTAATTTTAACTATATTTCATTGCAGCGTATGTTCAATTTGGAACGCCACAGGCGCAGACCGGAATGGGAGACCATTCGGGGGGCGCTCACCCAGTATTTCGCTAAACGATATTCGGATAACAAATATGATATGAAACACGATTACTTTACCAATCAGGGTGGGGCTGCGAGAGTGGAAGAGATCAGAAGAAATCCTCCTCCGAACATGGTGCAGGCTGTGTGGGAGAAGCATGTCGAGTTGTACATGTCGGAGAAGGCACAGAAACGATCGGCTGTGAACAAAGAGAATCGAAAGAAGAACAAGATTCACAGCCGCCACGGTTCGAAATCATTGGCCGCATCTCGACACGAATATGTAAGACACATTTTATTTTTATAAGATTATTTAATTTTAATAATATATTAATTAAAAGTATTTATACTAAATAAAATATATATGGTGTTTGATTTGTCATTTTAATTTGTTTCATCCTATATGCATGTGTATATATATACAGTTCGAGAACAACGAGGACCATCAGTACCCGTCCCTGTTCGATACCTATCTTGACACCCACTGCAAGAATGGTGTTTGGTTGCAGGATGAGGCTCGTGCTCAGTTTGTAAGTATCGTTATTTATTTATTTTTTTTTTCCAAACACGCACTTAATGATTTATTGAAACATAATCTAGTAATTAACCCGACTAATATATTAATTTTCTCATTTTTTTTCAACTACATAGGAAGAGACGGTCAGGCTAAGGCAGCCGAGATTCGATATGCCGACAGAGGAGGCGTGCCTCACGGAGGAGCAGATACTTGCTCGGGTAATCGGGGGCAAGCAGCGTGGTCACATAGCCGGCAGGGGCAGGGTGGTAGCCGACTTGAAGAGGCCACGGGTAGAAGACATCCCGCCTCCCCCGTCTCCAGCTCCAGGTATGTACAGTTGGATAATATTAAATGACTCATCTTATGTATTGAAATGACCGTTTTTAAATTTTGATTATTTCGTTTATAGGTACGGCCGAGATCGATGAGAAGCTTGCTGAAGCTCAGAAGAAGCTTGATGAAGCTAAAAAGATGATGGCTGAAGCTAAGAAGGAGAGCAGAAAAGCTAAGAAGATTTACAGAGAAACTGAGAAGAAGGGCAGAAGAGATCAGAAGAAAGCGTTGGAAACTGAGAAGCAGCTCGAGTGGTTGACGCGTTTTGTCTCGACTAACCCGTCATGGGAGGCGTTTATTAGCCAGGTTGGTTCTCGAGGTGCCGCAGGAGGCGGCAGTGGGAGTGGCGCGGGAGGGAGCGGCGCAGGCGGGAGCGCGAGTGGCTCAGGCGGGAGCAGGAGTGGCTCTGGCAGCGAGAGTGGCTCTCGCAGCGGGAGTGGCTCTCGCAGCGGGAGTGATGATGATGACCAGGATGACGACGAGGGGCTGTATATCGACGAGGGGCCGTAGAGGTATTATTTTGTGTTGTTTTATCTTTGAAACTATATTTTGACGACCCGAATCTTATTATCTTTGAACATTGCGGATATTGCAACATTTGTAGATATAGTAGCTAGGTTTAGCGATTATAACACCCGTTATGTAAACTTTATGATGTATTTTGAGGGTGTTATAAAGTTTATGGCCGTTTTGTAAAGTTTATTAAGTGTTTAGTGGTTATATATAACCGTTTTAGCCGTTATAAAGTTTATAGCCGTTTTAGCCGTTGTTTGTATTGGAATGTATTATATGTAGTGGAATGTATTGGAAAGCAGGTTAGAAAACAGGGCATTTTGTAGATTTTTGCTGCAAATTTTTGCGGCAAAAATCTGGGCATTGCAGCTGCGCAGGCTGCAATAGAATTTCAATAGCGTGGACATGTCGTCGGTATAATAAACATATTATTTTCTTGTTCAATATGATACCGACGTCATGTCGTCGGTATCATATTAAACGTGTTGACTATTATAACAATAGTCAAACAAATATGTAAATAATACCGACGTCATGTCGTCGGTATTATTTACACATTTGTTTGACTTTCGTTGACTTTAATTAGTTTAGCTAACTAAATCGTTAATTAGTTAGTATTATACCGACGAATTGGCGTCGGTATAATACTGTCGACAACAAAAATGTTTGACCGGAAAATCATGTGGGTCCCACACTGTCGTCGGTGTTTTTTTGTCGGTATGGTCTGTCCCGACGAGGCTTTCTCGACAAGCTCGTGCCGACGACATGACGTCGACACCGCATCGTGCCGACGTCATGACGTCGGCATCATGCAAAAAAGGTCGCCTGCGAAGACGCTTATTGTACTAGTGATAGGATGTCTATTTCCACATTGAGAACATAACATGTCATATAAACCCACTAATCATTCGCATTGGACGCCTAAGCCCCATTTCGGGACACAAGACCATAAAAAGGGACTAGTCATCCACATACGACGTCTAAGTTCCATATTCGGAACATATAATTATGTAAGTACGCAAATCGCTGATGAGTGTCTAAATACTCATCATTTCTGTCACATTTTATCTGCAAAAACATTTAAAAACATGCAGATATGCTTCAAAATACAGAAAACATCATAAAATGTGTTTTTATATGATTCAGGAACAAAAAGATTGAAAACAAGTGAAAAACGAACAAAGTTTGCAAAATTGACAGTTTCAGTCCCTGAAGTTTCATAAATTGGCAGAATTAGTCCCTGAAGGTTTAATTTGGAAGATAAGTCAAAGTGAGTCCTTGGGAAACCAAAATGTCACAAATGGTCCCTGGAATTAATTTCACTATTGGCAGTTATGGTCCTTGGATTTTCAGCATAGTAAAACAATAGTCCTTAAAGTTTAAATAAAATCCAAATCCTATCCTAAATTTAACCCAGCAACAAACTAACCCAACCTAAAATAAATAAATACACTACCCAACCCACTACACTACCCCAAAGCCCAAAACATAACCCAAGCCCAACCCTTTTATTAATAAAAACCCAACCCGGTATTTAATACCAGGTTTGACTTCGGTCAAACCCATCCCCTTCCTCACAACCCCGCCAAAACCAATACTACCCCTTACCCATAGTTTTCTCTGCTCTATCCCATCAGCCCCCCTCCTCTGCTACACTCCACCTTACCTAACAAACCAAATAACATTAAATGCTTCGTCCTCAGACCCATGTGCAAGGTTATCCCACTTTGACAATTTTGGCGCCAAAAGTAGTTTGAACGATTGAGATTAAATTGAAGCAATCCAAGGGTGCAGAATGATTGAGGGATGTCGACAAAGGGTTTCCCAACATGTTTTTAGTATATATAGGGCTTTGTAATAGATTAGAAAGGAGTAGTTAATTTAGTGTAACTCGTTTTTATTTCCAAGTCTTTTACTTATTGTAATTTTCATTTCCAGTACTCAATATAATCAATTTACAGTCATTTGGTTCCAATTTAAATACATCTTGGCTTAAATTTCAGTTACTTCACAATTTCAAGTTTTACTGTAATTCGAATTAAATTATCTAAGTTGTTAAAAGCTACTCAAAAGCCATAATTACCCTTTCTATAAGCTTATAAAAGCTTTTCATAGCTTTATGTAAGCTTATATTAGTTATAAGCTGCTTAAATTTCAAAGAAGGAAGAAAGTCAACAGATGGTCAACATAAACTGAAAATAAGCTTCTGGGTGGTACAAGCTATTCAGAAAGGTTTTCTGGGTTTTCTAGCTTGTTTCTGACAAGCTAGATTGGTTCTGATCATTAGTTCTTAGTTCCATAAGCTTCTCAGTTGTAAGCTTATTTTCTCATTTTTGCTTTATTTACTATTTTACTGTAGAATAGCTTATTCCTAGATTGTCATTGTTATTTCCAGCTTATTAGTAGTTCTTAGATATATTTCAGTTATATTTCATCAGTAGATCATATTTAAATAGCCATTGTCTTTATTTTACTTTAAAAACATATAAAAGCCAAAAATAGACCTTAAATAGACATAGCTTAATTATTAGCTTATTTCAGTTTTTAAATATCAATTAGTACTCAAATAAGTTAAATAAACTTAGTTTGTTCATAATCTTATCTTAAAAGCACCATTTTCAGTTCAAAAATACAAAACAGTCCCATAAAGGGTTGTTTGGCATAAGTAGTCAACTAGGTCAACAAGCTTGTTACTGTAGATTTGCGCTTAGTCCAACTTTGATCAAGCTTAATTCATCATATATAAGCTGTTTCTAAGGTTTGATTAGCTAGTTCAATAGAAAATCAAGTTTTTCAATACCTGTGCAAATTTCAGCCCTTTATAAGTCCAAATAAGCCATTATAAGCCAGAAGCTTATTCTGACCTCAACCTTGGCAGTTCTTAAGTCCTTTAAGTCATATTAGAAGATACCAATAAAGTTGAATTGGTTTGCACACTTCTGCACAACTCTGCACACAGCAGACTCAGTGTATACTGAGTTGCTAAAGCTGCTGATCTCAACTCATTTGTGGCCTATCTAGATAATCTGTGGCCTTGCTTTTTGTGTTTTTAAATAGCTCATAGTACTAGCAATCTTTTGCCCCCATAAAAGTTCTCACTTATCAGCTTATTGATTGCTTAATTTGCCCTGCAATTTGGCCATTTTCCTGAGTTTTCTGCCCTAGCTTTGCTACTGTTCTACTGCTTATCTTGCTCATTTCTTGTGCTTATTTGTGTTTTTAAGTTGTTTTGTGCTTGATATAGTATATTAAACTTGTTCTGAGCCTTTGGTAAACTTTTGAACTTATTAGCTTATTTTTAACTTATGTGCCCAACTGCTTATCTGCCCAACTGCTTATCAGGGTTTAGTAGACTTTTTATTTTAATTTTACTATATTAAGAATATTAATTTAGACTTATCCTGAATTTTTCAGATTTTTCCTAAGTCATTTGATATTTTTAATCATTTTAATTAGTTTATATTAGTAATTAAATCATAATAAATAGAATAATAATCAGAAAAATATAATTTTAATTTTCATAATTTTATTTTATTAAGTAGAATTTAGGAAAAATATAATCATCTTTGTAGACCTTAAGAAAAATAAAATATAAAATAAGTGATAGCTTCTATTTAATAGATTTTATCTTTTTAATTTTTTTAATTAAGCATTTTTCATTTTTATAATTTTCTTAGCTTCTTTTTACCTAATAATATTTATAGAAAAAGTTTTAGATTTTTCTTTGTTCATTTAGTATTTATTATAAATTAAAATAGTTTAAAAAGCAATTAAATAATAAATAATTAATAATAATTAAATATAAAGTATAAAAAATATAATTTTAGTTTTAAAATAAGTTTTAAGTAATTTTACACTTGTAGGTTTTAATTTCATAGATTTCACTTTTTAGTCCCATTTTAGATTTCCCGTTACGCGTTTTTAGTTTATTTAAATCGCGTTTAATTTTCTTTTGTATATTTATTTCTCATTTGTTAATTAGATATAAAAAAGCAAAATCCAAAATATCTAATTCATCAGTCACTCTAATCCAAGCTTGAAGCAATTTGCCCATTCGCACCTCGTTGGGAAACGATCCGGGTAATCACTTACCTGGTTTCACACTACACACGAACGTGAGTTTTTGCAAGTATCCTTTTTCACAAAAGGGTGATTTGTATTTATTCACGTGTATCCGTCGTTGCATAATATTTATATATACGTTTTAGCACGGATCAAATTTTGGCGCCGCTGCCGGGGAGGTTGTGTTGCGACAATTGTGTAGAGTTTTAGTGATTAGTGATTTGAGATCCTTCTTCCAGAAGTTCCTATTTCCCATAAACCATATAAAATACAAAAATATTTTTCTTTTCTTTTATATATATATATCATATAAAAAATAAAAACACCAAAAACATTTTTCCGTTTTCTTTGTTTAATAATAACAACAATAAAATTTACCATCGAGAACCAAGACAGAGTACTACCTAACTGGGGGTACGACCATAATAAGTTCCCAAACATCAGATTTAAAACTTGCCTCTGTATCACTTGCGAATATCGGCTCACCTTTGATTGATAAACAAACTATAACGGAGGTTTAAGGATAGTTTGACATTAAATTGTCGAACTGAAAGAAGCGGGTTTTTAAGGAGCATTAATTGCCCACCTTTGCTTCTCCGCCACTCTGTGCGTTTATCTTTTAGAGAGCTACCGTACGCTTGTTGATTATTGGTTTAAGTTCACTTGTGTTTTGATTCGTTCTTGATTTAATTGAAATATTTTATTTAGTGCATGCGCACTCGTTCTTCCACGTCATCAAGCCCTTTACGTGAACTCGTAGATATTCCGAGAAGACGTAATCGTAGACGTGCTGCCCAAATAGTCGAACCCGAGATTCGTACTGTTCTCACTGATAATATGGCAGACGAACGCACAATGGCTGAAATGCTCCAGGCACCCACCGAGGGTTACGGAGATGCCATCGTTTTACCACCCATCGATTCTGATCATTTTGAACTGAAAACACATTTGATTCAG
This sequence comes from Artemisia tridentata subsp. tridentata, assembly GCA_021014915.2. NCBI lineage: Eukaryota > Viridiplantae > Streptophyta > Magnoliopsida > Asterales > Asteraceae > Artemisia > Artemisia tridentata. The sequence goes on from CP139505.1 coordinate 23,916,664, forward strand.
CTCGTGTCCACAAACCAATTCCACGGGTTTGAACGAGAGGATCCATATGCACACATTCGTTGGTTCAACAAGTTGACCTCTACAATCAATTACAAGAATGTGCCGCAAACAGTTATCAAATTGATGTTATTTCCATTCTCACTCGAAGGGGCAGCCCGGATTTGGCTGGATAAAGAACCCCTCGATCCATTGAAACCTGGGAAGATCTCATAAAGAAATTTGTCAATTATTTCTTCCCTCCATCAAAGACGACTAATCTAAAAAATGAAATTGCTGGATTTCGTCAAGGTTTTGATGAAAACTTCGGAGAGGCATGGTACAGATTTAAAGATCTCCTAAGAAAATGCCCGCATCACGATTTCACGGAGTTACAACAGATCAATACGTTTTATAATGGGTTGAACCAAAACGATCAAGATGCACTTAACGCAGCCGCTGGTGGCAATATCTTGAATCGTAAACCTAAAGAGGTGGTTGGAATTTGTGAAAATAAATCAAAAGTTCCTATTTCTCGAAACAAAGTGAATGTTCCTGTCACTCCTGCTTCTTCATCCGGTAACTCATCAGAGTTAGCCTTTCTAACGGACGCAATGCGTTGCATGATGAAGGAAATGAAAGAATTGAAGAGTGAAATTCATAAACCGGAACAAATCAAAGCCATAAACAAAGTGTGTGAAACTTGTGGTGGTCCGCATGCGTATTATGATTGTCAAGCAACCGATGCTTCTCTTTACCCAGCTCCCGTAGCTGCAGTAAACCAAAATCAATACCGACCGCATGCTGAAACTCAATACCGAGCACCGAATGCTATGGTACCACCTGGTTTTCCACCCGTGCCAAATCAGAATAATCGAAATCACTTTGTTCAAAATCAGGGACAAAATTTCAACAATTCCCAAAATTTCAATCAAAACCGAGGTTAGAATCAGGGTAATTTTAACCAAAAACCATGGAATGTCCAAAACCAAAATCAGACGTCCTCAGATGAGTTGCTTAAGCAATTCATAAAATCTCAAGAGGAGACAAATAGGACACAATATGAGACAAACCGGTTATTGGTTACTGGTATGTGCTTAAACACATACCATTTCTAGACCAAAACCGGACCAAAATAACCAAAAACCCGACCAAAATGCCAAAAGATATTGTGTTTTTGTGTTTTTGTATGTGCAGGGATGGATATCGTGAAAATTGACAAAAGACACAAGAAAATCAAGAAAACGAGCACGAGATACGGAAAGGCTCAGAACCGGAACCGGGAACAAAGAAAATGGTCAAAAAGGCATCCAAGGTCCTCCGACTATCAAAGATTGTCAACTCCAACCCTTAGATTATCTTTTAAAAAAATGGCAAGATCAGTCCTTGAAGAATCCAGAAATTACATAAATAGTCCCTAAGATTAAAACCTTAAACTTTTTTAAAAACCTTACACCCGGATCCTAAAACTAATAAACCAAATCCATCACTCTAAACCCAACTTCCCTTTTAATCCAAACTAGCCCACTACCCTTAATTCATTATACAAGCCCAACCCAATCCACTAATAAAATAAACTAACCGGCCCACTCCTTTACCCATCACCTAACCCGATCCATCCCCAAATTAATAAACCACTCGGTCAAAATATAAGCCGGTCAAAAAGGAAGAAATAAAAAAACTCACACAATCAATAAACAAACACACCCTCTCTCTCAGTCAACATAAAACGCGCCCAAATCCATTTCTTTACCCAGTCTTACCTCCATCTCATGAACCCTAAAATAACCTCACCAAAAATTACCGCAACTAAGGGCAATTCCGTACAATCACGAACTCCTAGAAGGGTCTGACAAGGGACTGATGATAAGAATGATACGTGGCTGCTTTACATTGGCTCAAACACCTCACTAATTGTGATCTAAGGGTCAAGAGCGACTTGATGATGTTCAAGATGATCTAAGGGTGGATATGGAGCTAAGAAGCACGCGGATCGCCAACGTGGCATAGCCCAGAAGGTTCGGTTTAGCCTATAAATAGAGGAGGGTTATTCCCCATTTTGATATGTAATTTTTTTAGCAAAGTTATGCTGTCAAAGTGTTTTTAGAATGTTAGTCTTATAAATCAAATTGTAATTTTCTGTTTATGTTCAGTTGTTTCGATTATTGTAATTTTTACGTTTTAATGAAAGTTTAAATTTGAAGTTCATTTGAATCCGAATTCTCATTTTATTATTAGTGATTTCAATTTTTAGTTTATTTCAATTTGTGTTAACTTCTGATCATTGTTAAAAAAAAAAAAAAAAAAAAAAAAAAAAAAAAAAAAAAAAAATTATATTATATAGCTTTCAGATAAGCTATTTCAGTGCAGTACAAACTCATTTAAGCTCACTAGCTTATGTGAGCTTGTTTAGTTACAATTTCAGCAAAGTTCCACAAAAGTCAAAGAGAGTCAATTGTTATTTGAACCATGGTGAATCAGGAATGGAGTGATGGTCTAGGGGGTGAAATGGAAGCCCTTAGCCTGTCTAAAGACAGGCAAGCATAGTGAGATCCCCTCTGTTTGAGCTGAGGGGAATTAGCTTGTAAGTTTTGCTCATTTTCATTTTATTCATCGTTCATGGTTTAATACTGCTGCTTCTAATTTGATGTTGATTGTTGTTATGCTGAAGTTAGTTGATGATTAGGAAGTAGTTATTTGATGTTAGTTTGATAGGATTGATGTTAGTTGAGCTTGTTTAAGTAATCATTTTAAAGTCTAAGTTAGAATCTGTTTTAGTATAGCTTGATTTGGTTAGAATTCGAGGATCTGAGTTGCTTGAGTTGGTTAGATATTCAGTTAAGGTTTGTTAGTTTAATGATTATAAATCTCACTCTAGTCAACTTTAAATAAGCTTAGAATCAGCTCTCTTTATCTGTTCTAATCAGTGTATGCTGATGGTGGATGTCTGTTTTCACGAATCAATTTGATCCATCATTAGTTTTCAAAATTATGTGATTTTGTGTTTTTAAGCAAGTTAACCTAGGATAGTTTGAGTAATTCTCATTTCAAGTAATAGCGATAACATCTGGTACCTTTAAATTGCACTCAAAGTCTGTCAAACCTGCTGTTTTAAAAGTTGTTGCTGATACTCATTTTCTCGGCTGAACTTTGTTAAATTTGGATTAGCAATTGAGTATTTGTGATATGGATTTTTAGATATTATTAATCTCTGCTTGTCCAGCTTTCCAAAACATTTTACGGTTTCAAAATTGGTTAAGTTTTGAGCGATTTACAAGCATTTGAAAATTGCTAGTTGAGGTGACTTTCTGTTTTAAGCTAAGTGTTCTTAAGTTTCTGAGTTTGTCACTTTTGGCCCCTATACTTTCTGCTTTAGTTAAAATCGTGCCTGGTTGTTTTTAAGTATAAAACAGTTTGGTTATTAGCACATTTAGTCCTTGTCTTTTATAAAAACGTTTTGAGTTGTAAACAAGTTTCAGAAAGTACAGTTTTGGTCCTCGTCTTTTGTTTCAAAATATTTTTAGTTTTAAACAAGTTTCCGAAATTACATTTTCAGCCCCCTTAGTTTTTATAATCGTTTTCTTTATTTTCTTTTACTAAATTAGTTTTAGTAAATTGCATTTTCAGTCCTTAAGGTTTTTAGCTTCGCATTTTTAGATTTATTTATTCACTATTAGTTTTATAAATCTCGGGATTAGCCCGGGATTTGCATTTTTTTTGCTTTCTTTTTGTGTGCATTTATTTTAATAGCGTAGATTGTTGATTTTAAATTTTTCTTATTATAGTGTAATCAATTCTAAAAGAAAATAATCTTTCACGTCACTATTTCACTTCACATATTCACGACTCCGATTCGACTTATTCGCCGTCAAACCTTCGTTGGGAGAACGACCCGGGGGAATTGTATTCGTTACAATTTCTTTGGATTCAAAAAATAAAAATAAACAAATATATACAACATCAGTTACCCAAATAAATGATATAAAAAAATCTTTAAATGATCTACCTTCTACCTCGGGAGGTCTCCCAAGTAACACTGTTGTCAACCCAAGGGGTGAACTCAAAGCTGTCACTACACGTAGTGGTAAAGCTCATGATTCACTCAAGGTGACAAAGGACACGGTACTTCCCACTAACAATGGAAGTGCTAAATACGTCCAACCTATGGTTGTCCAAAACTCTACACCCACAATTGCTCCTCAACCGTCAAGAATAGATCCTACTCTTTCACGATTTACGGTTAAAAGTTTGTCAAACAAACTTAGTGAGCAAAGAACAGCCAGAGCTTATTCCAATATGCTCAATGCTACTCCTATCAGTGTGCTTGATGACAGTGATGATGATGAAAGTACCACTTTCATCAAAGCTATCACCACTCGGAGTGGTGCTGCTTATGAGGGACCCTCTGGTCCTATTCCTCCTCCGTTGTATGAAATGGAAAAAGAGACGGAGGATACAACGGACAAAGTGCAAATTCCAAGCCCACAAAGTACAGCACAAGTCCATCCTCCGGTTGTCCCAAAAAATAAATCCAAACCAGGAGTTGTCTTTGAATCTGTTGAGACTCCTGAAGTCATTGCCCCTAAATCCAAACCTTACATTCCTTACCCATCGCGCTTAAATGAGCAAAAGCTCCGGGAAAAGGCTAGTCAACAAATGGACAAATTCTTTCAAATCTTTAAAGAATTACATTTTGACATAAGTTTTGCGGATGCTATCATTCTGATGCCCAAGTTTGCATCAACAATCAAACACTTGTTAAGCAACAAGGAAAAACTGATTGAAATGGCTAAAACTCCATTAAATGAGAACTGCTCAGCAGTTATCTTAAGATAGCTTCCCGAGAAGCTTGGAGATCCTGGAAAGTTTCTAATACCTTGTGTATTTCCGGGAATGGTTGAATGCTATGCCTTGGCCGATCTTGGTGCAAGCATCAACCTGATGCCTCATTCAGTGTGGAAGAAACTTTCTCTTCCGGCTCTTACTCCTACCTGCATGACTCTTGAGCTTGCAGATCGAACTATATCACTTCCTCTCGGCATTGCCGAGGATGTGTTTGTAAAAGTAGGGAAGTTCCATTTTCCAGCTGACTTTGTGGTTGTTGAATTCGACGCAGATCAAAAGGTTCCTCTTATTCTTGGAAGAGGATTCCTAAAAACGGGCCATGCTCTTATTGATGTATTTAAACATGAGATCACATTGCGTGTGGGTAATGAAGCTGTTACCTTTAACCATGATCAAACTTCGAGGTACTCCTCAAATTTTGATTCTGCATCGGTTAACCGAATCGATGTCATTGATATTACTTCAAAGGAGTACTCTCAAGAAAATCTTGGTTATTTTCATAATTCTGTGAGTGGGGAACCCACCACATCTTCTCAACTTATCATAGCCGACTCTTCCCCTTCTCTCACTTCGTTTGAGGGAAGTGATCCCTTTTAGGATGAGGTCGAGGCTTTTCTTGCTCTAGATAGTTCACTTCCGCATGAGGTTGATGATAACTATCTTGATCCTGAGGGGGACATTCTTTTTCTAGAGAATTTGTTAAACGAAGATTCATCTTCCCCTCTTCCACCAAAACAACTTCATAATGAGGAAATCAAGTCAGTTGAGAAAACTGATAAAATTCCTGAGATCAAATTTAAGGACTTGCCTCCTCCACTTGAATATGCAATTCTTGAGGAGGAAGTTCTTATCTTAATTGCTATTCAGATCTCTCTTCTTCCCTTCACCTACCCGGTGATTTCCCCTATTTTTCACTCATTCGGGAGTGAGGATATTACCTTTGACCCCGGCATTTTCCATCTAACATTGGTTTAAATGCCGGATTTATCTCATCGGTGTGGAACTTTCTTATGTTCAATTGGTTATCCAAACATTTTGAATGAAAGTCCGATGGAGATGGTTTCTTCCACTTGCTTCCCCATGAACCAATGAATTCGGGGTCGAGTCAAGCTAGCGACTCGGTTAATAAAAACAGTAGTAAAACATGGGTTTTCACCCATGTCTCACCTAAGTGTGGGGGAGATGCCCCACATGTTGTATATATGTACATTTAAAAAAAAAATGGCTATTAGTATTTCCTTTTTACGTTCTAAGTGTCGGCATAATAGCCGGTACTTTGAATATTGAGGGCAATATTCAGTTCTAAGTGTGGGGGGAATTCTAGCGAATTTGATCAAATGTACCATCTAGTACCCCCATTTTGGCCAAAATTTTAAAATTTTTTCTCACTTAGAACGCAATAAATGGTTATCAGTCCGCCATGTCTAACCCACATAAGGATTGGCTAATCCGAGAGCAAACGGCTCTTGGTAAAGATATCTCAAATCCGTTTATGGCTTACAATTTGCCAAAAATTGTATGGTATTCGACTCACCATATCTTTATAAGTGAAGAGTTGGCTAGTCCAGAAGCAAACGGCTTTTGGTAAAGACAAATCAAATCCGTTGACAGCTGATGGTTTGCTCAAAATCATTTGGTTATCATTGTACCAAAGTATCACATACTAAAACATTGGCTACTCCAGAAGTAATGGCTTTTGGTAAAGAGATAAAATCCATTAAATTTTCATAAAAGATTGCTAGGGACTAGCAATAGTTTAGTGTGGGGGATTGATGAGTGTCTAAATACTCATCATTTCTGTCACATTTTATCTGCAAAAACATTTAAAAACATGCAGATATGCTTCAAAATACAGAAAATATCATAAAATGTGTTTTTATATGATTCAGGAACAAAAAGATTGAAAACAAGTGAAAAACGAACAAAGTTTGCAAAATTGACAGTTTCAGTCCCTGAAGTTTCATAAATTGGCAGAATTAGTCCCTGAAGGTTTAATTTGGAAGATAAGTCAAAGTGAGTCCTTGGGAAACCAAAATGTCACAAATGGTCCCTGGAATTAATTTTCACTATTGGCAGTTATGGTCCTTGGATTTTCAGCATAGTACAACAATAGTCCCTAAAGTTTAAATAAAATCCAAATCCTATCCTAAATTTAACCCAGCAACAAACTAACCCAACCCAAAATAAATAAATACACTACCCAACCCACTACACTACCCCAAAGCCCAAAACATAACCCAAGCCCAACCCTTTTATTAATAAAAACCCAACCCGGTATTTAATACCAGGTTTGACTTCGGTCAAACCCATCCCCTTCCTCACAACCCCGCCAAAACCAATACCACCCCTTACCCATAGTTTTCTCTGCTCTATCCCATCAGTCCCCCTCCTCTGCTACACTCCACCTTACCTAACAAACCAAATAGCATTAAATGCTTCGTCCTCAGACCCATGTGCAAGGTTATCCCACTTTGACAATTTTGGCGCCAAAAGCAGTTTGAACGATTGAGATTAAATTGAAGCAATCCAAGGGTGCAGAATGATTGAGGGATGTCGACAAAGGGTTTTCCCAACATGTTTTTAGTATATATAAGGCTTTGTAATAGATTAGAAAGGAGTAGTTAATTTAGTGTAACTCGTTTTTATTTCCAAGTCTTTTACTTATTGTAATTTTCATTTCCAGTACTCAATATAATCAATTTACAGTCATTTGGTTCCAATTTAAATACATCTTGGTTTAAATTTCAGTTACTTCACAATTTCAAGTTTTACTGTAATTCGAATTAAATTATCTAAGTTGTTAAAAGCTACTCAAAAGCCATAATTACCCTTTCTATAAGCTTTATAAAAGCTTTTCATAGCTTTGTGTAAGCTTATATTAGTTATAAGCTGCTTAAATTTCAAAGAAGGAAGAAAGTCAACAGATGGTCAACATAAACTGAAAATAAGCTTCTAGGTGGTACAAGCTATTCAGAAAGGTTTTTCTGGGTTTTCTATCTTGTTTCTGACAAGCTAGATTGGTTCTGATCATTAGTTCTTAGTTCCATAAGCTTCTCAGTTGTAAGCTTATTTTCTCATTTTTGCTTTATTTACTATTTTACTGTAGAATAGCTTATTCCTAGCTTGTCATTGTTATTTCCAGCTTATTAGTAGTTCTTAGATATATTATTTCAGTTATATTTCATCAGTAGATCATATTTAAATAGCCATTGTCTTTATTTTACTTTAAAAACATATAAAAGCAAAAAATAGACCTTAAATAGACATAGCTTAATTATTAGCTTATTTCAGTTTTTAAATATCAATTAGTACTCACATAAGTTAGTCAAACTCAGTTTGTTCAGAATCTTATCTTAAAAGCACCATTTTCAGTTCAAAAATACAAAACAGTCCCGTAAAGGGCTGTTTGGCATAAGTAGTCAACTAGGTCAACAAGCTTGTTACTGTAGATTTGCACTTAGTCCAACTTTGATCAAGCTTAATTCATCATATATAAGCTGTTTCTAAGGTTTGATTAGCTAGTTCAATAGAAAATCAAGTTTTTCAATACCTGTGCAAATTTCAGCCCTTTATAAGTCCAAATAAGCCATTATAAGCCAGAAGCTTATTCTGACCTCAACCTTGGCAGTTCTTAAGTCCTTTAAGTCATATTAGAAGATACCAATAGAGTTGAATTGGTTTGCACACTTCTGCACAACTCTGCACACAGCAGACTCAGTGTATACTGAGTTGCTAAAGCTGCTGATCTCAACTCATTTGTGGCCTATCTAGATAATCTGTGGCCTTGCTTTTTGTGTTTTTAAATAGCTCATAGTACTAGCAATCTTTTGCCCCCATAAAAGTTCTCACTTATCAGCTTATTGATTGCTTAATTTGCCCTGCAATTTGGCCATTTTCCTGAGTTTTCTGCCCTAGCTTTGCTACTGTTCTACTGCTTATCTTGCTCATTTCTTGTGCTTATTTGTGTTTTTAAGTTGTTTTGTGCTTGATATAGTATATTAAACTTGTTCTGAGCGTTTGGTAAACTTTTGAGCTTATTAGCTTATTTTTAGCTTATTTGCCCAACTGCTTATCTGCCCAACTGCTTATCAGGGTTTAGTAGACTTTTGATTTTAATTTTCCTATATTAAGAATATTATTTTAGACTTATCCTGAATTTTTCAGATTTTTCCTAAGTCATTTGATATTTTTAATCTTTTTAATTAGTTTATAATAGTAATTAAATCATAATAAATAGAATAATAATCAGAAAAATATAATTTTAATTTTCTTAATTTTCTTTTATTAATTAGAATTTAGGAAAAATATAATCATCTTTGTAGACCTTAAGAAAAATAAAATATAAAATAAGTGATAGCTTCTATTTAATAGATTTTATCTTTTTAATTTTTTTAATTAAGCATTTTTCATTTTTATAATTTTCTTAGCTTCTTTTTACCTAATAATATTTATAGAAAAAGTTTTAGATTTTTCTTTGTTCATTTAGTATTTATTATAAATTAAAATAGTTTAAAAAGTAATTAAATAATAAATAATTAATAATAATTAAATATAAAGTATAAAAAATATAATTTTAGTTTTAAAATAAGTTTTAAGTAATTTTACACTTGTATGTTTTAATTTCATAAATTTCACTTTTTAGTCCCATTTTAGATTTCCTGTTACGCGTTTTTAGTTTATTTAAATCGCGTTTAATTTTCTTTTGTATATTTATTTCTCATTTGTTAATTAGATATAAAAAAGCAAAATCCAAAATATCTAATTCATCAGTCACTCTAATCCAAGCTTGAAGCAATTTGCCCATTCGCACCTCGTTGGGAAACGATCCGGGTAATCACTTACCTGGTTTCACACTACACACGAACGTGAGTTTTTGCAAGTATCCTTTTTCACAAAAGGGTGATTTGTATTTATTCACATGTATCCGTCGTTGCATAATATTTATATATACATTTTAGCACGAATCAATCGCCCACGTAGGACATCTAGTTCTGTTTTCGGAACATAATACCATTTATGCACTTGTTGTCCACTTAGGACGTCTAAAAAAAGTAATGATTCCTCTATTTGCTTAAAACATGTTACTAAGACTACATGGGACGTTACGGGCTGAAATTAGACCACTCTAGTTCGTCATGAACATAGAGCTTATAACTTGAAGTGTAGTTAGCGTATATCATACATTTCGACATGAATATGAACTTGCACAACAACAATTCATAGCTCGAGTTATAATACTAGTTACTCAACAAAATATCAACATAAATACCACAAATAAGTGGTTTATCTTACGGGCACATAAAGACCCGTTTTACTCTTTAAATACGATACTCGCCTTATACGCTTTCTCGAGCTCTTGAATAGGTTCCCAGATAACTTTTATTACCTAGGAACACATCATTAACATCGAAACTCACTTAAAACATGGCTATGTTTTTCATAAGCTAGCATTTGGAATAAATTAGAACATAAGGGGGCGTCTGGTTTCGCGGATAACTATGAACATAAATTTACTTTTCAATATCTAACACCACAAATTGGTGTTACAACATCCTACTAAGATACTCGTCATTCATCTTATCATAAAACATGTTTTACATAGGTTCTTAGTGATTTCTAAAAATCATAACTTAGCATATTACTTCCAATTTCAACAAAACCCCACTTATAATCTCATAACATGATATTTAGTCATAACCCCCATGATGGGTACCATCTAAACTCGAATTTAAGAACTTAGTAACAATTCATACCTCGAATTGATATGTCTGAATGCTAGAGTTCGCGTCCCTAACCCTTAGTTTGCTAATTCCTTAGCTCAAACATGTTTAAAACTAGGTAGAAATCGAAACCCTAATCAGCTTGATGCTCTTGAGAGTGTGTGACGTGGAGTGGTGATGAAATTGTTTTTTTTTTCTTATGATTTTCTGATGTTCAAGTAATCTTATACTTGTGTTATAAAACAAGTTTTGAGGTTAGACAAAGTTAGTTCTTATTAGTAAAACTATTATGTGGGGAGTCCTTATTCTTTAATAACTGTATTTCACAAGAAGTCCTCTTAACTAGCTGAGCCCGAGACTCATAAAATATAAAGAGACTTAAGTGGAAAGCTTTAAAATATATTAGAATTAATACCGTAAAAATTGGGGTGTTACAAATTTTTTCATTCTAATTTAACTAGTGGACTCAAACCTTTGTTTCTTCTTATTGTGAAGGTCCATAAAAAATTTTCTATTAATTAAAAAGCTAAACTAGATATATTTTCAAGGAAAATGCTATCCTCCTACATATTGTTCATACTTATCCTTTTACTCACACAATCCTGACAAGTGTCAGAATTGACGACTTGAATGCAGAGAAATAATGAGTGAAAAAAATATACATAATATTATTGTGTGTGTAAGAGGATCAATAAGAATATATTTCCAAACCCGTTAATTTATGAAACAACCCTGAACACTAATCACTCTTCGCTACAAAGTGACAAACTATAAAAAATCCCAAAAACCAAAATCAATTGAATCCCCCAACTTTTCCCTCTAAAAAAACCAACAATTTCACCAAATCCCCAAACCAGTTCAAATTCCCTCCACTTTTCCCCCAGATCAAAACCCTAACTTTTCAATCGAACAAAATTAACCTTCAATTCATAAAAAGTTCACATTTTTATGTAATATCTCCACTTCTTTCACTCGACCCATATTTTAATTTCATCAATTGTTAATGTAAAGAATTTTCTTACAGTCAATGCTTATCTTAGAAAGGCATAAGCAGGTTTAATTACAATCCCAAACACCCTCTGTAGTCTATGACTCCCTTCTTGGGGATCTTTTGGACTTGTTTAATTTCAGACAGTTAGGTACTGACACAAAAGTATTCGGTATTATTGGGAAGCCAGTTGGACATAGCAAATCACCTTTGTTATATAATAAAGCTTTCCGATCAGTTGGTTTTAATGGAGTTTATGTACATTTGTTGGTGGATAATGTAAAGAATTTTCTTTATACTTACTCATCTACAGATTTTGCGGGGTTCAGGTTGAGTTTTGATCTATTCTATTAGAGCTAGTGTTTCAGTTTCTAGGGGTTTTTCCATCAAACCGACATACATTCATTTTTTGCAGTGTTACTTTATTTTTTTTATTTTTTTTAACGAGCCTTTAAAGGAAAGCCTTTGTGTACAGTTTGGGTCATTTGGTATTGGTAACGGGAAAATTTAACCTATCATTTTTTTTATAATTTTTGACAGTCTGTTTTTGCGTTACCGAATGCCTAAACAGTTTATAGAGCGATCTTATAATGATTAACAGTACGGATTTATGTATCTAAATGAGGTGGTTGGGCTTTTATAGAAACTTATTCAGAAAATGTAGTCATGTATTTTTAAAAATTTTGTTTGCAGTTGTAGCATTCCTCACAAAGAATCTTTACTTCAATGTTGTGATGAGGTTGATCCAGTTGCAAAGGTATTGTTATAGTAAGCTTAACTATCAAAGCATATGTAATGATGAAAGTATGGCTTTTTATGTATTCTCTTACTGATTGTATGCCACAGTCAATAGGAGCAGTCAATTGTGCTATCCGGAGACCAAATAATGGAACGTTATATGGTTGCAATACAGACTATGTTGGCGCTATTTATGCTATCGAGGATAGTCTACGTGGTTTCTTTCTGTACATTCTAATTCCTATTAGAAGTGATAATATGCGTGGTTGGGTCAAACAGTTCCATTTGTCCAGTTATAAAAGTTTCATATCATATTTCACGTGTGGCTTCAACCCGTTCGACCCATTTGACCCGTTTTAGATTTACTTACAACACAAATGGGTGCAACTGTTTACAGGTTTAGGCGTTCAAAATGGTACAACAGGATCTCCCTTGGCTGGTAGACTATTTGTGGTTATTGGTGTTGGCGGTGCTGGAAAAGCACTTGCTTATGTAGCAAAAGCGAAGGGTGCAAGAATTGTGATAGCCAATCGGACTTACGGTTAGATTCGACTATCGTTCACATTACCATTCCTAGTGCTCATACTTGATTGCAAATAAAAGATTATACTAGTTTTATTGCATTCTTACGGTTAGATTCAGTATGGGTGAAAGTCAACTGTATGGTTCTTGTCATATTTAGAGGGTGTTTGGATTTGAGTGGTTTATCAAAACATCAAAAATTGATTATAGCGATTTGTAACACCCTCAATTTCGTGATACGCAGCGGAATTCAAACTGGGTGTTACTCGACGGCACAACAGTTATAATAATAGAAAACGATCTCTAATTGAGTCATTTTAAAAAGATTTATCATTCGAACTTTATAAATATCAGAGTTTACAAAATGAGGTCCCAGTAGTTTTACAGTTTGTTAAATAAGTTTTCGAATGATAATTAGATTTTAGCCTTCTATCAGTATCCGTGCCCCTCCGTGCCATCCTCGTTCATTATGGACCTGAGATAAACATGCTAAAAGTGTCAACACAAAGGTTGGTGAGTTCATAGAGTTTATAAATAAAACAGTTGATTTCAATAGTTTCAAGTTTAATAGACAATGGGCCACATTGTAGCTCCCATAAATTCAGTGACAATGGGCCACGTTGTAGCTCCCATAAATTCAGTGACAATGGGCCACTTTGTAGCTCCTATAGTTCATTTGTAAAATAATCAGATTAACACAAGTTTCAAGTTGGATAATTGTATAAGGGTAAAACAATATTTATTATTGTAGTACCATAATATTGCTCTAAGCCTCATGAAACTCAAACGTTAACGTGTGTGACATCATAATAATGACGTAAGTTACTGACATTATAAAAATGTAAATAACAAGGCCCTCGGGTAGGAGCTTGCCAACTTCCTATTGTTTTCTCAAATAAAGTGCATTTGGCTATCTATCCGGCTAGCACAAAGGCTATCTATCCGGCTAACACAAATGGGCTGTCAACCTCCAATAGATCTATTCACAATATTCGCGTTCACTCGCAAGTGATTAATGGTTCATGATATGAGGGACTTTTAATGGCAATAATGGATAACTTAGGCAATATTAATCAGGATAGCATACAGAAAGTACTTGTGTTCAGCATGTATTAAGTTTCAACAAACAAATAGATTGTTTCTTAAATCGAGTGGAATGTTTATGATTAATGAGCAAGATTTGTAAGTAAAACTAGCATGTATCTCCCCCAAAGAGTTCAAAATAAGAAAAGAGGGGCTATGACTCACAGTAATATGTAAAAGTTTAGAGTACTTGTGAAAGTAAAAGCAAGTAGTTGAGCATGTATCTCCCCCAAAGTATTTATAAAACAACTATAAAAACGGGGCTATGACTCACCTTGATGAAGTAGTCTGAATAAAATGAAGTCAAATGGTTAGAGTATGTGGCACCGATACGCGACCTAAATTAGTATTGCAAGTCTTAGTTTACCTGTTTGTTTATGGCTCAAATGTTCAAATATGTTGAAGTGTCCTCATGTAGTTGTGTTTAACATTACTTGTGTGGTACGGTTTATGTTTAAATAAGTTTCGAAGCATTTGTAAGTTTTGGCTCTTGGAAAGTGCTTACATATATAAGTATGTGAAAATATTCGTGAGAAATGTGGTTGTGTGAATAATACGTAGGTGAATAATAAATACTTGGACTAAGTACTTATGATACAAGTGCTTACGTGGTATCGTGTATATTCAAAGTCGTGTTTATATTAATTTAGTGGATGATAAATTAGAAAAAGTTTACATTTTATTTGTTGCAAATATTTCTTATAGTTTTTGTAATTTAGTCGAGTTTATAATAGTAAACTAAGTATAGAAATTTGACGAAAATCGAGCATGACCTGGTCGTAAATATTAGTTTCCCTTTATAAGGCAAGCCACAAAAATATCTCATATCAAAATAGTAGTTTTAATTAAATACACTTAGTTTTAATGTTGTTGAAGGTTATTAGCTAACCCTTAATAGTTCAAGTATTAAATGTGAAATAATCTATTATACCTAAATGTTGAGTACCTAAATTTAATGTGCAAGAGGGGTTGTGCACAAACATAAGTACGGTACAAACATGTCAATGCTCCACAAAAGCTCTCAATTGAATGTAATCATCATTAATCGGAGGTAAATGCAGAATATCAAGTGATGCGGAATATGAATTGTTGCTTCGGTTTCGAGTATATGAACCATCTTTGCACTTACAACAACACTTCATATTCATCTTAAGCATTGCATTTAGTTGCTCCAACACTTCATATTTAGGAGCCTATAAATAACACATGCATTTCTTAAACTTTCCACACCCTCCGTACAATTGAATTCAGTTTACTTATCTTTGTTTCAGTGGACCGGGTTTACATGTTGGCCATCCTCTTGGATACACAGCCACAAACATACTTGCTAGATTTAAACGAATGCAAGGTTTCAATGTTCTGCATCTAATGGGATGGGATGCATTTGGGTTGCCTGCTGAGCAATACGCCATTGAGATGAGTTATTCATTTTAATGAAATGTTAATTACTTACTATCACCTTCTATCATTCCCAAAATATATTATGTGTTTATATAAAAAAAAGAATGTTATTAAAGTTGTTAAATGGGCTTGATGTTGTCCAGACAGGTACTCACCCAAAGACAACAACCATAAGGAACATCGACCGCTTTCGTACACAGGTAATTCACTCTAAACTTTCGTGGGTCTGATCTCTTTATGTTTAATACTTTTGAAAGTCTTAATGTTTGTCGAATTTTTGTTAATTTCTTTATTTTCAGCTTAAATCTTTAGGCTTCTCATACGACTGGGACCATGAAATATCTACAACAGAACCGGACTACTACAAATGGACGCAATGGATCTTTGCGCAACTTCTGAAAAAAGGACTAGCATATCAGGTGAGGATAAAATTTCCTTTTAAGATTATTATTCACAAGGAATTATACATACTCATCATGTTTTTCATGCACTATTCAGGCTGAGGTACCGGTCAATTGGTGCCCTGCTCTTGGCACTGTGTTGGCCAATGAAGAAGTGGTGGATGGTGTGAGTGAGCGTGGTGGCCATCCAGTTATTAGAAAGGTATGATGGTGCTCTTGGTTGAAATATTTTCTCATCGTTTGACTTTTGAAAATTTTCTTATGCCTCTATATTGGATGTTTTTTTAATTTTACAGTTCATTGTTTATGACCAAGCAGCCGATGCGGCAATGGATGCTCAAGATAACTGCATATGCGGACCGTCTTCTTGATGATTTGGATGATCTTGACTGGCCTGAAAGTATTAAGGAAATGCAGAGAAATTGGATAGGAAAATCAGAAGGTGCAGAGGTGGAATTTTGTGTTTTGGGTAGAGATGGTCAAGAAACAGATTCGGAAATTGTTGTTTATACGACAAGACCAGATATTAATACAAAGAAATTGCATAATTGCAAGTGATGCTCATAATTTCTTTTAGATTCTTAGAAGGAAATGATTTTTTATTGATTCGTATCATTTTTCCTATTACCTCGCTAAAAACATAACCGAAACTAGCAGTACGAATATGAGAACGTAGCAGTACAATCACTCTTCCATGGAAGTGCAAACAAACTTCGAACAGTACGAACTCAATCGCTAGCAGTACAATCTCAGTGTCATAGTAGATTAGAAGTTATCAAATTGGGCCGGGCTGTTAGAATTAGTTATGTTGTCCATGTCTGTTTCGTTTATCTAATATGAAAATACACAACATTAAACTAAATAGCCATCAATCACTTTCAATAATCTAATAGATAGCTACAATATTTTAATCATTAGTCGACATACACTATATATTCATAATTAGCGAACTTTACGACTCAAATCTATTATATATAAAATATCAAACACGATTCAAAACACGAATTTAACATCAATCAAAACAAACAAGGCCAAATCACACACAAAATTATCACACTTAAGGCCAATTCGAATTTTAGGTACTCAAAACAAATATAGCACACTTCACTTAGCATTATAAAATGATATTTAACAAAATATGTATTTGTAGAAGTATCTATTATATCTAAATTTTGAGTACCTAAATTTAATGTGCAAGGGGGGTTGTGCACAAACATAAGTACGGTACAAACATGCCAATGCTCCACAAAAGCTCTCAATTGAATGTAATCATCATTAATCGGAGGTAAATGCAGAATATCAAGTGATGCGGAATATGAATTGTTGCTTCGGTTTCGAGTATATGAACCATCTTTGCACTTACAACACATAAAGATCTCAATACTATAAATAAGAATTAGTTCCATTAGAGTTTGTTCCATTTCGTTTGAACTTGAAAGGAACTGTTTCCACCTATTCCATTAGAGTTTGTTTTGGTTTGATGCTCCAAAACCGTGGGCCGAAGCAAACTGTGCCCTATTGAATTGCTCATATCCACTTTCCTTTTATCAATTCAACGAGAATGGCGCCGAAGCGCCGCGTTGCAGGCGGGCCGGTTTTTTTTTTTTGCCGTTGTATTTGGTTTCTGATTTTGAAAAAAAAAAAAAAAAAAAAATTACTGTAGCTACAGTACTGTTCATCGGCCCAGTACTGTAGCCCCGTTACTGTAGTAGTGCCCGTTACTGTAGCGAGCTGATGACCCGACGTCGTTTCAAATGTGTTTTAATATATATATATATATAATGTTGCTTATCTAACAAATCATCGTCACAAAATAAAATCAGGTTCTAACAAACTTCATGTACTTGGTTGGATGTGGTTTATAGTGAAGAACAAAGCCTAAGGGCAATCTGTTATAATGTATATATGGACTTTTCTTTATTTTTATCATTTTAGTAGTGAGAAGTCAAAAGTTCTACTAACAGTAGTACGTAACTACGTAATGGATGCATGGTAGTAAGATATATTTGTCATCACTTTCTTACCATCCATAACTTTCATCTTCAAAGGTTTTTTAGGTTGAGCAGGGAGCTTAATGTGAAAGACTCTATTCCATATTCTTCAAGGTTTTTATAACTGATAACATGCCGCCCCACTTGGAGGGCGACACTAAGGGCAAGGGATCTGGAAAGGCTAAGAAGGATCGGCTAGGAAAAATGGGGTGCAACCTTATTATAATGAACACGTGTGGTGGACTCATTTAGTCTTTATGTTTACAAGTTAAGTAGAAACATAAGAATAGTGCCTCCGTTGACAAATGTAAACACAAAACTCATAGTTGGTCATGCTTTATCATTTGTGAATGTAAACACATGCTGAAAACCTGTAACATAGTATCAATAAGGTGTTGCATATTGGAAAACATTGATTGCCATCACGTGCTACCCCGACCCGACAAAGATAAAGATGCATCAACGTTACGGAAAACAATTTAATTAGTCAGCAAACAAGCCTGTGCATCCAGGGGCGGAGCCAGAAAAAATTTCAAGGGGGGCAAAATATGATAATTTTTAGAAACTACACTAAAAATTGGTCCGTTGGGGGGGGCTAATTACAAAAATAGCCAAAAATTTTCAAAAATTTACACTACAATTTTTTTCGCCGGGGGGTCACGTGACCCCCCGGACCCCCCTTGTCTCCGCCCATGTGTGCATCGCACGGGTTGTATCATGCCTCGTGTCAAAAAATCTTAATAGTTCTAGTATTAAATGTGAAATAATGTAGAAAGAAATAAATGTCAAAAAATGTCAGGAACAGGATTCGAACCCTACACCTCACGCACAACAGGCCAGTGTCCCAACCAACAGGCCAGCCCATCAGGTTGTGTTGGTTTATCCAAAACTATTTGCATATATGGACTTTTAGCCCAGTAATCTATTTGTATTCATATCAGTGTGTTTATATTTGTGTTTCATGTTTGTTGCATGTTTCAGCGTAAGTATTTTAGGAACATAATGAGCACTTTTCACATGAGATTAGCTTATAAATAAGCAATATTATACGAATAGATACTTGTTCTATGAGCCAAAACTTAACATTTTGTCATCAGTTTACATATAAGCTTTCTTTTAGTCATTTTAAGTTTCCAAAAACTCAACAAGCTCGACATGAAACATGAGTACTAGTTTTCTTCTCGCGGAGTTTATGTGTTAACGAGATTAAAGATTACTACCACACAAGCTCTTAAACAACACATATGAAAGTCGAATGTAGAAGTGCACGTGACTGTGAAACAAATGTGCAACACCTCTTGTTTTGTTTCATGTTTTAACATTTATATACGCAACATAAGTTCCAAACATGGTTCCTTGGTATGAAAGTCAAATACATTTATGTGTGTGCATGCACGACTGTGTGACAAACTATACATTCAATTTTGTATTTCATAGCTTGTATATTAACATGAAACTTAAGTTTAAACATTGATTATAACAAGTTTAGAGATGCTTTGTCCATACAGTGGGAGGGATGAAATGATTCGAACAAGAGAAGAAGAACCAAGATGAAAAACCAAACCCCCACGAACCCAAAATATGACACAAGTATGTTCCTAGTGTGCTATCAACCCAAAGCTTCTTTTCTCCTTCTCCTTCTTGTGCTGCTGTCGACTATCAAGGGATGATAGAGAGAGTTTTGTTGTTCAGTTTTTTTGTGTTTGTAAATGAAAGATGGTATGAAAGTGTTATATGCTTGATCGTTTATATAGCCACAAGTATTAGAGGTTCCATTCAATGAATGGTTATAACTTTTAACACTTGTTTAAGAAGATGTGGAACATGGTGTTCATGTGAGCTTGGTTCGATCGTGTATGTATATATGGCCATAAGTTTTAGAGTTGCATGTGGCCACTTGTAATGGTTTGTGAAGAGATGATATGAGACATGATGAGGTGATAACATAGGACTTAGTGAAGTCCATATGGGTTTGTATCCTGGTTCGAATAGTTTACAAGGACAACCATGTGCATGGCTTGACAGTTTTGACCATTTGTAAAATATCAAGGAAACAAGGGTGTAAGTGAATTAGTTTGGGCTAAATAGGTTTACACTCAATCTAGGTTGGACTTAGTTTGTTTTAGGACTAGTTTAGGGCTCGTTTGGTTTGGTTTTGGATCATGTCGAGACCCTAAAGAAAATAAAGGGTTGTGTTTGGCTTTAAACATTTGTACAATAGGCTAAACATGTAATACTAGGAGTTTGTGAATTGTATTTAGTTTAGTTTGAACTTGGTTTGTGTTTTCTAGTCACGGTTTAGGATTTGAAACAAAGAAAGATACATTTTTGATCTTATGCATTAGGAACTTGTACCATGAGCTTTATATGATAATACATTAGGTTTATAAAATCATGAGAAGACCAAGTTTAGAGTTCATGCATAAAAGTCTTGTAATATGAGTTTTAAGTCTTGTACGTTAGAGTTTGTAAAATTAAATAGAACTTACTTTCGGACAAATGCATTAAAGAGTTGTACATGTGCAAGAAAAGGCTTGTACATTGATATTTTATAAAAATCATGTTTATATTAATTAAGGTGTGTGATTTTATTTACATATAATCATAGGGTTGTAAATTTAGGGCATGTAACGGGAAGTAAAGTAAAGTTAGGTTTTCGTGCTTTAAAAACTTGTACATTGGCTTTGGAGGGTTGTACTTTAGGGTTTATGATTTAGTTACGTAAAATCATAGTTATAATAATTTAGGGTTTCGTGAAAACTCTAATAGATGGCCAACGTTTAGTTTGAATATTTAATAATCGTACGTTAACAAAATAACGTAAAGTGATAAATAAAAGCTGAAAACTTCTATACTTGACATATAAAGAATGTTTATTTGTAATAAATATAATGCACGTTGGTGTCATGTGAGCATGTTTATTAAGAATGTGAGTTACGTCACATTAGTTAGTTGTTGTAATTAGATAAACTGATAACGCTTAATCTTTAAAAAAATTTGACGTAGAAAATGGATAAGTCTTCTTTTGTTAGAATATTATATTTAGTTTAGTACAAAGTGAAATTTACCGGTGGTTACACGATTTCAAGTCAGAGTAACCAAATGAACAGTTGCAAAATTGCGAACCAAACACCCTCTATGCATAGTTAATACACCAACTAAAGTTTTCTCTTACTGATACTGCACAGATCGTGCTAGAGAACTTGCTGACATAATTGGTGGAGAGGCTATATCTCTTGCCGATTTGAGCACTTACAGTCCAGAAGGTGGTATGATATTTGTAAACACTACATCAATTGGTATGCAGCGAAATATAGACGATACTCCTATTTCTAAGGTACAGGTATCTACCTTTCTTCGGTCATATGTTTTTGTAATAATGGTATGCAGTTAGAAAGTGAATATGAGGTGACTATGGGCATGAGATAAAGTTTTTATTTTCTTTTTGTGGCAGGAAGCTTTGCAGTCGTATGTGTTGGTATTTGATGATGTGTACACACCAAAAATTACGAGATTACTTCGGGAAGCTGGAGAATGTGGAGCCATAATTGTTACAGGGGTGGAGATGTTTATAGGACAGGCTTATGAACAATATGAGAGGTTTACAGGGTTACCCGGTAAGGTTTAAATTGCATATAATGCTACGTTTCATGCCTCTCCATCATGCCTAAAGTCTTACCATCTCTTTTTTTCTTATGAGTTTTTATCATACTTTTCATTTGCAGCACCTAAGGAATTATTTAGGGAGATTATGGAAAAATCTTAATTGTCTCGGGAGTTGCCGTAGGTATGTATCTTTTTTCTATCCAATCTTCCATTATCTTGAATTTTGAGTTTATGGGTACCATGGAACAATAAACTAGGCAAAATAGTTGGAAATGTTATTGCCATCGATACCTTGTCCAATCATATGAAGTTATGAAAAAACGAAAAGATTTGACTATCACATGCTCGTATTCTTATGCTTATATCTATCACATTGTTCACATCGTTTACGTATAATCTTCATCGGATTATATTTAGTTATTTTTTGTTAGAGATGATCAATATTCTATGTCAAGTTGTTCTTCATGTCTTCTCTTCTCTCAAATTGACCAATTCTGCTCTGTAACTAGTTTAAATTTGAGGACTTGGATGTGATTGACCACTTTTGCTCGAGTATGGAGTTTAAAAAAAATAATATACTTTAGTTATCCTAAAAATATATATAATGCTTCTAGAGTGTCTGTCCGAAATAGGCGTGGGTTAAGTAATAAGTCAACCTTCCTCCGTTGTGGAACTTTTATACTTTTTTTTTTTTTTTTTTTTTTTTTTTTTTTTGAATCATTGGTTTTCTTCTCACACAAAAACCCGCTTTTATCTGATCACTAGTCTTAACATAATTATATAATTATTGCTATACAAAATGATTTAGGATTTTGACACACTTTGGGTGACTTGCATCTAATCAAATTATTAAGCTTTACCCATTTGACCCATTGGAGATAGGATATTACCCAAATCAGCCCAACTTCTAAGTAAATGGGTCAAAATTTCTACTGCTGCAGACTTCGACTTTAGATCAAAATTTCTATAAAATTATGTAAAGCTGAAGTTTTTGTTACATTGTATACAAAAGCAGGAGGCTTATACTAAGTCAGAAGTTGAGTATTACAGAGAAGAAAAATTATGAGTGATACAAAGTTACAAATTAAAAATAATAAAAACCAAGAGTGTATTAATCATTTAAAGAGATTATATAAACAAGAGAAATCGATAAGAATGAAAATAAAATTTGTTGAAAATAGGATAAAAGTAAAACAATTATTTATTAGTTTTGGTAGTTTTCAAATTTATGATATAAATTGGAGTATGAAACTATTAAAAGATCATTTAAAGATAAATCAAAGTATGATAAAAGTAGTAAGATCAAAACTGGTTATTTGTTAAAGCAAACATGAGTTTATATCAGTACAAACTTAAGAAACAAATAAAACATTATCAAGAATCTATTTTAAGAAATAATAATAATAATATAGCAACTCTTAGAGAAGATCTACCAAGTAATTATTTTATTAGCCGTCAAGCTCATCTAATTTTAATAAAATAATACAATCCCACTTCAAAGCAAGAAATCTCAGTACTCTTCCAGGTGCTGGACCCAAAGCAAGCTTCATCAATTTTCCAATAATAACATTAGATTAAAAGAAAAGCTAAAAATGGCTAAAAGATATATCCATTAATCATGAAAGTTCCAAATATTAAATTTAAAATGGAAATTGACTATTTGAAAGATGAAATGTTATGACTATAATAATGAAAAATTAATTTGGTATTATCTATAATTTGATAAAAGAGAAAGATTGTTACATGAGGCCGAATGACAATTATATATAATCAATAATGAAGAAAATATTATATTTTTCTCATAGCTAGAACTAATTGTATAGAAAATAACTTAGAATTTCCTTTTAGAGAAAAAATATAAGTAACTACTAATATAAATAAAACATATACAAATTTGGAAACAAAAGAATCAGAAACATGAATACATCCACCCTATAATGATATAATAATTAAAAAAGGAGAAAATGAATATGTTGGAATGCCTTTATCTAATCGAAGTGATGACGATAAAAAATCATTATCAAATATAATTAATCAAAATAATTATACTAATGAGATGTTAAATATTATAGGACAACAACTAGATAGAATAGAAAATAATAATAATAATAATAATAATAATAATAATAATAATAATAATAATAATAATAATAATAATAATAATAATAAAGAAGAAGAAGCTAGTACTTCGAAATCTAATGAGAAAATAGAAGAAAATCCTATATTTATAACATATAATATAGATACACCAATAAATTTAGGAAAACAAAATACTATATTGAGAGAAATAGAGGATAAATTATCTAAATTTCATATAAATGGTAAGATTAATGTTATAAATAAAGACATATCAGATGACAATATATCAGAAATAGAAGAACAATTTAATACTAATGAGATAAATAAAATAAGGTATAATCCATATACATCAAATAACACATATACTCCGAGAGCAGAAACAAGAAATTACTATCCTAGACCATCACCACCTGACTTACAATATGAAGAAAGACATACTTTAGTACAATCAAAATATGATGGTACTTCATTATATGAATGGAATATTGATGGTTTAACAGAGTATCATATATTAAATATATTACAAGAAATGACTATGGCATCTAACGCCTACAAATCAAATAATAATTCAGAATATAAAGTAGCTAGTATGTTAATATCTGGATTCACAGGTAGCTTAAAAGGATGGTGGGATTTTTATGTAACATCAGAAGAAAAATTAATAATATTAAACGCAAAGAAAACTATAATTAAAACAGAAAATAATCAACAGATTCCAACTGAAGTAGATGATATAATTAATACTTTATTATATGCTATATTAAAAAACTTTGTTGGAAATCCAACTGCATATCAAGAAAGAAATTCATCCATATTACTTAATCTAACTTGTAGAAAACTACAAGATTTTAGATGGTATAAAGATGCATTTTTAGCAAAAGTCATGACTAGATCAGATTGTAATGAAGCATATTGGAAAGAAAGATTTATAGCAGGATTACCAAAATTATTTGCTGAACGAATAAGAAACAAATTAAGTAATAAATATAATAATATCATACCCTATAAAGAATTAACTTATGGAGAAATAATAAATCATGTTAATCAAGAAGGCCTAACCATATGTTCAGATTTAAAATCAAAAGCTAAAATTAAGAACGAAGGTATTAATAATAGAAAAGAATTATGAAACTTTTGTGAACAGTATGGTTATGAACCATTAAAATTACCATCATATAATTCTAAAAGAATGAAAAAGGAATATAGAGTTAAAAATATAGAAAACCAAGTAAAATATATAAACAATATGAAAAGGAAAATAAATACAAAAGAAATAAGAGACCTTCATTTAATAAAGAAAATAGATATAAAGACACAATAATATGTTACAAGTGTGGGAAACAAGGTCATACTTCAAGAAATTGTTATACTAAAAAGAAAATAAATGAATTAAACATATCTGATGAACTTAAAGATCAAATTACTAAAATAATTATCTGATGAACTTAAAGATCAAATTATTAAAATAATGATAAATGAAGATTCAAGTGACTATAATATTTCAGATTATGAAGAAAATGATTTAAATATAGTAGAAAATGATTCATCTAAAACTAGCAGCGAGTCTGAAGCATGTGAATGTATAGGAAATTGCACATGTGATTATAAAGAAATAAATACTATAACTAATGAGAGTGAAGAAGTAAAAATATTAATGGAATTAATGAATAAAAACGAAGATAAAGATATAAAGATAGCATATCTAGATAGATTAAAAAACAATTAAAAGATAAAACTGCCAAAGAATCCGTAGTAATTGATAATGTAAAAGAATATAATTTTAATGAAATATGTAAAAGATTTAATAAAGAAACAAAAACATTAAATATTTCAGAATTGCAAGAAGAATTAAATATAGTAAAATCAGAAATAACGGTATTAAAACAAAGTATGAAAAGTTTAGAAGAAAATAAAAAAGAGAAAAAAGATAAAGGAAAACAAGATGAAGGAACCACTAAAGAAACCTCTAATAATGAATCCACAATAAATCATATACAAAATATAGTACCCAGAGATGGTATACTAAATTAAATATTGTCATAAATGGAGAGTTTAAACTATCATTAATAGCTCTACTTGATTCTGGAGCAGATTTAAATTGTATACAAGAAGGATTAATACTAACAGAATATTATGAAAAATCATCACAAAGATTATCTACACCCAGTGGATCTAAATTAAGTATAAGCTATAAATTATCCAATGTACATATATGTAAAGATAATTATTGTTTCAAAACACCTCTTATATTGGTAAAAAACCTAAGTTCTCAACTTATATTAGGACAACCTTTTATAACTCAGTTATACCCTATTTCTTCTATAAGTGAGAAAGGACTTACTACTAAAATATTAGGTAAAGATATTACGTTTGAATTTGTTTCTCCAGTAATAACTAGAGAAATAAATATATTAGAAAATAAAAGGAAACATGTAAAATATTTGATTAATGAAATAAGTAATAAAAGAGTAGCGGAACAAGCACAAAGTAATATCATACAAAATAAAATAAAACAATTAGAAGAAAAAATTAAAAATAATGTGTGCTCAACTATACCAAACGATTTTTGGAAAAGAAAACAACATATAGTTGAATTACCATATATTAAAGGATTCAATGAAAATGATATTCCTACAAAATCTAAATCTATACATATGTCTCAAGAACTAGAACAACATTGTAAGAAAGAGATACAAGAGTTATCAGAAAAAAAACTTATAAGATCTTCAAAATCACCATGGTCTTGCTCAGCCTTTTATGTAATTAACAATGGTGAAATAGAAAGAGGAGCACCAAGATTAGTTATAAACTACAAACCTTTAAACAAAGTATTATAATGGATATGATATCCTATACCAAATAAAAGAGATTTATTAAAAAAGTTATATGATTCAAAGATATTTTCAAAATTTGATATGAAATATGGATTTTGGCAAATCCAAATAGAAGAAAAAGATAGATATAAAACAGGATTTAATGTACCTTTTGGTCATTATGAATGGAACATTATGCCTTTTGGATTAAAAAATGCTCCATCTGAATTTCAAAATATAATGAATGATATTATAAATCATATAAATGATTTTGCTATAGTCTAAATAGATGATGTTCTAATATTCTCTAAAAATATAGATCAACATTTTAAACATTTAAATATATTTTATGATATTATATATAAAAATAGATTAGCAGTTTCTCCCACTAAGATAAGCTTATTTAAAACATAAATAAGATTTTTAGGACATAATATAATTCAATGAACTATTAAACCTATAGAACGAAGATTAGAATTTTCAAATAAATTCCGATACGAAATTAATGATAAAAAACAATTGCAAAATTTTTTGGGATGTCTTAATTATATTCATGATTTCTTTAAAGATTTAGGGGTTATATGTAAACCATTATATGATAGATTAAAAAAGAATCATAAACCTTGGACAGAAGAACATACTAATATAGTTAGACATATAAAAGAAAAAATAAAATATTTACCATGTTTAAACATACCACACCCTGAAGCAAATCTTATAGTAGAAACAGATGCAAGTGATATAGGATATGGTGATATATTAAAAAAAAAAATAAAAGATGATACAACAGAACAATTAGTTAGATATTTCTCAGGATCTTGGAATGATACACAAAAGAATTATTCTACTGTTAAAAAAGAAATATTAAGTATTGTTTTAAATATTAAAAAATTTGAAGATGATCTATATATGAAGCCATTTTTGTTACGAATTGATTGCCTATCTGCAAAATATATTTTAGAAAAGGATGTAAAAAATTTGATTTCTAAACAAGTTTTCGCCAGATGGCAAGCTATTTTAAGCAATTTTGATTTTACAATTGAATTTATTAAAGGAGAAAATAACTCCTTACCAGATTTCTTATCAAGGGAATTTTTACAGGGAACATGACAAGTTCAAATAAGAAACTCGTTATACCAAAGCCAAAAATCCCATCTACTCCTCCAACATCTATATCCCTGTAACAACCCGTAATTTTCCAGACTTATTTCTATACGAGTTTATCTCAGTTTTTCATATACGAACCTTTCCGGGCTTATTTGATTTAAAAACGTAAAGTTATCTCGCGAAACGTGAACTTCGTACACAACGCGTGACTTGGCACAATAACGGATAAAACGCGAATATTAATTAATTCGGGCGATGAAAAATAAAGATATACGTATTTATAACGAAATTTAATGGAAAAATGATTTTAAAGTTAACGGAATAACTTTCGGATGCTCGGGAAAGATTTATAACACGATTATTAAGTCTCGTTGGCGTTTCATTAAAAATATGAGAAGATTTACACTTTCAGTCCCTGAGGGCGCGCTAGGGTTTACCACAAGTCCCACATGACCCTATATAAACAATGCTATAACTCTTCTAGGGTTAGACCCTTTCCTATCTTCTTCCCTGCTCTTTCAGCCGCCAACCAACCATCCTCCTTTCCGGCCAAAAATCCGGCCACCAGAGCACCACCACCGAGCATCACACTTCACCGCCACCACCACCTTGCTCCCCTTAATTTCCTCGTCACTATCATATAATCCACGTGCCGTTTATCCCTTTCCCTCACCACGAATCAACCATCAACGCCGCCGCTATCTACACCCCTCTGTCACTCTCATCTCTGTTCCATCCTTCTCGTTAACCTGAAGTTTTTCCGGCGACACAAGTACATTTATACGAGTATAGATCAAAGGTATAATTTCGGGTTTATTTGGTTCGAGTTACCAACATCTCCAGCCACCTCAGCCACCACTCCACCATTGCCGCCACTTTTCCCTTTCATCTCCTCTCTCGTTCGCCTAGTGGTATGGTAAAAACCACTTGTGTTTATTTTTTTTATCTTTTGTTATTAACCGATTATTATTGTTTTCGTTACTGTTTTCGTGGACTCGAAACTGGTACTCGTTATTGAACTTGTGATTAAAAACCGAATATAAATGTGTTTGGAAATTCATTCAGGTGGTAAGTTTTAATAAAAACGTATATAAATGTTTCTGTGGTAAGAAATCAGTCCTTAGAGTGTTTGGTTTTGTTTAGTGGTGATACAGGTCATTGAGACCCGGTTTGGTTGTAAGTTGTTGGTCTCGGTTTGAGTTGGTATTGCTTATTTTCGATCTCATCTGCTTGCTTTTGTGCTTATTCGTGTTATGACTTGGTAGTGTCTCGAAATGAATAATTAACCCAAGTGGGTTTTGTGTCATGACCAGTTTTGGGTCTCGAGTTTGGGTTAAAACCCTATTAGTTTTCTTTGGCAAAAGCCTGGTGGTTCTTGACTAGATTTTGAAATGCTTATTTCGCATTTGTTTTATGAGTTGTGGTCTCGGTTTGGGTGAGAACCCGTTAGAATTCCGGGTAGTGATCCGAGAGGGTCACGAATAGTAATTGTAACCGCTTATTTACTTCAGGATTGTCTCGGGTTGGATTAGTGTAAGTATAAGGTGTTGCGTGTTTGATTCGTTGCGCCTTCAGTTGTGAACGTATTGGTAATATGAACATGGTATCCGTATTCTTAAATCATTACTACTCTTGGAAGGTTTGTGTCAATTCCGTTTGTCAAGTGGCATGGGCTCAAAGCCCATACACAAAAATAAATACGTTTGATTATTGAACGGGTCAAGCCCACAACGATTTAAAAAGGGGACGCTTGTTTGAATATTTAAAAGTGTGTTTGGTTATAAATTGTGGCGTCAAAATATATTTTACTAACGGGATTATTTGTTTTGACACTAATGCGATTGGTATGTTTCGGATTTTATTTGGAATGGTGAATTAGATTTGAATACGGAATAAATATTGGAATTGACTATTATACTTGGACTACTTTGGACTTATTGGACATTTTAGATTTGAGACTGTATAATATATTGAACTCGGAATGAATTTAATATATTAGACACGGAACGGACCTAAAATATTCAATAGACCCAAACTATTACTTAAATAAAAAATAATGAAACATACAACTTATAAATTTATCAATTTCAATTAATTCAAAATGTATAGTTTTATTTAACCTTTAAAACCCTTGATATTTGAATTATTAACTTGGCTTTTCTTATAAAACTTATTTGACAGCTCTAAGATATTTGGGATATCGGGGTAAATGCCGAAACGTACGAACTAATTTCTTTATTTGAAGTGATTAATTGTCGTTAACTCCTAGATTTGTCTTGTTTGGTTTGAGTTCTCGTCAGTATTCTCTCGACTATGTTGATGTCTAGTTCTCTTCGGCGTGAGTTGTATGTCGAGTCTATGTTTTCTTACCACACCACACGAAATGTTAATACTAAGCTTTTGATGAGTTTTGAAATCGAGTAATCCACGAAAACTACGACACGTTGTCTTTTACGGACTTTATTATTTTGCGAGACGTATTTTGAGATAACTGTATACGTATTAGGTTATGCAGATCCTAGACCGTTATGTACCGCTATGCTTGTACCTCCGTGTACCGCCGTGCCGTATGTTTTGAGACCGTTGTGATATGCTCTAGATGCCAGTCGTGTCAGTTGTGATCTTGCATTACTGTGGCTAAGGTGAGTTCATGGCCCATACTTTTACCGGTTTTATAACTATTTATGCTCGTTTTTAACTAAACTCAATAACTGTTTATTTGGAATAAGTGAACTGTTTTGCTCAATATTTGACTGTTTGACTGAAATATTTGATCTGGTTATTTGATGACATTATGTTAATTGACTGGTATTCATGTGAGAAAACATTCAAACTATTTTGAATGGACCTAACTGTTGTTTTGATTTGCTATAACTTGTGACTGGCTAAGGTTAGATATGCAACAGATGTTTGTCTTAGACCAGGGTAGCAAATAATCTAGTTTGATTTGCTATAACATGGTGCCTGGCTAAGAACTGATATACTTAGGGCCCTACTGTGTTTGTCAATATGAAAGAGGGCTATTGTGACCTGTCATATTGATACTGGATTGATTGTGTTTATTGATATATGTGGAACTTGTGATTTACATCTATCTTAGTCCAGTGTAGCAAATCCCTTATCTTGGTCTACTGTTAAACATTTATTAAAACCTGTGAACTCACCAGCGTAAGCTGACCCTTTTAGCATGTATTTTCAGGTTTTAAATGATAGATTATTTCTGGAGGTGCTTGGCAATGGGCATGGTCATAGGCGACTCTGATATATTTATTTGGGACCGCTTCAATCCTTTTTGGGCCTATTTCTGCACCATTCTTGATTTATGTAAATTTAACATTTTTGTAAATAAATTTTATTCTAAACGGTTAAGGTAAAACCGTTCTTTGTACCTTGTGTTGTGATACCAATTGATTAGCACCCCAGTGACATGTATGCTTCCGCTGGACCCGATTTTCGGGGTGTTACAATCCCATAATAGATTTGTACCTCTCACCCCTTATTCATCCTCTTATCATCCAAGACCAAGAACAACTTATTCAGCCTTAGCCTATTTACAGAATACATCTCAAAGTCCAAAATCACCGTCAACTGTATCCTCATCCAGTACATCTAGACCAGAAACTCAAACAAACCCAAATAGACAAGTTATAAAAATCCTCGAGCCTATAGAAGAACAAAAATTGAGTCAAAACTTCAAAACCTTGATCGAATTTCTATATCCCAAAAACACCCACTTTTATAATAATGATTATCAGACTCGTGAGTATTATGAGGCAAAGTACGTCATACTTATAACACAGAGGTTACAGATCAAATTGATTTTAGCAAAGTTAGGATTTCAAAAGTTTTATCTTTGGAAGATTAGGG
This sequence comes from Artemisia tridentata subsp. tridentata, assembly GCA_021014915.2. Taxonomy (NCBI): domain Eukaryota; kingdom Viridiplantae; phylum Streptophyta; class Magnoliopsida; order Asterales; family Asteraceae; genus Artemisia; species Artemisia tridentata. The sequence continues at coordinate 23,947,801 of CP139505.1, forward strand.
AAATAAACCCTATACTAATAAAAATGTAAAAGCGTAAAGGCGTCTTAGTAAAAAGGTAAAAGCGTCTAAACGTCTTAGGAAAAATGTTGAGTATTACGGAGAAGAACAATCATGATTGATACAAAGTTAGTATAAACAGCTTTTGTAATTGTTCTTCTCTGTAATACTTAACTTCTGACTTAGTATAAATTAAACTTCTGACTTAGTATAGTAAAACCTCTATAAAAATGTTGACTTTTCCAAAAATGTAAAAGCGTCTAAACGTCTTAGGAAATATGGTTCAGGTATATGTTAAGTTCCCGTATTAGTAAAAAGGCTTAAAACGTAAATTGAGACTTGTAAAACACATGGTATATTTGATAACATTTGAAATTAAATTTTAAAAATTCCATAAATGATTATAAGTAAACTAAAAATTAATCTGACGTAATAAAAATATTCAGAGTCGGTTTTCGTTATGCCCAAGATAACTTAAACGATTATATTTAAAATTCAAAATTGTACGCGATTTTTGGATAAAATGTTTATATTTCGAATATAATATTAACGTGAAATTTTTGAATTGTTACAAAAAGTCCCTAAAGTTATCGGCATTTTGCAAAGTTAGTCCTTAGGGACTAACTTTGACATTTATAGATAATATGAGGGACTATTTGCGTAATTTGTGATGAATAGTAAACACTGTTCTGCACTATTCATGGATACTGTTCTGCACTGTAGCGCTGATATTTTCATTTTTAGTCCCTGAGAGTGTCGGTATGTTGCAAAGTTAGTCCTTAGGGACTAACTTTGAAATTAAAAGTTAACCCGAGGGGCTTTTTTTGTACAATATTTGCACAGAAACAGCCCCTGAAGTTGTTGGTCCGTTGCAAATTTAAGTCACGACTGTTAAGTAACGGTCGTTAAGGACTAACTTTGCAATGGATCAATAACCTCATGGTCTAAACTGAAAATTGCGGGACTACTGTTTGCTATAGTGTTTTGGGTGCACTGTTCCTCGCTTTTTAGTATATACTAGGATTTACACCGCGCGTTGCGGCGGGAGTGTTCGAATACAAAATTATTGATTTTCGTTGCGCTTTGTCGCGGAGCTCAAGGGAGTAACTCTGTAACGGATCGATAACCCCAAGAACAATTTTTGTATTTTTTTTAATATTTTGCGAAAATTTTCCTAACGTTAGCATTTCGCTGCGAAGTTAGTGATCAAGGACTGACTTTGCAACGGATGTATAACATGAAGGACCAATTATGTAAATTATGTGAGGACTAAATTTGCAACGAACCTCTGAGATGAAGGACCAAGTGAGTATGGATTTTTTTAAAAATGTTAAAGATAACGGTCGTTAGTTACTAAACGTGAAGTTAGTGATCAAGGACTGACTTTGCAATGGATGTATAACATGAAGGACCAATTATGTAAATTATGTAAGGACTAAATTTGCAACGAACCTCTGAGATGAAGGACCAAGTGCGTACGGATTTTTTTTAAATGTTAAAGATAACGGTCGTTACTTAACGGCCGTTAAGTAATTAACGACCGTTAGTACTGTACATTTCACTGTGTGGTGTGAGTGCTTTACACTGTAGCGCTATAGTGGTTTTGCTGCAGTAGTGGGTGGGGGAGGATCCTGATAAATGTTATATTGTATAATATATAATAGGGGAAATGATGCCTACTTTATAAAGTAGGAAAGTTGCATACTTTCCTTTGTAAAGGAAGGGGAAAAACATGTATTTATGATATAATGAAGAAGGATTAATTGTAAATATTTTTAATTTGTAAATATTTTAAATTTTTTATAAAGGAAAGTAGGTAACTTTTTTACTTTATAAAGTAGGCATCATTTCCCCTATATAATATAATGTAGAGTACAATTTTTCCTAAAACACCGTTAATATTCAACAATTAACCTTACTTTCCCAATAGACCAATCATTCTTCACTACAAACAGGAAAAAAAAAAAAAAAAAAAAAATCAATTAAATCCCCCAATTTTTCCGTCTAAAAAAAACCCCCCAGAATTTCATCAATTCAATTTCCCTCCACTTTTCCCCCGAATCGAAACCCTAGCTTTTCAGTCCTACAAAATTAACCTTCAATTCATAAAAAGTTTACATTTTTATGTAATATCTCCACTTCTTACACTCAACCCATCTTTTAATTTCATCAATTTGTTAATGTAAAGAATATTTTTACATTATGTTACGGTCAATGCTTATCTCGGAAAGGCATAACCAGGTTTAATTACAATTCCAAATGTGAAAAACGTCAGAACTCATGCACTCCACTGTCTCTAAGTTCTGAGGTCAGAACTCATGCACTCCACTGTCTCTAAGTTCTGAGGACCTTTTTGTTAATATAAATATCGTCCTAAAAACGTTATTTATATTTTACGATCTTTACTTAGTTTTGTTAATGACAATTACAAAGTATATCCTTTAGCAAATTATAAATGCTAGCTAAAGTCTCTTTAAAACACATTTTACATTTCACAAGTTTACTTAGAATTACATTTTACACATCTACTAGTTTATTTCCTTAAAAGGAAACTTTATCTTTAAAATGATACAATGACATCATGGCATGCATCATACATAATATCTTGGCTAGATCTTCAAGCAAGATAGTTGACTTTGGAAGATCTTGATATGACATGACAAAGGTGTGGAGGATACAGCTGGATTTGGAAAGATTTCCAAAACTATTAGCTGTCATATTGCTGTCAAGTCGGCGGATCCAATCGACATAAAGGACGGATCCCTTTTATGGGATCCGCCGGATCTGCCGGCTGTTCATCAGCTTGCCTATAAATAGCAAGCTGATCATTTGGACACACCATCACTCATAGAGCCTAACATTCATACTCATTCATTTACATATCATCTAACATTTATCATTCATTCATTTCACTGATCTTTCCTTTTGTAGCAAGGGAGATTAAGCATCAAGGTTCAACACAGACGTGTAAACCTTTAGCATAGTTACTGTGTGATATAGTTGTAGTTCACACATCATTACTTGTATCATTTATCTCAGTGAGTGTGGTTAGTGTTTTAGTCCTCAAAACACAAAGAGTGTAGGGAGTGGTTGTACCCTTGTGAAAGAACCAAACGGGAGTGGTTGTACCCTTGTAAAGAACTCGACATCTAACTTAGTGTCGGTAATTGTATAGGCGACGTAAGGTTGGTTCTACCTTGTAATAGAACCCGGTGTTTAGCTTAGTACCGGAAAAGGAAGTAAGCGACGTGTAAAGGTTTTCTCCACCTAGAAGAGAGTTTGTTTCTTAGTGAAGGATAACTCTCGAGTTAGAGGCTCGAGGAGTGGAGTAGGGCAAGGAAGAGAGTCCTTGTAGCCGAACCACTATAAACATCTGTGTTGTGTGGTTTGATCTTTCCTCTCTTTACTTCTCATATATATATATTGTGTGAATATTTGTTTGTGCTTGTTTCCTTTGAAATAACATAAAGTAACAAAGTGAATTAATTTTAAAACGGTAAAACTATTCAACCCCCTTTCTAGTTTTCCACAATTGGCATCAAGAGCTACGTTACTTAAGATTTTTAAAATATATTGTATTTTAAAACTTAAAACGATCCATGGATTTTGAAAACTTTAAAGAAGGGCAATCTATGCAAAGACCACCTCTATTCGAACCTAATTGTTTTTATTTATTGGAAAAATCGCTTTGAGACTTATGTGAAGTCAAAGGATATTGATCTATGGTTTATAATTATTGAGGGTGATTACAAGGCCATAAGTAATGATATTTCGGGTGGTCGGGATGTAGAAACTTCTCTTACTCGTCACAGTGATGAGCAAAAGAAGTTGATTGCCAAAAATAATGAAGCCAAAATGATGCTTTACAATGCTTTACCTAAGAAAGAATATGAAAGAGTTTTTATGTGTAAAACGGCTAAAGATATTTGGCAATCTCTAATTGTCACTCATCACGGAAACTCACAAGTCAAAGATAACAAAATTGATCTTCTTGTTCAACAATATGAACAATTTGTTATCTCTGAAGATGAGATCATTGATAGTGCGTTTGCTAGGTTTAATACTATTATTACATCACTTAAAGCACTTGACGAATCTTTTTCTAGTAAGAATTTTGTCAGGAAATTTCTAAGAGCACTCCACCCAAAGTGGAGAGCAAAAGTGACAGCTATTGAAGAATCCAAGGATCTTTCAAGCATGACACTAGATGAGCTCATAGGAAATCTCAAAGTTCACGAAATGGTGATGGAAAAAGATTCAGAAATAGTTAAAGGCAAGAAGGAGAAAATGAAGTCCATTGCTTTGAAAGCTAGAGCTGAGTCAAGTGATGATGAAGAATCTTGTTCTAGTAGTGAACACGAAGAATATGCCATGGCCGTAAGAGATTTCAAGAAATTCTTCAGGAGACGAGGAAAGTCCGTAAGACCACCTCGCGAAGAAAAGAAATCCCTTCGTAAAGACCGTGATGATAGAAAAGGCAAGTTAGAAAGGAAGTGTTATTGGTGTGTGATGAAGCAAAAAGTGTACCGCTTTTAGGGGGTCATTTAAGCCCTAAATCGTATTTATTTGATCAAATATTGCCCTAAATCGTTCCTTTTGTCATTTTAGGTACTTTGGAGAAGAAATCTGGAAAAGGAAGCATTTTGGACGTTTTTGGAGCATAAAAGTGAAGAAAACGACAAAGTCTCAAAATCGGCTGAAAAAGTACCTTTGACGGCGTCAAGGATTGCTCTTGACGGCGTCATGGCTTGGCAAAAGAGGTGGATATGAAAAATACACATGATAAGCCAGAGAATTTTACAATGGAAAATCTGACGGCGTCACTCTTTAAGGTGATCAAGGCCATCACGGTTTAAGTTAAAGTGAGACGGCGTCAAGCTTATTTCTGACGGCGTCAAGCCTTGATAAGCCAGGGAGGATTTTGGAGCACTAAAGAGGGACGGCGTCAAGAAGGCCATCCGGGAACCCTAGACACGGCGATGTGACGGCGTCAAGATCTACAACGTGACGCCGTCAGCCCCTAAACTCTATATATAGTTTTGCAATTTTTTGTCATTAGTGTGCAACTTTGTGAGGAGAAACCCTAAGACGAATTTCTGCCATTTTTAAGGGTTTTCATACCCTTGGATCTCCCATGTTTAATTGAAGATAAGTAATTGTTTAATCAATCAATATGTCTATGTGTTGTTTGATTATATCTTGTTCTTGTCTTTTGATTAACATGCTAGGCTAGATTTATCTTGTGTTTGCTTAGATCTAATGAAACCTAACTATTGATTATTGGTTATTAGTGTGTTATTAATTGTATTGGATGATTGTTTATCGATGTTAGGCTTAAGAAAACTGGCTAACCTCCTATACGGTAACTTGCTTGAACGTCTTAAGAAACATGAACCAATGCGTACTAGGTTTTTATGGTTGTATTTAATGCATGAGCGAATTCTAGTGATCCCATGTTAGGAGCTTCTTAGCCGGCTCGACATAGGAGTGAAGTAGGAGCTTGTAGAGTTGGGGAAGTACGTACGCCACCCCACGAATGGTATTAAGGAATACACCCGTCATCCACGCAATTAATACACACTAATCAACCGGTAAAAGATAGTTAGGGAGTAAGGAAATCTAAGTAAACACATTTCTCTCCACATAAGTTTCACAACCTTTTCATTTTCTGTTATTTTATTTTATTTGCATTCGTAGTTATTTGGGTTAGTTGACTAGCAACTAATTCCGCCCACTCTTTCAAACCCGAGATTTTACTTGCTTTCTTAAAAATATAAAAATACAAAAAGAATCTTCCTTCACCCTTAGACCTATTAAAGTAGTTTTTCAATCCTAACGACACTATTCCCTGTGGAGAACGATCAATCCCCCGTACTTACCACTACACTATACTACATCGGTCAGGTACACTGCCTGGTGGGGTTGTAAGCCTCTTGAGATCCCTCGAGAGGTAAAACCTGTTGTAAGGTCGCAAAACCACGCATCAAGTTTTTGGCGCCGCTGCCGGGGAATAGTTATTGTTTAGGTTGAATTTTTATTTTTATTAGGTCTACTCACTAGATTCCTTTCTAGTGAGATTTTTATTTTATTTTTCTAGTTTTTTTCTTTACTCTATCTTTTTCCTTCGTTTCTTTGTTCGTAACCATTACCATCCGACATCTTGGAAGGTGGTAATATCCTTGATCCCAACAACCCACCACCACAACAACACCCACCTCCTAGAGCCCGTACCTTAGGAGACTACTCCCGTCCTAGCCACCATGGCTATCGAAACACCATTGAGCTCACTCATGGAGCCAATGTCACTCCCTTGCGATCCGACACCATCCGGTTGGTGCAAAGCGGATGCGCATTCCATGGACTTCGTTCGAAGATCCTAATCAACATCTCAAGGACTTTCTCAAAATCGTTGATTCCATAGACCTAGATGTTGCCACTCGAGAGACGACCCGACTACGTCTCTTTCAATTCTCTCTGCGGGACCAAGCTAGTCAATGGCTAGAGCGTCTACCCGCAGGATCCATCACCTCTTGGGATGATCTCACCACTCGTTTCCTTGCTCAGTTTTTCCCACCAGGAAGAACTACCAAGCTAAGGAATGATATCTTGATGTTCCAACAACGTCAAGGCGAAACCCTCTACGAGGCATGGACTCGATTCAAGGACTTACTCCAAAAAGTCCCTCACCATGGCATAGAACTTTGGCTCCAAGTCCAAATCTTCTATGACCATATCAATCTCTCCACGAGGCAAACCATTGACCAATCGGCCGGTGGTAAGCTACGTGATCTAAGTGCGGAAGAATCATGGGCTCTCCTAGAAGATCTTGCTCTTTATGACAACGAAAGTTGGAGTGATCCCCGTGATTTGAATAAAACGGTCAAGGCAATATCTTTGCCTTCGAACAATTCAAGCACTTCCGACCGTAGGATCATAGAACTTGAAGACCAAGTCAAGTTTCTTATGAAATCCTACGAGGCTCCTAAACCTTCAAGCCAAGTGAACAAAATCGCTTCTTCATGTGAATTATGTAGTGGTCCCCACGACACTCGTGATTGCATGGAACTCCCCGAACAAGCTTTTGCGGACTACGCATCCTCGCGTACCGACGAAGCGGGAGACAAGTGGTACACTTTCAAACCCGAACCAAACCCATACGGTGATTCATACAACTCCTCATGGAAAAATCACCCAAACCTTAGGTGGAAACAAGACCAAAACGCACAACAAACCAATTCTTCCAACCCACCTAATCGTTTCCAATCAAGCGGTTCCAACTCGAACCGTACTTTCAACAACAATCCTTCCAGCAATGGTAGTACCAATAACTTTGAAGGATTGATGTCTCAATTTATGGCATCTCAAGAAGCTCGTTTGGCCAAGTTTGAAGCCGATTTCAAAAAAAAACAAAGCGAGATGACCAATAAGATTGACACTTTGTTGAAAGCCCTCAATGACCGTGAAATGGGAGCACTCCCTAGCAACACAGTCAAGAACCCGAAACTAAACGTCAACGCCATCTCGTCGGTTTCGTCTCCTAGTTCTTGTCCACAATATTATTCGGTCAATTCCATGAGCACGTGTTTCAAACAAACCCAAGTCGTTCAAAATGACCAAGAAGTTATGATATCCAAATTGGTCAACAACATAGTTGAAACACCTCCCACTCAAAACCTTGACAATGAATTCAAGGAGCTCCACCTTGAAAGTCCGGTTATTGATGTGTTGGATGAGAAGAAGCTCAAGTTAGGCGAAAAAGGGACCGCCTTTGTTCAAAACAAGCTACCTAAGAAGTTAGATGATCCGGGCTTATTCATTCTACCTTGCAAGATCGGTAATTCGGAGGCTTATGACACATTAGCCGATCTTGGATCAAGCCTTAACCTACTTCCGTTACCTCTCTACACCTCTCTAAAACTAGGAAAACTTGAAGAAACCGAGGTGATAATAGGCTTAGCGGATGGGAGTGTTGCTTACCCGGTTGGAGTAGTCAAAGACGTGTTAGTACACATAGGAAAACTAACCATTTTAGCCGATTTCCACGTCCTTGACATGGTTAGCGACCCTACATGCCCCTTGTTGATAGGTAGAAGATTTTTGGCGACCGCTAGTGCTATGATTGATTGTAAGGAATCTAAGATAGCGGTAGGAGAAGGTGATACTTGGTCAGTCTATGATGTGAAGAAACATGCCTATGATACTAGTGATGAACCAACACCCCATTGGTTAGAGTTAAATAGGAGACCATCTAGATATGGACCTTGGATTGATAGAGACTTCATAGGACCCCAACGCCCATTTTACCTAGAAGAGGACTTTGTGAACCGAACACATGCGGTAGAACAACTCTTGGCTAGGGACACCGAATTGGATCCATTTGAAGACCCTCTAGTTTTTAGGAAGATGATTGAGTTCCTAGGAGTTTTGCCAATTAACCTAGGGATGAATAAGTGGACTTGTGAGGACGATGATCATAAGTGGGAATGGGAAAAACCACCCAAAGATGGAGATGGGTCATGGCATATTAAGATGACATTGTATGACCCGGATGGAGAGAAGTTTGAAAAGATATATTGTACTAAGCGGACCAATAGGAAACTTCAATCCAAGCTTAACCCTAAAGACGTCCTCGATGACGAGCTCACTTACATAGGGTAGAAGGACTTTGAGTCTAGCTACAAGACTCGTTAATAAAGAAAAGCGCTTCTTGGGAGGCAACCCAAGCTTTATTTGCTTTGTGTGTTTATTTATTTGTTTGTTTGATTTTATTTGCTTCCGTATGTATGTTTAATTATTATTATTAATGATTCATGTTCAAAACTAAATTGTGAAAATGCTTTATCTTGTTTTTAACTTCGTCTTAACTACATATAAAGGTATTTTGCAAAAGTTAAGTGTAAGGGAAATCCAAACCGGTTTATTAGAACAAATGAACATGAATCATAATAATTTTAAATTAACATACATATTAGTAATTGTTCGAGTCAAATGCTTGTTTCGAGTCATAGTGATGTTTTGCAGGATTTCCAGGAAGTAAGGTAAAGGTTTTTCCAGAAATTTTCCGGAAACTTAACATGAAAATTCTGTCAGATCATTTCTGACGGCGTCAGGATTTACAACCTGACGGCGTCAGGTTTTAATTTTCTGAAATTTTTGAAAGTTTTGTTTTCATAAAAAGTTTTTATTAAATCTCTAACTTATAATCTCCAGGAATCTGCAAAATTATCATTCCACAAGCATTATATCCTTATATATAGAATTTATCCCGCCGATGTTATGCAGGTTTTCGTGTTTGTTTTCTCAGGTTTAACAGGTTATTTTGGACAAGGAGATGTGTGGAATCAAGCTTTTGGCGATGCATTAGTCGTGAAGCTTCAACATTACCTTGGAAGAAGATCTAACCATGTTACCCCTTTATCCACCAAGCGAATCAGGGGAGTATTTGATTTCATTCTTTTACCTTATTTACTTTTACATCTTGTTATTTGAATATTGGGGACAATGTTCATCTTAAGTGAAGGGGGGGGGGGGTAAAGTACGATACTTTAGAGAATACAAGTACGCTTGATTTTTGTTTGTTTAATAGTAGATGTGTAATAAAACTGAGATAAATACCTGTTAGGGCAATTTTAGTGCCAAATTTAAAATTTTTTACAACATTTAGGAGTGAAACTTTGATCTTAATGAGCGTCTCACGGATAGGAGTTATATGACTAGCACAAAACCGTACCACTAAAAAATTTTCCACCCCAAATATGTGAGGTTCGCCCCTAGAATTGGTAGGAAAAGCATTTATGCTATGATGTGTGTACCGGTAGCAATTAGATTCTAGAACTTGCGTTAGGACCATTCTGAGGCCACAAGTGAGACTACATTCGTGTAGTTAGATTTACTACATGATAAGAGGCATTAGGATTAACCCATTGTTTTACACCTGTCTTTTTTTGTTATAATTACATTGGCTACATTGGTCAAGTAATTCTCCCACACCCTTTGCGTTGTACTCATTTTTAGTACACGATACCCCTAGTACACCCCTCAGAGCCTATCTTTTCGTTTCGACCTTTAAGCATTTTACTTAAAGGAAGAATTTGTTACACCCCACTTAAATGTACACCCAAATCGCCTTAGCCTACCTTGTATGCACTCATTTTTAGTGCATTATTGTGACAACATTTGTTTAAACCCCAGTTAATTATCTAATTGATTACATGGTTGCTAAGTCGAGTCATATCCTTGTACATATTGTTTTGGGACGATTGGGACTCATGGGTAAAGTACTAGTGTAATGGAGTAATGGGGAAGAACAACATTATTACCCCCATATTTGCTAAATATTTTGAAAAGTACTCCAAGTGTTTCGATTATCTTAATTCGAGTCATTAGAATAGTTAATTGTAAAGTTATGTAAAAGTTCAAGTGTAAGGGGGATACAACCCCCTTCGATGTATTATTTTAGATGGTAGGGCAAGAGTGTATGCAAAAAAAATAAAATAAAATAAAATAAAATAAAATAAAAACATACGGACTACCATCCCGTTTCATTTTATGTTTATTTTATCTTTTTGTTATTTTTTCTTCATTAGCTTAAGTCGAGTCTAGTCTTGGCTTAGCAACGCCATATTGTACATGTAATTAATCAAGATCTTTAACTCGCCACCAGTAAAATATCCTTTATCCAACAAAACCGTGTTTATCATATCCCTACACCTAACGTTATAACCCGTTTAAAAGCCCTCTTTGATAGTTTATCTTAGGTGCTTACGCCTAGTGGAGGAGGTTTTTGATCCTTTCCCAAGACTATGGTAATCTATTTGCTATGACAGGTAGTGAGAGATATTATTCATTTTCATTTATGAGATATACTTTTATGACACCTGAGAGATGTGAGTATCTAAACACTACTTGTGAGGTGCTAGTTTGTAATCTCCATGCTTATTATGATTAAAGTGGAACAACTATTTGTTGTAATTACTTTTATATTAGTGTTAAATGACCCCTAACTTGTATTTTGATTAGAATAAAAGCGCATTTGCTTGAGGACAAGCAAATCTCAAGTGTAAGGGTATTTGATGAAGCGAAAAGTGTACCGCTTTTAGGGGGTCATTTAAGCCCTAAATCGTATTTATTTGATCAAATATTGCCCTAAATCGTTCCTTTTGTCATTTTAGGTACTTTGGAGAAGAAATCTGGAAAAAGGAAGCATTTTGGACGTTTTTGGAGCATAAAAGTGAAGAAAACGACAAAGTCTCAAAATCGGCTGAAAAAGTACCTTTGACGGCGTCAAGGATTGCTCTTGACGGCGTCATGGCTTGGCAAAAGAGGTGGATATGAAAAATACACATGATAAGCCAGAGAATTTTACAATGGAAAATCTGACGGCGTCACTCTTTAAGGTGATCAAGGCCATCACGGTTTAAGTTAAAGTGAGACGGCGTCAAGCTTATTTCTGACGGCGTCAAGCCTTGATAAGCCAGGGAGGATTTTGGAGCACTAAAGAGGGACGGCGTCAAGAAGGCCATCCGGGAACCCTAGACACGGCGATGTGACGGCGTCAAGATCTACAACGTGACGCCGTCAGCCCCTAAACTCTATATATAGTTTTGCAATTTTTTGTCATTAGTGTGCAACTTTGTGAGGAGAAACCCTAAGACGAATTTCTGCCATTTTTAAGGGTTTTCATACCCTTGGATCTCCCATGTTTAATTGAAGATAAGTAATTGTTTAATCAATCAATATGTCTATGTGTTGTTTGATTATATCTTGTTCTTGTCTTTTGATTAACATGCTAGGCTAGATTTATCTTGTGTTTGCTTAGATCTAATGAAACCTAACTATTGATTATTGGTTATTAGTGTGTTATTAATTGTATTGGATGATTGTTTATCGATGTTAGGCTTAAGAAAACTGGCTAACCTCCTATACGGTAACTTGCTTGAACGTCTTAAGAAACATGAACCAATGCGTACTAGGTTTTTATGGTTGTATTTAATGCATGAGCGAATTCTAGTGATCCCATGTTAGGAGCTTCTTAGCCGGCTCGACATAGGAGTGAAGTAGGAGCTTGTAGAGTTGGGGAAGTACGTACGCCACCCCACGAATGGTATTAAGGAATACACCCGTCATCCACGCAATTAATACACACTAATCAACCGGTAAAAGATAGTTAGGGAGTAAGGAAATCTAAGTAAACACATTTCTCTCCACATAAGTTTCACAACCTTTTCATTTTCTGTTATTTTATTTTATTTGCATTCGTAGTTATTTGGGTTAGTTGACTAGCAACTAATTCCGCCCACTCTTTCAAACCCGAGATTTTACTTGCTTTCTTAAAAATATAAAAATACAAAAAGAATCTTCCTTCACCCTTAGACCTATTAAAGTAGTTTTTCAATCCTAACGACACTATTCCCTGTGGAGAACGATCAATCCCCCGTACTTACCACTACACTATACTACATCGGTCAGGTACACTGCCTGGTGGGGTTGTAAGCCTCTTGAGATCCCTCGAGAGGTAAAACCTGTTGTAAGGTCGCAAAAACCACGCATCAGTGTGGAGATTCTGGTCACTTTATAGGTGATTGTCCAAAGCCTCCAAAGAACAAGTCTCAAAAAGCATTTGTTAGTGGAGCTTGGAGTGATAGTGAAGGAGATGATGATTAGCATAAGAACAACGAAGTTTCCCTTATGGCTCATGACACAGAAGAGCTACATTCTGACTCATACTCCTCTATAGATGATGAAACCTTAGAAGTAGAATATAACAAACTATGTGATATAACATTAAAAATCATCAACAAAAACAAATTCTTGAAAACTAAAACAACACTTTTAGGAAATGAAGTGTATTGGCATAAAGAAAAAGAGATACGAATGGAAAAAGGCAAAAATAGTAAAGATACATGTGTCTCTTGTCAAGAACTAAAATTAGAATTAGATGTACTAAAAACCACTCAGGAAGATCTCATTAAGCAAAACTATAAGTTTAAAAAGTTTGATAAAAGCATAAGTTGTGCAGATGAGATAATGAAGATGCAAAAACTTCCTCATGATAAAACCGGACTAGGTTTTATGAAACAAGGAACCTTAGGTGACTTTAAGAAACAAACTGTGAATGAAAAAGAAACTGTTTCAACTATGTCAGAAGCCCACGGATCCGACGGATCCAAAGTTTTAGATCCACCAGTTGCACCCAAGGGATCCGCGGGTACAGAAGCTGAACAGAAGGATCTCAAAATGAACCGTACTGAATTCGTTAAGGTCACTAGAAAACCTAGCACTAGTATAACTAACAACAAGCTAAAACCAACCGTTTCTGTAGGAAGAGGTCAAGCTAGGAATGAGTATAGAGTTAAAACAACTCAACAGAGACCTCAGACTAGGTTTCCCAAACACCCCTTTCCTAAGAGTAATGTTAACTCACAACATCATTATCAAAATAATTGGAACCAAAACATGCCTAGAAACTTCCAAGGTCCCAATTACATGTCATGGAACAACTATCCTCCATTTGCGTACATAAACCATGATAATGTTATGTTTAACCCAAACGGACCCATGAGATATTGGGGACCAAACGCTTGAGTCTTTCTTGATCTTAGGTATGCTTAAAGGTTGATCTAGAACCTGATGATTGGATCAAAGATAGTGGGTGTTCAAGACATATGACGGGAAACAAAAACCTTTTCTTTACTTACCAAGTGTACGACGGAGGTAATGTCACATTCGGTAGCAAACTTAAAAGTAAAATCATTGGAAAAGGTACGATCTCTCATGACTCTCTCTCTATTGATGATGTTGCTCATGTAGATAATTTAGGATTTAACTTGCTTAGTATAATTCAATTATGTCGCAAAAAGTATAACGTCCTTTTCAGTGAAAATGAAAGTAAAATACTTAAAGACGGCATAACCGTAGGAAGAGGTGTTTTAAAGAATAACGTACATGTTATGAAATTAGATAAAACACCTAAAGACAAGCTTTGTCTTACATCTCTGGACGAAAACTCTACTCTATGGCATCGACGTTTAGGTCATGCCAATATGAGGCTTATTCAATCCTTATCTTCTAAGGAACTCGTTAGGAACCTACCCAAGTTGAAATATGACCAACACTTTTGTGATGCTTGCAAAATTGGGAAACAAGTGCATAATAGCCATAAGGCTAAAAACATGGTATCTACATCTAGGCTTAAATGGAATCAAGTTCTCAAGAGAGAAAAATGCCTCAAGTTGTGCAAAATGCTATTCATTCGAAGGAAAATTGTTTATCACACTTTAAACCAGTTAAGATTCAATGTGTGGCACTCTCAAAAGCAAGGTTACCATTGTGGAATACATCATTTCATAAAGCTTTTAAAACACTCTTCGAATCTGAAATGGATTTTTCAACCTTCAAAGGGACACTCTTGCACAATATAATTCAAATAGAGAAGCAAATTGAACAAGGAAGTGACTGCATAGTAGCATATCGAGCGCTCAAGACGCAGTTAAAATGGTTTCTCTACTTAGATTTCAGAGTGCTCAAAAATTGTTCAGATTATGAATCAGCAAGCAAAATATGGAGAGAATGCATCATTAGTTACCTGGAAGTTGAATTGTTTAGAGATCAATTGCTTAAACCAATGAACACACTGGAATTGGTGCTTACTACAAGATCACTTCATCTGAGAGAGATGCTGGAAAAAAAGAAAGTGTTAAAAGAAAAGGAACGGGAAAGAATTGAAATGGAGAAGCAGAAACGGGAAAGAGAGTAGATTGAAAAAGATATGCAGTTAAAAGAAAGAGAGCTAATTGAAAGAGAAGTGCTATTAAAGGAAACAGAGGTGAATGAGAGAGAGACAAACAAAGATGAACAAACAATCAATGAGGGTACATAACTGATGCTAGCTTGGTTCTCACGGGAAGTGATACATCTTCAGAACAGCAGGTTGAAAGCAATACTCCAAGGTATGATTCGGATGCTGATGGTACACATAGGAATGAAGCTGTTTGGGATACTGAGGATGACCATATCAGAACTTCATCTGACACAGAGATATTAGCTACGGTACAACATTCAAACGATAATGATAATGTTGTTTTGTTCGATAATGTGTTTGCTCATGATAAGACACATCCTGCGCATCCTGAATCCATAAGTGACACATATGTGGTGGAACGGTTTGATAGTAATATCACTCCTACAACTCCAGATATGGATCCTAATGGAGGTGAGCTTGCCCAGGATGGATCTTCTTATGAACAAGATCGTGCCTTATTTGCTTCATTAATCAAAAATTTCAAACATGAACTTGAAAAGTGCAAAGAGAACAATCGCAAAGCTAAGCAAGCGGATGTCTTATTTTCCAAAGAGCTTGAGAGATTTAAAGAAATGGAAAAAGGTTTTGAAAATGTAAAAAAAAGCAAAGCTGAACTTGAAATTGAAATCTCGAACCTTAAATCTCATGCTCGGAAATTTGAAATAAACGGAGATTTTGTCAAACCACGTTTAAAACAAAAAGAAGAACTTGAAGTTGGTTACAGAGAAGCTGTTTATCGTGAAAAACGTTCCATTCAAAAACTGGATGAGCAAATGGTAATTAACAACAGAAAGGTTCAAGCGCTTTTAAAAGAGATCTCTGATTTAAAAAGTGAAAATTTAAAGCTTCAGAAAACCACTTCACATTTTGAGATTGTTAAAACAAAACTTGAGAATGAAAATCAAGAGTTTTTGAAACGAGCAAACAATCTTGAAGCAAAACTTCGAAAAACAGGACAAAGTATTCAAACTCTTCAAATGATGCTTCCTAAAGATGAGAACATTCATCAAGGAAAATCCGGACTTGGTTTTGAAAATACTGATCATTTGGAAAATAATTTGGAAAATGATTTGAAAAATGAAAAACCTTGTTTTCTAAACAAAGTTCAAAATTTGACACCTAGTTTGTACGATGCTGAAAAATTGAGAAAAGTTTGTCGACTGATGTTCTGTTCAATTCAGAAGATGAAGAAAAATCTAAAGAGGAAAAACGTTTAAAAGTCAAACAAAGAAAAAGCCCATTCTCGTACCAAGGTTTTGTGTATGGTTGTACACAATTGACAGATATACCAAAAGAACCTTTGAAAAGAAAAGATACAAATGTGAAAAGATATTTCAAAGAGGCTCATCTTGCTACTTATGATGCTAAGTTATGGCAAAATAAAGCGAGAAAACAGTTTTGTAATCTTAAACATCACATTGAGCATACGTTAAAGATCATTTGGTTTAAGCAACAAAACACCAATAATGATTACTATAATCTTCTTTCACCGGATTCTCGCCTAAAAAGGGAAGTCAGTAAGATTTTAAAAGATGAGATTGAACCTCGTGTGAAAGATATCAACTTAAGTCTTGAATACTTTGAAAAATATCTTGTCACTGAAATGAGAGAAGATTTAAAGTACATCCATTCTCTAGAAGACGAATTTGATGAAAAATGCGTAACACTTGATATTCAAAAAGAATTTTTCACAAATCAAATAGAGTCATTCAAGTCAGTGTCTATCAGCCATGAGTATGAGAATGTGAATTTTGAACAAACATCTTCTTTGAAATCTGAAAATCTTTGTCTCAAAAAGAAAATCACAGAACTTTCAAAAGAAGTAACTGAAGTCAAAGAAGAATTGTCAAAAAGAACTGCTCAGTTTGAGAAAGATTTAACAAAACTCGAAGCACAAAGTATTTCTTTCCAACTCAAACTGCAGGAAAAGAAAGTTTCTTCTGAAAACTCTTTGACAACGGTGCTTAAAGAAAAAGAAAAGATTCTTGAAGAAAATTGTGATGATGCAAAAATCAAGTTTGATTTGGACGAACTTGATACAAAAAATATTGAATTGGAACATGCTGTGGCATCATTACAAAAAGAAAATGAGCATTTGAAACAGATTTACAAAAACCTGTTTGATTCAATCAAATGTTCACGAGTTCAGACTCAAAACTTAAACATGAAACAAAAAGAGACTGAAGTTTTGAAGTCTCAATTGTCTAAATTCGCTGATAAAAAGTTTGAAAATGTATTGCAAAAGATTGAATCAATGAAGATGAAAAAGGTTGAGTCTCAAATCACAAAAGTTTCCTTTCCAAATCCCCTGTTTGATTATAATACTCCAGATTTTGAAAAGGAAACGAGGAAGAAAATGTATATTTTTGAAAATGAAATTGAAAAAGAAAATCATGTGCTTCAAACAAAAGTGATTGAGCTTGAAACGCTTTTAGCTCAACAAACAAACGATTTTGAGGATGCCAAAACTGATCTTTTCAACAAAACGACCAAATTCGAAAAATATTTTGAAAGACTTGAAAAAGAAAATGTTGAGTTCGAACGGAAATTGGCTCGTAAAACGGATGATTCAAAAGCTGAAAAAGATCAATTTTTGAAACAAATTGCCTCTTTGGAATCTAAATTGGCATCTCAAGATCATCTTTCTCTTCAAAAAGAATACAGTGATTTGAGAACTTCATACAATGCTTTAAAAATGAAGTTTGATTCTCTTAACCGATCAAAAAGAAAAGCTCCTATTTCAAATTTTTCATCACCAGAAGTGAGTGTTTCGAAGAAGGTTTACACGGGTGAATCTTCAAAACCATTTTCGAAAAAGGTTTCCCAGTTTACAACCTATTCTTTGCAAAAAGGAAGGAAGTTTTCGAAGAAACCAATTTTCTCTGAAACACTTACTCCTCAAAAGCTTTCAAGGACAAATACTTCTAAAGAAGAGAATAAAGGTTTTCAAACTCCGCACTCTCGCTTTACACCGGTAAAGCAAGTGTGGAGACCAAAGCAAATTCGTTCAAAACCTTTCAAATATTCAATATCAGAATTGCTTTCGCTGCAACAAAAGAATGACTCTGCTTTGAACATTCCAAATACAGGAAGGTTTCCATTCATCTCAAAAACGAATTTTCGAAATGAAACATCGGGTTTCAACAATGGATGGAAAACTTCTTCTTCAAGTTTTAAAACTCCAAGAGAGACACCGGGTTTTTCAAACAATTTTCACAAGAAAAAGAGTTTTAAATCACCGTTGATTCCACGAGTGTTATTTCAAAATGAAACACCGGTTTTCAGTCCTCGTTGGAATTCAACTTCTTTGACTCGGATTGACACAACTTACAAATGGATTTCAAAATACAGTAAACCCATTGGTGCCACGCTTAAATGGGTTCCAAAGGTTGTTGTCTAATCTGATCTCATGATGGCTTCGGAACAACTCAGTTTCGGACCCGAGCTTAATGTAATGGCTTGTAAGTATTTCAGCTTACAACCCGCACTTAATCGTTCTGGCTTATGCACACATAACAGTGCATAACCCGTTTTTCAAAGAAAGGACCCTGTTGTACACTTTATTGCAACAATCCTAAAAGAAAAGAAGTTCTCACTCAAAGTTTATCAAAACAAACTTCTTAATCTTAAGCAAAATTTATTCAAAATTCATCAAAAGGTTTTTCAAAACTTTTCAAAAATTTGCTTAAGATTTTCAAATCTTTACTCCCCATTCGCTCCAAAGTTTAAAAAATGACAAAACCTATGCAAGTTTTGAGGGGGAGTATTTCAAAAACAAATTTGTTCCAAATAGTTCATGCAAATTCGTTTCTCCCTATTAGCTTTCAAAAAACAATGATTTTTATCAATCGGTATAAAAAATACCATCGAAATGCTATTTTTGAGGGGAGAAATGTGATTAAAATGTGATCGTAGTTGAATCTCAAAAGAGCTCGACTCAGATCTGAACCCTCGAATTGACGAAAGCTAAATGTCCGTAATCGAAAAGACTTGTCCGGGATGGGTAATAATTTCAAGCTGGTTATCCAGTGATGTAAACGTGTCTCGCAAAGGACTTGTCTGAGTAGAATGTACCAATTCGAGAGATTATCTTTTGATATGACCGGGACGGGTAATAATTAAGCTAGTCTAACTAGTGATATAAACGTGTCTCGTAATGGTCATATTAACTGAAAATCGATCAATTCAAAATGTGCGAACTCTACCCACCATGTGCATACTTATCTTAAAAATGCATAAGCACATGTGTAGGGGGAGTATTTCAGAAAATGCAAAACTCTCGAAGTGTTAACAAAATGTATTTTATTCATAAACACTTTGAGAGATTGATGAAGCGAAAAGTGTACCGCTTTTAGGGGGTCATTTAAGCCCTAAATCGTATTTATTTGATCAAATATTGCCCTAAATCGTTCCTTTTGTCATTTTAGGTACTTTGGAGAAGAAATCTGGAAAAGGTAGCATTTTGGACGTTTTTGGAGCATAAAAGTGAAGAAAACGGCAAAGTCTCAAAATTACGCTGGAAAGTACCATTGACGGCGTCAGAAATTGGTCCAGACGGCGTCATGGCTTGGCAAAAGAGGTGGATGTGAAAATTACTCATGATAAGCCAGAGAATTTTGCATGAAAAATCTGACGGCGTCACCCTTTAATGTGATCAAGGTCGTCACGACTTAAGCTAAAGAGGGACGGCGTCAAGCACTAATCTGACGGCGTCAAGCCTTGATAAGCCAGAGCGGATTTTGGAGGTCTAAAGAGGGACGGCGTCAGGAAGGCCATCCGGGAACCCTAAAAGCGGCGAGGTGACGGCGTCAGGATCTACAATGTGACGCCGTCAGCCCTTAAACTCTATATATAGTTTTGCAATTTTTTGTCATTAGTGTGGAACTTTGTGTGTAACCTTTTGGGAGGAAACCCTAAGACAATTTTAGCAGCTTTTTCAAGGCTTTTTGCCTTGAGATCTTCCATGTTACATTGAAGATAAGTTATCAATTAATCATTCAATATGTCTATGTGTTGTTTGATTCTATCTTGTTCTTGTCTTTTGTTTAACATGCTAGGCTAGGTTTTCTTTGTGTTTGCTTAGATCTAATGAAACCTAGCTATTGATTGTTGGTTATTAGTGTGTTATTAATTGTATTGGATGATTGTTCATCTATGTTAGGCTTAAGAAAACTGGCTAACTTCCTATTCGGTAACTTGCTTGAACGTCTTAAGAAACATGAACCAATGCGTACTAAGGTTTTTATGGTTGTATTTAATGCATGAGCGAATTCTAGTGATCCCATGTTAGGAGCTTCTTAGCCGGCTCGACATAGGAGTGAAGTAGGAGCTTATAGAGTTGGGGAAGTACGTACGCCACCCCACGATTGGTATTAAGGAATACACCCGTCATCCACGCAATTAATACACACTAATCTAAGTAAACACATTTCTCTCCACATAAGTTTCATCAACCTTTTCATTTTCAGTTATTTTATTTTATTTGCATTCGTAGTTATTTGGGTTAGTTGACTAGCAACTAATTCCGCCCACTCTTTCAAACCCGAGATTTTACTTGCTTTCATAAAATTATAAAAACATAAAAAAAGAATCTTCTCTCACCCCTAGACCTATTAGAGTAGTTTTTCAATCCTAACGACACTATTCCCTGTGGAGAACGATCAATCCCCCGTACTTACCACTACACTATACTACATCGGTCAGGTACACTGCCTGGTGGGGTTGTAAGCCTCTTGAGATCCCTCGAGAGGTAAAACCTGTTGTAAGGTCGCAAAACCACGCATCAAGTTTTTGGCGCCGCTGCCGGGGAATAGTTATTGTTTAGGTTGAATTTTTATTTTATAGGTCTACTCACTAGATTCCTTTCTAGTGAGATTTTTATTTTATTTTTCTAGGTTTTCTTTAGTCTATCTTTTTTCTTCGTTTCTTTGTTCGTAACCATTACCATTCGACATCATGGAAGATGGTAATATCCTCGATCCCAACATCCCACCACCACAACAACCACCACCACCTCCTAGAGCCCGTACCTTAGGAGACTACTCCCATCCTAGCCACCATGGCTATCGAAACACCATTGAGCTCACTCAAGGAGCCAATGTCACTCCCTTGCGATCCGACACCATCCGGTTGGTGCAAAGCGGATGCGCATTCCATGGACTTCGTTCTGAAGATCCTAATAAACATCTCAAGGACTTTCTCAAAATCGTTGATTCCATAGACCTTGATGTTGCCACTCGAGAGACGACCCGACTGCGTCTCTTTCAATTCTCTCTGCGGGACCAAGCTAGTCAATGGCTAGAACGTCTACCCGCAGGATCCATCTCCTCTTGGGATGATCTCACCACTCGTTTCCTTGCTCAGTTTTTCCCACCAGGAAGAACTACCAAGCTAAGGAATGATATCTTGATGTTCCAACAACGTCAAGGCGAAACCCTCTACGAGGCATGGACTCGATTCAAGGACTTACTCCAAAAAGTCCCTCACCATGGCATAGAACTTTGGCTCCAAGTCCAAATCTTCTATGACCATATCAATCTCTCCACGAGGCAAACCATTGACCAATCGGCCGGTGGTAAGCTACGTGATCTAAGTGCGGAACAATCATGGGCTCTCCTAGAAGATCTTGCTCTTTATGACAACGAAAGTTGGAGTGATCCCCGTGATTTGAATAAAACGGTCAAGGCAATATCTTTGCCTTCGAACAATTCAAGCACTTCCGACCGTAGGATCATAGAACTTGAAGACCAAGTCAAGTTTCTTATGAAATCCTACAAAGCTCCTAAACCTTCAAGCCAAGTGAACAAAATCACTTCTTCGTGTGAATTATGTAGTGGTCCCCACGACACTCGTGATTGCATGGAACTCCCCGAACAAGCTTTTGCGGACTACGCATCCTCGCGTACCGACGGAGCGGGAGACAAGTGGTACACTTACAAACCCGAGCCAAACCCTTACGGTGATTCATACAACCCCTCATGGAAAAATCACCCAAACCTTAGGTGGAAACAAAACCAAAACGCACAACAAACCAATTCTTCCAACCCACCTAATCGTTTCCAATCAAGCGGTTCCAACTCGAACCGTACTTTCAATAACGATCCTTCCAATAATTATGGTAGTACCAATAACTTTGAAGGATTGATGTCCCAATTTATGGCATCTCAAGAAGCTCGTTTGGCCAAGTTTGAAGCCGATTTCAAACAAAAACAAAGCGAGATTACCAATAAGATTGACACTTTGTTGAAAGCCCTCAATGACCGAGAAATGGGAGCACTCCCTAGCAACACAGTCAAGAACCCGAAACTAAACGTCAACGCCATCTCGTCGGTTTCGTCTCCTAGTTCTTGTCCACAATATTATTCGGTCAATTCCATGAGCTCGTGTTTCAAACAAACCCAAGCCGTTCAAAATGACCAAGAAGTTAGGACATCCAAATTGGTCAACAACATAGTTGAAACACCTCCCACTCAAAACCTTGACAATGAATTCAAGGAGCTCCACCTTGAAAGTCCGGTTATTGATGTGATGGATGAGAAGAAGCTCAAATTAGGCGAAAAAGGGACCGCCTTCGTTCAAAACAAGCTACCTAAGAAGTTAGATGATCCGGGCTTATTTGTTCTACCTTGCAAGATCGGTAATTCGGAGGCTTATGACACATTAGCCGATCTTGGATCAAGCCTTAACCTACTTCCGTTACCTCTCTACACCTCTCTAAAACTAGGAAAACTTGAAGAAACCGAGGTGATAATAGGCTTAGCGGATGGGAGTGTTGCTTACCCGGTTGGAGTAGTCAAGGACGTGTTAGTACACATAGGAAAACTAACCATGTTAGCCGATTTCCACGTCCTTGATATGTTTAGCAACCCTACAAGCCCCTTGTTGATAGGTAGAGGATTTTTGGCAACCGCTAGTGCTATGATTGATTGTAAGGAATCCAAGATAGCGATAGGAGAAGGAGATACTTGGTCAGTCTATGATGTGAAGAAGCATGCCTATGATACTAGTGATGAACCAACACCCCATTGGTTAGAAGTAAATAGGAGACCATCTAGATATAGACCTTGGATCGATAGAGACTTCATAGGACCCCAACGCCCATTTTACCTAGAAGAGGACTTTGTTAACCGAACACATACGGTAGAGCAACTCTTGGCTAGGGACACCGAATTGGATCCATTTGAAGACCCTCTAGTTTTTAGGAAGATGATTGATTTTCTAGGAGTTTTGCCAATTAACCTAGGAATGAATAAGTGGACTTGTGAGGAAGATGATCATAAGTGGGATTGGGACAAACCACCCAAAGATGGAGATGGGTCATGGCATATTAAGATGACATTGTATGACCCGGATGGAGAGAAGTTTGAAAAGATATATCGTACTAAGCGGACCAATAGGAAACTTCAATCCAAGCATAACCCTAAAGACGTCCTCGATGACGAACTCACTTACATAGGGTAGAAGGACTTTGAGTCTAACTACAAGACTCGTTAATAAAGAAAAGCGCTTCTTGGGAGGCAACCCAAGCTTTATTTGCTTTGTGTGTTTATTTATTTGTTTGTTTGATTTTATTTGTTTCCGTATGTGTGTTTAATTTTTATTATTATTGATTCATGTTCAAAACTAAATTGTGAAAATGCTTTATTTTGTTTTTAACTTCGTCTTAACTACATATAAAGGTATTTTGCAAAAGTTAAGTGTAAGGGAAATCCAAATCGGTTTATTAGAACACAAATGAACATGAATCGTAATAATAATAAATTAACATACATATTAGTAATTGTTTGAGTCAAATGCTTGTATCGAGTCATAATGATATTTTGCAGGAATTCCAGGAAGTAAGGTGTAGGTTTTTCAAAAAAATTTTTTTTTTCGGGAAGACAGAATCGTAATCATTCGAGGGAATTTCGGGTCAGATTTCTATTTTGAAAGTGTCGTAACTTCTAGGATATTACATTAAACCTAGACCGCGTGTTCAGGTTTTATTGTTTCTGGTAAAGTTTTTTGAAAGGGTATTTGTTTCACTATATATAAGTTATTTATTTAAAATCTAACTACACATTATAACACAATCACAGTAGAATTTTTTACCATATAATTTTTCATATTTCACAATGCAATTAATATCTTATAATATTGATATTGATTTTTATCCTGCGATGTGTAATGCAGGTTTTTAGCATTTTGTTTTTCATTTAAATTTTTTACAAATTTGGTGGATAACTTATGATCTAATTAGTTCAGGGTTAAATTACTTTAGAAATTAACCGTTACCACAATTATTCCACCAAACGAATAGGAGTATTTGATTAATTTTTTAAACATTTACTTTTACATGTTGTTAATTAATTGGAAAATTCTAGGACTCAATGTAAGGGCGGGGGAGACTAAATCGTCTTTAGGATTAATTTACCTGATATTGTTTTGTTTTAATAGTTGTTTGTTATAAACTTGATAACTACTTGGGCAATGTTTTGCCAATTTGATTTTTACAACATTTAGTAGTGAATACTTTGATCATTAAGTAGCGTTTCATTCGGATTTAAAGGAGTTTATAAATGAATTTACACCACTAAATGTACCACTAAAAAATTTTCCACCCCAAATATGTGAGGTTCGCCCCTAGAATTGGTAGGAAAAGCATTTATGCTATGATGTGTGTACCGGTAGCACTTAGATTCTAGAACTTGCGTTAGGACCATTCCAAGGCCACAAGTGAGACTACATTCGTGTAGTTAGATTTACTACATGATAAGAGGCATTAGGATTAACCCATTGTTTTACACCTGTGTTTTTGTTATAATTACTTT
The DNA here is from genome assembly GCA_021014915.2 of Artemisia tridentata subsp. tridentata. Classification (NCBI taxonomy): domain Eukaryota; kingdom Viridiplantae; phylum Streptophyta; class Magnoliopsida; order Asterales; family Asteraceae; genus Artemisia; species Artemisia tridentata. The sequence goes on from CP139505.1 coordinate 23,972,407, forward strand.
GGCTACATTGGTCAAGTAATTCTCCCACACCCTTTGCGTTGTACTCATTTTTAGTACACGATACCCCTAGTACACCCTCAGAGCCTATCTTTTCATTTCGACCTTTAAGCATTTTACTTAAAGGAAGAATTTGTTACACCCCACTTAAATGTACACCCAAATCGCCTTAGCCTACCTTGTATGCACTCATTTTTAGTGCATTATTGTGACAACATTTGTTTAAACCCCAAGTTAATTATCTAATTGATTACATGGTTGCTAAGTCGAGTCATATCCTTGTACATATTGTTTTGGGACGATTGGGACTCATGGGTAAAGTACTAGTGTAATGGAGTAATGGGGAAGAACATCATTTATTACCCCATATGTGCTAAATATTTTAAAAAGTACTCCAAGTGTTTTGATTATCTTAATTCGAGTCATTAGAATAGTTATTTGTAAAGTTATGTAAAAGTTCAAGTGTAAGGGGAATGCAGCGCCCCTTTGATGTATTATTTTGGATGGTAGGGCAAGAGTGTATGAAAATATATATATATATATATATATATATATATATATATATATATATATATATATATATATATATATATATATATATATATATTTAAGAAAAATACAAAAAAATGAGAAAAAGAAAAATAGAAAAAAACATACGGACTACCATCCCGTTTCATTTTATGTTTATTTTATGTTTTTGTTATTTTGTTTTTAGCTTAAGATTGAGTCGAGTATTGGCTTAACAACATTGTATAGTACATGTAATTAATCAAGATCTTTAACTCGCCACCAGTAAAATATCCCTTATCCAACAAAACCGTGTTTATCATATCCCTACACCTAACGTTATAACCCGTTTAAAAGCCCTCTTTGATAGTTTATCTTAGGTGCTTACGCCTAGTGGAGGAGGTTTTTGATCCTTTCCCCAGCCTATGGTAATCTATTTGCTATGACAGGTAGTGAGAGATATTATCCGTTTTCATTTATGAGATTTATGTTGATGACACTTGAGAGATGTGAGTATCTAAACACTACTTGTGAGGTGCTAGTATGTAATCTCCGTGCTTATTATGATTAAAGTGGAACGACTATTTGTTGTAATTACTTTTATATTAGCATTAAATGACCCCTAACTTGTATTTTGATTAGAATAAAAGCGCATTTGCTTGAGGACAAGCAAATCTCAAGTGTAAGGGTATTTGATGAAGCGAAAAGTGTACCGCTTTTAGGGGGTCATTTAAGCCCTAAATCGTATTTATTTGATCAAATATTGCCCTAAATCGTTCCTTTTGTCATTTTAGGTACTTTGGAGAAGAAATCTGGAAAAGGAAGCATTTTGGACGTTTTTGGAGCATAAAAGTGAAGAAAACGGCAAAGTCTCAAAATTACGCTGGAAAGTACCTTTGACGGCGTCAGAAATTGGTCCAGACGGCGTCATGGCTTGGCAAAAGAGGTGGATGTGAAAATTACTCATGATAAGCCAGAGAATTTTGCATGAAAAATCTGACGGCGTCACCCTTTAATGTGATCAAGGTCGTCACGGCTTAAGCTAAAGAGGGACGGCGTCAAGCACTAATCTGACGGCGTCAAGCCTTGATAAGCCAGAGCGGATTTTGGAGGTCTAAAGAGGGACGGCGTCAGGAAGGCCATCCGGGAACCCTAAAAGCGGCGAGGTGACGGCGTCAGGATCTACAACGTGACGCCGTCAGCCCTTAAACTCTATATATAGTTTTGCAATTTTTTGTCATTAGTGTGGAATCTTTTTCAAGGCTTTTTGCCTTGAGATCTTCCATGTTACATTGAAGATAAGTTATCAATTAATCATTCAATATGTCTATGTGTTGTTTGATTCTATCTTGTTCTTGTCTTTTGTTTAACATGCTAGGCTAGGTTTTCTTTGTGTTTGCTTAGATCTAATGAAACCTAGCTATTGATTATTGGTTATTAGTGTGTTATTAGTTGTATTGGATGATTGTTCATCGATGTTAGGCTTAAGAAAACTGGCTAACTTCCTATTCGGTAACTTGCTTGAACGTCTTAAGAAACATGAACCAATGCGTACTAAGGTTTTTATGGTTGTATTTAATGCATGAGCGAATTCTAGTGATCCCATGTTAGGAGCTTCCTAGCCGGCTCGACATAGGAGTGAAGTAGGAGCTTGTAGAGTTGGGGAAGTACGTACGCCACCCCACGATTGGTATTAAGGAATACACCCGTCATCCACGCAATTAATACACACTAATCTAAGTAAACACATTTCTCTCCACATAAGTTTCACAACCTTTTCATTTTCTGTTATTTTATTTTATTTGCATTCGTAGTTATTTGGGTTAGTTGACTAGCAACTAATTCCGCCCACTCTTTCAAACCCGAGATTTTACTTGCTTTCATAAAAATATAAAAACATCAAAAAGAATCTTCCCTCACCCTTAGACCTATTAGAGTAGTTTTTCAATCCTAACGACACTATTCCCTGTGGAGAACGATCAATCCCCCGTACTTACCACTACACTATACTACATCGGTCAGGTACACTGCCTGGTGGGGTTGTAAGCCTCTTGAGATCCCTCGAGAGGTAAAACCTGTTGTAAGGTCGCAAAACCACGCATCAGAGATTTTCACAAAAAAAGGTCTTATGGCAAGTGATCAACAAATCTAGGATAATCATGGAGTAATAAGGTGATTATGGTTAGGTTATGTCCAATGATCCGCCAGAGCCGGAGGGATCTACCCAAGGACAATTCCAATAGATTAGAATTAGAAGTCCTTAGGTAAGATTTAAAAAATAAGTAAATGAGAAAGGAGAAAGAAGGGGTTGAAGAATGAAAAAGAAAAGTTTATGAAAGGGTGAAAAGAAATAGCCCTCCATGAAAACTTAGGGCAGAAACCGGGTCAATACATCTGCTATCGGTAATCACAAAGTTGATACTGATATTGAAGACAAGACGTCATGGACCCAGTGACGCGCTGCACGAACCCCTCCTAGCCAATCAGATATCTCTTAAAAGATATTTGTTTCATTTCTCACGGAGGACCCTACATAATTTATCGGCCTCTCATTCTGAGATGTGTTGATATTGAAAAAGGTGGCTCTCTGCTCCATGCCTCCGACTACTAAAAACCAAAATGCACATTATCGAGTCTAGAGCCATGAGATTCATCTAAAAGTCTCTTAGGAACACTTCCAATATAATACACTTGTGTTCGCCAAAAAGGACACAAGTTGTAAAAGTCTTAATGAGATCCGTAGATCTTGCCTTATATCATGATGGTTATTTGCTTCAAATTGTCTACAGTCGTGAAGTGATACTCCGGTATACTTCAGCGGCTCACAACGGCCCTGGTAAAGATTAGAGAAAGTTTTCACTATATGCTGTTAACAATCTCGAAATCTGAACCTGTAAGTGCTGGACGATTTATTGCTAACTGTTTTATGCAGGTACTGACGAAAGTCCATCAACCATCATCATATAGCTCAACATCCACATCTCCTCATACTCATACTTATGAAGATCATCCTCAACAAAGCTCAAGTGAAAAAGTTCAAGACAAAAAGATCAAGTTAAAGACAAAGTGATATGACTAAGTCAAGAAGCTAATCAAGATGTCAAGAACAAGTTCATGTATCAAGTGAGGACGACATAAGTATGAAGATCAAAGTACTGTCAAGAAGTATGAGTATGATGGAAGAAATGAAACTGCAAACATATGAAGATGTTGATCAAAGGCAAGAAGAACCTAAAGACGATTACTTTGAAGATCACAGAGCATGAAGGAACAAAGAACCAAGACTATTCTACAACGACACACAAAGCTCAAGACAACGAAGACGAAAGACCTAATCACATGGAGCGTCATTTGAATGACCATCCCTTAGGGGGAGATTGTTAGCTTTTATAAAAAGTGATGGTCATTCGTGTATTATTATTTTTGTAACAGAGTCGTTGTTTAATTATTAGAATAGTCAATGGGCTTTTTATTTAATCTAATAGGTTATATGTTAGTCCATAAAAAGCCCTCAAGCCCATTTCATGTAAACTATAAATAGCCTCATCCTCTTCATTTGGAAGGGGGGATGAGTGTGTGAATTAGAGGAGGCTAGTGTGTGTGCTTGTATGTGAAGTATGTGTTTAATGAATGAAAGTTTCTCTCTCTAGATCCACCATTAGTGTTTGAAGTTTAGTGTGATATTGATTGATCTAAGGGATAACACTTCAGTTATCCTCTGAAAATAGATATAATGCTTCTAGAGTGTCTGTCCTAGATAGGTATGGGTTAAGTAATGAGTCAACCTTCCTCTGTTGTGGAACTTTTCGATTTTTTTTGAATCATTGGTTCTCTTCTCACACAAAAACCCGCTTTTATCTAATCATTAGCCTTAACATAATAATTTAATGAAAAAATTACGCGGATGGTCCCTGTGGTTTACACGGGTTTCATGTTTAGTCCCTATTTCGTTTAAATTACGCCACAGATACCTATTTTTAAAACGTTGCGCACTTTTGGTCCTTAATTTGGATGTCCGTTTACTTTGACCATTAAGTGTTTAAATTGTGAGGGTATTTGTGTCTTTTCAGGTTATTCTCTTATAATACTCACCCTTATTTATTAAAACGCATCCCCATTTAATGGTTCCACCCACCCAGATTAAAAAATCCTAGCACACACACACACATACCCAAATTAAAAACCCTAAATCACACAAAAAACTATTTTCCAATCATGGTTTATTGTAGGTGTGGTCGAGTATGCAAAATCAAAACTTCTTGGACAGATGGTCATCCAGGTCGTCGTTTTTACAGTTGCCCGTTGAGGTAAGATATAAAATTCGAAGTATGTGGTTTAATCAAAACCCAAAAAACTTATTCATCTTCTTTTCTTTGTACAGGGATCACGATGTGGTTGGATTGATTGGTTTGATCCTCCAATGTGTGAGCGTGCTGTTCAAATTATCCCTGGATTGTTAAGGGCTAGGAACAGGCATGAAACTGCCATTGAAGAATTGACAAGTCAACTTAGAAAGATGAAGATGTATTTGATGTTTAGTTGGTTAGGTTTTCTTGTGGTAATGTACATCTTGGCCTAAATTGATATGTAAAGGTCAAGTATTGTTGTATGTAAGATGTCTTTTGGGTTAATGAATGAAGAAGATTAGATTTGGGTAATTTTGTGAGTTTCTGATATGTATTTGGGTTGTTTGACTACTAAAAAGTCAACTGTAATGATGAGAAAAAAACTAGTTTGACTACTAATAGTCAAACTTAACCATTACTAAACATAAAGTGAGTACATACTGCAATAAGTGAATACATAAACTGAATGGATTATAGAAAACAAGGTTTGATTAGTAAAAGTCAACCTTAACTATTACTAATACTGCATTACATAGCATGAAACCAAAAGTACATGTCATATACAGATATTGCAATACTGCAATACTGCAATACTACATTACATAGCATGAAACCAAAAGTACATGTCTTTTGCAATAACACAAAACAGACAACATAAAGATTGTCAAATACAGGAAATTGTTATTGGAAATTACACAAATAGATCACCTTGCAACTTTCTTTTTCTTCTGTGATCCTCCATTACCACCAGATGTAGGTTTCTTCTGTGTTGTTCCACTTCCATCAGCAACTTTCTTTTCTTTGAACCTGTACCAGCAGCCTGTGTAGATGAGGACCTTTTCCTAGCTTTTGAACCTGTACCAGCAGCTTGTGTAGATGGAGGAGTACCAACAGCCTGTGTAGATGATCCCCTTGTTGATCCAACTGGTTCCTTCATTTTTTGACCTGTGTTGTTCCACTTCCATAAACATTTTTTGGGACTTGGGCCTTTTCTTGGATGGGGAGGGAGTGGGAATGGGATTGTTAGAGGGTAACTCTTCAATCACAACATTGCTTATAACTGGGGGGGTCAAATAAATGAGCAGTTTTGATGTCACATGTTCACAATACACACTGATCATCTTATCATCCTTGATATACTTAGCCAAACCAATTACATCAATATCATTTCCTAGAGCTCTTAGTCGAATTTCTAAATCAGTCCCAGGAATCAAATAATGATAGAAAATAGGTTCTTCATCATTAACGTAACCTAATTCCTCCATTACATCATTCAACTCATGTACTGAAAACTTATCCATATACGCAACTAAATCATTAACATACCTCCTTTCATCATAGTCTTTAAACTTTCCAGCATGATGTATTTTCATAGAAAACATGGTAGGGTGTCCATCTGAAAAATGCAATAAGAAAAACACAATTACTACAACGCATTGAAGGTAATGTCAACCAAAACACCATTAATTAACACAATAATCTGCAAAACAAATACAAAATAGGTAACTGAAGTCGTTTTTTTTACCGTATGCTTTCAGAGGTGCATTGCCCTCATGCTTCTCTCGTATTCTCCAACTTTTAGAAACCATTGATTTGAAAGAGATGATCAATTTCTGGAATTTGATTCTAGGGTTTAGACAATGATCGGAATATTATAATTGGGATTTGGGTTTATTGGGGTAAGTGTGATGAGTATAGGAGGGAAATGAAAGGTCAACGGGGTTGGGTAGCGAATATATATTAAATATAACCTAAAAAGACGCAAATGCCCTCACAGTTTAATGACTTAACGACTAAACTAACGGGACATCCAAATTAGGGACCAAAAGCGTGCAACGTTTTAAAAATAGGTATCTGTGGCGTAATTAAAACGAAATAGGGTCTAAACATGAAATCCGTGTAAACCACAGGGACCATCCGTGTAATTTTTTCTAATTTAATTATTGCTAAGCAAAAATGATTAAGGATTTTGACACACTTTGGGTGACTGGCATCTAATCAAATTATTTAACTGTACCCATTTGACCCATTGGAGATAGGATATTACCCAAATCAGCCCAACGTATGAGTAAATGGGTCAAAATTTCTACTGCTGCAGACTTTGACTTTGGATAAAAAGCTTTATTGGCCGACTCTATAAAATTACGTAAAGCTGAAGTTTTTGTTACTTTGTAAACAGAAGCAGGAGGCTCGAGAGTAACATGTTGTGCAAAATGGTACACACAGGAAGCACGGAGGAGGTGATTATAGTTCTTGTTTCTTCATCATTTGTTATTGTATCATTAGTATTTTTGTTCGGACATAATAAGGAATTTTAAATTTGACAGCCATTGTACTCTCAGTTTTGTGATACTAAAATTAAATTTAATTTTATAAATGAATTACTCATAAATCCTAGAAAACGAAGGGCGTCATATTTATCTGGATAAATTGTGACTTTGTAGGTTTTGTTGTCATGATGGTACACTCTTGTGAGTATATGTATGCTGATGTTGTGAAAAATTAGATGGATTTGAGAATTTTGATGAACTCTAGTAAAATGTCATAATAGTAAGTGCATGTCTTACCAGAATTCTTGCCGCAAGCAATCTTTTCTACAAAGTTCTACCTCGCATATATGTTGCTCTACAAGTTCTACCTCACATATACGTCACTTTGACAGGATTGTGTATTGTTATTACGGTTATTTTGAAATGAATTGGGCTTTATAAAAACTAAAAAGCATAAAGACTTGGCAGATATTGTTTTCAGTCTACTAACACTTTGAGAAAAAGATAAACACAAAAACTAAAAACATTGCTAAGTAGCACTAAATATCTTATATGAGGTTGTTTAAAATCACTTAATTAGGTGTTCAATCAATCATTTGTTTATTTTCAATGTAGGTAAACATATTCTACTGTTATACTTAATTGATATTGCCTCTTTATTAAACGACTTGAAAATATCCTGTACACCCAAAATGTAAGATAAAGTTACCAAAAAAAAGTTTTCTATATTTTTTTTCTCTCTTCCTATGACAAACATCGTTTTTTCTTAATCTCTACTATGTATAAAGAGAAAACACATTTATTTAGAAAATTACAAGGATAAACACAGAAACTAAAAACATTGCTAAGTAGCACTATGAAATTACTACTACAAGAAAATAGACCTATAGTGATAGAGGTTTTAGTGACACAAAAGGTGTCATTAAATCTAACCTTTTGATGACATTGAAAAGTGTGGGTAAAAGTTTAAAATTTTGAGGTTTAATGACACTTTTTATGTACAAAATGTGTCTTAAAAGTAAAAAAATATATCTTCACACTTTTTTGTGTCACTATAAATAGACTTTTACCTGCCGGACTTCTACCTACACTTTTTAAGTGTAGGAGTACATAATTTTTTTTTTTTTTTTTTAATACTTTTATTGACACTTTTTTTTTTAGTGACACTTTTTTAACTTTTGGTGACACTTGATATGAGCAACAATCTCTTCATTTAGCGGAGGATCCTTTGTTACTTTGACATCATATACATTTGTTTTCATGTCAAAACACGCAATCGAGTTAAATATACTCTAGTAACTACCAAATTAATCCATGTTAGCTCGAACATTAAGTTGTCCTTGCCCGAGTCCAAAGGATAATAATGGCCGTTTGTGCAATGATTAGAGGTGGCAATATGGGTGGATGGTGCGTGTTTCGCAACGAGTAGAAAAGGGTTAAGGTCATAATCGACAACTTTATGGCACATGCCGAGAGTTTGGCCGGGTAGGCGTGGAACACTTTCTGTGACAGAGTTTTAAATTGCAGTGTGTTGACATTACACTTGCAACTTTCTTTCTATTGTCTTAGTATTTAATCTTGCTGATTTTACTCGTTTGAGTCGTTAGAGATAAAATCTAACCAGAATAAATGAGTCAATTGCCTACCTCTAGAAATGATAATCACTTTATATCACGGTAGAGGTACCTATGGTACAATTCGGGTATGCTATTGACTAGAAGTTGTTCATTAGAAGATTTTATAACAGTCAAAAGCTATAAATCTTTCTGAGAAACCTAGGTTTTTCTTAAATGAACCTTGTCAAAAGAATTTGCGTAACAAGCCTTGTTTAGATATATTGAAATGAACCTGATTCGGTTTATAAGTCCTCGTTTCGCCAATACACCGACTATCCCTACAACTGGTAAAAGTCATACCAGCATCAATATTGAATATAAATTGACCATCAACATATATGACAATAATGGGATTAATTGGCCTTTATATATCACGTTTGTCTAAACAACACATTTCTCAACCCAATCTAGCTGTCACAAAAAACATACATACACATGGTGATTTAAACAAAATTTCTGTAGAACCCATTTTGCTTTTCACAAAAACATACATTAGATAAACCTTCACATATAATCTAAATATAGCAAACAATTCTTTTACATTGGCCGAAACTCAAGGCCACAAACAATGAGACCAGAAATAGGTCCTTCATGACTTGTAAATTTCATATCAATAGAAAGAGAGTCGTCCTTAAATTCAGAATTTGAGTAAAATTTCCACAGTTGAATCTCCATCCATCCATCTTTCCTTTGTTTTGGAACCCGAGTAGTATCATGTATATTCAACGGGCTTGGGGTTATAAAATAAAGAAATTCAGTCTTGTTGTTTTCTTGGTGGAGTACATCTCGTACATTTACCGGACAATGCAGCCCCTCATATTTATCTGAAAGCTTGAACACAAGGTAACACGCATATTCTGTATAGGGTGACAAAATTTGACTTTTAATTGTGCATTTGATATGAAATACTTTTTGTGGTAAAAGCTCAATCACCTCTTGAAATCTGCATGTAAGGTATATTCTATGATTACATACTTTACAAAAAAAAAAAAAAAAAAAAAAAAAAAAGAAAGAAAGAAAGAAAAAAAACGAGTCATACATAGTTAAAGACACATAAAACAATATTCAAGAAATGAAACCTTTGCCAACCATCAAGTCACATTTTCAGTTTTGAATTAGACTAAAAAGAAGAATAAATCCTTAAGTGATTTGATTTGACACATGTAACAAAGTTAGTTCAAAAAAGCAAACCTGGACTGGGATATTGATTTTGAAGTAAAAAGGTGCTCATTAGACACATTGTATAAAGCTGCCTTTGCCGAAACTATAAGAAGCTTCATCCTGTTTATGTTTCCCAACCAGAACAACTCTTCGTAGTTTCTGTTTATCTTGAATATTTCTTTAAAGTCAGTTGGCAGTTGACGCACCCGATCCACATTGAAGTTTGATTTCAATACTTGTTGGACTTCCGCCAATTTTCCGATTCCTTCATGTTTCACCTGCATGCAGTTATTATAAATATGCAACTTAGGACATGATTTTTGTTTGTTACCATGCATTCATATCCCCTTTATAAACTTAAAGAATAGAACATTGTCGGGAACCAAGGAATAATTTCAAAAAATTACTTTTTCAATGGCTCGAAAGTCAATGCCTTCAACATAAACTGCAACATCTCCACTATAGTACGATGAAAAACTCTCAAGTAGAAACTCAAAACCGACATCTTCGTTTTGATTCAAGAAACGGTGCAACTCAATCATCATCCACTGCTCATCTCTCCATGTTGCGAAATATGCATGTAGACTTTCATGTCCCTTGCTATAATTTAGGTTAACATGCATAGGTTTACCTGAAAAGTTTCTTGAATCACAAAATTTGAAGACTAAATAGACCCCATAGACAACATCTAGAGATAAAAATTGAGCTCTTGTCTTGATTTCGATGTTCAAATCGGAAATATCTAACATCTCCACCACTGTCCCAAACCTGCGCATATTATAAACATCCGAGTCTAAATCAGTCATAGCCTTTATTTCCATACACTTCTACTGTTGAATTTGGAATTTCTGGAACAAAATTATAAATTCTATATTAGAATTTATTGTACCAGAAAAATCTCTATTTAAATAAAGGTAAGAACATTATAAAAAACACTATCAAGATACTAGCAAAATTTATAATTCACGGTCATGAGAACAGAGGACCCAAAACAGGGGCAAACCTCAAATACCTTATTATAAGGTTTATAAAATTATAGTTCCCAATCATATAGTAAGTATAAAAATCTGTTTTGTCATGTACAACATCAGTTCTCATTGTTGATATGTATGTATGCAGGACTAATCTTGTTATTAACCTGATGAGATGAGGTCTGAAGTGTAAAAGAGCTATAGGTGAAGCAGTTCTAGCATAATAGAGTCAGAGGGTTCAAATATGTTTTGTGTAAGTGCAGGCAGTCATTGTGAATTTGTGATAAGCAAGTGTAGTACAGGGGCAATATGTGAACTTAGTCAAAGGGGTTTTTAAGTTTAATCCTTTTTTAATCATAATTATAGTTTTATAATTAATAATCATATTATACTACCATTACAAAGTATAACATACTTCTACCAATAATACAAAGGTGGAGAGGTGGAGAGAATAACCTTGATTCTGGAAGAGATTTCCACTTATGTGGACAACTGTTTATGTAGGAAAACATTGTGGCTGAAACCATTTCATTTCTTTCTCCATTACCAACGAATGACAACAACTGTTATACAACCGAAATACAAATCAGACTCAATGTGTATGATGTATAAATGCATGTGTGATTTTGAATTATCTCTCAATAAGGAGAAGATACATAGAAACGGGAAACACCCAATAAAGGAGATATGAGAATGAACTGGTTACCACTTTGTCCTGTTGAAGGAGTATTCCCTTACAAAAAATGTTGTAAAGTTCCTCTTTCTTTTTGGTAGAATAGATTTCTGGGCACTTTGACATATGGATTATTTCTTTATAGTCTTTAGGCAATTTGGGCTCCCATTTCTCATAATCCTCCTGTATATACATTAATCAATTAATAAACTTGTGTTTCATACAATTACTTTCCTATAGTTTATAAAATAGTTAAGGCCATAGTTTAGATATATATGAATCAAAAGTTAGCCAATTTTGTCAAAATATACAAACTTACCTGAAATTCCAATGCTTTCTTGAGTTGTATGACCACTTCATGAGCTGTTGGTCGTCTTTCTCTCCTGTGATGTAAGCATTTAAGGGCAATCCTTGTAAAGGTAATATATGACTGTGGCACAATTTGTTCTTTGATACCCTCGAACACTAACTTATCAAGTTTTTCAACATAATAGTGGTGTTTAGCCAAAAAGGGTAAATAAAGATACTCATCATCTAGCTTTTCGGATGACAGTTTCCCACACAATATGTCAAATAAGACCGCACCCAGTGAGAATATATCAGACTCTTTGGTTAAGAAGCCTGTTTTTGAGTACAGTGGGTCACGATAGCCAATTGTGCCTGTAACATTGTCGATGACATAGTCTACATCCTGATTTGTTGGACATACTAAGGAAAGCCCAAAATCACTAATTTTTGCTTTCCAATCATCAAGCAGTAGAATGTTGCTGCTGCTGATGTCCCTATGTATTACCATTTCTGGACTTGAAACAGTTCCATGAAGAAACTCCAACCCGATTGCAATATCGATGCATATTTTAAGCCGCATCACCCACGTAAGACTATCATCGCTCAAGTACTTATCAAGACTTCCTCTTGATGCATACTCATAGACAATAGTTTTCTCATCCTCTTCATCACAGTAGCCTACAAGACCAATTACATTTTCATGTTTATACTGCATAAGGATTTCAAGTTCTGCCATAAATTCAGCTTCTCCTTCAGCAGATTTCCTACCCAACTGCTTTGCAGCAATGAAGTTATGCCCATGAGTGTGACCCTTGTATACATTCCCAAAATCTCCATGTCCAATGAGATTGTCTTGATTGAAAGTTTTTGTGGCCAACTTTATGTCTTGAAGTGACAGTTTGAGGCTGTCCTTGTGGTTCTCCTGCGAATCATCGAACAATCAGTCGATTTGATAAGTAAAACTAACTGACTAATTTGGCATGTAAAACAATATGTCACAAAAGCTTCCCTCCACCCCTGAATCAGGGTTACGGTTGTAAATCAAGCTTGGTAAAGTTTAAGATTAAAACAATAGGTCACAAAAGTTAAGGACTAAAAAAGTTAAATGGTAAGATCGTTAATTCAGTAAAAGTTTGAGAATTAAAATATTAGTTGCACAAAGTAAAATGTATAAAATGTCACAAACTACTATGAAGAATATATGAGGAGATTATAAACTTATTCAAAAAAATTGCGCACCTGACAGTATAGCGCTTTTTTGAGTTCGTTGATGACAACATCTATTGATGGACGTTCGACTTGAGTTACTGCTAGACACTGAAATGCAATTTTTGAAAATACGTCCAAAGACTCTTTATTGGGTCCTTTGGTAAGAGAAAAGACATGTTCATCGGTTTCTTCCTTTATCTTGTGATCAACAATTTCCATTAGTGTTCCCTTCTCAAAAGAATGTCGTGCAATGGGTGCAATCCCCTTCCCATCAACGTCAGTGAAAATACGATCATAGGCCAACTTCCCAGTCAAGATCTCAAATAAAACCACTCCAAAAGAGTAAATGTCTGATTTCTTATTTAGCTTACCATCCTTCTGATATTCTGGATCCAAATACACATATGTACCTGCAATCATATTGGTATAGATAGTGCTGGCTGTTTGATCTGCTGGGTGGAATTTTGAGAGCCCAAAATCCGCAATCTTTGCCTTCCAACTATCTCCCAATAGAATATTATCGCTCTTGATGTCTCGGTGTATCATCTTTTGTTTGCCATGATCTGTGTTGTTGTGAATGTAATTCAAACCATGTGCAATATCAAGACATATATTTAGACGTTGTAACCAATTAAGATTAGCCATTTTATCGCTGCTTCCCAAATAGTTTTCAAGACTTCCTTTCGAAGCATGCTCATAAACCAGGATCATTGAACCGATACCTTCATAACAAAAACCAAGAAGAGAGATTATATTCTCATGCTTACAACTAGTTAGAGTTTCAATTTCTGCAATGAACCCTTGTTCTCCTTCTGGAGTGTTAATGCGCTTTATGGCTACCGTGCTTCGTTTTCTGGGTAAATCGCATTTATCCACCCCTTCTTTAGATGAGTAATTACTGCTATCAAAATGTTCAAGATCTGCTTTGTATACTTTACCGTATCCGCCAGACCCGATGATGTATGCGTCATCAAAATTATTGGTAGCCTCGTTTATATCATTAAGTCTAATCTTCAAGTGTTCCAAGTTCTTCCCCTGCAACATTATGAAGTTGTGCAACACCACATTAATGCTAGTAAGGATTGGAGTGATATTAAGAGAATCAAATGAACATTCAAACGTAAGAGTATTCAATAAAAAACATGTAAAGTTAAGGATAAAAATGTTGCAAGAAAACTTTATAGGGTTTAATCAAAGTTAAAAACAAAAACATTGCCCAAAATAAGATAATTGGTTAAACAATAAATTACCTCAAAATGATGGATAAAATCATAACTTCACCCTTTATAAAATATGAGAATGTTCAAAAGCAATAGGATGATTTGTTATAAGTTACTCGTAACTATTAAGAAGATGATTTTTATCTCTAAAACTAACGCCTAAAAATACGGAAAAAGCGGACTAATGTAATTTTCAATTTGTGCTAACATGACTAACATACTTTCAAAAGGTCCGCTATAACTAATCTACTTTCAAACTTTTACCAATACGACTAACCACTTGACATGATAATTACACCGTTAGTCCCCAATACATAAACAATTGCACCGTTGGTCCCGATACATAACCTAAGTTAGTCCCAAATACATAAACAAATGCAACGTTGGTCCACAATACATAACCCTAGTTAGTCTCAAATACATAACCACCGCCACCCACCACCACCAATCACCACCACCACTCACCACCGCCACCCACTGCCACCCCCACCCCCACCCCCACCCCACCACCGCCACCCACCACCACCACCACCAACCACTCATTTATATTGTTGAAGAGGAAAAAACGACGTCCATTATTTATGTTATTTCAGATTCAGATCGGTAAAAATCCATTATCGTTGGTAAAATGCATTTCCCTAAAGAAGGATCGAAAACAAAGAGGATGTCATGCAAATTATTTCTCACAATCCATTTTACCATCAAATTTGGCTTACTGCCGATCTGTGGTTCCCCGATCATCCGTTGATTTGACTTGATTCTTTATACAAAGTTAGTAAGTGATATTTGCTTTTTTGCATATTTGAACTAAATTTTTATAAAAAATAAACTATGCGTCCTCTATTTCAGGCGTGATCCTAAACAGACACTAAATTTGTTACGAATTCTTTATGTACGACAACTATAAATTGGATGTAGCCCGTTTTATCAGACCATACAATATTAGAATTATAATGGAAGTAATAAGGGCCTAAAACCTCATTCACCACATTTATCATAAAAATCATAGTTTTATATAATACTTTTTAGTTTTATGATATTACATTCTAAGAAAATTAAAATAAAATGTTAAATAATTATAATAATGTAAAATCAGAATCACATACACGTTTTAGTCAGGTAATAATTTTTTGATACTTGACAAGAAACGTACAATTGGCATTTGTAGTGAGGATAGATAGTGGATTAGTGGTTACATGGTTAAACCAGACGATAACAGTTGGTAACACTCTAGTTTATCACTGATAATTGGCCTTAAATGAAAAGTAAAAGTAAATTACGTACCTTCAATTGAATGGATGATGCACGGTTAACTGGATTCTCATGTTTCCACTGAAGTTCCAAAGCTCTCTCAAGTCTTTTGACAACCTGATCGATATATGGACGATCTGCTCTTTCCTCTTTTATGCACCAATATGCTGTATCTGAGAAGATTCTGAATGCTTCTGGGTCCATCTGTTTTCGTAAATGTGGATCGATCATATCATCCAAATGAGATTTGGCCAGTTGACTTAATAACCCCTCTCCCAACGCTTCATCTGGAAGAACTGCACTCCTTCCGCACAAGACTTCGAATAATACAACACCGAATGAATACACGTCTGACTTGTGGGTCACCCCGCCAGTCTTTTCATATTTTGGGTCCATGTATACATTCTTAACAATATCACGAGTAAGAAGAAGACGGTGCCTCCGAGCTACTGTATTTTTCAACGAAAGTTCGAAACCAGATAACTTGGGTTCCCATTTGTCGTCTAGTAAAATATTCGAGCTCATGATGTTGCAATGTATGACACTAAAATCCCGTCCAGCATCATAATGGATGTAACTCAATGCATTTGCAACACCCAGACATATCTTCAACCTTTGCATCCATGTGAGGGTCTTGTCACTTAGATATTTTTTGAGACTTCCGTTGGCCTCTCTCTTGTATATGATAGTCTTACCGTCGTCGTCCTCGTCCTCATAAAACCCAATAAGAGACACTAGATTCTTATGTTTGAGACTCGAAAGCATCGAAAGCTCCATCCAGAACATTTTGCTCTCATCTTTTTTAGAATCAGATCCGTAAACCTTTCCAAAGATATCGATGAACTGTTCGAAACACCAGAGACGACCTTTGAAAGACATTTCATCTCTGTTGATATTTTCTTCATCAAAATTGTTGGTTGCTGATTCTATATCTTTCAAGCTGAGTTTTAAGTGTGAAAGATCTTTGAGGAAAGACTTGGTGTTTTTGCTGACATTGGATTCAACTTGTGTAGATATGGAGGTCACCGTTCTCTATATGTACCAAACAAGACAGCATTACCAAGTGTGCAGATTAACAGGGTGAAATAACGTTATTAAAGAGACAAAATGGTGAGAAGCTAAGTACATATAATACGAGATTTTTGTGTATAATCAAGAATAATTTTGTAAATGAGTCATTTTCAATGGCCTTTAATTTTGAGATAGTCATGGTGGTGTTATACATCTTTCAGAGAATCAATTATAGTAGTTAATGAAAGATCAAAGCACAGCTCGTACAGCATAAGTGTAAAGATTATTGATATAAAAGATAATCATGTTGATATGCTTACCTAATCTGTTTATCTGAGGTGAAGATTGTTAAAGTATATATTTAGGGAGTACTATAGTTGAAAATAGTTGATACTTTTGTCAACTTCATTTTCGTATGGATGGATTGGTTTTATGAGATAAAATAAAGAGTGAATAACTTTTTTTTTTTAAATGCTCTTTTAATGAACTCATGTATTCCATAAATTAATAATTACGAAAATATTTAATATATATATAAAGGCTATACGTAATTTGAACTTGTACAAATTCAATTAATTCAATTAATGTCAAACGTAATTGGAACTTGTCCCAACGAAACCAACTTTTTACTTATTAAAAAACAATGAACATGACAAATTCAATTAATTTGTGAATGTTAATTCATAAAATGTTAATTGGAACTTGTTTTTCTAATTTATTTTTCATCTCTAACTAGTATACATTGTAACTAGTATATTGGACTTGAAAATTTAAAGAAAATACGTAAAACATCTTTAAATTAATAAATTATTAATTTATCGATATAATAATATGTCGTTAAATTAATAAAATATCTTGGTCCCAACATCATTAATTTATACAGGTTTTACTGTATATCTTTCTTTATCCTTTAATTTTCTCTTGTTTTGACAAATACCGTTTGAGTATAATGATCAGATAAGATTTAACTAGAAAAATATATCATTAACCGCTTTCCTCTCTCTTAAAAATTTCAGTGACTTACAAGTTGTAAGTTACAACAAGAGTTTAATTAAATTAAATAAGATAATTACCTTGTCATGATTGGATGATGTATCTTCAACTTCGGCCGAAACTATTGCGTGTTCCTTTAATATCATAAATACAATTATAAGTAAATAATTTTACTTGTGTACGTTAATATTAATATTATAAATAAATAGAGATTATTTATAAAAGAAAGATGAAAGAGAAAAAACAGTCTTACAACACTTTGACGTTCCATTTGAAGTTTCAACGCGTTCTCAAGTCTTGTAACAACCTCACTAATATCCGGGCGTTGAGATCTTTCTTCATTCAAGCAGTCATATGCTGTCTTTGCGAAAATGTTGAATGAGTCTAATTCCATTTGTTTCCTTAGAACTGGATCAATTATTTCATCTAGTATTTTCTTTTTATAATGAAAAAAGACTAGTGTAGCCAAATACTTATTATCTGGATTCTCACTTATTGATTCCCTACCACACAATAGTTCAAACAAAACTATCCCAAAGGAGTAGATATCTGACTTGTAGTTCACACTTTTAGTCTCAATATATGTTGGGTCTCCATACCCTTCAATATATTCAAGTCTATTAGTATGAAATGATTGGTGCCTTTGAGAAGCTTTAATCTTCATGGAACATTCAAAATCATATAACTTGGGTTCCCATTCATCATTTAATAGAACAGTGGCACTGCTAATGTACCGGTGTATTACACTGAAATCACGTGGCTCGTCATAATGAATGTAACTCAATGCATGCGCAACACCGACAGATATCTCCAATCTTCGCACCCATGTCAACAACATCGGGTCACTTAGATAGTTTTCGAGACTTCCCCTGGTCTCATCACACCTGATAATGATGATCTTCTCATCATTCTCATCACAAAACCCAACAAGAGAAACCACATTTTTATGCTTGAGACTAGAAAGCATTGGAATCTGCGTCCAAAACTCTTGTTCTACTCCATCCCATTCTTTATTAAATCGATGAGCAATGATATCAATCAACTCACCGGACCACAAGAGCTGTCCCTTGTATTTCTCTTCTCCGATGATATTTCGTTTAGCGAAGTTGTTGGTGGCAGATAGGATATTTTCAAGGGGGACTTTGAGGTGAACAAATTCATTCCTTATCTGTAAAGTAGTCAAGTTAAAATGTGAGTTAGAAAAAGGGAGTATAATAATGCCTACAAAGTGTTTGATAAAATTTCTGAACCATGGGCGATACGTTGTTAGGTTTAATTCTGCATAATATCTTGCAGTTTATAGTAGTTATTACGTTTGTGGATAGAAATTAATAGGGCTAATTGCACCAAAATGTATCATAGTTATCACAATTTCCTACTATATGTATCAAACTAATTTTTTTGCAACTATCACTACTAAACTCATTTTTTGGCCCTTTTGTGTGCATTTTTTGACCCTCCCAGCCGGTTACCCATTTTTTGTTGGTATACTGTAATTTATTTATTTTTTATATTCCAACTGGTTATCCACGAGGGCTAAACCAGTCCACATACGCTTCCAATCTTCAATCTCACACACTTTATACACACTCTTTGCATAACCCACCTAATCCCACCAACCCTGTACCTTTTTTTTGATATCTCATATTACCACCGATCCTCACTATATACCATATATCCCTTTCAATAGTTTCAAGTAGTGCTTTTATTACCAGTTTATGTCATAAACTTCAATTGACCAAATGACCAAATTTATTACAGCACCAAATGACCAAATTCATTACAGCAACAATATTGGGTCAAAAGGGGTGTTTGGTTATTGACTTATGGCTGCAACAAAGGAGAGTTTGGTGCTGCAACAAGGGCGTTTGGTATTGAGTTTATTACTGCATATTTCAGCAATGTATAAGTATGTGTTTGGCTTCGTTGTTTGGTGTAATCTTTGCTGCGTTTGCTTGCAGCAGGGGAAAAAACGTCCCTCAAGGAAACTGATCTTTTAATGCCTACTCTTCTCGATCTCTTTTTCTATACGGCCTACTTGATTAGTTTTATTACCCGAATCACCCGACCCGACATAACCCGACCCGAATACCACACGAACCCGAGATGAACAAGATGAAGAAGATGAAGAACAAGATGAAGAGGAAGAACGCATGAACAAGATGTCGAGGTCCTAGTACGGATGTCGAGGTCCTTTTGGCGAAAGGAACGAGATGAACAAGATGAAGAACGCATGACTGGAAGGGGAGAATGAAACTATTTGTTGGAAGGTGATGAATGAATGTGTCTGAAATCTGTGTGTGAAAGTTAACCTAAAATTGGTGGGAAAAAAAGGTGATGTGCCTGGTCACTTGTCCACCCTGTCCCAACCGGCTGGGAGGGTAAAAAAATGCACACAAAAGGGCCAAAAAGTGAGTTTAGTAGTGATAGTTGCAAAAAAATTAGTTTGATACATATAGTAGGAAATGTTTTGATTAGTGACTTCATGTTGAGATATAGTCTTGGTTAATGTAGTCAATATTTGCTGCTAAGGTGCTTTTAAAGCATTTGGTCCATAATCAGATGGTGTAAGTATGGACTACATAGGCGATACTTTGTCTACCCGATGCAGTTTTGATGGGATAATACGGATTGGAATTGTATTGTTTGTTCCCTCATTGCATTCAAAGACATGTTTTTGTCTTGTGGATAAGTTCATAAAGTGGTTTTCATAAGAAAAAAAAACTATGGCATGTGCTTTGTGTAACAGTAAATTGTTTAACGTTGCAAATACTTTTGTTTAGTGTTGATATTTAGTCATTTGATGTTTGAAGTTGCTTCCAGTGACATGTTTTCGTAGCTGTTGTAGGATACTTTATTTGACAATTAAATATTTGTATGTTGTTTTTTTGCAGCAATTACATGCTCTTTTTTTTAAAAGCAATTACATATTTGTATCTTGTTTTTTAGCAGCAATTACAGCTTTTTTATGCATATCAGACGTATGGGGTGTATCTAAAGTACAAAATTGATGGAGGTGAAGGTGTATATACTCAAGCAAATATAGAGTTGTACTTATTATTATTATAGAAAGATGGAAGAGGAAAAACCGTCTAACCGCATTTTGATGTTCGAGTTGAAGTTCCAACGCTCTCTCAAGTCTCGTGACAATCTCATCAATATTTGGGCGCTGCGATCGTTCTTCCTTCAAGCAGTCATACGCTGTTTCCGCGAAAATGTTAAATGATTGAGAGTCCATTTGATTCCATAGATCCCAATCAATTATTTCACAGAGTTTCTTCTCCCTATAATGGGTAACAGCCACCGAAGCCAAGTACTTATTATCATGGTCGTCGTTGATTACTGCTTTCCTACCACACAGTAGTTCAAACATTACTATCCCAAAGGAATACATATCTGACTTGTGGTTCGCACTTTTTGTCTCAATATATGTTGGGTCTCCATACCCTTTTACATATCCAAGTCTATTAGTATGAAATGAATGGTGCCTTTGAGAAGCTTTAATCTTCATGGAACATTCAAAATCACATAACTTGGGTTCCCAGTCATCATTTAATTGAACAGTGGCACTGCTAATGTACCGGTGTATTACACTGAAATCACGTGGCTCATCATAATGAATGTAGCTCAATGCATGCGCAACACCGACAGATATCTCCAATCTTTGCACCCATGTCAACAACATCGGGTCACTTAGATAGTTGCCGAGACTTAACCTGGTCTCATACCTGGTAATGACGATCTTCTCATCATTCTCATCACAAAACCCAACAAGAGAAACCAGATTTTTATGCTTGAGACTAGAAAGCATTGAAATCTCCATCCAAAACTTTTTTTCTACTCCAACCCGTTCTTTATTAAATCTCCGAGCACGGATATCAATCAACTCACCGGACCACAAGAGCTGTCCCTTGTACTTCTTATCAAACCCAGTTTCTCCCAATAAATTTTGTTGAGCGAAGTTGTTGGTGGCAGATAGGATATTTTCAAGGGGGACCCTGAGGTGTGCAAATTCATTCCTTATCTGTAAAATAGTCAAGTTAAAATGTGTAAACCAGTAAATTTCCACTATATTAATTTAATACTTATCCATTTTCTACGTCTAAATTTTTTTTAGATTAAACAACAACTAACTAATGTGACGTAACTTACATTTCAATAAACATGCTCACATGACACCAACGTGTTTTGCATTTAATACCAATAAACTTTCCTTATATATATAGTATAAAAGCTTTTAACTTTTATTTACAACTTACGTTAACATGCGATTATTAAAAGTTCAAACAAAAACGTTTACTATTATTTAGAGTTTTTACGACACCCAAATTTATTATATGTATGATTTTATATATTTAAATCATAAACGTTAAAGTACAACATTTTAAGGCAAATGTACAAGTCTTTAAAGCACAAAACCTTAACTTGTTTTATTTAATTTTACAGCTCTAAAGTACAATATTTAAAGCTTATTTTACAAATATTTAATGCATTGATTTTAAAAATATATTTATCCCCTCTCGCGACCAAGTAACCAAACAAGGAGTGTACCTCGTATATTTCAGGTCTATTTGTAAATATTTAATGCCAAATTATTATTACGTTTTTATAAAAAAAAATATTACTTTTAGTAACGATCACAAAAGTGTAATCGTATGACTTTTACTCACGACCAACACAAGATTAGAATGAGTCTATATATTTTATATGAACTATTGCCACTTTGTTATTTTTATTTTACATTATACTCTTTACGTAGTATGAGTACTCTAACCTATTAGATTTTTTTTAATGTATACGCTCTCCATTAAACTTATCACACGTCTAATATAATTAGTTAGAGTATATTAATAAATTTTGACATTTTTATAAACGTTATATTTTTACGTTACCTGGTTTTAAGTTTCGTGACTTAAGGACATAACGTTAGTAATTACCGGGATCAAACTATATCTTAAACTATTTCTATATGTCTTAAAATGGTGCCATGTAAACAAATTCTCATGCAAAGATATATGTACGAACGTGTATAAATTTTGCACCATAAAATTCAACAACAACCAAATATAATATACGTGTATATGATATATATGTGTAAGATTTAGTACCATGCAATACAACAACCAACAACTATATGATGTGTCTAATTCTTGTACCATGCAATCTTTTCCTTTCAATCATATATATAGGTGTAAGATCTAGTGCCATGGCATGCAACTACCAACTTGCCTTCATAAATTATTTAAGTGCATGCATTTCAAATCTCATTTCATATATATATATATATATACACACACGTATAGGCAGTACATGAAGAATAAAACACATTCTTACATTCTCTCAAAAACCCATTTTACCAAGAAATATTCAATAAAAACCGAAGCAACCTTTCCTTTGTACGAATCCCATCCGAGACCTTCTTCGATCATACGAAACATTCTAACTCTTTCCTTTGGAGTTTGTTGCGTGCCGGAGACGTTTATCAACTATATTTAATTTGTTTTCCATCCAGACTGCTCAGGTGAGTCATAGCCCCTACTTTTACACGTTTTTTTTTTTTTTTTTTTTTTTTTTTTTTTATTTACTCTTTGGGGGAGATACATGCTCAAACTTTATTTATTTACTTTTGCAAATACTCAAAACTTTTATAAAATTGATACGTATTTCTATATACATCTGTTCTAGTTATAGTACTTGAAGAAGATACATGCTTAGAAATACTTTACTCGCTTGATTTACTTGCACTATTTGTATTTACATAGATACTTGTATACAGACTTGATGACCCTATTTTTGACTTATATTGACTAGACTCAATTCAGACATACATCCTGACATGGCTATGTCAGAAGACTATTAACATTGGGTACAGACATACATCCCAACATGGCGATGTTAGAAGGCCATTTATATGGATGATATATGATAGACATACTATGTTAGCAGTGGATTATAAACACACAGGTTGCAAGTCTTGTATGTGCGGGACTTGGGACTGAGTGAATTTGCAAGGCCTTTGTTGTGAAATCTTTATTCAAATACTTTACATTTTAAACTAAACTCTATGAACTCACCAACCTTTGTGTTGACACTTTTTAGCATGTTATTCTCAGGTTAGTAAGGCGATAGCGGATGCATGAATCATAGAGTCTTTTGCATGCTTTGGAGTCTATGCTTTTATCCTTTACTATTCAATCTATTTTGAAAACTCTTATGTATTATTATACTTTGGGACCTCATGTAATAACTCTGATTTAAATAATTTGAATGGTAACTTTTCAAAATGTCTCATTTAGAGGTCATTTTCTATACCATGTGCTTTATATTGAGAAGTAGCACCCCATTGACACTATCGTTCCGCTGCGATATTTTAGGGGTGTTACAGATTGGTATCCGAGCCTTGGTTATAGAGAACTAGGTTGCATTTAGGAGCCTAGACTATAACTACTATATACGTTAAGACTCTTATCTCTATCGCCTTGCATACGTAGAACTTTTCCCATTTATGTGCGCTCTGTTAAATATTATAGTATCTGCACCGAAAGAGGAACCTCATCATTTAGTTGAGTCATCAAAGGTGTGGAGCTCAGTGATAACTGGTTGTTTAACTTAATCTTGTAACAGTTCTTGTTTGATGAGACACGGGATTAAGTTAAATAAAGGTTATCACTTAGCCGCAGAGAAATTTGATGATTTTGCTGTAAAGTGGGATTTCTCTTAAGGATATTTTTAGGATAATCACCCTACTCTTTCGCCATTTAAGTAACGTCGAGATATGTTTGCTTGGTAATATGTACACGTGTGAAAGGAGACAGTTATAATTATGGTGGCCAACATAATTATAAGTGCGTCACAACTCACGTGGACATATGTAATCATGCGTACGTTAATCGGCATTGGCACCCCTTTAGGATAACCGCTAGCGACGGGATTTTGTAAGAACGTTAAGTATAAATCGATAACTCAAACGACTCTCACCTCATCTCCGACGTTCACTAAATGTCCTTCATTGCAGAGAGGCAATGGCAACAAGGAGATCAGCTCGCAACGCTAACCGAGGAAATGCCACACAAAGAGGTGGAAGGACTAGTGAACGTGGAGGTAGAGGAGGCGGTCGCGGCATTAGTAACAGCGACAATAACGACGGTGGAAACCCTGATTTTTCCGCTATCATAGCTCAACAACTTCAAACCTTGCTACCTACCATTATCACCCAAGTAGGCAATCACATCAACAACTCGGGAAACTACAGAAGCATAAATGATGATACCAATGGTGTAGGTGTGAATGAGACTACCACCCGCGCAACTGGATGCACGTATAAGGAGTTTACGGCATGCAAGCCAATAGAGTTTAATGGTAAGGGAGGTGCATTGGAGTATACTCGATGGTTTGAAAAGATGGAGTCGGTGATCGAAATTAGTAGCTGTGCAACACATCAGAAGGTGAAGTATGCTGCATGCTCGCTGTCAGGAAAGGCATTAACATGGTGGAACACGCAGATTCAAGCCAGGGGTAGAGAAGCAGCTGTAGGCATGACATGGGACGACTTCAAGGCGCTGCTGAAAGAAGAATACTGTCCGGATAATGAGATGCAGAAGCTGGAAGATGAACTTTATCATCACTCTATGGTAGGGTCTGGTCATGCAGCCTACACGGATCGATTCCATGAATTGGCAAGATTAGTTCCTCATCTGGTTACCCCTGAATCAAAGAGGATTGAGAGGTACATCTACGGTCTTGTCCCTGAAATTCGTGGAACTGTGAAAGCAACCGAGCCTTCCACGATTCAGAGTGCAATACTGAAAGCAGGGACTCTAACAGATGAGATGGTTAGGAATGGAACTTTGAAAAACAGTGATAAAAGGAAAGGAGCAAATGAGTCGGACAAGCAAACGGGCGCAATGGTTGACAACAAGAAGGCAAGAAACTTTGCGGCCACTAGTTCTGGTCAGAAAGGATATGTGGGTCTATATCCTAAGTTTGCTAAATGTGCTTATCATCATCAAGAGTCCGCGCCCTGCCGTGTGTGCACAAATTGCAATCAGCTGGGTCATTTTGCAAATCGGTGTAGTGCACCAGTACATTCTCTCAAAAACCCATTTTACCAAGAAATATTCAATAAAAACCGAAGAAACCTTTCCTTTGTACGAATCCCATCCGAGACCTTCTTCGATCATACAAAACGTTCTAACTCTTTCCTTTGGATTTTGTTGTGTGCCGGAGACGTTTATCAACTATATTTAATTTGTTTTTCATCCAGACTGCTCAGGTGAGTCATAGCCCCTACTTATATATATATATATATATATATATATATATATATATATATATATATATATATATATATATATATATATATATATATATATATATATATATATATATATATATATATATATATATATATATATATATACATATTACTCTTTGGGGGAGATACATGCTCAAACTATATTTATTTACTTTTGCAAATACTCAAAACTCTTATGACATTGATACGTATTTCTATATACATCTGTTCTAGTTGTAGTACTTGAGGAAGATACATGCTTAGAAATACTTTACTCGCTTGATTTACTTGCACTATTTGATTTACATTGACTAGACTCGATTTAGAAATACATCCTGACATGGCTATGTCAGAAGACTATTTACGTTGGGTACAGACATACATCCCAACATGACGATGTTGGAAGGCCATTTATATGGATGATACATGATAGACATACTATGTTAGCAGTGGATTGTAAACACACAGGTTGCAAGTCTTGTATGGGCGGGACTTGGGACTGAGTGGATTTACAAGGCCTTTGCTGTGAAATCTTTATTCAAATACTTTACATTTTAAACTAAACTCTATGAACTCACCAACCTTTGTGTTGACACTTTTTAGCATGTTTATCTCAGGTTAGTAAGGCGATAGCGGATGCATGGATCATAGAGTCTTTTGCATGCTTTGGAGTCTATGCTTTTATCCTTTACCATTCAATCTATTTTGAAAACTCTTATGTATTAATATACTTTGGGACCTCATGTAATAACTCTGATTTAAATAATTTGAATGGTAACTTTTCAAAATGTCTCATTTAGAGGTCATTTTCTATACCATGTGCTTTATATTGAGAAGTAGCACCCCATTGACATTATCGTTCCGCTGCGATATTTTTGGGGTGTTACAAAATGCGAGTTTGAAAAAGGTAGTATAATAATGCCTACAAAGTGTTTGATAAAATTCCTGAACCATGTCTAAGATATGTTAGGTCAAATTCTGCATAATATCTTGTAGTTTATAGTACTAGTTATTACTTTTGTGGATAGTAATTAATGTAACATTCTTTACATAATGAGGAAGTGAATGGTCTTATTAAGTTGAATTGTTTTGATTAGTGACTTCATCTTGAGATATATTCTTGGTTAATGTAGTCAATATTTGCTCCTAAGGTGCTTTTAAAGCATTTGGTCCATAATCTGATGGTGTAAGTATGGACTACATGGGCGATACTTTGTCTACCCGATGCAGTTTTGATGGGATAATATGGATTGGAATTGTATTGTTTGGTTCCCTCATTGCATTCAAAGACATGTTTTTGTCTTGTGGATAAGTTCATAAAGTGGTATTCATAAGAAAAAAAACTATGGCATGTGCTTTGTGTAACAGTATATTGTTTAATGTTGCAAATACTTTTGTTTAGTGTTGATATTTAGTCATTTGATGTTTGAAGTTGCTTCCAGTGACATGTTTTCGTAGCTGTTGCAGGATAATTTATTTGACAATAGTGGAATTGGAGGATTTTTCAGGATACTCAAAGGAATGGAGAGACATTATTAAATGTTGTAATGGAAACTTTAAAGACATGTTGCTGATTTTGAAAGGGAAGAACTCTCCTGCTGTGGAAAGAAAAACTAGCAGTAAGATGCTGGTATTTTGGTAATCTGAAATTGAGTGTATATTCATGGGTTGACAAGTTTAATATCAAGATGAGTGTATATGAAATTGAAGAGGAGTGAGACACATGAATATGTTGGAAAGTATATTGGAGTACAAGGTATTAATGATAAAGACTGCTGGCACAAAAGAGTACTGAGTTTGAGAAATTGCTAAAAGATTGCATAAGATTCAAGGGTAGAAGGTGATAAAGTAGATTGGAATACTCAAGATAAGTTGATAAAGTGGTATCCACTATCCAGGAAAAACTATGGTGTTTTAAACACTTTCTATATGCTATTTGGACAGCAGAAAGATGGGCTGTTTGGACAGGCTTATATGCTGTTTTAACAGCTTTTATATGTTGTTTGGACATAGCCTTTAAATTACATGGCTGTTTGGAAACAAGTTTTTGCAGCAATTACATGCTCTCTTTTTTAAAAGCAATTACATATTTGTATGTTGTTTTTAAGCAGCAATTACATGCTTTTTTTTTTTTTTTTTTTTTTTTTAAAAGCAATTACATATTTGTATGTTGTTTTTTTTGCAGCAATTACATGCTCTTTTTTTTTTTTAAAAGCAATTACATATTTGTATGTTGTTTTTTAGCAGCAATTACAGCTTTTGTATGCTGTTCCAACACAGTTTTTTACAGCAACCATGTTTTTTTCTTGCAGCAAGTACATGTTTGTAACTTTGTATGCTGTTTTTTACAGCAATTTGCAATTAGATACTTTTAAAGGTTTGTATGCTGTTTTTCAGAGCAATAACATGCTGTTTGGACATCAGAAAGTTGGATGTTTGGACAGGTATATATGCTTTAATCTTAGAATAGTTCCTAAGAGTTAAAACACTAAATGAGACTAAAAGCGTGTTAAACAGAGCATGAGCATGATATTATACTCTTTGATTCAGGATATTCTCTGCAAGTCGAATGGTCTAATTGTGAAACTGATTAGAGGCTAGTAAGGTACTAGGATTGAATGATGAATTAATAACCAAAGAAAACAAAGTAAAGTAGGTTTCTTTTGTTTAATAAGACATGTGGGTTTGCACTAGTTTAGGCTCGTTATTTTTTTTGTTTATTTGTTAGGATTTTATTACTTTCCTATATAAACTATAAGTTGTTATTTATAGTTGAGTATGATTAATACAAATTTTCATTTTTTTTCTTATATGCTAGTAGTAGGTGACTTTGGTTCTCGTTAAGACTCTCGCTAATCTTTTTTCTTCACACACCCATTTGGTTGAAATGCTAGAATGAAAACTAATCAAAAACAGTTTGTTGTTGCTTAGATGCTAAGCCATTTGTTTGTGTAAAATGGGTGATTAGCAAATAAGCTTTGGTGTGGGTGGCGGATCAAATAATATGGGTTTGGATTAAGGCGCTGTTTCTTTTCTTTCGTTATCTAAGAGTTCAGTGGGTCCTACGTGGGGCCAAAGCTGTTAATTCGTCTGAATTGGGAGAGCATCCTTTAGATTGCTCTTATGCCTCAGACAAAACAAGGGATGAAGTGGGCCTCAAGTACAAAACAAAACATATTAAATAAGTGGACCCTACCTTTCCTTCCACTAACAGCAAAAAAGAAACATGACCTAAGTTAACCATCCATATTCATATTCTCTTTCTTATTCTTATTCTTCATATATAGTTGTGACATAAGTCACACTAATGGGGTTTAACTATATATTTGCGTATTTTTATTCATAATTACGGAGTATAAATAATTCATAATGGTCATCTTCGTCAATAACTATTTTTATTCATACAATATAAATGATACTTACCTGAAAATTTAAATAATAATTTGGTAATAGAACACGACTAATTATTATTATTTTAAATTCATATGAAAAAATTATCACTATTAAGTTACATAATATAACTGTTATGGATATATATTTAATTACAAGAAAAACAAATTACGTAAAGTCTTAGAAAGTAGTAAATAAAAGAAAATCATAAAACTTGTCACTCACATAGTGGTATAACCATACTTATTAGCCAATTTGCACTCAAAGAAACAGATAGTAGTACTTATTATGATAGAATGATGGAAGAGGAAAAACTGTCTTACCGCATTTTGATGTTCGAGTTGAAGTTCCAACGCTCTCTCAAGTCTCGTGACAATCTCGTCAATATTTGGGCGTTGCGATCGTTCTTCCTTCAAGCAGTCATACGCTGTTTCAGCGAAAATGTGAAATGATTGGGAGTCCATTTGATTCCATAGCTCCCAATCAATTATTTTATCGAGTTTCTGATCCCTGTAATGGGTAACAGCCACCGAAGCCAAGTACTTATTAGCATGGTCGTCGTTGATTACTGCTTTCCTACCACACAGTAGTTCAAACATTACTATCCCAAAGGAGTACATATCTGACTTGTGGCTCACACTCTTTGTCTCTATATATGTCGGGTCAGTATACCCCTCCCTATCCCAAACTTTATCAACATGGAATGAATCATGCCTTTCAGATGCTTTAATCTTCATGGAAAGTCTAAATTCAGATAACTTGGGTTCCCAATTATCATTTAATAGGACATTCAAACTGTCGATGTTTCGATGGATAACGCTAAATTCGCGTGCCTCATCATAATGAATGTAGCTCAATGCGTTCGCAAGACCAACACATATCTCCAATCTTCGCACCCATGTCAACCGCATCGGGTCACTTAGATAGTTGCCGAGACTTCCCTTCCTCTCACGCCTGATAATGATGATCTTCTCATCATTCTCATCACAAAACCCAACAAGAGAAACCACATTTTTATGCTTGAGACTGGAAAGCATTGAAATCTCCATCCAAAACTCGTGTTCTCTTTCAGACCATTCTTTATTAAACCTTCGAGCATGAATTTTAATCAACTCACCAGACCACAAGAGCTGTCCCGTGTAAGCATTTCCAAAATCAGTTTTTTTAATGACATTTTTGTCATCAAAGTTGTTGGTGGCGGTTACTATATTTTGAAGGGGAATTTTTAGGTCGTTGTGATTGGCTGAAGACATTATGTTTCTGTTTTATCAAAGGGCGTTTGGGTTACAAAAGGATGTGAGGAAGAAAGGGTTATTTAGTTTAAACAAAAGAGTAGTACCAACTGATGCGTGTATGTATTATGTATATATAGGCAACCCTCCACCGACCGGCCTATTTTCGTAAATTCTATTAGTAAATCTAGAAATTTTAGTATGGCTATTGTAATATATTTATATGAGTTTTTTATTTTAACAATTCTAGGTCCATAACAACCATTGATACCAATGTTAATTAAACACATATTTTTAAAAACTTGAATGAGTTATTTTATTGAAATTTATATGTAATCAAGTTATTATTCAAATTACTTTGTATTTTAGTTTCTACCTTTCTCATACCTACAACACTTTAATAGTTCCAAATTCAAATTTGCTTGATGAATGGTCCCAAAAACCAACTTCAAGCTAAAACGAAACAGGCTAAGTTCAAAAGTATTAATTTCACTTCGTACATATAAGCTTTGTAGGATTTTTTGCGTATGAGATCAATTGTGGAGAATTGAACATGTGAACAAATTTGGTAAACGTACATTGTTAGCAACTTAGTACTCATAAATTTTAATCGTTAGGCCATTACCCAACTTGCAATAAATATCATCATCCATTGCTTATATTTTATCGTTGGGGGCACTTCAAAGTATATCAGCGTTGTCAAAAGATTTCAAATTGAAGTACTTTTAACAACAAATTTGATCATTTGATATCATATGGTAAAATGTGCGGGTTAAGAGGAGTGGATGAAAGCAAAAGTAATGGAATACGCGAAAGTACTAACTAATGTAAAGCACTATCATTGTAAGTAAACTTATAAATACGTTTGTAGGTAAGTTATGCACGCATATGAAATACTATAAGCACATATATCATGTATACATTAATTAAAAGCACAATTGAGCTGCCTTCAACCCCATGATAATTCCATGTAATACAAAGCATTGTAATTCATGATAAAATTGTTATCATGATTGTAATTGACAAATTTTCATCTTAAATATAACAATCATTGTTATCATCATTGTAATTGACAAGGTTTGTATATGCATTGAACACGAAGGTATATGTCAATGTTATCATCATTGTAATTGACAAATTTTCATCTTAAATATAACAATCATTGTTATCATCATTGTAATTGACAAGGTTTGTATATGCATATATCATGTATACATTAATTAAAAGCACAATTGAGCTGCCTTCAACCCCATGATAATTCCATGTAATACAAAGCATTGTAATTCATGATAAAATTGTTATCATGATTGTAATTGACAAAATTTCATCTTAAATATAACAATCATTGTTATCATCATTGTAATTGACAAGGTTTGTATATGTTGAACACGAAGGTATATGTCAATGTTATTATTACACCCTATTTTCTCTAAAACTATCTTCGTTTTCATAAACTATTTATCATAAGAATCATTTGAAATTAATCAAGTGGGTGGGATTAGTTACATGTCGTATACTTGCAAAATGAGCTAGAGATGATGATACCCTGAAATATAATATGCATAATTTGCGTTGACCAATTAATATAAGAAGGTTGTAGTCTTCAAATAAATCCCCACCTATATAAAACAAGGTTTCTTCAAGGAAACTTCCCACCAAAATTCCAGGATAATGACATCTGTTATTTTTTTTGATCCAATGGACCATATTCATTTATGCCTCCCAGCATTTATTGCAAACAAAACACGCACCCTAATTCAAACTATCCGTAGATCAAAAACATAGTTATCCACGAACAATGAAACCCCCAATTTTCATCCCCATTCAGAAAACATACATCCTAAAAACATGCATCCACTTTATATTGATCATGATGTAAATCAAACACTGAATCATCGTTACAACAAAATCAAAGCAGAAAAGGCAAGCTAGCCGTCCATCGGTAGATTTAACAAGCTTTCACATTCACTTTCAAAGGTATTAAAAAAGCAATCCCTTAATGTTAGGCAAACAATCAACATAGGTTTAATTCGTTTTTAAAGGTATTCAATTTCAGTTTCAAAATTAAAAACCTTTGTAGGTATCAATTTGGGTATTATAATGTGTTCATGCGATTCAATCTGTGGTTTGAGTGGATTTTCTATTTTGATTATGGAAGTTGTATTAATGCGCACAAGTTGTTCGATAAAATGTCAGGTATTAAGATTTATAAGGTAATATGACAGAACCGTTTAGAAAGTAGCAAAAGAGGCATAGCTGGAATGATTTATACGAAACAAAAACGCATTGATCATGATCAATTTGACAAGAACAAAAAACGAGGTAAGAATTTCGGAAAAATTTGAATGGGGTGTTACATTTTGTTGTCGACATACTGAGTACCAAATAAGAAGTTGTAGGCTACTGATATTATCTGTCATGATATTAAGTTTATTTGAATGCATGTTGTTGGAAAAGTTTAATAGTTTCAACTTACAATCTGGATTTTTGAAGTTAACGCTAAGTATATTAGGAAGCTCTAAGGTAAAGTTCAAAAGCAGTTTACCGTACGTGGACGTTTTCAACAAATCAAAGAAAATGAAAAAAGTTTGTTTGTGCTCTTTTTTAAACATGTTTTCTGTAGTAAAGGTACTCTTTTTTTTTTAATAGAATTTTCTATAATTTTGAATGTGATAAACCTTCCCAAGCATCTATATTGTTATGCAGAATTAGGGAAGAAGTTGCTTAGTTTGAGGAGAGGGAATAATAAAAAGGGTAATAAGAAGTTTTCGTTATTGGGTAGAAAGAACAGTATCTTAGGACATAAAAAAAGCATACCATAAGTTGGCATTTCATTTACATCCTGATAAGAATCCTGGTGATGAGGTGAGTTTGTTATTTCCTATCACACATTTTAATATTGATTTATTTCCCAACATCATTAACTGTATCTAACTGCTTCCCTACTTACAGAATGCAAAAGAAAAGTTTTAGCACCTCAGAAAGTTGTATCAATGCTTGGTGATGAGGAGAAACAGGCACTGTATGATCAGACTGGCCGTGTTGATGACTATGTGAGTAAATCTTCTAATTTCACAACATTATAAGTTTTCATCAATGTGATTTAATCTGTTAGTAGATGAGGCAATTTTGACTCATTTAGTTATGAATGAGTCAATTTGGGTTGTTAATAATTACATGTGGTTGAATGCATCTACTGATATGATAGTAACCTAAAGTACTATTTTGGGGCGAAAGAAGAGGAAGCGAAACTGAGTTGGTGTGGCCCTAAATCGGGTATTGTTATAAAGTTTGAATTTGCAATCGGTTAGGAACTCGATTTTGACAGTCGAACTTTAAAAGGTACAAATTTTGATAACGTAGGAACTCGATTTTTATATGTACTTTAGGAATGTAAAGTTTTAAAAAAATGGGTGGAATGGGTCGAAATACACCCAAATGTATTTCCAATGGGCAAGTTAATTTTATTTGCGCTACATATATTCAATAGAAAACTCATTTAGTATTGAAATTTTATTTGCACAACAGGTAACCAATCATCTCTATACTATGTCTGAATATGTTGACTCTGTATGTTCAAGAATCGAGAAATTATCAGAAGTGAAGCCAATGCTTGGTTTTCGTGGCTGCATGTATGTAGTTTTACATGTATAATGTTTTCCTTTAGCAACATCCCGGCCCCAAAGTAGCAGACTAGCCCGATAGGAAATATCATTTTCCAGGCGTACATCAGCATCTGCATTAAAAATCAGCATCTTATATACTGAAGCTCAATTAAAATGTACCAAAATGATCGAATAGTCAGAACATGGATAAAAAGTAAACTTCATCAAAAAAAAATGGCAGGTGTATAGAAAAGAGTAATCCTTTACGCATTACATGTAACAAGATTTAATAAGCAAAAAGAACCTGTATCAACAAAGATCTTCATATCCAACATATCATGTACACGGGGATCATGTAAAATAATTACTACAATAATAATTCCCATTTTCATCCATTCATCAACCGTTTTGGACACTTTTTTTCAAATTACTATCAAACATAAAATTCGGAATAATATATATTAACAGATGCACTAATATATATTAACAGATGCACTAATCTTTTTAACAGATGCACTAATATATACTAAAAGATGCATAACAGATGCACTAATATATATTAATAGATGCACTAATCTTTTTATCCATACTCAAGTTCCTATTTTCTGAACAGATCTATCAAATATTTTGCTGCATCTATATATTAGCAGTTCTTATTTCACATTCTATGAAAACTGGACAATAGACATTGTAAATTCACGGCAAAAATGTTATTAAATATTGTCGTTTCCATTAACACTCATCCTATTCGTGGATAGGCTGCTATCATCATGTTTGGTAGTGCACTTGCCACATTGTTTCATGTAAAAATGCAAAACAAAGACAATCACAACATTTCTCCTCTTTTTTTAGGGCGTTTAATTCGGTCGGTTGCCTAAATACATGCTACTCGTAGAATTACTAGCAAATTTCTCCTTTTTTTAAGGGCATTTTACCCGCTTCGAGCAAGTGCCCTGACTTCTGGTGGGCTCAGACTCTTAGACCTATTCATTTAGTCAGCCAACAGTCGAACACCATGGTTACCAAAGAAAAATAATTACTTGCATACATAAAGATCTCTACGCTAATATGTCCAAACAGATTCTCTAAAAACGCAAATGGATGCACTAATATCTACCAGATGTGCTAATATCATATATATAGATGCCCTAACTTATAACATGATGCTATTATCATACTAAAAGATGTGCTAATACCTTTTTTTTTTTATATGCACTAATCAAACAAACAAATGCCCTAATTTAACATTAGGCTCTTATCTTACTAAGAGATGCTGTATCACAATTTTTTGATGCACAAATTATACAAACAAGTGTTGTAACACGTCGATTAATGCCCTAACCATAATAACAGATGCACTAATTACACAATGATGCCCTAACTAATTCAACAAATTTACAATTATTGTGTGTTTACACTTTACACATTAATGCCCTAAAATAAGTTTTTCCTTACTGTTGTTTGAGTTAATATATATTAAATATTAAAATAATTAATCAATCAACAAAATTTGTGCACTTACTGTTATATGTACTTCCGGCGGTGTCACCGGTGATAGACCATTCGTGAGAGCAAATAGAGGTGTCCGGTAATTGATGTCGGTAATTTGATTGAGGTTGCTAGCGTTCAATATTTTTAATGACGGTGTCGATTCGATGGTGGTGATTCCCGGTGATGATGGTGGCGATGGAGATGGTGAGTGGGAGGTAACTGATCGGAAGTGTTGTTTTTTGATAGGAGATTTTTTTATTAGAGAGAGAGAGAGAGAGAGAGAGAGAGAGAAGAGAGAGAGAGAGAGAGAGAGAGGAAGAGGAGAGAGAGAGAGAGAGAGGTGTGTGTGGGTTATAAGCGTATTTTTAATTTGTTTCATTTTTCACCCTGATCTTTCTAATGTTATCAAATTCGTCCTTATAACTTTTTTTCTCGCTTTTCTAACGAATTACACTTTTCTCTAGAACCGGACTATATATATATATATATATATATATATATATATATATATATATATATAGGGGAAGGTTAATGTGAGATCAAGCTTAAAATTCTAAAAGTAAGACCCAATATGGACCGCTGGATCTTTTTATTTGTGTTGGATGAGATTAACATTAAATTAGTGACATTATAGTAATTAAATATGGTTTCAAGTGTATTTTGGACAATTTAAACCAAAATGTGGTCAATCTTTTTCAAATTTTCGTCTATTTTTTTATACAAAAATCTGGTCCACATTTTTTATACATTAAACTGTTACACAAACTAGAATATTAAATGTATCACCAAACAAAACTAAAAATTATTAAAATACATCGATGCATCAAGAACCAATCAAAACCTAACAGCAGCAGATTCCGGTACACCGGAATCCGTGCATTTTGATACATAAAAATTGACAAAATTTATTTGATACATCACAACTTCAAAACAATTGATACAGCAAGTACACAACCTATCCAAACCAAACAGCAGCAGATTCCGGTACACCGGAATCCGTGCACCTATCCAAACCACACAGATACATATACCAATATATGTACCAGCAGATTCAGGTACACCGGATACAGATCCGGTACACAATATCACTTGCTATTATACCAAATGCACAACAATCTTACAAACATCAAATACACCAATAATCTTTCAAAAAATTAGCTATTACAATAAATAAATAAATAAATAAAATCTTCTATACCAAATAAATCTGTTATTCCAAAATAAATCTACTATTACAAAAATCTTACAAAATAAATTTACTATTCCAAAAATCTTATAAACATCAGCAGATTCCGGTACACCAGATATATCGTGCTTCCGGGTATCACCTTCTATACCAAATACACAAACAGATCTTGGTTGTAATTTTTTTTCTTGGTTGTTGAAGACTAACCACAACCGAAAGCACTCAGATCTGGTGATAAAAGAAGCGGCGGTACGAAAGACAAAGAAAAGTTGTCGCCGGAAAAGTGATGCGGAACACGTTTATACCACTAACCTAAATCGTTGGTACACATGGTTGGTTTATGTTAGTGGGTTATATATTTTTGCCGCCGTTAGATCTAGTCTCTGCCGCCAATGAATAGTTGTCGACGGAAAACGAAGCCCCGTCGGGATAACGAATCCTCGACGTAAAAACGAAGCCCCGTCGGGATAACGAATCCTTGACAGATAGAATGTTTTTTGTGACACATATCCGTTCGAGACCCCACATACGAAACCAAAATCCATTGGAGACACATCCACCAGAAAAACGAAGCCTTGCCGGAAAACGAGTCCTCGCCGGAAAAACGAAGCCACGGCAGTGGTGATTTTTTGACACTGGTGTGTATGGGATATGGTTGTGATGGTGGCCGGTAGTGATTTGGTATTGGTGGTGGGGTATATTGGTCGTGATTTGGGATGAGATGCTTTTTAATTAGAGAGAATGTGAGAATGGGAGATGAAGGTCGGGTATATTTGCTTTTAGGGTTGGAGCTTATTTAGGGCTAGGCATGTTAAATACCTACAATACCCTTTTAGACATTTATTTAATTTTCAGTTTTTTAATTACTCAAGTTCCACTTGTCCAAATCCTATTGGTTTTTGAATGGATCTTACTTTTAAAACTTTAAGATTGATCTTATTTGATCTCAAATCTATATATATATATATATATATATATATATATATATATATATATATATATATATATATATATATATATATAGAGAGAGAGAGAGATGAGATATATTGAGAAGTGTTCTTAAAATGAGAAGGCTAGGAAGCCACCAGATTGTGCCATGTGTCCCCTCCCCACCCGTCCCTTTTTTATAACTGTCAGGGGTACCTTCGTCATTTTACCCCTTAGTTATATAAAGTTTTTTTCTCTCTCCCAACAGTTATTCTTCTTCTTCCCCGACTTTACTTCCCTAATTCCATAACTCCACCGGAATCTGCGCCTTCATTGTAAAATCTGAAATTCATTGTAGAGAAATTCGAGATTCTTATGTTCATATGATCAAACTAACACAAGAATGAATTTCAGATTTTACAGTGGCATCAGAGACCAAGGTTAAAGATCCTGGAGGAACAAAAAGAGACCTGTGAAAGAAAGAAAGAATGAAAGACGTAAGAAAGATTGCAAGGATTTGATTCGACTTTGATCATAGCGATCAAAGGACAGTGGTATTGTTGGTTTTCAGAAACTAGGGAACGAAGAACACGGAAGGAAAAGGACACCACTATTTTGGTTTCGATTAGAACC
This sequence comes from Artemisia tridentata subsp. tridentata, assembly GCA_021014915.2. Taxonomy (NCBI): domain Eukaryota; kingdom Viridiplantae; phylum Streptophyta; class Magnoliopsida; order Asterales; family Asteraceae; genus Artemisia; species Artemisia tridentata. The sequence goes on from CP139505.1 coordinate 24,010,677, forward strand.
AAGAATAGGAGACGCAAGGGAGATAGTGCACGATCAAACTTGTGTGGAGTTGCAAACGTTGACACCAAACGTATTGGTGAGAGAAAACTTTGTTGGGACTAGAACGAGACGACAAAGGGAAGAACAAATACAATATTGTAGAGGTTTGTTGGTAACTGAATAAGCGCAGCAACAAGGGAGAAAAAGAAACTCTTGACGTTTACAAGTGGAGCGTGGAACAAGAGTAGACGGAAATTGCAAATGTTGACACCAAACGATATTGGTGGGACAAAACTTCGTTGGTCACATCGAAGGGAAAGGAAGGAACAAACACTCTTGACGTAGAAAAAGGAACGTGGAACAAGAGTAGAAAAGCGCTAGGATTCGATTGTGTTTGCTGTTAACGCGACACAGGAAAGAAAGGAACAAACACATCGTTTGGTTACAAAACGAGTGGGATAAAACTTTGTGAAACCGGGTTAAACAAGACACAAAGGGAAGGAATTATGCGTTATACACGCAAGAAGAGAGTTGCTTGTGGACAAGGTTGAAAGAACACCGAAGAAAACAATCTAGGATTGTTTGTGAAGAAGGAAAACGTTAGCAATACTTAGAACAACAACAGCGATAAAAAAAAAACAAACTGATCATTTGTTTTTTGAAGAAAAATACCGACGGGTATTTTAAGAAGTGTTGTGGATACGGTGTGGATTAAAGAACAAGAAGGAGTATTGTGGAACACGTTTTGGAAAGGAACAAGCAACAACAACGACTAACAAATTAACGTTTTGTTTGGTCGTGGATAGATAATACTGTGGGGTATTAGTGAAGGAAAGAAAAGCAAAAACGATTTGCTTTGTTAAAATACCGAAAGGTATTTAGAAACTTTTCTGATTTGAAAGACTTGGAATTCGAAAAAAACAACAAGTAACAAACTTGCTGTTTTACCGAGAACACTTGGTGTTTTGAAAATAAGCCGAAGAACAGAAACATCATAGGCACATTTGGTTTCAAGTCGAGACAAAGGGAAGGAAGCACGCGGGGTGATCGAATTAAATTTGTTAAGTTTGCATAAAATGGTGGAAAGCCTTGGAGGCTACGTATCAGTCACTTTGGGTGACAAATGGAATTACTTTGCATACTTTACTCATTCAAACACAGAACCAACATGGTGAATTACAAACATATAATGAAGTCTAGAAACGTTGGCAAGAACCCTGTGACACAGTGGTATCAGAGCTATGGCTCTAATCCATGGGAGATGCCAACGTCTGGATTTCAAACAGGAAGGTATTTACTAAGGGAAACGCCAAAGAGGGTGTATCAATGGAATACAAGGAGAAAAAGCATTTCTCCCAAAGCAAAGGAGATGCTTGTGAAAAAAGTCTTAGAAAATGAAGCATACAATGATGCCAAGTTGAAAGGAAAACAAAAGAAGGAAGTTGCTGTAAAAAACAAACGAGAAAGAAGATCAAAGTGTTATATTTGCAAGCAAAGAGGACATGCCTTTTGGGCATGTGAGAATAGGAAGAAACTTTCTGTGGCAGAATCACAACAAGAAGCAGAAACAACAACACAAATCCTTGAAGAAGAAGTTAAATATCCTGAGAGAGTACATGTAATTGGAGACTACATGGTTGAAGGTTCGAATGACAAGACTTGGAATGAAGTTTGGTATGTTAGTAACAATTACAAGTTTCGTCTATGTCCAAGAAGAGTATTGTTCAAGAAAATCAAATACAAATTCAAGATGATTTGTAAAGAAGAGACAGAAAAGAAGTTCATATTTTCGTATGGAATTGGTGATGTTGTGGTGAATACAAAGGATGGAGAAATGGTGATACCAAATGTCCAATACACTCCTGAAGTGACATTAAACATATTGAGTTATGATCTATTAGAAGAACAAGGTTACATGGTGAAGACTGACAACAATTTGTGCAACGTAAAATACATGTTTGATGAAGAAAAGATTGGGACAGAAAGGTCACAAAACACAGACAAGAATGAATAGGTTTGGGGACCAAAGCATGTAATCTCATAACACAATAAGTACATGGAAGAATATTTTGAGTCACTGGATCCAAAAGAAGAGTGTTCTCTGGTTAAAGGTCTAGAAGAATTAAATTGGAACAGAGATGATACCCAAGACTACATTGATGATGAGTATATTTCTTGGAATGGGACTCTATATTCTTTGAAGGTAAATTCTTTAAGCAGATTCATATCATTCATGAATTTGATTAAAAAGGATGGTTTGGTGTTCAATAATTGGGATGTGCTTAGCAAAAAATATATTGATATGGTGAAATGGTTCTACATGGTGTATCTCAACTATGATGCTTTAGAAGAGATTCCACCAACAATTGGAGTGATTAGAATTAACCTGCTTGGGCTACATAAAGTAGTGGATAGCCTTGGAGGCTATGTTACAGTTACATTGAGTGGCAAATGGGGAGCCATTGCACAGATGCAAGGCCTAACAACTGAGGAAGCAAATGCAGTACAAGACTGTTATAAGAAATTCATAGATTTGATGAAGATGTACCATGACACTGCTCGGATACCATGGTTAGAGAAGTCACAGACAGAAGTGGGAGAAAGCAGTTGGACTGCAGAACAAAGGAACTCACCACAAGGCTTGGATGGTAGGACAGTTAGGGATGGACATGATCAAGAGATGAATGGGCTTGGTGTTAGGATTGAAGATAGTAAAGAACCAAAACAAGAAGAAGCAAGCAGTGAAGAAGGCAATGACTTTGATGTCATTGTATGAAGAATGGAAGCAATCACTCAAGAACTTTGATGTTAAATCATTAGAGGGGAGATGTAGACCATGTAATGTATTTAAATCAAAGAAGATTATTACTTAGTATATAGTTTATTTAAGACTATAGTTTGTTTACTTATTTATGTAAGGGTCGAATTATATTATGGGTCAAAAACAGTTATTATGGTTAAAGTAGGTTTGACAGTTATTTGCCATTAGTTATAACGTTTGGAAATAACTGTCACATAGATAGATGTGTCGTTTAAGGAATGGTTGTGTCGGTTCAACTTGTATAAATATGTTTTCTCACAGAAAACATATTCAACACTTTCATATATCAATACAAGTTCTTATTGCAGTAAACCTTTGTCATTTACATTCGAATTACTTTGCATACCTATACTCATTCAAACACAGAACCAACATGGTGAATTACAAACATATAATGAAGTCTAGAAATGTTGGCAAGACCCCTGTGATACATTCATCCCTACCATGATCTCCACCATTCACCACCATGTTTTTAAAAAGTCGATTGAGTGTTCATCATCATCAACTAACAATGATTATTCAACATCAACTAGTGCAACATCAATGAATACTGATAGTAAGATCTTAATAAGTGTTTAAATCTAAAACAAGTTAATACAATGTTTAGTAAAGGTGCACACAGGATGTTTGATAAAATTTCACAATAAGATTTTATACATCTGATGCACTAAGAGTTTACACTGAGATACAGCAGCTTTTATTCTTTAATTTTTTTGGTAATTTTTTAGTAGAATTAGGTTGTATATGTGATTCGGTTGTTATGAAATACTAATGCACTTTATACGTGTGATGCACTAAATATAGGACTATGATGCAGTAATACAAAGGTTTTTTATTTTGAGTTTGTAAACCACATCAATGATTTTTATAGGTTTGATGCGATAAATATGTTGATCCCAGTTGAGCTTCACGATCTTATTAATTACTTTAGATAAATCTAAGGTAATCGGTATAGAAACTGATCTTGAGTTGTATATCAAATATTATGCGGAAACTAATACTTGATCTTAAGAAGAATAAACACAAACAAATTCTCAAACAACACTTCAATATTAATACGATTGCTCAAATAGCAATAGGGTTACAGAAACCTTGAAGTGTAAAATAATACGTATGCTAAGATGATCGATATCTAACCCTAACCCTAGAACCTCCTTTTATAGCGTAAGGAGTCCTAGTCGGTTTACAAGACTTTCTATACAAGAAAAATATCCTTACGTATCTTTTCTATACTTATCCTTAACATACTATACATATCTAATAAGCAGCAGAGTAAATCTTCTAGCAGCAGAGTCTTCGTGAGCTAGCAGCAGAGTTACACTATGCCTATTATCCAAAACAGCAGAGTTCTTGTGCTAATCAGCAGAGTCACATAACTATCCAGCAGAGTTATGTTTCTCGAATCAGCAGCATTTTAGACCCAACAATCCTCCCCTAAACTTGATATTTTTCTTCAAAAATCATCAAGTTTCCTTAAATCCAGATAATCACCAAGAGGATGCTTCCAAACACCTTACTGTTTTGAAACCTTTGATTCAAGCAACTTTTTATATTTCTCAATAAGTTCAAATGCTTGATTATCTACATCAAATGGTCTTTGTAATGTCAACTTACCAGGCTGCAACATTTGATACAGAATAGATGTACTGTTGTTGATGACATAATCCTTCTCCACAAGCATATACACAGTCACACCTATGCATGATAAGAGATGAACTCCACAAGATTGATATAAATACCATTTCTGAACTGTGGAGCTTAATAACTTCTTCCATTCAATACTCCTCTCATCTGGTTCAAACATGTTCTTCAAGTAGTAATAATTTAGTCTCTCATACACCACCTCTGGTCGAGTATCACCATAATTCTTCTTATAAAGATTCCAGAGTTGAGTAATATCATCCCTATCCATGTAGTGCAACATTTGAGAAAAACTAATATACCCCACACTTGAACCATTTGATCTCTTAATTATCCAGCATACTTGACTATCACTTAGAACATCATGTGAATAGGAAATGATTGGATATTTTACTGATAAAGGAACTTCATTAAGTAACTCAGGCTCTTCTTGAGGTTCATGAACTGTGAGATGCATAATCCCTTGCATATCATCTGCAGTCACTTCTTCTTTCTCTGAATCACTATTCTCTTTCTCCTCTTTATCCGAATCACTCATCACTACTGACTGTGTTCTTCTCTTCTTCCTACCCACCTGCTTTACTTTCCTCCTATATCTCTTTGTACCAGCAGAGGATTCAGTCATTACTTCAGCTTCAACAATAATTTCTTTCTCTTTTTAAACCTCAGATACTATGGGCTTTGAAACACTTCCACTCCCAGATGCTTTCATATTGTCAGATCCCATAACTTCTGGATTTCGCTTTTTCTCAGAAACTTTTCTTGGATTTAACTTAGCATAAGTTTCATAAAATTCCTTTTCAATTAAGTGATCTGACTTTCCTTTGAAATCCTTCATCTGATAACCTCTTGCATTCTTCAAGTAATACTTCATATCATTAACCATTGCTTTCCTTGAAGGTGACTTAGGTTTGTAACCATGCTTCTGTGCTTCTTTAATCCTCTTAATCAGCTCTTCCCACTTAGCTAACCCATTCTTTCTGAGTATAAACTCAACAAGCTCTTTTGTCTTTTCACTTCCATCCAACTGCTCATCATTTGTTATCAGCCTAGCTTCACCTCTTACAATCATATCAGAATCAATGAAATACAACAATTGTTCATTTAATTCTTCTTGATTAACTTCTTTAAATGTAGAGCTTTCCATAAGATCAAACTGATTTCTTTCTTCATCAGCTGCAACACTTCTTGCATATTCTTCATCCTGAGCAATCTGAGCTTGTTCATCAGCCAACTTTTGCATTCTTTCAAACTCTTCAGCAGATTCAGCAGCAGATTGTTGTTGTGATGGTGTGGGTGTTTTAGTTCCTTTGTTCATGTTCAGCAGTACTTGAGCTAAAGTCATCTGTTCATCATCTGAATCAGCAGAGTCCTTTACTCCAGCAGAGTCCTTTACTCCTGCACTCTGCTCAGTATCATCAGCAGAAACCTTTAACCCATCAGCAGAGTGTTCTGCACCAGCAGAGTCAACCTTGTCACTCTTATCACCAACATTTTCAACAGAGTCCTTTTCAACCTCCCCTGAACCTATTACAACTTCCTGATCCTGATCATTCACTACAGTCTCCTGATTATTCCTCCCCTGTTTGGAAGCATCCTCTTCCAAACTTGGTTTGGAACTCTTCTTTAGCCTCCCCTCAAGGTGTGTAACCCTTAGCTTAAGCCTTCTTATTTCAGCACCTTGAGTAGCCTTGACTGTCTTTAACTCCTTTCGAAGACCAAGGACCTCCTTTGACAATTTTGTACAATTATCCGTCAATTCTTTCAATTGTTTCATGATATCCTCACAACTTCGGTCTGTGTAACCTGACCCGAGAGGTTGATCATTGGAATTGGCATTATGTACTGGTGTTTTAACCGTCAAATCCTCAGTGTCATGTTCAATACTAGCATCAACACTTCGACCTGTGTAAGGTGGTCCGAGAGGTGTATCATTTGCAATGTCAATATGTACATCAGTGTCCATCAATTCAATAGTATCATCTCTGTCCTCATCACTTCGAGATGTGTTACCTTCTCCGAGAGGTGAATCTTGGGACACAAACTCAGTCTCAACCCTAGGTCGAACATCTGAGCCCCCCATAGAAGCCATTTGGCTGGGGTTACCACCAGTTGTGTCAGGTTCCTGAGAACCTTCTACAAAAGATGTTGCCATGGTTGAGGTCTTAATTATGTTGACACTGTCCTGTTCAACTACTAAGTTGGAAACAGTAGTGCCAGCCTCTTCCATCATGATACCTCCAACACCTGTATCAGCCTCATCTGCTACCATACTAACATTGGCCTGAGGTAGCACAATGTTCTCAAGTGAAGTCCTAGGTGTTTGGGTATTTTGTGGTTCAGTGGAAGATGACTCATTTAAGCTTGTAGATGAGGATGTGTGATGGGAAGCTGTGGGTGTTCCAGCCTCTTCATCCTCATTCTCTGCAGCCACTACATTCAAGATGTGTACAGTTAGGGGAGTTATAGTGCCAGAAAAACCTTTCCCATGCTTCTTTAAAAATGCAAACATCTTGATGGCCATTCTACTACAGGGCTCAACATGTACATGCCTCAATGGTTCCCTTAGCTGTCTGTTTATAATAAGTTGTAGAAACCTTGGGTACAAGTAAAACTTCTTCTTAACAAACTTCTTCATCCCCTCAAATATCATAGCAGAAAAATCAAAGGGCTGCCCTGTAGCTAAACACACTAAAGCCATAGCTTGAGAAGCACTAAACTCACTCCAGCCACCTACTTTGGGAAACAGGCAGTGTTGAAGTGTATGTAGTAAAAACTTCTAATGTGGACAGAGATGACCTTTCAAAAATGTACCACCAACCTCATGTCTCTCATATCCAATATTCTCAAGCTCAGTCATAACAGTTTCTGGGGTAATGGTAGAGGGTGTTGGTATGCCTGATAAGCGCAAACTTCTCTTAATTGTTGTTTCACTAACTACAATATTCTCCCCATCTACACTACCTATCAATCGTTCCTCACCATCTAGTACATCCAACTTAACAGTTGACCAAAATTGCTTCATATGAGATTTGTAAATGGTAGGAGCAACTGTTAACACATACCTTAACTTAGACGAACTCAGAAAATCCATAACCTCATAAAATCCATCAGCTGCAGTAACCTTACTGAGAAATGCTATCTGATTGTGTTCATCCGGAAACGTTCTTCGAGCCATTTGATTTGGGGGTTTTGGGTGAAATGATATGAATTGATGTTCTTGGGTGAAGGTTGAATGAAATTTTGAGCAATTAAAATGTAATGAGATCAAATTGGTTAAAGATACCGTTTTGATCTAATTAGGTTTAAGAACGCGCCAAAAGTTTCAGTTTGACCCTTCAACTTTCAAACTCATCAGCAGAGTTGCGATAGTGTTGACCAAAAGTCAACTTTCCCAATATCTTCAAAATCACCTCCTTAAATACCATACCAACCCCTCATTGAAGTCCAAAAATCCCTTAATCACTTAAATAAATCCCCAATTCACAAACCCTAACTCAACATCAACAAATCATGAGTTCATCAAAAGCTCCAATAATCGACATTTCCTCAGATTCATCATCAGACGATTCAGAGGGATGGGCAAGTTACTTTCCTCAAGGTTATCTTCCAAGTTCATCTTCAGCAAAACCAAAAGGCAAAGCGGTTGTCGAAGAGGAATATTCCGACCCACTTCCATCAACACCATCATCCTTTGAAGAGTCTGATGATGATAAAAGAACAAAAATCGATCCTCCACAGCATCCTTTGACCGCTGAGCTTCAAAAACAGATGGAGAATGCCGCCGCCGCCTTTGCGAAGAGTGTCCACCTGCCTCATCCAAAGCCAAGTACGGTTGAGCAGAAACCCCCTGTTCCAAAGAAGAAGAAGCAGCAGAAGAAATCAGCTCCCTCAATAAGCCAACAGCAGAGTCCACCACCACGACCAGTAGTACTTGCTCTGCCCTGTCCAAGAGTATTTGAAGCCAAGGGTACTCGAGGACCTTGTAGCAAGGTCATGCCTGACTTTGCTAGAATTTAGGTTGTGAATGTGTGAAGCTTGTTGTCTTTTGATATTTCTTTGGAATAGCATGAATGTATGGAAACTGTATGATGTACTTATGCCTTTTATTATCAATGAACTTCCTCTTTTCATGCTGTACTTGATTGTGTATGCATATGTATCTGCAAAAGGTTAGTAGCAAACAACAAACACAAGCAAGAATATTCCATAATAGCAGCAGAGTAGGCATAGCAATAAACAACTAAACAGTAGACTTTGACTAAACACCAGATAATGACTAATCAACAGCACAAATCCTTACAAAATTTTACAAAAAAAAACATACAGAGATAAGAGGTTTAAAGATTTAAAGATTGATCATACCAATACTAGCAACTAAAAATTGAAATCTACTTATATCAAAACTTTTGGTAAGTAAATCAGCAACATTGTTGTCAGTATGTATTTTAACCACTTGAATAAGCTTTTTCTCATAACAATCTCTAATAAAATGATGTCTTATCTCTATGTGTTTTGTTTTAGAATGAAAAACAGGATTTTTTTATAATACACATTGTGCTGTTTTTGTCAATAAAAATTTTTGTGTTCATGAAATTGTACCCATAATCCAGCAATTGGTTCTGAATCCAGAGCACTTGTCTACAGCAGCTAGAAGCAGCAACATATTCTGCTTCAGTAGTCGAATTAGCCACCACTGTTTGTTTCTTACATTGCCAAGAGATCAGCCTATGTCCAAGGTACTGACAGCCTCCAGTGGTTGACTTTCTATCCATAGTAGCTCCAGCATAGTCACTATCTGAGTATGCTATCAAGTCAAATGGTGAATTATTAGGATACCAAAGACCCAATTTTGGTTGACCCTTTAGGTACCTAAAAATTCTTTTGACTACTTCCAAGTGTGAAACTTTTGGGGACACTTGAAATCTAGCACAAGCACACACAGAAAACATGATATCTGGCCTTGAAGCAGTCAGATACATCAATGAACCAATCATTGATCTATACAAATGTACATCAACCTCTACCCCATCTTCATCCTTGAGCAAAGGTTTGTTTTTGTCCATTGGTGTCTTAGCTGCCTTCACATCTTTGAAACCAAATTTCTTTAACATATCAGCCACATACTTGTCTTGACTAATAAAAATCCCATCTGACTTCTGCTTTACTTGAAGCCCTAAAAAGAAAGTCAGTTCTCCCATAGAACTCATCTCAAACCTGCTGTGCATAAGCTTCTCAAATCCTTCACATAACACCTTATTTGTAGACCCAAAAATGATATCATCTACATAAACCTGAACAAGTAGGATATCCTTTTTGTCTTTCTTAATGAACAAAGTTTTATCAATGGTTCCTCTGCAAAAACCATTGTGTAACAAATACTGTGATAAGGTGTCATACCAAGCTCTAGGAGCTTGATGTAGTCCATACAGTGCTTTCTTCACCTTGTAGACCCTATCAGGATACTTAGGATCTTCAAACCCAGGTGGTTGCATCACATAAACCTCTTCAGGTATCTTTCCATACAAAAAAGCACTTTTCACATCCATTTGATACACAGGAAAATTCTTGTATGAGGCATATGCCAAGAAAAGTCTGATAGCCTCCAGTCTTGCAACTAGGGCAAATACCTCATCATAGTCTATCCCTTCTTCCTGAGTGTATCCCTGAGCCACCAATCTAGCCTTGTTTCTGATAACAATACCTCTTTCATCTCTTTTACATCTGAACACCCATTTTGTACCAATTGCCCTTTTTCCATTAGGCAAATCAACTAATGTCCAGACTTCCTGAAGCTTGAACTGCAGCAACTCCTCTTGCATAGCTTCAACCCAACTTTCATCCTTCAAAGCCTTATGAATGGTCTTGGGTTCTTCTTGAGATAAGAAACAGGCAAACATGCAATTCTGTAAATCCTTGTGGCTATTCCTCTTCTTAAGTGTTTGGGCAAACATTCCTTGATCAAGCAAATCACTCAACCCTTTTGATTTACTTCTAGTCTGAACAGCAGAGTGAACATCACCAATTATCTGCTCCTTTGGATGATTCTTGTGGATTCTGATTGTAGGAGTGGGACTAACAGGTATATCAGTCTCCAAATTTGATAAATCACCTTCAGTACCAAAAACATCAACAACTTCATCATCAGTATCCACATATACTTCTTGTAATTCAGGCATCTCATCAGAAGAATCATCATCAGAATCACCATTTATATCAGTAGAGTCCTTTGGCATAGTAGCAGAGTTACCAAACCTAACAGCAGAGTGTTTGGGCCTAACAGCAGAGTGTTTTGGCTTATCAGCAGAGTGTTTTGGCCTGGCAGCAGAGTTGAGAGAACTGCTGCTATGTTTATTCCCTTGTTGCCCATCAACTTCTGACTCTTTATTCCTTTCCTTATCATCATTCTTGTCATCATGAGAAGGTTCATCAACACCTTCTACATTAACCTTTGGAACTTCCTTATGAACAGCAGCATCATCTGAACTCTTTCCCTCTTTAGGAGTGAAGTACTGATCAAACGTGCTCCTTTCAATCAAAACAAACTCCTCTGCAGTTTCATCCTTCTTTGCTTGTGTACCTGCATTGGGGTTAGTTTGTGTACCTGCACTCAGGACCTTTTCCATCGACATTAGGTGTGGTTTCTCTTATTCTAACATGCAAATTTTCCACCACATGCCCTGTTCTTTGATTGAAAACCCTAAAAGCCTTACTTTCAGTAGAGTATCCAACAAAGTAACCTATGTCTGCTTTCTCACTAAACTTGCCTAAGTGGTCAATGGTGTTTAAGATAGTGACAGGACACCCAAATGGTCTAAAGAAATCTATCAGTGGTTTCCTACCATGCAATAACTCATAAGGGGTCTTATTGTGAGGTTTAACTATCTTAGTTCTATTTTGCACATAACAAGCAGTGTTGACTGCTTCAGCCCAAAAGATAGTGGGTAACTTAGACTCTGACAACATTGTCCTAGCAGCTTCAATCAATGTTCTATTCCTCCTCTCAGCCACACCATTTTGCTGAGGAGTTCTAGCCACACTAAATTGTCTAGTTATCCCTTTTTCCTCACAGAACTGATTCATCACTTGATTCTTAAATTCAGTTCCATTGTCACATCTGATGATCTTAACCTTGTGATTAAATAGGTTTTCTATCCTTGTAATAAAAGCCTTAAGAATGCCAGCTGTCTCATTCTTAGTTGCTAAAAAGAATACCCAAGTAAACCTACTGAAATCATCAGTGACCACTAAGCCATACATCTTTTTGTTCAAACTATTCACATAAGTAGGTCCAAATAAGTCCATGTGTAACATAAACAATGGTTCAGTTATAGAATTCACCAATTTGGACTTACAAGATGCTCTATGTTGCTTTCCCATCTGACAAGCAACACATACTTCAGGATTCTCAAAAACCTTTGAAGGTAATCCTCTGACCAAGTTCCCTTTCACCAACTTGTTGATAGCCTTGTAGTTCAGATGTCCAAGCCTTCTGTGCCATAGTTTGGATTCATCAATAGTGGCTTTGGCAAACAGACAAGTTAAATCTCTTTTGGGAATAATGTTCTTTATGTCCACACTGTATATGTTGTCATTTCTAGGGACTTTAAGAAGTACCAATTTATCATCAGGTATTTTAAAGTCGGGAGATAAGACAAGACATTCAGTGTCTGTAAAAAGAACAAAATTCTTTCTGTCACACATTTGTGAGACACTAAAAAGATTGAACTTTAAGCCATTCACCAAATACACTTTCTCAAAATCCAATTTTCCAGTTCTGATTATGCCTTTACCAACAATTTTTCCTCCTTTAGGGTCATTCCCAAAGGCAACATATCCACCATCCAAAGCTTCAAAATTCTCCAAATTACTTTGGTCTCCTGTCATGTGTGAAGAGCATCCACTATCAAAAATGCATTTATCCTTTAGCTCCTTTTGTAGATTGCCCTGCACATAAAGTAAGAGAATTAGTTTCTCTTTGGGACCCAAGCCATTACTGACTTGGATCTACCTTGTGCATCAAAGTAGTCAAATTTATTCAACTGCATTGGTGCACTGCTGTGTCTGAGAACATGATCCAAAACTTTAACTTTAGGTTTCCAGACCCAGCAAGCTGAGGCTTTAACAGCATAAAAATGATTGCCCACAACAGTATCAGTGACAACTTTAGGCAAAACAGCAGAGTCTGCTTTAACAGCAGAGTTTGCCTTAACAGCAGAATCAACTATATCCTTCTTTATGGGCACTTTTGGTGCAATAGGAGAGATAACTCTAGAAGTACCATCTCTCATCAAAACTTCCCTAGGAACCATGTTTCTTTTGGGGTGAGGGTGAGTTTTTCTAGCAAAGTTTCTATGGTTCACCCTTGAGTATTGGTTCCAAGCTAGTTTCTTATAGCACTCATCTTGTAGATGTTCAAAACTACCACAACAATAACATGCCTTCTTAAGTAATTGAAAATCAGTACCTAATTTATGTGAAACTAGGTTGTTCCAATTTCTCTGATTTCCCCTAGGCAAGTTATTTGTTCTTTTAGGATATACTCTAGGTGTGTTTTCATACTCAGCCATTTTCCTAGAGATACCTTTACCAAACCTAGGCTTAACAAACTCAACCTTTTTAATTACTTTAGATAAATCTAAGGTAATTACTTTAGATAAATCTAAGGTAATCGGTATAGAAACTGATCTTGAATTGTATATCAAATATTATGCGGAAACTAATACTTGATCTTAAAAAGAATAAACACAAACAAATTCTCAAACAACACTTCAATATTAATACGATTGCTCAAATAGCAATAGGGTTACAGAAACCTTTTTAGCCCTAGGTACTTTTGATTCAACAACAGTAGGAATTTCTTCCCTTTTGTTCTTAGAGGTTGAATCAGATTCTACTTCATGATCATCACTGTCAGACACCCAATCTTCAATTAAGGGTGCTTGTTCATACTTCTTTACTTCAACCTTAGGTGACTCTATTTCTTTTTCACTAGTTTCAACTACAAGTTTACTAGTTTCACCTACAGGTTTAACCTCAGACTCAGATATGAAAGTTAGTGTCCTAGTAGGAGGGGCATTGGCACTAAGTTTTGTAGGGTGAGCAACAGCATTATATCCTAAACCACTTCCTGGTTCTGCAAAGTGTCTACCTATTGGTTTACTGAGAATATTAGTGGCATATTGTTGTTTTTCAACCCTAACTATGTGTTTTTCAGTCTCACTAATAGCTGAAACTTTAGCCTGTTCAGCCTCTTCTACTTTTTCCATAAGAACCTTAATCTCATCATCTTTCTTGATAATTTCATTTTTCAGAATAGTGATCTGATCAAGGTATTCAATTTCAGTCTTTTTATAAAATTCTAGCTTCTCTTCTAAGTTCTTTAAACCATATGCATAACTAAGATTATCTAGCTTAAGTGTTTCATTTTCCATTTTAAGGTTTCCATTGCTAGACTTAAGAATCTCAATTGTATCAGAACATGATTTAAAAGAACAAGATGATTCATTGGATACCTCAGAGTCTGATCCAGAAGAAGAATAGGCCATGAGAGCAAAATGCTGCACTTCAGATTCCTCTTCAGCTATCAATGCACAATTTGGACCATCCTCAGCAAGATCACTCCAATCATAATCACCTAACCCATCACATGATACCATAGCAGTAGTAGAATTTGGCTCTTCATCAGCAGACTTCTTGAAATTCTCATTGCTTCTTTTTGGTGCTTTGCATTCTCTTGCAAAGTGTCCCTTCTTTCTGCAGTTAAAACATTCAGCCTTTGACTTGTCAAATCCCACACTCTTGTTCCTTCTGAACTTCATCTCTTTTCCAGTTCGCTTAAGAAACCTCCTTGCCCTCATAGTAAGCATTGCAAACTGCCATTGCATATCAATCTCCTCAACATCATCAGGATCAAGTTCATCCAAATCTTGAGGCATGACTGAAGTACTTGTAGTAAGTTCAGCCAAATAAGCACAAATTGCAGCATCACTAATAGTGTTGGTGTTAGAAGAGTCAGCAGCAGAGACATGTGAGCCAACAGCAGGAGCAAAAGCACCAGCAGCAGAGTTCTGTTCTTGATGTCTACCAGTATTCTTGCTGTTTGAGGAAACAAAAGCAAGATTATTTGTGGTAGAGGATGAGCTTGACAATCCTTTAACTTCAGATTCATACACCTTCAAGTTGTTATACAGATCATCCAATGTCATAGTATCAAAATCTTCCTTATGTCTCCAAACCACTGTATGAGTGTTCCATTCAGAAGATAGACTTCTCAGAAACTTTAGATTGACATCCTCTTGAGATGGCTCAATCTTCAAAAGAGCCATCTGACTGGTTAGCTTATGAAGTCGATCATAAGTTCCCTCAATGTCCTCAGAACTTAAAGCAGTGAAAGTTTCAAACTGATGCTTCAGTAGATTCTTTCTTGATTTCTTGGTAGCCTCATTCCCACCAAATCGAAGTTCAATTGCTTCCCATAACTCCTTAGCAGACTCAATATGATTAAAGCTCAATTGATAATCATTAGGTATTCCCATCATGAGAATACTGTGAGCCTTAACCTCCAATCTTCTCTGTGCTTTCTCCTCACTTGTCTTGAGAGTCAAGACTGATCCAGTAGCAGTCTTGGTTTGCACACTGTCGCCATGAAGAATAACTTCCCAAAGTGAGTAATCAACCATTCTTATGTACTGTTGAATCCTCATCTTCCAGATCTCATACTCTCCAGTCTTGAGCATGGGAACCCTTGATGCAGTAACCATGTGTGTAGAGTCGGAGTCCATTGCTTACAGTTTCTAGATCACAAGCTCTGATACCACTTGTTGATCCCAGTTGAGCTTCACGATCTTATTAATTACTTTAGATAAATCTAAGGTAATCGGTATAGAAACTGATCTTGAGTTGTATATCAAATATTATGCGGAAACTAATACTTGATCTTAAGAAGAATAAACACAAACGAATTATCAAACAACACTTCAATATTAATACGATTGCTCAATAGCAATAGGGTTACAGAAACCTTGAAGTGTAAAACAATACGTATGCTAAGATAATCGATATCTAACCCTAACCCTAGAACCTCCTTTTATAGCGTAAGGAGTCCTAGTCGGTTTACAAGACTTCCTATACAAGAAAAATATTCATACGTATCTTTTCTATACTTATCCTTAACATACTATACATATCTAATAAGCAGCAGAGTAAATCTTCTAGCAGCAGAGTCTTCGTGAGCTAGCAACAGAGTTACACTATGCCTATTATCCAAAACAGCAGATTTATCAAAACAGCAGAGTTCTTGTGCTAATCAGCAGAGTCACATAACTATCCAGCAGAGTTGTGTTTCTCGAATCAGCAGCATTTTAGACCCAACAAAATACATGACTATGATGCACCAGTTTAAATATTACGCATAGTGTTTAGGTTACGACAGTGTTTGCTTGTAAAACAGTGAGTTCGTTTGGCCCGTCTTTCTATATCCAGTAAATAAGTTACGTCATGTATTGTTAGTGTGTTTGCAGTTTACTTTTTAACTGTCTTTGGCTTAACTATACATTTATATTTTCAGTTTACCAATTTCCTTGTGTAATTCATACTCTCTTAAGTAGCTATTAAGTAGCTATAGCATATGTTTAATTTTTTGTGTTTATGTAGTTAAAGTTGATTTTAGTGAGAACGTACTGATAATGCAGTTAAGTGTGGATTTGTTGAGTAATGTCGGTAGGGGGATCTCAAAATAGTTTGCGAAAAGCTCTTGGGGCTATTAAGGATAGTACTACTGTCAATTTGGCTAAAGTCAATAGTGACTATAAGGTATACATATATATTGGAATATATATATTTTTTTTAAGAATGTTTGTTATCATGTGTTAGTCTGATATTCTATGTTTGTGTCGATTATATAGAAATTGGATGTAAGTATCGTTAAGGCGACGAATCATGTTGAGTGCCCACCGAAAGAGAAACACGTGCAAGGTAGGTGTTATAGGGAGATAGGATGGTAATGTTTTGAGAATTATTTCTATTTATAGAAGGGGGTCTTGATGCTTATCTGACCCAGCAACACTTTTTGCATTTATATTTGCAGCTATCTCGGCTACAAGGCCTATAGGTGATGTAGCATAATGCATCCAAGCTCTTGCAAGAAGATTGTCAAAGACACGTAATTGAGCGGTATGTATTTCTACCACTGAATCTTATTAGTGTGAATAGTAGTTGTATAAAAGTTTATGCAGTAGATTGTATGATACTTAATGTGCTATGATGCAGTAGACTATAAAAATTGATGCAGTAGATTATAAAAGTTGATGCAGTAGTTTGTATGATACTTAATGGGCTATGATCCCGTAGATTATAAATTTTATGTAGTAAATTATAAAAGTTGATGAACTAGATTGTATAATACCCATAAAAGTTGATTCATTAGATTGTATAATTCTTAATTGGCTATGATGCAGTATATTATTAAAGCTGATGCAGTATATTTAATACACATAATGCAGTATATTATAAAATTTTATGCAGCATAAAATTTATCAATATCCATTTTTCATCTACCCATACATTCTTTTTTTTATCTTCAAATGTTTCCTATTGAATGGAAGATGGTGACTTTTAAACAAAACACCCCCTTAGCTTATTTCTATGGCTTGTGGGCTTATTTGGATTTGGAGAAGACCATAACCTCACTTCTATGAGCTTATTACATTAGCTTATGTAAGTCCATAAGCTATAAAAAACAAGCTTATTGTTTTTTCCATATCCAAATAAGCCCATAAGCCAAAGAAATAAGTACCTTCTAAATATGTCACAGCTGATGAATTAGTGGTTGACACTTTGATAAGCACTTAGTAGCCCTGTATAATCTTTTTGGCTCATCACGAATAACAATTAAATAAGCACTTAGTAGCCCTGTATAATCTAGTTGGTCATTGTCTCATAAAGTATACAATGATTAATAGTGATAATTTTGTTTCAGGGGGGAGATCGTATGGAACAAAGTGTTAATAGAATGATGACCATTATTGATCATGCACGTAATATTCGGGAGCGTCACAACAAACCTCTGAAAAAACCTCTCAAGTAATTTGATTATTGATATTTTTACATGGTTGCCTTCGGGTTTATTGTTCGTATTTTATAAATATCTTTGTCTCAATGGTTTCAGGGAGATGATTGTTGTACATCCAGATGCTGAGTTCCTTGACGACATTACTAGCAGACTGAAAGAGGTCAGTGGTGATTAGTATCTTCTTCCATACTATGAAAGGATGTTTTAGACCTATTTAATCATAAACATTCCCGTAAGGTTGAATATTGGAGATAAGTTAGGGTGTCATACTTACCTATTTGATAGCTGAGATTTTTAGATAAGTATAGTGATTAGTTCTCTTTAGTAGAATTAGGGATTAGAAGTATATTTTCTAGGAAAATATCTGCAAGAGAGCTCATAAGTTACAAAACTTTGGCAAAATTTGTGCTTGGAACATTTGTGGGTGAGATATTAACCATGGTTAATGTTGAAACTATTAAATCTGAAACCATCTATTGTGTTGGCTTGGGTTGTGGTTTTTTTCATATGAGTCAATCAACCTACTAAATGCATGCGACCTACTAAAGAATGACATTGTTTTTTCAAACATATTAGCTTACTTTGAAGTTACAATTATTTTCAAACGTACAAAGATGTATGGATCAACCCTGTTAGGTCTGTCATACTCCGTATTAAAATGACCTGCTTCAACCCAAGTACGTTTTGACATGTCTCGATGGATATATTGTATCTATCATCATCCATTATACCAGTGTTCATTGTTAATGATGTAAATTCTTACCTTTTGGCACTTTACATTCACATGTAAAACATTTTACTAGAGTTTATGCTTCGATATCCGGTTTCCATTTGTAAATATGTTACTAGTACCATTTAATCATATCAGTATCTTACTTAAAGAATTTGCATATTACTACTTGTTTCTTTGTTATTGATAAAAATATCTTTGTTTCTTTGGTTGATAACTAATTCCAATCACACCTTTATGTTGTCATTTTCTTATTTTGTTGGTTTGGTTGGATTTGCATTGTAGTATGTGCTGGAGGAGCTCAATGTTAAATCTGTGGTGTCATGCAAAGATCAATTGAAGTATTCTTTCTTGCGTGCAGAACCTGATTTCAGGCAGTTATAAGCTCTTATATCTGATTCTCTCTTCTCAGTTTTATATGTTACATATTTTTAATACAAGAATCATAAATTAGCTCATATTTTCTTGATCCAGTGTTTTGGGTAAAAGGCTGGGCAAATCAATGAGAGTAGTAGCAGAGGCTGTGAAGGCGATGTCACAGGAAGATATTTTATCTTTTGAAAAAGCTGGGGAAATTACTATTGCTACTCATTGCTTGAAGCTGACTGATATTAAAGTAAGTATATGGCTCCATATTCTAAGACCGAGGACCTATTATATTTTCACAGGTTCCAGAATTTGATATTCCCAGGATCATATTGCACAAGATTAACAAGAAGATGATTCATTTTATTCATTAACATAACAGTGGGTTACATCGTTACAAAAAGACACTCTGCGTCTCTCTTTGAAATGAGACACTCACGCTATATCTCTATCTGAGACACTCTCTTAAAACGTTACAAATGACTTCGTATTTATAAGGTTCCAACCGGTGTAAAGGAACCATCGTGACCCTTCATGAAAGGGTGTAAATATAATAACTAACTTCATGTAACTACCTATAACCGCTAAACGGTTATTAACTTTCTACTTAACATCTTTAGTCCTTTGTCTATCGTTATCTTCATAATACAAGACTTGTACAATTACAAGGTCCAACATTCTCCCCCCTAATTGTTTAAGTCTTGTTCTTCTAGTCTTTATGTTCTTTTCCGTGTCTTTTCTTTCCTTCTTCTTGTCTTCATGATTGTTGCTGCTGTTGCTTGTTCCATTCCAACGTTGTACCACAATACTTCCTTGTGTTTCTTCAATTTTATACCGTATCTTCAACAACTCTTCAATACCCGTCGGTATTCCTTCTATAAACAAGTGATCAGCCTGTTTTCTTAGTTATTGTTGTTGTTCGTATTGCTAAACGTCTTGCCAAACAATCCTTGATTGCTTTGTTCTCGGTATACCTTTACAAATCTACAAGCAACGCCTATTTCTTCTTTCTTGTGTGTTAACTTGCTTTCGTAACTACAAACGTCTTCTAGACCCCTTCTTGTTCACCGTATTCTTCCAACCAGGCCAAGTTGTTCTCGGTCTTCTTCCAAGTGATCTACGTTGTGTTGTCGCCCTTTTTACTTCGAAATCCAAGTCCTTCCTACACACATCTTTGACATGCTTCGTTCCTTTTTGTTTCTTCCTGCCTCGTTGCCTCTTTTTTCTTCTAATTCGACTTCTATCTTCAACAAAAACCTTTCGAATTTGTTGCCTTGTTTCTGTTTTGATTCGAATCAAAATAAACACCATGGTTCCTTCTCTTTTCTTGTCGAATTTTTCTTGCCAACGAGTCTAAACAAAAGTTCCACAGCCTTCTTGCCTTGTTGTCTCAAATTCTTCCTTGAATCACAACCAAAGTCTCGGTTTCCTTTTGTTCTTGTTGTTGTCGAATGTTTTTTTTTGTTCGACACAAGCAAAAACAAAACCTTTCTTGTATCACACTACACGTTCTCCTTTTCTTTGTGTGTTGTTCTTGATTTCAGTACCTTTGAAATTCCTAAGAATCTTTCTACACACAATCCTTGTTACCACACCTTGGTAACCACACCGAACCAGAAATCAGTCCTTCGCTTCTGAATTCGTTCCAACGAAACAAAACAGTCCTTCGTTTGTTCCTTCTCTCGTTGTTGTTGTTCTTGTGTGTTGTTTTGATCTCGTACTCGAAATCACAAACCTTCTAACACACAACTTGGTACCACGCCTTGGTAACCACACCGAACCAAAAACAGTCCTTCGTTTCTGATTTCGTTCCACCGAAACAAAACAGTCCTTCGTTTGTTCCTTGAGTACTCCTTGTTTGTTCTACGTATACGTTTTTCCTCCACAACAACGTTTCATGCGCTTCTAGAATCTGCGTCTTATAATGCTTTGTGTCTTTGTTTTCAACCGGTTCATCACAAAGTCTTCCACTCTTGCTTCTACGCTTCTTTCAACGTCAAGAGTTGTAACAATTGTTCTTCTAAGTTTTCTTCCACCAATACGTTTGATGCCTACGTTCGCTTCCTTTTGTCGGTTATCAAAACTTAACAAAACTTACCGCTTCTACAAAAGGTTTCTTCTTGTTTTGTTGTCGCGAATGATCACAACAAAACTCCACCAATTCGTTTGGTGTCCATGTCCGTTGGTTCTGATCATGCATTATCTTCCCCAACATCCTTGGTGTCTTCCTTTCTCGGTTCTTGATCTTCTTGATCAAAACTTGAATCACATCTTGTATCCTTGCAAAAACCTTCGGCTCTGATACCATATTATATTTTCACAGGTTCCAGAATTTGATATTCCCAGGATCATATTGCACAAGATTAACAAGAAGATGATTCATTTTATTAATCAACATAACAGTAGGTTACATCGTTACAAAAGACACTATGCGTCTCTCTTTGAAATGAGACTCTCACGCTATATCTCTATCTGAGACACTCTATTAAAAACGTTACAAATGACTTCGTATTTATAAGGTTCCAACCGGTGTAAAGGAACCATCGTGACCCTTCATGAAAGGGTGTAAATATAATAACTAACTTCCTGTAACTACCTATAACTGCTAAACGGTTATTAACTATTTACTTAACAACTTTAGTCCTTCGTCTATCGTTATCTTCATAATACAAGACTTGTACAATTACAAGGTCCAACATTCTAGCAGCATTTGTTTATAAGCTCATTAAATCATTAAATTATTGATGTAAACATCTATGTTTGAATTTTGTAGATTGTGCGTGGATTTAAACGCCCTGATGGTGTGACAGAAGAGGAAATGGATGCATCAAGTGATGGTGGGCAGATCAAACTAGACATCTTTATGATACCATGTTTATATGATGATTAACATTCTTTGAATAACAAACATTATGTTACTTTTAGGTGATGTTTTGGTTATATCGGACTTGCACTCTGATGACTCCTTGTTTGAAGCTGGTTTCGCATGCGAGGTATTAATTTATAGCTGCCTATTTTCTGATAGAATTACAAAACTTAGCTTTTGGAGATGTCCCTTGAAAATTGAAATATTTCCTTCTTGTTAGACACATGTGGTTTATATCAATTAATAGTTGCAGACATGCATATTAAGTTCTTTCCACTTGTTATACTGATCATGTATGGTTGATATATTACAGAAGGACGAAGTAGGATTTGATTACCAATTACCGTCAATGCTTGCTGTCCCTGATCCAGAATTGGTACAAAATCTACATTGCTACTAACTTGTCAACTGGTTTTGGTTTTAGTTAAATTTTGCCATCTTTCTAACTTCTGTATTTGCAGCTTCTGTCAATGGAAGATTTGCGGGAACGACGCCTTACTGATCCTCGTCTTCCCAGGTAGTTTTCTGCGCATTGTAAGTATTATTTTGTATAAGTGGGTCTGACGTGTTGGGTACGCAGGATTGCGCAAAACATTGTTTCCTAAAAATAATTTTTTCGGTACATTAGGTTACGCATAGTGTTTAGGTTAATGATAGTGTTTCTTTTATAGATGAAGATTCTTATATAAGGTTCCATTAGGTTACGCATAGTGTTTAGGTTAATGATAGTGTTTCTTTAAGTTTTTGTTCTGATGTGTTTTTGATATTACATAGTGATGCAGTAGATTTAAAACATTGATGCAGTATTAATACAAGGTTCCATTAGGTTATGTATAGTGTTTGGTTATGTTTGTATGACTAATTGTTTGCCTGATGCACTAGCAGTTGAACTGAGATGCAGTAGGTTTTAATTTGCTGTGTATGAGGCCGAGTTAGATTAAATGTAGTATTAGTCATGTGCGAAAGTGATTTTGTATGTATGACTGTGAAAACACTAAACTAATCAAACCTTACCTTCAAACTAAAGCTATACTAAACCGTGACACTCACAAAAGATATAAAGATGAGATGAAAAGAGATGCGTGTGAATCAAATGTTAACCGAATGTTATATAAGCCTTAAGAGAACAAACAAACAAACAAAACACACACACACACTCTCTCACCTTTACAAGACTAAGAGGCACACCAAAATGGGTGGAGAGTGTGTGTATTTATAGTTGAAGGGAAGGCCTTTGTTGCCCTAAAAGGCCTTGGGTGGGCTTGTGTTGGACTTGGGCTTTTATTACATTTCTTAAACTTTACTTATCTTAGTCCAACACAAGCCTTACATGGTTTAACTAATACTACACGACACACTTAAATAATCAATTACAAATGACCATCACTTTTTATAAAAATAAAAGCTAACAATCTCCCCTAAGGGATGGTCATTTCAATGATGCTCTGGTGAATGGTCTTTTGTCTTCAATGTCTTTAACTTTGTGTGTCATTGTAGAATAGTCTTCATTAAATGTTCTTTCATGCACTGTGATCTTTAAAGTAATCTTATTTTAGTCATTCTTTCCTTGATCAAAACTCTTCTTATGATTATGCTTCGTGTCCTCCGACATACTCATACCTCTTCTCCTTATGCTAACAATTTTCTCTTTATCTTTCATCATATGACATATGAACTTTTTCTTGACATATTGATTAGCCTCTTGACTTTGTTGTTACACTCTGTCTTTAAATTGATCTCCTTGTCTTGAACTTTTAACCCTTGAGCTTTGAAGAGGATGTTAATCATAAGTATGAGCATGTGGAGGTGAAGATGCTGAATATATCTGATTATGTAGATTGGTCTTCCTTTTGGAGATGATCCTCAGCAGCAGCAGTAGCACGAACCAACCAGCACTTACAGGCTCAGACTTCGAGATCGTCAACAGCATAGTATGAAGACTTTCTCTAATCCTTGTCCTGGACGTTCTGTACCGGATACCCCCGAGAGGGCTTACACGGACACACCGAAGTGCACCCACGATTCAGTGAGTAGCTGGAGGTCACCCCACTACGTTAGACCGTTTGAAACCATATTAACCATCATGATAAAATTGGCAAGATCTAAGGATCTCATTAAGACTCTAGTACACCTTGTGTTCTTAAGGTGAAGACAAGGGTATAACAATGGAAGTGTTCCTAAGAGATTTTTTTTGGATGAATCTCATGGCTCTAGACTCTATAATGTGCGTTTTGGTTTTAGTCGTCGGAGGCATGGAGCAGAGTGCCACCTTTTTAATATCAGCACATCTCGGAATGAGAGGCCGATAGATTATGTAGTGTTCTTCGTGAGAAATGAAACAAATATCTTTTGAGAGATATCTGAGTGGCTATGAGGGGTGCTGCAGCGCGTCACTGGGTCCATGACGTCTTGTCTTCAATATCAGTATCACCTTAGTGAATACCGATAGCAGATGTATTGACCCGGTTTCTGCCCTAAGTTTTCATGGAGGGCTATTTCTTTTCACCCTTTCAATCAACTTTTCTTTTTCATTCTTCAAACCCTTCTTTCCCTTTCTCATTTACTCCTTTTTTTCAATCTTACCTAAGGACTTCTAATTCTAATCTATTGGAAATGTCCTTGGGTAGATCCCTCCGGCTCTGGCGGATCATAGGACGGTTTTTCCTAACCTTAGTCACCTTATAACTCCATGACTATCATAGATTTGCCATAAAACCTTTGAAAAATTTCTCAAAGTGTTTATGAGGAAAACACATTTGGTTGACACTTTGAGAGTTTTGCAATTTTGAAATACTCCCCCTTCACATGTGCTCATGCATTTTAAACAAAAATTGCACATGTTGGGTAGAGTTCGCACATTTTGAATTGATAGACTTTCAATGAACATGACCTTCGCGAGACACGCTTACATCACTAGTTAGACTAGCTTGAAATTATTACCCGTCCCGGTCATATTCAATGATCATCTCTCGAATTGGTACATTCTACTCAGACAAGTCCTTTGCGAGACACGCTTACATCACTGGAAACCAGCTTGAAATTATTACCCGTCCCGGACAAGTCTTTTCGATAACGGACATCAAGTTTCGTTAATTCGAGGGTTAAAACTGAGTCTGTCTGGTGAGCATACTTTGAGATTCCACGAACTTTGATCACATTTTAATCACGTCCTCTCCCCCTCAAAAATAGCATTGATATTTTTGATATCAACTGATTAAAATGAAAGTGTTTTGGAGAGAGACGGATTTTAGCATGAAAATGGAACATTTTTCTTTTTAATTTTGTATACTCCTCCTTAAAGAAAGCATATTATAAAACATTTGAGTTTTAAGAGGGAGTTTGTTAATGTTTTGCCATTAACATTGCGAGTCCTGATCGGAAATAATCAGAAGTCATCAATGTAGCTCGGGTTTCGTACTAAAGTATACGAAAGCCGTCTGATTAGAAATTTGAGAAACGACATGTTTTAGAAAACATTGAAATGAACTCTCGCTCAAGCATCTGTACATGCCCGTATCATTGTTGAATGACATTTCTAGGTACGTACAGAATATTGATTATACGATAGACATGTCGTGAGAGGAATATTTTTGGTTTTTATGTTTTATATTTTGTATGTCTTTTTGGAATTATATATATATATATATATATATATATATATATATATATATATATATATATATATATATATATATATATATATATATATATATATATATATGTTTTGAAAAATATTTACATGCGAAGCTTCATGAGATAATATTCAAGAAGATTCGAGAAGACTTTCTAACTCTTCGGGAGTTAGGCTTCGCATTCCAATTCGACGAACTAAGTATTCAAACCGCTCTGTTGGGAGGGCTTTAGTAAATAGATCGGCAAGTTGGTATTCAGTCTTCATGAAAAATAATTCAATAGTACCCTCTTCGACGTGTTCCTTTATGAAGTGATAGCGGACTCTAATGTGCTTGGTCTTGGAATGCTGAACAGGATTGCACGAGATGGCTATGGCACTTTTCGAGTCACAATACATAGGTATGTGGTCGAAAGAGTAGCCATAATCTGTGAGTTGTGTCCTCATCCAAAGAACTTAGGCACAACACGCAGATAGAGACACATACTCGGCTTCTGCGGTTGAAAGCGCCGTGCAGTCTTGTTTCCTCGATGACCAGCCTACAAGCTTTTCTCCCAGGAATTGTGCTCCTCCAGATGTACTTTTTGCAGTGACTTGGCAACCAGCATGATCGGCATCTGCAAAGGCTGTTAGTTTGAACTCCAAATCCTTCGGATACCAAAGTCCCATGTTAATGGTTCTTCGAAGGTACCGGAAGATCCGTTTAACCTCTTTGAGGTGAAGTTCGGTAGGCCTTGCCTGAAACCGTGCTATCAAACAAACAGCAAATTGTATATCGGGTCGGCTAGCTGTTAAGTACATGAGAAACCCAATCATGTTCCGATATTTCTTCGGATCAATGGGTTTCCCATATAAGTCAGCACCAATTTTGGGTGAAGTGACCATTGGAGTACCAACAGAGTCACAATTTTCCATTCCATGTTTCTTTAAAATTTCAATCGTATATTTCGCCTGATTAATGAAAATGCCATGATGGGATTGATGGATTTGAAGTCCAAGGAAGAATTTTAATTCGCCCATCATAGACATTTCAAATTTACTTTTCATGAGATTTGCAAAATGTTTTGAATGTTCAAGATTAGTGGACCCAAATATTATGTCGTCCACATAAATTTGAACAATCAAAATGTCATTTTTGAATTTCTTAGTAAACAAGGTCGGGTCAATTGTTCCTTTGATGAAATGATTTAATAGCAAGAAAGATGATAATTCGTCGTACCATGCCCTTGGGGCTTGTTTCAAACCATAGATAGCCTTCTTGAGCTTGTAGACGTATTCCGGATGATCTTTGTCAACGAATCCATCTGGCTGACTCACGTACACCTCTTTCTTCAGAGTTCCATTCAAGAAAGCCGTCTTGATATCCATCTGATAGACCGTGATGTTCTTGTGAGCCGCATAAGCTAAGAAAATCCTGACCGCCTCAAGTCTGGCTACTGGTGCGAATGACTCATCAAAATCAATTCCCTCTTCCTGTCTAAATCCCTTGGCCACTAGACGAGCTTTGTTAAGAATTACAGTCATCTCTTCATCCTTTTTGTTCTTCCATATCCACTTAAGATCAATGACAAGTTTGTCGAGAGGTCTTGGCACTAAATCCCAAGTGTCATGAAGTCGATATTGGAGAAGTTCTTCCTGCATTGCTTCAATCCATGCATCGTCTGACATTGCTTCCCGAATGTTCTTTGGCTCTTTTAGACTGACTGAGCAGGTGAAGATGCACATATCACAATCGGTGGCAAGTTGTTTTCTCGTCTGTACTGGCCTTGAAGGTTCACCAATGACATGTTCTATTGGATGGTCTTTAGTCCACTTTAACGTTAAAGGGTACCTTGGATTTGACGAATGCGTGTTAGATGGTTTATGTAACCTAGAAAAAGATTCAGCAGATTCCGTTGCAAAAGGGTTTTCGAATGGTTCTTCTTCTTCTAACACAACATCGTTTTGGTATGGTTCTTCTTGAATTGGAGTGTTTTGGTTTTGCTCATCAACTCTTGGTAAAACAATCTCAATTACTGGAGTGGTAGGAGTAGATGTAGATGATGTTGACGTGGAGGGAGTTGGTGCCTCAGCTTCGATTGTTGTAGATGCATCTTGTGGTGATGGTGGTGGTTGTTGTGGTTGAGCGGGTGCAGCGGAACGTTGTTGTGATGCACTTGTCGAAGCTCCACCATAGTACTCATCATACATAAACTCGAAGAAATTATCCAGTTCTTGATTTGTCGGTTTATCAGTTGTAGTTGACTGAGCTCCTTGGGGTACGAGTCCTGAACTGATATGTCCAAAAGTCTTTACGTTAGGTGCGGGTCCTAATCCGGTATGATTAGAAGCCATTGGGTTAAGCGCGGGTTCTAGAGCGAGTCTCTCAGAAGCCATTTGGGAAATCTCATCAAATTTCACATTCATCGTCTCCATTACTCTTTTCGTCCTTCTATTATACACCCGGAATGCCCTTGAGTTATCTGAATAACCAATGAAGATTCCAATATCACCCTTAGCTTTCAGCTTCCCCAGATCCTCTCTGTCTTTAGTAGGATAGTACAAACCACCAAATACATGAAGATAAGAGATGTCGGGTTTTCTGTTGTTCACTAGCTCATATGGGGTTTTATTGAATCTTGGATGGATTAGGGATCGGTTTTGAGTAAAACAAGTAGTGTGAACAGCATCAGCCCATAAGAATAATGGTGCACTGGAATAGATCAGCATTGTGCGAGCAGCTTCCACAAGAGTTCTGTTTCTTCTTTCAACTACCCCATTCTGCTGTGGAGTTCTAACTGCTGATGTCTGGTGAGTAATTCCAGTTTCTTTAAAATATGTTCTTAACTCCTGATTCACAAATTTCGTGCCATTATCAGTTCTTACGATCCTTACTGGAGCTTGAAGTAGAACTTGAATTCGCTTCAGAAAGGTGATGATGATTCCTGGTGCTTCGTCTGTTGATCTCAAAAACCTTACCCATGTATATCTTGAATAATCATCGACAACTACAAGAATATACTTTTTCCCATTGATACTCTCAACTCTCATTGGGCCACATAAGTCCATATTCAACAAATGTAACTTATCGACCGAACTGGGTACGGTTTTGGGTTTATAAGTTGCCCGTTTGCTTTTGCCTTGCTCACAGGATGGACATAAGTGTTCTTTGGTGTATTTGAATTTAGGGAGACCGGTGACGATGTTGTCTTTGGCAAGATTTGAAATGGTGTCGAAGTTGAGATGGGATAAGCGTCTGTGCCACAACCAGGACTTAGTTTCGTCAGCTCTTGTCATGAGACAAATTGGTGATGAAGAGGCCATTTGGTTAATGTCGATAGCATATAGATTGGTTCCACGATTCCCGGCTAAGAGATCATCACCAACCAAGTTCCTAACAAAGCATGTATTCCTTCTAAATGCAACCTCTAAATCTGCATTACAAAATTGCTCGACTGAGAACAAATTATGTCCCAACCCTTCGACATAGTAAACCCGAGTGATTCGAAAATTCCCGAACTAAAGATCTCCATAACCCAGAATAGATGCTACATGATCATTTCCAAACCGAACTGTTCCCATGAACTTCCATACAAATTTGATCAGTAGCTTCAGATTCCCGGTCATGTGTTTGGAGCAACCCGATTCGACGATCCAAAGACAAATTTCAATGACCTGCAAAGCACAGATGGTTTTGTATATGGAAACCGTTTAACATTTGGTTCCAGGGGGTTAGAAGTAACAGGTGAATCACACTTAGAGATGGTTTCTATATGTTCTGTTGAAATAACAGTTAATGTGCCATTCTTAGGTGTAAACTTTCTACCCGTTGGTTTCCATGTGCAAAACTTAAGATGATTCCTAGGCAGCAGACTACTAGTGGTTTTCTTAGACTTTGCAATAAGTCTTTGAATGTATCTAGTCTTAGCACTAGTCCCTGAAGGAACATCTTTCTTAGCAGGCGTATCATTAACATACACAACATTAGAAACAATATCATCACATACATGTTGAGACAAAGAGTTCTTGTTCATTAAACAAACAGGTTCATTACATGCACTAGAAATATTGTCTTTAACATTACATTCAGATGACATAAGTTTCTTCTTGGAAAGCGATAAAATCCTAGGGTGTTCTTCTACTTCTTCCGTTTTATTCTTGTTTTCGCTCTTAGATGCAGTTGAGACTCTATTCCTTGTATTGCTCCTAGGCTTTGGTCTGCTGCTCTTAGAGGTACTTTCTACTCCTGTAGAAGGTAAGGCACACGCATTAGGATTAATCTTGTTGTCCTTTGAATCAGTGTTTGCTTTCCTAGTCTCTTTTGGATTTTCCTTAACAGTCTTGTCTATCACCCTATATGTTTTAGATGTAGAGGTAGATGCAATAGTGGTACTAATCCTATAAAGTCCAGGTGCTATCACATTTGGTGTTTCGACAACTACTTTCTCTTTTCCTTTTTCTTTGGGCAAGGGTGAAGGAGCACATTGTGAAATTGACATTTTTGGTTTTGCATTAATTTCTTCACCCTTTCCTTTTTGACATTCAAGCTGAGACTTCAAAAGATCAATTTGTTTTTGCATTTCTTTGTAAGAACGTTCATATGACAGTTTGTCAAACTTGCATTCTTCTTTTTTCCGATCCAGTTGTTTAAAATATGTGACATTTTCTTTTTCAAGCTTTGCAAATGCATTTTCATATTTTGAAACAATTTGGGAAGTCTCAGCTCGAATTCTTTCATCATCTTCAACAAAATATATTTGATAAATAATGGACATAATATCAGTCGAGAGAGCTTCTTCAGAGAGAGCGTCATTTTGTTTTTTTAAAACTTTGATTTTTTCAATGTTTTCATTGGCTTCCAGTACCAAGGATGTGTGGTCCTTGACAAATTCAGTTACTTCTTTTATAATTGCATTCTCAACATGGATCACTCTTGCATGTATTGCAGCTACAATGGGAGTAATTTCTGTTTCGAACATCTTTTGCTGTTCAGTTTGAAAACTTGAAAACCAATCGTTAACTTTAGCCTTTGATTTAGTTGCCACAACAGTTTGAAGCGTTTCAACTCGCCTTTTAAGATCAGCCAAACGTATTCTAGCTTCACTTGTGTTGCAAGTGTTGTTAGAATACATTTGTTCGATGTTAGAAAGATGTTTTGAAACAACTTTGAACTTTGAGACAGCCACTGGTTTTTTGAAAAACAAAGGTGACTCCTTTTTAACAAGATGAACACCAACAAGTTTGTTAGCTTCATTATAATCAATTAGTTTGATTTCTCTGTTCAATTGTTTCATTTTGTTTCAACTCTCTTTCGTAAGCTCAATCGTTTCATGCGTATCATAACTATTAGGTGGATCATGCACATCATTTATAATATTAGCATTATATAGCACATTCTGTTTTTGTTGAGCTTTCTTGAGATAACAAGGATTTTCACAACCGAGAGCCATTTTCTTTCTTGTGTGTAAAATCGGGTTTTTGTCGCTAATTATCATATTAATCGTTTGAGTTGAATGATCCGTTTTTACAAGCAATACTTCCAACTTTTTAATAGTTTCCTGTTTATCAAGGACTTCATCAAGAAGTTCATCTTCTCGTTTGGAAAACTTTTCATGCAACTCTTTCTTTTCTTTTTCAAGATCAGAACAAGTTGATTTTTGTTTAGAAAGTTGGTTGGTTAAATCAGAAATTTCCGCTTTTAAGGATTTAATTTGCATGTCCAGTTTAACATCAAGAGTGTCGTACTTGATTTTCAAATGTTTTTCCCTTGAGACAGAATCTCTGTAACCGTTTTCAAGTTCTGATAGACGTTT
The DNA here is from genome assembly GCA_021014915.2 of Artemisia tridentata subsp. tridentata. Taxonomy (NCBI): domain Eukaryota; kingdom Viridiplantae; phylum Streptophyta; class Magnoliopsida; order Asterales; family Asteraceae; genus Artemisia; species Artemisia tridentata. Next base: position 24,041,575 of record CP139505.1, read on the forward strand.
CTTGTTAAATTCAAAAGCTTTTTCATTTGTCTTGTATCTCTCAAGCTCAGTGGTCAATTTCTCATTAGTGGCCTTTACATCGCTATTGATCTTTTTGACCTTTTCAATTTCAATACTACAATTTTGCAATAACGAATCAAATAAAGCACGTGTATCCTCTTCATTTTCAGGATGCTGTGACACGAAGTCTCCTTTAGGATCCATGCCTGGAGTAGCCAAATTTGTATTGCTACAACTTGGGGAGTCCATATATGTATCATAAGTGAGATTATGAGTCGCAGGATGCTGTTCATTCTGAGGTGACATATCAAACATTTCATTATTGTGACATGTAGCATATGGTTGTACCTCAGATATCACATTGAGATCATAAGCAGGAGGTGCATCAGTGTCTGTGTCGTATTTGACCTCTTGAAGATTGGCCATGAAGATGCAATTGGCGTCGATGTCTTCCAGATCTTCTGTATCATCCATAAGTACCATGAAATCATGCTCCTCAGCATTCAACTGAAACCCTACCTTTTCCTTCTGAGCCAAGAGTACTGCTTTCTGAAGAAACTCAAGGTCTTTCTTCTTTGGCTTGGAGGGACAGTTCCTTGCCATGTGTCCAACTTCCTGACAATTAAAACACTTTCCCATGTATCCTTGATTCACATTCCCAGCATTCCCAGCAACTTGAGCAGCAACATTCCCATACTGATTTCCAACATTCCCAATATTCTGCCCCCTCTGATTTCCAGCAACTTGACCCAACTGATTCTGATTACCCATATACTGACCCCTCTGATTGCCTGCATACTGCCCTTGATTACCCATCTGAAACCTTGTAGCATATCCTTGCTGATTCCCATAGACTCCAACCATTTGTCCTTGATGACCCATATTAAAACTCGGCTGTGCAATCTGCCTGTTGCGAGTGTTTGATGAAATCCTTTGGTTGTTGTTGGTAGGTGTGGAATAGCGTCCTTGGACAACTCTTGATAGAAGGGTGAATGCTTGAGACAAAGCAGATATGTCATCATTAGGATGGTATTCTGGTGCTGTGTATTGTGGTTGTGGAATGACTTGTTGTTCTTGAGGATAGAATTGTTGTTGTGGGAAGATAGCAGTTTGAGGAGTGTATTCATGTGGCATGTAGTTCTGAGTGGGAGTTGATGATGATGGTAGTGTGTTCACTGTTGAAGGTGATGGTGACTGAGCAATCAATGCTAACGGATCATGTTGTTTGGCAAGCTTATCTTTCCTAACCTCATCTGCCACTTTTTGGTTTTGTTTCAAGAAATCATACAGTTGATCATAGTTCACTTCATGAAGATTCTTTGTTTGATTAACAATTGTAACATATCGTCCCCATTCCTCTGGAAGGTTGTTAAGAAACTTGATGTTCTGGACAATCTGTTTTGGTGTTAAGTTGTTCCTGATGAGCTCATTCATGATAGTGCAAAACCTTGTGTAGTAGATTTCAATTGGTTCAGCTGGAGTGGATGAAAACTTTTCCCATTCAGTTAGAAGCTTGTTTTCAATGTCTTGTTGACCAATTTCAGTTCCATGACATAGCCTCCTAACTCGTTCCCACATATCATAAGCAGTTTCACAGCTGTCAACAGCGCAAAAGATCTCTTGTGGTAAACCAAGTTGAATTAGGTGCATGGCTAAGTCATCTGCTTCAATCTGTTTCCAATCCTCTGCTGTGTACTCTTCTTCTTTCTGAGCACGAAAGGATGGTGGAAGGGGAGGGTTTTGAGTTGGATCACCAGCTTCCTGAATCTGACGAGGCTTGAAAGGACCATTCTTGATGGAGTTAAGTAAGAGTTTGCCTTGTCCATTAGGTTTTGTTTTCAAGTAACGAAGCATACGGCTTGTCCATGGAAGGTAACTACCTTTCTCTAGCATGGGAGGACGGTTTTCTGCACCAGCTGCATGGATGTCTTGTTGAGTAGTCATTGTTGATGTTGTTGTATGATAAGGTTGATTGATTCAGGATCGTTGCAAAGAAATAGGTGTTGTGATTGTTGAAAGTTAAACTTTGATGTTGTAGAGAAGCCTTAGTTGTTGTTGATGATCGTTGAAGTTACAATTTAGATAAACAAAACAAATTAAATAAAGTTAGTAAATTTGACTGGACTATAATTTAGACAAAAAAACAAAAGTTTACAATTTCGACAAAAGTTATGTAAATTATAATTTAGATAAAATTTGAATTTCTATAGAAATTTCAATTTGACCAAAATTTATACAAATTATGGTAAAATTTCAATTTAGATAGAAATATCCAATTTATATATAAATTGATAATTTATATAAAATGATCTAACACTCTTATACAAGAGAGTAGATATCCGATTATCGAAGTATTTTCTACACTTATACAAGCGCAAAAATACCGTGTTCCCTTTTGATGTTGAAGAAATCACGATCGAAGCAAATTTATAAAAGTTATTTAAGTTTAACAATGTTTATGTAAAGTGCAAGGGTCAAATCTGCCAAATCTGGAAGTTCACAAGATCTGCTGCAAAGTCGAGGGGCTGAGTCTGCCAATTATTGAAAGTTCCTTATTATCCGAGAAGTAATCGCGATAATCCTTTGTTGTCCGAGATCCAATTAGCGATAAAGATATCGGATGAACTTGAACTTGAATTGCGATAATCAGCCAAGGACCAATTGCGATATTTTTGTCGGTTTTTGATTTGCGATAACTATCCCAAGCAGATTTGCGATAAACTGGTTGTGCTGAATTGCGATAAGAGCTTAGATTCAATTGCGATGAAGACAGCTTGTTGATTTGCGATACAAAGCCAAGTCCCAAATGCGATAAACCCTAACTTATCGCAAGTTGAAATCCGACAAACCCTTACTTGTTGCTATTGGAATCAACTTTCTTATACAAGAAAGTGGATTATCAAGGACGATGTGGGACCCTTTTTATCAGATTTCTTGTACAAGAAATGATAAAAAGCAACGTTAAACTCACAAGAAAGTGGATTATCAAGTTGAAATCCGACAAACCCTTATAAATCCACGTTAAACTCACAAAAATCACATCTTTTGCCCCCTTAAACACACGATCAACACAAAAAGCTACACCCTTTTTATCCAATATGCACAAAAACAACAAAAAGCTTCAACCTTTTCGCATAAAACTTACGATCTGATGTGTTAACAACTAAAAGTCACAACTTTTTTTTTTTTTTTTTGGTTAAAATACCCACGTAAATCACAAAACAAACACAACTAATACCTAAATCTATGTTTGGCGATTGATACCACTTGAAAATACTAAACTAATCAAACCTTACCTTCAAACTAAAGCTATACTAAACCGTGACACTCACAAAAGATATAAAGATGAGATGAAAAGAGATGCGTGTGAATCAAATGTTAACCGAATGTTATATAAGCCTTAAGAGAACAAACAAACAAACAAAACACACACACACACTCTCTCACCTTTACAAGACTAAGAGGCACACCAAAATGGGTGGAGAGTGTGTGTATTTATAGTTGAAGGGAAGGCCTTTGTTGCCATAAAAGGCCTTGGGTGGGCTTGTGTTGGACTTGGGCTTTTATTACATTTCTTGAACTTTACTTATCTTAGTCTAACACAAGCCTTACATGGTTTAACTAATACTACACGACACACTTAAATAATCAATTACAAATGACCATCACTTTTTATAAAAATAAAAGCTAACAGACTGCAGTTGAACCGAGATGCAATAGATTTTAATTTGCCGCCTATAAGACTAAGTTAGGTTAATTGTAGTCTGAGTCATATGCGAAAGTGACTTTGTATGACTGATTGTTTGTCTGATGCACTAGCAGTTTAACTGAGATGCGGTAGGTTTTAATTTGCCGCGTATGAGGCTTAATTAGGTTAAATGTAGTGTGAGTAATGTGCGAAAGTAATTTTGTATGTTTTTTTATCTGGTTATGCATATGAGGTGTATAAAACACTTTTTTAGTATGTGTATACCATAGTGATGCACTAGGTGTATATCATAGTGATGCAGTAGGTTTATAACACGGTGATGAAGTAGGTTTCATTTAGTATTACTCAACTTTTGTTATGATTTGTTTGATATAACATGTTGATGCAGTGGATTTAAAACAATGATGCAGTAGGTTTCAATAATTTATGCATAGTAGTTATGTAAGGTTTCATTAGGTTTTCATAATGGTTGATCTAAAACACTGATGCAGTAGGTGTAAAACACTGATTCAGTAACTATATCTATTCTTTTTTAAAGTAACTTAATTTAGATGCGTTAAACATACATATGTTCAAGTTTTTCGTGTCAAGGATCATGTTGGTTTTTATATTTGTGATGATAGTGGAAATAGATATTGGTGACAAACCTTTGGAAGGTTGTAAGTTTCTTTCTATTGACATAAAGAGTGATGTAGTACAGTGATGGGACTTTGGTTCAGATACTCGTCTTTTTAGTCTGGTAACTTTTTCATTGGCTTGGTCTAATTATGGATGACACATAAATTTTGACACGGCCCGAAACTGGCACAAAAATACTTGAGCTACCGTCTTGGGCCTTATGCGGCCCGAGTTCCCACTTTAGTCTAGTTAGTCTTTAGTTTGTGTTAACAGGTGAATGGTTTGGTCGAGTTAATAGTTGGTTAACACAAATGGGTACACAATTGTGACAACTCCTGAAACTATGGTTGATATTAACTATAATGCAGTAAATAAGAAACTATGATGCACTTAAAGATTGATATTAACATAAATAGTGATGCAGTAGAAAAATAACTGTGATGCAGTAGTTTTTTTAATCTTTTTGTAAAGAGTGTACTGAATCAACATATAAAGAGTTAACTGCATCATAATGTTTGTTTACTGTGATGCAGTAAATAAGTATGTGTGATACAGCTAATATCATCATGTATATTTAACACATTTTTATTATTATACAGCTAGTTTGATATTGACACACACCATGGTAAAATTATGTTGTGATTATGTTATATTATTGATTCAGCTAGTTTATCACTATCAGAATAGTCTTCAAAGTCGTTTAATAGATGTTTCTTTATTTACATCTATTATATAAAAATTTAGGATCATGTTGGTTTTTATCTTTTATATGCATTTATGTTTTTGAGGGGTTTTTTTTATGCCAGCTGTTGGAGAGTTTCCAGAAGTCTTTCCCGAAAATGGAATTCCCTCCGTTGCCCGAAAGGGGCGATTTTGACCTCAAGGAGGTTTTGAAGTCCACGTATTTCTTCAATTAAGACTAACCATATTTTTCAAGGCTGCCAATTCGTTGTTATGACGGGCTTTGTGGTTGCTGATTGAGTGCAACAAAGTTCACTATATCACTCCCTTTTGGAGGCTCGGCCTGAACAAGATCAATGAGCACATCTATAAATTATGTGATATCCTGCGCGTTTTATAGCATAAAACTTGGTTCACTCAAAGCCTGATTAAATGAAGCTACTACTCGAGGCTATGGTCACAGCACACTGAATTCTCGTGAAGATCAAGGGCAGCTGATGAGTGGTTTGAAGTCTGGCTCGTTTTTGTCTGTTAGATGTAAACTAATTCTTACACAATTTTTAATTACTTGGACTCTAGTTTTTGCTATTTTTTGGTGTTAGTCCCGTTGTTGTTCATCGAGTGGTATGAGCTAATAAGAGGATAGGAAATTATAGAGTTCCAAGGGTATGTCCTTGAAGAACAATACTGTTATATTGATCTTTTCTACTGTAAGAGCTAACTTTTTCAAGTATATGAAGATGAGTATTTATACTGTTTTTGTATTATGAAGAAATGCACAAATATGTATGTTTCAGCAAGTTAATGATTTACTGCTGGAATAGAAGTTATTTGTCCACTCGAGTTTACAAACATTTCAAGATAACGGATTTTGCAGTTGTAGTGCAAACCATAAAATAAAATGTGCCGATATCATGGAATAGCGCTCTATTTGCTGAGCCGATGTCCTTAGGATATTGTCAAGTAAGTGAATGTATAGTTAACCTTACTTATATGGTTGGAACTTGTATAGGAAAACATGAAACTGCTAGTCATATTGCTCAGAACTGGTCATAAGCCAATATTTCTTATAAAATTCCATTATGCAAAAACAACATCATACATCTATATTACAAATTTTGAGTTCAAATGAGGCTCTTTACACTTGACAAAAAACCATACAACACATAATCATTTTATACAAAATTTGGCTCCATCTTCAACATAAAACCCAGATTGGGTCATCTCAAATCAATCAGCAGGAGATGATTTCGTTGAACACAAACCCGATTGGTTGCAAAAAATCAAGCAGTAGGGGACGGCTTTTTCTTGAACAAGGCATATGCATCATATATATGGCTATCACATTTGCAAAGACAACCAAACCAATCATCAAAACAGCCAACATCTTATCTCTTCTCGTAGCTATTCCATGAACATCTCTAAAAACACACAAAACACATCAATTAATAAACCAGCTCTCAATAACACCGAACATACATCTATATAGACAAAAAGCTATCATTACGTACTTTATAGCAATTGAAGCGGGGAAAATAAACCCAATGCAAACAGCAGTAGTTGCTCCTGTAAACTGGAAAGCATCCCAAAAACTTGGTATGAAATTAGCATCCAAGTATATAACCAAAAGTAAACCTGCACTAATGATAGCAAACCGCTTGTTGTCTGATTCCAAAGGTATCTGAGATGATCCAAAGAAAAGCCCATCCGCTTCTTGTCTGATTTAACCAATACGTTTAGGGTAAGCATGATTTGAATAGTCTCTTCATATTGTTTCTCAGTAATGAGTAATGCTTATATGACTTTATTTACTGCATGTTCTTAAAATTTCATTATAGAAACATGTTAGGTTTTATGGATTAAAATTAATATGTTTATGTCCGGTTTCGAACCCGAGACTCGGGATTGCACACAATAACGTGAGAGTTCCAATGGATGAATAAATTAAATATGTTTATGTATTTTATTTATTCATTTCACGAACAAAACACTTAACGACAGTTAGGACTTAACGGAGTTAGAGATAACGACCGTTAAAGGACTAAATGTGAAAAGAAGGATCTAGAAACCCATATATGGGTTGGATCGGCTGGAATCAACCTTGGGCTTGGGTTGGCCGGATTTTGATAGAGTAGGGAGCAAGTTTGGAGGGTTAGGGTTTGCCTATATAAACCATTCACTTTGTTTTGGTTTTCTCCTAATCAAGAATCCCTAATTTGCCAAACTTCTTCCTCTCTTCTTCTCCTCTAGCTTATACGATCGGTCCATTTTTTAAGTTCACTAGAACTTGGCCGAGTCCTAATAAGCTTTAAAGTGTTTGGTTGTTAGTGATATTGAACCTAGCTTATCCCATTGGAACGCTAGATTACGTGTGTACAAGAACGAGTGACTAGTTTATTTTAACTAGTGTTTTTCCCTTAACTTGGATCGACATATATAAACCTTCTCTAGGGTTTATACTTGTTCTTGGAAGCTTGCATAAGGTACGTGTCTATTTAAGTTTAATTAATTACTTGTTCTTGTAGATCTATCCGCTGCGTGTTCTTGATGATTGTATGTGTTTATGGTTTTATATAGTTCACATATTCCAACAGTGGCATCATGAGCCTCGTTTAGAACTTGTAATTAATTACTTAAACCTAAAAATTGGATCTTGTAGAGATTACATGCAATATTAATTTTAGGGTTTGTTTATTTTTTTTTAAGAAACCCTAATATGGTTCGATCCATATTAATTAAAAATTAGGGTTTTAGTTTTTAATTAAAACTTGAGAAACCCTAGGATTGCATGAAAATTTTTAGGGATTAATTAGTGAGTACCGTATGTGATGTTACTAATTAATTAGATACGTACATGAGATATTGACATGATAATATGGAATGCATGATTATGTGATCAATATGGTATCCTTGACAAATCTTGCATATTTGTCATGGTATGATTTGTATGTTTTGTATTGAATTATTTGCTACATGTTTTAAATAAATCTTAAATTGGGGAAGACCTCAATATATATTAATTAAAAAGTTATGTGCAATGTGGTATCTAACTAACCAAAACTTACGCGGCCAAGTTATTTGGTGTCTGTGGACCATTGGGCACAATGAGCTCGAAAACCAATGGGAGTTTTGTTAGTTACATACATTTAAAATTTCACATAGAATTAATATTAGGATTTATTATAGAATTAATATTAGGATTTATTGAAAAAGGTTTGCATGTGGCTATATGATATCGTGGATGATCATATATTTGTTATTATGTGTTTATTTATTTTTGTAATTACTTGATCTTTTGTGTTTATATATTATGATGGATTGCAACACACAAGAGGGTAATTTTCATAATAAAAATAAATAAGACTAATAACTATGAAACCTTTGTAGTAATTTTATTTATTGCCAAGTCTTATGTGCCGACAGTGGTTCGCTTCGCACGGTAATTTGCTCCCAGGCGAGACTAGCAATTAATAAATTATTACATAAAATTGTTTAAGCAAGAAAATCATATTTTTTTAGTTGATTGATTGCAACTGTACAAAAGTGGTCGAAGCGGCGGACCTATTATTGACAAACTATAAAGTGGGTTTAAGGTTGGCTCACATTAAATTGTGACCTTAAAGGGGCACGGTTTTAACCAGCTTCGGCGGCTGTCGTCCCTTCGCTCACCTGTGCGTCAATAATAGACTTACCAAGTACACCATGAAAAAGTACGAAGCATCTTAAGGCAATGTTGTAATTTGCTCAACGCCTCAATTAAAAAATTTGATGATTTGAGCTACGAATAAGTAAACGGTTTTGTTTTTGCAAACATATATGATACAAAGATGAATGCATGACATCTTTGTACATATTTTTTGATTTTACACATCAAAATTTTATTACCCTTCAAATTTAAGTTATATGCTACCCAACTACAAAAAGAAACACCTAAGGTTTCATCCTACATCACTAGCAGCCAAAGCTGAATGTTGATGTTCAAAGGATGGTCATCTAAGGGTAAATTGAGTACTTTATTGCTAGCAGCCAAAGCTGAATGCAATAAACCGACGTCAATTTACTGTTTCTTAAGTTGGTTAACTTAATTGGGCACTTTCATTACTAGCAGCCAAAGCTGATGTAATGGAACGGCGCCAAAGCATAAAGATTTGGGGATGAAACATGCTTACATTTTGCAACTGATGTTGGCAATATAATGTAAGTCCCAAGATTTCTAGGAATTGCAATTTGACATTGGCAATTGGGTGATCCTGTACCTTGTTGAGCACTTTCATTGCTAGCAGCCAAAGCTGATGTAATGAAACGGCGTCAATTAGGATCCTAGTTTTCAGTGAAAATTAAATGGTTTTTAACCAATGGGTGTTTAATTTTCATGAAATGTTTAATTATCGAAAGTACTAACTTTTGAACTTTTTTCTGTAGAAATGGCCCAACCCGGAAACTCGTCAAACTTAACCTCCTGTTTCAAGATGATGCTTGAAAAAGAGAAATTGACTGGGACTAAGAATTTTAACGATTGGTATCGCAATCTAAGGCTTGTTCTTAGGATTGCCAAACGTTCTGAATGTCTTACTGAGGACCTTCCGGTTGCTCCTCCTGCTAACTCGCCTAATGAAATACTTAGGGAGTTCAATGAAGCCTATGACAAGTACAATGATGCGGCTTGTCTCATGCTATCAGGAATCGACACTCAACTGGTAAAACAGTTTGAGAAATATGGCCCGAAAAACATGATCGATGAACTGACATGAATGTTTCAGAAATCTCCTATGGCTGAATTGTATGATGTACTTGACAACTTGGGCAAGTGCAAGCAGAACGCAACAACACCCGTAAGTGATCATGTGCTTGAAATGAAAGGTTATCTTGACCAACTAGATGCACTTAATTGCGGGTATGTGGAAGACGTTAAAGTTGGCCTCATCAACAAATCCCTCAATGAGGAATTATATGGTGACTTTGTGCGCAACTTTAACATGCATTGCAAGGGGAAGACTTTTTCTGAATTGCATGCAATGCTCATTGAGCATGAGAAGGGACTCAATAAGAAAGCTCCTACACCTGCTGTTATGGCAATAAGAGGTGGTAGAGTAGCTAAGCCCGGTAAACCGAAGCATGTGAACAAGAAAGGAAAGGGCAACGCTGACAAGGGCAAGCAGATTGTGACCTATCAGCAAAAGCCAAAGAAGCAGAATCCTCCTCCCAAGAAGGATCATCCTAAAAAGGATACGGCTGCTTGTCACCACTGCAATACTCCTGGACATTGGAAGAGGGACTGTCCACTGCTACTTGAGGAGTGTCGCAAGAATAAGAATGCCAAGGCTGGGCAGGGCGCCAGCACTTCAGGTATTTTTATGGTTGAATTGTTTTCTTTTCCTCGTAAGCAAAATGCTTGGATATATGATACAGGATGTGGTACTCACATTTGTAATACATCGCAGGGGCTTAGAGGAGCGAAGAAGCTGAACTATGGGGAATGCTACTTGTACGTGGGAAATGGAATACGTGCATCAGTAGAAGCCATAGGGACTTTTGAGCTAGTTTTACCTTCTGGTTTAATATTAGTTTTGAACAATTGTCATTACGCACCTTCTATTGTTAGAGGTGTCGTTTCAGTTTCTTTGTTATTGGATTTGGGTTTTAAGCATACTTTTAATGATAATGGAATTTCTGTTTCTCTAAATTCTGTTTTTTACTTTAATGCTATTTCATTAAATGGTGTGTTTGAAATTGATATGGAAAACCATGTATCCAATAGAAATAATTCAATGTATAGCATTGGAAATAAGAAAGTCAAGTCTAACTTGGACTCGTCTTATTTATGGCACTGCCGTCTTGCCCACATAGGCAAGAATCGCATGGAAAAGCTGCAACACGATGGGCTTTTGAAAAATATCAATGATGATTCAGTTGATAAATGCGAATCTTGCATATCTGGGAAGATGACAAAGAAACCTTTCCATAGCAATATGGAGAAGGCTTCTTATCTACTTGGATTGATACACACGGATGTGTGTGGTCCACTTAGACATGTGTCTAAACGCGGCGCTGTCTACTTCTTGACCTTTACGGATGACTATAGTCGTTATGGTTATGTTTATTTACTTAAACATAAACATGAAGTCTTTGAGACATTCAAGGTCTTTAAAAATGAAGTAGAATTACAACTCGGAAAGAAGATTAAGGCACTTCGATCCGATCGTGGTGATGAGTACTTAAGCCAAGAGTTTAAGGATTATCTGGGTGAGTGTGGCATTGTGCAACAACTCACTTCTCCTTATACGCCACAGCAAAATGGTGTATCTGAAAGGAGAAATCGTACCTTGTTAGATATGGTACGATCCATGTTTAATCTTACAACTCTTCCCTTATCCTTTTGGGATTATGCTCTTGAAATAGCTGTTCACGTGTTGAATAGGATTCCAATTAAGAAGGTTGATAAGACTCCATATGAAGTATGGACTAGAAAAGCTCCCAACTTTTCTTACTTAAAGGTCTGGGGTTGTGAGGCGTTTGTTAAACGTGACTCACCTGACAAACTCCAACAAAGATCTGTTAAGTGTATCTTCGTAGGATACCCTAAGAAAATGAAGGGTTACTACTTTTACTTCCCACCTGAAAATAAGGTCATCGTGGCTAGGTACGGTGAATTTCTTGAGGAGAATCTAATATCTCAAGAAATCAGTGGGAGAGTATATGATCTTGAAAATGATCATGAAGATACGTCACCTTCTGAAGGCACTAACACACTTCTTGTGGAACCTGAAAGTTTAGGTCCTCCACCTGAAGTAGAAGTGGTACCCGTCCATAGATCTTCAAGATCTGCAAAGGCTCCTGACCGTCTATGTTTAAACATAGATGATGAGGAATCTACACTATTGGATCACATTGATGAGCCAACTAGTTATAAGGCTGCCATTAATAGTCCTGAAAAGGACAAATGGCAAGTAGCCATGGATGGGGAAATGCAATCCATGAAAGACAATAAAGTCTGGATTGAAGTAGACCTTCCACCCAATGCTAAGGTAGTTGGGTGTAAGTGGCTCTTCAAGAAAAAGACTGACATGGATGGCAACGTACACACCTACAAAGCTCGTTTGGTGGCTAAAGGCTTTACCCAAACATACGGTGTTGACTATGAGGAGACCTTTTCTCCTGTGGCCGACATTAGAGCTATTAGGATTCTTATAGCCATAGCTGCCTACTATGACTATGAGATTTGGCAAATGGATGTCAAAACCGCCTTTCTGAATGGTCGTCTAGATGAAGATATCTATATGGTGCAACCTGAGGGGTTTGTGAATCCACAATTTCCTAAGCGTGTATGAAAACTTCAAAGATCCATTTATGGATTGAAGCAAGCATCCAGGCAATGGAATAAGAAATTTGATGAGGAAATCAAGAAGTTTGGATTTACTCAAAATTTCGATGAGCCATGTGTATACCACAAAGTTAGTGGGAGTAACACTACTTTTCTTGTCCTATATGTCGATGACATATTAATCATGGGAAATCACATACCAAGCCTTAATGAAGTTAAGGATTATCTTGGTAATTGCTTTGCCATGAAGGATTTAGGAGAAGCAGCGTATATCCTTGGAATCAAGATCTATAGAGACAGATCTAAACGGTTAATCGGATTAAGCCAAAGTGCTTACATGGATAAAATATTGAAGAGATTCAATATACAAAATTCTAAGAAAGGATATTTGCCCATGCAAGTAGAACACGGCTTATGCAGCGAAATGTGTGCTTCTACACCTGAAGAGGTGGCATACATGAAGAAAGTTCCGTATGCTTCGGCAGTAGGATCTATCATGTATGCAGTTAGATGTACAAGGCCAGATGTGGCGTTCGCTCAAAATTTGACCAGTCGTTATCAGCAGAATCCAGGGAAAGATCACTGGCATGCTGTTAAGAACATTCTTAAGTATTTAAGGAATACTAAAGATATGTTTCTAGTTTTCAGGGGAAATCCAGACGCAGAACTGAATGTTACAGGTTTCTGCGATGCGTCCTTTCAGACTGATAAAGATGATACGAAGTCTCAGACGGGTTACGTTTTTGTCATAAATGGAGGAGCTGTGGACTGGAAGAGTAAGAAGCAGAGTACAACGGCCATGTCTGCTACAGAATCTAAGTACATTGCTGCATCGGAAGCAGCACAAGAAGCTGTTTGGATAAGGAAATTCATTAAGGATCTTGGAGTGATGCCTTCAATAGAATTACCTATAAATGTGTATTGCGACAACTCTGCTGCAATCACGTTCGCCAATGAACCTGGAGTTATGAAAGGCGCCAGACACTTTAAAAGAAAGTATCACTATGTTCGAGAAAAAGTCGATGATGGTGAAATAAAAGTACTCAAAGTTCACACAGATAACAATCTGGCTGATCCTTTCACGAAGGCATTACCTAAGGAGACGTTTAATCGTCATGCTCAGGGTATTGGTCTTCGTTTAGCACATAGTTTCATGTAAATCTGTTGGATTAGTATTTCGATAGGAACGTGTAAACAATTATTATTTTAATGAAATAAAGTGCGGATAACGTTTATTATCATTATTAATATTTGTGTCCTATATTTGCATGTTTAAATCCGTGAATAATTTATTTATTCTAAATAGTCCGTTGTCAATTAATAATATGGGAATATTATTGAACTAAGACAAATGTGAGGATTGGTAGAATGTACTGTGAGGTTAAGACACCAATGTCACATGATATTCAATATTGGATAAATTGAATATAGGACTTATCCCAACCACATGATTATACTTTATGGATCATAGTCATCAAGTATATCATGAATATTTATCCTCAGACTTAAGATGCCAGATAATTGCCGAGAATGTAGCTCATTTTCTGTGAGATAGTCTAACGCTATCCGTAAAAGGTAGTTATAAGGGCTATTTTCAGAAATGATGCGAAGTTCGAGGGTTATGCTCGCAGTCAATAAGGGATTTGTTCCTTCAACTTTGTGTTGAAGTTTAATACTGCTTGGCCACTCGTGTGATTAACAAGATGTTTGCGTGCGCACGCCCAAAGTCTATCTGGAAGACGTTCAGATGTTTTGGTAATCTTGTTCAATTATGTATAAACAAGAAACTACTGTTAATTGTGGAATGACAAAGATCCATATCCAAATTAACGCGGTATTAGTAACAAAAGGATAAGTATGATGATTAAATCATCACGTGGTTTTTCCAGGAAAACCATACTCGGATCGAGCTGGGGGCATTGGGATCTGTTAAGCTAGACTAGCCCATGTCATTAATATTATTAATAATAATCCAAGTGGGAGCTGTTAGGTTTTATGGATTAAAATTAATATGTTTATGTCCGGTTTCGAACCCGAGACTCGGGATTGCACACAATAACGTGAGAGTTCCAATGGATGAATAAATTAAATATGTTTATGTATTTTATTTATTCATTTCACGAACAAAACACTTAACGACAGTTAGGACTTAACGGAGTTAGAGATAACGACCGTTAAAGGACTAAATGTGAAAAGAAGGATCTAGAAACCCATATATGGGTTGGATCGGCTGGAATCAACCTTGGGCTTGGGTTGGCCGGATTTTGATAGAGTAGGGAGCAAGTTTGGAGGGTTAGGGTTTGCCTATATAAACCATTCACTTTGTTTTGGTTTTCTCCTAATCAAGAATCCCTAATTTGCCAAACTTCTTCCTCTCTTCTTCTCCTCTAGCTTATACGATCGGTCCATTTTTTAAGTTCACTAGAACTTGGCCGAGTCCTAATAAGCTTTAAAGTGTTTGGTTGTTAGTGATATTGAACCTAGATTATCTCATTGGAACGCTAGATTACGTGTGTACAAGAACGAGTGGCTAGTTTATTTTAACTAGTGTTTTTCCCTTAACTTGGATCGACATATATAAACCTTCTCTAGGGTTTATACTTGTTCTTGGAAGCTTGCATAAGGTACGTGTCTATTTAAGTTTAATTAATTACTTGTTCTTGTAGATCTATCCGCTGCGTGTTCTTGATGATTGTATGTGTTTATGGTTTTATATAGTTCACATATTCCAACAAAACATACATATGTTGCTCAGTTTATAACCCAACCATTTCCCCATTACGATAAGCTTCACATTATCTTTTGTAAGGACGTAGCTAAGCATCATCAAGTAGATAATCCTGAAGGTGGAGATGAAGGCGTAGTAGAAGAAATTGAAATAAACATGTTTTTGGAAGCTAAAGACTTGCACAATATTAATACGGACCTTATTAAAACTTGTTTGCCTTAATTATATTTGCTAAAATCATGTATTTATAAAAATGATGCATTTTATTTTAGAAACATTATTAATTAATGAATGGTTAAAAAAAACCCATAGGATTATTGTTAGCTAATCCTACTAAATCAATTGACAATAATAATTATCGCATCTCTCAAGTTTTATACTCTCACTTTCTCGATACTTATTAGCTTAAATGCTATAGTAAGTCCATCATACAACAATGATGATGAACTAATGGTCTACAACTTTGTTATTTAAAAAAAATGTAAATTGGAAAAAAAGACGTGGTTTGTTTAAATTGCAGACACAGTTTACAAAACTTTGAAAGTACATGTCTCAGTTTTGTGGGAAATCTTTGTTCATTTTCAAGATCGAAGGTCTGTTAATCTCAGGATCAAACGCACACAAACAACCTGCTGTTAACAGGTTACTAGAACGCAAGATTAAGAAAACAGTAAAACTGGAATTAAGAACACAACAATAACTGGAACATGCTTTCCAATTAACAAAGAAAATTCGCTCAAAACTTTGATGGTTTTCACACCCTACCACAGGCTTCGGTAGGTCTGTGTATTTATAGGGTTGATACATGCTTATCAATCCTACTCCTACTATGCTTTCCAATTAAGAAAACAGTAAAACTGGAATTAAGAACACAACAATAACTGGAATATGCTTTCCAATTAACAAAGAAAATTCACTCAAAACTTTGATGGTTTTCACACCCTACCACAGGCTTCGGTAGGTCTGTGTATTTATAGGGTTGATACATGCTTATCAATCCTACTCCTACTATAATTCAAATTCCACAATAATAATCCTAAACCGAATAGAACTATAGAATCCTAATTTGAGTACTACTATGCTACAGTAACCGACTGTGCTACAGTAACCGACCCAATGTTGGAGTCTGTTCAGCTGCTGCCCATGGGCTCGGGTCAGACAATTAGACCAACATTCACCCCCTAATTTCTGACTCGAGATAGGGAGGTCTTCGATTCCAAGTAGCTCTCTCATCTCCTTGAATTTAATCCTTGCAAGAGCTTTTGTCAGGATATCAGCACGCTGCAAATCACCTCTTACAAATTCAACTCGTACTTGGCCTCTTTCAACACACTCTCGGATAAAATGATAACGTGTGTTTATATGCTTGCTTCTCCCGTGAATAACTGGATTTTTCATATGTGCAATAGCCGATTTGTTATCAACAAATAAGACCACCACTCTCTCTTCTATTCCGGTTATTTCACCCAACAATCCACGTAACCATATCCCTTGACACGCGGCTGAAGTTGCAGCCATGAACTCGGCTTCACAAGACGATAGAGCCACCGTGTTTTGCTTTTGTGAGCACCAAGTGATAGGTGATTTTCCTAGATAAAATACGTGCCCAGATGTGCTTCGATCATCATCTTGATCCATAGCATAACTACTATCACTAAACCCCACCAACTCCTTGGTTTTCTCTTGGTTATATCGCACTCCAAAATTCAAACTACCTTGGATATAACGTAGTATTTGTTTTATAGCCGCCATATGTGATTCTTTTGGTTCTTGCATGTAACGACTAACCAAACCAACAGAATAAGATAAATCGGGTCGTGTGTGTAGTAAATATCTTAGACAACCAACTCGTCGTCTATACAATGTTGCATCAACTGGCTTTCCTTCCTTATCCAAACTTAACTTGACTCCAGGTTCTAATGGACATTAAGTAGAATTCGATTCATGCATTCCAGCATCTTTTAATATCTTCAATGCATAGCCCACTTGACTTACTGAGATACTCGAATCCTCTTGCTTTACTTCAATGCCAAGATAATAGCTCAATTTTCCCAAATCACTCATCTCGAACCTTTCTTGCATCTGTTTCTTGAATTCACCAATTTCGCCAAGCTTCGAACCGGTTACCAAGAGATCATCTACATAGACCGCAATAATCAAGATTGACTTGTTTGTTTTCTTCACGTACACCGCTTGTTCGTGTTGACATCGTTTGAACGACATTTGCTTAAGTACTCTATCAAGTTTTGTATTCCACGCCCTCGGGGCTTGTTTAAGTCCATAAAGCGCCTTTTCCAACTTGTAGATTTTCCTTTCTTCTCCTTTCTTCACGAACCCCTCCGGTTGTGTAACAAACACTTGCTCTTCTAGTTCTCCATGTAGAAAAGCTGACTTTACATCCAGATGATGTAATTCCCATGCTTCTTTTGCGGCCAATGAGATCAATAAATGCACCGTTTCAATCCGTGCTACGGGCGCAAATACCTCGTCATAGTCAATTCCTTCCTTTTGAACATAACCCATTGCTACTACACAGGCTTTAAATTTATTAATTGAACCATCCAGATTTCTCTTAATTTTGAACACCCACTTTAGTCCAATGGGTTTAACATTAACCGGGGGATCAACTAACTCCCATGTATCATTCTTCTTAATCGACTCAATCTCTTGCTTCATAGCAAACATCCACTCGCTTGAAACCTTTGCTTCTTGAAATGTTCTTGGTTCATCATCTTCTATTAAAAGCAGATTCTGATCTTCATTAACAGCTGAGGTTCTCGAACTGGACCCCAATATGAAGTCATTAAATCTGGTTGGCATAGTTGAAACCTCGAAGAACGCCTCAAAATTGATTGAGTTTCTGTCGCTTGAACTGGGTTAGGTTCATTCCCAGCCTCGATTGGGTTAGGCTGTTCGTTAATGACCAGATCTTCATCAGCATCATGCTGACTTTCAGCCTCTTGATTTTCAGCCTCTACTTCATCGGTCACACCTGGGTTCACAAATCCACAACCCGTATCAATAGAACCATGCCATTCTATGACAAACATACCTGGGTTTAGCTCGTGTGTTTCACTTCCAGCAACATACTTCCAGCCAAGCTCCTCATTAAACTCCGCATCACGACATACCACTACCTTCTTTAGTCTTGGATTGAACAATCGAAAACCTTTTGTTCCAGGCTCGTTTCCGATATAAATGAGTCGTGTTGACCTGTCGTCTAACTTGGGTAAATATGGCCTTGTTCCCGTTGCATACGCCACACATCCAAATACCCGCAAACCCTCCAAGTTAGGCTTTTTTCCTTTGAAAGCCTCGTAAGGTGTTTGATTCAATAGAGCTCGAGTTGAAACTCTATTTATCAAGAACGTGGCATGTCTCACTCCTTCAGCCCACATATAATTTGGTACGTCTCGTGCTTTCAAGATGCTTCTAGTCATTCCCATAAGAGTACGGTTTCGCCTCTCCACTACTCCATTCTGCTGCGGTGTGTAGGGAGTGGTTAAATGTCTTGTTATACCCTCGTTTTCACAGAAGTTGGTAAATTCTTTTGAAGTGAATTCACCTCCTCTATCGGTCCTTAGGGTTATAAGCTTCTTTCCCGCCTTCCTCTCGACTAGAGCTTTGAACTTCTTGAAGTATTCAAATGCCTCTCCTTTTTCCTTCAAGGCAAAAGTCCACATAAACCGTGAGAAGTCATCAATTAAAACGAATACGTACCTGTTTCCCGCTATGGATGGTGGAGAAATTGGTCCACATAGGTCGGCATGTATCAGTTGAAGAGAATGTGTTGCCCTAAATTTTGCTGCTTTAGGAAACGCCTTCTTGGTTTGTTTTCCTACCAAGCAAGATTCACACAACTTGTTCTCTTGATGAATTATTGGCAAATTTTCAACCATGCCCTTCCTTGCCATTAATTCCATCGTCTCGAAATTAATGTGACCCATCCTAGCATGCCATAACCAAGCATCATCTTCCATCTTCGCTTTAAGACACACCGGACTTCCAACTTGGAGCTTTATTTTGTACAGCCTATTGCTCGTTCTAGGAACCTTCATCAGAAGCTTGCCACCCGAGTCACGCATGGTGAGATGATTACCTCTCATATGAATGTCACATCCGCTTTCGGTAGCTTGCCCAAGACTAATAATGTTGCTTTTTAGCTCGGGTAGGTAGTATACTCCAGTGATTAAACGTTGCTCGCCCGTTTTCCCTTCAATGATTATCGAAACTTTCCCTTTTATCTCGATGTAGGAATTATCACCAAACTTCACTCTGCCGGAGATATTCTCATTCAACTCCGAAAAGTATTCTCGGATCCCCGTCATGTGATTACTTGCCCCATTATCTAAATACCAAGTGTCCTCCTCGTTTGGCTTAGTATTCAACTGGTTTGGGATAATCTTCTCTTCATTCAAGAATACGACTTCTTGAACGCTCTTCATCATAAAAAGTGTCGGGTCATCATCATCCTCCTTTTTCAGAAGGTTTGCTTCATGTTTTTGCTTCTGTTCATGGCGTTCAGGGCAGTTAGAAGCAAAGTGACCATATTCATCACATCTGAAGCATTGAATCTTTGAAAGGTCTCGGCCTTTGTTCTTCTTTTGGTCCGTATTGTTCCCGGTGTTGTTTTGGTTTCCTCGGTTGTGGTTATTGGCTTGACCACTACCACGAGATTTGTTTTGACCTTTTTCGTTGCCACCAGAGGAGTTCCTTCCTCGACCTTTCTCAGCCTTGTTCTTATCATATCTTTTGGCCCTTCCGAACATCAACTTGCCTTGATCTTCAGAGGTGGTGTCAACACCCATCATTCTACCTTCGAATGCTTTCAATCTTCCGATAGCTTCTTGAAAAGACATAGTATTCAAGTCAGCAAATTGTTCTATTGAGGCAACAATTGCAACAAACTTATCCGGTACGGATGCAAGTAGCTTCTTAACAAGTTTCTTGTCTTCATAAACTGTTCCCAAGCTATTTACTTCAGTTACAATTTTGCCCATCCTAGCCGCGAAGTCGTCAACTGATTCGTTTGGCTTCATCTTTAAGGCTTCAAATTCCGTCTCCAAGGTTTGCAACCTTGCTTCTCGTACACGATCAACACCCACGTACCTGGTCTTTAAAGCTCCCCAGATTTCTTTGGCTGTGTTGAATTGTGATACTTGAAAAACAAGTTCTTCTGGAATTGCCTGTCAGAGTAACGCCACTGCCATATGATCTTGCTTATCATCGACTGGTGTTCCCTCCTTTGGTTCTAGTGCATCGAGTATTCCATGGACTCGGAATACTGCTTTAACTCTTATTCCCCAGATGTTGTAATTCGTGGCTGTTAACATCGGACATTGAAGAGCTGCTTTTGAATTTGAGACAGCAGCAGGTGGTCGACTGGTTTGGCCTTCCACCATCCTTCTCGTACGCCTTCTGCTGTAAGTTATAGGTGTAAATTGTTCTCCTTCTAGCCAGTTAGTAAACCTTGTTCGAAAACCTGTGCTCTTGATACCAATTCAAGATCGAAGGTCTGTTAATCTCAGGATCAAACGCACACAAACAACCTGCTGTTAACAGGTTACTAGAACGCAAGATTAAGAAAATAGTAAAACTGGAATTAAGAACACAACAATAACTGGAATATGCTTTCCAATTAACAAAGAAAATTCGCTCAAAACTTTGATGGTTTTCACACCCTACCACAGGCTTTGGTAGGTCTGTGTATTTATAGGGTTGATACATGCTTATCAATCCTACTCCTACTATAATTCGAATTCCACAATAATAATCCTAAACCGACTAGAACTATAGAATCCTAATGAGTACTACTGTGCTACAGTAACCGACCCAATGTTGGAGTCTGTTCAGCTGCTGCCCATGGGCTCGGGTCATACAATTAGACCAACACATTTTACCGTCCTTGTATAAGTGAAATGACTCAAAATATCGTCATTTTGGAAAAATGTCGCATCTAGGGATTTCAGTCATTTCACTACTATCAAGAACGAAAAGTGAATCAAAATTTCTTTACACAACTACACTTGTATATCTTAAGTTATGGGACGTGCGTCTATGATTTGAAGAAATTACAAGACGAATGTTGCAATTTACTTGTATAAATTGAACTGTTATATTATGGGAGATGATATACGTACCATTAGAATTGATGTGCATATTACGAAATCACATTCGTAATGCATATGGTATAACATCAGATATGCTTGTTTGTGGTTTGCACATCACTTATACTTATTGTGACTAGCAGGATACCCGTGCATTGCGGCGGCTGGTATCCTATAATTAAACATTTCGACAAACAATGTTTTTTGATAATACATTTTTTGTGACAATAACTTCATTGAAGATGTTAATTTTAGGCTCTACTAACTCCAAACGATGATAAACTATATTTTGTGGAAAACTAGAAGGGCGGGTTGAATAGTTTTACGTCTTTTTAATTTTATTATGAAAACTTTAGATTACCTTTTAAAAACTTTTTATTCAAGTTTTAAGTGAAGAGTGATCCTTGAAAAATATTATTACTTATATGTATCCCCTTTTAAATTTGTTATAAAAGTTTAGCTTTTATGAATGGAATGTTTAATTGATCTTTATGTGAAATCTACTTCTAAATAATACTAACAATTATATGTGCCTATATGTATGTAAGTAATGACGATATAAATAAAGATATAAGTAAGGGATGGAAAGATCTAACCGAGACATGAGAGATTTATAGTGGTTCGGCTACAAGGACACCTTCCTTGCCCTACTCCACTCCCCGAGCACCTAGCTCGAGAGTTTTCTTCACAACTTCAATAAGCTCCCTTATGGCGGAGAAAACCTTACACGACTTTGGCTTACACGGGTTTAACGACACAAAGCTAAATGTCGAGTTCTAATCGTAGCTAGAACCAATCTCACAACTTCACAACACAACTTCTTCATGACTTATTCACAACGGCTTCACGACTTGAACTCTAGGACTTCACGACTAGGACTTCACGACTTCAACACGACCGCTTCACAACTTCTATGCCACGGCTTCACGACTTCAACGCAAGGACTTCATGACTAGGACTTTACAACTTCAACACGACCGCTTCACAACTTCTATGCTACGGCTTCACGACTTCAACACTAGGACTTCATGACTAGGACTTCACAACTTCAACACGACCGCTTCACAACTTCTATGCTACGGCTTCACGACTTCAACACTAGGACTTCACGACCTCTACCTTACGGCTTCGCGACTTCTATGCAACAACTTCACAACTTCTAAGCTGCGGCTTCACGACTTATACATGATGACTTCACAACTTCTAAGCTATGGCTTCACGACTTCTACATGACGACTTCACAACTTCTAAGCTATGGCTTCATGACTTCTATACCGCGACTTCACAACTTCTACACCATGGCTTTACAACTTCTTCATGACTTCTTTACACCACAACTACTTATACACCTTCTTCACTACTTACACACTATACATATCTAGTCACTTATGTTCACCCCTAATATACACACCTTATACACAAATGAATGATTTACAAATTTTACTAAACTAACAACTTAAGTAACAAGATGATACTAAGTTGTAATACTTCTAGTCTTGATTGATAGAAGTATTCTTCTCTTTGCACTTGGATGATTGAAGCTTGAATCACTTGGAAACAAAAGCTTAAGATTATATGATCAAAGGATTTTGGAAGATATAAGAAGAGAATTAGAACAGAAAGTTTGGGGTGCAAGAGGTGAGTAAAAATCCAGGGGAAGGCTGGTATTTATAGGCAGAAAACTAGACAGCTGGAAAGCTACTGGAGCGTGGCCGGCCCCCTTAAATAGGGGGGCGGTCCCCTTAAAATTAAGGGGGCCGCCTTGTATAATTAAGGGGGCCGCCCTCCCTAGCCGTTGCCCAGTTTTGTCTTTTTGTGGGGAAGGTTTTTCTGGAACATTTTTACTGATTTTGGTTGAAAATTTGAATTCATAAATTTATAAAGAATTAAACCTTTTTATTTATTACCAAAAATATTTTTCTAAAAGATATAAAATGTTTTGGACATTTTATAAAAAATCTAGTTATTAAGAAAATGTTCCTTTGATCATATAATGCATTAAGCATTAGTTCATTCATACCTTAAGTGATTTTAGTTGTAGAAGTGAATATTTACAACTAAATACTTGTTTATTTGATAAGTTTATGTTTAATGAGTTTACATTTTGTGATTATCAAAATATAGAGATATGAATAAGTATGAATAATGTTTTTAGGCATTACTTATGTCAACAATCTCCCCCTTTTTGATGATTACAAAACTAAAACTCATTAAATCCAAAAAGTTATTTTTGGACAAGTATTTAGTGAGTTTATATTCACTTCTCCCCCTTTTTGTAGAATCAAAAAGGTTATGCCGACAAGTTTTTGAGATAAAATTTTTCGGGACGAGAACTCCCCCTTGATGTGTGCTCCCCCTCGTTTGAGGGCACCAAGGAATCGATATATGGAATACTTGCAAGAAAAATATTAGAAGCACAAGCATATATATAGCAAAAATAAGCATGCATATAAAGACATTCATTAAAAATGTTGTGTATAAATACACAACCATCCAAGATTATATTCAATCCTACATTAGCTAGTAAGTAATGCAATCTACATAATCATTCTAGGAGTACATGATCTTCCATGGGGCTTGCACACAAAATGGTTTGAAAAATTATTTTTGATTAAGCATTGCATATGCTTAATTTGGTGAGAATGGAGGTGGTGGTGATGGAGTGGGTGAAAATTTTGGTGTCTTCTTGGGTTAAGTCAATGAAGAGTTGTTTTGGTGGTATGATGAGAATTTTGTGTTTCTTGGATGTCTTAGAGATGGATGATTTTGGTGATAGCATGGTGAATGAAAATGGGTGTTTGATGGAGGTGATGGTTGATTTAGGTAAGGTTTGGAGGTTTTGTGGTAAAATTCCAATACCAGTTCGTCCTTTAAGAGAAATGGTAGCTGGGGCTAGATAAAAGGGGTCGCAAGATGCAAAAGAAAACAGTAAATTTTACTGTCCAGATGGCCGGTCCCCTTAATTGTAGGCCGGCCCCCTTAAAATTAAGGGGACCGCCTAGGGAATTAAGGGGGCCGCCCATCTGGTGTTTTCCCAGGCGACCAAATTTGAAAAATTTCCAGAAAAGGGTCATTTTTAGGGTGTTTTTGCAGCAAGCTCCATTTGAATCATGTACATCAAGAATGATTAAATAGTGGCATAAACATGTTAAATACGCATGCATACATTTAAAACATATTATGGAATAAGCATGTTATTAATCATCAAGCATGTATATATATCATGATATCAAGTATACAAGCAATAAGCATAACAATCATATATTAAAGACAAGAAATAAAGCATTCATTAGTTGAAAATAATTATGTTAAAAACATAATTATTGATACAACACATATTTTGCTTATAGCATACAAAAAGTAGAAAATTTTAAATTGCCTAAGAGATCCATTTGACTTGCTTGAGACATGAAAAACTTGAATTATTTTGGATGGATGATGGTAAAGAGGGGGTAAAAATGTTGGATTAATGGGGTTGTAAGTTTGGGAGTATGGATGTTGGAGAGAGTGTTGATGGAGGAATTGGAGGTGGAGAGCTTGGACTTGACCATGTTGAATGAGGGTTTTGATGTTGTTCAAGTGGTGGTGTTGGATTAGATCTAGTGAGAAGATACTCAATCCAAGTGAGATGCTCATTTAAGGCGATGGTTTGATTTTGGAGAAAGATGCAACAAGGACAATTGTTGACATGTTTCTCAATTTGACTCAAGTGATGTGGTGATGATGGTAATGATGGTGAGATGGATGGTGATGGGTCTAAGTTGCTTTGAGCAAGGTGCAAAGCAAGGAGAGCATTAAGCTCATGGGCTTCCTTGAGTTCTTCAATGAACTTCAAGTGTTGAGTGGAAGGTGATGATAATGGAGAGTGGTTGTTATTTGGTGGAAGTGGTGGTGACACTCTTGGTGGTGGAGACATTTGTGAACTTGGGTAATTATGAGTGAATGAAGGTGGACATATGGATGATTGGTTATGTGTGTGAAAGGGTTCATTAGGATGAGGTTTAGGTGTTGGTTGAGTTTGAACAACATCATTTGTTGGGTTATGGCAAATGTCAAGCTTCCTCCTCCAAATGGGCCTCACTGAGATTTTAGCAACTCTTGAAGGCTTGGATCTTGGGTGGTTAGATGATGACATGTTTGGATGGATGATATGGATGAGCATTTATGATGGAGTTGGGTATTTATGGTGTAGTGATGATGTGATTGTGGAAGGTAAATTTTGGTGGGTGGTTTGTGACAAAATGTGTTTGTGAATTTTGGGAAGTATATGATAAAATGGGTTGGAAATTGAAAAAGAAATCAGTAATCCGTCACTCCAGATGGCCGGTCCCCTTAATTTTAAGGGGGCCGCCTGGGTATTTAAGGGGGCCGCCCATCTGCTGACTTCCAGATTACTGGAAATGGGTTTTTGGCATAAATTTGTAGAAAAGGTTGTGTTTTTGGGTTTAGTTTCAAGCAAGTCCAACTTCTTTCAAGGCAATTTAGGATTTAATAACTCATATATGCTAAGCATATTTATTTAAGCAACTTTATCTAACATGCAAACTACTCATTAAGCATATAACATGTATATACATATATTAGACAAGAAGATAATACATAGCACCAAGTAATTCATAGTATCATACTTAGGAAGATTAAAAGGCTAGTTAATTAATCCTAATGAATATCTATGTACTAGGGAATGTGGAGTTGTGATAGCATGGACTTCTAGACTTGTACCAAGTGAGGTCTTAGTGAATAAATTATGGCTATTTTCAAATTTAGTTCACTTATAAATGTCACATACATAAATATAGATGACAGATATGAGATCACCATGCATGATTTAAAGAAATGTTTTTGGCATTATTCAACAATGTTTGAAAGTAGGTTTTATGTGGATGTGAAAAATATATTAATGAAATAGTTTTGGCTTTATTTCAAAATGTTTTTATGAGGAAAGAAAACATATTTTTCCAATCTTTGGTTTTTGATAAACACGTAATTATGGACACAAGTTTGGAAGAAAGGTAGGATGGTGAAACATGTTTAATAGAAATGTGTCATAATCTTTTAAAAAATCATTTTTCCAAAATGTGAAGTTTTTGCAAATTTAAAAACAAGTCCCATTAATTATAGGTTTAAAAATAATGGTTTATAAAAGATCTCATGCTCAAGGGTATTGGTTAAGTCTATTGTCACATGCTACCTCTTTCTACATATCCTATGGCATTTAAGCATGTATTATGACTAAATACAAAAATACATCATATCAGAGTAGTTAGAGAAAAACAAAAGCTATTATAATGACAATGCATTCAACAACTAAACAAATAATTACGAAGGCATGCAGTCAAATCACATAGGAGCAAGTAAACATCTAGAAATTTTATATATGCAAGATGACATAAATCTAAGAATGAAAAGCTCTAGTGAAAAGCAAAGTTCATAACAGTAAACTATCGTTAGGTATATTTAGGAAGAATAATGTATTCAAGTTGGAGAATGAGTATGAGACTATTACTAGTGGTGCTCAATTCAGGCTAAACACGACCGTTTTTACGGGTTACACACACCCAACTTCTCACATAGAAGCAATTCAACCGTTAGGTCAAATTGAGTTTCTAGTCAATAGATTCTCCAGTTGTCATTCTCTTTTTAGAAGAAATTAAGTTCCTAAATTTACCTATCGAAGAGTACCAAATATGAAGATTGCTTGGTTTACTAATACTTAGGGGGGCTAACTAAAGGGTTTCTAGTTCATTAAGCCACAGAACGAATATAACTAAAGTGTAAAGGCAAAGCAACCTATCAGACTAAGCGTATCCTAAGACATTAATAAGATTATATGCATGAAGTAATTACTTATGAAATTTAAAAAGAGAACTTACCTCACGTCCTAGCTTTTCTTCGTAATGTCTCAGATGATGATCGACGTGTGAATGATAGGTGAGTCTTCAAGATAACCAAGGTGTGAAAGTATATCATGGCAAGCTTCTAACACCTTATTTAAACCGAAGTGGCTTGACCCGAACATGTCTTGTACTGGACTCATTTGATATCTTAGCCTTGATGCATATAACGTCTTATGTAGAATCTTCCACATTTAGACGAGATGGCAAGAGAATCCATAAATATTCCACTACGTCACTAGCTATTTCGGATGATGATCTTCTCCTTCGTCTGTGTCACTCCATGATTTTGGATTGAGTTCACTTTGGAGTTGATTCATGTAGTCTTCGTCGTTAATACCTTCATTAACAACATTTGAACTAGTAGCACATGTATCTATTTTATCTAAATGTTTATCTATTAAATTTTCTAAGATAACTAATTCAAGTACAAGATCAAAATC
The DNA here is from genome assembly GCA_021014915.2 of Artemisia tridentata subsp. tridentata. Taxonomy (NCBI): domain Eukaryota; kingdom Viridiplantae; phylum Streptophyta; class Magnoliopsida; order Asterales; family Asteraceae; genus Artemisia; species Artemisia tridentata. Next base: position 24,069,076 of record CP139505.1, read on the forward strand.
CTCATCTTTGGCTTGACATTTTTCTTGATGAAAGTTTAAGAAATTTTTCCAAATATCATTTGCCGTTTTACAGAAGGATATTCTTTCATATTCAACTTTCGGCAAGGTTTTATAAATAATTATTTTAGCTTTATTATTTATGTCATTCTTTGTTTTCAAATAATCAATTTGACTTTCAAAATCATTTTTTGTTTGTCTTTCAAAATCCGTTTTTGTTTGATTTTCAAAATTCGTTTTTGTTTGACTTTCAAAATCACCAATCGAAATGACATGTCAAAGATCTAGATCAATCGATTTCACATAAGTTTCAAATTTATTTTTCCATTCAAGAAAAGTATAGTTTTCAAAAAGCGGTGGTTTTTAAATAGATTCCCCTTCTAAATATCTTTCGGATTCCATAGATCGATTCAAGTTTTAAAATACAGTATATTTTAAAAATCTTGATTGACGTGGCTCCTGATACCAATTGTGGAAAACTAGAAGGGGGGGGGTTGAATAGTTTTGCGTCTTTTTAATTTTATTATGAAAACTTTAGATTACCTTTTAAAAACTTTTTATTCAAGTTTTAAGTGAAGAATGATCCTTGAAAAATATTATTACTTATATGTATCCCCTTTTAAATTTGTTATAAAAGTTTAGCTTTTATGAATGGAATGTTAAATTGATCTTTATGTGAAATCTACTTCTAAATAATACTAACAATTATATGTGCCTATATGTATGTAAGTAATGACGATATAAATAAAGATATAAGTAAGGGATGGAAAGATCTAACCGAGACACGAGAGATTTATAGTGGTTCGGCTACAAGGACACCTTCCTTGCCCTACTCCACTCCCCGAGCACCTAGCTCGAGAGTTTTCTTCACAACTTCAATAAGCTCCCTTATGGCGGAGAAAACCTTACACAACTTTGGCTTACACGGGTTTAACGACACAAAGCTAAATGTCGAGTTCTAATCGTAGCTAGAACCAATCTCACAACTTCTTCACGACTTATTCACAACGGCTTCACGACTTGAACTCTAGGACTTCACGACTTCAACACGACCGCTTCACAACTTCTATGCTACGGCTTCACGACTTCAACACAAGGACTTCACGACTAGGACTTCACAACTTCAACACGACCGCTTCACAACTTCTATGCTACGGCTTCACGACTTCAACACTAGGACTTCATGACTAGGACTTCACAACTTCAACACGACCGCTTCACAACTTCTATGCTACGGCTTCACGACTTCAACACTAGGACTTCACGACCTCTACCTTACGGCTTCGCGACTTCTATGCAACAACTTCACAACTTCTAAGCTGCGGCTTCACGACTTCTACATGATGACTTCACAACTTCTAAGTTAGGCTTCACGACTTCTACATGACGACTTCACAACTTCTAAGCTATGGCTTCATGACTTCTATACCGCGACTTCACAACTTCTACACCATAGCTTTACAACTTCTACATGACTTCTTTACACCACAACTACTTATACACCTTCTTCACTACTTACACACTATACATATCTAGTCACTTATGTTCACCCCTAATATACACACCTTATACACAAATGAATGATTTACAAATTTTACTAAACTAACAACTTAAGTAACAAGATGATACTAAGTTGTAATACTTCTAGTCTTGATTGATAGAAGTATTCTTCTCTTTGCACTTGGATGATTGAAGCTTGAATCACTTGGAAACAAAAGCTTAAGATTATATGATCAAAGGATTTTGGAAGATATAAGAAGAGAATTAGAACAGAAAGTTTGGGGTGCAAGAGGTGAGTAAAAATCCAGGGGAAGGCTGGTATTTATAGGCAGAAAACTAGACAGCTGGAAAGCTACTGGAGCGTGGCCGGCGCCCTTAAATAGGGGGCGGTCCCCTTAAAATTAAGGGGTCCGCCTTGTATAATTAAGGGGGCCGCCCTCCCTAGCCGTTGCCCAGTTTTGTCTTTTTGTGGGGAAGGTTTTTCTGAAACATTTTTACTGATTTTGGTTGAAAATTTGTATTAATAAATTTATAATGAATTAAACCTTTTTATTTATTACCAAAAATGTTTTTCTAAAAGATATAAAATGTTTTTGACATTTTATAAAAAATCTAGTTATTAAGAAAATGTTCCTTTGATCATATAATGCATTAAGCATTAGTTCATTCATACCTTAAGTGATTTTAGTTGTAGAAGTGAATATTTACAACTAAATACTTGTTTATTTGATAAGTTTATGTTTAATGAGTTTACATTTTGTGATTATCAAAATATAGAGATATGAATAAGTATGAATAATGTTTTTAGGCATTACTTATGTCAACAAATTTATTCTAATAGCTTGTTTGATATGTATCACGTGGTTTATTGATTGTATTTTTGCATTGAGGAGGTGTTTTAATAATTATATTAATTGAAACTGTTAAATATATTTTGATGCATTAGCTATTTGTAAAACATGCATATATAGTTGTATTGCTTAATATTTAAGTTTGTACGAGTACTTCCAACCCTAACACATAGTTAAACTTTAGCACACTGCCACGTCAGCTTTAAACTTTTCACATTTAACTAAAAAAAAACACTCCCAACCATAACTCACCTTTAAATCAAATATTTTTTTTACACAAACTACCCTTGAAAGGGGCGAAAGTGATTTTTTTTTATTATTTTTTTTCACAAAGTACCATTAACGCAGAGTTTATATAATTGAGTGATATTTATAAAATGGTATATAATATTATGAAGTTGTGCAACACCACATTAACATTAATGCTAGTAAGGATTGGAAAGATATTAAGTAAAGAGAATTGAAGTTTATATAATTGAGTGATATTTATAAAATGGTATATAATATATGTTTTATCCCTAAACTTTGAGTTGGTTTAATCACTTCAATATATATATATATATGTTTTTTTTGAAAATGTTTAAGTCTTTAACTTTGTCTATCCCTAACTCAAACCAATTTAGTTTCATGCCGGTTTTGAGCCTTGTTTTGTATCATGTCTAGAATTGCCACCCATACCATTTTCTGATTAAGCAGACTAGTTTGGTTCTTTCAGGCGCGGTTTTTTTTACACGCATATTCATGACCTAGTACTCTTTATTCTAAAATTTATTAAAAAAAAAAAAAAAAAAAAAAAAAAAAAAAAAAAAAACTTGCCAATAAATAGTTAAGGATTTATTAAATTGTCACATAAATTAAAAAACAAATGAACATTCAAACGTACGAGTATTAAATAAAAAACATGTAAAGTTAATGAACAAAATGTTGCAAGAAAACTTTATAGGGTTTGATCAAATGGTCAATCAAAGTTAAAAACAAAAACAATGCCCAAAATAGTTAATTGGTTAAACTACAAATTAACTCGAAATAATGGATAAAATCATAACTTCAACCTCTATAAAATATGAGAATGTTCAAAAGCAATAGGGTGATTTGTTATAAGTTAACTATTAAGAAGATGATTTTTATCTCTAAAACTAACGCCTAAAAATACATGTAACAAAAAGACCAAGACATGTGACAAGATTGAGAATGGAGATTAAGAAAGAAAATACATATGCAGTGTTGGAAATGATGAAGGGATGCAAATGAATGAAGAAGCTTGATTATCTATCATTTTGATTTTAAGAATTGTACTTGTTATTTTGTGTCATTTGAGCTTTTATATTTGTAATGTTTATCTTCTATGCATTCTCGAGAATGCTTAACTTTCTTTGTGTTGTAATGTTGTTTGTAATCAAACGGTTTATGGCTTTTGGGTTGCACGTACTTGATGATTTTAGCCATATGGTGGCATTTATTCTATTTTCATTTGTTGTTTTGTTGATATAAATAAGAGAAGGTCAAAAAAGTAAGATTAATGGTTTACTTTTGTTTTCATTCAACGCAAGAACACAAAACATAGAAGATATCCTTCCTTTTCCTTTCAATTTTTTCAAATGGAGAACACCTATATCTATGTAATTTTTTTCAATATCTCATCCTTTCATTTTCTTATCTAATTATTCATTTTCTATCTTTTAAAAAAAAGTGTAAATTTATCTTAATAATGATAAGATAACAAAATGTAAATGTTAGTTTTTTTTAATAAATTTTAGCGGGTATTTTTATAAATTTAGAATTTTATCAAAAATATTTAAATTATAATTTTTAGGCTTAAGTCCATAAAATTTAATAGAAACTTAGTTCTTTTATAAGGTTTTGGAATTAAATTTAAATTGTATTAGGTGATTAGAATATAACTTTTATACACTTAACTCCAAAAGTAAATAAAAAAGGTGCTCCCAAGGTCATGTGTGGTTTTGTTTTATTTTTGTTTTTGTTTTTCTTATTTTATAAAATTAAAATGGTTGATGTATGATACAGTCGGGTATTTCACCCAATTTTTCTATTGATACAGTCGGGTATTTCACCCAAATGTTTTTGCACAATAACTTATTTATGTTATTATATAAAAGATTGTCCGCCTCCCCACCCGCACCCGCCTCCTTCAATTAACACTAATATTTTTTTTGAACAACAATTAACACTAATATGATTGCCTCTTATAGTATTTTTAAATAATAGAGTTATCATCAAATGAGAACGAATCTTAAAACACTTAACACTAATATGATTGCCTCTTATAGTATTTTTAAATAATAGAGTTATCATCAAATGAGAACGAATCTTAAAATATAATGGATAAGAAATAATTATAACCATATATTGAAGATGTGTCACTTGAATCAAATGCATCTCTTTTCATTTGGATGTCTATATCCTAAATTTAACATCTGTTAACCGACTTTATGTACCACAAGTTATGCATATTTTTGTTTGTTACACGTAGCCTTTAGGGCTATAAAGTAGAGGTGTCAATTTGTGCCCAAATTAAAAAAAATGGGATAATTTTGACTACCTTGTGAAAAATTTGGGCACATTTAGCCCCATTCTTTTTTTGAAATGGGCATATTTAGCCCATTGAAAAGTTAAATAGACATATTTTCTCTTAATTGGAGAACATTATAATCATTTCTAAAGAAAAACTTATATATATATAAAATATTTAATTTCTTACATATAAATGAAGTATTACATTTAAGAAATTTATTTCGTCATTTTTTGTCTTTTATAAAGCGATTTGAATAACATGTGCCCGTTTGGCCTGTGCCCGTTTAGCCCGTGCCCGTTCTAGCCCGTGCCCGTCCGGCCCGCCCGTTTTGCCACCTCTAGGGCTATGTTTAGCAAAATCATTAAAATTTTAATAAAATAAAATCATTCCATATGTCCATATTCACCACATTTATCGTAAAAGTTATAATTTTATATAATACTCTTTAGTTTTATGATATTATATTTTAAGAAATATAAAATAAAATGTTAAATAATTATAATAATGTAAAATCAGAGTCACATACACGTTTTAGTGAGGATAGATAGTGGATTAGTGGTTATATGGTTAAACCAGACGATACAGTTAATAACACTATTGTTTATTACTGATAATCGGCCTTAAATGAAATGTTAACGTAAATTAGTTGCGTACCTTCAATTGAATGGATGATGTACGTTTCAGACGATTCTCATGTTTCCACTGAAGTTCCAAAGCTTTCTCAAGTCTTTTGACAACCTGATCGATATATGGACGATCTGCTCTATCCTCTTTTATGCACCAATATGCTGTTTCTGAGAAGATTCTTAATGCTTCTTGGTCCATCTGATTCCGTAAATGCGGATCAATCATATCCTCCAAATGAGATTTAGCCAGTTGACTTAATAACCCCTCTCCCAACTCGCCTTCGCTTTCATCTTTATCTTCATCTTCGTCTCCATCTCCGGTTTCGTCTTCGTCTTCATCTTCATCGTCTGCCCTCCTTCCGCACAAGACTTCGAATAATACAACACCGAATGAATACACATCTGACTTGTGGGTCATACCCCAGTCTTTCTATATTTTGGGTCTAGGTATGCATTCTTATTGATATCACGAGTAAGAAGAAGACGGAGCCTCCGAGCTACTGTATTTTTAAACGAAAGCTGAAAACCAGATAATTTGGGTTCCCATTTGTCATCTAGTAAAATATTCGAGCTCCTGATGTTGCAATGTATGACACTAAAATCCCGTCCAGCATCATAATGGATGTAACTCAATGCATTTGCAACACCCAGACATATCTTCAACCTTTGCATCCATGTGAGGGTCTTGTCACTTAGATATTTTTTGAGACTTCCGTTGGCCTCTCTCTTGTATATGATAGCCTTCCCCACCTCCTCATCATGAAACCCAATAAGAGAAACTAGATTCTTATGTTTGAGACTCGAAAGCATCGAAAGCTCCATCCAGAACATTTTGCTCTCATCTTTTTTAGAATCAGATCTGTAAACCTTTCCAAAGATATCGATGAACTGTTCGAAACACCAGAGACGACCTTTGAAAGTCATTTCATCTCTGTTGATATTTTCTTCATCAAAATTGTTGGTTGCTGATTTTATATCTTTCAAGCTGAGTTTTAAGTGTGAAAGATCTTTGAGGAAAGACTTGGTGTTTTTGCTGACATTGGATTCAACTTGTGTAGATATGGAGGTCACCGTTCTCTATATGTACCAAACAAGACAGCATTACCAAATGTGCAGATTAACAGGGTGAAATAACGTTATTAAAGACAAAATGGTGAGAAGCTAAGTACATGCATATAATACGAGATCTTGTGTATAATCAAGAATAATTTTGTAAATGAGTCATTTTCAATGGCCTTTAATTTTGAGATAGTCATGGTGGTGTTATACATCTTTCAGAGAATCAATTATAGTTAATGAAAGATCAAAGCACAGCTGGTACAGCATAAGTGTAAAGAATATTGATATAAAAGATAATCATGTCGATATGCTTACCTAATCTGTTTATCTGGGGTGAAGATTGTTAAAGTATATATTTAGGGAGTACTATAGTTGAAAATAGTTGATACTTTTGTCAACTTCATTTTCGTATGGATGGATTGGTTTTATGAGATAAAATAAAGAGTGAATAACTTTTTTTAAATGCTCTTTTAATGAACTCATGTATTACATATATATAACTTTTTTATATTTTTTTAACCATTCCATATATATAAAAAAACACATTTAATGAACTAATGTATTAAATAATTATACACTTTTGATCATTTTAAATATGGTATGTGATGTTAAATATAAAATGTTTAGAGATCATTAAATGATAATTTTTTAAACATGGAATGCTTAAACAACACCCAGTGGGTTGTTGTTAGCAAATCGCTTAAAATGCATAAAAAGTGAGTAATAATATTTATGGTAAAAAGATTAGTTGTTTTAAAATTTAATGCTATGTTTAATATTTTGTTTTAAAATTTGAATTTGGTTTTAGTTCTCATGACTTAAGTGTGGTTTTTAACTAAACTACATATATAAGACGTATTCTATTATATACAACACAATTCGCCAAACAACTTTATAAAAATATAAGTTTCAACTTTCGGCTTATAAATTTAGGGTTTTGTTAAAGACAACCCTATGGGTTGTCTATAAGGATACCATAATTAAAAAATTTGCATTAAATGAACACTAAACATTCCAAGTTTAACATCACATTCCATGTTTAAAATGAAAAAATATGTATAATTATGGAATGTGATGTTAAACATGGAATTTTTAGTGTTCATTTAATGCAAATTTTTTAATTAATGTATCCTTATAGACAACCCATAGGGTTGCCTTTAACAAAACCCATAAATTTATATGTAAATTTGTAGAATAAGATGATCCAATAACATGAATACTCCAAATAATGTTGATTATGTTGTTTAACAAGCTCTTACCAAGAAGCTTTACATGATGAATAACATGCATCGAGGTTTTTTTTTTTTTTTTTTTTTTTTTTTTTTTTTTTTAAATTAGTTTTAAGTTTTCATTTTCAGTTTCTTTTTTTGATAGAGTTGAATTATCGTATATTACAACATGTCCAATAGTATTTTAATTATTTTACGTTATATGCATAAACGTTACATGAAACACTTAATTAACCACAATATCATAACTATAATTATTTGCCAATACAAATTTTTGTTGTTATGTACGTGTACTCGCCTAGTCTTTATAAACTATCACGTGTCTTCACGTTGCGTATCATTATCCTAAAACTAATAAGACATGTATTTTAATTGTTTTGAGCCTCCACCTACTTATGTGGTTCTTACCTCGCACCTATATTATTTTATTAGGGCTTTTTATTTGTAACCAAAATTCAAGATTTATATTAATATAGGCAGAGTGACAACCCATATATATGTGACATGTCAAATTTTTCACTCTTACCCGGTCATCACGTTATAAACTGAACACAACACCCACTTTAAATGACTTATGTGGCATGTTTCTCGTTAGGCATAATTAGTACAGTTTATCGTTTACGTGATCATCCCCTTGTCAAAGGTAAATGATAATTACACGGATAAAATTGTTTTGCACATAGAAATTTTAAGTGCCTGGACAACTATACCCCTGATTATATAACTTTGTTTTTTTTCGCCATTGACTTTTCAAAACGCAAACCACAACAGTACATGCATCATAAAAGCTTATCTTCCACTTTCTTGTCGTCACTGTCATCGGCACCACCGACTTTAGAGGTTAGTTCGACACCCTTCAGCCATCATGGGTGCACCTTATTCTTTCATTTTTGTGTACAAAAAAGGGGAAAAAGGTCGTATCTCAAAGTTAGTTTATTTTATTTTTTTTATGTTGATTTAAGTACAGCCAACTCAAATCTAAATCTTCTGATTGGTTATTGATTTTTCACTTTTATATTGTTCACTTGTACGTGTTAGAATGTGACAAATAAGCTAGTTTTATACTACTGATGATTTTATTTTATTTTATTTTTTTCGGTTGGTTGGTTGTTATTGTGATGCTTTAAACAAGGTGTGGTTTCAAGATTTTCTTGTACAGATTGATGTATTTTACAACAAGAACGTATAATAATTTTGCATGAAAATTTTATATATCAAAAACGAATTAAACTACTCGTTCATGGGTAATCTCACATACTCTGTTACTTGAAGTGTTCATTGAGCGACTGCCGAAAAGTTATTAGCTGTGAGGTGGGAGAGGATCGGAAAGTTAGCGGTGACGGTAGTGAGTAGTCAAATTCAACAAGGGTAACATAGTCAATTGTCAAAAGATTCCCGTGTAGGAAGTAAAAAAGCCCGTGTACATATCAACTCCCCTTGTGAAAATCTGAACATACAGTAGAACCTCTATAAATTAATACTCGATAAATTAATAACCTCGATAAAATTAATAATTTGTCTAGTCCCAATTTGTGACCAGTACAAATTTGGACCCCAATCGATAAAATAATAAAATACCAATTTTTTTGAAACCCTCGTGTATATATATTGGTACAAACGAAACTATAAATTAATAATTACTAAAATTTTATATATATATATAAAGGCCAAATGTAATTTGAACTTGTACAAATTTAATTAATTAATTAAATTTTTTTTTGGTAAAGGGGAGTAATCATGCACCCTGGTAAATAGATTAACCAAAAAAACGTTTAAGTACAAATGGAATATGGCTGAAGTACCATATTAACCTCAAGCTGAAAAGCTTGAAAACCACCTAACTCTAGTGCTTAAGACATGCCAAAAGCACTTACAGAACTAGAAACAAAAAATGCATCTAGAAAAAGAAATGAAAAAACAGCTAGCCAGTAGAAAACGTGCGAGATGAACTTGCCCCAATATTAGCAAAAAGATTGGCCGATTCATCAAACACATTTACCACAAGATCTTCACCATCTTCATCATCCATCACCAATGCAGCATACGGATTAGATGTAGTAACATTAACTTCCTTAGAAGCATTACCAGTAGGCTTCAACTGAGACGACGATGTAGATGCGTTACCCATAGTAGGAGCTCCTTTCTTAGGTATACTAGTAGCTGTCTTAGGAACAAATTTGAACTGTTTAACCGAAGTACCAACAGATTGATTCCCATTAGTAGCCTTTGCTTTACCCTTCTTCTTTTTTTACCCACCTTTTGAAAACCATCGGTATCCAATTCCACAGTAGGAGTAGCAACATGAGAAGTAGAAACAGTAGAAGGAAAAACCACCTATGTAAGAGGCCTCACCACCTGTTTAGGACATTGATCATGGGAATGACCAAATATTTTGCATAAATTGCACCTGGGGGGCCTCCATTCATACTCAACACGAATAGTCTCTTTATTAAAACCCTCTCCAGTGAGAGGGGAAACCAATAGTCATAGCCTCAACAAGATCAGATTCAGACTGAACCTCAATAAGACATCTAGCAAAACTACTTCTACCCCACGAATCCTTACACATAGAGCTAGTGTAAGAATCAAGCATTACAAGCTTACCAATAAAAGAAGCAATCAGACCAATACCATCCTCTTTAAAGACTTGAAGAGGGACATCATGCAATTTAACCCATAACGGTATGCTAGTCAATTCTTCCTTACACAAACAAGTATCCATAAACCATTTCTTGAGAATTATAGGAGACTTGCGTATCATCCAAGGAGCTTCTTCCAAAACAGCTTCTAAACCAACCAATGAATCAAATTTGAAGAAAAAGAATCCTTTGGAATTCATCATGATCCTTTTAAGACCATGTTTCGCCCAGTTACTCCTAGCATAGTATTCAACAACAGGAAACGCCATCCTTTTTCCAATAAAATAGCCATATAAAGTATGTTCCAAACGAGAACTAACCTTTTCAACCACTTTACGTGGAATGGAGATGTTAACACCTTCAAATACAGGTTCAGGGTTAGGAGATTGATGAGTCGATGTATTGACCGATTGTTGAGCAACATCATCCTCAATAGTATCACACAAATGTAGTAATATACCCTCTACCCTTGCCCGAACTTCCCAATCCAACGTAGACCACACCGGATACTTACCCTCTTCAAGCCCCTTAGCGAACTCGTCAATGTCTTCATGATTACCAAGTGTAACACCAAACAAATCATGAATGTACTGAGTACCCAAAATATTCTGATGAACCGACCCACCAATTACATCATTCGCAGGGGATTCATTGATCTTAGCTTGTACTGAGCATAAAAGCTCAGTGAACAACTCTCCCAAATTTTGCATCACGTAATCAGCAGCTAAAAAATCCTAATCGCATCAAGAACCAGCAGATCATAAGCAAACAAGAAGAAAACGCCTTAACTTCAAACTACAAATTTAATTAATTCAATTAATGTCATACGTAATTGAAACTTGTCCCAACGAAACTAACTTTTTACTTATTCAAAAACAATGAACATGACAAATTCAATTAATTTGTGAATGTTAATTCATAAAATGTTAATTGGAACTTGTTTTTCTAATTTATTTTTCATCTCTAACCAGTATATATTGTAACTAGTATATTGGACTTAAAAATTTAAAGGCAATACGTAAAACATCTTTAAATTAATAAATTATTAATTTATCGATATAATAATATCTCGTTAAATTAATAAAATATCTCGGTCCCAACATCATTAATTTATAGAGGTTTTACTGTATATTTTTTTTTATCCTTTAATTTTCTCTTGTTTTGACAAATACCATTTGAGTATAATGAGCAGATAAGATTTAACTAGAAAAATATATCATTAACTGTTTTCCCCTCTCTTAAAAATTTCAGTGACTTACAAGTTGTAAGTTACAATAAGAGTTTAATTAAATAAAATAAGATAATTACCTTCTCATGACTGAATGATGTGCCTTCAACTTCGGCTGCAGCCATTGAGTGTTCCTTTAACATCATAAATAAAGTAATAAGTAAGTTACCATTAATAAACACAGAGTAGTTATTATGATATAAAAAGAAATAGAGGAAAACACGTCTTACAACATTTTCACATTCCAACTGAAGTTCCAACGCTTTCTCAAGTCTTGTGACAATCTCATGGATATTTGGACGTTGAGATCTTTCTTCATTCAAGCAGTCATATTCTGTCTTCGCGAAAACGTTGAATGATTGCGGATCCATTTGTTTCAATAGGACCGGATCAATTATTTCATCTAGTATTTTCTTTTTATAATGGAAAATGGCCATTGGGCCCAAATACTTATTATCTTGGTCCTCAATTATTGATTCCCTACCACACAATAGTTCAAACAATACTATCCCAAAGGAGTAGATATCTGACTTGTGGTTCACACTCTTAGTCTCAATATATGTTGGGTCTACATACCCTTTCACACCCACAAGTTCATTAGTATGAAATAAATGGTGCCTTTCAGATGCTTTCATCTTCATGGAACGTTCAAAACAAGATAATTTTGGTTCCCAGTCATCATTTAATAGAACTCTGTCACTGGCAATGAACCGGTGTATTACACTGAAATCACGTGGCTCATCATAATGAATGTACCTCAATGCATGCGCAACACCGACAGATATCTCCAATCTTTGCACCCATGTCAACAACATAGGGTCACTTAGATAGTTGCTGAGACTTCCCCTGGTCGCATACCTGGTAATGATGATCTTCTCATCATTCTCATCACAAAACCCAACAAGAGAAACCAGATTTTTATGCTTGAGACTAGAAAGCATGGAAATCTCCATCCAAAACACTTCTTCGTCTTGCTTCCTTTCTTTATTCAACCTCCGAGCATCGATTTCAGTCAACTCACCGGACCACAAGAGCTGTCCCATGTATTTCTTATCAAACCCATCTTCTGCGATGAGATTTTTTTCATCAAAGTAGTTGGTGGCAGATAGGATATTTTCAAGGGGGACTCTAAGGTGAGCAAATTCATTCCTTATCTGTAAAATAGTCAAGTTAAAATGTGAGTGAGAAAAAAGGGAGTATAATGATGCCTACAAAGTGTTCAAAACAATTTATTTTCATATACAATTTATTTTCGTTATTTCTCAGCCGTTCAAAACATCGCCCGAAAAACAGGCACGCCGGCAACGCGGCGTTCGTCGCCATACTCGTTTGTTTTATATATCTTTTCTTTTATACACTGTATACGCTTAAAAGCAACTGGTTTTAGTTGCGTCGTTGTGATACACATTAGTTTATTTTCATTATCTAAAGTTTTCCAGTTCATGATAGCAGGCATACATCTAATACACAAACTAGCAAACTACAACATGACCGACCAATTGCAAACATTCAATTACTTTTTATACAACATCCAAGAAAAATTGATACACCAGCATCAAGCAACAACAATCTTACACACATGAAGATTAACTTGTAATTCAATCGTGAATTCGACACACATACAATGATACATATAAAAAAAAGTGATACGCACTACAATCTAACTAATACACAAAGTCACAAACTAAAAAACAAGACACGAGAGTGATAACTTTTAAACAAACCGGAGAAAAAGAAAAACCGATACACCTTAATTAATCCATTCGAAGAAACCACGATATCAAACAAACAAAAATGATTGTATACGGCGTCAACAGATTGCATACGCTCGCGGCTTTGGAGGATTAAACCACCAGTTACAGAGAGACAAAAAGAATGGAAGATGGGAGCAGTTGAGCGGGGAGGCGTTTTTTGTTTTATTCTGATTGTGTGTGTAGGGTTTATGAGATGAGGAAGGGAGTGGTGAACTATCAATGTCGCCCTTTTAATATTATTATTAGTTTAATTTTATGTTAAGCGTTAGATTCCACTTGGCAGCTTTTAGTCCTACACTATCCCACATGAACCCCATTCTCTCACTATTAAACTACATAGGGGTGAAAATCATCAAATAGTAACAAAGTTTGAGATCTGTTTCAATTTGGTACTTCAATCTTTATATCAACCACAAAAACAAACAAAGTTTCAAAAAATTTCCATTCTTATGTAATTTTTATGTTAGAGTGATTTGAATGGAACACTTCTCAAACTTGATTACTGTTATGTTTAGTCGTGTATTAACGGGTTGTACACAAAGTTGGTTGGAATTAGTTAAATTTAGGGGGTGGGTGTTTAAAATTAGGGTTAATGAGTTTTAAATGTATCAAACTTTCCACATTTTACTGAGTTGTGTATCAAACTTTTAATTTTACTAAGTAATAGTCTAAACTTACTAATCTTTGCTAGGGCCGTTCAAAGCGCTCGCCGCTCGTTCGAAAATTGCTCGAAAATTGCTCGCTCGATCCGTCGCTCGATTGTAAACGAGCCGCTCCGCTCGGTTCGGTTTGTAAACGAGCCAAGCATGAGCAAAGGTCTGCTCGGCTCGGATCGGCTCGAATATTTTTATTATATATAAATATATTATATATATATTATATATGTATGTATTTATATAAATATAAATTTATCTTGTAACTATCATTCTATTAGATTTATGGATTAACATTTTTGTATTTAGCCCAAATAACACTTAGCCCAATTAAAAGTTCATCCAAAATCCAAAGACGTACACGTACACACTATCCGTTAGTGTTTTTTTTAACGCATACTCGATAAGATAATAGTTGAATGTTTTAAATATAAAATAACATAAAAATATATATGCAAACTAGTTATTTCAACTCAAAGGATACTTTAAGTAGCTTTTAAAAATAAAAGCTAATGGTCAAAAGCTTTTAAAACTAAGCTTTCGAAAATCGAACTCTAAAAACATAAACTCATCCTGAAGTCTGAAACACACCCTTATACATGATTTTTTATATATTTGCTAAGCAAGATAATTGCTAGTTTCTGAAATCGTCAATATTTTTAGTTACGTTTTTAAACAAAAGTGTGTATTTTATCATTTTAGTCGTGATATAATTCGAAGTCTTTGTACTAAATTTTAAACCAAGCGAGTTCGAGCCGAGCCGAGCTGCTCGGTTTTAAACCAAGCGAGCTCGAGCAATGGTTTTCTGCTCGTTTCATTAAGTTCGAACCGAGCCGAGCTGCTCGGTTTCAATTCGAGCCGAGTTCGAGCAGGACCCTCGCTCGGTTCGGCTCGGCTCGTGAACAACCCTAATCCTTGCTATGTTGTGTACTAACGGGGTGATTAAGGTTTTCTGTTAGAGTTATTTACATAAATCGTCCTTGTGGTTAGGACCAAGTTGCAACGTTAGTCCTTATTGTCAGTTAAGTTATTTACATAAATCGTCCTTATCGGTCAATGGTCAACGGGTCGGGTGCCACGTGCACCAATGAGAAGGTGCCACGTGGCGGATCGGGTCAACGGGTCAGGTCGGGCCGGATCCGGTATCGGGTCGAGACACCACGTGGACCACTGAGGTGGTGCCACGTGGCAGGAACGAATAATAACTAGCTTTGGCTCAGCTGGGATTCGAACCCGGGGTGGAGCTGTGAAAGGTGAGGGTGCTTGCCATCTGAGCCAAGCATACCCTCAATTAGATATATGCAAAATTTAATATTAAACCCTTAATTGCTGACAGTCCATTTAATATAAAGAAAAGGGTCAAATTAGCGGAGTTTTGGATCGGTTCAAAAGTAAATAAAAATACCCTCAGACTCATTTTTTCGTGTTCTTTCCAATGGTGTGCTGGAGGAATTTTTTCGATTTCGTCTGAATCTCGGTAATCACGAAAACGTCATTGAAACTCATCTGAAAATCACCGTTTTTGCGTTGTTTTCAAACCCTTGTACATGCAAGACAAAATAACACATAACAAACATATTTGCAATATAATTTCACATATTTTCAAAATAACACATAACAAACGTCGTCTGAGTTCACATATTTTTTTATGTGTTATGTGTTATTTTGCAATTTGGTCGTTTGAAGAACGTCGTCTGAGTTCACAATATAATTTGTTATGTGTTATTTTGCAAATATAGTTTCACATATTTGCAAATATGTTTGTTACGTGTTATTTTTTCTTGCAGTTTTTGCATTTTTCGATGAGTTTCGACAATGTTTTTGCATTTTTCGAGGTTCGGACGAAGTCGAAAAAATTCCCCGAGCACACCATTGGAAAGAGCACGAAAAAATGAGTCCGACGGTACTTTCATTTATTTTTTAACCCTTCCATAACCCTTTTATATTGATCGGCCAAAATCTTATTTGACCTTTCAAACTGACCAGTTCAAATAAAAGGTTAAAAGGATTAAAGGTGCGTAATACGTTTGAAGGTATGCACTAGCTTAGCTGGACGCATGCCTTCCTTTCAACCAAATGGCCCGAGTTCGACCCTCGGCTGGGCATAAGTTTGGGATATATTATCCTTGCCACGTGGCACCACCTCATTGGTCCACGTGGCGACCCGACCCGGACCCCGACACGAACCAGACCCGACACGTGGCACCTGACACGTCATTGGGCCTAACCACAAGGATGATTTATGTAAATAACTTAACTGACAATAAGGACTAACGTTGCAATTTGGTCCTAACCACAATGATGATTTATGTAAATAACTCTAACAGTGGAAAGTTGGATACATTTAAAACACAACATGGCAAGGATTAGTAAGTTCAGACCATTACTTAGTAAAATTAAAAGTTTGATACACAACCCAGTAAAACGTGGAAAGTTGGGTACATTTAAAACTCATTATTCCTTAAAATTAATGTACAACATTTTAATTCATAGATGAATATTTTAAGCACACTAATTTTAGAAAATTACATAAGAATTAAACAGTTTTGAAACTTTGATGTGTTTTTTTATGATTATTATAAAGTTTGAGGTATCAAATTGGAATACTCATGAAACTTGGTTACTAAAATAGGTGACATATTCCCTACATAATATAACTGTTATGGATATATATTTAACTACAAGAAGAATAAAAATTTACCTAAAGTCATAAAAAGTGGTAAATAAAAGATATTCATAAAACTTGTCACACTAACATAGTAGTATAACCATACTTATTAGCCAATTTGCACTCAAAGAAACAGATAGTAGTACTTATTATGATAGAATGATGGAAGAGGAAAAACTGTCTTACCGCATTTTGATGTTCGAGTTGAAGTTCCAACGCTCTCTCAAGTCTCGTGACAATCTCATCAATATTTGGGCGCTGCGATCGTTCTTCCTTCAAGCAGTCATACGCTGTTTCCGCGAAAATGTTAAATGATTGAGAGTCCATTTGAATCCATAGATCCCAATCAATTATTTTATTGAGTTTCTTCTCCCTATAATGGGTAACAGCCACCGAAGCCAAGTACTTATTATCATGGTCGTCGTTGATTACTGCTTTCCTACCACACAGTAGTTCAAACATTACTATCCCAAAGGAATACATATCCGACTTGTGGTTCGCCCTTTTTGTCTCTATATATGTTGGGTCTGTATACCCATCCGTACTCCATACTTTATCAGTATCGAAAGAATTGTGCCTTTCAGATGCTTTGATCTTCATGGAAAGTCTAAATTCACATAACTTGGGTTCCCAATCATCATTTAAATAAATCGTTTCACTGTCGATGTTGCGGTGTATTACGCTAAAATCACGTGACTCGTCATAATGAATGTAGCTCAATGCTTGCGCAATACCGACAGATATCTCCAATCTTCGCACCCATGTCAGCAACATCGAGTGACTTAGATGGTTGCTGAGACTTCTTTTGGTCTCATGCTTGTAAATGATGACCTTCTCGTCATTATCATCACAAAACCCAACAAATGAAACCAGATTCTTGTGCTTGAGACTAGAAAGAATAGAAACTTCCATCCAAAACTGTTGGTCTCCATCAAACCATTCTTTATTTAACCTCCCAGCTAAGATATTAATTAACTCACCGGACCGCAAGAGCTGTCCCATGTAATAATTTACATATGCATCTTTTCCGACGATATTTTTGTCAGAAAAGTTGTTGGTGGCTGATAGTATATCTTCAAGGGGGATTTTTAGGTGAGCAAGGTCGTCGTGATTGGGTGAAGACATTATGTTTATGTTTTATCAAGGCCGTTTGGGTTACAAAAGGATGTGAGGAAGAAAGAGGTTATTTAGTTTAAACAAAAGAGTAGTACCAACTGATGCGTGTATGTATTATGTATATATAGGCAACCCTCCACCGACCGGCCTATTTTCGTAAATTCTATTAGTAGATCTAGAAATTTTAGTATGGCTATTGTAATATATTTATATGAGTTTTTTCTTTTAACAATTCTAGGTCCATAACAACAATTGATACTAATGTCAGACACATATCATTGAAAACTTGAATAAGTTATTTTATTGAAATTTATATGTAATCAAGTTATTATTCAAATTACTTTGTATTTTAGTTTCTACCTTTCTCATACCTACAACACTTTAATAGTTCCAAATTCAAATTTGCTTGATGAAAGGTCCCAAAAACCAACTTCAAGCTAAAACGAAACAGGCTAAGTTCAAAAGTATTAATTTCACTTCGTACATAAAAGCTTTGTAGGATTTTTTTTGCGTATGAGATCAATTAGGGAGAAATGAACATGTGAACAAATTTGGTAAACGTACATTGTTAGCAACTTAGTACTCATAAATTTTAATTATTAGGCCATAAATAATTATAAACGTGTGCTACATTACCCAACTTGTAATAAAATATTATCATCCATTGCTTATATTTTGTAGTTGGGGCACTTCCAAGTATATCAACGTTGACAAAAGATTACGGAAATGCTTGTGTCTGAATGGTACCGCATGGTGTGTGAGAATCTTCCCAACCAAATGGTTGTAGGTTCAAATCCTGCTTATAACATGTGAGCTAGATTTGTAATGTTAATAACTTAATATTATGAGATGGCTAAAATTGTCGTTTTAAAAAAAATAGTAACAAATTTGATCATTTGATATCATATGGTAAAATGCACGGGTTAATTAAGGAGAGTGGATGAAAGCAGAAGTAATGAAACACACGAAAGTACGTAACTAATGCAAAGCACTATCATTGTAAAGTTATAAATACGTTTGTATGTAAGTTATGCATGGATATGAAATAATATAAGCACATATATCATGTATACATTAATTGAAAGCACAATTGAGCGGAACCCCATAATAATTTCATGTAATATAAAGCACATTGTAATTCATGATAAACATTGAAATTATTAAAAAAAAAAAAATAAAAAATAAAAAAATTACATACTTAAGGCTTCTGTCATATAGTGCTATTGAGTAGTGGAATGTGAGTGAGTTCATCAAACAAGATGTTGTTGGTCGATGATGTCTAGTTTGAAATGGAGATGATTTTTAGGTCTTCTACATGGCTGCAAAATCAATATACCGCGCACTTTTCATCTTAAATTTAAGCAATCATACCATTGTTATCATCATTGCAATTGTCAAGATTTTTATATGTTGAACACGAAGGTACATTATATGTCAATGTTATTATTACACCCTATTTTCTCTAATAAATATATATATTTTGTTTTCATAAACTATCTATCAGAAGAATAATTTAAATTATCATGAGGGTGATGGTGATACCTAAGAAGATTCAACGTGTCTACTTGCAAAATGAGCTGGAGATGGTGATGCCATGATATATAATATGCATGGTCTGCGATGACCAATTAAAATAAGAAGACTGTAGCCATCAAATAAATATATAAAGACTATAAAACATGATTACCACTAATAAATATATCGATTCAAGGTATCTAGCTAGTGACAACAATTGCATGTTAGCTTTATATTTCACATTTGCTACAATATATTACTTCTAAAATGAAACGTATTTACATTTTTATGATGCATTAATCGTTATTGCCATTTTTTTCTAGAGTAAATCTCATGTAAACCTTCATTAAATAGAATGCATCCATGTTGTGGTTACCAATATTTCGCGATTGGGGTGGAAGAAGCAATCCACCTACTTAACGTGAATACAAAACATAGTAATACATGTTTAGTTTGATACATTGATCGAGATGTACATGATGACAGGGGCGGAGCCACGTTAACTAGTGGGGGAAAGGCCCTCAATAAACTTCACCGAAATGTTTAAGTTAGTAGAAAAAATAGTTAAACTAGTTGCGAAAATGGGTAGTGCCCTCTTCCAAAAGAAAATATCCCTCATTTGAATCTTTAGTTTATTTTATTCTTTTGAAACTCATCGTTTGGTAGAGCCGTAGAGACCGGAAAAGAAGGTGGGAGGCTGGAATACGTACAGTGGAGAGTGGAGACTAAAATAGTAGAAAGTGAGTAATATTATATATATTATTTAATATCATTTTATATTCTACTTGACTCATACTTTATGTTAGTTTGTTACTACTATATAGGTTTCATATAACTATATGAAATTATAAAGGGATAATTATGCAACTGCCCCAGTTGCCCAGGTGCGTTGCTTATCTGCCCCGCTCACAGAAAATTCCGATACTAGACCAGGGCAACTCGTAGAATACGGCTGCTGCATCAGAAGGTGACACGTGTCACGTAGTGTTTTTTGGGCAACTTTTATTTATTGGGCAACCGTATATTGGACTGATGGTTTTTTGGTCATTTTACATATTATACACTATTTACACCATTGACTTTTGTGCATACCTTATTCGAAAAAAGAAATTTTTTTTTTTAAATCAGACAGTATCTCCTCTATATACCTTCTTCCCTCCATCGCGTTTCACTGTCACACACACAAAAAACATACTTGGTTTATGTTCGTGCTTGTTTATCTTGTTACACTATTATTTCAATATCCAATCTACTCCTGTTGTTTTGCCTGATTCTCATCTGAAAACCGCTTCACTGTTCCATGAACAGTGATCCAATAAAATCAAGAATACCATCGATTGTTTATTTGATTAGCGAAAATGTGGTATAATATGGTATGTAAATCGTATTACGAATCTTTATTACATTTGTTTTGTAACGTTATTGATTTTTTGTGTATTTCGTCTTTCTATTGAGCTGATTTATACCAAAAGTATTTTATGCCATGTTATTGAACTACATTCATATAATTGCAATGTTATGGTTAATCGTTATAGTTTATCAAAGGTTGGCATTGTATTAATTTGTATGTTAGATAGCTGTTACTTGGATTGTACAATGTTGGTTCATAATGTGTCATCACTTATAAATCTGAAAATTTACTGGAAACTTTGGGGTTTATGATACGCCAGCCCTGAGTCAAATAAAGGGGGCAAGGTTCAAGCATTGAATTAGGCATTGAATGATTATTAACTATGCCTTTGTATGTATACATGTCTTCAAACTTAATTTGTTATGAATTGTATTTTCTGAGTTAGGTTATTTTTTCCTTTTAGGACTACGAAGCCCAACTAATCATTAGGAGCAAACTGAACTACTTTTGGTTAATAAAACAGAAATTAGACGCAAATCGACGGAACTTGTTTAGGAGTACCTGCTTTGGAAAATGGTTGGATCTGTTATACTTTGAACATGAAACACACCTCATAGACTATATGGTACGGAAACAAAGAAGAGTGGACGACTCTCATTATGATATGCCCTTTATCTATTACCTAGATGGACACACTCTGCATTTTGGTCATCCTGAGTTTTGTCTAATGACGGGGTTGCGGTTTGGAAGTGTGAGCTTTGAGTTATACACTTCTGGTGCTCTCAAATTTCGTGATAGGGTATTTCCTGACAAGCGAGGGTTGATTGTAACCAACTTAGACCTTATTGGTGTCATCGAGGATGAAGAGCAGTTTCGGAAGCTATGTGATGAAGACGCAATACGGATATCTCTTTTGTTAGTCTTAGAGGTTATCTTTATGGGTCGTTTATTGACATGCCAAGTTGATGACACATTGATGAGGTTGGTTGAAAATCTAGAAGTTTGGAATGCATTTCCGTGGGGTGAACATATTTTGACCCATTTATATGACCAACTACATAATGTAATGGATAAGCACACGGATAACCACCTTTTAGGATTGAAGAAAAACCCAAAGTATGTTCCGACATATAGTTTGTCTGGATTTGTATTTGCTTTCCAGGTTTGTATTTCTTTTTATTAATAATATTTTGCAGCCGAACATTTTGATGGACTGATTGATATGTTTGTGTTTTACAATTTGTTTAGATTTGGATACTCGAATCGTTTGAAAGATGTGAACGTTGGTGGAGTAAAGACCCTAATGTGATTCCAAGAGCTATTGCATGGTCTAGGAAGTCACCATTTAAAAGAAGTGACCGTTCCTACCTTTTTTCAAAGGTTACTCTTGTTCTATTTGATTTTACGTAAAAATAAATGTTGAATCCCTGTTGAGCAATGATCATTATTATCCCCGTTGAGCAAGGATCTTTATTTTCTTGAATTGAAACAATATTAATCACTACGCGGAATATAATAAATAATCTTAAAGAGAACAATGAACACACAAACAATTCTCTCAATAAACACTTGTTGATCAACTTGAATACCAGCTTCCTTTGTTGATCCCAGTTGAGCTAACGATCTTGTTAATTATCTTAGACAGAAATCTAAGACAATAAGTATAGAAACTGTTCTTGAACAAACTATTAAATACTATGCGGAAACTAGTTCAATGTATTAATACGGTTGGTCAATAGCAACAGGGTTACAAGAAACCTTGAAGTGATTCGATTTACAAAACAATGTGTACCTAAACCCTAACCCTATATACTCCTGTTATAGATTAAGGAGTCCAAGTCGGTTACAAAGACTTCCTATACAATATAATATCAAATCGTATCTTTACCATAATTATCTTAACAAACTATACCTGTATATCTAATAAGCAGCAGAAGGATTACTCTAGCAGTAGAATCTTCGTAGGCTAGCAGTAGAATCTTTGTAGGCTAGCAGTAGAATCACACAGCTTGTTTCACCATTCGTCATCCATTAGTCGAATGTATACACTAGCAGTAGGATGATTAAACCCAGCAGCCGAATCATACTTGGTGTATTTTTCCTTAAGTATCATGAGCAGCAGCATAACACATAAAGCAGCAGCATCTTCAAACCCAACAATCCTCCCCTAAACTTGATATTTTCCTCCAAAAATCATCAAGTTTCTATTAACCACAGACTAACACCAGGAGGATGCTTCCAAACACTTAGTTCTACTGCCTTCTTCCAAAATCTCGCCCATAGAGTTTTCTTTGAATTTTCTTGATTAGATCAAGAGCCTTTTGATTCCTCTTCTCTACTTTGAGTTTAACATCTCCTTCAACCATCATCTTCAATGTTGACACAGGCAAAGGATAATCCTTCTCAACCAACATATACATATGCAGTCCTCTTTCTAGCACTAGTTTATGAACATCACATGACTCAAAATAGCTCCACAGACGTACCTTTGTTTGTCTACCCTGCTCTAGCCATACATTGTCTTCACGACATACCTCAAACATAATGAGCAGGTCAGCCCACAGAACCCTGTCCATATCATCAGATGGTCTCGAATCTCGATACTTATTCTTCATCAAACCCCAGAGATTAACTAAATCCTGTCTATCCATGTTCTTCAGCATCTGCGGAAAGTGTTTAAACCTCTGCACTCTGCCACCAACCCTGTGCACTTTCTCCTCATACCCTGTTTTCCATCCAATGACAGGAGTCTTAGCTTCTAGGGGAGCAGTGTCCACAAAAAATATCATCACTATCAGATACCACTTGATTCATCAACTGTAAATCAATATTTTCTGATAGTAACTCTTTTTCCTTTGATCCTGCTCCCTTGGAATCTTTTTTCTTTTAATCACTTTCTTCTGAGTCACTCATTGTTACTGGCTTTGTGATTTTCTTCTTCCTGGCCCTCATTTTCATCCTGCTCCCAGGCCTTTTCACCCCAATTGTAGACTCAGCCTTTACCTCTTTTTCTTCACTTTTCTTTTCTTCGACTACTTCCTTCTCCTTCTCCACAACAACCTTCTCTTGCTCACTAACAACCTTTTCTTTCTCTCCTTCAGTCATTTTCTTTGTAACCTTGGCATCTGGATTCATATAAAAATTTGGCCCCATTGCTCTTGGAATTTTTCCACCATCATCCACAGACATGAACTTCCTCTCCATATCTTTCTTAGCTTCAAATTTTTCTTTAACCTCTTCATTAGTGAATGGTTTCAACTGCTTCAACTGCCATCCCTTCATGTTCTTCAGATAGTGTTCATGGAAGTTTCTTTGTTGTCTTGCAGTGGCTGGCTTGTCTTGCAGTAGGTTTAGGTGGTGTTGTTGATTTTGCTTTAAGGTTCAGCATCATCTGGGCTATAGGTATTGTGTGTTCATCTGACTCAGAACCAGGTTCCTTTTCCCCAGCAGTAGAACCCTTTCCTATACCAGCAGCAGTCTCCTTTACCTTGTCCACATGTTTGATCATCTGTTCAGGCTCAAAAGTTTTTACATTATCACATACACCCTCATTACCTTCCTTTACAACAATATCAAATTCCATCTCCACATTCTCATTCCTAACAGCACCTTCAACATTCACCTAATTAACCTCCCCTGTTTCCTTGGTTGCCTCCCTTGAATCCTTGTCCGCATTCCTCCCCTGTTTGGGAGCATCCTCCACCAAACTTGTGACTTCAGGAGAGCTGACCCTTTGTGCTGTTCCAGCAGCAGTCTCCTTTACATGAGCAGCACTGTCGTTTACACTAGCAGCAGTATGCCCTGCTTCAGCAGCAGAATCACCCTGTGCCATTTTCTCAACACTACCAACCGCAACACCATCTTCAACCTCAGCAATAGTATCCAAAATCTTCTTTCCTGAGTCTAAGGATACTTCATTTCCAGACTTGTCCTTTACCACAAAATCTCCACCTGAATGCAAGTCCATATCCACATTCTCTCCCTCATTTTCAGCATTACCAACAACATTTTCATCCTTATCCATCTCAGCCTCCCCTGAACCCTTCATCCCATCATCTTCTTCATTCCTCCCCTGTTTGGGAGCATCCTCGCCCAAACTTGGTTTGGAAACCACCTTCTTGGACTTTGTCTTTACTGATGTAGAAGGCCTTGGTTTTTGAACTTCCTCAAGGTGCCTAATTCTTTGCTTGAGCTTCTTAATTTCAGCACCATGAGTAGTTTTCATTGTTTGAACCTCCTGATTTAGACCAAGGACCTCCTGTTTGAGAAAGTCAATGACTTCAGTAAAACCCTCCGCTTCAGGGACCTTTTGAAGAAAAGCTATTACGTTGTGGCGGCCGGAGAAAGCGCGTCTCGGCATTGTGAATTAGGGTTTTAATTTTGGGGGTTTTTGATCGGATGATATAAAGATGTGTTAGGGTTTGAATTGGGTTTAATTTTGGGCGCACAAAGTTTTTGATCGGATCTAATTAGGGATTTATTGGTGCGTATTTACAAAACAGTCCCTTTACTTTCAAACCAAGCAGCAGAATACCAATACTTGCTAAACAAAGCAGCATAACACCAACAGCAGAACATTTTGCCTAGCAGCAGAATCTTTTTATGCCAGCAGTAGAATGTCTGCGGGGTTTCACACACTTTTGACTCATTAAATAGTTATACTCAGCAGTTGAGTGAATATAAAAGCAGTAGTATGATTTAGCCCATTCCCTTGGTTAATTGTAGGACTCGAGTACACGTTTTGATCTCAGACCGAATACACCTGAGTACGAGTCTTCATGGTGGATACATAGCCAAGAATTCTTCCAAAACTACGTTCCCAGGGCTGCAGTCACATCCAATTTCGGCCTCTTCGATGCTTATCTCAACAGGTTGGCAAAGGCACGCAAACGAGTCGCTGAGTCGTTCAAAGTAAATTCCACTCAATGTGGAACTGCTAATAGTTCAACAACCAAGAGGCTTAAGGATCGTGTCGTTGCTGAGCTGAATCGCCAAGTATTGAAACTTGAGATTATTATTGAGGTTGCGTTTTATTCAGCTTAATATATCATTAGTATGCACTCTTTGTATACGGGTTTTTAATACAAGTTCAAATCATACAGGTTCTGGCTCGTGAGAGAGCTGGCGGACTGCAGGTATGTTTATTTTAAAAAAAATGAATATCTACTTTCACATCCACTCTGTACTTTTCACAACAAATATAATGATTTCACAGGAGAAATTGGATATTGAATCACATTTTCCAAACACGAGGTCTGAATTTTGTGATTCACTTAACAACATTTACCTGAAATTGATTGCCTTGCCTGATTCTGATGAAGAACTTGCTCAGGTAGAATACGTTATACCGTAATATTATTTGTGCGGCATACCTAAACCACAATATCCTGTTTCAGGAGTATCTTATTCAAGAGGAATTGAGATTGGCGTTGGCAGATGAAGAGAGGTTGCAGTTAGAAGAAGAGAAGATGATGGCAGAAGAGAACATGAAAAGACTGGAAGAGGCTAAGAGGTTGCGCTTGGAAGAAGATAAGATGTTGAAGATGGAGGAGGTGAAGAAGAATAGCAGAAAAGCGTTTATGAATTCAGAACACTATCAAAGATATGTGGCACGGTTACCACCGAGCAAGAGGCGAAATTATTTGGAACCTGTTTCGGAATCAAAAAATGCAGAAAAGGTTATAGTGAGAATTAAAAAACACGGTAGTAACGTTAATAACCCACATATTGCTGAATTTCTGACAAGAGTTCAACCTTGGGTTGAGGTATTGCCATGAACTAAATTTAGTTGACATTTTCTTTTGTTACCTCTTTTACATTCTATTTTATAAATTGGTCCACGTATGTAGGATCTATCTCGATGGTTCCATACTGTGGAAAATGCCTGGCTTACCGATGATATTGATGTATTTCTTGGTCAACCGGGGTACACTCACCAGTGTAAATTTCCATGGTGCGAAGACTACACCATTGACCGAAATTTCTGGCTACGCTTAGTTTGCTTAGACCCTGCTAGAAAAGGCTGGCTAACTGAGCAGGTGAGCATACATGCATACTCTAATTCATAAATAAGGTTGCCTCTCACCATTTCTTAAAATATTTATTCGCAGCACATAGACTTGTGGGTTGACTACATGTGGCATGTAAGACCTAATAATGCAAACTGGGCGATGGTTAGTTGTTACTTTTTTCAGCTTCTTCTTCAAAATAGCACACCATCTTTTTATGCAGATGGCCAGAGGTATCCCTGTCCATGGAGCGATGTTGATCAGGTACTACGTTTATTTGTGTACAGTTAAATTTAGATGATGACTCAACTGCTTTTATATGACCACTTTTGACTCAAAGTCTGGTCTTTTGTCCATTTAAATCTAGTATAAGTATTTATGGACATAGATATGTCGCCTAGTATAAGGATTTATCAGAAATCCTTTATATTGTAGGTTTTTATTCCGATAAACGAAACGGACAAACACTGGTGTCTTGCCCATTTTCATATACGTTCAGGAGTGGTAACATTCTATGATAGCGGCGACACATATGACTACGACACCCGTGACTGGTATATCCGTGTTAGGAAGTGCTTACAGGTACGTTTGTTGGTATTATTTTGTTTAATATCATATTTTTTTGGTTGTGGTTGTGATGCTTGTGCCATGCTAACATCATCAACCAATGTTTTGGTGTTGATCATTTCGTAGACTCCAGTTGTAGTATTGCATGTACCAGACTAACATCATCATCCAATATCTCAGCAGTAGAATCAGCTTGATTATCAGCAGTAGAATCAACATGATTCTGAGCAGTAGAATCAATCTTAGCAACTTTTGCGACAACTTCAACAGCAGAACCATCTTGAAATTGAGCAGCAGCATCAACCTACTTAAAGCATCGTCCCCCAAACCTTATTCAATTTTTTTCTGACCCTCCAAATGCTTTACCCATTAACTTAAAGCATTTAACTGTACGTTGTTGCTATATACAATTAGCGATTAATTATCCCTATTTTGAATGCCATATTTAGGTCACATACAAGTAGCTCAAAGTAAAAACAACATATGTCCATTTGGGCAATGTTTCAACCTATTTTCCCAATATGAGTAGAAAATTAGCGATTATTAATTTTTTTGAATAACATATTTAGGTAACATACAAGTACCTCAAAGTAAACAACATATGTCTAGTTGGGTAATGTTTCAACCTAGTTGGGCAATTTTTAAAACAAGTTGCAAATTAGTCGACAGGAAGGGAGTAGTTTATGACACTATCAGCCCACAATCATTACATTTCTCTAATCCGCATTAATATTACTTTACATATCTCTAAGCCGCATTAATAACATTTGGCTTGTTTTGCCCAGCTTTGATAACTAGTTGCCCAAATTGAATTGGGTTGCGTTGTAAATGAGTGGACTGGAAGGGAGCAGTTTATGACACTCTCTGGCCACGATCATTACATTTCTCTAATCCGCTTTATAATATTTGGCTTACTTTTCAATTGTCTAATCCCCATTAATAACATTTGGGTTATTTTGCCCAGCTATGATAACAAGTTGCCCAAATTGAATTGGGTTGCGTTGTAAATTTGTGGACAAGAAAGTAGCAGTTTATGACACTCTGTGGACATAATCATTTAATAGCTCTAATCCGCATTAATAATTTTTGTTTTAATTTGCATACAAGCGTTATGACAAGACCCAACTATTCACCAATTGACTATCTTTATTGACTTAATTCAAATTTAAGGGTCACCCCACTTTTTAATATAATATATAAACGATCCATCTAATAGTGCAATTTCATATCATATTTAGAACCCTACTCACCTTTACACACACACAAGCATTCACTTCAAATATCAATGGACCAACTAAACATTTCGAAGGATGTGCTGACTAATTTGTTTAAAACTAATATTGAGAGTGACCTTAAGCTCTTAAAGTCACTTCATGTGGAGGTGGTAGAGCTCGCGCGCCGTTGCAAGGAAAGGGGTGACCAGATCAAACAGCTCCAAACTGTGGTTGGGTCCGGTCTCGCAACTAGGTCTTTAGATTTGCTGCTTCAAATTCAAGATGAGGACCTTGAGAAGAATAGGACACTGATGATACTCATCAGTCAAACTCAAATCAAAGTTCTCATTACAATCTCATTTCTGGCAAAGATGCCCAATAACTATTGAACGTCGTCCATCCCTGGCCTACTATGTGCTTGCTCTTAATTTCTGTCACTCTAGTCTTTTGTGTTATGTGTTTTCTGTTTATCATCAATGTACCTCTAGTGCTGGCTGTACTTGTTTCTCATCTTATAATGAAATGAAGCAAGTTTATGAAATAATCTGATTGTTAACTAATCAAATGTTACAACACTGCGTATGAAGCAAGGAACAATAGACCTTTAATAGCTTAACAAATATTATGAACTATTAACTATCACCAACCAAAAAAAAAAAAAAAAAAAAAAAAAAAAAAAAAAAAAAAAAAAAAAAACAATTGCAACTGTCTATGAACCCACATTGCTAGTAAATGGATAATCTTTAATAACATTATTTACATAATGTCCCTTAAGATTTCCTGTCTATGTATACTAACATTTTATCCTATTATACAGGATCGACTTCCACTAGTGCTAGACCGTGCCAAAGTTTTCGATAATAATGTAATGCGTCCGAGTGAATATAACATTACGTTTAAGCTCGCGGAGAAAGTTCCAAAGCAAGGGGGTATCTTTGGTGATTGTGGTGTGTGGGTGTGTATATTTCTATATCGTTTGTCACATGGTCTATCGTTGGATGTTGATGACCCCGTTGACGTTGCCTTAGCGTATCGTGAAAAGATGGTTCGGTTTTATTACAAACATAGATATTACCCTATGTAACTGGTTGTTTATTTTAGTTCATCTTATGCGTCCTTGTTGTATTCTAAACTTAAAGTTATCAATATAATTTACCTTGTCAAATTAGTTTACAACATTATATGACCTAAAACATTGTCAAGTTAACCAACATGTATACATATAACTTTGCGTTAATACATATAACTTCAAGTTAATAATACGTACAAATCTTAATACCTCTATAATATACTTTACTTTAAAATATTACAAACTAATTCACTATTTGTTCCTTGTTCCTATTCAACCAAAATGTCTTTCATTTCTTATATATACATTGTACTAACACTAACACTAAATTAAGTCCCACTTGTCTTTAAAATATTACATTAGTACTTGTTGAATCATTATGGCCTACCCTTATCAAACTCCTCCAAAGAAAGTCCCTGCAAACCCCCAAGATGATTCGGATGACATCAAAGAAAGGTATGCATTATTTAGTTTATAAAGTAATATGCTTAGTTGGTAACTTGATATGATTTTAAAGAAATTTCCGTTCGTTGTGTATAGGTCACACGTGATTACTACGACACATCTAGTGTTTGAGATTCATTATGATGGTGTTTTCTTAGAATGTCCAGCCTTAAAGTATCAACATGGCAAAATAATGACATTGAAGGTATGCAAGTCGAAAAGGATGAACTTGGATCAAATGCTTGACTTGTTAACCTATAAACTTGAGCAAGATATTCGATGTTTGTATTTTTGTTGTCCAAGATCTTCTCTAGCACAAGGCTTGAATTTGATTGAAGTTGAATGTCATATGCGAAAGATGTATGACACGGCTGATTCATATGGTTTACTCTTTTTGTATGTTGCCCATGCACTTCAAAACCTAGCATTTTTCTATTATAAAAATATGACTTATGATCCTTATGATTAGGAAATGTTGTCAAAGCTTAAAAAACATAAAGAAGCAATGCTAGTTGCTACTACTAAATCGGTTGTTGATGTGGCTGCATGGGAGGAGGAAGAAGGTCGTTCACCTCCTCTAAGAACACCTCCTTCAGAACCGAGACTGAAAGGAACTAATTTTAAAGGTTGAAATCTTTATAAAGATTTTTTGCATAGTGACTCTATCGATGATGGGCTTTATTTTTCGGATGAAGATTGCATGCCTGGTGTCGTTGGTCTTGATGTTCCTGCCATGGATGTTGGGTGGTCTCGCTCGCCGCCTTATGAGTGGCAAAATGATGTATTCAGTTACCATGGTTCCAAACTGGCAAGTCTTTCTAATGACTGTTTTGCAGACGATGTTGTGTTGGATGTGGGTGGGTCAGCATTTGATGAGCATGGTGGGACAAGTGTGCATCCTACGACCTGTCGACGTGTGTCGAAAAATAAATACTCAAGGAATTTCTACTTTGGATCACGAACTTCATCTTTGAGGAGGCGAAATATGTTGACCTATCTTAAAGCTCTACACAAACAGCGGGATTATGGAGGTATTGGAGAAACAATAAGTTGGTTCCTTAGGGATGGAAGGTTGCAATCTAGGGTTGTTATGAAAATTTGAAAATCGCAATTCAAGATTGCACAACCGGTTGTTTAGCATGATTGTAAGTAAATTATATGCACTGCTATAGCCTTTTTGGATAACTCGTTATATTTTTGTTAAACATTTTTTTCCTTGCTACTAGTTATGACTGCTAAGAAAACATTTATGCGCATGTTTTTGCTTGTACGTTTCATGTGCGTTATTAAAATGCATATCATTGTGAATTTTGTTTTTGTTTTTTTTTTGTTTTTTTTTTATTTATTTATTTATTTTTTTGGTTGTGTTAATCACATTTAGGATATGGACCAAAAAATGTTGGTTGTCTTGATAGGGCAACCAATATATTTGGCGGGTGTTTTTAGTAACGTGGCGCCCCAATTTTGCACATCCCCATAAAAGATAAGAAATGGATCCCCAAAGACAATATGACCCCCCACCTGCACACCCATCAAACTGACATCAGTACTACCTAACACACTCGATTATAAACTATTTGAAATAAAATGTAAGGATCTATTAACGGAAATTGTAATCATTTTAACCCGATTAAACCTGACGAAGAATATGCCAATGCCTTAGATGCCGAATCAAGCTTTATATGAAACACAAAATTTGCAAAAGGAAACATGTATTAATTAGTAACAAAAGATACAACTTCATTTCATTCCATGGACTAAAACTAATCCACGCCACTACATTATTTGCCTATTATCATCCCAAACCCTACACAAACAACTGCAAAGGATCCTAACAAAATGAAAAACAACCGCTCATACAACTTCAACTTTGCTTTCATATCATTCAGCTCTTGGTCCATTATTGACTTGTCCAAAGCAAGAGCATCAATAACCTGCTGGTACTCCACAGTCTTGTTCAATCGTTTCGCGTTTTGTAAGAATCCATACACCAAATCTTTATAGTATTCACTTGGAAGATCATCATCTAAAAACTCATACACTTTAAAAACTAAGCATTTTACAAATCGTTTGCCCGGATTTGTCCTTGTTGTTGAAGTCTTAACCATGAGTCGAATAGCACATCTACAAAAGTATTCAATTTTACCATCAATTACTCGGGTTGTCGCTCTATTTCGCGAACTCATACTTTAGGGTTTCAAGTATTAGTTACAATTGGGAAATAAGGCAAAGCTGTTGGGAGTGGGGGTGTTTATAAAAGGACTAAAAAATTTGCACGTGTGAGGATTTTTTTATTTGTAGAAATCCACTTTTTGCTAAAAAAAGAATTTATAAAGTTTAGAGTTAATTTGAAAAATTGGACCCTATACTCGACCGGGTTTAACACTTTTAGTCACCATACTTGCGACCCATAACGTGTTTAGTCCCTTGACCATAGTATAACCAAGTGTGAAACCTGCTTTCACTAGCAAAAACACAACACACATCAAACACAAACATGAACCAAAAGATTGTGCAATTCTTGTTTGAATGTAAGAAGAAGAAAAGCAGTTTCAACAACAACTATCATTTAACTTTATTACAGTTGCAAAGTAGTTGCATTCATAAATTCATAGTACATTGGTAAAAGTATCATCAAAAGCTTAAGTCATGCATACTAAACATGAAAAGCTACCACATCCTCTGTTTCCCTTTCCCTGTTGTGTCTGGCATGCTTCTTTTCAGTTTGCAAATGAAATAACTCGCCGAAAATAGCAGTTGCAAATGAAATAACGCAAAATCGTATCCAATCAAGTGAAGCCTAAAATGAAATAATAGCAGTTGTTGAAACATTCTTTTCATTTTCGGCTTCACTTGATTGGACACGATTTGCGTTTTCAACATGCTTCTTTTCCCTCTTCCTTTGATTCCTTCCCAAATGTGCTCATTGCAGAGCCCTAGAACCTGTTCCCTTTTACCTGGAATTGAAATGGAATGAGTTTCAACATGAGGGTTGACTGACCTTGTACACTTTTTTGGAGCTTTTGAAAGAGGTTGATCATCCTCAGAAGTTGAATGATAACTTGAGACCCAGCTAGGCAAAGAACTATGTTCAGAGGAAAATTCTTCAGAGTTGGACTTTTTGTTTACTGATGTTGAATAATTGTAAGGTAGGTTCCAACAGTAGGGTTGGGGAGACTTGAGCTCCTCTGATGATGTAGAATCTGAGGAAATTTCAATGATTGGTGGATTGGAAGTCATGGTTGAGTAGCTTGTGTAAAAGTTTGGGTGAATACAGGTTTGTTGAGTAGGTCGTGTGTATGCATAACCCAATTTAAAGACCTTTTAAGTCAAGATAGTCAAGGATAGAGTAAATGCAATTCAATGTTCGGTTGGTAAACTGGTTCATGTACCTGTAATTTTGTGCAGATTATTTTAAATGGAATTGAATGATAATAGAATTTGACTGTGCAATTACAATGTACCAAATTTGGTCAAGGGACAAGGTACATACCGCAAATAGACATTGACTTTTACAAGACAAAATATAGGGACCATTTTTGAAATTAACTCAAAAGTTTATAAAAAAATTGCATGTGTGAGGACCAAACGTGTAATTTGAACGGGAAACACTGTAACCCCACATATCCTTTTGGTCCCAACAAACACAACATCCCCAAAATCCGATCAAACCCTATGTCATTGTCACCACACGAATCCAAAAAAAAAATTGCTGTCCTTTTCATCTTTATAGCACGTAAACTAGGTTTGTTGTACTTTCCCATAACTATATTATTCCCTTTATGTTCATATAAATATGATGTTACAGTTAATAAATATTTTTTTTTTATTAATTGATTTTTTTATGTACACCGTAATTGGTTTGTTACTTATGTGTGCAAAAAATCCACATAATTACTTTTAGTTTGTAACTATAAACTATACTCATGTTTAATTAACTTTTATCATGAAAGTTGAGTTTAAAGTACCCAAAAATGGGGAATTTTCTTTCGATCCATTTCGTTATGTTGATGGGTGCGTTGGGAACGTTTGGTGTTTTACCTCTCACAGGGGTGTTTTTACTAGGGCACTTAATAATGTTATAAATGACATTGATGGTGATAAATGGGCTTTGTTTTATTGTAAACCAATCATGTCACTTTCAAATGGTTTAAATTTACTACACACTAATAATGACGTTCATAGATTTCTTCATCATGCTTTGATTAATGGTTCCATAAACCTGTTTATTGCTCACAAGCAACAGCCATTGTCAAAGTATTATTTTAAAAACATGGTTTGGCAAGAGGATGACGCTGGCCAGCGTTGCTGTAGTTCAACTCCTTTCAAGGTGAATCAAAATGGTGGGATCAAGGTCAATGAAAATGGTACCGATATAGGAGGGAGTGGAACTGGGGAGGAAAAAATGTTACACGAGGTTGGTGTACAAATAGAGAATGCAAATGGTTCAGATAACGGCAAATCGAATATGTATGAAGATGATGTGCTGGAAAGAAATATACTTAAGGGTATAAACTCAGGAAAGGAAACAATGAATGAATCTGAATCAAGCAAGGATAGCATATTCCAAGTTGTAAAATCATATAGGAGGGCTGTGATTAAACGGGCGAGCCAAAATGGTTGAAGTACCATATGATTGATAGCTGGTTGGTACGTTTATTTACTTACATTTTCAATTTATTTTACGCAATCAATTCCCATTACACAATTGCTGAATGTTATAGGTATATCTACATACCACAAACACACGCTACCGCTAATTGTTTGCCTCCCTGACACATTCATAAGATAGTTTAATACATATGTTTATTACACACCAATCGACCCACACTTGTTATTGTTACTTAAACAACACATGGTACCAAATAGGAAGTGAGTGCATACATTTAAATATAGTCTTTGTGATTGGGGGTCTTTACTGTAAAAAGTTGTCTGGAGTAGCGAAATCTGAGTGCGAATTAATGTGTGGATTGGATGAGTTCGGCTCTTGCTGTGTTTGACTTGAGTTGGGTGCCTCGGCAGCATTCATCATCCCATGCATAATCTCTACATTTGCCTCAGATTGTGTGCTGTTACTTTGATTAACTGAACCCTCCACCACACGGGTCTTTTTCCTAGGACGGCCTTTCTGTATACATGTATACATAAACATTAGATGCCAATAATCACAACTATTCAATTGTTGCATAATAAAAAAAAAATTCAACCTTTTCTATCACAATAGTTGCATTACACGTTAGGCGGTTATGTCCTGGCCCTCCACACCTTCCACAAGTAGTACTTGTAGGGACCTCGCCTTGAGAGGGAATTCTCTTTCTTTTTTTTGGTCTACCTGGTTGCCTTTTTTTTTTTTTTACAAAAGGGGGTGATACAACTTGGATGTCGTTTGGAGTGTCCCACATTGTTACGTCTTTTAAAGGATAAATGATGTCTTCGTATGTGCCTTTAAGTGTTGTATTATAAAACCAAGCTTTAGCCAATTTCTTCACACTAGTCAGCCCTGCAAATCTACCGACAGCACAGACATGTCCACATGGTAAGCCAGAAAGCTACCATTTTCGACAAGTGCATTCACCCTGTTCCAAATCAACAATATGACTTTTTTTCCTGTCGCGTACTTCATACACTCTGTCCTTGTGAATCCCCAAAACCTTCCAGTTTGCACTTTTGGCCATTCTCGCATTCAATTTTGCAGTTGCCCATTCAGAAAGATCATCATCCGGTGCATCTAACCATAAATAAAAAGTATGTTTAGTGTGTAGTCTTTCATTATTCTTCAGTAAACGTATTAAAAATTATAGAAGATCTATTACCTGCATGTTTTGCTCGGCGGTGGTAATACCAGCTCTGAAGAAGACCTCTAAACCATTCCATCAGCGTTGTTATTGGGCAGTGGTGCACAAGATTTGTTAAAGCATTTATGGATTCGACACTGTTTGAGGTTAAATAATTGTACCTCTGCCCAGGGCAATGTGCCCTTGACCATTTCTCGACCCCTGCTTCAACAAGTTTTTTGTGAGACTGCGGTCTTACCAAACGAATATCAGACATTAGCTTTGCAAAGTCGTCCGTTGTGTATGCTTTGCATGTCTTCCAGTATAAACATTTCAGTGTATCGGTGTGCATCTTTGTATTTAACATCAAATGCCGACAACAATAGCCGTGAAAGGCATTCGGGAATATAGTGTTACATGCAAGGGTGATTCCATTATGTCTGTCAGATATGATTGCCAAATTAGGAACTTCCCCTATGAATTCTTTGAGTATCGTCAAAAACCAAGTCCATGATTCACATCGCCTTGAGCAACACCGGTAGCAATCGGTAGAATCTGATTGTTTCCGTCCATTCCAACGGCAACCAGATTAGTTCCCTGGTATGTCCCTTTTAGATGTGCGGCATCAATTATGATCAGAGGGCGCATATAGCACAGGAAACTCTTAATCTGTGAAATACAATGTATCAGATGCAATGCTACATCAGGTTGAAAACATATAAATAGAAAACAAAATAAATAAAAAAATATATAATTTAAAAAAAAGAAATTAAAAAAAATGGATATTAATTTAGTTTATTGTTAATTGCCAAACGATAAATAATAACAGTATGAATTTATTGTTTGTTGTTTGATATGACACATGCGGTCTGCACATAAGATGGATGTGTTGCTTTTGTTGATATGCACAGAATATGGAAGTGTTGCTTTTGTTTAAGAAAACTAGGTATTAGAAGTATGTTGCAAAAAAGTGTTTATTTTGTACCTTTATGGTGTACCTGCATATGCAGGTCAATGTTTTTGTGTTTCTATGACTGATTTGTTTCGTTTCAGTGATATGCTGTTGCATTTCTTAAAAACGATATAATTTATGTTGTATACACGTATGATATGCATAGATTCTATTGGTAATTTTGATTTTTTTTTATTTTTTTATTTTTTTTTTATTTTTATTATTTTGATTTTTTAACTTTGAAATTCTATCTAAATTTATACATCTAGATTAATGTATGACATGATAAACAAAGCTATTTCTTTTGATAACCTTGTGAACAAAAAATATGTTTTGCAACTAAACAAATATGATTATAAATTAATAATATGCTTACCACAGTGATGTGCGTGTCGTTGTGTTCAAGTTTTAAAATTTATAAACACGATTTATCCAATTCTCTAATCACACATACGAGCAAGTATACTCGTCCGTGGGAGTAAAGGTGGGTAAGTCGAGATCGTCCCAAGGGAATTGGGGTTTCGGTTTAGTAAATAAGTTTTAGCAAAAAGGAGTGTCAATCCAATTTGAAGCAAAAACTAAAAACAAACAAGCAAGGTTCAATCAATCAAAAACTAATATACTTGTGTGTAGTTTCCATGACAATTGTTTAGAGTAACCAATCAAGTTGGGTGTTACTTGTAATGATGCACAACTTAAAATGAATAATTCTCAATCAATGGTTTTTGTCATGAGAAATCATATCTAAGAATTCAATCTCCTAGTTAACTCCTTTTGGCCATGATTAACTATTACGATAATTCTATTAAGTCCTTTTTGTTGTTTGAAAGTATGTCTTATCTCAAGAATTCCTACGAATCCTTTCGGCCTTTTTCGTGATGAAATCGTTTCCAAATCCATTTTAATGAGTAAAGGTGTTGCTTGTCACACACCACAATCCATACTAATTCGTGCACTAACTTTTTGGAATAAAAACATAAAGAAAACTCCTTTCGGCCTTTGTGAATCTTTGAAATTGTTTTTACCAACCAATTAAGCAAGATTAGATTTTATCTCAACAAACTCATAAAACAAGATATGTTTTCATGCATCACTATGATAAGATTACTCCAACAATTGTCACATCATCCACACACAAGTATAACTAAATTACTCCATAACAATCATAATCAAACACAAGTAATTAACCAAACTTTCATTCATCATATAGTAAAAGTAAAAGTAGTTCATGATAACTCAACAAGAAATACCTATCAAGGAATTACAAGAACTAGAATTGTGGAACTATAGCAATCCACACTCCTCCAATCGCCTATTATCACAAGTAAACAACTCCACACACGGACGTAACTCTTGAGACTCGAACTCAAGATCTCCTGGACGTTTTCACAGCAACTACAAGCTTTCGGGCAATAATAATAAAGTGGTGTAGCTTTCTTAGGTTATGTCACTTCCCCAAAAGAACTCTCTTTGTAAACCAACTAAGGGTTCCTTAAATAAGTGAGGAAACCCTTATTATCCAAGTAAAAAACGTCCCATATGATTTAACAGCCGAGAAATGATAAGCCTCAATGATTATGGGGCTTAAATTCACCATTTAATGCAACTTTGTAACTTCAGTGTCGGCCAACCGATCGGTATTTGGCTCCTACCGATCGGTTGGAGCTCTCGGTGTTTCCAACTTCACTCCATCCGAATCGGATGCGGGCGGCAACCGATCGGATGGATGACTCTGCCATGCACTTTAATTTTCTTTTATTCTCTTCTCGTTTCGTGCTTGATCCTTCGCTGTACCACTAATTTCCTTCATAGAACTTGATCTTTTCTTGATATATTAAGCATAGAAGTCTTGGTCTAATCAATTCTTCGAAGTATCATGTGGTTTCTTTCTCGTAATTCTCCTTATGTGCATAATCTCTTCATTTCTTCGTGTTTTCCTCCACTTTTCCTGTACTTGGCTATATTTACTTGCATACACACTTTTTTCATCATTTAGCAACAAATACATGCAAATATAACCAAATATGATGCACAAAACTAGCAATAACGCACCTAAAAACATGTTAGATTTAAGCGTTATCAAATCCCCCACACTTGAGTTTTGCTCGCCCTCGAGCAAGTCTAATTTTTAGAAAAACTGAGCTCAATGGTATTTTCATTACGTTCATGAAAAATCCTTGAAATGTATGCAAATTAAATTGAGCTTTGTTAACATCACCAAGTACCTCACAAAGGAAATTTTAAATTCACACAACTCTCGATAGTAGATTTGATTGTAGATCACTCAATTGCTCAGACGCGATTCATGTCTCTTACCATAAGCTTGTACTTGTATCAAAACAACAAAATAAAACATCAAAGAGGTCTTTTATTTGGGTTTAGGCTTCAAAAGGGTTTTGATTACCTAGCTAATGTATAGATATTTCATACAAGAACATCATAGCTCGCTAACAACGAATCTTTGTGTAGTCAAGCAACGGATGGTCACTAGATCGTGCCTTGGTTCGCTAACGACGTTACTTGCATAACGGATGGTCACCAATTTACTCACCAGATCGCTAACAACGCTTTTCAACTACCCAAAAACTCGGATGGTCACTAGAACATACATGTGCTACATATCTAAACAAAGCCATCACTAAATCCGAATGCTTGAATAAAGTAATTGGTAAGGGAAAGGGATAAGACATGGGAATTTGATTGGTTCTATAAAAACAAACAAGAATCAAGCCCAAATTCAATCCTAACTCTTTACATCACAAATGATTACTCCACCAAAACTTCTTCGATCATTATTCCGCATTTCATATAAACTCCATCTTCCATAATAGCTCTTTGAATATCTTATTTTCACACATACATAGCTCATTGACTTTTCTTTTCCTTTTTTTTTTTTTTTTTTTTAATAACATAACACCCCCACACTTTGGATGAGCACACGCTACAAAAAAAATTATAAATAAGAGTAGCGACCTCCTTCTTCATTGAAACAACATATACACATACAAGGTGTGGTCAATCATGCAATCATCAAAAATAAATAGTTTCGAACTTCATTTGGACTTGATTCGGGAAGGTCTAAGGTGTATGGTGCAATAATTTTCTGGGTTAAATCAAAAGAAAAGATAGGCTCAAAAGGGTGTAACTAAGGGTATCTAGCATAAAATGCTAACAAATGGGTTCCAATTACTAAGGAAAACTAACCAATGTGGTTAGCAAAAATGTATTGTAAACGGAAGGCCATTTGGTGAAAATCCTAATTTGCCTCTTATCATTTGAATATATTTTATTACTTGAAAGTAATTTTAACCGTAATGCATAACAAGTACAAGTTCTAGAATCGACATAATCACCGGCACACTCATACGAAATATAAGGTATGAATCCTCACAATTTAAAGTGGTGGTAAAATGTACTTAGCAATAGTTACCAAAAACTCTCAAAACTTGAATACATTCCAAAAATTTTCAAAATAACCTTATTATTTACCATTGAATCAATTTGTCTATCAACTAGAAAAATCAAAGGCGAATAAATTCACACATTCTAGTTCTTGAAATCCAAAAATCCAAATTTTTTTTAAAAAAAATCTTTCCTATTTACTTCCCTCCCCCACACTTAAGTTTTGCATTGTCCTCAATGTAATAAAACGAACTTCAAAGTAAAGGAAATGGAAAGAAAAATAGAAAAAAAAAACTACCCGGAAAAAATTAGCATAAGCCTAGTTGATCACAAGTAATCTCATGAGTTCTTCTAACTCCAAAAATTGATCAACACTAAGCTTCCGTCAATTCTTCCCCTGCAATTACTGCAAACTATGCTCGAAACAAACAAACAAAATACCAAAAACAATAAACCAAACAAACATAATAATAAAAATAAAAATAATTGATGCGCGTGATGTGTCGTTGCGGTTTAGCAGTTTTAATGCCTACTCAAGTTTTAAATTTATATTTAGCCGACTTATCAATAACACACACACTTAACGAGCAGTGTACCCGGTCAGTATGAATATAATGGTAAGTAGAGTGTCGATCACTAAGAGTGGAACGTATTATCTCGTTATTCTAATCAGTATTTTAATATCCTAACGCAAGGGGGTTTCAGCCTGAGAGACTGGCACGATTTTGTTTGCAATTAAATAATAAACTAAACTAATAGGCACGAATCAGCAAGTAGCACACACGTACACAGATAAATACTCGAGACAATAAGAGGGCTGTCCTTATAATTAAGTAGTTTGTCACTTGTTTTATTGATAGCTTTATATGAAGTGTATGTAGTTAACCCTTTCTCGTTGGTCCTAATCTTATCGGCGAGTAAACCCTTAATGATTACTTATGTCTAAAAGTTATTCCTAAGTGATCAATTTAGTAATAACCGTGGGAGCCACATTATTTTCCGCAGTCAAATGCCCGCAAGCCACTAATAAACATAGAGGTTATCAATGCACTAATAAGTAGTAACCAAAGACATCAACATATAAACTTTAATTGATGGGAAAGCAAGTATTAAAGGGAGTGCAATCTTTCGTTGTCACATTACACAAGCCACCAATCCTGATGAATTAAAGTTTGCTAACACAATAAAACAA
Source organism: Artemisia tridentata subsp. tridentata (assembly GCA_021014915.2). Lineage (NCBI taxonomy): Eukaryota > Viridiplantae > Streptophyta > Magnoliopsida > Asterales > Asteraceae > Artemisia > Artemisia tridentata. Next base: position 24,110,417 of record CP139505.1, read on the forward strand.
AACTACTTAATGAATTAAACACATGCAGCACCTTCTTACAGCTCTTGTATCTTCGTTTGGTGTGTCTTGTGCTGCCTCCTTGACTGAATTCGTCCTAGGGTTCTGCTGTTCTTTCTGACAAAAGCTCTCTGGAATTCGTCTGGTCTTGGGGTATTTATAGTTTCTGTCTGAGGGAAGATGCGGCGCATCTAGTAAGTAGATGCGGCGCATTGACTTAACTTCGCGTGGGGTCCAAGATTATAATATTCAGGAATATTCGTACACCGCCAGAAGATGCGGCGTAACTCCATGATTAGATGCGGCGCATGTCCTCTTGTATCTTGGATCGTATCTGGTGATATCTTGATAGAGATGCGGCGCATGTCATGAGTGAGATGCGGCGCATCTGGAGCAGATTAGTCTTGATCTTCTTCATTTCAGTAGACTCTTAACTTTATGCATGTTTTGCTCCATAATTAGTCCAAAATTGCTAAGTTTCACCAAATGCTTGTTTTTACCTGAGAATTACAAAAGTAAACGATTAAGTATCAATCCTCATACATAATATAGTAAAACAAGTCAAATTAATAGGATAAATGATAGTAATAAAATGTACTTATTTGAGTTCATCAATAATCCAAACAAACCAAAATTAAAACAAATAAATCCTACAAGAGTTAAAGTTTAAAGTAGTAGAAAATACAAAATAGAAATAGTTCAACCATCATTGTTTTGAAACCATAATCATAAACCATCACAGGTGGTTATTGGCTGAATATCTAAGACTTCTGGAAGCCCTCTTAACTTTCCATTCCTGCTCTCTCTAAGGTTTGTGAACTTTTTTATATCAACACTCCATGGAACAACTGGTTCTCCAAAATCGCTCATTTCTTTTTCATTAAACAACCCAAGATTCCTAGCAATTCGAGAAATAAAATGCCCCGCACATATGTAATTTCTTGTCCCATCTGCTGCATGTTTGTGCAAATGTTGCACTATTACCCATGCTACGTTCAAATGCCTATAGGGATGCTTCTCATCTAGTGCGTGTAGTACCCATAAATCATCTTCATAAATCAACTCCACACCAGACGTCCTATGTAACAATGACTGCACTATTATCCTATGAAGCACACGTAACATCGGTCTCTTGATTGTCAACACTTCACTTTCTCCAAATACTAGCTTGCTTTCCGTACTAATCCTCTCCCAGTATCCGTTCGCATCAAAATTATTTTTATTTCTTCCTCCACTCATTACTAAAAATTTGAAATCCCTATTACTTAAATCTTTGTCCGAATATAAACCTAATAGGTTTCCAAATTCAAATAGTGTAACCTCGTGTTTTTGTCCCCCTAATCTGAATTCGAGGAATTTATCGGTGGTAACACCGATATCAGTGATCTTTTCTTTCATCCTCATTGAACATAAAAATTCTAAGCACCATTCCTTGTATATCGGTTCCCTTGTGCTCAATGCTTTCATCCACATGTTGGAAGTCAAAATTCGTCCATCCCAAAGAATCCTAATAAGAAACATGTCTTCCAGAAACTCATCACAACCAAGCTCTTTCATGTCATTCCAGTTCATAATCCTTGGTGAATGAATCACCCATCTGCCAATCTTAAGAAGTATAGCACTAAAAGCTTTTCGAACACTCGCATCCTCCCCTTTCCACAATAGATTGGGGTGACATTCCGGTATCGGCATCTGTTCTCTCTTTCTCGTTCCTTCTCTCGTTCTTTTCGCGATTCCTGATCCACCTGCAAGATAACTCTGTTGAGATCATGATTATTCGTTAATATAAGAGTATAAGAAACAAAGTTACATGATTTAAAAGTCCAAAAGATTCGATTTGAAAATCATCAAAAAGTTTTACCGAGGGCTCCATCCGATCGGTATCTCTCTCCATCCGATCGGATGGAGTTGTGACCTTGTCCAGCCGATCGATAGCAACTCGCAACTGTCACAACCCGTAATTTTAGGTCATTTTCTGAACCCCGGCGATTCACTATTCATCAGTCACTATTCATCATTTACTATTCACCGATCACTATTCATCATTTTACTATTCATCATTTTCGGAGTCAATTTGAGATTCTGAGAAGCGTTCAGAAATTTTACTATTCACGTGACACTATTCATTCCCGGAGAAAACTTACTATTCATGTTCATCATTCATTTCATCGTAAACGTAGTTTACGGGTATTCATATTCGCGTAACCGGTTGGGTTTAACTGCGAAATTCATGCATCATTAGTAGGGACACTTCATACGGACTAGGAATAGTCTACATATCATCATAATTACATTTTCATACTATTCCACTCGTAGGTTTATCAAATTAACATTTTTATTACTTTTGACGTTTTACGTATAATTAATTTTAATTAAAACGTTAACGCGCGAACGATAAATGTGACTAACACGTCCGACAATCCCCACGAAGGTCCCGACATGCTTTTACACCTCTTATAACATCATAAAGATTATAAAATTCATTTACTTGGTATTTTGGAAGTTTACGTTTTCCAGTTCAGCGTTTTACGCGAATTACGCGTTTTAAACCCGCGTTTCCAGTTTTAACTGCGTTTAAGCAACCCGATGAAACTTACCATTCATTTCACATTTTCTTATGGAGTATTTTGACAAGTTTAGTCATTATTTCAAGTTTCATATTTTTACGATACCCGGAATTACGTTTCGCGACTTAACTATTTACGTTTAGTGATTAACGGAACCAAAACTCACTCCGTAAAAGCAAGATAACATCACAAACTCACCAATCTTATCCAAGAAGCCTCCTAGGCGTTTTTATTAGTCAAAAAGTCAAAGAAATGGAAGCTTACAAGGAAAGTCTTAAGCATGTGCAATATTTTATACTTAATCCTTTAATATTACCTAGATATTTCCATATAAAGCAAAAAGTCTTCATCCTTTCCATTTCCTTTGATGGGGAACGACCCAAAACAGCTCCAAGACCATCTCCATTGATTTTTTCAAGATCAAGGTTCATCCAAACTCACTAGTGTGTTTTACAAAGGGTTTGAAGTGTTTATTCCATGGTTTCACTAAGTTTCTTTCATCCTTTTCACTAAACCCACCAAGTAAGCTTCAAGATCACTTGTTGATCTTTCCATACTTACATTTTTCTAGTTTCATGTTGTTTATTCAAGATCTACATGCATATGTTATTTATACCACTCCATTTTATACATATCTAACTTTTGATCCCTAGAAATAGATTATAGTTAGATCCTTGTTAGATCCACTTGATTTTTGATGTTTAGGAACCCATGACACCTTAAGAAGGTGTATGGTAAGATTAGACTAGATTTGTGGTGATTGAAAGTGGTTTGGTTGAAGTTGGAACTAGATTGGAACACTAGAAATGATTTTTGAAATAATATATATACCTACTGTCCGTATTTTTAAAACGTGGGAAACTCAGTAGGTGATGGGTAATTTTGGACCAAATATTTAGAAAATACTTTCCGATACGAAACTATGGCCGAAAACGGGGATAAAAACGAGTTTATAACGAAGGAGATACGCTAAAAACGAGTTAACGACGAAAACTAATTTTTCTGAAAATAGCGTGCTGTTGGACGATTTTCGACGGGCAAACTGAGGCGTTTAACGCGACCTAGATGAACCGAGCTACTGAAAATGTGTTAGTATATGTTAATACGAAGCCACGGATATAAAGAACGTCGAAAACAAGCTAATAACGAACAAGATACACGCGTTTAAACTTCGATAAATACTATTAGTTTTTGACAGCTTTTAATGGAAATATAATTACGTACTAGAAACTATATTTTTCAAGTAATAACCATGGAGAGCCGTATCTCTTACCCGTTAGAACACGTACGATCAAAGGTTTATTAACGCGACTATTATAAGACATACCAAGGTTTTCAAAACGCCGAGACTAACACAAACGTTTTATACACATTATTACACGACTAGTTTTGACGTAACAAGTTGAACACATTTTTACCAAGTTTTGGAAAACATTACATATCGACGATAACTATTATTTTCAAAGTACGAGTGGTATAGGTTACATATGCATGAGCATTCACTACATCATCTAAGTAGAACATATTCATTCATGATAGGTTGCGGCTAGTGTTCGCGCCTTGTTGTTCCGTTCATCTCATATTCATCGCATTGTTGTATCATCATACCAGGTGAGTTTCATAGCCCCACTTTTACTCTTTAATACTTGTTTTAAACTCTTTGGGGGAGATACATGCTTAAACTGTTTGCTATTACTCAAGACGATTTTACTCATATGCTATGCTACGCTTTTATACACTTACTCATGATGTGTAGTTTTATTACGATATGTGACTTAATGTGGAAAACTATTCTATACGCTATATTCATTCACCACTGTTTAACTCCTGGATGGAGCCGACGGAGAGGTATTGATAGTACTATCGGGTTGACACCCCCACCCTTGGCCCGCGATTCATGGCCTTGGGTGAATATAATCCAGCTATGAAGCATTCTTGCTTATTCTTGTCGTGAGGTTCAGTAGGCTATTAAACTTTACATTAAGCGTGCATATATCGTATACACATTTGACTTAATCATACTATATGTTAGCAGTGGGTTGTAAACACACAGGTTGCGAGTCTTGTATGGCCGAGGCTTGGAACTGAGTGGATTTACAATGCCTTTGCTGTGGAAACATTCTTTGAAGGCTTTTTCAACTATTTTAATACAAACTCTATGAACTCACCAACCTTTGTGTTGACACTGTAGCATGTATTCTCAGGTATTAAGCAAAGGCACGCTACTGGAGGTTTTGGCAGGGCATGGCATGGTCATAGAAGACTCTGATAAACATTTGGGACCACTTAACTTATTTTATGGGCCTATTTCCGCACCACTTTTCATAATGTAAATTTAACACTTTTTACTTCTCAAATATATTCTAAATAATTGTGGAGAAAACCGTTCTTTGTACTTGTGTTGTGATACCAATTGAGTTGCACCCCAGCGACGCTACCTTCCGCTGCAAACCATTTTTGGGGGTGTGACAGATTGGTATCAGAGCCTAGGCTATAGAGAATTGGGTAATTTTAAAACCTAAACTATAGCTACTTTTACGAAAACTTAACCCTATGACCGCCACGTGCCTGCCTGCCAAGCTGATGCCTCATTTGTGGTTTGTTGCTGACATATTTAATGAGATTTATATCTTATTGCCAGATAGATTATACTCACTTATTCTCGTTGATTACTATGATTGTCTTACATATAAGGGTGCATACATATCATACACGTCATAGCGTTACACATTTTCCTTATGTAGTTTCATCATTCGACCTCAAGCCTGATCACATGCCTTAGTCATTTGAACCACCCTTTACATGTGAAGGACATAGTATTAGTATAACTAAGCTGAGTATTCCAAAATTCATTAAACCTCGGTGGAATATAGACTGGTCATCTATATTCGACCCGGGACAGTGGGACATAGCCTGACCACCTATGTTCGACTCAGAGATGAATTTTGCAATACTGAGAGTAGTTATAATGGAATTATGTCCGGATTGATTTGATCGGTGTAAGCAATTCCAATATCGAGCCAATCTTTCAAAAGACCTCATTTCAGGATGTTGAATCCATTATTTTTGGCAACTTGTTTCCTAGCTTGATCTAGTGACAGTTCTTGTTTGATGAGTTGCGAAAATCAAGCTAAGATCCAAGTTGTTACCCCAGCCGATTCAGTTTAATCTCATGACAGTTCTTGTTTGATGAGTTGTGAGATTAAATTTGAATCGACAACCTAAACCGATTTAGCCTAATCCCATGACAGTTCTTGTTTGATGAGTTGTGGGATTAAGTAAAAATCGGTTACCTTAAGATCTTTTGAAGGCTACGCTCGAGGATGGGAAAGTTTGCCTCATCAAATCTGACCAGGAGAACGTGCGTGCGCAGAACGAACGAGCTGAACTTCGGGACGAAGTTCCTTTTAGGGTGGGAGACTGTCACAACCCGTAATTTTAGGTCATTTTCCGAACCCCGGCGATTCACTATTCATCAGTCACTATTCATCATTTACTATTCATCGATCACTATTCATCATTTTACTATTCATCATTTTCGGAGTCAATTTGAGATTCTGAGAAGCGTTCAGAAATTTTACTATTCACATGACACTATTCATTCCCGGAGAAAACTTACTATTCATGTTCATCATTCATTTCATCGTAAACGTAGTTTACGGGTATTCATATTCGCGTAACCGGTTGGGTTTAACTGCGAAATTCATGCATCATTAGTAGGGACACTTCATACGGACTAGGAATAGTCTACATATCATCATAATTACATTTTCATACTATTCCACTCGTAGGTTTATCAAATTAACATTTTATATACTTTTGACGTTTTACGTATAATTAATTTTAATTAAAACGTTAACGCCGCGAACGATAAATGTGACTAACACGTCCGACAATCCCCACGAAGGTCCCGACATGCTTTTACACCTCTTATAACATCATAAAGATTATAAAATTCATTTACTTGGTATTTTGGAAGTTTACGTTTTCCAGTTCAGCGTTTTACGCGAATTACGCGTTTTAAACCCGCGTTTCCAGTTTTAACTGCGTTTAAGCAACCCGATGAAACTTACCATTCATTTCACATTTTCTTATGGAGTATTTTGACAAGTTTAGTCATTATTTCAAGTTTCATATTTTTACGATACCCGGAATTACGTTTCGCGACTTAACTATTTACGTTTAGTGATTAACGGAACCAAAACTCACTCCGTAAAAGCAAGATAACATCACAAACTCACCAATCTTATCCAAGAAGCCTCCTAGGCGTTTTTATTAGTCAAAAAGTCAAAGAAATGGAAGCTTACAAGGAAAGTCTTAAGCATGTGCAAGATTTTATACTTAATCCTTTAATATTACCTAGATATTTCCATATAAAGCAAAAAGTCTTCATCCTTTCCATTTCCTTTGATGGGGAACGACCCAAAACAGCTCCAAGACCATCTCCATTGATTTTTTCAAGATCAAGGTTCATCCAAACTCACTAGTGTGTTTTACAAAGGGTTTGAAGTGTTTATTCCATGGTTTCACTAAGTTTCTTTCATCCTTTTCACTAAACCCACCAAGTAAGCTTCAAGATCACTTGTTGATCTTTCCATACTTACATTTTTCTAGTTTCATGTTGTTTATTCAAGATCTACATGCATATGTTATTTATACCACTCCATTTTATACATATCTAACTTTTGATCCCTAGAAATAGATTATAGTTAGATCCTTGTTAGATCCACTTGATTTTTGATGTTTAGGAACCCATGACACCTTAAGAAGGTGTATGGTAAGATTAGACTAGATTTGTGGTGATTGAAAGTGGTTTGGTTGAAGTTGGAACTAGATTGGAACACTAGAAATGATTTTTGAAATAATATATATACCTACTGTCCATATTTTTAAAACGTGGGAAACTCAGTAGGTGATGGGTAATTTTGGACCAAATATTTAGAAAATACTTTCCGATACGAAACTATGGCCGAAAACGGGGATAAAAACGAGTTTATAACGAAGGAGATACGCTAAAAACGAGTTAACGACGAAAACTAATTTTTCTGAAAATAGCGTGCTGTTGGACGATTTTCGACGGGCAAACTGAGGCGTTTAACGCGACCTAGATGAACCGAGCTACTGAAAATGTGTTAGTATATGTTAATACGAAGCCACGGATATAAAGAACGTCGAAAACAAGCTAATAACGAACAAGATACACGCGTTTAAACTTCGATAAATACTATTAGTTTTTGACAGCTTTTAATGGAAATATAATTACGTACTAGAAACTATATTTTTCAAGTAATAACCATGGAGAGCCGTATCTCTTACCCGTTAGAACACGTACGATCAAAGGTTTATTAACGCGACTATTATAAGACATACCAAGGTTTTCAAAACGCCGAGACTAACACAAACGTTTTATACACATTATTACACGACTAGTTTTGACGTAACAAGTTGAACACATTTTTACCAAGTTTTGGAAAACATTACATATCGACGATAACTATTATTTTCAAAGTACGAGTGGTATAGGTTACATATGCATGAGCATTCACTACATCATCTAAGTAGAACATATTCATTCATGATAGGTTGCGGCTAGTGTTCGCGCCTTGTTGTTCCGTTCATCTCATATTCATCGCATTGTTGTATCATCATACCAGGTGAGTTTCATAGCCCCACTTTTACTCTTTAATACTTGTTTTAAACTCTTTGGGGGAGATACATGCTTAAACTGTTTGCTATTACTCAAGACGATTTTACTCATATGCTATGCTACGCTTTTATACACTTACTCATGATGTGTAGTTTTATTACGATATGTGACTTAATGTGGAAAACTATTCTATACGCTATATTCATTCACCACTGTTTAACTCCTGGATGGAGCCGACGGAGAGGTATTGATAGTACTATCGGGTTGACACCCCACCCTTGGCCCGCGATTCATGGCCTTGGGTGAATATAATCCAGCTATGAAGCATTCTTGCTTATTCTTGTCGTGAGGTTCAGTAGGCTATTAAACTTTACATTAAGCGTGCATATATCGTATACACATTTGACTTAATCATACTATATGTTAGCAGTGGGTTGTAAACACACAGGTTGCGAGTCTTGTATGGCCGGGGCTTGGAACTGAGTGGATTTACAATGCCTTTGCTGTGGAAACATTCTTTGAAGGCTTTTTCAACTATTTTAATACAAACTCTATGAACTCACCAACCTTTGTGTTGACACTGTAGCATGTATTCTCAGGTATTAAGCAAAGGCACGCTACTGGAGGTTTTGGCAGGGCATGGCATGGTCATAGAAGACTCTGATAAACATTTGGGACCACTTAACTTATTTTATGGGCCAACTTCCGCACCACTTTTCATAATGTAAATTTAACACTTTTTACTTCTCAAATATATTCTAAATAATTGTGGAGAAAACCGTTCTTTGTACTTGTGTTGTGATACCAATTGAGTTGCACCCCAGCGACGCTACCTTCCGCTGCAAACCATTTTTGGGGGTGTGACAGCAACCGATTCGGTTGTACTCACTGTATCCAAAACAAAAATTTTCCGACTTCAAATCAATCCTATCTAGTTCCACTCTTCTTTATCCTGCATTTCATCAATCACTATGGTCTCTACACATCCCACTTATCTCTAAATTATATCCATAACATACTCGCATGATCAATCTTAGAACCTATGAACATATTCGAAATCAAACCTTATTGATGTTCTAATCCACAATGCGTCATCCTAGGAACACTAATTAACATCTAAACAGCATCTGGAAATCATTAATTTCTACCCAGAATCGATTCAAAGTTTTTGACCCATATGATTCAAAAAAATAAAATAAAAAATCAATTAATTCATTCTTCCTCAAAACTTAATCAATCCATCTCATTCTTTTTGCAATGATTTCCTCAATCATTTACCCATCTATTCCAGAAAAATCATGCCTTAATTCGAACTATATCAAAAACGCCTAAATTTTGACCTAATTCAATCAACTCGAATTAAAACCTAATTGACACAAATTGATGATGTTACTTACTTGTTTTGGTGCCATTGATGATCCTTCAACTCTCCTGCAACTCTTAAAACTCTTCTAATGGTCGAATTAATGAACCCCAAGTGTGGTGGAATGAGTGTGTGTGTGTTTTTTATGATTTTTGAAATCTTGGGTATATATACTTCACTCCATCCGATCAGTATTTCATCCAACCGATTCGGATTGAATTTTTGCAAAACTTCACTTTTTCTTTCTTTCTTCAATACTTTGACACTTTCAAGAACAAATAGAAAGTATTTGACTCCCTTAAAAGACTTCACTTTAAGTAGGAAAAATACCACCAACATACTTATTCTCCCAACTTGTTATCCAATCTATCTCTACAACTTCTAAAACAAAACTTAACTCCATAGATTAAAACTTAATAAAACCATAAGGTAACCAAAAGGTCTTAAACTTAAATCAAACTTAAATGCAAAACATTAAACTACTATTAAAAATGCATTAAAAATAAACAAACAAACATTAGCACAAGCCTTGTGCTTTATTCTTCATCTTTTGCTCTTCAACCTTCATCCTTCAAAGTATTCATACTTCAAGATGTCTTCACTTTGAAATTTTCCGGATAACTTTCGGTTAGTCATTTGTATTTTAAACTTCCTTGCAAAATTCCTTCCATCCGGACAAACTATATCAAACTTCACATGCCATTCTCCATCACCTTCTTCTTTCTTGTAAACACTAGCTCCTTCGGGTCCTCATTCCAAATTCTTCAATTGAACCGGTAAGGATCCAAGAAAATCTGTCAATTTATGGAACACAAAAACATTCTTGAATGGGTTATAGAAAACCTCCATAGCTAATGCTCTTTCCAATTCATCTTCAATACCAAAGTAACTAGGGACAATCGGCCCATATTTAGGTCTTCCCTCTTCATCTCTACCAACTTCAAAACAACCTAAATGGTCTTCTTCTTCTTCATCTTCATGCACTTCCCTAATAATCTTGCCTCTAGGTTTTGGATAATAGGTATGCTTCAAGATTCCATCACTAATAGTCATAGTACCTCTACCCATATCTATTATAGCTCCGCAAGTTCTCAAAAATGTTCTTCCTAACAACAAAGGTAACTCTTTATCTTCGGGAATATTAAGCACAAGAAAATCGGCTAAGAAAGCTTGATATCCTACTTGCACTCTAACATTTTTCACTTCTCCCATTGCTTTTGCTCTTGAATTGTCAGCCATAGTAAGATTATATTGATTTGGTTGAGGATTACCAAGTCCTAATCTTTTGTACAACGGGTATGGCATCACATTCACACTTGCTCCTGTATCGGCCAATGCATACATTGCATCGGTTACATTCACCTTAATGGGTAACACAAAATTTCTCGGATCGCTCTCTTTCTTAGGCAACCCATTTTCAACTATCCTTTCCCTTGCAAACTCATCAAAATTCTTATCCTCTAGCCTAGCTGTTGCCATCATAACCGCATCTAACTTCTTACGATAAACCATGTAATTGTTCAACACTTCTATAACCGGCTTCTCTTCCATAAGCTCCTTAAATTTCATTTCCAAATTCTCCAAAACAGCTTCTTTTTGTTCTTAAGTCAATGGTTTAACTTCTTGAGGTGATTTAGGTGATGAACTAGATGAACTAGTCTCATTTTTAGGGGTGGAGGGTTGGGTAAGTTTGTTAAGTGGTGTTTTCTTGCGATTAGCCTTTCCCATTTTAACAATCTCTCCTCTACCTTCCTTCTTCTCTACCATATCATCATCAACATCAATTCTCATCTCTCCCATAGCAAAATCAACCCTACATTTAGTTTTCACCATAAAATTTTCTACCAAACATAACTGCCAGTTCATCCACATTTCCATATTCCAACACAACAAAATCAATCTTGAAAACATGACCATGAATATTAACATTCACATCTCTCACTATCTTCCTACCATAATTCTCATAATCAAGCCTAACAAAGCCAAGCTTACTAAGCATTTCTTCCGTAATGTAATTCTCACCATATTCCATATTAAGTTGAGCATCCCAAGCCTTAACTCCTTCCACACCACATGGTGTAGCATACCTCATAAATGGTACATCAAACTCTTTAGGTGGTGCTTGCGTAAACACAACCACTCTTTTCTCCTTAGGTAAACAAACACTGATTTTGCCAACTTCTTCTTTTCTTTCTAAACCAATATTAGCTTCATCCAAAATGCTTTCCAACTTCTCCAAAGAATCTCCTGAATCTCTCAACATCTCTTCCAAATGTCTCAAATATTCCGAAACATTGCTTAAACTCTCCATTCTACTTAAGCACTATCATAACATAACCACAAAACAAAGAATTCCAAACAATTAGCGTGAGGGTTAGTTATAATCGAACCATATCAAAATATCAAACAAAAACAATCTAACAAACAACTTCAAATCATCAAAACATCAAAACAACTAAAAATAAAAAATCATAAAAACTTTTACCGAGGCAACCATCCGATCGGTATCACCTTCCATCCGATCGGATGGGTAAACTGCAAAAGATGAAATCTCACCAACCGAATCGGATGCGGGCAGCCTCCGATCGGTTCGATCGAAAATAATTTTTTTTTTTTATATATTTAATAAGACTAAACTAAGACGAAACTCTTTTTAACTTGTTTTTGTGTTTTTTTTTTAGAAACTAAAAAGAAGAATAAACTAATAACTAGAACTAATTAATATAATCCTACAATTAACTACCAAGCATTAAACTATCTAATTAACTTTTAACTCTTTAACTAATGACCATAAAAACTAATTATAACTCATTCAATGAAAACTATAAAACTAACAAACATTAAAATTAACAAATTAACTACATTAACTAACATTAAACATAATAAAACTTTCTAATACCCTAAATTAATTAATCTAATTACTCTACTAATTAAACAAAACATTAATGAATCATAAAAACTGAAAAATAACAAAAATTACTAAACAAAAAAATGTTACCGAGACCACCAACCGATCGGATGGAAATCCATCCAATTCGGTTGGTCCGAACCAAACTTTTTTTTTTTTTTTTTTTTACTTTTTAAATAACTTTTTAACAAAATAAAAACTTAAACTACTAAGCCCAACTACCAAGAAAATCTTAACAATTCCCCGGCAACGGCGCCAAAAACTTGATGTGTGTGTCGTTGTGTTCAAGTTTTAAAATTTATAAACACGATTTATCCAATTCTCTAATCACACATACGAGCAAGTATACTCGTCCGTGGTAGTAAAGGTGGGTAAGTCGAGATCGTCCCAAGGGAATTGGGGTTTAGGTTTAGTAAATAAGTTTTAGCAAAATGGAGTGTCAATCCAATTTGAAGCAAAAACTAAAAACAAACAAGCAAGGTTCAATCAATCAAAAACTAATATACTTGTGTGTAGTTTCCATGACAATTGTTTAGAGTAACCAATCAAGTTGGGTGTTACTTGTAATGATGCACAACTTAAAATGAATGATTCTCAATCAATGGTTTTTGTCATGAGAAATCATATCTAAGAATTCAATCTCCTAGTTAACTCCTTTCGGCCATGATTAACTATTACGATAATTCTATTAAGTCTTTTTTGTTGTTTGAAAGCATGTCTTATCTCAAGAATTCCTACGAATCCTTTCGGCCTTTTTCGTGATGAAATCGTTTCCAAATCCATTTTAATGAGTAAAGGTGTTGCTTGTCACACACCACAATCCATACTAATTCGTGCACTAACTTTTTGGAATAAAAACATAAAGAAAACTCCTTTCGGCCTTTGTGAATCTTTGAAATTGTTTTTACCAACCAATTAAGCAAGATTAGATTTTATCTCAACAAACTCATAAAACAAGATATGTTTTCATGCATCACTATGATAAGATTACTCCAACAATTGTCACATCATCCACACACAAGTATAACTAAATTACTCCATAACAATCATAATCAAACATAAGTAATTAACCAAACTTTCATTCATCATATAGTAAAAGTAAAAGTAGTTCATGATAACTCAACAAGAAATACCTATCAAGGAATTACAAGAACTAGAATTGTGGAACTATAGCAATCCACACTCCTCCAATCGCCTATTATCACAAGTAAACAACTCCACACACGGACGCAACTCTTGAGACTCGAACTCAAGATCTCCTGGACGTTTTTACAGCAACTACAAGCTTTCGGGCAATAATAATAAAGTGGTGTAGCCTTCTTAGGTTATGTCACTTCCCCAAAAGAACTCTCTTTGTAAACTAACTAAGGGTTCCTTAAATAAGTGAGGAAACCCTTATTATCCAAGTAAAAACGTCCCATATGATTTAACAGCCGAGAAATGATAAGCCTCAATGATTATGGGGCTTAAATTCACCATTTAATGCAACTTTGTAACTTCAGTGTCAGCCAACCGATCGGTATTTGGCTCCTACCGATCGGTTGGAGCTCTCGGTGTTTCCAACTTCACTCCATCCGAATCGGATGCGGACGGCAACCGATCGGATGGATGACTCTGCCATGCACTTTAATTTTCTTTTATTCTCTTCTCGTTTCGTGCTTGATCCTTCGCTGTACCACTAATTTCCTTCATAGAACTTGATCTTTTCTTGATATATTAAGCATAGAAGTCTTGGTCTAATCAATTCTTCGAAGTATCATGTGGTTTCTTTCTCGTAATTCTCCTTATGTGCATAATCTCTTCATTTTCTTCGTGTTTTCCTCCACTTTTCCTGTACTTGGCTATATTTACTTGTATACACACTTTTTTCATCATTTAGCAACAAATACATGCAAATATAACCAAATATGATGCACAAAACTAGCAATAACGCACCTAAAAACATGTTAGATTTAAGCGTTATCAATTAATAATATGCTTACCACAGCACCGAAACCGATAAATAGGTTCTTGAAACGGCTTGCATCGTCGGTCTCTATGTGTGTAACTGTGCCCGGGTTTGCGATCTTTAGATTATAACAATATTTGGGCAGGTGCGAAAATGAGGCCTTTGGGCAGCCCTGATTTGATTCCAGTGCCAACCCTCTCCCTTTCCAAGCTCGTTTGTATGAAATATCTATCTTTATATCCAAATTCAGATCATGTTTAAAGTCCTTTGGCTTATACACTCTTTTCGGATCTCCGAGCTTCAGAGATATTATTCTAGCCAATGTTTTTGCATATGCATTTCGGTGATTTGGATTGAATTGGATTTTTGAACATTTATGATTGTCTTTTAGTGATGTGATTCTAAATCGGCTACTTTTCCCAAATCGACGACAGTTTATGTGCCAATCACATTCTGGTTGGACACACTTGACAGCGTATCTTGCTGTACACGATTTAGAAACACGAAACTCATACCCTTCTTTTAAACATTTCAAACTTATCTCATACATGCACTCTTCCTTATCTTGAAACATATCATGAACTTTTAGACCACCTTTTTTCTTATTTGGAAGGGTATAATCAAAAGTGGGTGGTTGGGGTTGGATTGGCATACAGTTAAGATCTAAAGCGTGGTATACGTTTTTTGTCTGCTCATGTGACGGCGTCCCAAAAACAAGATTTTTGAAAACTTCAAGGTCGACGTCATTTAGTAGGTTCCTTTTGGTTGCACCGGTGTTGTAATATAAACGAATTGCGTTTACATCGTTAACATTTAGCTTTTTCCATACATACTTCACAAGATTGCCAAAATTGATGGCATTTGGAAGTAAAACGGCAATCAGATTCTCTTCATACCGTATAAACACCTTGAACTTATCTGTTGTGCAAGAATTCATTTTTTGTTATTTTTTTATTTTATTTATTTATTTCTTGGCTTGTGATGTTTGTGTTGTATATGGTAAAGAGTTATATAAGCAAATCTAGTTGCCCAAAGTACAGCTGTCTACAAGCATACACAATATTTTGTTGCCTAAAATGAAAAGCCAATAGTAGGTGCCTATAATCAAGTACTAATTAACTTTCCATTTTTATGAAAAGGCAATGGCAAATATGACACATACATTTAGGATTCGCATTGATTATGATTACACCTATCAAGTGGCATTAAAATAAAATAAAGTTGATGTACTTGTGTGTACTGTAGCGCAACCTGCATGGCCAAATTAGGCAACGTTTTTAAAAAACAGTCAATTTTTAAAAGATGGGCAACTTAAAAATGGGCAGCTTTACAAAATTGGGGAACTTGCTACTGCTCGTGAGCAGACATTCTACTGCTAGTTACAAAGTTCCTGCTGCTTGGCTAAAATTTCTACTGCTGAGAGGGTCCTACTGCTGGCGTTGTAAGTGGTGGAATCTACTGCTTGATTTGTAAGTGCATGGACTGTTGTGTAAATTTCTTATCTGAACGGATTAAAACCCCCCCAAATCGCTTTAATTAGGGTTTCAAAATCTAAGTCGATCTCATAATTAATTTCACGCGCTCATAAATCACACTAATTCAAACTATAGCCAACTGATTGATACATAGCCATATGATTGATACAAAATATTTCATGCATCCTATCATACACAGATACGAAAACATTATTACTTTCAACTTAAACACAATAAAGTCACCATAGCATATGGTGGAATCTAACAATAAAACATTCAACAAAGTTTCTTTATCTTTTCAAGGAATGCCATTTTTTCGAATGTCTGAAACTGTGCTTCCTTGCATTCAGATCTTTAACAACCGCAAACAGATTTCTTACTATTTGAAAATCTATTTCGGTCTCCTCTTGGATTACCATAAATAACAAACTAAAAACATAAAAACACCGTCATCCTAAACTGCTTCCATGCATTTCACCCCATCTTGCTGGTCTCCCTGATTTTGAGGCACCACAACATTTTACTGATCCACCACATTTTGCTGCTCATCCTCTTAATTTTGCGGCACCACCTCACTTTCAGCCACCTCCTCCTCTTCACTATGGACGGTTTCTTGGTTGGTTTGTAGTTGTAAATGGCATGAAAAAAATAAAAATAAATAATACTCGTAACTAAATAAAGAAATACATAAAAATTAAAGGAAACTGAAATGTTAATACACCTATGGTAATCGTATCCTAATTCTAATGATGTTGATGAAGTACAAATAGCCTCTGATTAGACCTATCAAGTGGCATTAAAATAAAATAAAGTAGATGTACTTGTGTGAACTGTAGCGCAACCTACATGGCAAAATTTGGCAACGTTTATAAAAATGGGCAATATTTAAAAGATGAGCATCTTAAAAAATGGGCAAATAAAAAATGGGCAACTTTATAAAATGGCCAACTAAAAGATGAGCAACTTAAAAAATGGGCAACTAAAATATGGGCAACTTTATAAAATTGGGCAAATTTCTACGGCCAGTTTCCGGCCGAAAGTCGTTAAAAGTCCCCACTACGACAGCGTGGGCCCAGTTCAGACAACATACTCTGGGTACGTGGTGGATGAGGGCCTGCCGATGTGGTGGGTTCGACTCCAAAAAGTGGCTTTCCAAAAAAAAAGTTAAAGGCAGTTGAGCAGACTATCCACCTTTGGAAATTTCAGCCGACATTCCCAAGACGTTGAAATTGGATCTCATAAACACAAATTTGTGTACCTTCCCAAGACATTGAAAAGACAAGACAGTATACTTTATGTCTAATCCAACATGCCAGGAAGGCACTCCAGCTACAAGTTTTGGCACGTGCCTAGACGCATAAGACTCAGTCAAAGTCAATGTTCACACGTGACACAACAGTGGTTCCTCCTATATAAAAGGTTATTACAACGAAAGAAGGCCCAACCAACCCCACAGAAAACAATAAAGACATTTAACACAAAGCTGTGATACAGAGTATCACAGCGATCGAACTCACAACAACCGTTTTAGAGAAGTTGAAGATGTTATCTATTTTTTACAACTAGTTCCTGAATAACAATATAATGTTGTTTACCATATATGATAACCAAGGTCTTCACTCAATGACAAAACGTCATTTTCTGATGATCATCATTTACATACTCGTTAATTCAAGTATGTACACAAACATTACGTGGGTTAGCAAGCAGCGTCAAGAGGGTCATCTCATGGCCCAGACATGTTCTTAAATGACTTCTAATAGCAGTTAGTCGTTCTTAAATGACGACTAATAACCCTAAACCATAACGCTCTACAAATCCCACTCATCTAAACCCCCTTCCATAACATCCTCGAGCGTCCATTCGAACAATATGGTGAATTTTGAACCGTTTTTATGCAGAAAGGCGTCTCAACTGCCCACCCTCCATCCTTCCATTACAAGAATTCCCAATACCACTGACCTGGCCAAGAAAAAAGCTTACCTGGACCATGCGGTCGAGAGTAACGACTTTTATTTTTAAAGGTCGCATGGACGACGAAAGCCTTACTACCAATCAGGCTCTCGTTGGCCATCAAAGTGGTAAAAAGCGTGTATGTTTAATGGTTGATGGAGATGACAACCATGGGTAGGAGATATAGTGCCACGGAAGGGAGATATAGAATGAGAAGAGCACACATTGCTAGGGAAATACAGGGGGCTATTCATTGCATAAAGTTGGACCCGATTATCAAAAGACACCCTACAACATCAAACAACAAAGGATGAAAACGATGCCTTCATATTTGTTGCTGCCCAACTTGTAAGCTGGAAGACGCGCTTACAACTTGGGTTAAAATGACCAAAATATCCATAAGTAAGAGCAAAAAACACAACTGTATTATCACTATTTTGTCGGACACGTGGAAAATATCCGCAACCCAAACATGGAAAATTTGTAACCATACTAAGTGGTATATAGACAAAAGTAATGCTGACTTCAGTCCGGTTATTCAAATGGCATGCATGTAATCAAACGACTTCTTTTAAGCGACTTCTCACCCAAAAACCATAATATTTTGTAGTGTAATTATTTTCTTAAAGATTGTTGTGTACTTTATTTTTAATTTTGTAGATTCTAATTTTTTTCTATTTTGTTCTTTTTTTTATGATACTTTAATAGGGTTTTGTACTTAGTAAAAGATTGTTGTGCTTTTTTGGTTACCTATTTTCTAAAATATTGTTGCGTATTTATTTTAAAAAATACAACGTTTTTCCGTTTTAAAAACGTTAGAATATATGCTTTGCAAAGTAGAAACAATAAATAAAGTAAATGACACATAGGAGTCTAATTGATTATGATTACACCTACAGGTTTAAGTGGCATTAAAATAAAATTTAATAAAGTAGATGTAACTATTGAAATCCTTCTGCTGCTGCAACTATTGAAATCCAACTGTTCAGTTTGAAAGTGAAGGGTCAACTTTGTAACTTGGCGCTCATAAAGCCCTAATTAGATCCGAACGGTATAAAAAACCCAATTCGTTAACATTCAACTTCTTCCATACATACTTCACCAGATTGCCAAAGTTGATGGCATTTGGAAGTAAAACGGCAATCACATTCTCTTTATACCGTATAAACACCTTGAACTTATTTGTTGTGCAAGATTTTTTTTTTATTTTATTTTTTTTTTGGCCTGTGTTGTTTGCGTTGTATATGGTGAAGAGTTATATAAGGAAATCTAGTTGCCCTAAGTACAACCGTCTACAAGCACACACAATATTTTGTCACTGGCAAATATGACACATATATACAGGATTCTCATTGACTCTGATTATTACACCTATCAAGTGGCATTAAAATAAGATAAAGATGATGTACTTGTGTGTACTGTAGCGCAACCTACATGGAAAAAGTTTTAATATATGGGCAACTAAAAAATGGGCAACTTCAAATTGGGCAACTTTATAAAAAAAAAATTTATATGGGCAACTTTACAAAATTTTTAATATAAAGATTTTTTTTTGTTTTTTCCTTACTGTTGCTGCTGTTTGTAAGTTCCTACTGCTAGTTGGTTTATACTGCTGCTAGCTTTTGAGCATTCTACTGCTAGTTGGTTTATACTGCTGCTAGCTTTTGATCATTCTACTGCTCGGTATTTTTTTTTGTGCTGGTACGCTTATGATGTCAGTCTTCTCGACCTCGATCAATACGTAGTCGGCTTGAACTTTCAGCTTCATCACATAATTGATGGTGTAAAAGTTTATGCAGGATGAGAATGCTTAAAATGGTTTGCAAGTATACTTGTATATATATTCACATGCGTAATATAATAAAACAATAAAAAAGCAACCCTTCAAATTAAGTAAAAAGTGAAGAAATGTGTTTAATGGAGGGTATAAGATGGAAACTCAGCATGTTTGCATTTAATGAAAACAACTTGAAATATTATTGTATCAACCGGTTGAGGAATTACAAGTCTTTGGCAAAAGTCATTGTAAAAGCTTTTGGAAAACCCCTCATTGCATTATGGAACGGAAGGACCAAGTAACGGTGGGAACACCCCTCATTGCGGATGCTCTTTAGGCAACGTTTTTAAAAAATGGGCAATTTTTAATATATGGGCAACTAAAAAATGGGCAACTTAAAATTGGGCAACTTTACAAAATTAGGGAACTTGCTACTATTCGTGAGCAGTCATTCTACCGCTTGTTAGAAAGTTCCTGCTGCTAGGCTAAGATTTCTACTGCCGAGAGGGTTCTACTGCTCGCTTTGTAAGTGGTGGAATGTACTGCTTGGTTTGTAAGTGCATGGTTTGTTGTGTAATTTCTTGTCTGAATGGATTAAAAACCCCCAAATCGCTTGAATTAGGGTTTAAAAATCAAATTGGATATCATTATTAGTTTCACGCGCTCATAAATCACACGAATTCGAAAACTCTAACACATAGCCAAATACTTGATACATAGCCAAATGATTGATACAAAATATTTCATGCATCCTATCATACATAGATACGAAACATTACTACTTTCAAATTAAACACACTAAAGTCACGATAGCATATGGTGGAATCTAACAATAAAACCTTCAACAAAGTTTCTTTATCTTTTCAAGGAATGCCCTTTTTTCGAATGTCCGAAACTGTGCTTCCTTACAGTCAATTTCGAGTTTCATCTTCAAGGTGAGTTCCTTTTCTTGAATGGCATTGAAGAATGCTGCACTTTCCACGGCACGCAGACTCTTATCGAATTTCAAGTCATTAATAATAGCTTGCCTCTTCTCCATACTATCATTCAGATCTTTAACAACATCAAAAAGTTTTCTTGCTATTTGAAAATCTCTTTCGGTCTCCTCTTGGATTACAATTAACCACATGTCTGACATACGGTGAGAGTTTGCTGTGTTTGCTAGTTCTTCTAAAGTTGGCCGGTCCATATTTTCTTTTTTTAGTGGTTGATGGATAATAATGATGATATGTTTTGTTGGTGAAGCGTGCCTTAAATACTTACAAAATATAACCGTTAGGGTGGTGGCCCTTTAACTATTGTAATTAATAACTGAACATTTGTGTCGATTTACTAGGGGTGTACCTATTGTAATTTCATTGAACAGTTGTGCCCCTTTAATTTCATTGGAAAAAAAATTAACCGTTACTGTTAGTAAAAATGTTGGTTGGTTTGTTGTTTTAAACGGAATTAAAAAAATATAAAAATAAACAAAAACTAAATAAACAAATAAATACGTAAAAATTAGGGGCAACTGAAATGTTAATACACTTATAGTAATTACATAACTTGGTTGCCCAACAAATGGTGCTAGTATATATGGTGTTGTCAGTCGTTCAGAAGAATATATTGTACTCAAAGTACAAAATAATAAATGGTGCTAGTACATACTCAGGGTTGCCTAACTAATTGTTTGTAACACTTTTTTTGCACCACTTACCCTTATGCAATTTTTGGTTAAAACTACACTAATAGTTGGTGATATTTTTTGCACCACTTACCCTTACACAAATTTTGGTTTGTTGACTTCGGTAAATCAAATTATTCATTGATATTTTTGTAAAAGGTACAAACAAATATTAATTTAATTATCCAACCTAAATACTAAACATACTAGAAACATAAACTCTGTGTTATCACAACATGTGATGCTCACTTTGATGTATATCCGATTTCACTCAACTAAAACCGAATCTCCACTAAATAGAAGACCATTTTCTTAAAGGCAATTGAAGCCCACAACATTATTCTAACTAGTAAAAAGTCTCAAAGGGTTACACTAACATCACCAATTAGCAACACTATTAAAAAACAAACATTATATCAAACAGTTGGTGTGCAACATTAATATTATTCATTTGAACATGATCCTCACAATACAGAAGCATACATTGTGATACTGTTTCGAGATTTTTGTTGGTGTGAATACTAAACGCAAGTTTCAAATGAATAAGGGCTCTTGCAAAGCATAGTTTTTATAGATCAGTTCAAATTAGCATTTCTTAAGTGTATATTAAAATTATAATCTATGTGTAGCAAAATGTTTGACTATGCTTTTACCCAAAAAAATGTTTGACTGTGTGGGCATTGTGTTACATCATTTTGTTTTGGTTTCATGAAATATTATAATCCTTTAAGATACGTTTTACACTTTAGTTGCATAGTTTTTATAGATCAGTTCAAATTACCATTTCTTAAATTAGAGTAAATTACACGGATGATCTTTGTGGTTTGCATTGACTTTCACATTTAGTCTTTTGACTTTTGTTTTGCACAAACAATCACTAACTTTGAAACATTTAACACCCACAGTCCCTTGACCAAACTGATGTTAAATTTGACCGTTAAAGCCCTCATGCGCAAGTCACATGAGGGTAAAATAGTCTTTTTACTAGTCTTTTGATCCCAATAACACCCACCCACCAGATTTCCTCGTCTTTTTTCTCATTTTCATCCGCCTACCTCTCCATTCACCATATCCACAACAATCATCGCCTAAAATTATTACAAAATCAAAATACATATATAAAAAGACCAAACTATGTCAGTACCTTGCTAATTATTACTCCCTCCGTCCCAAAATAAGTGTCCAGTTTGACTTTTCAGAGTCAAACTGGTTCAACTTTGACCTTAAATATTTTTTTTTTGTGTTATATAATACTTGATGAATAATTATACCATTGAAAAATAAACTTAAAACACAATCCATTTATATATTTTGCATCAAATATTATATAACACCCACAAAAATAGTTAAGGTCAAAGTTGAACCAATTTGACTCTGAAAAGTCAAACTGGACACTTATTTTGAGACGGAGGTAGTATTGTTATTGGTCCATAAAAAACATTTTTCGTACATACATTATAATTGTAACACCCCGTGACCAAACACAACTAAAAATGTGAAAATTTTTCGCAAAAAGTCCACCCGGAAACTGACCCGCAGCTACTCTTTAACGAACTGACAAAAATTTATAAATATCTGGGCCTTGAGACTATTTTTACATGAAACTAGACTCGATTACCTTCAAAACGACAGGTGGTGCGACCCCTAACGACTTACGGTTCAAAAGATATGAATTTTCAAAGACTACCGAAAATCTGCCAAATCCCACTTTTATAACCAAGATGAGTAAAAACTGGATCCACACTTAGGTCCAAATCTTGGAACCAAAAAGTGGATCCTGGAATCATAACCAAGATGAACAAAATTCATAACCAAGATAAGTAAATCCCAGATCCACACTAAGGTTCAAAGCTTGGAACTAAAAGTAGATCCTGGATTCATAACCAAGATGAGGAAACTGGATCCACACTTAGGTCCATATCTTGGAACCAAAAAGTAGATCCTAGACTCATAACCAAGATGAGGAAACTGGATCCACACTTAGGTCCATATCTTGGAACCTAAAAGTAGATCCTAGACTCATAACCAAGATGAGGAAACTGGATCCACACTTCGGTCCATATCTTGGAACCTAAAAGTAGATCCTAGACTGAAAATTATTCTTTAGGATTTGACGAGTTATACATAAACCCATTTTGACCCGTTACACTCCAAATCACTTAAAACACTTCCCTTACCTACCATAATTGACCAATATACATATATTATCATACTAAACCTGTCTCAACCATCCATAACCCGTTCAAACCCCAAAATGGGTAAAAACTAGCTTATACCAAACACTCTCTTAAACTAACTTCCAAAACACCATTTTTACATAAAACACATAACTACTACATATCCTTTTTGAATTTATACATAACTTAACAATTCTAATATATTGAAAGAGTGTTGGTACAATGTCATGACCCGTAACTTTCTAAAATGGGTTGATTTGGCTAATTGCCAAACACCCCTATAAAATTGACTACAACCATGACCATCACCATATAGGCGTCATAACTTTTACACAAACTTGACCCTTGACCTAACTTGAAAAAAAACGTATATGACCACAAGACCGTGAGTAACAAAATGACCACAAGGATTGAAGTATACCAAAACACAAAAAGACACTTCGGGGGCTTCCAACTTCAATATGCTTGGTCCAAAAGAATACGATCTTCAACTACAACTTCCTCGAGCACAAAACTACTACTACATAATCACATAACCTTATCTTTACCTTTGCTCGATTCTTCGATACCTATCAAGAAAACATTACAACTAAACACGTAAGCGAAACGCTTAGTAAGTACATGGCATAACAAGCTAAACAACGTATGATATAATTCATACCATATCCAAAACTAGTCTAACCACTAGTTAAGCTAGCGATATAGGGGCACTTACCTCACGCCGACATAGTCGACCTTAACACGATCAACCCGTAAGGTTGAACCTCATCCCATAGTTAGCCCAACGACTAACTAAGCTATACCTAGTGATGGATCCATAACTAGCTAACGCACCCTATACCCTATCCTTCACCATTACCATGTAATCAAACATGATAAAGCTAACACATAAACCATTATCATACATAACATATGATAAAGCTAACAAGAACATGTTAATACCATATACTTACCTTGATCCTCAATCACAAACACACTAACAATAGCTCCCCCACTTCTTACTTGATTCCTATATCACAATCATCTCAAATTAGAGACTAATTAACTAACTAATTATTAATTATCAACCTTTGATCATTATGATCAAACATGAACCCTAATTCACAATTTGGGGAAGAACACTTACTTGATATTAGGGTTGAAATTAGAAGTTCACAAAGACTTGGAAATACTTCAATAGATTGATGGTGAGCTTAGATGATGACTTGAGGTTTCCCTCCTTTTCTCCTTCTTTTGTACGACACAGCCACACACACTCACTCACTCTTCTACTTTCTGGAACAATCTCTATCATTCTATAAGTTAGATATTTAATAAATTATCTTTACTAACTTGGCAAGACTAGCCCTTAAGTTTCATTCTTTCTATATTGACCACACATCTTTGCCACTTAACTCATACACATAATACATAACTTAATAAATACATATCATAGTACCTTATCGAGATATGGGTGTAACAATTCTCCCCTCCTTAAAATAAGATTTCGTCCTCGAAATCTACTCTTGAAATAAATAAGGATACTCATTCTTCATCTTCTTTTCGAACTCCCATCTAATACTTGTACCCTTACGATGTCTCCATTGTACCTTTACTAGCGGTGTTTCTTTGTTTCGAAGTTGCCTCACTTTCCTTCCTAATATCGCTTCTGGTTTATCCTTTTGTGAAATCAAATCCGGATCAATTTCTATATCATCTAAGGTGACCACACTAGCCTCCTCCGCTAAACATTTTCTCAAGTAAGACACATGAAAGGTATTATGAATACCTCTCATTTCTTCGGGCAATTCCAACACATATGCTACCTCGCCAATATGTTTTAAGATTTTAAACGGTCCTATAAACCGTAGACTTAATTTTCCCTTGTTTTTGAACCTAAAAACGCCTTTTCACGGAGAAATTTTTAGCAAAACCAAATCACCTACCTCAAATTCAATTGGCCTTCTTCGATTATCCGCATAACTTTTCCACCTATCTTGTGCCACCTTAAGTCTTGCTCGAATCATTTCAATCTTTTCTGTCGTCGCCAATACTATATCCGTGCTAGCCAATTCCCTCCTTCCAACTTCTTCCCAACATACGGGTGTCCTACACTTTCTACCATAGAGCATCTCATAGGGTGGCATGCCTATACTAGCATGATAACTATTATTGTAGGCGAATTCAACTAGAGGCAAATGATCATCCCAGTTACCTCCAAAGTCAATCATACAAGCCCGTAGCATATCTTCTAGAGTTTGGATCGTTCTCTCACTTTGTCCATCGGTTTGAGGATGAAAAGTTGTGCTCATATGTAACTTAGTACCAAGTTCGTCTTGAAAACTTTGCCAAAAGTTCGAAGTGAAACGCCCGTCTCGATCAGAAACTATAGAAATAGGTACTCCATGACGCGCGACTATCTCGTTAACATAAATCTTTGCTAACTTATGAACAGGCATATTCTCCCTAATCGGGATAAAGTGTGCGCTCTTAGTCAAGCGATCGACTACTACCCAAATTGTATCATTCTTCTTTTTCGTCTTTGGCAATTTCGTAATGAAGTCCATAGTAATCTTCTCCCACTTCCAAACTGGGATATCTAATGGTTGGACTTTCCCATACGGCTTTTGATGTTCGGCTTTCACCTTCAAGCAAGTTAAACATCTTTCTACGTACTTCACACAATCTCTCTTCATACCCGGCCACCAATAGTTTCTTTTTAAATCAAGGTACATTTTCGTAGCTCCTGGATGAATAGAATACTTCGATTTATGGGCTTCTTCCAAGAGTAATTCCTTAATGTCGCTTCGAAAAGGAATATAAACTCTTCCATACCGTGTCTTAACCCCTTGGCTATCTTCTTCGAGATGAGGGATGTGAGAAGTGATAAGTTCTTTCCCTTGATTATTTTCTTTCAACACTTCCTCCTGAGCCAACTTAATTCTATCGAAAAGATCAGATGTGATAACCATCCTTAAGGAGTGAATCCGTGTAATGTCACTTCGGCCCTGGCGACTTAGCGCATCCGCTACAACATTCGCCTTATCGGGGTGGTAGCGAATTTCACAATCATAATCTTTCAGCAAGTCTAACCACCTACGTTACCTCATGTTCGGATCTTTCTTATCAAGAAAATACTGAAGACTTCTATGGTCGGTGTAATTTATGAATTTCACACCATATAGGTAATTCCTCCAAATCTTCAAAGCAAAGATCACGGCCGCAAATTCAAGATCATGAGTCGGATATTTCTCCTCATGCTTCTTTAGTTGTCTTGATGCGTAAGCAATCACTTTACCTCTTTGTATAAGAAAACATCCAAAACCGGAATAAGATGCAGCACTATAGACTACCATGTCTTCGGTCCCTTTCAGTAACACTAGAATCAGAGCTTCACATAACCTCCTTTTCAAGGTACGAAAAGCTTCTTCTTGTTTCTCGCTCCACCCAAACGGTACATTCTTCTTGGTGAGTTCGGTTAATGAAGATGCAATTTTAGAGAAGTCTTGTATGAATCGTCGATAATAACCCGCGAGTCCTAGAAAACTTCGAATTTCACCGACGTTCTTTGGCGCTTGCCAATTTATCACGGCCTCGACCTTTGAAGGGTCAACTTTATTACCATCGGGATTAATAACGTGACCAAGGAATTGAACTTCTTGCAACCAGAATTCACATTTTGAGAATTTAGCATACAACCTTTCTTTTCTCAACGTTTCAAGGATCTCTCAAAGATGTAATTCATGTTCTTCCTTGCTCTTAGAATAGATAAGGATATCATCGATGAACACGATAATGAATTTATTCAACATCGGTCTACATACACGGTTCATGAGATCCATGAAAACCGCAGGCGCGTTCGTGAGACCAAAGGGCATAACTGTAAACTTGTAATGTCCATAACGGGTCCTAAAAGCCGTCTTAGGAATATCTTCTTCTCGAACCTTCAACTGATGACATCCCGAACGGAGATCAATCTTTGAAAACCACTTCGCACCTTGAAGCTGATCAAACAGATCGTCGATTCTTGGTAACGGGTACACATTTTTCACCGTAACTTTGTTCAGTTCACGGTAATCAATGCACATCCGCATACTATCATCTTTCTTTTTAACGAACAGAATCGGAGCTCTCCACGGTGAGCTACTAGGGCGAATAAAACCCTTGTCAAGTAGTTCTTGGAGTTGGCTCATTAGCTCTTTCATTTCAGAAGGAGCAAGACGGTAAAGAGTTTTGGCTATGGGAGTAGCACCCGGAATAAGATCGATACGGAACTCTACTTGTCTGTCAGGTGGAATACCCGACAAATCTTCCGAAAATACATCACGGAATTCATTAACAATCGGAACATCGTCAATACTTCTCTTCTCAAAACTCGTATCTACCACGTGTGCCATAAAGGCCAGACAACCACGTGATAGATATTTTCTAGCCTTCATTACGGAACAAAGTTTTAACTCGCCTTCCCTCTTATCACCATAGATCATCATTTCTCGACCACTAGGATTTACAACTCTAACGATCTTTTGTCTACATAGGATGGCAGCATGGTGTTTGCCAAGCCAATCCATACCAACAATAATATCAAACTCTCCTAGCATTATGGGAATTAGATCAATCCTAAAGGTACTCTCATCGATCTCTATCTCTACATTTCGATACACATTTGACACCACAACAACTTTACTATCGGCAATTTCAACTTCTACGGGTGTCGGAAGTTTATCTAGGGGAGTGGACAATTCCTTACTAAAACTATAAGATACAAAGGACACGCTTGCGCCCGAGTCATACAAAACACGAGCGGGCTTGGAATTAACGAGAATTATACATGTGACGACATCTGAACCCGACTTCGCTTCTTCGGCACTCATTTGATAAACACAAGCTTTAGGTTTCGGAACATCAACCTTTTCTCCCTCGATCAAGTTAAACGGCTCCGCTTGCTTAAGATTAGCTTTAGGACATCCACTTACCTTATGTCCTTCTTCATTGCACCCATAACATATCACTAAACGCTTGGTGCAATTCTTTCTAATATGGCTAGGATCCCCACATTTATAACATCCCTTCATCCCGAATTTACATTCTCCCGTATGGTTCTTACCGCACCTATTACACCGAGGTGGTAATTTCCACGTATTGTCCTTCTTTGTGGAATCAAATTTGCCCCGCTTACCGAATGTTGTTGGTTGTTCTAGCTTTCTTTTCACCTCCTTCTTCTCCTTGCCCTTCATCCTATCCAAATCTGCTTCTCCGGGTCTAGCATTCGGATCATTCTTTAACTCCCCACTCTTCTTAAGCTTCCCTATCTCCTCTTGAAGTATCTTTTGCAAATTTTCGGTTTTCTTATTAACATAGAAGGACATAGCTTTCTCAATGGCCCTTCCCACTCTATCCGTCACCAACGTATCCAAATCTTTCAACTCTGCTCTAGTAAAACTTCTAAGATTAAGGTTTTCCGGCATTGACATTGACGTGTCACTATTAGAGTGTCCATCATTATGTTCATCACTATCATGGCGGGAGGAGGTCGCTCTCAACACCTCCTTATTCTGAATTGCCGCCATCTTTTCTACTATACTGAAATTTAGCAATTCACACTATCAAACATAATCATATACATAATCGAGGCATGAATGACATATCTATCCTTATACTAACACCCTAGAGTTTATCATCCATGTATAGCCCAAATGATTTCAATCTCACATATGTATCATATTTTTATCACTACGGTGGCCAGGCGTAGTCATAAAAATACTTAACATATGTGTTCTCGAAATCACCCAAACAATACACAAATAACAAACACCGATACTAACCGCGTCTACACAAGGCCTAAGTCTAGGAAATCCTAAGGGGAAATCCTAAATCTCTTAGACCGAAGCTATGATACCAAGTTGTAACACCCCGTGACCAAACACAACTAAAAACGTGAAATTTTTTCGCAAAAAGTCCACCCGGAAACTGACCCGCAGCTACTCTTTAATGAACTGACAAAAATTTATAAATATCTGGGGCTTGAGACTATTTTTACATGAAACTAGACTCGATTACTTTCAAAACGACGGGTGGTGCGACCCCTAACGACTTACGGTTCAAAAGATATGAATTTTCAAAGACTACCAAAAATCTCCCAAATCCCACTTTTATAACCAAGATGAGTAAAAACTGGATCCACACTTAGGTCCAAATCTTGGAACCAAAAAGTGGATCTTGGAATCATAACCAAGATGAATAAAATTCATAACCAAGATAAGTAAATCCTAGATCCACACTAAGGTTCAAAGCTTAGAACCTAAAAGTAGATCCTGGATTCATAACCAAGATGAGGAAACTGGATCCACACTTAGGTCCATATCTTGGAACCAAAAAGTAGATCCCAGACTCATAACCAAGATGAGAAAACTGGATCCACACTTAGGTCCATATCTTGGAACCTAAAAGTAGATCCTAGACTCATAACCAAGATGAGGAAACTGGATCCACACTTCGGTCCATATCTTGGAACCTAAAAGTAGATCCTAGACTGAAAATTATTCTTTAGGATTTGACGAGTTATACATAAACCCATTTTGACCCGTTACACTCCAAATCACTTAAAACACTTCCCTTACCAACCATACTTGACCAACATACATATATTATCATACTAAACCTGTCTCAACCATCCATAACCCGTTCAAACCCCAAAATAGGTAAAAACTAGCTTATACCAAACACTCTCTTAAACTAACTTCCAAAACACCCTTTTTACATAAAACACATAACTACTACATATCCTTTTTGAATTTATACATAACTTAACAATTCTAATATATTGAAAGAGTGTTGGTACAATGTCATGACTCGTAACTTTCTAAAATGGGTTGATTTGGCTAATTGCCAAACACCCCTATAAAGTTGACTACAACCATGACCATCACCATATAGGCGTCATAACTTTTACACAAACTTGACCCTTGACCTAACTTGAACAAAAACGTATATGACCACAAGACCGTGAGTAACAAAATGACCACAAGGATTGAAGTATACCAAAACACAAAAAGATACTTCGGGGGCTTCCAACTTCAATATGCTTGGTCCAAAAGAATACGATCTTCAACTACAACTTCCTCGAGCACAAAACTACTACTACATAATCACATAACCTTATCTTTACCTTTGCTTGATTCTTCGATACCTATCAAGAAAACATTACAACTAAACACGTAAGCGAAACGCT
Organism: Artemisia tridentata subsp. tridentata; assembly: GCA_021014915.2. Classification (NCBI taxonomy): domain Eukaryota; kingdom Viridiplantae; phylum Streptophyta; class Magnoliopsida; order Asterales; family Asteraceae; genus Artemisia; species Artemisia tridentata. The sequence goes on from CP139505.1 coordinate 24,141,105, forward strand.
TAGTAAGTACATGGTATAACAAGCTAAACAACGTATGATATAAATCATACCATATCCATAACTAGTCTAACCACTAGTTAAGCTAGCGATATAGGGGCACTTACCTCACGCCGACATAGTCGACCTTAACACGATCAACCCGTAAGGTTGAACCTCATCCCATAGTTAGCCCAACGACTAACTAAGCTATACCTAGTGATGGATCCATAACTAGCTAACGCACCCTATACCCTATCCTTCACCATTACCATGTAATCAAACATGATAAAGCTAACACATAAACCATTATCATACATAACATATGATAAAGCTAACAAGAACATGTTAATACCATATACTTACCTTGATCCTCAATCACAAACACACTAACAATAGCTCCCCCACTTCTTACTTGATTCCTATATCACAATCATCTCAAATTAGAGACTAATTAACTAACTAATCATTAATTATCAACCTTTGATCATTATGATCAAACATGAACCCTAATTCACAATTTAGGGAAGAACACTTACTTGATATTAGGGTTGAAATTAGAAGTTCACAAAGACTTGGAAATACTTCAATAGATTGATGGTGAGCTTAGATGATGACTTGAGGTTTCCCTCCTTTTCTCCTTCTTTTGTATGACACAGCCACACACACTCACTCACTCTTCTACTTTCTGGAACAATCTCTATCTTTCTATAAGTTAGATATTTAATAAATTATCTTTACTTACTAGGCAAGACTAGCCCTCAAGTTTCATTCTTTCTATATTGACCACACATCTTTGCCACTTAACTCATACACATAATACATAACTTAATAAATACAAATCATAGTAACTTATCGAGATATGGGTGTAACAATAATCCAAAGATACATTCTTTATAAACATATGCCAAGATTCATTACTCATACCTCTTGAACAACTATATATTTCTATTAATTCAAAATTTGTTTTCGTGATAGTTTAACTTATATATAAGTTATGAGAGTTATGGGATTTTGAGTGTAGCGTTTGGAGATAAAGAAAACACAAAAATGTGTTGTGTTCATGTTTTTAAATGAGATGGAGATTAGGTGATGTTTGTGTGAGAATGATAAAAAGAAAAGGTTGAGCACTGATAGTTAAGTGGGGCCAAAAAGGAAGGAAAGAGACCAATTTACCCTCATATGAGTTGCACATGAGGAGTTTTAACTGTAAAACTTAAAGTTAGTTTGGTCAAAGGATAGCAGGTGTTAAGAGTTTTAGAGTTAGTAACTGTTGACCAAGAATGAAAGTTAACGCAAACCATAGGGACCATCTATGTAATTTACTCTTAGAATTATATTATATGTGTAGCAAAATGTTTGACTATGTTTTTAAATGAAAAAATGTTTTGAATATGTGTGAGCATTGCGTTACATCATTTTCTTTTGGTTTCATAAAAAAAAAAAAAAAAAAAAAAGTAACTCCCAATACCGTCTTCCACGGGTTATGGGTCCCAATACCGTCTTCCACGGTGTATGGGGGAGGTTGAGACGTAGACAACCTTACCCCTACCTAAGGTAGAGAGGCTGCTTCCGGTTCTACCAAAGGTAGAAAAGGGCCTCCGGCCTTGCAAGGGGTGAGGATCGAACCCTTTACCTCTGTCTCTAGAGGCAAGAGTGTTAACCACTTGATCCAACCTTTCTCTTAATTTTCTTTTGGTTTCATGAAATATTATAATCCTTTTAGATACTTATACTTCAAGTTTCATGTTATTAATTGTAATTAAGAACTTCTAATGTTTGTTTAATATATATTCATCTTTTAAACAACCCTTTCAACTTATGTTGGATAAAATTTGATCACGGTATTTGGCATAGGCATGGATAATAATGATTGTGTTTCCTTAACTTTTGATTAAATGTTGGTTAGGTATGGGGTGTTTCTTTTTTCGCTTATTCTCACTTAATGAGTGGGCCCATCCCTTAATGCATCTTAATGGGGGACTTTAAAAAACTTGTCTCTCTTGAATAAGTTAATATAAAAAAGGCCCACACCACTTAATTTAGTAAACACCCCATAAGAGAACACATAATCTACTTCACACTAACCAAATTAGTACTCCATACTTTATTTGAAGTTTTATGTTTAAGCCCATACGTAAACGGACATTAAAACTAATTTTTCACTACAATGTAAAAATAAAAAAATAAAAAAAATAAAATAAAAAATCACTCAAATAATTTTATGCCTCACTTTCCCTCTTAAAAAAACCCCAAAATTTCACCAAATCCCCAAATTAATTCAATTTCCCTCCACTTTCCCCCCAAACCAAAACCCTAACCCTAACCTTTCAATCCCACAAAATTAACCTTCAATTCACAAAACCCATCTTTTATTTCCATCAATTTGTTAAAAAATATTGTTTTTTTGGGTGCAGGTGAGATTGATAATTACGGGGGATGATGAATCGGATAGTAGTACTAGTTGGTTCTTATGAATTTGGCTAAATCTTATGGTGCTGATCTTGTTGAGATTAGATTGGATAGTTTGAAACCCTTTTTAGAGGGGTTTAATGTCAGAGAAAGTATTCAGACCCTTGTTAAATTAAGCCCTTTGCCTACCCTTTTTACTTACAGGTCAGAAGACTCTTTTTTCGATATCCGAAAACTGATATGAATGCAGTTTTTTTATATGTTTTTTAGGATTATAAGTATACTAATATTTAGGGGTGTGTTTGGGAATTGGGATTTGCTAATGGATAAGTGTTTTCGGATGAAAAAGGGCTTATGCTTATATTATCGTTAGAACTCTTATGATGTGAATGCAGTTTTCTTCTGATGGTATACTGAATTGTCTGACATGTGATGGGGATGTTTCAGAATTTGGATTGTTTTTATAACAGATTATCTGCTTATTGTGTTTTTTGAGTAGATGCATAAATTTGACTATGCTTATCTACTTAGTTTAGGGGTGAAATAAGGTCTTTTCAGTAAGGAGTTTGAGAATGTTTAGTTTGAACTTGTTATTGTTGGCGGATTCAGAATCGTAAGTTTAGCCTTACGGGTGAGATAAGCTGTTTTGGATAAGTAGATTTTCTGGTTATGAGTATAAGTTGTTTAATATGGTAATCCCCGACACCCTTTGTTGCGTTTTGATACAGTAGATCAGCAGTTTGAGTGTTTGGATATGATAATAGGCTCATTTGATGGTGAACTAAGCAGCAGCTATAAGTGACAGTTTCGGAGTTGCCTATTCAAACAGCATATCCGGTTCTGATTATTTTACGTCTTAAATCCCTAATTAGCTGATTGCCAAAAACTTAAACAAATGCGATATCTGATTATCTGGTTTCATTACTGTAGAAGCCTATCTACACACTTTTTGCAGCATTGCCTTCTGTTATAGCAATTGCTTATTTCATGAAAGCATTAGCAGTTTTAATAAGCATTACCAAACATCCCCTGAAGTCAATGTAATCATAGAAGTATTGATGTTGTATGCTGAATTGACATCAGACAAGTCCGTCGATATTAGTATTATGAATCCTTCTTACAGAAAGGAACATTTATATTTTTCTTTAGGACAACCAGGGCTATTGGTCTCTTGATTAATCTAGTCCATATTACATGATGTCGTAACACTTTATCTTTCCCAAAAAGGTTTATGATTCTATGTTATTTTCTAGACCAACATGGGAAGGTGGTCAGTACGACGGAGATGAACAGAGTCGATTGGCTGCTCTTCCATTAGCAATGGAATTAGGAGCTGATCACATCGATGTTGAGCTTAAGGTTCCTTTCTTCTTGACATTAAATGAGTCTATTCGTGCTCATAGGCTCGTCTAAAGTACTATACTGTTATTCGTAACTCAAATGCAGGCCGTTGATGATTTCAACAATTTAATCCATGGAGACAAGCCTACAAAGTGCAAACTCATAGTTTCTTCCCACAATTATCAAAATACTCCTTCGATAGAAGAGCTTGGGAACCTTGTGGCCAAAATACAGTCAACAGGGGCTGACATTGTCAAGTTTGCAACAACCGCTGTAGATATAACTGATGTAGCACGAGTTTTTCATATTACTGCTAATTCTCAAGTAAGCAGCGTAAGTCATGCATCATAAATTCTAGAGATAGAATTTCGTTTGCATCTAAAAATATATATAAGTTTGTTAAACATCTCTGAATTGTCTAAGTCGGTATCTGGTTCGAGCTAGTTTGGCGTCTAGGATCTATAGGTGTCTTTTAGTCCTTGATTCATTTTTGTCTTTCGTCGTGCTTTGTTGCTGATTTTTCCTTGCGTTTTAGGTATTTAGAGTCTTAGCTTGTGCCCTTTAGGCTGCCTAGGCTTTTTTTTTGGTAGTAGCAGTACTAATCCTCCCATGTACATATTTGCCTTTGCTCTTCGGTTTAGAGCCCTTTGCTTCATCTTCGGTTTTTTTGGTGCCTCTATGTTCCCATGCTTGTATGTGGTTATGCTTTTTATCCCCCATGCTTTTGTTCGTTGCATGTTTTCGTTTCTGCTCTTATGTTAATTCCCCCTTTTCCCCTATTCTCGTTCTTTATTTTTTATGCTATGCTTTCCATGTGTTGTATATTTGCTTCTTGGTTTTAATGTGCTCCTTGTTAGCCTGCTTGGATTTATATGCTTTCATTGTTCTTCTATTCTTGCATCTCTAACATTCACACTTTCTTGAGTACTTTCACCCTTTCATTTACACTTGCCCAAGGTCTTCTTGGAAGCAGTCTCCCTCTTTCGGGTTTACCCTAAAGTGGGTGTATGATTTGTCGACACTCCACCTCCCCCATACCTCGTGCATATGGGATTGGGTATTGTTGTTGTTGTTTTTAACATCTCTGAATTATTTCCTGCTTTATTTATTTACTTGGGTATTTAAGTACATATATTAATCATTTAGGTTCCAATAATAGCAATGGTGATGGGTGAAAAAGGACTGATGTCTCGAGTACTCTGCCCGAAATTTGGTGGATATTTGACATTTGGCACCCTTGAGCATGGAAAGGTATCGGCACTCGGGCAGCCTACAATTAGGGATCTTTTGGACTTGTTTAATTTCAGACAGTTAGGTCCTGACACAAAAGTATTCGGTATTATTGGGAAGCCAGTTGGACATAGCAAATCACCTTTGTTATACAATAAAGCTTTCCGATCAGTTGGTTTTAATGGAGTTTATGTACATTTGTTGGTGGATAATGTAAAGAATTTTCTTGATACTTACTCATCTACAGATTTCGCGGGGTTCAGGTTGAGTTTTGATCTATTTTTATTAGAGCTAGTGCTTAAGTTTCTAGGGGTTTTTCCATCAAACCGACATACTTTTTATATTTTTGTATATAAACGAGTCTTTAAAGGAAGTCTTAGTGTACGGTTTGGGTCATTTGGTAACCGGAAAATTTAACATTATATATCAATCTAAATCACACGTATATATATATATATATATATATATATATATATATATATATATATATATATATATATATATATATATATATATATATATATAATTATTATTATTATTATTATTATTATTATATTATTATTATTATTATTATTATTATTTCTAATAATGTTGATCATTTTTGACAGTCAGTTTTTGTGTTACCGAATGCCCAAACAGTCTACAGAGTAATCTTATAATGAGTCAAATGTTATAAAAAAAAGTAGAATGACTAAAAGGTGCAAATGTGAAAGTACGTTGATATTTTATGGAACAAAACCCGTGTTTCTACTTATTCAGATTAATAAAATGTATCAATTTTGGATGCAGTTGTACCATTCCTCACAAAGAATCTTTACTTCAATGTTGTGATGAGGTTGATCCAGTTGCAAAGGTAGATTTCGCTCTTAATAAAAAGCTTAACTATTTAAGTAGATGCAGATAATGATTCAAGTATGTGACAGTCAATAGGAGCAGTCAACTGCGCCATTAGGAGACCAAATGATGGGACGTTATATGGTTGCAATACAGACTATGTAGGTGCTATTTCTGCTATCGAAGATAGTCTACGAGGTTTCTTTCTGTACTTTCTATTAGAAGTGATAATATGGGCGGTTGGGTCAAAACCGTGCCTTTTGTCCACTTATAAAAGTTTCATATCATATTTCACGTGTGACTTTCTACCCGTTTGACCCATTTGAGATTTACTTACAACACAGATTGGTACAACTGTTTACAGGTTCAGGCATTCAAAATGGTGCAACAGGATCACCATTGGCTGGTAGACTATTTGTGGTTATTGGTGCTGGCGGTGCTGGAAAAGCACTTGCTTATGGAGCAAAAGCGAAGGGTGCAAGGATTGTGATAGCCAATCGGACTTACGGTATTCCACGAACTCTCACATTACCATTTCTAATACCGGACTTAATTGCAAATAAAACATTATCTAGTTTTATTGCATTCTTATCACTTCAGTATGGGTGAAAGTCATCTGTAATACTGTATGGTTCTCGTCATATTTAGAGGGTGTTTGGATTTGAGTGGTTTACCAAAATATCAAAAATTGATTATAGCGACTTCAAGTCAGAGTAACCATATGATCAGTTGCAAAATTGAAATCCAAACACCCTCTATGCATAGTTAATACACCAACTAAAGTTTTCTCTTACTGATACTGCATAGATCGTGCTAGAGAACTTGCTGACATAATTGGTGGAGAGGCTATATCTCTTGCCGATTTGAGCACTTACAGCCTAGAAGGTGGTATGATACTTGCAAACACTACATCAATTGGTATGCAGCCAAATATAGACAATACTCCTATTTCTAAGGTACAACTATCTACCTTTCTTCGGTCATATGTTTTAGAAATGGTGGTTTGCAGTTAGAAACGTAATTATGAGGTAAATATGTGCATGAGATGAAGTTTCTATTTTCTTTTGTGGCAGGAAGCTTTGAAGTCGTATGCACTGGTATTTGATGCTGTGTACACACCAAAAATCACGAGATTACTTCGGGAAGCGGGAGAATGTGGAGCCATAATTGTTACAGGGGTGGAGATGTTTATAGGACAGGCATATGAACAATATGAGAGATTTACAGGGTTACCTGGTAAGGTTTTAAATGCAATGTTATGATATTTCATGCCTCTCCATCAAGCCTAAAATATTACCGTCTCTTTTTTTCTTATAAGTTTTTATCATACTTTCCAATTGCAGCACCGAAAGAATTATTTAGGGAGATTATGGAAAAATCTTAATTGTCTCGGGGGCTGCCGTAGGTATGTATCTTTTTCTATCCTATCTTCCTTTATCTTGAAATTTCAGTTTATGGGTACCGTGGAACAATAAACTAGGCAAAATAGTTGGCAATGTTATTGCCATTGATACCTTTTCCAATCATATGAAGTTATGCAAATACGAAAATATTTGACTGTCACATACTCGTATATATTAATCTAATTATAGCTATTGGGGATAGGATATTACCCAAATCAGCCCAACTTCTAAGTAAATGGGTCAAAATTTCTACTGCTGCAGACTTCGACTTTGGATCAAAATTTCTATAAATTTACGTAAAGCTGAAGTTTTTGTTACTTTGTATACAGAAGCAGGAGACTCGAGAGTAACATGTGTTGTGCAAAATGGTACACACAAGAAGCACGGAGGAGGTGATTATAGTTGTTTCTCCATCATTTGTTATTGTATCATTAGTATTTTTTGTTCGGACATAATAAGGATTTTATATGTGACAGTCTTGTATTCTGAGTTTTGTGATACTAAATTAAATTTATTTTTATAAATGAAGTACTCATAAATCCTAGAAAATGAACGGCGTCATATTTATCCGGATAAATTGTAACTTTGTAGATTTTGCCGTCACAATAGTAAACTCTTGTGAGTATATGTATGCTGATGTTGTGAAAAACTAGATAGATTTGAGAATTTTGATGGACTATAGTAAAATGTCATAATAGTAAATGCATGTCTTTACCAGAATTCTTTCCGAAAGCATTCTTTTCTACAATGTTCTACCTTGCACATACGTCGCACATAAGTGCCCTTTGTTAGGTGGTCTTCACCATCAAACCAACACAAACTTCTCTTCACCGTGCGTGATGGTGGACACCCATTATGGAAAACCACACATGGAGAGTGCCTGCTGCGGATGGCAGATGACTTCATTATGCATGGTCTAAGAAATGTGACTTTTTGAAGCAATAAAAAAAAAGATTCTCAAAATATAAACAACAAAAAAGGTAACTACTCCCAAACACCCGTCTATAAACAACTTTTGGTAAAGATGGTGGGGTTGAAAAATGTACGGTAAAATCCCTAAAATTCATGATGATGATAGGTTTGAAGAAGTTGATGAATAACAATATACTTTTCACTAGATATTGCTTGTGCATGGACTTTAAAGTTTAGACAATACCTTTCCAATCCTAGAAGTTTAAAAAAATGTTTCTAATCATATAATTTGCTGGACTAAAACACGGTGAATGTGCTGCTATACCCTTGGGATATTTCAGTCCAGAGAAATGTCGTCACATCCTCTTCATAGCCCGACATCAAAGGCCTACCACGCAACATAATTCTCCATACATCAGATGCGGGGGTTGGCTTAATCCGAAATGAGTGTTAACCAATAACAGATTAGATTTACATAACTTGATTTTGTTAGGCCACTCACAACAGTTAACTCAACTTTAAAATTTAAGGCATGCCACGTCAGCTTTAACACACCTTAACTTAACTCAGCTTTAACACACACAACAGTTAACTCAGCTTTAACACACCTTAACTTACCTTTATATCAAATATTTTTACACAAACTACCCTTAAAAGGGGGAAAAGTGATTTTTTTTTTTAATTTTATGAACAGTACCCTTAACGCAGCGTTAAGAGGGTAACGCAGCCCTTAACGCTGCGTTAACGTGGGGAACTCACAACAACTAACGCAGCATTAACGTGGTACTGTAGCACTTTTTTTTTTGTCTTTTAGCCCACTTTAACGTGTGTTTAACTTTGTCTTAACGCCCGTTGTATGTGGTCTTAGTGAAAAATGAGAATACAAGAGATTAAATAGAAAACAAACTTACAAAACTATTACGGGCAAGCATGCCTTTATTAAGCTAGAATGCGGATCATTTAAAAAGCCAAGCCTTTTTAAAAAGTCTAAAAAGTGTTTTATGCCGTTAGATTATCTGAGAAAAATATCAATGGTTCTAATTATATATGTGGCAAACTTGTAATAATATGAAATGGCACAAGGGCAAGAACGTCAACCTTCATTTTCCCTGATCATATCCAATCTAGTTTCTAAACATATCTAGAATTGATGATTCATCTTACGGAGTTTCAAGATCTCGAATTGATAATTCATCTTACGGAGTTTCGAATTGATAATTCATCTTACGCAAATTATTCGACGCTACCAGGTTCAAGGAAAAAAGTCTCTGAAAATTAAATTGGTTTGTAGTTAAAAAAAATGTGAATGTAAGAACACGAAACCTTAAATTAGCGTCAACTTCACCATGTTTATGATTTTCTTATAGTTTAATTGCTAACTTTCGAACTAAAAAAGAAAAGAATTACCAAATGATGTGTTTATGAAAATGCTTGTTAGGTGTTTGATGAAATGTCTGTGTGAAACTATTTTGTAATTTTAGAACTAAAAGTGTTAGTTCATCAAATACTAAGTTCTCCAAAGTTTCATATCCATGTTTGGAGTTTAAAGGCAAACTTTCTGATGTAGTTGGTTTTTAAGATAACAATATGGCCTGAAATGTTTGTTGCTCATCTATGATGTGTTATTGTCCTTGGTGTGAGAATGTGAGATTGTTGCATGTTAGTTGGCTTATGGATGTGTTTTGGAGTTGTTGACAGATGGCTAATAATCTGCTAATGAAAGCCTTTCCTATATGCATTGTTTTAGTTTGATTGATGATGAGGTGAAATTATTTAAATTTTATATAATTTTGGTAGTTCGATTAGTGATTGATTTAGTAGAGATTTAGTATTGTTCATCAGTTCGTCAATTTTCCCCAAACCTCATCCCAATAAAAGTCTTGCGCATGCAGCCAGTTCAAAATTTAACCCCTCATCCACGTATCTACCTGCCTATACGACCCATATTCTGTAATCGGTTCATACCCGAAAGCATCAAACACTGCGTCAAACATCAATTTGTTGTTTAACACCCACTCGTACTCTTCAACATCATTTTGAAAGTTGCCATTATTTGCTGCCATTGTTTATGTTTTCTTTCAATTGAAAGGGATATATGTGTTTGTGTGTGTTTTTTTGTATACAATGCATAGGTATAAATAGGCTGGAGAGTTAGATTAAAGGTTCCCTACACTTTGGGCGGGAAAGGGACAAAGGCGCGCGCCAAAAGTAATAGATGTGAATCGAAGATGTACGAAAAAGTCTCGAATATCCTTTTACCAAGTATTGACTTTCCATGTACACTGAGTTGGCGCAACAACTAGGTGTATCTCATGCTTTGTGAATAATAGACTTACAAACTCAATATTACAACTAGGTGTATCTCATGCTTTGTGAATAATAAACTTACAAACTCAATATTACCAACTGGTTGTTTGTGAAATTTGGGATCGGGTTCTTTATTATTGGCCCGAGTGAATAAATGTTGGACCGTCACCGGAAAGGACAAACAATATGTGGTTTAACTATGGACGGTTTCTTGGTTGGTTTGTTGTTGTAATAAATGGCATGAAAAAAAAAATAATAAATACAAAAGCAAAGGAAACTTAAATATTAATTCACTAACGGTAATCATATGAACACCCATATAGTACCAAGCATAATGCACATACATCAGTTCCACACCAGATAGAAGTTCCATACAATCCAATACTCATAAACGCATAAAGCAGCAAGTAAACTACTAGAAACAGGACAATATGGTCCACAACCAAATTTAAGTATGTCTGTCATAACTATTTAAACACAAACGGTGCAACAAAAGCTGATTTAAGTAGAAACTCATTTGTAATTCCTTAGCATCTTCATTATCTTTGACTTCTCAGCGGCACGGCTAACACTTGCATTGCGCCTTTCAATCAAAACATCAATTTCATCCAAATCATCCCGCTCCGCCTTTACAAATAATGGGCAACTTAAAAGATTTGCAACTAAAAAAAGGGGCAACTTAGAAGATGGGCAACCAACAACTTGGGAAAATTAAAATGGTTGTTGGGCAGGCTTAAAATAATGGGCAACTTAAAGATGGGCATCTTAAAAATTGGGAAACTTAAAATGGGATTCGCGCAGGCTAAAAAGATGTGCAACTAAAAAAACGTGCAAATTAAAATATGGGCAACATAAAAATTGGGCAACTTAATATGGCAGTTCATCAAACATAAAATAATGGGCAACTTTAAAAAGTTGCAACTAAACAAAGGGGCAACTTAGAAGATGGGCAACCAACAACTTGGGCAACTTAAAATAATGGGCAACTTAAAAGATATGCAAGTTAAAAAACGGGCAACTTAAAAGGTGACATCTTTTAAGTTGAGGGTTCTACTGCTCGCTTTGTAACTTATGGAGTCATACTATTATTGGGGGGGGGGGGTTCACTTTTACCATTGTATAACTAGTTGCCCAAATTTTAAATACAAGTTGCCCAAATTTAATAATTGCTTGTGTATTTGTGTTGTAAGCTAGTGGACACTAAGGGAGCAGCTTTTATAACAAGCTGACCAACGTGACAAGACCCAACTATTCACCAATTCACTATCAAACATTAACTTTTCTAACGATAAACCCGCAAACCAAACCCATATACCCACCATGATTACACAAACAATATGTGGTTTTTTTTTGGAAGGCGTACAATATGTGGTTTAATAATGAAAAAAATAAAAATAAATAATAACTAAATAAGTAAATAAAGAAAGTAGGAAAGGTACCTACTTTCTTTTCTTGGAAACTTTAAAATTTTTACTATTAAGCCCCTTCACTATTAAGTCGGCATCATTTTCCCATAAGTAAATACATAAAAATTAAAGGAAACTGAAATGTTAATACACTTATGGCAATCATATCCTAATTCTAATGATGTTGATGAAGTACAGATAGAGACTAGTGCTTGAGTTATATTCAGTCCTAAGTAGCTTTTCCATTCCAGATCAGTCCTAAGTAGCCGGCAACAATGTCCTTTGTGCTTCCGGGCAGGGCAGTAACAAGGATGAGAAATCATGGATTCTCATCCTTTATTTTCTTGATCCACCACACATCCTCTTCCCCTTTAATAGCCTCTGATGATCCACCATTTTTCGCTTCAAATATGGTTGTTATATCTTGCATGGGACTAAGTTCCCAACAAGATTCCACCAGCTTATATCTTGCATGGGACTAAGTTCCCACCAAGATTCCACCAGTTTTTAAAAACTGGTGGTCCTGAGTTGGAGTGAAGGAAAAGATCGTGGATAGGCAGTTAGAGCAAATCCTCGCACCAGAAAGGTTGAATGTAACTTTCTTGTTTAAGGAGACACTCGACAACAACATGTAGGGGATTTTGATGTTAGGGTTTTTGTAGAGGATGGTGGTTGTATGTTATTAGCTGTCATTTAAGAATGGCTAAAAGTTATTAGCAGTCATTTAAGAACGGATCTAGATCATAAGAGTGATCCACCCGCTTTGATACCATTTGTTGGTCCGCTTTAAACTTGAGCAACTGATGAATTAACAAGATAAACATAAACACGTGCCGTTTGGACATTGAAAGAATAACGAATTTATGATTCATGATGGTCAAAATTACAAGGTTACTACGGTGAGAGACAATTAAAAGTAACTAGTAGGCTTGGGTTAAGTTTGTTGGAGGATTGTAAGAATCTAACTATGTTATGGAATTCTAAGTTGTTAATCTCGTTCAATGCGCACATTTTGCTTTGGTTGGGAGTGCTTTATATAGCGGATAGATTACTGTTGCTGCACGTGAGACTAGTTATCTTATTTGATTTCTGAATTTTTTATTTTATTTGTAGTCTAATAAAAAAAGCATTTGATTGTGAAGCTGATCGTGCACAAAAAATAGGCTTGAGAGGTAGATGAATGGTTCCCATTTAATGCTATTAAATGCAAAAAAGTCATGAAAGACTTTTGCCATTGTGGATGGTAATCCACTTTTGGGGGCAAGTGACAGGTGTAATGATCACTTCATTGGTAGTCAGACTTGCAAAATGGCAACTTTAAAGATTGCCAACTTTAAAGAAGGGCAACTTAAAAAAAGTGCAACTTTAATGGGGCAACTTTATAAAATTGAGCAAATTTGTGACGCAACTTAAAATGGGCAATTGAGCAGACTTTCCACCTTTGGAAATTTCAGCCGACATTCTACTTTTACTTACAAAGTTTATGCTACTAGGTAAAACTTTCTACTGCTGAGCGTTCTACTGCTCGCTTTGTAACTCCTGGGGTTCTACTGGTAAAACATTACATTTCATCTTGAAGTTGTGCTTAAGCATCTAAAGGATAAGAAGGACAAGGAAGAAAAAGAAATGAAGAAAAGGACGAATGAAAGTTTGTAATGGTTTGTGATTCAATTTGTAATGGTTTGTGTAATGGAAATTTGTAATGTTTGTAATGGAAATTTGTAATGGTTTGTGTTTCTATTTTGGAACAGGGCCTGTTTGTGTTTCAATTTTGGATCTTTATGTTAAATTAAAAATCAAGTATTTACACTATATATTCAAAACAACCTATATGAACATGGTCATATAACTTGACAAGTTGCCCAACTTTACAAGTTGCCCAACTTGACAAGACCCAACTATTCACCAATTGACTATCCACCCACCATTAATTAACATTGATTTTTCTGACAACTATTTACTTTTTTTTCCGCGGGAAATAATAAAACCACCCACCAAACCCCTATACACACTATAATTACACAAACCCTTATCAAAAAAATAAATCCAAAACGAAATCCAAACTCTCATTTTCGAGAACTCACAAAAGCAAATCAAATTCCAGCAATACCATGTCTTTTGGACGTAATGTTATCCCTAAAATGACGGATTATATTAGCAACATGCCAGATAACGTGATCACAAATATTATGAATCGTTTGCCACTAAAAGATGTGGTGAGGACCGATACTTTAGCGAGTAACTGGAGGTTTAAGTGGACTTTGCTCACCGATGTTATAGTTGATGAGGATTTCTTTTATTTTTTGACAAATAATTTTGATGGGAAGGAACTTACTAGACTGCTACTTCAGCTCAGAGGTCTAGTAAGAAGGTTTGTCTTCTCCGTAGATCCCAAACCGCTGTTTGGACAAGATTACTTCAAATATGAAGAGATTCATGATTGGCTGTTGTTTTTGGCTCGGGAAGGAATCGAGGAGCTGACAATTTGAAACTGGTATGGTGAACCAGTTATGTTGCCAACCCAACTGTACTCTCGTATGAAGTTGAAACATATTGAACTTCATTGGTGTACTCTTCCTAGTTTGGTATCTTTTATTAGCTTTCCAAATCTATTGAGCTTAGAATTGTTATATGTTGACTTTCAAACCGGTTTAATTTGGGAGTTTATTTCTCATTGTCCCTTACTTAAGTCTCTTAAAATGAATCGTATTCATAAAAATGACATGAGACTTTTGGATATTGCACAGCTTGGAAATTTGAAGAAGTTGTATTTGTCATTCGGTGTTTCGAACCATCCCACGACAATCACAACTTACAATATCTTTCAGCTTAGAACTCTTCCCAATCTTGAGTCCCTTACATTGGATTTTCAGGAGTGCAAGGTTAGACAAATTTGAGTTTTACAGTTCAAATTACATAATGTTAAAGTAATCTCTAATACTTATGAAATATAATCTTTAAAACTTACGAAAAGTCGACCATTTGTAGTTGTTGGAAGAAGGAAGCTCCTGGATGAATGTCCCTGTGGCATTTGTAACCCTTAAGACTCTAAATCTATCTGGAGTCGATTTTGGAAACAATGCAATGGTGTCGTTCATCATTCAAATGATTTGTGGAGCTCAAAAATTGCAAACTCTAGAAACCATGGTAAGTGGAATGCATATGTATGAAATACGTCATCTTAAATTGACATGGTTGTGTATCTCAATACTATCTCAATTTGCAGGCTGCATTGGAAAGTGATCTACCTTTGGAAGTTTATTCATTAGATTTAGGTAGCAATGGAATGAGGTCGGGGCAGCTCAAGAGTGTGGCGTTTCGATCTTTTCCTAGATCAGAGAATGAATTAACAATAATAAAGCTCATACTTGCATGTTCCCCCTTGCTGAAGATGGTTTATATCAAGCTCAGCAATTTGAGTTATGATGAGTCTGAAAATGTGAGGATGAATTGGGAGTTGGCTAGGAAGCTGTTGAAACTCCACCGAGCTTCCCGCACAGCCTTGGTGGAATTCTTTTAGTCTTTTAGTTTATGTATAGGTTGAATACCCTATGACAATCAACTTCGTATTTTGTTGTTCGATATTTCTTATATGCTTTCATTAAGATTAGATTGTGCATATGTTATTGATGGTTATCCATGTGCTTAGTGCTTATTTGATATAGAGATTAGGCAGTTTTAATTGCAATAATAGCATTACTAACCTTGCGCTAGTACTGCTCAGTTTTTTAGCTTATTCCCAGGTTATTTATAAAGATTTAGAAAAAAAAATTTCTTCAAAACTTTTAGGAAAAAATGGTTAACGCAAGACCACGGTGGCCTTCACTTGGGTTTAATGCGCACAGTACTTGTGTAGTTGCCCAAAAGGTCCATTTAAGTTGCCCACAATAGTTATTGCATAACTATTGTTGCTCTATTATTTTTTTGGTACGTCGGTTGCAAACGATGACACACATAAACAAGCATTAAAGAAATAGAACAACTAACCACATAACATAGTACAATTAGTAATTATTGTCATGAAATCATAAACCACAATGATTACTAGATAATATTCAATTATTTTAAGGTTAAATGTTATCGAACGCCTTCCATTGATGACAGTAACAAGGTTCCAAAGGTTCCAAAGGCGCATCACACTAGACTTCCTACCCATACTGAAAACTTGTCAAACCACAACGCTGGATCCATAACTTAATACCTTCTCAAAGGGTAGGTAAACCTGTTCACATATGGGAAAGGAATTTGTGTTAACGTTTGAACATGTGTAAGTGTACTAGAGAATATTTGTGAATGTCATTCTATAATACAAATGCAATAGAATGTTAGCTTAAAATGTAAATGTACTGTACAACCCACGGTCTGGGAGATTTATAAGAAGAAGAGATTCTTTGTACGGAGAGATGTAGAATGAACCAGCATTTCCTTCAATTCCCAAACTAACAAATTGTCCAACCTGATGATCGTAGACAAATATTGTGTTACCCAAAATGTGTCCGACAGTGGCTTCGACTATTGGAGCTTGGTTACTTGTAAAGCAAATCAGCTTAATCACCAGCGGGGTAGGGATGCAGAATAGATTTGAAAATCGTGTTATGGATGCACCATCCACCTCCAAAAGCCATCCGCTGAAAAGTGGGACCTCAGAAGTCATGATCATTCCAGAAAGCACAACAGAGTTTCCAAGATCGTGAACAGTAAAAGGAACTGGCATTACGATTTTCAAAAGAGATGGTATCTCTATGACGCGAAATTGGCGGGTGATCATATCAAAAGAAATCAAAGTGTTATCCTTGTACGGAACCCCCTTTGGGCTAACTAACCTTTCAGTACCAGCCCAATAGATAAAACGACCTACAACTGCCTGAATTTTTCGTTTCAATCTTATTGACTGGCGTGGCAACTGAAAATCTTGGAGACGTGTCCAGGTCTTGGTGTTCAATGAAAAGACTAAGACAAACCAGAAGTGATTCAATGCTAGTATTACATGGTTACCTTGTGATGAATGAAACACGAACAAGATCAAGATTTACACCTCCCTTTGGGTTGTTTTTGGATCGACAGTAGCAGAAATAAAGAGGCAGCAGGAAACTTTTTTTTTTTTTTTTTTGTAGAGAGATTTAGGGTTTGTGTTGGTTTGTTTTTTTGTGAGCCGTATAATGGATAGAGGGGAGTAGGGTTTTTATTATTTTTTTCTTGTTTTGGAGAGGAGTCAAATACACGGTTTGTGAGGGTTTTTAGGGAGAGTATACCGAAAATTATGAATGCATTATAGGGAGATCTTAACTTCCATACTTAACTAGTATCCCATACTTATCTTCTCTTAATTTACTTTAGCTGAAAATATGGAGAGTATGTATACAATTCGCCTAGCTTAACTAGGAATAGGATTTTATTCATTTTGTGTATCTTATACATAATGTAAGGTTTACTTGTAGCATAATTTATTGTATAACATAAGACATAGTCATTTTAGTTTAACATAATGATGTTACTTACATAATTTCCATAGGTTCTCAAAATTTTAAACTTGAGGGTATTTTAGTCCTTTCATATTTTATTAATTTCGGGGTTTTACAACTCTTCCCCTCTAACAAAAAAAATTTCGCCCTCGAAATTTGCAAAGAAGTAGAAAGGAAATGGAACGGAATCAAAATAGAGACATACCAGGCGCCTTATCAGTACTCGAATAATCGCGACCAGAATTCGGAGGAGGAGGAAGATAATTCGCCACAGATGTCGGATCAGGACAATCCCTAACTCTATGCTCAGACGATCCGCATCTAAAACAAACACCCGAAGCCCTACGACAAGCTCCATAATGACTTTTCCCGCAAGTAACACAAATAGGAGTAGAAGACGAGTACTCAGATGATCTTCCCTGAGAATTCGATCCAGAACCCCGACTCTGCTGGTAACTCCAAGGAGACTGATCTCTCCACTGTCCCTGACTGTCGCTGCGCCCCCGACGATCTCTATCCTGCCTAGGAGCTGACCTCGAATCCCTACCTCTCTGATCACGATCACGATCCGCCCGATCCCGTGGCTCCAAACTCCTACTAGATTGCCCCTTCCGCTCATAATCCTGGTCCCGGTGGCTCCTATAATCCCTACTCTGGTCCTGCTGACTCTGCCCCCTGGAATACACACGGTTACCGTCCCTATCCCGCTTATTAGAACCTCCGTCCGCATGTAACAGCTCAATGTTGCGGGCAGCATCCGCAACAGCAGCCACATCCTCGTGCTCAAAGTTCACGATACGGTCTAATACCCATGTCTTTAATGCCCACTTAAAATGACGTGCCTGACGATGAGCATCCCCAGCAACCTATGGCCCCACAAAACTGGCCAAACGTAAGAACCTCTGCATAAACTCACCCGACGACTCACGGTCCCCTGACGAATCGTCCCATACTCCCTCTCATACTTCTGCTGCTCCGATAATGGAATATACTGTCTATAGAACACTTCAACGAAATCCGTCCAAGAACAGGTCTCAGCATAATCATCTCCCTTAGCTTGGACAAGAGCAGTCCACCAATTAAGAGCGTCACCCTCTAGCTTGAATGTAGCCAAACGAGTTTTAAACTCGTCAGCACACCCGAGAACTCTGAACAACTTTTCGACATGGGTGATCCAGTCCTCTGCCTCATGGGGAGTGGCAGCGGACTTGAACGAGAGAGGCTTGAGCTTATTAAACCTCTCAATCTATACATGAATACCGACCGGTGGAGCAGCGGGTGGAGCAGTGGGTGGAGCATCGCCACCACCAGCACCAGAAGAACTTGCCCCATTTCTGATGTTGTTGGTGACTTGGGTCACCAACCGTGGGAGAGCAGCAGCCATCGCAGCAGCTATCATGGCCTCAAAATCAGGGCCATCATTCCCATCAGTGTACTGAGTAAAGCGCGTGTTCACCATCTGAACGATCACAAAATGATTAGCAACTCAGATAGAATATGACAGAGCAGATCAAGAATATATGACAGAGCAAAACAGGAAAAGAGTGCGCGAAAGGAAACCTAATTTCTACCCAATCCTCACAGGTCACGAGCCTAAGCTCTAAGGGTTTCGGAAAACCTGTTCTCTGATACCATAATTGTAACACCCCAACCCGACAAGGGTAAAGATATCACAACAATGGCTTCACATCAGATTACAAGCATTAAATCCAAAACATCATAAGTCCATAACAATAATGATAAAAGGAACAATAAGTCAACATAACTTATGTCCAAAACAGAAATAAACTGAAGTACACAAATCCAAAATGCCTAAACAATGGCATAACAGAAACCGAATCCAAAATGGCAAACTAGAATGTCTAAGGTCTAAGCTTCACACAAGTTGCTCTCATCCCAAGCTAAAAACCCAGCTCCTAGCTTAGATACCTGCCGCGGGAAAAGAAACGCGGCTGAGCCTAAAAAGCCCAGTGAACAGATATATACAAACGGAAACGAAAGCAAACGGAAATGAACAGATATAGCATAATGAATAAGATATAAGTAAAGGTATAAAGAGTTAAAGGTTTAGGACAGTAATCCACCACGAGCCCAGAAACAGAAACATCATATCCATGTAACCATGTCAGAAATCCAGAGGGGATGCCTCTCAAGTAACCAGATAATATGAGGGGTGGCCTCATGTATCCAACAGAAATATATGGAGTAGCTAACTCCCAGAACATGAAAGACGTGGATTGCACCCACCATCAGTCACCAGAAATCAGATATATCAAATCTTCACAAAACAGAACAAATCTAGGATGCATCCATACGCCCCCAGAACAAATCATATTGGCCATAATATCAGTAGTGTGCATGCATATCAGAATCAGAATGGGAACGGTGTGGCTAATCACTCGAACCACACACGAGTCATGCCAGTGGTGCATCACAGACACGACCATGTTACCTTCATGGCTAGGGAACAAATTTTGGCTCGGGTATCAAACTGGGAGTCAAAGGTCAAAGGTGCATATTATAATCAGGGTGTCATATCAGAAGGTTCAACATCAGAAAGCCAATATCAGAAGGTCAATATCAGAAGGTCAAATAATCCAAGTTCCCTAGTAACAGTTCGTTTAAAAAGGTTTCTAATTAAGAGTCCATTTAAAACAATCTTTTAATAATGGTCTTCATAAAAATGATCTTTCAAAACGGTTTTTCATAACGATAGTATTTTTAAATAGTTTTCATAAAAGTTAGTAAAATCCCAATTAAAAGAGTATTGTATCATATTTGTAAACATCATTTTTAAAATAGCTTTTTCTCAAATCATTTTCAGGTAAGAATTAAAGAGGTTTTCACAGTCTAGGTTCATATCATAGTTCAAAGGTTCAAAGCAAAGGAATCATGGCAAAGTATCAAATCAGAGGCTAAACAGATCAGAATCATGAAAGAGATCACAGGAAACCTTACAGAGAAGGTCAGAATATCTGTACCTTATTCCAAAGCAAACACAAACTCAGAAATGGATGACACAGAGTGGATCAGGACCTCTCTTTCTTCACACCTAGAGGGGTAGACAAGAATTACAAACCCTTCCATTTTAAGTAACTTTCTATATTTAGCAGGTTTCCAAATTTAGTAAGTTTCCATTTTTAGAAGGTTTCCTTATTTAGAATGTTTCTATAATTAACAGGGTTCCAATATTCTCATTAATATTCACAAATTATCCAGAGTTTCCTTTTTAGCTTTTAGATTCCACAAGTTACTCTTTTAGTCCTTTAGGTTTCATAATTTACACTTTATATCCCTTTACTTATCAAAGTTACGAAATGAAACCCTAGATTCACATAGTTTACATTTTAACCCCTCTCATTAGTTTATTAACACATCAAGCATTTATTTTCCAAGATTATAGAGTGTACTCTCAAATTAACGTATTATACGAATTATACCTTCAAGTTTCATGATTTACAATTTATAACCCTTAGTTTTGGAAAATAACAATTTACAACCTTTTACATGTCTTGACAGTTTTTAAGTATCATCTGGACCCGTTTTACATAATTTATAAACCATATTAAACCTTCGAAATAAAATCTATAAAAATTCACAGACGTTACCCAGGGTCTTAAGTATTTTATGTAATTTTTCCAGATTTTATTAAGTTGTTTAGGTATGAACTAAAAATCCTTTTCCCCAACCTGTTCCAGAACCGGATCAATTAAAAACACTCGACCATTATCTATCTTCTTACCCAGTATAGAAAATTTATAAAATTCTACAAAAATTCCAGTAATTAGCTAACATGTGTTATATTACTCATTTCAAAGGAAATGTCCTAATTCGTTATGGTTTTAAAATGATAAATGAAAAACCCGGACTGTTTTCCCAGACTTCACAAATCCGATCAGACACATAATTTTACAAAAATCAAAAAGATGCCTTCCAGGCCTCCAAAAATTACAAACTAAATTTTGTCAGGTAGCTCTTTCATTGAACTTAGTTTTAGACTCTAAAAACATCAAAATATATGCTCACATCATTAATTCACAGCCGGTTAAAGTCGAGTAGAACTTTAGGTCAGTAGCAGTTTTTATATACATGTACATACTTAGGGTTTTCTTCTTCCCGTTCATTAGTTTTTTTACACCAAACGACTTTGGGTGAGTCCATAGCATATCTAAATCAGTTCATAATAGTATACAACACATTAAAATCGAATTAATCATCACAAAACAATTCCAGCCGATTTATACATATGAATTTTAGGTTTCTTTATTCTATGATTTTATGTGACATAATATTGTTTCAAGATCCGACTAGAACACAAAGATATGAACAAGGATTGAGCAAGGAGATACGATACCCTCGTAGACCACGAAGAACACGAACACGACAAGATCAAACTCCACGAATCCCTTCTTCTCCTTCTTGATTCGTACAGCAGAAAACACGAGAGGAAAACACATGTTTTGATTAATTTTTGGTTCATAAATTCGTATGGATTCAATGCTAGTATTACATGGTTACCTTGTGATGAATGAAACACGAACAAGATCAAGATTTACACCTCCCTTTGGGTTGTTTTTGGATCGACAGTAGCAGAAATAAAGAGGCAGCAGGAAACTTTTTTTTTTTTTTTTTTTGTAGAGAGATTTAGGGTTTGTGTTGGTTTGTTTTTTTGTGAGCCGTATAATGGATAGAGGGGAGTAGGGTTTTTATTATTTTTTTCTTGTTTTGGAGAGGAGTCAAATACACGGTTTGTGAGGGTTTTTAGGGAGAGTATACCGAAAATTATGAATGCATTATAGGGAGATCTTAACTTCCATACTTAACTAGTATCTCATACTTATCTTCTCTTAATTTACTTTAGCCGAAAATATGGAGAGTATGTATACAATTCGCCTAGCTTAACTAGGAATAGGATTTTATTCATTTTGTGTATCTTATACATAATGTAAGGTTTACTTGTAGCATAATTTATTGTATAACATAAGACATAGTCATTTTAGTTTAACATAATGATGTTACTTACATAATTTCCATAGGTTCTCAAAATTTTAAACTTGAGGGTATTTTAGTCCTTTCATATTTTATTAATTTCGGGGTTTTACATTAATAATAAGTGGGTTGGGTTTATTTTTGGGTTAAGGGTATAAGTTTGATCCGGATTTTGTTTTTAGATAGGATTAAATCACAAGGACCATTTTTGTATTTTTGGATTTTTAGGGGCTGAAACTGAAACTGTTTCAAAGTTATCACAAAGGGTATTTCCTGCCAAGTGTCAATCGTACAAGGACCATAAAAGACAATTTTCCATTTTAAAACACCCGGGGACCTTTTATGTCATTTTTAAAAATTGAAGGACCTGTTTTGCAATTTCTTTAAAACTTTCATCCAAGGACCATTATTGTAAAAGTTAAATAGTTCAGGGACCTTGAATGATATTTTTAACACTAGGGACTATTTTTGCCAATTTGTGAAACTTCAGGGACTGAAAATGACAATTATGCAAACTTTGTTCGTTTTTCACTTGTTTTCAATCTTTTTGTTCCTGAGTCACATAAAAAACACATTTTATGATATTTTCAGTATTTTGAAGCATATCTGCATGTTTTTAAATGTTTTTGCAGATAAAATATGACAGAAATGATGAGTATTTAGACACTCATCAATCCCCCACACTAAACTATTGCTAGTCCCTAGCAATCATTTATGAAGATTTAATGGATTTTATCTCTTTACCAAAAGCCATTACTTCTGGAGTAGCCAATGTTTTAGTATGTGATACTTTGGTACAATGATAACCAAATGATTTTGAGCAAATCATCAGCTGTCAACGGGTTTGATTTGTCTTTACCAAAAGCCGTTTGCTTCTGGACTAGCCAACTCTTAGATAAATTATAACTATTATCTTTGGTGAGCTGATTACCAATCATGGTTTTTCCACTGCCTTTACCATAAGCCATAACCTTGCGGGCTAGCCAACTCTTCACTTATAAAGATATGGTGAGTCAAATACCATACAATTTTCGGCAAATTGTAAGCCATAAACGGATTTGATTTATCTTTACCAAGAGCCGTTTGCTCTCGGATTAGCCAATCCTTATGTGGGTTAGACATGGTGGACTGATTACCATTTGTTGTGTTTAGTGCATAGCACTTCCACTAAATGAAAAAATTTTAAAATTTTGGTCAAAACGGGGGAAAAAGGGCATAAAAGGGTACATAATTGATCAAATTCGCCAGAATTTCCCCCCCACACTTAGAACTGAATATTGTCCTCAATATTCAAAGTCCCGGCTATTATGCCGAATCCTTGAACGTAAAAAGATAATATTACTAGCAAAGTGTGGTAACACAACAATTATTCTCTTTTTTAATATTTACAATTTTCATTCATTTTTTAGATCTATAAACAACATGTGGGGCATATCCCCCACACTAAGGTGGTAGAAAGGGGTAAGAAGACAGAAACATGGGTGAAAACCCATGTTGCACTACTGTTTTTGATTACCGAGTCGCTAGCTTGACTCGACCTCGAATTAAATTGTTCATGAGGAAGCTACTGTTTTTGATAACCGAGTCGCTAGCTTGACTCGACCCCGAATTAATTAGTTCATGGGGAAATCCTCGACCTCTTCCAAAATGGAATTACTTCCCTCATCTGGTTTGAGAGAAGGGGAAGAGTCGGAAATGATTGGATGAGAAATTGGAGTGGGATTTCCACTCACAGAATTATGAATAATAAGGTAAGGAGAATATTTTTGGTTTTTGATTTTATAATATAAACAGAAAGGGAAAATGTTTTTGGATTTTTATCTTTTATATATATAGAAAGAAAAGAAAAATATTTTTGTGTTTTATATTGTTTTTGGAAATGAAATATGATATTATATATAGTATATATACAAGGGATAGATATTTCACAAAACACATATTCATTATACGCAGCACACCTCCCCGGCAGCGGCGCCAATTTGATATTCGTCTTTTTAGGGGCAGATATGTCAAATATAGTATAGTGAGTTTCCAAGGTATTGCAAAGGGAATATGCAAACCTGGGTCGTTCTTCCCAACGAGGTGTGTAAACTGTAATACAACGAATGTATGTGATCTGTTGATGTTGAATATATAAAAGCAGGAATCTGATTGACTAACACTAGGAATGTGAATAGTAATAGCTCTGTCACAGCTATATCAGTAAAAACGTGCAATCAGAAACCGTAAAAACGTAAACGATATACAAACGTACGTTTAGGTTCAAGTAAACGTAAACGTACAAAACAAAACGGTTATACTATAGTAGGGATTTGCATGCCTTAGGGGCTTAAATGCAAATTAAACAAACTTAAAATATTTATTTATAATTTACAAACTTATATAAAAGTTAAGAAAACCTAAAAACCTAAAACGCGTACGTTTAAATAACAGTTACGTAAACGTACCAAAATAAAAAGTGAATTCAGTCCAATACAACTCCCACAAATGTGAAAATCATATTTTGGAATCCTAAAAGGATAAGAAAATTATTAGAAAATTAAAATAAAATTTTACACTATTTACTTAATTATTATTAATTATTTATTATTTAATAATTATTTTAAAACTAATTTAAATTATAATAAATATTAAATAAATAAAGAAAAATCTGAAACTTTTTACATAATTATTAAATAAATACAGGAACCTAAGAAAAATATAAAAACACTATGTGCTTAATGAAAATAAGCAAATAAGCAATAAGCTTCTTAAATAGAAGCTATCACTTAATTTATGATGGTTCTTTTTGGCATTTTCTTTTTCTGGATCTAACTAAATACTAATATTATACAAGTTTAACAAAAATAAAACTTTGCAAACCTAGAAATAAGCAGATTATGGGCTTATGACTTATTCAGTATAGCTTTTGGGCTCACAGTGAAGTCATAAGCATAAAATGAGCTTGAAAAAGCTTTATACATGAAACAAAGGATAAAATAATATGTGCACAAGTCCAAAGGACAAGACACAAGCACTGATAAGCTCTGAATAAGCAAATCAACAAGGTACTGCTAGAGCAAAAGCAAGGTACTGCTAGAGTAAAAGCAATCTGCTGATGATGTAAGTGATTCTGCTGATAGTGCAAGTGATTCTGCTGATATGCTCAGTGTATACTGAGAAAATTGGGACAAGTTAAAAGCTACTTGCAGCCCTAGTTAATAAGCTGCAAGGGGAAAATTAAGCATAGGATCATAGAGTTGGGTGGATGAGCTTCACATAAAACTAAACCACACAAGCTTATGACCACAAATGAGCTTTTTAGAGCTGTTGGTAATGGTGTAAATTCACTGAGTTCTCAGTGAATTGTTGAGAGTGGGCAAACAACAAGCTCTAAATTGACTTGTCAAATAAGCTTATACAAGCTACACAAGCACTGAGACACTGAGTATGACTGGTTAGCCTCACAAAAAGCCAATTATCACAAGCTCAGGCTCCAATGAGGGCTTAATATGAACTTAGAAAAAAATCACTCACTTCACTGTTTGCTTCAGTGAAGTGAGTTGGATGGGACAAAATAAAAAGGGTGATTAAGCTATCTAGATAAGCTACAAATGGAAAATAAAGTGCAAACATGAAAAATAAGCCACATGGGCTTCACAAATATGCCCAGTACACAAGCAAAGGTCAATTCCATAAGCTTCTGCAAGCTTATAGTTTTGACAGCTAAGCCTTGGTGCAGGGCAAAAACAGGCTATAAAAAGCTATGAAATAAGCACATAAACAGCTAAACAAAAATTAAACAAAAATACCTTAAGCAAGATGAGCAATAAAACTATAAAATCCTAAAAGCACTTAAACAGAAACTTAAAAACAAGAACATAGTGAAATTAAATAGTTTATTCAAAAAACAGAAAAAGGAAAATTTGACTTTTACTTAAAACACATAAGTTTGACTAAAGTGAATTTAGATCTTAATCTACTGACTAAATAAGTTATATTAAGCTATAATGAAACTAAATTAAGCAAACTTAACAACTTTTACACTAGTATGATGAAGTTGGGCTTCTAAATCTTAACAGACAACAAAACAAGGAAGATTAAAAACAATTTTGACTTTCTACTTAATAAAACCTGGATTTGATGGTTTGACTGAGTTATAAGACCATTTAGTGGTGTACATCAAACAAGAACAACATCACACATAACCCTAAACACAGTTTAGACAGCAAATCCAATTTATGAAACCTAATTTAACCACAGTGGACACTGAGATGGATTGAAGTTGAATTTGACCATTTACACATTACCACTGAGCTTAAAGGGGTGTCAATCCCTCAAATGGCCTAATGGGTCATGGATGAACAGAAATAAACAACATCAACAACCTCAGGGTCCTAAATCTCAACAGATCCAAACATCCCTTTGATTTTCACTTGTCACATGAATCTCAAAGTTTTTAATGAACCTGAATACAAACCTGATTCTAAACATCATATTATCACATAAGAAGATCAAATGAGCATAAAACTTTCAAGCACACAAGCAGAAAACACAAAGGTGTCAAATTTGCAATTCAACTGTGTGATTTCAATTCTTAGCAAAAACCAATCCACTGAACAAACTACCTATATTAAACTTAAATAGCACTAAAAAACATCAAATAAACATGAAAACATGAAAATCAAAGCAGATAAAAGACTGAAACAGTAAAATGCAAAATTGGATAAAAATGGCTTACAAGTGAATCCTGCTTGAAACTGAGAACCAAGGCCACAGAACACATCCTATAGCTTACCAATAAGCCACTAAACCAAAGGCAATCCACAATTAACCTTGCTCCATGCAGTTTCACCAAGAACACTTTATTATTTTTGGTTTTTTCATTTGTTTTCTTGATTTTTATCTATTTCTAAATTCTAAAGACTATAACTGTTTAAATGTATCTAAAAGCTTAGTGAGCTTTGTCAGGAGCTTATATGAGCTTAAAGAGTCCACTAAACAACTAAGATTAACAAGAATTTAAATAACTTGGAAAATTAAAGACAATTAAGTAAAAACTTGAAACTGAAATATAGATTGAAATTAAACTGTAAATAAAGTTCTATTACACTAGTTTAAGGAGTAATTCAACATTGAAAACATTAAATGACAAGTAATTAAAGAAAGCAGTAAAACTAATTAGCTACGTGACCATGGCTATTCCAAAGGTGATCTTCTCTCTTCCTTCTCTTCTCTTTTATAACATTCTGAGTTCCCACTAGCATTCCAGTCAAATCCCACTTTAAATCTTGGCCTTTGATTGCTCTGAATTCATCCTAGCCCTTGAAAGTATTTTTGGCGCCAAAATGAGATAGTGGGAAATACCACTATCTCTGATAACTGTGATGATGAAGGAGCATTAATTGCATTTGGGAGTGTTAGGTAACGTGTTGAGGAGGGGGAATGAGGTGGAGGATTAGATAGCCAGCTGGGGGGGTGAGGTGGTGGTGGTGACTGGTTTTGGCGGTTTAGGGGAAAGGGATAAGAGTTTGACTTCGGTCAAACTCTGGGTTGTGGGTTTTATTAATAAAAGGTTGGGTCGGGTCAATGGTTGGATTGGGCTTGGGTTAATAATAAGTGGGTTGGGTTTATTTTTGGGTTAAGGGTATAAGTTTGATCCGGATTTTGTTTTTAGATAGGATTAAATCACAAGGACCATTTTTGTATTTTTGGATTTTTAGGGGCTGAAACTGAAACTGTTTCAAAGTTATCACAAAGGGTATTTCCTGCCAAGTGTCAATAGTACAAGGACCATAAAAGACAATTTTCCATTTTAAAACACCCGGGGACCTTTTATGTCATTTTTAAAAATTGAAGGACCTGTTTTGCAATTTCTTTAAAACTTTCATCCAAGGACCATTATTGTAAAAGTTAAATAGTTCAGGGACCTTGAATGATATTTTTAACACTAGGGACTATTTCTGCCAATTTGTGAAACTTCAGGGACTGAAAGTGACAATTATGCAAACTTTGTTCGTTTTTCACTTGTTTTCAATCTTTTTGTTCCTGAGTCACATAAAAAACACATTTTATGATATTTTCAGTATTTTGAAGCATATCTGCATGTTTTTAAATGTTTTTGCAGATAAAATGTGACAGAAATGATGAGTATTTAGACACTCATCAAAATTTGATCTCTCCCGAACAGTCATCTTTATATCAGCCAACCACTCGTGAATGGTCAACCATACAAGTCAAACTATAAGGGAGAAAAATGCAATTTAAATCCATGGGAGTATAATGTTATATCCCCGGGTCGTTAAGTCCCAATGAGGTGTGAACACTGAAATAAAACGAATGTGTGTGATGTTGAACAGGAAAGTGTATATGAATTAATTTACACTCAGTACTCCCACCTGTCACGTGGGAATAACAGAAAATAGCTCAAATGAGCTATATGAACAAAATCTATAAATAAGAAAAACTAAAAACGTAAAAGGATATACAAACGTACGTTTAGGTTTAAATAAACGTAAACGTACAAAACAAAACGATTATACTATAGTAGGAATTTGCATGCCTTAGGGGCTTAAATGCAAATTAAATAAACTTAAAATATTTATAAGTAATTTACAAACTTATAAAAAAGTTAAGAAAATCTAAAAACCTAAAACGCGTACGTTTAAATAACAGTTACGTAAACGTACTAAAATAAAAAGTGAATTCTATCAAATTCAATTCCCACAATTGTGAAAATTAAATTTTTGGAATCCTAAAAGGATAAGAAAATTATTAGAAAATTAAAATAAATTTTTACACTATTTACTTAATTATTATAAATTAAAAATGAATTAAATCTATTTAATAATAACCTAAATAATAAGAAAATCTAAAATAAACCTAAATAAATGAAATAAAGAATCTGAAAAATCTAAAATATTATAAAATGAATTTTAAAACTAAAAATATATTTATTATACAAGTATTCTATTTATTATTAATTATTTACTATTATTAATTACTAAAAACTATTAATGATTTATTATAAATATTAAATGAATAAAGAAAAATCTGAAACTTTTTACATAATTCTAAAATAAATAAAAGAACCTAGGAAAAATATAAAAACACTATGTGCTTAATGAAAATAAGCAAATAAGCAATAAGCTTCTAAATAGAAGCTATCACTTAGCTTTAAAATGGTTCTTTTTGGTTTTTCTTTTTCTGGAACTATTTGTACACTAATATTATACAAGTTTAACAAAGATAAAACTTTACAAACTTAGAAATAAGCAGATTATGGGCTTATGACTTATTCAGTATAGCTTTTGGGCTCACAGTGAAGTCATAAGCTTAAATGAGCTTGAAAAAGCTTTATTCATGAAACAAAAGATAAAATAAGATAAAAATAAGCTAGATGGACAAGACACAAGCACTAATAAGCCCTGAATAAGCAAATCAACAAGGTACTGCTAGAGCAAAAGCAAGGTACTGCTAGTTCAAGCAATCTGCTGATGATGTAAGTGATTCTGCTGATAGTGCAAGTGATTCTGCTGATATGCTCAGTGTATACTGAGAAAATTGGGACAAGTTAAAAGCTACTTGCAGCCCTAGCAGATGAACTACAAAGGGAAAATTAAGCACAGGATCATTGAGTTGGGTGGATGAGCTTCACATAAAGCCAAAACACTTAAGCTCAAGATCACTAGATAGCTTTTAAAGAAGCTTGTGAAATAGGCTGAGCATACTGATTTCTCAGTACACTCAGCAAAGGGGCAAACAACAAGCTCTTGATTAACTTATCAAATAAGCTTGTAAAAACTCAACAAGCACTGAGCCATTGAGTGTGATGGATTAGCTTCATAGGAAGCCAAAAATCACAAGCTCAAGGTCAATGAGGAGCTTTTATGAGCTTAGGAAAAAGGCTCAACTTCACTGTTTGCTCAGTGAAGTGAGTAACTTGGAACAAAATAGATGGTATGAGAATTACTCTAAATAAGCTATAAAAGGAAAATAAGCACAAACATAAACAACTAGGCCATAAGGGCTTCTAAGCACAACAACAATAACAGGCACAAGTCCAGGATTCAACAAGCTACAAGCTTGTGAAATTGGACATGTGACTGAGAAACAGGGCAAAAACAACTAATAAAAAGCTTGACTTTTAACTTAAAACACATAAGTTTGACTAATATGAATTTAAAACCTAATCTACTGATTAATTATGTTATATTAAACAATAAGAACATGGAATAAAGCAATATAAACAACTTTTAAACAGATATGCAAGATTCTAGGATCTAACAATCTCACAGTGAACCAGTAAAAGAGATCAAGTGTCAAATTGACTATTTCACTAGTAACACAGCTTGATTAAGTTTTCACTGAGTCAATGAGGTCATATGTGAGGTACATCAAACAAGAACAACAACTCAAACAACCCTATAGCACAGATTAAGCATCAAATCCAAACAACCTTTAAATGGAACAAAATTGAGATTTTCACCTCATAAGACTGTTGATTTAACAATTGTAGTCCAAGGAATTGCAAAGGAAATATGCAAAACCCGAGTCGTTTGTCCCGACGAAGATCGAATGGAATTTGTGTTCCCGGAACGTGATTCGTGTAGTGAATGTGAATAAGAGTGATTGATTTTGGATTACACTACTAATATTAAAATAACAATCAAATTTAACAATTAAACTAAGCTAATAGAATAATTAAACTAAACATTTAAACGAAAATTGAATTATAAAAAGCGAACGCGACGTAATTTAAAAACGTAAATAAAAAGTGATTTTCTAAAATTTAAAACCTAAAAATATAAAAATAATTTTCCTATATTAAATCTGATAAAAGAAAATTTTTGGAAAAAGAAAAATATTTTTTTGACTTTTTAATAATTTTTTATGAATTTAAAACTAATTAAAACTAATTAAATGATTTAAAAATATTAAAACAAGTTGGAAAAATCTGAAAATTTTTTGAGTAATTTTAATTTTTAATAAGAAACCTAGGAAAAATAATTTTATAAACTAATTAACCCTAATTAAGCTGTAACAGTAAATAAGCACTTGAAAAATAAGCTAAAAATAAGCAAATGAAAGCCAAAAATTATCAAAAGCTCAGGACATGTAAATGGTACTATTTTAAGCATGAATCAACTAGAGAACACAAATAAGCCCAGGCCGTAAGCTGTAAATCTGCTGAACAGGATACTACTTATGATAAATTAAAAAGACTAATGCACCTACTTTAAGCCCTCCTATAAGCTGAATAAAAGCTAATTTTGGACATCCAACAGCAGAATATCAAATTTAATACCACAATCTACTTAGATTCCAATTATGCCTAAAATCTAACGACAATTGCTTATCTAATTGAAGCCTAGAACAAGGGAAGTTTGAAACAAATTCTGATGCAGCAGAACAGTAGGGGGAGTAGCCAGTTTAGCAGACCAGAATAAGCACCCTAATAAGTACAAGACCTGAATCCCAGATATTGACCTAAAAGCTAGCAAGACAAACTATCTATAATCCTAATTTGGAGTCTTCAGCTTTTGTCAATAAGCCAGAAACAAAATCAGATCTGCAGCTAAAATGGGGGATCCTGCATTGTTTTTTTGTTCTGTGACAGCAGGGAATTTTTAGGCGCAATCTTGTGAACTACTAATCCTAACTAGCTTTTGCAAACTTGTTTTATCAACTAAAAACAACACAAAAATGCCAAAATGGGAATACCAATAAGCTCAGCTTATGCTGAGCTTATTCAAGACAGATTTTACCACAAAAATACCCCTATAAGCTATAACCTTAAAATGAGCTAAAAACTTCTAACTCCCTACTGAAACAAGCTAAAATCACCTTACTTAAGCTTAATCAAACCTCAGAAACATGCACCTAAACAGTACCATACTAATAACTTAAAACAGTTCCCTGAACCAAACACTCCCTCTGATCTGACTTTCAAATAACATGAACTGTTTAAAGCTGTAAAACAGAATTTAAGGAACCACAGGACTAGTTTTACTCTAGAAAAGAAGTTTTCAAAACCAAAATAAGCTGAAAAATAAAATAAGCTGAAGATGACTTATACTTTGACTTTTAACAATAATAAAAAGAAATTAAAAACAGATGATATTAAACCAACACTCTGATATCAAAACTAAACTTAAGAAGCAGAAAAGTAAAATAAGCATTAACATGAAAATTAAGCTGAGGAACAGTAGGTTTGACCAAAATTGACTTTCATTCAACATAAAAAAACTGAGTACAAGAGTTACTGGAATTAAAATTACAATTTGAAATGAACAATTACACTACTAAAAACATTTAAATGACAGAAAATTAAAGTGGTAACAATTTTTTAAATACATAAAAATTGGACACCCGACTGATGATGAGGAGAGCTCTATTTATAGGCTTCAGGGGAACCTTCTGGGTCTTCCACCTCATCAATCCGTGTGCTCCTCAGCTCTCTATCCACCCTTAGATTACCCTTGCACTCCAAGCTTTGATCACAGCCGTAGGATTAAGTTGGTGATGTGGCTTCTCCACTCAGCTAGCCCCACGTGTCCCTGGCAGTGTCAGGACCTTCCAGAAATTACCAATCATGAGATAATTATGCGTACGAGGTAATTTGGGGCGTACGGTCATTTTAGGGTTTAACGTACAGTAATAATTGGGGAGGATTTAGGCGCGTTTGTGGGTTAGGGTGTGTGTGGATTTTTTTATTTGACTGAGGGAGGTATAAGGGGTGTGTTGACCGGGTTTATGTTGGATCGGGTTTAAGGATTGGGTTTGGGCTGGTTAGATGGTGGGCTGGGTTATCTATTTGAGTGAGTTAGGTTGGAGTGTGTTGTTGGGTGGGTTTATAAATCCGGGTAGATTAGTTTTAAGGGTTTAGGGATTTAAGGGTTTAAATGTCTAGGGACTAATTGTGTAATTTGCTGAAAGTTAAGGACCGTGGCTGCCATTTTACAAAAGATGATCTAAGGGTTGAAATTGACAACTTCTGATAGTATGAGGACCTCGGTTGACTTTTTGACCATATTTTCTTCCCGGTTCCGGTTCTGAGCCTTTTCCGTATCCCGTGCTCGTTTTCCCGGATTTTGCTTGATTTTGTCCTTTTTTCTCGATATCTGTCCCTGCACAATCATAAACACAAAAACACGAAATATTTGGCATAATTGGTTAGTTTTTGGTCTATTTGGGTCCGGTTTTGGTCAAATAAAGGTATGTGATTTAACACATACCAACTGTATAAACCTATCATATCCAATCCAGAGGTTATAATTTTTCAAATCAAACCTTTTTAAGCCTAAACATGTAGTCACACAGTTTAAACCTATGATAATCAATAGTATGCATATTGACAGTCAAAATGAGATTCAAAGCAACAATCCAGTCCAAAACATAATTAACTAAGATTAAGCTATAATATGAGTAAGAAACAGCAAATAAACATGAAAACACAAAGATCAAAGCAGATTAAAGACTAGAACAGTAAAATGCAAAAAATGGTAAAAAGGGCTTACAAAGTGAATCCTGCTGAAAACCAAAGAACCAAGGGAACAGAACACATCCTGTAGCTTACCAATAAGCCACTAAACCAAAGGCAATCCACAATTAACCTTGCTCCATGCAGTTTTCACCAAGAACACCAATTTTTGTTTGTTTTTCTATTTTCTTGATTTCTTTTTAGTATTTTCCCTTTTTTAATGACTATAACTTGTTTTGATGTATCTAAAAGCTTAGTGAGCTTTGTCAGGAGCTTATGTGGCTTATAGAGTCCAGTAAACAACCATAATCGACATTGATTGAAATGACATGAATTTAAATGGTACGGATAAGAAAAACATGAAATTTAAAGATAGATTGCATTAAGACTGTGAATAAGGCTTGTTATACATTGTCAATGTAAAACAAAACACTTGAAAGCATTAAGATGACATTTAAATAAAGAAAGCAGTAAATTGATTAACTAGAGACCATGGCTAATCCATGATCCAGTAAAATTACAACTATGTGACCATAGCTAATCTAATGGCACCCTCTTTCTTTGCCTCCTCTTTGGATATATATTGACCTCTTGGACTCCCCACATGACTCTGAAACTTTCCCACTTCAAATCTTAGCCTTTGGTTCTCTGAAATTCATCCTAGCCATTGAAAATGCTTTTGGCGCCAAAAGTATCCACAGCAGGTTAAGGGCAATTAAAGATTTTTGGTTAGATGTGGAGGTGGAGGGGAAGCATTAATTGCTTTTGGTTTGTTAGGTAAGTGGGATAGGAGGGGGTGGTATTGCAGAGAAACCTGTGGGTATGGTGGTGGTATTGGCGGGCAAGTTGGGGAAGAAGACGGGTCAAACTTGGGTTTGACCCCGATATTAGTTTAAAAGGGTTGGGTCGGGTTGGTTGTGTGGGCTGGGTTTTGGATTTAAGGATTTGGATTTTTTGTGTTTAATAAGGAACCCGTTTGGTTTGCTTTGTAAATAAGCCCAAGGACTAACTTTGTACTTTCTGCATAGTTGAGGGGTTAAACCTGTAATATTTCCAAAGTTATCACAAGGACTAATATTGCTAAGTTTGATAAACCAAAGGACTAAAGTTGACTATTCTTTCATTTTAAACCTTCAGGGACTAGTTTTGCCAATTTATGAAACTTCAGGGACTGAAAATGACAATTTTGTGAACTTTGCATGTTTTTCACTTGTTTTCAATCTTTTTGTATCTGAATCACATAAAAACACATTTCAATGATATTTATAAGATTTATATGGTCATTTGTGTGCTTTTGGTCGTTTTTGTGGGTTTAAACAATGTAAAATATATGTGTATTTAGACACATATCACCTATCAAGTGGCATTAATATAATAAATAAAGTAGATGTACTTGTGTGTTCTGTTGCGCAACCTACATGGCAATTTTTAAAAAATGGGCAACTTAAAAAATGGGCAACTTAAAAATGGATAATTTAAAAAAACTGGGCAACCTTGAATCTTAACAAAACAATACGTACACAAACTTGAACCTAGGATAGCCTCTTATAGAACAAGGATTTGTTTACAAGATAACAACAATATTCGTATATGAATTTGTTACGAGAAAAAGCTAATTCAAATAGTTATAATCCATACGGTCAACAATGTTGCAGCTTTACTCGTTAAAAGTTTTGATCTGGGTAGATTTGAAATTTTAATTGCTAGTATAGGAATGGTCAATCTTTGAAAAATCTTATCTCCATGTGTTTTTATACGGAGTAATAGTTTGTAAGGTTCATCATACATTCTGCTGCTAGCAGCAAAAGATTCTGCTGTCGTTTTGCAAAAGATTCTACTGCTAAATTTCTGCTGCTGTTTTGCAAAATTTTGGAATCCTGCTGCTTGGTTTGAAAGTAAAGGGTATGTTTTGTAAATTGGCGCCAATATAATCCTAATTAGATCCGAACGGTATAAAATCCCAATTCGACCCGACAAATGACTTTGTGCGCCTAAAATTCATTGTAATTCAAACCCTAACACACCTTTGATCATCTGATTCTCAAAACCCCCAAAATCAAAACCCTAATTAACAATGGCGAAATGAAAATTCTCCCGTAGCCAGAATCAGGTTGCGTTTCTTGAAAACGTCCCAGAAGCTGAAGGATTCGCTGAAGTTATTGACTTTCTTAATGCTACTCATCTTAGGTATGCGTTAACAGCAAAACCCACTATATACATTTCCCACATGAAACAGTTCTGGTCTACTGTTAGGCCCAAAACTATAAACGGGGAAGAACAATTAAAGGCTAAGGTAGATGGAAAAAGGATAATTGTTTCTGAATCATCTGTAAGAAAAGCTCTTCACTTTTTAGATGATGAAGAGATAATTTGCCTTGAAAATTCTGTCATTTTTAAAGAACTTGAAAATATAGGTTACGAGAAGAAAAAGAAAGGTTTAAAATTTTATAAAGGTCCTCTCTGCCCACACTGGAAATTTCTTATTCACACCATTCTCCATTGTCTGAGTCCTAAAACTACAGGGTGGAATGAGTTCAGTTCAGCTCAAGCATCTGCTATGATTTGTCTCGCCATAGGAAAACCCTTTAATTTTTCGGCTATGGTAATGGAAGGCTTGAAAAAGAATGTTTCGGGAAAACATTACATTTACCCTAGGTATTTGCAATTGATTTTGAATAAGCAACTTAAAAAGCTTAAGGTACACAAAAACCACTACAAAAGTCCTGAGCTTAAAAGGAAATTATTTTCTTATTTGAAAAAGGATGGAACTGGCTTCTCTGGGACTATTCCTCCATTGTTCCCACATATGTTGCAAGTGGCTGCCACTCAGGGTGAAGGTGCTGAAATCACAACAGCTACCCATCCCACACTGATGAACTCAAATAAGTACATTTTATTATCATCATTTATCCTATTTATTTGACTTGTTTTATTATATTATATATGAGAATCGATACGTTAATGTTTACTTTTGTAATTCTCAGGTAAAAACAAGTGTTATGTGAAACTTGGCGATTTTGGACATAAAATGGAGCAAAATGATAAAGATTGGAAAAGTCTGCTGAAAGACCATTGCCTGACTTTGAAGAATGCGCCGCATCTAATTTTATCATGCGTCGCATATGAAACTTTGGTCAACGAAGAAGAACCAACTCATTCTACTCCAGATACGCCGCAATATACTTATTACATACGGCGTATCACTATCAAGATTTCACCAGTTACAATCCAAGACTACTAAAGACATGCGCCGCATACGGATATCAAGATACGCCGCATCTGAAGACGGTGTACGAATATTCTGGAATATATTAATCTTGGACCCCACGCGAAGTTAAGTCAATGCGCCGCATCTAACAATTCTATGCGCCGCATCTGACCCTCAGACAGAAACTATAAATACCCCAAAGTCAGACGAATTTCCGGGGGTTGAAGAGTGCAAGATACCATACGTACGAGTACCAAACCAGAGACGAATTCAGACGTATTAGCAGCACAAGACACACTCTGAACGAAGATACAAGAGCTGTAAGAAGGTCCTGCATGTATTCAATTCATTAAGTAGTTTTGTTTTATTGTATTAGTACGCTTTAATTCATCAGGATTGATGGGCTTGTGTCATGTGACTACGGAAAATCATGCACTCCCCTTAATATTGCTTTCCCATTAATTAAAGTTTATATGTTGATGTCTTTGGTAACTTTTATTAGTGCATTGATAACCTCTGTGTCTAGCTGAGCATTGATCGGGTCGCCATGCCTCTTTCCTCGCCTATTTATTCTATGGTCTGTAGAAAAAGTAGGATAGACATAAGTAATCATTAAGGGTTTACTCGCCGATAAGATTAGAGCCAACGAGAAAGGGTTAATTACATACACTTCATATAAAACTAGCAATAAAACAAGTGACAAGCTACTTAATTATCAGGACAGGTCTTCTTATTGTCTCGAGTATCTATCTGTGTACGTGTGTGCTAATCGCTGATTCGTGCTCATTAGTTTAGTTTACTATTTAATCATAACCAAACTGTGCCAGTCTCTCAGGCTAAACCCCCTTGCGTTAGATTAGGTTGTATAACTAACTTAGGATATTAAAATACTGATTAGAATAACTAGATAATACGTTCCACTCTTAGTGATCGACACTCTACTTACCATTATATTCATACTGACCGGGTACACTGCTCGTTAAGTGTGTGTGTTATTGATAAGTCGGCTAAATATAAATTTAAAACTTGAGTAGGCATTAATACTGATAAACCGCAACGACACGCAAACCACATCAAGTTTTTGGCGCCGTTGCCGGGGAGTGAATTGTTATTATCTGTTAATCTTATTAGTATTTTGATTAGGTTTTTCTTTTTAGATTCTAACCACTAACCCTGTCGTATATTAGATAGACTGCATTCATTGTATAGTTTGCATATTTTCTGTTTTTGTGTGTTTTTGTTTCTGTAATTTTGTTTCTTTTTGTTTAATTTTATTTTTGTTTTTCTTTTCTGTATTTTTCTGCATTCTGCTATCGTTGTACTGTGCTGATACAAACGATACGGCGCATCTGTTTTCACAGATACGGCGTATTGCGTTTAATTTTTATAAAATACAACGCGTTTAATAAATTCGAGTACGACGCATCTTTCCCCAAGATACGGCGTATTCTGTTTTTAATAAGAAATTTTTCTAAACCCTAACGCCATACGACGCATCTGTTTTAACAGATACGGCGTATTTTCTATTTAAATTAAAAACAGTTTTCGAATTATTAAACAGATACGACGCATCGATTTTTATCGATACGGCGCATCTTCTGAATCAAAAATCTTGTATTTTGAAACGTAACGAAAATACGGCGCATTAGCTTTTGTTAAAACTGATACGGCGCATTCTAATTCTAAGCGGCGTATCTGTTTTCTGAATAAAAGTCTGATTAAATTTTAACGTAATAAGATACGGCGTATCCAACTTTTTGGATACGGCGCATCGTCTGCAGATATCAGTAACTTTTATTTTTCGTATTCCGTTTTCGTTGTTAATTTTCTGATATATTACTTTCTTGAACATACCCTACTGATGCTTTTGTGATGGTTTCAGGAAGTGCATGACCAGGAGTTCAACTAAGAACTTGATTAAACCTTTCGAAGATCCTGAACGAGCCTTACATTCGCTTAAAAGGCTTTTCAACACAAAAAGCTTTGAAATTTCAAGTTCGTTCGAGCTTGATTACTTTTCTGAAGAGAAGGAGACAGAAGAAACAGAAAAAATGACGGAAAACACTACTATGGAGGAATACATGAACAAAACCCGTGCTGACTACAGTTCAGGAGTTGCTAGACCAAAGTTTGATGAAAAGTCAAAGTTTGAGTTGAAGGGTCAGTTTCTCAAGGAGCTAAGAGAAAATGCTTTCAGTGGAACAGAACATGAAAATGCTAATGAACATGTTGAAAAAGTCCTCGAGATTGCAGATTTGTTTACTACAGAAGGAGTCTCTGATGATCAACTTATGCTAAGAATCTTTCCAATTTCGCTAAAAGGAGCTGCTAATAAGTGGCTAAGGAATGAACCTGCTAGTTCAATCACAACATGGGAAGATTTGAAGAGCAAATTCCTGAAAAGATATTGTCCACCTGCTAAAACTGCTAAAAAGATGGAGGCTATCAACAGTTTCAAGCAAGAGCCTGATGAAACTCTTTATCAAGCTTGGGAACGATTTAAAGACTTTTTGATGAAATGCCCTCAACATTATCTAAGTCCAATGCAGGAGATAATATTGTTCTATATCAAGGATTGGACGTGCCTACTAGACAAATCTTGGATGCTAAGGGAGCTGTGCCTCAAATGAGTGCAGCCAATGCTAGAAAAGCTATCCATGAGGCTGCTGATCACTCACAAAAATGGTACGACGGAACCTCTACTAGTTCTAAGAGCAGCACTAATTTTGACGGGTTTGCTGCAATTCAAGCTCAATTGGATAAAATTAGTAGAGAGATGAAGAAGCGTGATGAGAAAGTTTATGCTGCCCAAGTTGGATGTGAAAAATGCGAAGGACCTCACTACACTAAAGATTGCCCTAAAATGAATGAAAGTGAGACTTTTGAAGAAGCATACTACACACAATTTGGACAACCATTCCAACCTTCAGGAAGATTTAGAGAAGCTGCTCCGGGATACTATCAAAAGAACAACTACAATCCCACTTATCAAGAAAGGAGGCAAACTTTGGATGACACTCTAAAGCAAATTATGGCCGATGCTGCTAAAAGACATGAAGAGAACACCGCTATGATCAAAGAAATCCGAGCCTCAACGGACACTATAACAAGAAATCAAGGAGCTTCGATCAAAGCATTGGAACAACAAATCGGACAAATGAGCAAAGTTCTTCAAGAAAGGGGATACGGAAGTTTACCTAGCTCAACTGAAACTAACCCACGAGATCATGTCAAGGCCATAAGCACTACTGAAGAAGTCACGCCTAACATACCTTTTCCTAGAAGATTGATGAATGGTAATGATGCTGCAAAGCCCGGATTTTTCTTTAATTATTCAATCAGTTTAAGAAGGTTACTCAAGGAGAAGGCAAAGATTGAAGAGGAGATCAAGGCTACAATGAAAGAAGAGAGCTCTGCAACTGACTTACGTGCCTTGCCTTATAAAGAAAAAGACCCAGGAAGTTTTACTTTACCTTGTTCAATTAATGATATATCTTTCAATAATGTATTAGCTGACTTAGGAGCTAGCGTTAGTGTTATGCCCCTTAAGACATTCACTACACTAGAACTAGGAAAATTAGCACCAACTAAGCTGCTTGCTGAATTGGCTGATAAAACGGTAAAATGACCTGTAGGTATTGCTGAAAATGTGCTAGTTAAGATTGAGAAGTTTGTTTTCCCCGTAGACTTTGTTATATTAGATATGCCCGAGGATGTTAAGATTCATTTAATCCTTGGAAGACCTTTCTTGTCTACCGCCCATGCTAAGATTAATGTGTTTAAAAGGAAAATCTCATTAAAGGTAGGGAATAATAAACTAGTCTATAAGTGCCAAAATCCTGCTAAAAGCATAATTAGAGGCGTCTATATGCTAGGATTAAGAGAACGTATGGACCTCGATCTAGAAGCTAGGCTTATGGGGAAAACATTGATTCAAAACAACTCAACTAATCCTAATCATCAGAACCTCGAGGAATTTATTGACCTTAATGTACCTACCGAACTTAGGCGCGATATTGTTAATGATTCTGATGATGAGTGGTATGATTGTGTAGTAATTAACAAACGTAGGAGGATAGTTGAGAATAAAAATTTGAATAATGATATGTTTATTGAACTACCACCCCACCTTGCGTATTTATGCCTATATAACAATAAGAATTTCCCGTCTATCATTTTGTCATCTCTGCCCGATAGGGACAGAACTTTGTTTATACAGATACTAAAGAAAAATGGCGTGGATATTAAGGACGAGCAAGGAGTGTTCAATATTACTGGATTGGCGATGAGGGAGCGCGATGCTTCCGACTCTTTCAGTGATTGGTATTTAGGAGCTGAACGTGAGTCTAACTTGAAGACTCTGGAATAAAGACAAGTGCTGACCGGGAGACAACCCGGAAGAATTTTTATCTTCTTATTTTATTTTCTGTCGAGTCTGTCAGACCTGTAGAAGATACGGCGCATCTCAATCCTAAGATACGACGCATCACCTGCACTGGTCATATCTTATTTAATTTTCTGCATTTTTATTTTTGACTTTAAAACTTTCTGTCAGTTTATTTAATGCGGCGCATCCCTGGTTAAGGATGCGACGCATCTTTTATTCTGATTCGTTTTTATTCCAGGCTCGATACGGCGTATCTTTTTCCATAAGATACGGCGTATCGACTGACCTGATGATTTACAGTTTGATTTTTTGGGTTTTATTTTTACTAACTACTAATGTATTATGCAAGTTTGAACCTTCTTAACTCAGGTGTGTTAAAGTCTAAATGGTATTATAGATTCCTGCATTTTTTGTGGATACATCATTTATGAAGCTTAAACGTTTTCATCCACAAGGAAGTTGATTTTTGCTCTTATACGAATAATGGAGGATCATACCGAGCAAATCTCAGGGGTGTTTTTCTGTTCTAATTCTTTTATTTTCCAGTTTTTAATCTTTGACACAAACAACGAGGACGTTGTTTAACTTAAGTGGGGGGATTGGAGAATTAGAACACTTACTTGTCCTAAACTTTTTCAAAATATGCTTAAAATGCGCTTAATATATAAAAATTTAAAATTTTTAGCATGTTTTTGTTTAAAGTCTAAATTACATAGCTGCACACATAACATTATTTCCAAAAATTGTGAACTTATCAAAATTCACAAATCTATGAGTGTGTCGGTGACTTGTAAACTTTAGAACTTGGCTTGTATACTATTCGAGACCACCATAATAAGTATTATCTATATAATTGGATTGACTTGTCTAAATTGGTAAATTTCTAGGATTACACCCAAATAGCCTTTATATGTTATGTGATATTAACTAACTACACTGGTTAGTTAACCCCCGTATAAACCCTTTTGTTACTCTCACTTTTAGAGTAAGATACCCCTAGAAAAACACTCAGAGCCATTCCTTTCGTTTCTTACACCTTTGTTATAATGTTTCGATACACCCTTACACCTTAGCCTACCCTGTAGATTAAAATCCATGGTTAATTGCTTTAGGCAAAGTGTGTTTCCTTACATTACCTGTGTTCGCGTGCGTAATTCATTATCTTTGGTTAGGTCAGGAAATTGCACAATGCAATTGGTATGAAAGTAAATATTGTATAACTTTTAGTTTATTTTTCGTGTGTTTGCTACTTTCGCTATTACAGTTATTTCTGAAAGTATGAAGAATATGGAACAATTATCCGGAAAAATAGTGATAGAAAAGTTGTGAAATTTTACACATATATGTAAAAAAAAAAAAAAAAAAAAAAAAAAAAAAAAAAAAAAAAAAAATCGAAAAAAAGAAAAAAAGAAAAAGAAAAAGGAAAAGTTGGAAGTTTGTTTTAACCAACTTATGTAAAGTTTTGTATTAAGTGGGAGATATCACCACTATTTATTGTTGTATATTATATTTTTGGATTGAATGGGAGTTGGCCGTTATGGGAACGCCAACTAAGGTTATTCTTTGATTGAGATCTTGTTGAGTATAATTCGTGTCTACCTAAAGCGTGTGTTTCAAGTGTTAAGCGTGAGTTATTCAATGATATGAGTCTTATTCATGGGATGGTTGGGAAAGTGATTAACCACACTTAGGATTTTAATTTATCTGTTTTGTTTATTTTTCATTTTACACCAATTTGTATCCCAAATATTATCCATACCCTATATCATTCTTTATCCAAACCTTTGATTTATTGAGATTAGGGATTTGAGCAATCTTAAGTATCGTAGTCGTGTTTTCGGCTATGTATTTATGATTTTGTCGCCCTTTTTGATATAATATTATTGGTAAAGATTATCTGGTCCTATCTTTAGCCCATTCGAGTTAAGGATTTGAGAAATTGCAAGTATCGCGGTCGTGGATTCGATCATGTATTTATGATTTTGTCGCCTTTTCTGGAATGTGAGATCGATAGAGATTAAAAAGGATGATCAACCCTTAACCAACAAACCCTTTTTACCGCTTTAGACTCGTCATTCCTTGGCTTTAGTGGGGGAGATGCGTATACTTGCCAAGCTTATGATAGAATATTCGTCACGACTGGACAGTTAAACGATTAGATTTGCTTTTATCGAAATATTTTATTTTGTTTCTAATTCGTTAAGTGTTTGGTTGTGCAATTATGACAAAACGAATACATGCTTAAATATAAAAATAAATCCTAATATCTTTTAGGATACATTTT
Source organism: Artemisia tridentata subsp. tridentata (assembly GCA_021014915.2). NCBI lineage: Eukaryota > Viridiplantae > Streptophyta > Magnoliopsida > Asterales > Asteraceae > Artemisia > Artemisia tridentata. The sequence goes on from CP139505.1 coordinate 24,184,717, forward strand.
CATAAGATTAATTCTAAGGTTTACTTGGAGACAAGTAAAGTTCAAGTGGGGGGATATTTGATGAACTCAAATAAGTACATTTTATTATCATCATTTATCCTATTTATTTGACTTGTTTTATTATATTATATATGAGAATCGATACGTTAATGTTTACTTTTGTAATTCTCAGGTAAAAACAAGTGTTATGTGAAACTTGGCAATTTTGGACATAAAATGGAGCAAAATGATAAAGATTGGAAAAGTCTGCTGAAAGACCATTGCCTGACTTTGAAGAATGCGCCGCATCTAATTTTATCATGCGTCGCATATGAAACTTTGGTCAACGAAGAAGAACCAACTCATTCTACTCCAGTTACGCCGCAATATACTTATTACATACGGCGTATCACTATCAAGATTTCACCAGTTACAATCCAAGACTACTAAAGACATGCACCGCATACGGATATCAAGATACGCCGCATTTGAAGACGGTGTACGAATATTTTGGAATATATTAACCTTGGACCCCACGCGAAGTTAAGTCAATGCGCCGCATCTAACAATTCTATGCGCCGCATCTGACCCTCAGACAGAAACTATAAATACCCCAAAGTCAGACGAATTTCCGGGGGTTGAAGAGTGCAAGATACCATACGTACGAGTACCAAACCAGAGACGAATTCAGACGTATTAGCAGCACAAGACACACTCTGAACGAAGATATAAGAGCTGTAAGAAGGTCCTGCATGTATTCAATTCATTAAGTAGTTTTGTTTTATTGTATTAGTACGCTTTAATTCATCAGGATTGATGGGCTTGTGTCATGTGACTACAGAAAATCATGCACTCCCCTTAATATTGCTTTCCCAATAATTAAAGTTTATATGTTGATGTCTTTGGTAACTTTTATTAGTGCATTGATAACCTCTGTGTCTAGCTGAGCATTGATCGGGTCGCCATGCCTCTTTCCTCGCCTATTTATTCTATGGTCAGTAGAAAAAGTAGGATAGACATAAGTAATCATTAAGGGTTTACTCGCCGATAAGATTAGAGCCAACGAGAAAGGGTTAATTACATACACTTCATATAAAACTAGCAATAAAACAAGTGACAAGCTACTTAATTATCAGGACAGGTCTTCTTATTGTCTCGTGTATCTATCTGTGTACGTGTGTGCTAATCGCTGATTCGTGCTCATTAGTTTAGTTTACTATTTAATCATAACCAAACTGTGCCAGTCTCTCAGGCTGAACCCCCTTGCGTTAGATTAGGTTGTATAACTAACTTAGGATATTAAAATACCGATTAGAATAACTAGATAATACGTTCCACTCTTAGTGATCGACACTCTACTTACCATTATATTCATACTGACCGGGTACACTGCTCGTTAGGTGTGTGTGTTATTGATAAGTCGGCTAAATATAAATTTAAAACTTGAGTAGGCATTAATACTGCTAAACCGCAACGACACGCAAACCACATCACACACCCACCTCCCCTAAGAATTCACCAAATAAGAACACTGAGTTACCTCAGACCACTGCTAGGATGGATGCAGATGAGGCTGTCACAGGTGATGGAGGTGACAGGATGGAAGGGGCTAACACTACTGCTCCTGGCTTAGTTGTTGGTCAGGTTAGTGTTAACATAAGTAAGATCCTAACCATGGCAACACCAACTGCGGAAGGTTCTCATGAACCTGAAACAGATGATGGAAATCCCAGCCAACTGGCATACATGGGGGGCTCAGGTGATCAACCCAGGTTTGATACTGAGTTTGAACCCATTGATTCACCTCTCAGGGAAGGTAATACATCCCGAAGTGATGAGGGTAGGAATGAAACAAATAAATTGATGGACACTTATGTACAAAATGACAATGCCTATGATTCACCCCTCAGGGAAGTTAACACAGCCCGAAGTGATGAGGCTAGGCATGCAACTGAGGAATTGAGGGACACCCACAATGTACAAGATGGAAATTCCAGTGATCAACCTGTTGGGGCAGATAACACTAGCCTTATGCAGGAATTCATGACAAGATGTAAGACACTTGAGTCCCAAGTTCTTGGTCTCACACAAACAGTCAAAGGAATGAAGATGAGAATTAGGCAGTTGAAGGGAAGGAGGAGGTCAAGAACAAGGGTATTCAAAAGGCTAAAGAAGGCTGGAATGGCACATAGGGTGCTCTCTCCTGAAGAAACAAGTTTGGGGGAGGATGGTCCCATTGCTTTAAGGAGGAATGAAGACAAGGACTCAGGGGAGGTTGTGAAGCAAATTGATGAAAGTGGTGCTAGCAATGAGGGAAATGATCAGGTTGATATGGATGTGGATACTGGTGTTGGGGCTAATCTAAAGACTTTGGATGCTGAGCAGTTGGTTAAATATTCTACTAACGAGGTAATTCAACCTGCTGCTAGTACTAAAGATCCTGCTGCTGAGACAGAGCAAGGTCCTAGTGCTGGTGTTCAACCTTCTAATGCTGAAGAGGTGGAAGGTGATGATGTTAGCTTGGCTCAGGTGGTCCTCCCACTAAAATATACCAAATCATCAACACCAAAACAATCAACACCACCACCACCACAATCACAATCACAAACACAACCTACATCAGCACCTGAACAACAACCTCAACCACAACTCCAACCAATAACTAATCAGACAACTCCATCACCGACACTTCCTAGAGCTTCTGTCAAAGGAGTGACCGTAAAAGAACCTACTCTTGAACCAAAATCAACAGCACCTCAACAACAGCAGCCATCACCACAACAAAAACCATCTGAACCGCAACCTGTAGCAAAATCAATATCACAAACTCAACCCATCACATCAAAACAAACTACTGCGTCTGCAACAAAACAACCAACTCCAACAAATAAAATTCCTAGGGTTACTGTCAAGGGTGTAACTATTAGAGAACCCATTCCATCTAAGAAACCCACGCAACCACCTACATACACTGGGAAAGCCAAAGAAAAGATGATGGAAGAGTCTGAAAATTATCCTGATCCTGCAAAAGTCCCACATCAACTTTGGCCAAAAGAAATTCAAGAAATACAGGGAAAACGGCCTGAGATTGAAGAAAGGTTGAATTCTAGGGATGAGGAAAAGGCTATATGGGAAGATAAGAAAAGTGATGAAAAAGAGATAAAGGGTAAGTCTACAATTGGTGTCAAAAGAACTGGGAGAAGATTTAAAATGAAGGCCAGAAAGAAGAAGAAAACTAATCCAGTGGTAATGACTAGTTCAGAAGGTAGTGATGAACCAGGGAATAAAAAGAAAGAGACGATTGATTTACAACTGATGACCCAGGTTGTGTCTGATGATGATGACCTGTTTGAGGATACTGCTCCTTTAGAAGTTAAAACTCCAGTTATTGGATGGAAAGCTGGTTATGATGGGAAAGTTCCTTGGTTTGAGATACGCAGAGTTGGTGGAAGAATTCAAAGGTTTAAAACAATTCCTCAAATGTTTAAACACATTGACAGACAAGATTTGGTAAACGTGTGGGGATTAATCAAGAACAAGTATGGAAATACAAGGCCACCAGATGAGCTTGATAAAGTGCTTTGGGGATATCTGACGATCATGTTTGAAGCTTCTGCTCAAGATAGTATGTGGCTACAACAGGGTAATGCAGGGAGGACTTCATATGCACATTCTCATTAGATAATTATGTTGGTTTATGGTTAAAGGAAACTTGACTATGATTCCTTATTAGATAATTATGTTAGGGTTAAGTACGGATTGTTTGGTAAGTCGATTAACTACAAGATTTTTGTAACATTGTTACTTTTGAGTAACCGTATTAGTATATTAAAGTGTTTGTTGACATAATTCATTTGTTTACATAGTGTTCTTATTAAGATTGAACGTTACATTCCGCATAGTGTTTAATATTGTTTCAATTCAACAGTTTCTATACATATTGTTTTAGATTCATATCTAAGATAATTAACAAGATCACAGCTCATCTGGGATCTACACCAAATCACAAAGTTTTTTCTTAAATTAAACTCTGTTCTTCCTCAGAGCTTCACGCTGATCATATATTCTTTGTAGTAAATCCTTTACCACATCTACATGTCGATCACACCTGAGTTTTGTGGTAATCATCACATCTAACACTTCATAACTCAGTGGATATTCCAATTCAGCTAACATGAAGATATCTACTCCACTCTGTGTTGACAAATGATGCACATTGCAGGAACTATAAAACTCCCATGACGCAGTCAGATCATAATAAGGAAATTTCCAATAAACATCTGAAGGATTTGGCTCATACAATCTCTTGAATTCAACCCATAGCTCTTGCTCCTTTACATCTGTCTTCTTCTTTGTATTGAGCTTATCTTGTACTAACCTCCACAGATTGTCCAAATCTTCTCTATCACAGATAGGGATGGCAACGGGGCGGGTTTGGGGCGGGGCGGCCATCCCCATCCCCAAACCCGATTACCAAAGTTCTCCCCAAACCCGCCCCGATCCCCATCGGGGCGCCCCGTCGGGGCACGATGCTCCCCCAAACCCGCCCCGTATTAATCGGGGATCATGTCGGGGTGTCATCTTTGGTGCAATTCTCGACCAAAGCCGCGCCATTTCATATTTTTTATTTTTAGACTGTTAGCAATAACTTGAAGAATTAAGAACCTATTAATAATCAACTACAAACAAACCTTATTAAGTTTTTAACAATATTATTATACATAAATAATGATAGATTATACCGCCGAAAATTAAAACTTAAAAATATGACACTAAAAGAGTTTTTATAATCACAAGTTTGCAATCTTACCCAAAAAAAAAAAAAAACCCTATATTAGATAAATATATTTTTTATAACGTAAATACTAAGAAAATACTATATAGGTATAGATATATTTGTATATGTATATATATTATTCGGGTGGGGCGGGGAGGGGCGAGGATTCCCCGCTCCTCGCCCCAAACCCGATTAAAATCCCCGTTTAAGCTCCAAACCCGCCCCGTAACCCGATTAGCATGACCCGCCCCGCCCCAATTAGTTCGGGTTTCGGGTTTCCCCGTCGGGTTTGGGTTTTTTTGCCATCCCTATCACAGAGTCTTATCAAATTTCCAAAATTCTTGAACACTGTTGTCCCTCCACCAACTCTTGTAATCTTCCAAGCCTTTCCAAATTGGTCCCTGTAGATCTCCCAATCAATTATTCGATGTCTTGGTTGCAAATGGTCAACATGTAGAATTTCTGGAACTGTGACTAACATCTTACGTATCCCCTCTTGTGATAATTCCACTCTTTCTCTATGAACTTCCACTTTCTCAGTTGATTTCTATAGTATTTGTAGTACAAGTACACAATCTCTGCATCTGGTCTTCCCTTAAGATGACATGCCTTCCAACCAGCTTGATTCCGTAAATACATCTTCATTCCAGCTATGACCTGTGCCTTTGTTGGTTGTCTCTTCCTCTTCTGACTTGATCTAATACTTTCCGTCATGTCATCCAAAGCCACTTCTTGATTCCTAGCGATAATGAAATCCACAAGTATAGCTGTTTTTGCTTCCTTAGTTATACTCTCATCTGCAATCAGCTCGACGGCTTTTCGGTATACAACTGCATCTTTGGCCATCGCATGTTCTATCTGTTCGTTAAGTGATTCTTGTCCAATAATAGCTTCAGAAACCACTCTTAATTTTGCCTTCCTTCGAGTTTCCAACCATTCTGCTACTTCAGCTTCTTTGTTGTTAAACTGCTTTGGCTCATCTTCATCAAGTGATTCTTGTACTGCTTCTTCAACTCCAGCAGAAGATTGATTTAAACCAGCATTAGGATGACTCGAACCAGCAGCAGAATCAACCTGGGCCATTTCCCCTAAGATCTTACCAACTTCCACCATAACCTCACCATGTTCGATCATCTGTTCGGGCTTAAATGTTTTTAGATTATCACATACACCCTCATTAACTTCCTTGACAACACTGTCAAATTCCAACTCCGCATTCTCGTCCCTAACAGCACCTTCAACGTTCAGCTCATTGACCTCTACTATTTCCTTGTTTGCCTCCCCTGAATCCTTGTACACATGTTTCATCATCTGTTCAGGCTCGAAAGTTTCTAGATTATCACATACACCCTCATTAACTTCCTTGACAACACTATCAAATTCCATCTCCACATTCTCATCCCTAACAGCACCTTCAACGTTCAGCTCATTAACCTCTCCTGTTTCCTTGGTTGCCTCCCCTGAATCCTTGTACACATGTTTCATCATCTGTTCAGGCTCAAAAGTTTTTAGATTATCACATACACCCTCATGACCTTCCTTGACAACACTGTCAAATTCCATCTCCACATTCTCATTCCTAACAGCACCTTCAATGTTCACCTTGTAGGGTATTCACAATGCATGAATCACTATTGAGAGGCTTGTATGGATCGAATATGTAAGAGTTCTAGAGAGAAGTAGGAGAGATATGGGAGCCTTTTAGTGAGAGAAAGTAACTTGTGTAATATTAGATTGAAAAGGTCCAACCCTTCCCATGTGTGGGAAGGGGTATATATACTACTACATATTACGTCCCTAGTGGACTGTGGAGCGAGCTGACAGTGGGGAAAGCCCCGACCCACTCCACAAATATAGATACTACTAATACTAATACTAATAATACTAATAATCCTATGAGCTATGATTATCTAATAAGTACTCGGGGTGACCGAGTCTTCTGCTGAATATTCATATTCCTAACAATCTCCCCCTAAGGGAGGTCACCCCAGAAGTAATGTTCTGAATTTCAGCACTTTTTCCTTGGATCTTGACATCATAGCTCGTAATCATTGAATCTTCTATGTCATAGATTGGAGTGCAAACATCAGTGATTTGAAGATGACTTCTCTTTTGTCTTAGATGAACTTTGTGTAATCTTTGAAATTATCATCTCACTTGAGTCTCCAAGT